>JAKSZU010000027.1:23431937-24926937 GCA_026018925.1 Tupaia tana | reverse complement strand
ATAGCAGTTGCTTTCAGCCCAATCACGTGATTTGTGGTCAGCCTACACGGTGCGTGCAAGTATGCTGAGAGAAAGGCTTGGAGTTGACT
Source organism: Tupaia tana (assembly GCA_026018925.1). Lineage (NCBI taxonomy): Eukaryota > Metazoa > Chordata > Mammalia > Scandentia > Tupaiidae > Tupaia > Tupaia tana. Next base: position 24,926,848 of record JAKSZU010000027.1, on the reverse strand, counting down.
CCCGTCCCTACTGATAGCCCTGACCTCTGGTGAAGCCGTCCTTATCTTGCCATTGTGCTGGGTTTCCTCTCCTCCTTTACAAATTCTTTCCTTAGTTTTCCTGTCTCCATAAGCCATCCACATGAACAGATAAATGCGGGCCTTTGTAAAGGCAAAGTCTTCCCACCCGCACTGCCCTCCTAAGGCCCTTTTTAAAGCAAGGAAGCAAATAGTCATGGGTGAAGGAAAAAAGAGAAGCACCAGCAGAACCATGAAACCAGCAGCACCTTCTCCGGGTGGATCGTTCGGGCCCATCTGGACTCCGAGGGAAGCAGATGGCTTTGGAGGTTTCAGGGCTTCGGCTTGTAACAGTGCAGCTCCCGGCTTTTGGCTTCCTCGGCTGTGTGTACAGTACATGCGTACGCCTTTAGCAGCCTGGCACTCTCGAAGCAGTTAGGTTGCCAAGAAATAACCGCACTTCCCCTCCTGCTCTGTGCAGCCCTCATTTCTCTTTAAAATTAGCATCTCGTTATACAAGGGGGTCTCTGCAGGGAGCCCAGAATAAACCTCCTGGAGCAGGACCGTTTGGGTGGACCTCAGCTTGTAGTGTTGTTTTCCCTCTATGTTTGTCTTAACGAAGCCATTGTTCTCAGAAGAGAGTGAGTGGTGGAAAACCCGGGGGTGGGGATGAACCTGTTTGCAATGAACTTGTATAACTGAGACATCCCAGGGTGCCTCTCCCCTTAATCCATTCTCCCATGGGTTTCTTCCTCCTTGGTATTTCATTTGGATCATTCATTCTTTCTGTTCTAAGAGGCGCTCAATGTGGAAAAGTACCAAAAATCCAAACTTTCTTGTTCCCGAGGCCCCACTATCCCATTCATTCCTGCTCACTTCATTTGACAATTGTGCAAACAAAGGGACCAGAAGCCACAGTGTCTTGCTTGGGGTTCCGCAGATGGGAGACCTAGAACTGAAATCTACTATCATTTTCTCTATCAAGTTTCCAGGGTCAGAGAGAAGAGACTGATACCCGGCATGAGAAAGGGGATGGTTTTTTGAATATTTCTCCAGGGTAAAATAGTTGTACCTCTTAGTGCCTACATTCCCACAGAGTTAGAGCAAAAGAAGGAGACTCGTGTGTACTTACAACCTGTGCACAGGTTGGGGTATTTCCCGGGGTTTGCATTTAGGGGCTGCAGGATACGATTGATGCCTTGCCCCACATCCCATCAGCCCACCTGAGCTCACCTGCAGCCACGCGGGACAGTTCTGGTACAGGCTGATGCTCCCCTCTCAACTCCACCTGCCACTGTAACCCTCACACATAGGAGATAGGAATCTGGATACATGCGCCAGGGGGAGGATTTTTTTTTTTTTTTTTTTTTTTTTTTGGAGAGGTTTTTGCTATAGGGTGCATGCACTCGCCATAGAGACAGAGAGAGACAGAGAGACAGAAAGCAAGAAATCACCCCCCCAGGGGGTTGGTGGCCACGCCGCAATCCCTTCTCCTCCGTTCTCCTCTTAGGATCTTGGGCATGCACACACATGCACCTGGCATGAGTTTAAGCCACCGGGTCTGGGACTTGAACTGCAGTGGACTACATGAGAGTCCAGCGATGTAGCCATTACGTCATCAGCTGGTCCTGCCAGTGGGAAGATTCTAAGGTGCTTTCCTTTCTTTTCTTTCTTTCTTTTTTTTTTTTTTTTTTTTGGATACGTTTTTGCTATAGGGTTTGTGTGTTCGCCAGAGAGACAGAAAGCAAGAAATCAACCCCCAGGGAGGATGGCTATGCCGTAATCCCTTTTCCTCCATTCTCCTCTCAGGATCTTGGGCACACACGCACACGCGCCCCGCATGAGTTTAAGCTGGGTCTGGGACTCGAACCACGGTCGACTACATGCCAGTGACATAGCCATTACGCTAACTGCTGGTCCCTCTAAGGTGTTTTCTATAAAGCTTCTTAGGAGATTCTAGCAGGACCGAGTTCCAGTTGCCCAGCAGGAATGGGACCGGGAGCCCACACTGCATTAACTTTTCTCTCTCGCTTATCTCACTTTCTCATCTCCACAGTTCAGGTTTACGTGGGGGCCCTCCCAGAAACATCACCCACATCCTGGCCTTTGTCTCAGGGTCTGTTCCGGGGGGCTATCCAAACCCTAACAGCGATCTATAACATAAACCCATATTCTTGTTTAGGGGTTGGGTCTCTCTTTCCTCCCAACTTCAAACTTCAGCAACTTATGTAAGAGGCACAATCTGGCAGATAAAAGCATGTTCTCACTCCTCTGCAAGTCCTCGGCAGCCTCTTTGCACAGCACCCAGAAGCTCCCCGCTCATCTGGAGGCCCGTCTGTTTCCAACCTTCTCTAGGGAAGCCAAGGAACCTGGTAAACAAACGCCCTCCCTCGCTCTGCATCCCGGGTGCTAGGAAAACATATGCGCAGACTTCTCATTTCCAGGCCGCCGATTTTTAGCATTTCACTGCACATGCCGGAGCATCACGCTATTCCTCCAGGAACAAATGTCGTGAAAATCGAAATGGAATTTTTACTTTCATGATAAAACTCCTGTTGTCCAAATACCATCGCTTTTCAGCATGAAATACTTTTCTTTTGTCTGCCTTCACCTCCAAGAAATCCTTTTTTTTTAATTTTTTTTTTACTTTTTTTTTTTTTTTTTGGAGAGTTTTTTGCTATAGGGTGCATGCGCTTGCCAGACAGACAGAGAGAGACAGAGAGACAGAAAGCGAGAAATCACCCCCCAGAGGGGATGGTCACGCCGCAATCCCTTCTCCTCCATTCTCCTCTCGGGATCTTGGGCACACACGCACACGCGCCTGGCGTGAGTTTTAAGCCACCGGGTCCAGGACACGAACCACGGTCGACTACGTGGGAGTCCAGCAACATAGCCATTACGCTAACTGCTGGTTCCCTCCAAGAAATCCTTTTGACACAGCTCAGCATTATCACTATGCAAGGAGCTGCAAACTTGCTTTTCCTAAAACCCTGAAGCTCTGAGAACTTCTAGGTCCCTTCCCATAGAACCCTGGGGACTTTCTTTCTGCCTTTGCATCCTAGGTGTGTTCAGGAGACAGTAAGTACAGGTCGGATGGTGTGGTCAGCCCAATAGGCAATAAATATTATGGGAAGGAGGAAGGAAAAAATGTGCATTCAAAGACCTTCTTGCATCATTTGTCTCTTTGGTTTCTACATCCTGTCCCCCTACACACACACACACACACACACACACACACTTCATCCCAATTTTCTGCAGTCACTGCCTTCAATCACTGGTCCCAACTTTTTCTCTCCTGCGTCCCCCAGGTTGAATAAGAAGAGCAAGAAATAGGTCAAGCATAATTAGACCTTAGGTGTCCATGTTCTTAAGAATTGAATCTCTAACCCCATATGACTCGACACGCCACTTTTTAAAAAAAAAGTGTTTTAAGGTTTTTTACCATATGCCCTGTGCACTCACCAGAGAAATATAGAGACAGAGAGAGGGAAAGCAAGAAATCAGCCCTGCAGGGATGGCCACACCACAATCCCTTCTTCTCCATTCTCCTCTTGAGATTTTGGGCACACGTGCCCAGCATGATTTTCAAGCCACCAGGCTTGGGACTCAAACCATAGTGAGCCATGTAGGTGTTCAGTGCCTTAACCACTACATCAAATGCTGGCCCCTTGGGACCAGCAGTTAGCGTGATGTCTATGTTGATGGACTCCCATGTAGTCGACCACAGTTTGAGTCCTGGACCTGGTGGCTTAAACTCATGCCAGATATATGTGCATGCATGCCCAAGATCCTGAGAGGAGAATGGAGGAGAAGGGATTGCAGTGTGGCCATCCACCCTGGGGGGTGATTTCTCGCTTTCTGTCTCTCTGTCTCTCTCTGTGTTCCTGGCAAGCACATGAACCTTATAGCAAAAAAGAAAAAAAACTCTCAAAAACAACCAAAAAAAAGCTAGCCCCTTGACACCCCCCTTTGGCAAGAGATATTTCACACTCTCCCTTTATGTCCTGAAGTGACGAAGTGACATTCGTGACTATTGTAACACTAACAGAAGTGTCTTCCTTCCTTGACCATACTCTATCCAGGCTCCTCTGAGCCCTTTCTCAACTAGCCCTGAACCTTGACCTATGAAGACTTGAACACTGGGACCAGCAGTTAGTGTAATGGCTATGTCTCTGAGCTCACATGTAGCTGACTGCGGTTCGAGTCCCGGACTCGATGGCTTAAACTCACACCAGGCACATGTGCGTGCGTGCCCAAGATCCCGAGAGGAGAATGGAAGAGAAGGGATTGCAGCGTGGCCATCCCCCCAGGGGGGTGATTTCTCGTTTTCTGTCTCTCTGTCTCTCTCTGTCTTTCTGGCAAGCGCAAGCGCCCTATAGCAAAAATGAAAAACAAAAAACAAACAAACAAACAAACAAAAAAAACATCTCCCCCCCCAAAAAAAAAGAAGACTTGAATACTTTGAATACTAATGTAGTTTATAACCGCTCAAAGCCACATTCCTAGGCTGTCCTCAGCTCCCCTTAAAGTGCCTGCTGAAAAACTCAAGATTGTTTTGGTCAGCACCTGAAATAGGGCCCCCTTACCCCAATACCCCCCACTCACCCACCGTGCACACACTCCATAGGAGGATAGGAGCCTAACTTTAGTAAGAGCCAATTCAGTGAATTCAGATAGGTTTCACGTGGACCAATCAACTCCCCACGGACACTGGCTTCCTACGTTTTGTCATTTTTGCTTCCCTGAATCTATGGAGTCCCTATCATCCTCACCCCTACTTCCTCGGTTTCCCTTTACAATGCCAGATCACCATGTCTGTAGAACTTGAAGTTGAATTCAGTTCACACTAGACTCTTTTCCCTAATGCAATAATCTATTACAGAGTAAAATCTATCTTTATCCTGTACTGTCCAGATTGGTTTATCTTCAGCTCTACACACATAATATTTTTCTAAATCAATATAATGCTCCAAATAAGCTATAAATATAAAATACATTCTATAATATAAAATGAAAGCAATGTATAATAAGGATTATATATCTCAATATGTAAATGTTTGGGCATAGTTACTCTTAAGACAGGATATTGGGCCAGCAGGTGGCATGGTGATTAGGGTGCTAGACTCCCACATGGCCGACAGTGGTTCGAGTCCTGGACATCACAGCTTGCTTTCTCATTTTCCTTCTCTCTCTCTGTCTCTCTCTGGTGAACACACCAGCCCGATAGCAAAATTAAATAATAATAATAATAAATAAAATAAATAATTCTTTTAAAAAAAGACTTAGGAAATTGTCAGATACATCACCTACTTAGGAATGAGTAATTTTGGATTTAAGACAGGTAACACACTTTGCAACTGACTTATACAGACATTTTCTTTACATTGATCATTTGAAATAAAGGCTAAATAATATAAACACAGGATTTGTGAATGGAGTACAAGTGTATCATATAAAGAACTCAAATACTGCAAGCAACGTTGGGACAGGCAACATAATTATTCAAAATGGTGAGAAAATACTTATTTTTTTTAGGGTTTTTGCCATAGGGTGTGTACGCTTACCAGAGAGAAACAGAGACAGTGACAGGGAAAGTGAGAAATCATTCCCTAGGTGGGATGAATGACCATGCCACAATCCCTTCTCCATTCTCCTCTCATGATTTTGGGCACACATGCACACATGCCCAGCATGATTTTCAAGCCACCAGGTCCGGGACTTGAACCCTGGTCAGCCATGCACAAGTGCAACTCCTTAACTACCACGCCACCTGCTGGCTCCAGTACTTTGGTTTTGTATGTTGCATGAAGCTAGCTTTTAGGATTAGATAATCATAGACAGAGGTGTCCATTACATGCCTACCCGGGAGACCATCCAACATAAGTACACACACACCCAGTGGATTGTCTGCCCCCTGCCCACCAAATGCCAATAGCCACTTCCCATTATTTTGCTCAACCAAAAAAGCCCTCATAAATTTCTTTTTTTTTTTAGAGGTTTTTGCTATAGGGTGCGTGCGCTCTCCAGACAGACAGAGAGAGACAGGGAGACAGAAAGCGAGAAATCATCCCCCAGGGGGAATGGCCACGCCGCAATCCCTTCTCCTCCATTCTCCTCTAAGGATCTTGGGCACGCACACACACGTGCACACGCGCCCTGCGTGAGTTTTAAGCCACCAGGTCCAGGATGCAAACTGCAGTCAACTACATGGGAGTCCAGCGACATAGCCAATAAGCTAACTGCTGGTCCCAATTTGTGAAATATCACTTAGAAGGCACACAAGCACCGGGAAGCACTGCCCACCCTTTGTTTCTATACACACAGGCTGCAGGAATTCAAACAGAGCTCACAGATTAGACCCCAGTCACTCGCAGGGCCGGCTCTCCACCTGCTGCTCTCAGGAACCAGCCTTTACTGCGGGATCTCTCAAGCAGCTGGAGCTAAAGCATTAACAAGAAAGGAGAGCTAAAGACGTTCTCCTTGATAATTGGGAACAAATACCACAGAGGGGAACTTGGCAAGTACACATCAAAAATTTTAATGTACATACCCTTTATGCTTTCCAGAGAGACAGAGAGAGAGAGGCAGAGGGAGAAAGCACCTTTCAACGGGGTGTGGTCACGCCTCAATCCTTCTCCATTTCTCTATCCTGTTGGGATTTGGGGCATGCATGCACATATTCCTGGTGTGTTTTTCAAGTTGCCTAGGCTGGGATTCAAACTGCATGGTTGCCCATTTGGAATCTGGCTCCTTTAACCACTAGGCCAGAGAATCAGCCCTTACCCTTGAACTCAGCAATTCCACCTCTAAAAATTCATCCCTTCAGTAAATTTGTGTAGTGTGGAATGGTGTACATTCAAGGACCATTGGTTATAATTGGAAAGTACTGGAAAGTTTACATTTCTATGACTAGGACACTGGCTAGGTGAATTAAGTTACCTCCATACAATGGAATAGTCTACAAAGTTGACATGAAATTATGCTAACAATTCAAAGTGACCTCAAATACATACTTTAAGTGAAAAAAGCAAAGTAGAGGACATTATGTATTATATACTGCCCACACGTGTGCATGTGCATGTGCGCCTGTGTGTTGACACTTGTTCAGTTTGCTTTATGTACACAAACTCTTTTAAGAAGTTAAAAGCTAGAAGCACTCCTTGCCTCTGAGCGATGGGGGGACTGTGGGTGAGGAGGACACTTTGTTTTCACTCTATATCTTTGTGCATCTTATAAATTCTGAATTTAAAATAGAATTTCATATCTATTCAAGTATTTTATTTTCATTTCATTTTCAAAACTATGGTCCTTTCCAATAAGGTTATTGTAGAACCGCTGTGTCCCAAAGCTTTAACTCAAAGGAGAAAGAGTAACCATGGTTCAGGCACCAGGCAGGTAAGAAAGGTGAGAGAGGTCTCTGCTGGAAGCTGGGACCATTCCAGGGCTCACTGCTGCCCTCTGCTGCCAGGGAACTTCAGCACCAGAGGCAAGCTTGATCCACCAGACCCCTAAGCTGCCCAAAGGTCCTCTCAGGTAATTTGAGCCTCCTTGTTCGCTAACTTTCCTGGAGTAGAGCTTTAATGAAACCTTCTTCAAAGAGAAGTGAGCGAAAGAATGAAAGAACGGGCCTGATGACACTGACAGCTGGTTTCCTGGCAACTACTGTTCCTCTTGGCTTCTCAACTTTAGGTCAAAAAGCAAAAGAAAGGGTTATCTTGCATGGAGAGGAACTGGCGGGAGCTTGACTGTCCTCATTCCTGCCACCTATTTATCAGGTGACCTCCCTTATCTGGTGGCTCTGACATTTCTGGCTAAACTGATACTGAAACAGTTTCTGTGGTTGTTTTGGAGTCCATGACCCAGTCAAGGGTCAATCAATGGCTTTGCATTCACCACATGCCTTGTAAATACAGTCAGCTAACGAGTTTAACTTAGTAAAAAATGTCCTGGCCCTACAGATTGTACCCAGCACAATCCTTGCACTGGGTGAGTAAGCAGAGGTCCTGTCTCTGGAATATCGGCTGGTAAGATGTTCTTACAGATGGAGAGTTCGTCCAGTGAATATTGATCAGCAACTGCTTGGTCCCAAGAACTATTGTAAGAAATGAAGATGAAGGGACCAGCAGTTAGCGTAATGGCTATGTCGCTGAACTCCCATGTAGTCGACCGTGGTTCGAGTCCTGGACCTGGTGGCTTAAACTCACACTGGGCGCGTATGCGTGTGTGCCCAAGATCCTGAGAGGAGAATGGAGGAGAAGGGATTGTGGCATGGCCATCCCCCCTGGAGGATGATTTCTCGCTTTCTGTCTCTCTGTCTCTCTCTGTCTTTCTGGTGAGCGCATGCGCCCTATAACAAAAACCTCTCAAAAAAAAAAAAAAATTAAAAAAAAAGAAAGAAATGAAGATGAAAACAGGGTAAGGTCTAGCACAGGGTACATACAAAGTGTTAGGGAAGGATAGTCTTTGCAGGCCTTTGCAACGCCCCCCACGCCTCACCAGGTCTTACCATTTAGTGCCTACAAACCCAGCTCCATCTGCAACTCTTCATCTGAAGGCTTCCACTAGGGGTAGACATTCCTTTGGCCGGAAGTGCTAAGGAATGAACTTCAGGAACTGCCTCAGCAGGTGACTGGCTAGAGCTGATGCATAAATACTTTTGCTCCCTCACCCTTTGGGTACAATAACGTTGAAGCATGGATTGTAGTCTGGTCCCTTGAGTGGCTCAGAGGGATTAACCACCAGCCCCATATGTCACTTGCTTGTCATTATTGTACTTTTCCACTTATTCTCTGCATGTACAAACTGCTTTACTCCACCCAGATTCATTAACTCTTAAACCAGAGGGTCTTCAAGATCTTCCCAGATTTAAGAGACTTTCTTCCACCGACCTTAAAGAAATGCCAATGAAAAAAATAAACTTTTTTGAAATGTACAAGTAAGCTTTTTTCAAATGTAAGGGGGCTTCAAAAAGTTCATGGAAAAGAAGTCCTCTGAAAAAATTATGCTTGGATTCAAAATTCTTTGCAACAAAACGAACTTGTACTTCAGTTCAATTTTTCATGAACTTTCTGAAGTCTCCTTGTTTGTTCCACTCTGTTATGGACTGAATATCTGTGTCTCTTCCAAATTCACATGATAGAACCAGCAGTTGGCATAATGGCTATGTCACTGGACTCCCATGTAGTCGACCATGGTTCGAGTCCCGGACCTGGTGGCTTAAATTAATGTCGGGTATGTGTGCGTGCGCGCCCAAGATCCTGAGAGGAGAATGGAGGAGAAGGGATTGCGGCGTGGCCATCCCCCCTGGGGGGTGATTTCTCACTTTCTGTCTCTCTGTCTCTCTCTCTGTCTGTCTGGCGAGCGCACACACCCTATAGCAAAAACCTCTCCAAAAAAAAAAAAAAAAAAAAATCACATGCTGAAGTCCTTACCTCTAAGGTGGTGGTATTAGGAGATGGGGATTTGGGGAGATAACTAGGTTTAGATGAGATCATGGGGAGGAAGTGTCCTTGTGAGAAGAAACCAAAGAGCTTGCTCTTTCTCTGCCATGTGAGGGCACCACAAAATGACAGCTGCCAAGAACAGAGCCCTCACCAAAACCCTGGCCACGATGGCGCCCTAATCTCAAACTTTCCAGCCTCCAGAGCTGTGGAAAAATATGATGGTGGAACTTCAAAATGTTTGTGGAAAAATGGATAAAGGGTGAGTTTATTTTGGTGCAAAATGTTTTTGAGGGCTAGCTCCATGACCTGGTTACTAAGGTAGGTGGTCTCTGCATGGCACAGTTCAAGTTCAGGTCCCAGTGGCTTGCAAAATGCTTCAGGCACACGTGCATACATGTCCAAAAAATCCCAAAAAGAGGGGAGATGGAGAAGGGATTGCAGCATGACCATTCCACCTGAGGGGAGGATCTTCTCTCTCTCTCTCTCTCTCATTTCCCTCTGGTGGGTGCAAACATCCTCTAGCCTAAATCAATAAATGAATAAATAAATAAATTGTTTTTAAATCCATGCATAGATTTTTTTCATACACATTTTCTACAGACCTTTTGAAGATACCCTTGTAAACATCTCGGTGTTTGAGAGTAAAGGGGAAGCCCTCAATCAACCAATGGGGAATTGGTGGATAATTCGCTGGGTCTCCTCCCGGGTTGCACTAGGCAGAGTTCAGGAGTTATGTCACGGAGTCCCCAGTGGTAATGAATTCACAGCAATAATCGGGTGAATACTCAACAGTTCATCGTCTCTCTTCTCTGCCTTTTTTCCCCTGCCTCCTTGGGATCACCCACAAATAACTTCCCTGCAGCCAGGGGCCAATCTCAGGCTCTGCTTTGGGAAAAACCCTAAGTAGGACAAGCTATTGTAAGGAAATTCATAATTCAGTAAAGGAAAAGTATTCACAATAACCACAGCTACTTCCTTCTTATCAATCCAACCATTCCAGATAACAGCCGATGACACTGACACACAGGCCTTCGAGATGTTCCAGGACAAATAGTGACATTCTAATACAAGTTACAGAGAGAAAACTCCAGATGCTAAACAGAAGCCTTTGAAGCTACACTTTTCTGATGACAGCAAACAGCCTCCTGACCTCTGCTAGTGGAGATTGCCTGGAACATGTTTAATTTCTATAAATAATAAATGAGGAGGCTCGAATTCTAGCTGTCGGTGGAAAAGCTCACCATGCGGGCCCTTCATCCAGCTTCTGATGGTCCTGTCACCTTTGGCTTCTCCTTGTGGCATATCCATCCCGGCCTTGGACCACTCCACTCAGTCCTTCAGGCTCCCACACACTACCTGCATTTCTAGACTTTGCCTGCAATTTCCAGGCTGGTAGCCACCATCCACATGTCAATTTCTGGGTCTATACCTTCAGGGTCCCTCTGTCTTGTTTTTTATTTTTTTATTTTTTGGGGAGAGGTTTTTGCTATAGGACACATGCACTCGCCAGACAGACAGAGAGAGACAGAGACAGAAAGCGAGAAATCAACCCCCAGGGGGGATGGCCACACCGCAATCCCTTCTCCTCCATTCTCTTCTCGTGATCTTGGGCGCGCACACACATGCGCCTGGCATGAGTTTAAGCCACTGGGTCCGGGACTCGAACTGTGGTGGACTACATGGGAGTCCAGCGACATAGCCATTATGCTAACTGCTGGTCCCTGAGTCTCTCTGTCTTGAGCTCAGGTTCCCGATCTCCTCCAGAGCCATCCATGTACATCCAGTATGACAAATTCAACCTCATACTGGACAACCCCACCCTCACTCACCAAATCCACTTTCCCCCCCAAATTCCCTGTCTTGGGCAATGCTTCACCACCACCACCCTTGTCTCCCAACCTGGACCTCAAGGTCATACTCAGTCCCATTGTCTCTACCAGTTTCTAGAATAGCAAGAGGCCATCTCTTAGGTGGGTGGAATGTTTCTTCTTTTCCCTGCTGTTACATATTTTCTAAATGTTCTTGGATGAACACGATTTGCATAGTGTTTATTATGCTTCATAATTACTAATAGGTTTCATAATGGTTTATTATCCTAAATATAAATCTACTCTGGTTCCTCCAGTGTTTCCCCATTCCTGGGGCCCTTTTAACCAGTCCATACCTCCCCTCCGTCTCGGCCCTTGGGACCCTTTCCACATTCACCACCCGTCCGTCTCTCTAAACCCTGAACCTTCTTTTCTCAAACATGTCTTTGCAAGGACCTCCCACCACCTTCGCCTCCTAGCTCCCAAACACAGTCACCTGGAGGTGTTTGTTTCCTTGTATCCTTTTCTTTAGCCCCTCATTAGACTGCCACTGCCTGTGCATACCACATGCCCAGGGCCTGGCACAAAAGAAGTGTTCAGCGAACACGAATTACATGGACGGAGGGGAGGGAGTTCAGTAGCTGGTTTAAGGTAAGGGCATTAGGCTTTTGCATCTCCAGGGAATTAGTTCAAAATGCAGATTCTTAAACTCCATCTCAGATCTACAAAATCCAAAATTCTGCAGGCATTGGAACGAGCGAGTGAGGAGTTTCTGCTCTGTCACAACGTTATGTTCCAGACATTTCTTGGCCATGGTGCCCAAGTGAACTACAATCAACCTTGGCAGCTAGTTGGAAAACCCACTGGGAAGCATTCAGTCAGCGGCTCTGTTTGAAAATATCACCTCTAGGTTGCAAAACGCAGCTCCCTCCCAAGATTAGAAAGGGGCACTGCAAGGACCAGCAGTTGGCATAATGGCTATGTCACTGGACTCCCATGTAGTTGACCGAGGTTCGAGTCCTGAACCTGGTGACTTAAACTCACGCTGGGCGCACGTGCCTGCGTCCCCAAGATCCCGAGAGGAGAATGGAGGAAAAGGGATTGCGGCGTGGCCATCCCTTGCACTTGAGCACCCGCCGGCCCACGCCAACACAAACGGCTTCCGGGTGTAGACAACCACCGCGCATGGAGCGGCTCCAGGAAGCCCTGCTCGGGAGCCGGGGGTCGCGGGTGTGGACCACACAGAGGCGGCACTTCGGGGCTTTCCTCTGCGCTCGGGGCGGGAGCGAAGCGGGAGGCCGGCAGCCGAGCTCCGCCAGGACCTGGGCTGGGAGGCCGAGTGCTAGGTACTCGGGACGGCGGGAGGGGCAGGCGCCGCGGACCCCGAGACCTCGGGGCTGGCCGGGGGGCACCAGAGGAGCAAGCGCTCTAGAACCTTCGCTGGTTCCCCCAGCGAGCGCTCGCTCCTTCCCAAACGGGATCCCCGCTTTTCAGCTGCACCAAGAGGCGCGCGGGACGCCCCAGCCCGCGGTGGCCGGCGACGTCGGAGTCCTGGGGCACTGGGGGGGCTTTCGGCCAGGCGGGGAAGGAAGCGAGCGCCCTGACTTCCCCTGCGTGTCCGGGTTCCACGGCTGAGCCTCACTTCTGCCTTGAGTCCCCCCCAGATTGCTTTGCAGCCCATCCGGTCCCCAGATCAGACCAAAGGCGATCGCTCCGAGTCCTCCCACCGCGGGGAGCTCCGCGCGGGGCCGGATAAGGGAGAGGAAGCTCCTGGGTGGGGGGCGGACACGCGCGCCCCGCCTGGGCGGGTAACCCCGTCCCACCTGGCCATCCCCCTCTCCCACGGGAGCCACTTCAATCAGTGGCGCCCCGGTGGCCGCCCCTGAGCACGTGTTGCTGCCGGTGTGCGTCAGCGCTGGGTAAACGGATGACAGGGCGGCCGCGCCGGGCGGGGCTATTTAAGAGCAGCCGCCCTGCAGCCGCCCACCCCGAACCTGCTTCTGCCTGCGCCCCGGGACACACTCAGCCCGCTGCGCCCTAACCTAAGGTAGGTCCTCGGCGGCCCGCGACGGCTCCAAGGTCCTGCGCCTTCACTTTCGTCCTCTTTCCCATTTCGGTTTTCTGTTTTCTGTGTCTTCCCTCCGACAGCTCGAAGGTCCGCAATAACGGGCGCTGGGGGTGTGAGCCGCTGCCGGGACTTGAACTCACGCGCGTCTTCTCTGCCCTGCACACAATGGCGTGCCCATTTGCTAGGATTCTCATGCAAATTCAGATTTTTATTTTTCATTATTTTTTTTAACGTTTACGCAGCGATGCGGCGCTCTTAGCGATCTTTTCCAATAACAGATCCCGAGGTGTAAGATTCCGATTGTCCCAACACTGCAGAAAAACCCAGGACGTTCAGGAGCGTGCAGGTGTTTCATGGGCTCTGGAATCTAGAACGTGGTGGGGCTTTGTCAACCGCAGAGAGCCCGGCGCGCAGTGTTGATGTTTGAAAGCTTTGCTTCATGTTTCGGGTGGTGGTGAACTGCCCACTCCTATGGACACCTTGGGAAAACTTTATAAATGCGGTTTTTATTTATTGCTCCTACATTTTAAATTGCATGCCTCATCTTTCATCATTTATTTCAGTATGGCATGCTTCTTAGCTCTCCAGAAAAGTGTCCCCTTCGTTCCAGGGTCTCCTTTCTACCTCGGGACCTTCCCTTGAGAACGTCGTTCACACTATTTTCCATCTCGCACCTTTCCCCTTAGAAGAGGGATGCTCTGCAAACCCTTCCTCGAACTTTAGGAAAGCGGGAGACATGCCTGTTGCTAAACCTGGCAGAAATCGGTCTCCGCCCGCCGCTCACCCTCCGCGCCACTCTCGGCTCGGATTACCCAGAAGACCGGCCCGGCGCGCCAGGACCCGGGTGCTGTGGCCACTCCGCGCGGTCTGCGCTCGGCGACCCTAGAGCTTGCGCCTGCCTTTGGTCTGAGTCGGATTCTGGGTACCTGATCCCCCGCAAAAGCCCGCGGATACCCAGGTTTTGGTTAACACTCGCGCCCCTCTGCTTCCCATAGCCATGAACAGCGGCGTGTGCCTGTGCGTGCTGATGGCGACTCTGGCGGTGGGTGCCCTGACGCAGCCTGTGCCCCCAGTAGATCCCGCGGGCACCGGGATGCAGCCGGCTGAAGAGGCCCCGCGGAGGCAGCTCATGGCGGTGCAGAGGCCTGACAGCGAGCCCCGAGCGCACCTGGGCGCGCTGCTGGCCAGATACATCCAGCAGGCCAGGAAAGGTAAGGGTGCGGCTTCCCACCCCTCCCTCACCCGCCCTGGCTCAGGCCCAGGTCCAGACCCTTTTCTCTAGCACACGCTGGATGGAGGTAGCTCCCTGGGAGGAAAGGCGTTAAACTGACAGTTTTCCCACTTTCCCGCCCTAGGTGACACTGCTCACAGCTCCAGTGCAGCTTTCTGCACGTCATTTGCGGCAAAGTAGGAGTGGGTGTGGAGGACTTCATTTATTAGTAAAAGTAACCTTCAAAAACCTTCCTTCCAGCTCATTTTGCCATGTGGTGTTAATTCGACAGCACTTTCTTAAAAGAGCGTTACCAGGCTATGAAGGAGAGGCACTGTATGTCCCCACTTAACATATACCGAGTGTCCGCACTCTATAACTGAAACTGACGGGCTAAAGGATGTACAAACACAAGAGTTGAGTGTGAGTGCCAGATGTGGTGTGTGTAGAGGAGTGGGGCATGGGGAAAAACATCTGGAGGAGGGATACGGAGACAGCATTGTTGAGACAGGGAGGTAGTGTTGTTATATTTTGATCAACTGGACCGGGGAGAAATGTTCACATATTGAAATGATCACCTTGTAAGCTAAATAATGTGATTGAATGTGTTTAAAAAATGTAAATAAATTTAAAAAAAGAGCGTTACTGGAGGTCTGTGAGGAGAGGGAGCAGTGGTTACAGCAGCCGGGTCCCACTTGGCCAACTATAGGGTTTGAGTCTCAGAACGGCAGCTTGAAACACACACACACATTTGTCCAAATGCCCGAAGTCCTGAGAGAAGAATGAAGCAGAAGGGGTTGAGGGTGGCCATCCCACCCCTTTCCCCCACCAAGGGTGCTTTCTCACTTTCCCTTTCTCTCTGGCCTCTCTGTCCCCAGATGTGGATTGAATTTCAACCAGAATACTTGGAAATATTCTAGGCTTATCATTGAGCCATAAATCTAGAACTCCCCTCTACAAATGCAGGAAAGATCCAAGAGAAACAATTCTAGAAAAAAAGGCTGGTTACCCAATTATATCCTAGAACCAATTCCCGACAGTGGCTATTAAAGCCCTTGCCAGAGAGGAGGTGGGGGAGAGAGCAGGGTCCGTGAGGTGTGGTCACAACGCAATGTCTTCTCCAGCTCACCGTCCTTGGGATTTTGAACACGTGTACATGTATGCCCTGTGTGTTTTTGTAAGCCGCCAGGGCTGGGATTTTAAACTGTGACGGTTGCATGGGAAACCAGCTTCCTATGCATAGTGCTTCTGGGCTGGGCTCAAGTGCTGGCTCTGCTAACCCCTCTTTCCAACCCCCTTCTGCCTTAGCCTTCGGCTGGTTTTCCCAAACAAACCCAGGTAAGAATAGCAGTCACTTGGAAATCTAGCTGCCCACACTTAGACTCAGCCCTAGCTAGCAAGAATCATCCTCTATTTGACAAAAACAAACTAGGAATAAATATCTATACATAGAAATACTGCACGGCTTCGAGTCTGTCCCATTTTGAAGATCGTGTCAGATTTCGACTCTACTCTAGTGTGTGTTATGCTTAAGGCCTCTTAACAAGATCATGTACCCTGAGCAGTGCTTAAGAGTTTATGGTTAGGAATTGCCTACAGAGCTTTCGGTGGTGGGAGCAGGGGAGGGGGAGGCCCCACGGCATTACCTTTGTGCTGTCGTTCTGTCCTCACAACAGCCCTGCACATTTTTTTAAAAGTTTGCAGAGGACACGTGTGCTCACCCGAGAGAGAGAGAGAGACAGAGGGAGAGAACCCACCCACTCCAAAGGAGCATGGTCATGCTAGAGTCCCTTCTGCATTTTTCCACCCTTTCGGGACTTGGGTCACTCCCGCACACATGCCTGGCATAGTTTTTAAGCATCTGGGTGCAGGATTCAAATCACACTTTGAGCCATGTGGGATCCAGCTCCCTTAACCATTAGGTCATGGGGCCAGCCCACAGTAAGTCTTATTATGCGCATTTTGTCAATGTGGGAGCCGAGGCTTTAAAAAGATAAGAAACCTATATGCAGCTGTGTTCGGCACAGCAAGATGAGAGGAAATGAAGTCCTGGCTTCTCCAGAGATTCTGAAAGCCACATTGTCGTAGCCCAGCTGTACCGCCCATTCTAGGTTTTTTTTTTTTTTTTTTTGGAGAGGTTTTCGCTATAGGGCGCATGCGTTCGCCAGACAGACAGAGAGAGACATTAGAGACAGAAAGCAAGAAATCACCCCCCAGGGGGGATGGTCACGCCGCAATCCCTTTCTCCTCCATTCTCCTCTTGGGATCTTGGGCATGCATGCACACGCACCCAGTGTGAGTTTTAAGCCACCGGGTCCGGGACGCGAACCGCGGTCGACTACGTGGGAGTCCAGCGACATGGCCATTACGCTAACTGCTGGTTCCCCCGCCCGTTCTAGGTTTTGAAGTTTAAAGGAGCCAGGCCTTCCTATTCAAATTCCATAGTTCAGCCAAAAGCCCCTCCTCTGTGTCAGCACTGGATAGTGAGGACTCTGGTAAATACGAGGGGACTTCCAGAAGGTTACATAAAACAGAACTAAAGTATGAGTTAATGTGGGTGGCCAAAATTTTTGGAATGTATGCATGGTTTTTCCTAGTACGGATGTTCTATGCACTTTTTGAGGACCTCTCTACGCATGACAAGAGGCCAGAAATGGGTAGGAAGTTGAGGTGTGCAATTCATGCAGCTTTCCTGACTAGATAGGACCCTCCTGCCAGCAACCAGGACAGCTCGCTTGTACTGAAGCGTCACTTCCAGGAGAGAGAAACTCAGGTTGCACCCAGCCCTCAGAGAGGCCGTCCCTTGTCAGCACAGGCGGGAGGTAGGATGTGTTTCCACAGGACTGTATCCAGGTCTGCCGGTCTTGCTGCATGGAGAATTATTTTACTGGAAAGATGTTGAGCCATTAGCCTTCGGGGCCACTTTTCACCTGCAGAGGCTAAGGATGTCCGCCAAAAGTGCTGCAGGGCGCTGAGCCGTGAGTTCACAGCTGGAAGGGGTAGGGCAGAGAGAGAAAAGGTGGAGCCATTGCTCCCTATGGGTGTTTTCTTTGTTTTGTTTTGTTTTGCTTTGTTTTTTAATTTAGCTTGTTGGAGCTTACTATCCAATCAGAGAGGGCAACTGCCTCTGCCATTCAGTAATAAGCTGTAGTCAGACTCTGCTCAGCCTATGGGCAGGAACTGTAAGAGCCCCTCCTGCAGAAAGGCTAGGTGGCCACAAGAGGCGGGAACTCGGGGACCCAACACAGCGAGCAGAACTGAGCAGCCCTCCACTCCCCTGCTCTTAACTGGCCTGGCTGTGTCCACTGAGGTCCCTGAAGGCCTTTCTTGGTCCTTGTTTGCACAGGAGAAGGCTCCATACTGGCTCATCTCTCAGGAGGCCACCGTCTGGTTTGTGGGCCAGGACTGTGTCACATGCCTCCAAAGAGACCTGAGGGTCCCTGCCCTCCCCATGTGAGTTATACAGGAAGACCGCTCTGTCCCTCAGGACTCAGCTGCCTTTCCAAAGGGCCCATTGCCGGTTCAGCTACTGTGTTTTGGTAGAAATGGCTGACTGCAATGACCTCTCTTAGTACCTCTCTCTCAGCCTTCTTTGAATTATTGAGTTGCCAAGATCTCAATCCGACAATGTGTCTTTTTCTGAAAAGGTAACTTGCAAATTAATTTTAAAACAATATATAGCAAGGGGGCCTGATTTCATCTTTTAAAAATCATGATATTCTATTGTCCTACCTTCTTAACAAGAGCTCCCAGACAAGTCAAGTATGTTGAGGGATCTTAAGGGTTAAAATTTAGAAAGAAGTAAGTACAGGGGGTCCCTGGCTGGCTTCTGTGGAGGGATGTGGACCTAGGAGGACACCCTAAGGGGAGAGTCAAAGGAAAACCCAGGTAAGTCCCCAGTCTGTGCAAGGCAGTAGAAAATGAATCCACTGAAATACGCATAGAATGCAAAACATACCCATAACTAGTAAATGCAATGGTACTTAAAAAAAATCGTGGGGGACCAGCAGATGGCATAATGGTTACATCACTGGACTCCCACATGGTCAACCACGGTTTGAGTCCCAGACCTGGTGGCTTTAAACTCACGCTGGGTGTGTGTGCATGCATGTCTGAAATCTGTAGAGGAGACTGGAAGGGAAGGGATTTCAGCATAGCCATCCCCTGCAGGGGAGGGGGTGTTGACTTCTCACTTTCTGTCTCTCTATTTCCGGTGAGCATGGCTGCCCTATAACAAAAATCTCTCTAAAAAAGAAAACATTGTGGAAAAATGGAATTAAAGTAAGTTTATTTTGGTGCAAAATATCTTTGAAATCCATGCACAGCTTCTTTTTTTTTTTTTTTTTTTTTTTGAGAGGTTTTTGCTATAAGGTGCGTGCACTCACCAGAAAGACAGAGAGAGAGACAGAAAGCAAGAAATCACCCCCCAGGAGGGATGGCCATGCCACAATCCTTTCTCCTCCATTCTCCTCTCGGGATCCTGGACACACACGCACACACGCACGGCGTGAGTTTAAGCCACCGGATCCGGGACTCAAACCATGGTCGACTACATGGGAGTCCAGTGACATAGTCATTACGCTAACTGCTGGTCCCCACAGATTTTTCATATTACACATTTTCTGCGAAACTTCTGAAGACTCCCTGTTACAGAGAGATGGGTCTTTCTCTGCTCTTATGTTTGGGTACAGCCATTTTACCACCTTGATAGCTCTTTGATACCTTAGAGGTGTCTGTTATACCTTCATCTGGTTTCCCCCATGCTTCTTCTCAAACTGAATGAGTGATGTTCTTAGACCTAACGCCCCTGTTTCCTTCCTCCCTGTCCCCTGCAGCTCCTTCCGGTAGAATGTCCATCATCAAGAACCTGCAGAGCCTGGACCCCAGCCACAGGATAAGTGATCGGGACTACATGGGCTGGATGGATTTTGGCCGACGCAGTGCCGAGGAGTATGAGTACCCCTCCTAAGGGACAGGCCTCCTTCAGCCGATGGGAAGCGACCTCCCCACCCAGAGGAGGCAGAATAAGGAAACAATCACACTCCTAACTCATGGTCTCTGACGTCTGACATTTTTAAGTATCTATTTATGAAGTTGTCCATGTGAAAAATCTGTAAGATTGTCTGGTGCACCCACACCCCTCAGCAGACTTGTGCAAATAGAAGACAGAATGTTTTCTTCATCTGTGACTCCTGGCTCTAACGTATTGCTCTGCTATTAAAGTGATTTCATGCTGCTCCTAATTCCTGCTGTCTTCTGAGGGTAAAGGGCTCCTAGAAGTGGGTGAAGTGCCCGAGGGTGGTCTCTGCAGTAGGTGGTCACAGAAACTGCTTGAGAAACTAGGGTCACCAGGGACCAGCAGTTAGAGTAATGGTTATGTTGCTGGACTCCCATGTAGTCAACTGCGGTTCGAGTCCTGGACCCGGTGGCTTAAACTCACACCGGGCGTGTGTGCGTGCATGCCCAAGATCCCGAGAGGAGAATGGAGGAGAAGGGATTGCGTCATGGACATCCCCCCTGGGGGGTTATTTCTCGCTTTCTGTCTCTCTGTCTCTCTCTGTTTTACTGGCGAGCACACGTGCCTTATAGCAAAAACCTCTCCAAAAAAAGAAAAAAATAAATAAAAGAAAAAAACTAGGGTCACCTATGGAGCTGCCTTCTCTGCTGTAGGCAAAGGGGGGCGGTGAAGGGGCCTGCTGTGGTCACCTCCAGAGTCCAGCCCTGGCCCCCAATCTCTGGTTTTGTCTGCCACCCCAAAGCAGGGTATCTTTGGGATTCTCCCAAACTTCAACAAGCCATAGGGCAGGACCAGGCAGTGATTTTGCATGTACCTGGTCACTCCACGGCTCCATGGCACAGGGTTTCCACCCTCCCTTTAGAGATCCGGAAAGGCCCTGAGAGGTGAAAATGATTGGCCCATGAGCCCCAGCTAACGAGAGTCCCAGACTTTCTAAGTGAGTGAGCCCTCCGTCCCCTAGCACTTCTCAAATCCAAAGAATCAGCAGAGACTCTCGTTAAACTGAACATCCTGATTTAGGAGCTCTGAATTGGAGGATGAGCAAGCTCCCAGGTGACGTCAGTGCTGCTGGTCCCACACCATGCTTCGAGGAGGGAGAACCTGCGGCTCCTTTCCCTGCTCCCCGCCATGTTTCAGAGCTAATGGGCGTGCTGGAAGGACTGGCTCTCAGTTCTCTATGGGATCAGTAAAGGAGTCTAGTATGAGGGGGTACATCCCAGAGGTGGTCTTATATCCCTCACCCACAGAGCGGTCTTTCCATGCCTCCCAGCTAAGGCCTCCAGGATGCTTGGAACCTGTCGCACAGAGGCCCCGGGTGGCTCAGTGCAGCAGAACATGGTGGCCCAAAGGGGATAGATGTTGGGCACAATACTGCAAATCCAACTGGTCCTGGTGGGGCCTCGCCCAGCACACTGTCACACCCCCCCGGCACCGAGTGCCCGATTCCTGAGCTGGGGAAGTCCCCGGAGGGAGCCTCAGAAGACTCGCCATTACCAGGAACCAGCAGTTGGCGTAATGACTATGTCACTGGACTCCCATGTAGTCGACTGCGGTTCAAGTCCCGGACCCAGTGGCTAAAACTCACGCCAGGTGCGTGTGCGTGTGCATGTGCATGTGTGTGCGTGCCCAAGATCCCAAGAGGAGAATGGAGGAGAAGGGATTGTGGCGTGGCCATCCACCTGGGGGGTGATTTCTTGGGTCCAGCAGGTGGCATGCTGGTTGGGGGCGCTGGACTCCCACATGGCCGACCATGGTTTGAGTCCTGGACCTGGAGGTTTGCTTCCTCACTTTGCCTCTCTCTCTCTCTCTCTCTTGCTCTCTTGGTCTCTCACTCTGTCCCTCTCTGGTCAGATTAAAAATAAATTCATAAATAAAGTTGAATAAAATAATTTTAAAAAAAAGAAAAGAAAAAGAAGACTCGCCGTTCTCATGCTCTAACATGAGCTGAAGTTAGAATTCAGCACGAACCAGACTCCAAGGAGTTGGCACACGCCTCTTGGTTATTTCCTCCTGAGGTCTCTGCCTCATCCAGACCCCACACTGGAGTCTCCAAGGCGGCCTCAAATATTAGGCATCGATACCCGTCGATCTAAAATATCCAGACGCCTGTGTTGGTAGCACATATGCACACACACAAAAACACACTGCAAAGACACTATTATTATGGTCGTGTAGGAGATATTGGGTAATGATGGGAATAAGAGTGTGCCTCTGTGTGTGTGTCTGTGTGTGTGTGTGTGCATGTGTGTGTGTTGTTCGTGTATAATGTGTGGTATAATGAGGGTCTTGACATTTAATATAAAATAGCAGTGATATTAGTGATTTACCAATCACCAGAGAAGTGGATATTAAAATATCATTTTCAAGGGATCAGCAGTTAGTGTAATGGCTATGTTGCTGGACTCCCATGTAGTCGACTGCGGTTCAAGTCCTGGACCCAGTGGCTTAAACTCATGCCGGGCGCATGTGCGTGTGTACCCAAGATCCCGAGAGGAGAAAGGAGAAGAAGGGATTGTGGCATGGCCATCCCCCTTGGGAGGTTATTTCTTGCTTTCTGTCTCTCTGTCTCTCTCTGTCTTTCTGGCAAGCACACGCACCCTATAGCAAAAACCTCTCAAAAAAAATATCATTTTCAAAACTACAGTCATGACTCATACAAACACGAAATGAGCATGTGTTAAAGCTTCCATTTAGCTGTGTCTCTGTGCCCTGGTGGTTAAGGCAGCCAACTATGTGGTTCAAGTCTCAAACCCAACAGCTTGAGAAATATACATATGTTTGCCCCAAATCCTTTTTTATTTTTTTTAAAAGAACTACTTTATTTAACTTTATTTATTTATTCATTTATTTTAAATTGACCAGAGAGGGACAATTTAAAAGAGAGAGAAAGAGGGAAAATGAGAAAGCAAAGCCACCAGGTCCAGGACTTAAACTGTGGTCAGCCATGTGAGAGTCCAGCACCTTAACCACCATGCCACCATGCCACCATGCCACCTGCTGGTCCCAGTGCCCCAAATCCTAAGATGAGGGAGAGATGGAGAAGGGATTGCAGCATGACCACTACATCTCACATATGTAATTTGTGCAGATGCACTCACCGGAGAGAGAGAGAGAGAGAGGAGAAAACACCTACCATGGGGAATGGTCATAATACATAATACATATGTATTTTTACATGTATATTTAAATCATCAATGAGTAAAGGAACCAGTAAGATGCTGTGCTCATTTCAAAGGAGAACCTTAAAGACAGACACATCTAGACAGTCAGGAGGGCTGGAATCAAACTTGCTAACAGATACGAAATGGGTTCATACTTATAGGTCACTACCATGTAGTGTCTGGGATAATCTGCGATCCAGAGGAGAAATCGCTTGCATTACCATCTGTTCTCTAGGGTCTACAGTTAATAGTCAAGACACTGACCCCAGCAGAATTAGATAAATGGCTGGAGTTTCACTGAAAAGACTCCCAGGAATCTCCTTTGCCCATTTCGAAGTTGTTACCTTCTCCTAATGAGGGAAAGCAGAGAGCATTTGCTGGTTTCCTCTTGGGTACAAAGATCCTCATAAGCATCTTCTCAGGGATCGGTCCCAGTCCTGCAAGGCCCTCGCGATCCCACTTCTCGGAGGGCAACAGCAGCTCAGAGAGGCTATGATACCTCGGTGCACACACTGCCCACAGGTGGAAGTGCCAGGATTTAAGTGGTTGGTTTCAGAGCTTTTCCATGGGGAAATGTAGAGCTACTCTCAGGCTTGGAGAAGGCTGGGAGATTTGTCTGGAAGGGCATCTACAAGACCAGGGTACTGAATTCACATGTATGATAATTTGTGGAACTTCAAGCCTTGCCAGATTGAGACATAAAGACAGAGCTTCCTAGGCAGGGGTGGCAAGGAGCCCAAAGACCTGTTCTTCTAATCTTTTCAGTGCCACCACTGGGTTCAGTTAGGCCCCCTTATAACTGAAGTGTCCCTGCCTTCACCTCTATGTCATGCTTCCACAGGGTCCCAGGAACCGGAACGTACGACTTGGACCTTCCTCATCCCTCCTTCAGGCTCCTGAAGGTAAGTTGAGCAGCTCTGATGGAAGGAGTCACCAGCTCTTCAAACTCTGCTCTAGAGAAGCTTGTAGGGGCTGGCCCTGTAGCACAGTGGTTAAGTGTGCATTGGGAGCTGGGTCCCACATAGTCAACCACAGCTTTCAAGCCAGCCCTGGTGGCTTGAACATCACAGCAGGTGCATGCTCCTGACAAGTTGAAGAAATGGAAGAAAAAGGATTGCTGTGGGACCATGCTCCATTGGTGGGTGCTTTCTCTTGCTCTCTCCTGGGTAATGCACATTCCCTCTGGAAACAAATAAAATCATGAGGCTTGAGGGCGTCACATGCAATCAGAAAGCCAGGCCTTCTCCCAAATCCCCTCCTCTTTTCCTCCACTTCTCTGTCTTGCTTCCACTCACTGCTCTCCACCTCCATGCACTCTTCACCCCCCTCCTCCTTCCCTCTGTCAGCCTTCTTTCCTTGCTAGCTGCCCTTCTTTTTTATTAAGATTTATTTATTTATTCATTCATTCATTCATTCATTTTAATTTGACCAGCGAGAGACACATGGAGAGAGAGGAAAGTGAGAAAGTGAGAAAGCAAGCCACCAGGTCCAGGTCTTGAACTGTGGTCAGCCATGTGGGAGTGTCCAGCGCCTTAACCACCACACCACCTGCTGGTCCCAAACGTCAGCACACTGCGTTGGCCGGGAATCGAACCCAGATCAACTGCTTGGAAGGCAACTATGCTCACCACTATACCACCAACGCCTCCGCTAGCTGCCCTTCTTGAATCCCCTCAGCTTAGAGAAACTCCCCCGAAATCATTCCTCTCTACAGTTGTTCATGCTATTTGCACTTTCAGCTCTGTAATGAAAACTGCTCAAAAGCTCCCATGTTGTTAATCTGCTGGAATTTAAGAAGGGCAATGGCTATCTTTCTAGTCCAGCATGCATTTCACCCTATCCCCCTTTCCATTGTATAAAAAATAAATTTGCCCAAGTTCATACAATGCATCAGTGACAGAACCCGCAGCTCTCTCTGGGATTAACTCCTCACAGGGCTGAGATTTAAAGAATTGCCCGGTGGTCCTGCATTTGCTAGTATTTCTGGGCTTTGGGCTTCAGAAGCCTGGCCTGGTCTGGCTGGTGACTACTCCAGCCTCGGCATGACCAGTAACCAGAGATGGACAGAATTTCACTCTCCTAAGGTTTGCTTTGCCAAAAAGCTGGCATAATCTACCCAGTAAAGCAGGGGAATCTTTACATTCTGTGCTCCTAACCTGAAGAACCCAGATGGCATCTCTGCTCTCTGGCTCAGCCAATCACAGGGAAAAGAAAAAGGAAGACGGGAGAAAGATATCCTATATTCATCCTTTTATCAAACTACAAGAAACACTACCCTTGTTTTTTCCCTCAGGTGAGAAGAGCCAAAGGAAATAATCTTGATCACTCAGCTAGATTTCCAGGTACCTGGATATTTTCCCCAGCACCTCCAAATTATTGTTGCTCTGGAAAATAAATAAAGCCGAAGTTAAGCCAAAAGAAAATCGTTGCCTCACTGATTTCCCCTGGGCTCTGGGTTCTGAAAACATCTATTACCAGATATTGAAACGGTCTATTTGTATCTGTCTCCTGCTCTGAGCTGTGTCCCCCCAGAGAACAAGGGTCTGGTGGTCCCAAATGGGACAGCACTTGCCCCAGATCCCCAGATCCACCCTTCCACCCCTGCAATTCCCAAGACTCCTTCTGGAAAGACGTTCCTCATCATCACCTCTGTGATCTTCTCTCTTATCAACGCTACTCCTACTCGCTCCTAATGCTCCAGCCTCATTGCCTTCCTTGCTATTCCTTGCAAACACTAAACTCACTCCTGCCTCAGGGTCTGAGCACCTGCTATTCCCTCCGTTGGCTCACTCTTCCCCTGAAAAGCATGACTAGACCTCTTGGCTAATTTACCTACAGCATCATCTACTTAAACGGTTGCCTTGATCAAACTTTCATACTATATATATATATATATATATATATATATATATATACATACACACACACACACACACACATGCATATACATATATATGTATGTACTTTATATATATACTCACACATATAAAATATATATATATATATATATATACTGAAAGTATATATTTTACATATAGATATAGATGATATAGATATAGATATCCAGAGAGCACATGCACTTGACAGACAGAGACAGAGAAAGGGAGAAAACACCACCCCACAATGGCACATGGTCACGCCTCAATCCCATCGCCTTCATTCCTCTATTCTGTCAGGAAATACAGCATGCATATATGCCTGGCACCATTTTTGAGCTACTGGGGCCAGGATTCACACTGTGGTGGGATATTTGAGATTCAGCTCCCTTAACCACTAGGCTATGGGACAGCCCCTGACCTTCTCTTCTACAAAAGCTCCTGCATTGCTTTGCATACCCCTGTCCTGCATCATGTTTCCTCTCACGCTCATCACCACTTGGAACTATATTATGTATCTACTTATTTATTGATTCTGTCTCACTCACTAGGTTGAGTTCCCAACACCTACCACATTGTCTGGCACGTAGTAGATATTCAGTCAGTATTTGTGTAAGTAATCAATAATGGAAACTATCTCTGGGTCCCTTCTGTTCAGGTTACAGATTGGTTTTAATAAGCAATTTCATCAAATCATTAGGTTTTTTGGGTTTGTTTCTAAATTCGGTCAGAGGGTGCATGTGCAGAGAAAGACAGACAGAAGGGAGAGAGAGGGAAAGCACCACTGATGGGAAATGGTCACACCATAATCCCTTCTTCTCCATTTTTCCCTCCTGTCAGGATTTTGGGCACACATGCACATGGCCTGGCATATTTTTTAAGTCATTGGTTTTGACATTCAGATCTCAAGGTCAGCCATGTAGGATCCAACTTCCTTAACCACCAGGCCACAGAGCCAACCCTTGTTTTAAAAATCAGAGAGGCAAAGAAGGCTCAGTGTCATGGCCAAGTGTTTCCAAGATTGTCATGAGGATGAGGAGTTGGAAAACAGACCACTCACACAAAAAATGGCAGATAGGTGCAGGACCCAGAAAGATCTGAAAAACTGCAAGAGTGAGCTGCCCCAGAGGGGCTGGACCAGAGCTTAGGCCCTGACTCTTCCTCCAGCATGTCCTGACTTTTAAATTTTAGTTTAAATTTTTAATCGTATTTTTAAATTCCACAGTTCCCAGGCCCACATGCAGCACCACTTGTATTCCTTCTGGCAGTTAAGTTTCTCCAGCCCAGCCATAGGTGCAGCTGGTCCTGAGAGGTTGGGAGAGGAATCAAACACCTGAAACTGGCTACAAACATCCTCCTCTTATTGGAAGACACAACCTTCTACAAAGAACCCACCTAGGAACTAGAGCTGTCCTCCCTCTCTTGACACTACAGAATTTAATTTAAAAAAAAAAAAAAAAAAAAAAAAAAGATGAAGGAGCATATTTTTTTACCAGATGACTAGGAACTAGTACAGAGGCACAAGAAATGTGAGAAAACAAGGAAATACTTCTCCTCCAAGGGAACAACACAACTCCTCATTAATCGTAACACAAAAGAATTGACAGAAATATCAGAAAAATAATTCAGAATATCAATAGTGACAAAACTAAATGAGATGTGAGAGAAACAGGCAACCAACTCTAGGACATGAGGAAATCACTCCATGGCTCGAAGGAAGAGCTCTATAAAGAGATACCTTAAAAAAGAATCAAACAGAGCTTCTGGAGATGAAGGTTGTAACACAGGAAATCAAAACCTCCCTCAAAAGAATTAATAGCATAATGGTTACATTACTGGTCTCCCATATAACTGACTGCAGTTCAAGTTCTGGACCCTATGGCTTAAAACTCAGCTGGGCATGTGTGTGTACATGCCCAAAATCCCAAGAGCAGAATGGAGGAGAAGGGATTGAGGGTGGCCATCCACCTTGGGGCGGTGATTTCTTGCTTTCTGTCTTTTCTTTCTCTCCAGCAAGCACAAGCACCCATAGCAAAAATCTCTCTTAAAAAAAAAAATATTAGATTAGGCCATGTAGAAGATAGAATCTCTGATCTGAAGACAAAACCTCTGACGTAAACAAAACCATCAAAAGAATGAAAAAAATAACCAAAGGAGAAAAATGAGGACATCATATGGGAAATAGTAGATACCATTAAACACCCAAATATCTGAATAGTAGGTATTCCAGAAGGTGAAGAATCTGATAAGGGAAGAGAAAATCATTTCATGAAATATTTGTGAAAAACTTTACAAACCTGGAGAAACATTCAGACAACCAGACCTAAAGAACAAAAGACCCTGAATAGAATCAACTTAAGAAGAGCCTCTTCACAGCACATCATAGCCAGATGGGTCAAAATCAAAGACAAAGACAAGATTCTAAAAATGACAAGAGAGAAATGTCAAGTTACTTACAAAGATTGTCTATTAGGCTAATATCAGACTTCGCAACTGAAACAATACTAGAGAGGAAAAGATGGGAAGACAAATTCAAAATGCTAGAGAAAAACAATTTCAATCAAGAATACTATACCTGGCAAGATTATCCTTTAAATGGGAAAAACAAATAAAATCATTCTCAGATAAACAGAAACTGTCAGAATTCACCAACACTAGACCAGCTTTTCAAGAAGTACTGAAGTTAGTATTTTATCAGAAAAACTAGAGAGAGACAAACAGAAATAAAAGAACAAAAAACAACCGAGAAAATGGCTAACAAAATGGCAGAGATAAGTCCACTAATATTGATAATAACAACTGTTAATGGATTAAATTCCCCAATTTAAAGACACAGACTGACTGACTGGATTTTTAGAAGAAGAAGAAGAAGAAGAAGAAGAACAACAACAACAACAACAACAACAGAGTCTTCTATCTACTGCTTACAAGAAACATACCTCACTGATAAAGACATACCCAGACTGAAAATAAAAGGGTGGAAAAAGATATTACATGCAAATAGAAACCAAAAAAGGCTGCAGTCGTGATACTAAAATCAGATAAAATAGACTTCAAGACAAAAATTGTAACGAGACAATAGAGGACACATATATTATTAAAAGGGCTAGTTCAACAAGAAGATTGAACACTTTATATCTATGCATCCAACACTGGAGCACCAAAATATGTAAAAGAAAGATTTCTCAATCTAAAGGGAGAGATAGACAGTAACACAATAATTTTGGGGATCTCAATACCCTAATATCTCCTCTAAACAGGTCATCTAAACAAAAAATAAACAAACAGCTACAGAAACTAAACAAAACCATAAATCAAAAGGACTTGACAGATATCTATAGAACATTTCACCCAAAACCACAAACTATGCATTCTTCTCACCCCTTATGGAATATTTTCAAAGACTGACCACATGATAGGGCACAACATAAGCCTTTACAAATTCAGAGGTATAGTAACTATATCCAGCATCTTCTTCAACCAAATGGAATTAAACTAGAAATGAATGGGAAAAAGTAAACCCTCAATGGTACATAAACATACGAAAACTAAACAATCTATTCCTGACTGATTTCATAACCACTGAAGAAATTAAAACTGAAATTGAAAAATTCATTGAAACCAATAATAATGAGCATACAAGTTCACATAACCTGTGGGACACAGAGAAAGCAGTCATAAGGGGGAAGTTCATAACAATCAGTGCTGACAGGAAAAAAATTTAAGGGTGGCAAATAGACAACCTAACAACACACTTTAGGGAACTGGGAGGGGGACAAAAAATATCAGTAGAAAAGAAACAATAAAGATAAGAGCAGAAATAAATGAAATAGAAAATGAACAAACTATACAGAATATAAATGAAAACAAAAGCTGTATCTTTGAGAAGATAAACAAAACTGACATGCCATTAGCTAGACTAACCAAGATGAGAACGTAGCCAGACAAATCTAGTCAACAATGAATCCAGCGTTATTACAAGGGACATAACACAACGCAAAAGACCATCGGAGAATATTAAGAGTCACTATATATCAACAAACAGGAAAACCTGGATGAGATGGACAAATTTCTAAACACAGAATCTACCAAGATTGAATCAGGAAGGACCATCAGATAGTGTAATGGTTATGTCGCTGGACTCTCATGTAGTCCCTGACCCAGCAGCTTAAAACTCACACCAGGCACGTGTGTGTGTGTGCGCGTGTGTGTGTGTGTCAAAAATCCTGAGAGGAGAATGGAGGAGAAGGGATTGTGGTGTGGCCATTCCTCCTGGGGGATGATTTCCCACTTTCTGTCTCTCTGTCTCTCCAGCAAGCTCATGCACCCTATAGCAAAAATCTATTTAAAAAAAAAAAAGTTGAATCAGGAAGACATAAAAAGCCTGAAGAGGGGACCAGCAGTTAGCGTAATGGCTATGTCGCTGGACTCCCACGTAGTCGACCGCGGTTCCAGTCCCGGACCCGGTGGCTTAAACTCACGCCGGGTGCGTGTGCATGCGTGCCCAAGATCCCAGGAGGAGAATGGAGGAGAAGGGATTGCGGCGTGGCCATCCCTCCTGGGGGGTGATTTCTCGCTTTCTATCTCTCTGTCTCTCTCTGTCTGTCTGGCGAGCGCACGCGCCCTATAGCAAAAATCTCTCAAAAACAAACAAACAAACAAACAAACAAAAAGCCTGAAGAGATCAATAATAAGCAATGAGATTGAATCAGTAATAAAGAGCTTCATCCCAATTCCCAAAACAGACAAGGACATAACAAAAAAGAACACTGTAGACCAACATCTCTGATGAATATAGATGTAAAAATTCTCAACAAGATAATAACAAATCATATCCAATAATACATATAGATTATACACCATGACCAGGTGGACTTTATTATAGGATGCAAGGATGGTTCAACATACACAAAACCATAAATGTAATACATCATATTAACAGTAGAAAAGATAAAAACCATATGATCATGTCAATTGAAGCAGAAAAAGCATTTGATAAAATACAACATCCTTTTATGATTAAGACTTGCAGCAAAATTGGCATAGGAGGGACATTTCTCAACACAATATAAAGCCATCTATGAAAAACCCCTAGCTAACATCATGCTGAATAGGGAAAAGCTAATAACTTTTCCACCAAAAACTGAAACAAGGCAAGGCTGCCAACTTTCTCCACTCTTTTTCAATATAGTACTGGAAGTCTTAGCCAATGCAATCAGATAGAAGAGTAAATTAAAAGGCATTCAATGGGAAAAGAAATGAAATTGTCTCTATTTGTAGATGACATGATTATATATATAGAAAATCCCAAAGAGTTCACAAAAAAATTCCTAGAACTGATAAATGAATACAGTAAAGTGACAGAATATAAAAGTGACATACAAAAATCTATAGCATTTTTATATATCAACAATGAACAAACTGTAGTAGACTTAAAGAAAGCAATGCCATGTAAAAAAGCCACAAAAATATAACAATTTTTTTAAAAAGACACCTAGGAATAAATCTAACCAAAGAAGTGAAAGGACTTTACAAAGAAAACTATGAAAAACTAAAAAAATAAATTGAAAATGATACAAAGAAGTAGAAATACATCCCAAGTTCCTGGAGTGTAAAAATTAATATAATCAAAATGTCAAGCCTACCCAAATTAATTTACAAATTTAATGCATTTCTGATCAAATTACCAGAAAAATTCTTCATAGAAATAGAAAAACAACAATAAAATTTGTCTGGAATCATAAAAAGCTCCATATCGCCAAAGTAATACTATGCAAAAAGAATAAAGTAGGAAGAAGCTCACTTTCTGACTTTAAAATACATTACAGCATGGTATTGGCACAAAACCAGTAGACAAATGGAACATAATTAAGAATCCTCAAATAAATCCCCATACAAACAGTCGATTGATTTTTTTACAAAGGGCACAAGACAATTCTGTGGGGAACATCTCTTCAGCAAACCATACTGGAAAAAATTAAATAGCTACCTATAGAAAAGGAAACTGGATCCCTATTTCTCACCATTAACAAGAATAAACTCAAAATGGATCAAAGATCTAAACATAAAACCTCAAACTATAAAACTGCTGGTAGAAAACACAGGGGGAAACTCTTAGAGACATCAGAATTGGCAAAGACTTCTTAAATACGACCCCCTAAGTACAGGAAATAAGCCCAAAAATACAGAAGTGGGAATACTTCAGGCTAAAAAGCTTCTCAGCAAAAGAAACAATAATTAGAGTGAAGAGACAACCCTCAAAGCGGGAGAATATATTTGCAAACTCTGTCTAAGATAAGAGACTGATATCCAGAATATACAGGAAATTCAGGCAGCTTACTGCAAACACATAATCAATTAAAGGATGGGCAAATAAGCAGAACAGATAAATCTCCAAGCAAAACATAAGAATGGCTAAAAAGCATGCGAAAAATACTCAACATCTCTTATCATAAGGGAAATATAAATCAAAACCTCAATGAGATACCATTTAACCCCGGTCAGAATGACTAAGCTTAAAAAAATACAGAATGATAAATGCTGGCAAGACGGTGGTGAAAGTAAATTAGTACAACTGCTGAGGAGAACAATGGAGGTTCCTCAAAAACCTATAAGTAGAGCCACCGTATGACCTTGTAATTACACTCTTGGATTCAACCCAAAGGATAGAAAAACAAAGTCAGAAAAACACTTGCCCATCCATGTTTATTGCAGCATTATTCACAGTTGGTAAGACATAGGGTCTACCCACATGTCCAAGAACAGATGAATGGATGGAAAAATTGTGGCACTTAAGCACTATGGGATACTACTCAGCATAAAAGACTACTGAGGGGGTCTGCAGATGGCATGGTAGTTAAGGCGCTGGACTCCCGCATGGCTGATCGTGGTTAGAGTCCCAGACTTGGTGGCTTGCTTTTTCACTTTCCCCCCCTCTCTCTCTGGTGAGTGCACATGCCCTATAGCAAATTTTAAAATAAGAATATAAATAAATAAAATAAAATAATTCTTTGTTTAAAAAAATGAGATCCTGACATCTGATACAAAGTCAATGGCCATGGAAGATTTCATGTTAAGTGAAGCAAGCTGGACTATGAAAAGCAGGCATTGTATGACCACCTCCCCTTAATATATATAATAATGAATGTCTGCGTTCTACGGCAGAAACAAAGATTGGAGTGTATAGTGGCAGGAGGGCAACTGTGGATGCTAGAGACAGTATAGGGAGGGGTGGTGTAGGGAGGGGAGGAAGAGGATCAGGAGAAAACAGAAGCATTTGACAGATACATACATGAAAAGGTATCTGCTTATGATAATGTATATGGTAATACCTTTGACTTGACTGATATGTACTGTATTTATGCTGGGAAAAAAACAATTTTATATGTGCTGTAGTATGTACAGTAATTAAATGTAAATTTTTAGAAAGCAATACAAATAGAAAAAGAAAATGGCAGACAGCCGTGGACAGTGACAGTGTACTCCTTACCACTGTAGGCACACACACACAAATGTGCACATGTGCACACATGCCCACACACAAACACAAGCATGCATATGCACATGCGCATGCACACACATACATTTATTCCTGTTTTCTGTAGTGTAGTTAAAAATCTGGGAAAGATTAGCCATTTCAAAGAAGAAAGAATAAGAATATTGATGATTTTTCACTGCATTTACTCAGAATATTAAAGAAATGGAAACAATCAACGTGTTCCACAACAACGAGGTTAGAGAAATTAATGTACACCCAGCTTTTAGTGTACATTGCTAATTAAGCAGTTATTTAAATGATGAGTCTGAGGAGTTCCAGGTACGAACATGTAAAAGGTTGTAATCCATAAAAAGTGAAAAGGTCTGGGACCAGCAGATGGCATAATGTTTACGTTACTGGACTCCCATGTAGTCGACCGCAGTTCAAGTCCTAGACCTGGTGGCTTAAAACTCACCCTGGGCGTGTGTGTGCATGTGTGCCCAAAATCCCGAGAGGCGAGTGGAGGTGAAGGGATTGCCCCATGGCCATCCCCCCCCATTTGTCCTACTTATAGTTTGTTCCAGTTTTGGATCTGTAAGCTTATATCTTTCACTAAACTTGAGGCATTTAAAATCGTTCTTTTTTTTCTTTTTTTTTTTTTTTTGAGAGGTTTTTGCTATAGGGTGCATGTGCTCACCAGACAGAGAGACAGAGAGACAGAAAGCGAGAAATCACCCCCGGGGGGGATGGTCACTCCACAATCCCTTCTCCTCCATTCTCCTCTAGGAATCTTGGGCACACACACACGCACCCGGCGTGAGTTTAAGCCACCGGGTCCAGGACTCGAACCGCAGTCGACCTCATGGGAGTTCATAGCCATTACGCTAACTCCTGGTTCCTAAAATCGTTATTTCTTCCATTTTTTTTCCTAGCATCACACTCTTTTCTCTTTCTGGAATACAAATGACACAAATATTAGATCTTTCCTTGTCATATTTGAGGCGTTTTTGTTTTGTTTTTCATTTTTTTCTCTCTCTGCGTTTTACAATTTTTATTAATCTGTCTTTAAGTTCACTGACCTTTTCCTCTGTCATTCCCATTCTACTAATAAGGCTATTCAGTGAGTTCCTTCGTTTGGCTTTTGTATCTGTACGTTCCCAAATTTTTATTCATACCTTCTGTTTCTTTGCGAAGATGTTTCTACTTTAGTATTTGTTTCAAGAATGTTTACAATTACTCATTTGCTGCTTTAAAGTCTTTGATAATTTCAACATCTATAAAATCTCATCATTGACTTCTATTGATTGTCTTTTCCAAGGAAAATTTCAAGTTTCAGAGTTCCTCGTTTGCTTAGTAATGATGAAGTAATGAAGAATTACATTCTGAACAACTTGAATATTACATCACTAGAGTCTAGATCTTGTTTAAATCTTATCAAAAATGTTGATATATTTGATCTGGTTAGATTCGGTTGGACGCTCCAGCCCACCTTCTCTGGTCTGTGACAACAATGTCAAGTTTAGTTTTTAAAGAATGTATTCTGCTCATCGGTTCCATTTTAGGTGTGTGACACCCAGTGGCCAGTCTGAGAACAAGGTGGTGATCTAGTCATTATTTTAGTTCTCAAAGTCTTTAGTACACTTAGCAGGAGATCTAAACATGAATGGCTTGGGGATAAGCCAAGGGGTTCATAAGCTGTAGGAGGTCACTTTCCTTGGTTCTTCCCACTCTGTAATCTCCCCAACACTGTTGGTTCTCTGAGGCCCTCTCTTTTGTTCCTCCACCCAGAAACCTATCCTGCTATACCCTCTCATGTTTTGGGCCCATGTTCGAGTCTAAGTAGCAGAAGAACAGAGAGGAAAAAAAGTCAATGAAGGTCGTCCATACACTTTTGGGATCACAACTCCTCTGATCAAAGCACAAGATTCCCTTCCTTGGAGTTTTGGCATCCATTACTTATTGATGCTACTGCAGATGTGGATTACCGGTGAGATGAGAGAACAGAAAAAGAGACAAAAACAGGAAATGTTCATGCTCTCTCTGAGCGCCAGGAGTTCCCCTTTGCATTCCTTGAGCCAAAAGTAAAGGACTTCTCCTAGTGCTGTCTGTGCCTCGGAGCCCGTTTCTAGTTTCCAGTTCTGTTAAGTTCAAGTCGAAGTAGATCAGAAGAGAGAAAATGGTGAACCTCGCTACTGGTTTGATGAACTTCAAAGACTGGTGTTCTTCCCCAGTCTGCCTGCTGTTGCTTTCTTTTCATTGTTCTTAAATAGCTGCTCCAAACGTTTCACCCTGCAGTTATGATCAGAGGGGAGGACATGTGAAGTGTACTTACTCCATCTTACCTGGAACCAGAGCACCCGTGGTTTTAAACATAGAGATTTCACACAAAAATCTTAACTTCCGGAACTACGACAATGATAAGCATGTGCTTCTACCTAGTAGCAATGGGGAGGCCAAGGCTTGACTTCACAGTGAGACGGGCATGGCGTCTCACACAGGCCAAATATTTGTGTTATTTGCAACCCCAGTTTAGGAGAAGATTGAAACCAACTTCCCAAAGGTAGCCGTACGGATACCACTTGGACTCAGCTGCCTCTGGCTCCTTGGGTCCTTCTGTTGCCAGCTCCTTCCTGCCTTCCCACCTCTGCCCAGGTTTCTCTCTCCAGCTCCTGGCCCGAAGCCTCCTCTGCACTGCCCTGCCTCGTTTATGGCCCTGCCTTGATCTTTCCCAAGCCTCCTCATTTCCTTTTCACTTTGGTTTCTCTTACTCCTCTTCATCCGAGACTTGAGCCAAGCTCTGAGCAGTTTGGTCTAGTTGTGCCACATGCATTCACCCTGTGTTGTCTGAACGCCAACTGCCCTTAGGAAAAGTACCACTTGGGGCCAGCAGGTGGTGTGGTCATTAAGGGCACTGGACTCCCACATGGCTGACCACGGTTCAAGTCCTGGACCTGGCAGCTTGCTTTCTTACTTCCTCTCTCTTACTCTGTCCTTCTCTGGCCAAATTAAAATAAAAATGAAATTAATTAAATAAATAAAGTTAAAATAAAAAATAATTCTTTTTTTTAAAAAAAAGGAAAGGTACCAGCCACAGAATTTAGGGCCCGCCTCTGCCTTCTCTTGACAATTTCTGCAGGGACTCTAAAATCTTCATGAAATATTATCTCAATATGTGGTGAAAATTTAAAACCCAGTAATTCATTGCAACAGGCTCTTCTCTAAGATTGGGTGATTTATCTTAAATCTGAATCCTTTAATATGCCTCCCAGCGACTTTGGCTTGGAAAATCTCCAAAGAGAGCAAGAATTATTGGCAGGTGGAATGAATTACATCTAAACAAGTTTTAAGACTAGCACCTTTTCCGTTTTGTTTTTCTTTTTATTTCCTCCTTCTGGTGGCTCACACGCCAGTCTGGGAAAATAGAAGCAGGTACAATGAACAGATTCAAGCCTTAACCCTCAAAGGTCTTCGGGGTACAGTCAGAGTGATTTCAACATGTTTGATCTTTCTCTAAGTTCCATTCTGGAAAATACTGAGCTGTTCTCCTGTATTAGACTACTTATGTCGACTGTCCCACGCCCTTCACTGACTCGACAACATGCACTGGAACGCTCCTATGCCAGGTGTCAGGCACCGTGTGGATGGAGCAGGTGGAGACCCAGCCTCATGGAGAGTCAGAAAAGTTGACTGTCATGGTACAATGCAACAAGGGCTATGGCAAGTCAGGAGGCCGGGAGAGAGAACAGCAGAGCTGGCCACATTAAGGGGAGACCATCTAGGAGACTGCTCACCTGGGCAGTCAGTCTTCTGGGGTGTCAGTGAAGTTCTTCATTACTCAGTCACTTAACCAACCAGAGCACTGGGTATCAGTTCCAGCCCTACAGAGAGAGGATGGCAGCGCCCTCAAGTGGACATTTAAAAAACACTTTTCAGGGTGCCAGCTCCTCTCCGTTGAGGATTTGACCTGTGCACACATGGAAATACGCAGGGTTCAGGCCCATTTCTCCTTGCCAGTCTGCTGGTTAGTCTGCCCACTCAGCTGAAATCGTAGAACTCGATAATTCAAGGCATAGAAGCATTTTTCAAGAATAAATGATTTTTGGTTTTGTTTTTTACTTTTGAATTTTTAATTTATTTTTACCTATACATTATTATTATTATTTATACATTCAATCATTATACATCATTTAGATTGTAAAGAAGTCTTACCCAACATGATATACGCCACACACCAAGAGAGTTGAGACTACTATAATGACATTATCAACAGGCAGCAAACCATATCTGTGTCCCACAAACATCTTACTTCTCCATTTTTTCCCAAATGAATTTTTTTTAAATTATTTATTTGATTCTATTTATTCATTCATTTAGTTTAGTTGGACCAGAGAGAGACAGAGAGAGAGAGAGAGAGAGAGAAAGCCACCAGGTCCAGGGCCTGAACTGTGGTCAGCCATCTGGGAGTGTCCAGCGCCTTAACCACCACGCCACCTGCTGGCCCCTTTTTGAACTTTTAATTTGGCTACCAAAAGGATTTTGGGTTTGGAAAATCACCCAGTGGAACCGAAGATAAAGCAAAGATGACTGACAGTAAAATGCTTTTTATAGAATTAAGACTATAGGGAGTCCAGCAGTTGGTGTAATGGTTATGTCGCTGGACTCCCACGTAGTTGACCGCAGTTCGAGTCCCAGACCAGGTGGCTTAAACTCAACGCCGGGCGCGTGTGCGTGCATGCCCGCCCAAGATCCCGAGAGGAGAATGGAGGAGAAGGGATTGTGGAGTGGCCATCCCCCCTGGGGGGTGATTTCTCACTTTCTGTCTCTCTGTCTCTGTCTTCCTGGCAAGCCCTATAGCAAAAATCTCTCCAAAAAAAAATAAAAAAAAGAATTAAGACTATAGGAGGAAAAGTAATAATTTTTTAAAATAATTATTTTATTTAACTTTCTCTATCCATTTATTTATTTTAATTTTACTAGAGAGGGACAGAGTGAGAGTGAGAGTGAGAGAGAGAAAGTGAGAAAACAAGCTGCCAGATCTGGGACTCAAACTGTGGTTGACCATGTGGGAATCTAGTGCCCCCTATCACCACACCACCTGCCAACCTCGAGGAAAAAGAATTCTTAGAAGAATTTTAAATACAACTTGGTGACTATCATTACCTCTAATTAATGAGCATCTTAAGCTTAAACTGAAAGGAAAAACAGTTTCAAATAAGTAAAAGTGTTAAATTCCACTAAGTATGTGTAGTCTTCTATTTTGAACTTCAAATTGAGGTGTAGCTATTTGGTTTGTTTCTTTTGTTTGTTTTTTGTTTTGGTTTGGTTTGGTTTTGGTTTTGGTTCGCCAGAGACAGTGAGAGGGAAAGTGAGAAATCACCTCCTGGAGGGGGGGATGGGCTGCACACACATGCTCCTGGCATGATTTTCAAGCCACCAGATCCAGGACTCAAACTGTGGTCAGCCACGAGGAAGTCTAGCGCCTTAACCATTACGCCACCTGCTGGCCCTCAGACATTCATTGATAGAAAATCAGCTCTACCTTCACCTTCACCTGCTGTGTCTCTCTCTGCAGCCAGGTGGAGTCAGTGGGAGGTAGAGGGCTGCTGACAGTAAGGGTCAGGGACACGGGAGTCTGCTTACTGTGCAACTGGGGTTCCAGCAGGAGCTGACTGAGAAGCCATGTTTCCGAGGAGGAGGGGTCCATTCCAAGGCCTCACCTGCTCCCACCCCTCTGCTTGTGAGAGCAATTTGCTAAAACAAAAATAACAAATTATTTTTTTAAACCTTTCTCACTTAACAACCAGAATTTTTTTTTTTTTTTTTGAGAGGTTTTTGCTATAGGGCGTGTGCACTCACCAGGAAGAGAGAGACAGAGAGACAGAAAGCGAGAAATCACCCCCCAGGGGGGATGGTCACACCGCAATCCCTTCTCCTCCATTCTCCTCTCGGGTTCTTGGGCACACACGCACACACCCTGGCATGAGTTTAAGCCACTGGGTGTGCACATGTACCCTCTAGTAAAAATTTCTCAAAAACAAAAAAGGAAGAACGAAAAGAAACAGAAAATGTTCTCATTATCTGCTGCAAATTGCACTATTGTCAATCTGAATTAGCCGAGATAAATTTTAATGATTTGGACTCTGAAACGGAACAGGTGAATGGAGTGTCCTAAACAGATCTTCCACCTTCACGGAGCTGCTTTGAAAGTTTGGCCAATAGCTTTCCTGGCCCATTACGAGTCAGGACGTGTGCGGAGTGTGAGAAAAGTCAGCCGCTGCCCCGAAGGCCTTCTGAATAGTGGGAGTTTCCCCAGAAGCCTTTTCTTCAGCCTTCATTCTCGTCATCATGTGTAGATTAACATAAATCATACACACGTCTGTTTATTCTAGTGCAGTTCCCCACTCAAAGGAATTCATTTTGCTAAAAACTTCAAACTCATCGGTCACATTTAAAAGTGTTGATTCAGGGACCAGCAGGTAGCGTAATGGCTATGTTGCTGGACTCCCACGTAGTCGACCGCAGTTCGCGCCCCGGACCCGGTGGCTTAAAACTCACACCGGGCGCGTGTGCGTGTGTGCCCAAGATCCCAAGAGGAGAATGGAGGAGAACGGATTGCGGCGTGACCATCCCCCCTGGGGGGTGATTTCTTGCTTTCTGTCTCTCTGTCTCTGTCTGTCTGGCAAGTGCACGTGCCCTATAGCAAAAAACTCTCAAAAAAAAAAAAAAAAAAAAAAAAGACCTTCGTCACTTGGGAGTCTCTTCCACCAGTGGCCCCCAGTCTCCCAGCTGCCTGCCCTAGGATACCCTGCTGGATTCTGCCATGCCCGCTCGTGATGGGCCGCGGGTCCCTTCTTACTTCCTTTCCTGCACCTGTCACACCCACCTGCAGGCATTGCTGAATCTCAGCGCTGCTGGTCCCCAAGGTGGCTGGTCTGAGCTGAATGTCCAGGTTTCCCGTCACTGGTTTTCAGTTCTTGGGGACATCAGAGCAGGATCAGTCCGAATCCTGGCCCTTCAGCATGGTACTGCTGAACCAATCTTCCCGTAACCTGGATTCGATCATCGTGCTGTGTCTTGGAAAGCTTAGGACTCGTAGATAAAGTATTAGGTCGTCAGAAAAGTCATGACATATTTTTCTATGCAAAAACGCATCATGGCTTTTCTGACAAACCAACCAATATTAAGGAGAAAAAGTGTGTGAAGGCTGCATCTCACTTTGAATTTTTTCCAGAAAAAGCAAAAAAGACTTTTTTTATAAAGGAAGATATATTAAAAGGTGGGTTGGCTTCAAAAGGTGATAAGCAGCCTAATAATGCAGAATATATTTTGTGAACAATTTATTAAAAAAAAAAAAAAAGCAAAACACAAAAAACACTTTCCTCTGTTTCCTGAGGGTGACAGGAGACATGCAAGGTGATTTCCTTCATTCACTTGCACCACAAATCTGTGTGTACACCATCCTCTTGGCCTGAAATTCCTCTGTCAAGTTCAGCCACATCTCTCCAAGTGGCTCCTGATGCCCTAAACAGGACTCACTGTGTCATGACTTCTGCTGTCCCCACAGACGGGGCCTTCTTGGAGGTTGGAAGTATCTGCTTCCTCCCTGGGTGCTCAGAGTGACATCGAACTGACACCAGGCTGGGGACATCTTGAAAGGAAGAGTGGGAGAAATAAACTCAGGTTTCAGGTTCAGGTGGGAAGACCTCCCCTCTCTAAGGAGACCTTGGGGATCTGGCATCGCACCACTGTCTCCAAGCCTCTGCAGCCAGGTCGGGAGAGGCTCTGGAAAGGGAGAGCCAGGCCTCATTCCTGGGCACTTTTTTTCCTACTTTGCACTCCAGGCAAATTCTATGCATAGGTGCCAGTGTGGGGGCCTCCAGGAGGCACAACTGCCTGCCCCAATTTGTTTTCAGGAGAATCTTGTGATCCGATCTGAGTTGGGTCCTTTAGCTCTTCTGCTGTCTCCTGGTGCCCCCTACTGGTCACAGAAAATACTCTCAGGATGTGAAGTGTTCTGTCATGAGCTCAGATGTACAAACATCTATTTTTTTCTGTGTCTCCACTTAATTCCTATTCTAGGTTCCCAGTCGATTCAGAATGACTTTTCTTCTCCACCAACTTCTCCCTAGGTGGCATCTAATGGGTGTGGCTGCCCGCCAGAGCTATGGGAGGGCATGTGTCCACTTCCTCTGTCCTACTGGCAAAGCCCCCAGAGCATTCCCACATCCCTGTTCCCAGTGATTCCTACATCTGTCTGGGGACAGGTTCTAGGGGATCTCCTGGGACTTCTCTGCTGAGAGCCACCTGCTGCCATGTTTATTTCCTCACTATGCTGTTGGGTCACTGCCTTTGATGGGGGTGAGCTGCTGGAACACTCCCGCTCTTCCAGGCAAAAGTGGTTCATCGTCTGGATGCCCCTTCTCACCCAGGGCTTCTCCCATAACCTCGGACTTGGGCCACTGGCAGGGCAAGGCGAAGGGCTCCCCTCCAGGGCTGTCAGGATCCCTCTCTGAGTCCCCCCTCCCCTCGACATTTGGAGAACGCTCATTCAGTCCTTGTCTTGTTTGTCAAGTGGGCATAGCAGAGGGGAGGGAGTAAAGAAGAAAAACTGGCTCAGCAAGTTTCATTGCAAATCTTTTGGTCTGAAATCAAACAGAAACTCAGCTTTTTCTTCCCTGGCTAAAACCAAGAATTTGACATCTTTGATATCTGGTCCCATCAGCTGCCTGTTAGATAGCTTACCCCTTGGGCCATGCTGTCTTCGAGTTGAACTCCCTGGGCTGTGGGGAGGGCTTGGGATACACATGGAGAAATTCACAAAAGACTGGCTCCTTGGCGTAGTGGTAATGCGCTGCTGGATCCCCTGTGGTGACTGGTTCAATCCCTGGCCCAGTCAGCCTGAAACCTGCCAGGCATGTGCACAAATGACCAGGATCCAACGGGGGGGGGGGGGGGGGGGGGGGATTCTAGGAATTCTAGAGTAGAGAGAAAACACCAAGCCACCTGGAGCATCTTCTGGCCACATGAGACAGAAGCATGCATGAAGACACGATTTAGGGAACCAGCAGTTAACTGTAGTAATGGCTATGTCGCTGGACTCCCACGTAGTCGACTGCAATTCGCGTCCTGAACCCAGTGGCTTAAAACTCACGCCGGGCGCATGTGCGTGTGTGCCCAAGATCCCGAGAGAAGAATGGAGGAGAAGGGATTGCGGCGTGACCATCCCCCCTGGGGGGTGATTTCTCGCTTTCTGTCTCTATGTCTCTGTCTGGCGAGCGCACGCGCCCTATAGCAAAAACCTCTCAAAAAACAACAAAAAAGACACGGTTTATAGTTTACAAAACATGTATTCTTAGCGTGCTTTCCATTTTTTGAGATAAATCCTTTTCCACATCTTTACTAATTTTAATCCAATTTTTTTGCTTGTGTTTTCCACAAACATTGGAAAGTGACTTGAATGTCAAGCTCTTTATCTCAACCCTCTAGCGTGTTTCTCCTTGCCAATCGGGGAGCATAGTCTTCCATATTTATGGTACAATTACTGAGTTTGAGAAATTTCATACCGATATTTCTTTTTTTTTGGAGAGGATTTTGCTATAGGGAGCATGCACTTGCGAGAAAGACAAGAGAGACAGAGAGACAGAAAGTGAGAAATCACCCCCAGGGGGGATGACTATGCCACAATCCCTTCTCTTTCAT
Source organism: Tupaia tana (assembly GCA_026018925.1). Lineage (NCBI taxonomy): Eukaryota > Metazoa > Chordata > Mammalia > Scandentia > Tupaiidae > Tupaia > Tupaia tana. The sequence continues at coordinate 24,884,092 of JAKSZU010000027.1, read as the reverse complement.
TCTCCTCCTGGGATCTTGGGCATGCATGCACACGCGCCTGGCATGAGTTTAAGCCACTGGGTCCGGGACTCAAACCACGGTCAACTACACGGGAGTCCAGCGACATCGCCATTATGCCAACTGCTGGTTCCCATACTGACACATTTTAAAACAACATTCCTTGGGGTCAGCTGGTGGCACAGTGATTAAGGCACTGGACTCCCACATGGTTAACTGTGGTTCAAGTCCTAGACCCAGAGGCTTAAAACTCAGGCCGGGTGCATGTGTGTGAGTGCTCAAAATCCCAAGAGGAGAAGAGATTGTGGTGTGGCCATCCCCCCGGGGGCGTGATTTCTCACTTTCTGTCTCTTTCTCTCTCTGTCTCTCTGGTGAATGCACACGCCCAATAGCAAAAATCTCTCACACAAAATACACTCCTCTATACTCTTCTATATTCAAATTTCTCTGATTGTCCCAGCATTGTCTTGTATAGAATCTTTGCCAGTCCAGTATCCAATTCAGATCATCATGAATTACGTTCGTTGTCTCATGTCTTTATTCTCCTTTAATCCAAAATAGTTCTGTTGGCTTTCTTTTATGACATTGAGATTTGTATGTTTTCTCCCCTTTGCTGATTGCCAGAGGGTACACACACTAGGGGAGAGGGGGAGAGAGAGAGAGAGAGAGAGAGAGAGAGAGAGAACCTCTGAATGGTATATCCCACAATCCTTTTTCCTTCGCTTCTCCATCTCGTCAGGATTTGAGGCATGCACACACACATGCCCCATGCGCCTGTTAAGCTCCTGGGGCAAGGATTTGAACCACAGTTAGCCATGTGGGATCTGGCTCCTTATGAATAGCACTTAATTACTTAATTGCTGTGCTATCGGGCCAACCCTGCAAGGTTGACATTTTGTTACGGGTACATTGCCATTTTTAGTGTACGTTAACATGTTATCAAATGGTCCTCACTCTGCCACCCTCCTGATTCAGGTTTTGCATTTATGGGAGGAACAGCACAATAGTACGCATCCTTCCCAGAACATCAAAAATCAGGACATGCTTGGTACAGCTAGGCCCATTTGGGGTAACGTTAAACTTCACTTCTTTTTTTTTTTTTTTTTTTGAGGTTTTTGCTATAGGGCACATGCGCTCGCCAGACAGACAGAGAGAGACATAGAGACAGAAAGCGAGAGATCACCCCCCAGGGGGGATGGTCACGCCGCAATCCCTTCTCCTCCATTCTCCTCTCGGGATCTTGGGCACGCACGCACACGCGCCCGGTGTGAGTTTTAAGCCACCAGGTCCGGGACTCGAACCGCGGTCGACTACGTGGGAGTCCAGCGACATAGCCATTACACTAACTGCTGGTTCCCAAACTTCACTTCTTTAGAGAGGTATGCCGCAGACTTTTCCACTGCAAAGCTATGTCTTTCCTCCCTCTGTAAATTGATTAGCATTTCATGAGAAAAAAGCATGTGTGTAAATATCCTACTACCCAATAGATTCTTACGCAATGGCTTAGCATCCATTCTTGTCTGAATTCATTATTTGCATTATGGCTGCAAAATGGTGGTCTTCTAATTCTATTGCCCCTTCTATATTTATCACTTGCCATTCTACTGTAAGGAAGAGCTTAGACGAATGCATTCGAGAGTTTTCTCATTTCTCTTCCTTATTTACTCTCCTCTTCGAATGCCTCCCCTTAGCAAATTCTGCTTGTCCAAAGCCTTCCTGAACCCTACTGCACAGATAAACCTGCCCACTCTATCTCTATCTTCCCTGCAAGCAAGGTGTTTGCAGCTGTCTGGCCTTCTCAGAGTCCCCTCAAGACAAGAAAAAGGTGAGAAGGGGAAGGACCCATCCCTCTCAGGGCAGAACTTCCACCCAAAGTTCATTTGGTTTCGTGCAATGTTTTTGTTGTTTTAATTGCCAGAAGACATGTGCTCACCAGAGAGAGAGAGAGGGACAAAGCACCCCTCCAGGGTGTTATTTAGTAACTCATCCCACAGATGGGTTGGCATATATGGAAAGTCACATCCATGCAGTCTTCCCTTCACAGCACTGAGAGAGCAAAAAAGGAGAACTAATTCGGCGACCCTCAGTAGGGAACGGTGGCAGGAACTCACAGGGAAATGAGCCAAAACTGACTCAGTCGTTCCTTTGTACCCATGAGGGAGTAGTTTCAGGACATTCCCTCATGGGAACCAAGATACAAGGGTGCTCAAGTCTCTTAGACAAAATGACATAGTATTTGCACATAACTATGGGCATCGTTTAGACCAGCAGTCACCAACCTTCTTGGCATCAGAGACCTGTCTCATAAAGGACAATGCCTCCACAGACGGGATGAGGACTGGTCCCAGGATGTCCCCAACACACCACTTCCACTGTGCACCCTGTTCCCACTAATACCATGTTGCAACACACAACGAAACAGTCACACAAGAGGGTTCAGGGTCCCAGGAGAAACCAATACCTCTGCTGATCCTACAGGAGGTGGAGCCCCAGGCAGTGATGCAAGCAAAGGGGAGTGGCTGCAAACACAAAGCCTTGCCCGCTTGCTGCGCACCCCCTGCCATGCAGCCCAGTGGACTGGCACCAGTCCACAACCCAGGGACTGGGGACCCCTGCTTTGAACCATCTCTAGACTACTTTTAATACCTAAGACAATACAAATGCTATGTAAAGCTGTTATATTATTTTTATTTGTATCAAATATTTTCAATCAGCAGTTGGCTGAATCCACTGATGTGCAACCAACAGATATGGAAGACTGACTGTATTCACAGTGGGTATGTGTGAACACAGAATAGTATGCAGCCCTGAAAAAATGAGGGAGATATGAGGCTCTGATGGGAAAGTTGTCAAAGGCATGGTATTTGTTAAAAGAAAGGGAGGCTATAACGGTAAGAATATGCTTTGTATTTAATTTCCCCCAAAGAGCTAAAGACCTTCAAGTCTTACAATCAGAGATCATGTCCTCAATGACAACACAAAATCAAAAAACAAATCAGAATGCCAGAGTGGTTGCCATCATTTGAACTTATTTTATTGATGTCCATTAGCGAATAAAATTTTATTGTTGATTTTGATGCATTCCAACACACTTTTTTGGTAGTGGTTGCACAATGTTGATCATTTATTTATTTACTATACTAAATGCACTGCCGATTTTTACAATGGGATTCCTGGCGATGCTGATGGGTGACTGACTTCTCTTTCCGAATACATAAAAGTGGTCCATTCAGTCCATGGTTTTCGTATTCCGGGTATCCTACTTACTGCTTAAAAATACATTCAAATAAAAAGATATAAAGTTACTTGCAGTGCGTGCACACATACAACAGCGAGGAGAGTTGAGAACATAATTAACCAACACTCTCGTGTTCAGAGAATAAACAGTCTGAAATCGTGGGACTGAAGCTGCTCATTGGGGGCTTCTTCAAAGTACCTTCAGTGGACGTGAAGTTACCCTCACTCCGCTGAAGGATACCTCTTTTGTTGTGGGATGGGGCGAGGGGAGCACACAATGACAATTTCATTTACGTATGACGTGATCCTTCCAGAAACATCTGGAACACATGGTCACGGAACACCGTGACGTACAGTGCAGTCCTCAGATTAGAATAAATAAATGATCAGTTGGGATCGAGAGGCCACAGACAAGCTATGACTCCGTCTGGAAGGAGAGAGGACGTTTGTTTAAAATACAGCACACGCAAACAATAAATAAAAGTTCAAAACAGAATCAGTGATCGCAACAGGACCAGGTTTCCCTGTTTGTTCATGGTTCTTTCCACAACTAAGGATAAAAAGTGGCACAAAGAGGCAAAGGGCCTTGAGGGGAGAAAAATCTCCCACTGCGTGGCTGCAACCAGTGGCTGCATGAGTGAGAGCACGCTGACCCGGCCCGCGTTTCAGAGCCTGAGCCTGCTTCTCCGGGGGCCAGTCTAGCGTTACATTTGGTTGTAGGCCCCACCCCCCCACTTTTACTGTTGACAAATCTCTTCAAGAAGCTTTCCTCATATTACCTCTCCTTTTCATCCTATTCCTACAGTTGTCTTGGGTCTGATCTGAAATCAATTTGGTTGTGACCCTGGGTCCCAGAAATAAGCCGCTCTCTCACTAGCAGCGTGGTGTGTTGGACATTTGTGTTTTGGTGTCGTAGAACCACACGGAGAACATACGTTCCCAGTACCATTACGTCCCTGCATAGGCGAACACAAAAACAAAATGGAAAAATAAAACATGTCACACAGAACACGAAGGGGTTGCTGACCAGGGCAGTGGGAGTGTAAATACATTCTCTTTCGGGTCAGACGTTCGGCCTGACAGCTGATTACAGAACAGGATGACTTCAAGTTGAAGGCATGAAAAGAAAGAATCACATGTGAAACAGAAATGATCGTCCATTGAGGCATTGTACTGCAGGTCTCGGAGAAGCTAGGCCACCCATCCACGACAGAAAAGCTCTCCAATCATGAAACGCCGTGACAACTGCAGGTGGCTGAGGACGGAGGCTCCTTATGCACAGACGGCGCTGGCGAGGCGAGGTGTCCGGAGACACCCATGCGGCAGATGCATTACGACCCGTGCCACATGACAGCTTACGGTGTGGAACGCACGCAGTCAACCACAGAATTCACCGACTTCCTATCCATGGGATAAGAACTCACGTTGGGAGTTTCAGTGCTTCTCAAAAGGAAAGAAGAAAAGGGTGCCGCCTTCCCCCAGGGGAGCACAGGTGAAGTCCTCCCGAGAGTGGTGACAGTACTGGGCACTTCCTGTGGGGTCTGAAGAAAGGGCAGGGCAGACCCGAGGTCTCCAAGTCCTATGTACACATTTTACAGTTTCCATCGACCCCAGTAGGCACCAGGTTGATTTGTCTAGCTCAGGAGGGGGTGGACAGAGAAGAGAAGAGGGAGAGAGTGCACTGCAGGGGAAAGAGAGTGCCCCGGTCTCCCCAGGACAACGCCCTGTCCTCACCGTAAGCTAGTTTGTTTGGGGAGCTTAGCACCCATCAAGATGCCCGAGGTGAGAGTCACGGGGGCTTTCATTTGCATGCTGGACCCCACCATGGTGGGGAAGCTGCGATTCCGCCGAATGCCACTGCTGAGCTGCAGACCACCAATGGCACTGGTGACCGTGGGGCATCCAAGAGGCAGGCCCTCGGGGACTGGACCTCTGGGGACAAGGGTCTGTGCCGGCCCTGGGGGCCCACAGAGGAGAGGTCCCTGATCCTCAGTCAAGGTGGGGATAGGAGCTCGCCCCGAGTCCACCACTTTGGCCACCCCAAACCTCCTGACTTTGTCCACGAGGTTGAGGTTGCAGACAGACACGTCCGTCTGGCTCTCGCTGCTCCGCACGTTCTTCTTCTCCCTCACCTCCCTCAGGATGGAGCTGGCCGGCTTGGAAGCCAGGAAGTTGTCGTAGGGAGGGCTGGTGCACTTGAACTCAAAGGAGGGCGGGGAGGACGTGGGCGTCTGCATAGGCGAGTTGGGCGGGGTGGACGGGATCACGGCCATCCTGGGCGTGTAGGCGTGCAGGAGGGAGCCCCGGCCGGCCCTGTCCCAGCTCTGGGGGTCATACACAGCTGCAGAAATGCCCCGCTCCTTCAGCAGCCACACCAGCCCCAGCGATGTGCTCATGGTGGTCGTGGACTCACGGATGTTAGTGAAGGACTCAGCCAGACTCAGTCTCCGCGGCGTGCACGGTGTGGCCACTGGCGTGGATTTCAGGTGGCTGGCGCTGCCACAAGCTGGCGTGGGGGCTGAGTTAAGGCTGAAAGGAAACGATAGCACGTTATCCCATCAGAAATGCCCACGAATGCCACAGGAAGGCTCGGCGGCCCGTCTCCTACGGGAGTGCAGGGCAGGCCCAGCACATGTTGAGAGGACTCCCAGACCAGGGGACACCTCCGGGCCCCCGAGATGCCTCTGTCCATGCCTGCTCCTCCCTCTCACTCATGGGAGCCTTGGGTTCTCGTAAATGGGGCTTTGTTCAGGGTAAGGAAGCTGCACTGGCTTCCCGCGGCTCGGGTCTGGCAGACGGTATCGCCACCCCCTTTGCAGATGAAGAAACACATCCAGGGACCAGCAGTTAGCGTAATGGCTATGTCACTGAACTCCCATGTAGTCAACTGCGGTTCGAGTCCTGGACCTGGTGGCTTAAACTCACTCCGGGCACGTGTGTGTGCGTGCCCAAGACCCTGAGAGGAGAATGGAGAAGGGATTGCAGCGTGACCATCCCCCCTGGGGGGTGATTTCTCGCTTTCTGTCTCTCTGTCTTTCTCTGTCTGTCTGGTGAGTGCACGCGCCCCATAGCAAAAACCTCTCCAAAAAAAAAAAAAAAAGAAAAAGAAAAAGAAACAAGTCCCATGGGCAGGTGGTTTACTCAGTGTCACACCTGGCTATCCAAGGGACAATCCCAAATTCACATCCAAGTCTGAATGACCCCAGGCTGTCAGAGGATAGGGGAGAGGGTCCTTTGGTAAAAGGCTTTTTTTTTTCTCTATCAAATTCCACCATTCCTTCCTGATACCTAACTCATCCTTAACGTACGATGTTAACCAAGGCTACGGCAGACAAGGCATGGCCACAGCGGTGGGCCAAGGCTAGGCGGTCCGCACCACATCAGTGGCAGCCCCCAGCCCTGACTCCCAGGACCGGGCTCCTTCTTCTGCACCATGTTGCCCTTCTTCACGTTTGTCCAGGTCAGTTCTGACGGTGCGCTACAGGGTCTGAGGAAGCCGTGTCACGTCCTAGCCGGCCTATGCCTACAGGACCACTGCGGAAATGGCCCATGGGGTGTGTGAAACCTGAATTTCTAAAGAAAAGCACAGAGGTTCGTCCATTCACTTGTGCCAACCTGACTTCAGACCCCCTAAGTCCAGCAGCTGGTACCCAGCAATGAAGGCGACTGGGACAGCAAGTTTGCCAGATGGGCAGTTTTCTGCTTAAGAAGCAGAAGAGGGTCTCTCTAAACAGCAGCTTCAGGGAGGGAGGGAGACCCAGGGAGCATGGAAGCCTCGTACTGTTTCTGAGCGAGCCACCCAGGGACAAAGCAGCACCTCCCTCCTAATACACTCACGGGACCTGCCCTGCTGCCTGTTCGAGATTTGGCTGGCGCTGGCATCCCAGCCCCCAGAGCAGTTAGCTGGGAAGTCCCGGGTGCTGGGAGAATGCTGCCTTCTCACCCTGCCCTGGCCAGGGGAGGCCCAGATACCTTGGGCAAAACAGCCAGGAGAGAGGGAGGGAAGAGGGCCCATTCTGGAGCAGGTCCTTGGAATGACCAGAGAAGGGGCCCCTCCCTGGGGACAGTAGGCTTTCACAGGGCCTCAGTAAGTCCATCTATGAAAGAACTCCATGCTCCATTGGGAAGCTTTGGAGCAAAAATCCAACCCATTTGGCTGTAGGGCCTGTAGTAGTGTCAGCTTCAGCTGGTTAAGGAAGGGCCTAAAAACCAATTCCAAAGCAAGTCCAAGCAGGAGGTACCATTTGGCTCCACACTTAGGTAACCTCACCACTGGCTGGTCAGCACAGGGTGGAGACCACAGAACAGGCCCTCCTCAGACAAGCTAAGGAATGGGGCTGCTGACAGGTCGGGAGTGCTCAGGAGAACATGAGATAAACCAAGGCAGATTCCTAGGGTTCAAATTGTGGGTGTCTCAAAATGCACAGGTACAATTTTACAAATGTTGGCATACACTCAACAGAGGGCAAAAAAAGTCCTAGGTTTAAAACCTTTCTTACATAACCATTCCTGGGGGAATCTGCAGTTCTGCTTCAAGCTGCCTTCCTCTCGAACCCAGGCAACAAAAGAAAACAAGCCATCTCTTGCTACTGACCCCCCAGGCTTCTTTTTGTTCCCATCAAAGGCCACATGGACTTTAAGATGAAAAAGTTGGCTCTCATAAAGCCAACCATGGTTCAAATCCCAGCCCTAGCAGTTTGAAAAACATGCTGGGCACATATGCATGTGTGCCCAAGATCCCAGAAGGAGGCAGCAATGAGGGAGAAGAGATTACGATATGATCACACCTCATTGTGGAGGTGAGCTTTCTCCCTGTTCCTTCTCTCCCTCTTTGTCTCCGGAGAGAACACACACTCTGATACATTTTTTTAAAAAAAGAAGAAGCCACATGTGTAGGTTGAGTCCTGTGGCCACAGTCAGAAGAGTGTGGGACCAGCAGTTAGCGTAATGGCTATGTCGCTGGACTCCCACGTAGTCGACTGCAGTTCAAGTCCTGGACCCAGCGGCTTAAACTCACGCCGGGCGCGTGTGCGTGTGTGCCCAAGATCCTGAGAGGAGAATGGAGGAGAAGGGATTGCAGCGTGGCCATCCCCCCTGGGGGGTGATTTCTCGCTTTCTGTCTCTCTGTCTCTCTCTGTCTTTCTGGTGAGCGCACGCGCCCTATAGCAAAAACCTCTGCCCCCCCAAAAAAGAAGAGTGCATCTCATCAGCAGGGCACAGCCTCTCAGGGGGGAGTTTTGTCCCCTGGTTTAAAAACAATCTCTTTCAAACACAAAGCCAGAAGGGAGAAGCCAGGTTCTCTAGAGGCAGAAAGGACAACGGAGAAGACAAAGTTAAAATTCAGATGTCCCCGTCTGGTGAGAACTTCCAGTTAGGCCTTTATTAGTGATGACACTCGTCTTGACTGGGGGTATTTAGACGAGTTAGGGCTTCAACTGTCAAGGCCATGTTAGCCAGGCACAACCGCAGGACACATCCACGCCTAAATCCCCGAGTTAGTGGAGGCCACGCGTGCACACACAGCTCCTTCCGTGGGACCCTGCCAGGGCAGGCACTGATCGTGGTGTGCTCACCCCCTGCCTCACCCGTGGGTTCAGACTCTTTGCCCTACATCTCCTCTCAGCTCAACAGGGCATAGGGCTGCTTCGCCGTCCTCCTCACATGACCTGTGGAGAATTATTCATAGTTTAAGGTGCTCCTTGGAGTGGCTGTTCCCTCTGAGCTGGCCCTTCGTACCTCCCTTCCTTTTTGTTTCATCTTCCGTTAACCCTAGCATCTTGCTTGACTACATGGTAGGGAAAATGGCTGAGGGAAGCACTCAGCTGTATTGGAGGAGATGTGTTCCCTTTCACTGAAGCTGTGGAAGGAAGCCGTGTGGCCGAAATTACACCAAACAGACCAACTGATGCCACACGAGTCTCTTGCCAGATGGTGCATTTCCCACAGGGAAATAGACCACACTGGGCACATGGCTCAGTCTTAAGAGTTTTATCTTTTTGGTCATTATAGTTTGGCTGTGGTGCATCGTTTCTGGGGTCTATCTAACAGGAAGAAGGTCTTTCACAAGGCTCAGTAAATCCATCCATGAAAGAACGCCATGCTCCATTGGGAAGCTTTGGGGCAAAAATCCAACCGATTTGGCTGTAGGGCCTGTGGTAGTGTCAGCTTCAGCTGGTTAAGGAAGGGCCTAAAAACCAATGCCAAGGCTAAATAAAAGACCCAAGAGAAGGTGGGCTCAGATCTCTTTAACTCGAGCTGCATATAAATCATAAGGGCTTCAATTCAAAAAAGGAAAGATGGAGCTCAGTACAGAGGGCTGACTACGTGCACTCGTGAGATGACTAAGCTGGCTCAAGCTGGTTTTTGAATGACTTCTCTACTTGGCTTTCCTCAGCATTAAGGCTTGCAGGGAAGAGAGTGTCCCGAACTCACCCACCTCCTGCCCACCCCACGGCCACAGTCCCTTACCTTGGTGTGACCCGCGTGAGCTCGTCTGAAGGATGCAGGATGCGACAGGTGGTGAAGGTGAAGGTGGAGTTGGTCTGTGACATGCACTTCCCAGGGTGGTGTGCTAGATCGGGGGGAACAAAACATATTCCTTGCATCCAAGTATAACCACAACAGAAAGAAAAATCCAGCACAGCCGTCAACAGATGCAAGAAGCAATGAGCTACCTTGGGAACTGGATCTGGGCGAGGAAGGTGAAATGCGAATGTTCTGGTCTGAAGGCGGTCCCCCCAAAATAATCACAATTTTGAGCACTGGTCTGCAGAGCATTGAATTCCAGCCTCCAGCCCAATCCAGACAGGGTTCCTCATCGGTTTTCTTGGGCCAGTAGTGGATCCAGTTCAGAGGGGCTAAAGGACTTTTAGGGGTAAATTGGGTTTTCCTCCTCAGAGGTCAGAATCAGCTTTCTTCTTTTGTTGCTTTACATTTCTTTTCACTGGCAAACAGTTGCCAAAACTCTGCCCAGCAGGGGAGAGGCATGGGCAAGGAGAGGCGCTTGGCACCTGAAAACAGGGCAAGGCTTGCGTGGCTCCCTTTTGCTCACATGAAAAGGGGCTGGGGGAAGCTGGCTCCACTGGGGGAAGCTGGCTCCACTACTGTGTATCTGTGATTGTCATGGTAGGAGATGGGTGGGGCCTCAGCTGCCTCACCAACAATGTGGCTAGAGTTCCAGAGATCGGGGCTCTCTGGGGGGCTACGGTTCTTTGACTCATTCTGGTCTGACACACAGAGGTGTGGCTGCACTGGCCTCTTCCTGCCCCACCCTGCCCAGATGCTTGTTTGCCATCATTAGGATATCTGATTTCCAACAAGTGGTCCTCAATTTATTTCCCTTTTTTTTTTTTTGGAGAGGTTTTCGCTATAGGGCGCGTGCGCTCGCCAGACAGACAGAGAGAGATGGAGAGACAGAAAGCGAGAAATCACCCCCTGGGGGGATGATCACGCTGCAATCCCTTCTCCTCCATTCTCCTCTCGAGATCTTGGACACGCACGCACACGTGCCCGGTGTGAGTTTTAAGCCACTGGGTCCAGGATGTGAACCGCGGTCGACTACGTGGGAGTCCAGCAACATAGCCATTACGCTAACTGCTGGTTCCCAGTTTATTTCCCTTTAATGGTCTAACCAGTTGTTGTGAAGGCAGCTGAAGGCTAGGGTCTGGAGCAAAGTAACTCACAAAAGGGTTAGACATGCATTAGAAGCTGGCAAAGAACAAGTAATAGAGTCCATGGGAGACATCATGATTGTGGAGGTCAACTTCATTCATAACTCAAGCATCAGGGAGAAAAAAAAAGAAAAAACAAAAAGGATGCTGTACCAAAGAGCATGCACAGGGAGGATGGTTTCCCCACCCCACCCCTCTCCACCCTCTGCCCCTGCAGCAGCTCAGTCCCCAGAGACCTCCTGGGAGAAAATGGATTAGGGTTCTCAGAGGCCATGAGGACTCAAAGGCCGGGAAGATTCAAAAGGCTGTGAACTAGAATCTTCTAGCTCTTTATGGTAAGTTTCCTCTTGGATTTGACAAAAAGGAAAAACAAAACAAAAACAACAGATCGGTGCCCCGGCCCTACAGATCCACACACAGTTGATTGCATCTTAAAAGAAAACCGGGAACCGGATGAAACAAACCAAAAATGGTTGGAGACACGCAAACTGAAGGCAGGCAAAACAAAGCCAGAGCACAAAAAAAAATGGTCATGGTGACTAGCGGGACAAGCAAGACTGGTTTGGCCCAGCTGGTTATGGTCTGGCCCAGCTCTGTGTGTCGCAGGGGGCACCCGAGGTCCCTGTGTGGCAGCCAGCACCACAGCCACAGGAGCAAACTCTTAACCACAGGAGCTCCCGGCGAGGGGAGAGGGAGGGCAAACACATACAAATAGCCTTTATGAATCTTTGCTTTTCCATCAATAAATGCCATGGCTTAGGAACTCAGATCACTGAGGAACTGCTGCAAGCAAAACAAAATGGAATAAGCTATGAAGGGAAGGCGACCGACAATCACGATTCTCTGCCTGCAACAAGGTCTAGAAACAAAAGCAACAAGAAGCCTGAAAAAAGCATCCCAAATGAAAGGGGGGTGGGGGCGGGAAGCAGTAAATAGAAAGAATGAAGACGACACGGTTGAAAGAGAGAGAACATCTTTTAAAAATCGAAGCAAGTCTGGATTTACAATGAGAAGCGCACCCCATGTAACCACGTGGCCAGGATAGCAAATCAAAAGGACATGAATGTTCCCTTCCTCTTCCACCCCACCACATTTTAGACCCCCGATTACAGCAGGTAGTGGAAGGTGGGCATTAGAGCAGAAGCCAAACCCATCTTAGACAAATGGATTTGGGGGGAGAGGAAAAGGCTGCTAAAAATTCCGAAGTCACCATGTCCCAGAAGCATCAGAGAGCTTTAGAAAACCCAGAAGATCAACAAGTGTCAAAACTGGCAAAGCCAGAGATTCAGCCCCTCCAAAATACCGGCGGATGCCTGGCCCCAAGAGCTGTCCACGTGTCATCACAGGCTGCCAGGCCGCTGCTGCACCTCCCTTCCTTGGGACACAACACAGACACAGTGAGAGGCAGAGGCTTCTCCTGCTTGCCACAGAGAAGCAGCAAGCTGATTCCCAAAGCCCTGGGTACAGCATCTCCCTGGCAGGAAGTGAGACGTGCGAGAAGGTTCTATCTAAACCTCTGTTCTCTGTGGAAGATGGGGTGGAGTGTTCATCTCAAGCGGCTCCCTTTGGAGTCTCAAGGGACAGGGTTCCTTGTTTGACACTCCAACTTCCCTCTTGAATCCTTATTCTTTCTTTCCGTCTGCCTGGAGGGCCTCAGAGCATTATGATGAGCAGATATTGAATAGGTTGTGCTATTAACAACACATGCATTCCTCGTTTCATTCAGGAACAAATTTGCATTTGTCAATTTCTCACTCCTCCACCAAACCACCCCGCCCCCCATAAGCACACATATCCTCTAACAAAAACTAATAACAAACAAACAAAAACCCTAATCCTTCAGTATTTTTCATCATTCTTCCTCCCCCAGGTTCTCACACTGGGAGAAAACTTGCTAAGGTTTAAAACCAATTAGTTCATGGGACCAGTAGTTAGCGTAATGGCTACGTCGCTGGACTCCCACGTGGTCGACCGCGGTTCGAGCGCGTGTGTGTGCGTGCCCAAGATCCCGAGAAGAGAATGGAGGAGAAGGGATTGCGGCGTGGCCATCCCCCCGGGGGGTGATTTCTCGCTCTTTGTCTCTCTCTGTCTGGCGAGCGTACGTGCCCTATAGCAAAAACCTCTCAAAAAAAACCCAAAAAAAAAACAAAACAATAAGTTTACAATTACTTAAGGTCTTCGACGCTGGTAAATGACATAGAGGTGTTAGCACACAGGTTTCTTTTGTTCGGAAACACCACATGCACAGGCGTCCTCTGGCTAGCAAACATGGCATCTGAAGGTCATACCAGTGAGAGGCAGGCTGGCCCGTGGACTGGTGGTTGGGGAAGCCAGATTCCACATGGCCAACCACACAGTTAAAATTCCAGCTCTAATGGGTTTAAAAACATAGTGAGGGGCCAGCAGGTGGCAGAGTGGTTAAGGCGCTGGACTTGGCCACTTAACCGTGGCCGACTGGTTTGAGTCCCGGACCCAGTGGCTTGAAATTCACACCAGGCACGTATGACGCATGCCCCAAATCCTGAGAGGCAAATGGAGGAGAAGGGATTGCAGCATGGCCATCCCCCCCGGGGGGTGACTTCTCACTTTCTCTCTCTCTGTCTTTCTCAGGTGAGTACAGGTGCCCTATAGCAAAAGAAGCTCTCAAAAAATAAATTAAAAAATATATAAAATAAAAACACACTGAGAACATATGCATGCATGCCTCAAAGCCTGAAAGGATGGAGACATGGAGAAGGGACTGCAGTGTGACCACATGCCACTGGGGAATGCTTTCTTGCTCTCCCTTTCTCTCTGTCTCTAACAACTGCATATGCGCTGTGGCAAAAAAAAAAAAAAAAAAAGAAAAAGAAAAAGAAAAAGAAAAAGTGGAAGTCGCCCTGTTCATCTGCTCTCTCCCGCTCCCTGGTGTGCCTTCTGCCTAGAGAGGGGACAACTGCTCAGTGACCACGCTCCTCTGGTGCTGACTGTAAAAACAGGGTGGTGGGCTAGGCCCGCTGCAGCCAGGGTGGGAGGTGCCGTGGCCTGGCAGAGCTGGGGCCTTCTTCCCCACTGCCTCTGCAGACTATACTGGGGATTATCCACGAGCGGGCCATGTAGCCCGGGGGGGCTGCTGCTCTGTGGGACACTCGGTCTTCCCAAGGGAGAGAGGCAGGACAGCCGTGTGCGTCCTCCACAGCCCAGTGCTTCAGTCGTGAGAGCGGAAAGGAAAATAGGGAGGCCGCAGCGCCTGGGGGGACAGCTGGGACTCGCCTGTCTGGCAACCCACACACTACGATCGGCACACACAGCTGACACATCTCATCAGTCCTGATGCTCTCCTTCCCTCACCCACAGGGAACATGCTGGGAGAAGAGAAGCTGTGTTCTCTCTAAAAGCCATCGCAGGCCCAGTCCTTAAATGAACCTTCATGTGTGCCCACACAGCGGTGGCAGAGTCCATCTGCACTTGGGCGCTGCTACAGGGACAGACGGCACACACACACACATACACACACACACACACACACATACACTCGCTGGCGCCCACAGGCATGTTGTTGACCCAGCTTAAAAGTATGGCTTAAACTAAGCACTAAGAACATGACTAAGGTTTAGGTTTGTTTGTTTCCCCCTTTTCTTCTTTTTCATTCATTCATTCTTTTTTTTTTTTTTTAAGGTTTTTGTTATAGGGCATGTGTAGTTGCTACAGACAGACAGAAAGAGAGACAGAGCGAGGGAAAGTGATAAATCACACCCCTCTGGTGGGGGGAAGGTGGCCATGCTGCAATCCCTTCACCTCTATTTCCTGCTGGGATTTTGGGCCCGCATGCACACATGCCCAGTGTGAGTTTCAAGCCACCAGGTCTGGGACTCAAACTGTGCTCGGCCATGTGGGAGGTCAGCACCTTAAGCCATCATGTCGCCTGCTGGCCTCTTTTTGGCATTTTTATAAGTTGATCTTACTTGGAGGGCAGGGGAGACAGAAATACTCTCAACAGGGTCTTGGTACTCCACAAACCTCCCAGCCTCCCAGCGTGCCAGGATAATGTGTGTGCTGTGTGTTCAGGTTACCCTAGACTCTGGGCCTCCCACGTGACTCCAGTGTCATATGACAGTGCCCTACCCCTGTGGCTGAGCCCACCAATTTTTTTTTCTTTTTTTAATGGCCGGCTTCTAATTTATTTAGAAATTATTTGTTATTATTATTATTATTCTCTATTCCCCTTGAGGAGGGGAAAAAAGGTCTTTCTTTGCCTTTGGGTTAAATGAGAAGGGGCTCCCTTTCCATTAACCAAAACAAAAAAGACAAAACCAATGTTTTAGAATTCCCCCTAAAAGACTATAAAATATCAGGGCACAGAAAAGTGCTTTAAAGACCTTTTCTGGGGACCAGCAGTGGGTGTAATAGTTACATTGCTGGACCGCAGTTCGAGTCCCGGACCCAGTGGCTTAAACTCATGCCAGCTGCATGTGCATGCGTGCCCAAGATCCCGAGAGGAGAATGGAGGAGAAGGGATTGCGGTGTGGCCATCCCCCCAGGGAGTGATTTCTCGCTTTCTGTCTCCCTGTCTGTCTCTTTCTGGTGAGTGCACACACCCTATGGCAAAAATCTCTCCCCCCAAAAAAGACCTTTTCTGTCATTTCATTCGATAACTGTAACCATGAGCTTTCTTGGGAGGAAAAAAAAGTTCTATGATGAGCTCATGTGGGAAACATTTTATAGAACTTTGGTTCACCCTATAATTTACCATTAATATAAATACTGTATTAGGTATGAATGTGGCGTTAGCAAGGGTGTTCCTCTGAAGGTAGGGGTCGGGAATCAAGAGTAGTTTCAGATGTGATAGTTCAGCATTCTTTTTATTAATGAAAATGATTTTTGAACTATAAAGTGTTGCATAAATACAAAAGGACATTTTTTAAGCCCTTGGGTTATCAGAGGCCATGATAAGGCTGAAAATGGGCCTGCTGCTCTTTCTTTTTCTCTCTCACTGCCAGTGTGTGTACACTTGCCAGAGACGGGGGCCATCCCTCGCTGGGACCTTGTGGTCATGCCGCAATCCCTTCTCCCTTTCTCCATCCTGTCAGGACTTTGCATACACAAGCACACATGCCTGGTGGGTTTTTCAGGCCACTGGAGCTGGGATCTGAAGCACAGGCAGCCACATGGGATCCTTAACCACTGCACGACAGGGCCAGCCCTCTCTGCTTCCTAAGAAGTACTTCTCCAGTCCAGCCTCCTGCAGTTTTGTAGAGACCCCTGGTCCTGCTGGCAATCAGACATCTAGCCAGCAAGCACTTGGGAGGTTTCTAGCACAGATCTTGAACCACATCACAACATCTTTTTCTTGTTTTTGTACAACTTATTGGTTTCTGTAAGATTAAAAGTCTACCCACCCCCCATAAGACCAGCAGATGGTGTAATGGTTACATTGCTGGACTCCCACGTAGTCGATCATGGTTCAAGTCCTGGGCCCAACGGCTTAAAATCCACACTGGGTGCATGTGCATGTATGCCCAAAATCCTGAGAGGAGAATGAAGGAGAAGAGATTGATTTCTCACTTTGTCTCTCTGTCTCTTCGGCAAGTGTACACGCCCTCCAGCAAAAATCTCTATAAAAAAAAAAAAGAAAAAAAAGTCTACCCTTCCCAGTACAATTAGCTGCTTAACCCAATTCATCTAAAAAGTACATGATTTAAGAGATAAACAATTTCACAGCATCATTTCAAGTGGCCCTGGCATTATCTTCCAGCGAACAAAGGAATTTTAGGATGCTGTTATAATGTCAAAAGGGCAGAGGCAAGAAATAAAAATAAAAAATAAAAATCTCGTTGAATCCTTCTGACACCAACAAAGCTGGCCCCCACCTCCTCTCTTCCTTCCTTCTGTGACAGACACCCAGGGACACAGGGAGCTGGTGGCTGAGCTGCATGGTGGCCTTGAAGCCAATCCAAGAGAGCACGTCCCCACACCTCCCTGGGCAGTGTGGTTGATTGGGAGTGTCCAGTACAGAGAACCACTCCTCAGCAATCCCCATGGGGCCACTGGAGAGTGGGAGGGCCCTGCAGCAGTTTTTAGAGGTGAGGATGCTGCAGAAACCTCTTTGGACAAGTAGGCTTTGTTCTAGAAATTTTACACAGGGTGGACTCTATGGTACTTGTTCAGAGGAGCCAATTCTTTGATCCTTCATTCATTTTCCCACTTCCGGGCTGCAGCTGGCCTGGTTCACTCTGACTTAACACATATTCTTATGTCAGAGCACAAGGGCTTCCTTAAGCTCCTAATGCAGGTGGACGTGAGCACACTTCCCGCTCTTTCTATAACCACCCCCCCCCCCCCCCCCGAGCTGCTACAAAACTAGGGCTGAGTGGAAAAGGGCTCCCAACAGAGTGGGGACTTGCCATCGGCTCCCTCAGTGGAGACAACAGGAAGGGATTTCCCCACACCCCACAATCTAGACCCTGTGGACTAGACTCATAAGGCCCTCAGCCACTTTCCCTTCACAGGCCTATGTGGACCTGCTTCTGTGGCCTGCTGTGAGACAAAAAGTGAGACCACAGGTGGGTGTGGCTGTGCTCCAACTGGCCCTGCCCTAGACACAGCTACAGGAATGGGCAGTTCCAGAACATTCCATAGCGGTTCTTCTCCCTCCTTGCTCAGAACTCACTGCAGGACAGTACCTGGAGCTCTGTACCACACATAGAAGTGACAAAAGAAGCTAATGCCTGGCTTTTGCGTCTGGTGTCTGGGTGCTAGAGATTTAGGGGCTGGTTCACTGGCAGGTGTGACCAGGTATAGTTTTACCTTCCACGCTGACTCTAGGATCTGGTCCCAGTGATGGTACAACTCCATCGCAGAGCTGCTGCCAGACAGCATGCCAGTGCTGGGAGAAGTCTGAGCCTGATTTAGGTCAACTCTCCCACATGGAATGGTGTATGAGTAAACAATGGCTGACCTTTAACTCCTTCTACTGGGATTGCTTTAATCTCACCTCTTTCTGACCTTTGAGGATTAAAGTATCCAAGATAATTCACCTGTCGATCCAGCCAGCCAACTTCCAACTTAGCCGTGTGACTCTAACTGTTCATCCTTTCCCACGGGCAGACTCTTCTCACACATAAATACCCAACGTACGACATACTGACAGGAGGGCTGGCCCTGTAGTGTAGGGGTTAAGGGAGCCATATCTCACATGGCGGATAAGGCGGTTTGAGCCCCAGACCCAGCAACTTGAAAATCACACTAGGCAGGACCAGCAGATGGCGTAAAGGCTATGTCACTGGACTCCTACATGGCTGACCACGGATGGAGTACTGAATCCAGGAGCTTGAAACTCACATTGGGCGTGTGTGCATGCCCAAGATCCCAGGAGGAGAATGAAGGAGAAGGGACTGTGGCATGACCATCCCCCCGGGGGGTGATTTCTCACTTTCCCTCTCACTGTCTCTGTCTCTCTCTCCCCAGTGAGTGCACTCACTCTAAGGCAAAAATCTATACAGTAAAGAAAGAAAATCACACCAGGCATATGTGTGTGCTCCAAATCTCAACAGATAAATGGAGGAGAAGGGACTTCAGATAAATGGAGGAGAAGGGACTTCAGATAAATGGAGGAGAAGGGACTTCAGATAAATGGAGGAGAAGGGACTTCAGATAAATGGAGGAGAAGGGACTTCGGTGTAGCCACATCCCACTGGGGATTCTGTCTCTTGCCCCTCTTCTGTCTCTGGCTTGTGCCCTCTAACAACAAAATACAAAGAAACAGAATACTGACAATATAAGAACCAACTCTGATAAGATGCTTTTTATAGAAATGACACCATGAAACATAGCACTGAAATGAATTAAAACTATAATCTAAGAACAGTTTTAAGCAGTCCATTTTAATCATCTAAATTATTTACAATACAATGACACGGTATCATCCTTTCAAAGACATGAGATTATAAAAACTAGCAAGTGATGTTTCAAATAATGCATTGAAATATATCAGTAACTTGTTCTCAGTGCTCTAAAGTTTTTCTCCAGTGGACAGCAGGCTATGAAGGCACCCAGTACACAGTCTTCTAATGCCCGCTTACCACACCACGTAAGAGAAAAACAATCACCTCCTGTCTTCGAAGTTGCTCCCTAATGAGTCTTTCCAGGCACGTGGTAGCTCCCAAGATGATGCCATTTGCCAAAAAAAGTCCAAGCAGTAAGAGCAGACCAAGGCAGGGGCAAGACTAGCCTGATACAAATCCCAGGACAGGATGCCCACGCCTTTCCCCGATGTGTATCTGTATGCCTGCAGTTCTGTGATTGTAGAAAGAACCCCTCAGGATCTCCAGGGTGACTTATTTATAGAGCGATATGCTTCTTTTTTTAAAAAAAGAGGTTTTTGCTATAGGACGCATGTGCTTGCCAGAAAGACAGAGAAAGACAGAGAGACAGAAAGTGAGAACTTACCCCCAAGGGGGATGGCCATGCTGCAATCCCTTCTCCTCCATTCTCCTCTCTGGGTCTTGGGCACGCACGCACACGTGCCTCGCATGAGTTTAAGCCACCAGGTCCAGGACTCAAACTGCAGTCGACTACATGGGAGTCCAGTGACATAGCCATTATGCCAACTGCTGGTCCCATAGAGCGATATGCTTCTCAGTCTCCAATAATCAAAATGGTTTTGTCATTCTCGATAGAGAAAAGAATCAAATCACTGCTCACACTCTTTCTCTCTGCACTGAGGTTTTAGAGATGAGTCTTACCCAGAAAAGAAGCTCAAAAGAACTCTTGTCTAAAGGATCAGACCTTCCCCAAATTTACCTTCAGCAACTTAGATCACTCTTTCCCGACGACACACCCCTACCCTGACCCTTCTACAGTTTCAACTACAAATGTGCATGCCTCTCTTCAAACAAAGTTGCTGGGATGAATTTGCTGCAGGTCTGAGTCATGAAGGGAAAGGAAAGAAAGAAAAAGAAAAGTGGCCAGGACTTTAGTCCTCATAATTGGCCCCTTCTCTCCTTTTCTCTAAGACTAAGTGCTTTGTTGACTTAATTAACTTTATTCTTTCTGTACAACTTAAAGATACACCTACTGGTGCTTCTTTGAACTTCTAGAATTTGCCTTCTGTCCTACCTGCAAGGCTGCAGGGAGGCCATCACTCAACAAGACGCCAAGCTCTGCAACCACAAAAATCAATAAATACAGGGACCAGCAGTTAGCGTAATGGCTATGTCGCTGGACTCCCACGTAGTCGACCACGGTTCGAGTCCCGGACCCGGCGGCTTAAACTCACGCCGGGCGCGTGTGCGTGCGTGCCCAGGATCCCGAGAGGAGAATGGAGGAGAAGGGATTGCGGCGTGGCCATCCCCCCTGGGGGGGTGATTTCCTGCTTTCTATCTTTCTGTCTCTCTCTGTCTGTCTGGCGAGCGCACGCGCCCTATAGCAAAAACCTCTCCAAAAAAAGAAAAAAAAAAAAAAATCAATAAATACAAATAAAAATAAAAAGTCAGCCAAACACTGTTTCTTCCAGATGAGCACTGGGGTTGACCACCGAGGGGGATGCGACCCTGTAGCTGGTTTCCCTTTCTTGAGTGTGTAGATACTAAATAATAGACATTTTTCTTCCCTCCTAAGATGAATCTGGCAACTAACGTAAAAGAAAAAAAAATCAAACAGTAAATAAGCCCATGTGCAAAAAGAATCCTTTTTACTTGATACCTCCTCTAAGGTTTGTCAAAGATCAAAAGACAAGTTGACCCCCTGTCAAGTCCCTTGACCACAGCTGTCTGAAGTGAGCTGGCAGAGAGGGGACACCAGCGAGAACCTTGGCTCGCTCTGGCCTTGACAATGAAAACTGTGAATCACAAAGACGAACGCCCATTCTTCGAACCTGGTGACTCGGGAATGTCATGAGGATGACAACACTAGGTTAATTCATCTGTCTCTGGGTCTTGTCCCTTATCCCACAAGAGCTCTGTGTCTACCCAGCACAGTGAGGTCCAGGAAGCCCGGGGCGAAGTATACTGATGGAGAACAGCACCCACGAGACCCCATGACACCCAGGGGTCCTGAGCACAAAGCTCTTCATCCCACCGGGGCGTGGATAATTCTACAAACTCATGGCCACCCTTTGAACGCTTTGAGGGTGTATGGGGGCAGGGATCAGCCGCTGCCCCTTCGCAGACTCGTCTAATATCTTCTCCTGGGAGAGTTTACTCTCTCTTCTGGGTTTGGTGTATTGCTAAAACACTTGGGAAAAATCCACCTTGAAGACACGAGTAAACTGGACAGAAAACAACACATGTACCTTCACTGAAATGAAGGAAGGAAGTAGACTGATCTGTCAAGGATGGTCTGAAATCCTGAACATTTTCTGAGTTTGTTCCACCTCCATTGAAATGTTGCATACAGGAAAGAGATTCTCTCATTCACCTTCGGAAAGTTCCAGCATTCAGAATTTCCTTAAAACTGCCCAACTCGTGGGGCCAGCAGGTGGCGTGGTGGTTAAGGGCGCTGGACTCCCCACGTGGATGACCACGGTTCACGTCCCAGACCTGGCAGCTTGGTTTCTTGCATTCTCTCTCTTTCTCTCTGTCCCTCTCTTATCAAATTAAAATAGTTAAATAAAGTAATTCTAAAAAAAACAAAAACAAAAACAAAAACAAAAACAAAAAAAAAAAAAAAAAAAAAAAAAAAACAAAAACAACTGCCCAACTCACTTCAGTATGGAAACCACCAGGGGACTTGAGAATGTGACCCTTGGACAATGAGAGATAGCCAGAAGAGGGCAAAGGGCCCTGATGTTCTCAGGGGAAGTCAAGAATCCAATTCTTTTTAGCAGCCTTTTCTGCCCCCATTTGAAGAGCCCCCCTGGGCCATGCAGCTCCCAGAGGAAGAGGGAGCTACATCCATTGATACAAAAAGGAGGTCGTAGACTCTACTGAAAAACAGAACCGCACAATGGGAATGCTTTAGTCATCACCCACACAGACGAGCGGAAGCTACAGACAGAGAGCCACTACGGATGGTGCCCGGGACAGAGGTGAGAATGGCCCAGAGCCCTGCCTCCGGTAAAGGTGCCGAGTTGATAGGACTTATGGCGGTGCCCTCACCAGACCCCTCCTCCTCCTCCTCCTCCTCCGTGGCCGCTGGCGGCTCCTGCATCTCCTCTGGGGAGGCCTGAGGCTGGCTCGGGTAACTTCTGCTGCCTGAGACAGTCACGCGTCCTCGGGACCTCTCACCTGAGGTCTCTGGGTGCTGCACTGGCGTGGAGGTAGCTAGGCCCGGGAGAGAAATGTGGTCACCTGTGTCGTCTTCTTCAAAGTCGTTAAGGCAGTACACTTCATCCAGGTCTACGTCCAGCGTCCGGAAGCCCTTGGTCACCACACCAGGCCGGGGGTCCAGGATGCCCCCCAGGTGAGGCTGGGCCAACTGCTGCCAGTGGTGAAGTGTAGCAGAGCCTTGTAGGAGAAAGGGAAGAGAAGAGGGCAGGGAGAAGGGAGGGTTAGCGTGGGAGTCGAAGATCACGGCCACCCTCAGAGTTTTTAGCGTGAGCCCCGGCAGGCCGACCCTCCATGGTGGGTTGTGGTGGAGACAGCAGTGGAGCAGCCTCGGCCCTTCCTGTCACACCCCGGGAGTTAATACCCTACGTGTCCAATCAAGGCCATCGGCGAGTGACTTCCAAAGTTAGGTAAATGCTGTGCTATACACAAGGGAGTTTGGGGACAAAGTCTGTATTTTAATCAACCGATGTCAACTCTAAAAGTCAACACATTATTGTATAGATAGAAAAAGGGGAAAAAATGGCAGGACAAACACAAAATGGGGGTGGGGTCACGTGTACCAAATCTATACCCACCCCGACTCCCCAATGCTGGCAACAGGGAGACACAAGCCCAGGCAGAGTTAAGATGGTATCAAACCAACCCCAGGACCCAGGAGAGAAAAAGCAAAAACGAATTAAAGAAGCGCAGAGAGAAGTGGTAGGTGTGGCCAATAAACACCTGCGTTACTTAGGTTGTCTGTGTTCACTGTAACCTGGGGAGACCTCAGGGTGAGGCAGAGGAATTCGGGTTAAAGAGGTGTGATTTAAGAACACGGCAAGTCCACACAAAGGTCTAAAGCACAGGGGCTGATGTCCTTGGTGACACCAGACCCCGGGACTCAGATGACATCGCATGAGGTCTGTAATAACACCGGAGTGTGTCCCTGAGGACCGCCAGGTGTCACCGGTGCCCTGCAGTAAGTGGCGTGCCAAGGCCCAGGTGCTTAGGGAACCCAGGTGCGCTCTCAGAGAAGCACCTAGGAAGCTCAGCGTGCTGCGAGGTCCTGAGGTTCTGCCCGGCCTCTTCGACAAAGCAACCCCTTCTCCTCCTGGGGCACGTATTAACACTTCGCATGATGCCAGTAATAATGGTGTGTGGCCTGGAGGGTTATGAGGTCTTGTCCCTTCTAGCGTTGAAGTTACCCAAACACACAGAGCCACACAAAGAAATATTCTACGCTCGAAAGAGAGCCTTTTAGAGAGGTTCCTAGCCCTCGGAAGGTAGGAGCCTTCCCCACAAATGGCCACCCACCACTGGTTTTCTACACTGGTTACCACTGGGGTATTTGTCAGGTGGGCAAGAATCTCTGCAGCTACCAGGCTGCCCAGGGGAGGGAAGAAAGAGGAGCCAAGGATGCCAGGGCTCAGCAGGACGAGAGCAAAGAGAGGAGAAAAGCAGACAGGCGCCAGGTACGGGCTGTCTAGGGCCACTGCTGTGCCCAGGAAATTCACCATCTCTGAACGCCACCAAGAAATAACTCCCCAAGGCAATCTCAGCCAGACAGTCTTCAGAGAATTTAGCAAATGGGCAATTCCAAATTCACTCAAAAGAAAAAACAAACACACAGCTCTCTCCCAATGTTTAGGGTTCCTAGATACACCCATGAAGTCTATCTTAGCTTTAAGTGTACAGATACCATGACAACAGATATGACTCAAATCAACTGAATATAAAATAAATGATAAAAAAATAATAAAGAAGCGACTACAGAGAAAGAGGGACTCGCATACTTGTCCTCTCTCGGCGTTACGGTATATGGAGAAGACAGGTTCTCAAACCGAAGACTTTTGTCCCCCAGGGGACATTTGGCAATGCCTGGGGACATGTTGGTTGTCATGACTACAGAGGAAGAAGGGGATGCTACAGGGAAGTTGTTTAACATCCTATAGGTCACAAGGCACTCCCCCCCCCAATCAAAAATGGTCCCGATCCAGACAAGAATGAGAGCCCCTGCTTTAGAGCTAAGGTTTCCCAACTCTCAGATCTGCTCAGACCCAAGAGAAAGCTACAGACCCACCCCGCAAAGGGTGATTCATGCACCAGTAACAGGGTATAAATGTGACCGGAGCTTTGCAGACCTGCCAAAATCCGTTCACAGGGAGGCCACTGCACAGTTCGAATCCTGGCCCTGGTGGCTTGAAAAACATACAGGGTGCATGTGTGCTTAAAACCCCGATAGGATGGAGAAAGAGGAGAAGAGAGAACGGTGTGACCACGCCCTGTTGGGAAGGGCTTTCTCCCTCTCTCTGCTATGCACACACACCCTCCGGCCAGCAGGTGGCACAGTGACTCTGGCGCTGGACTCCCACGTGGCTAACCACGGTTACAGCCCTGGACTCGGCGGCTTGAGACTCATGCCAGGCACACGTGCGTGCGTGTCCAAAATCTCGAGAGGAGAAGGGAAAAGGGACTGTGGCGTGGCCATCCTCCCTGGGGGGGATTTTTCACTTTCTCTCTCTGTGTCTCTAGCAAGTGCGAACATCCTATAACAAAAATCTCTCTTAAAAACATAAATAAATGAAAGAGTAGCAGCAGCATTATTCACACTTCATATTCGGGACACAGAGGCGCCCTAACAGTCAGGGAACTGCAGAGAGGCACTTCATTCCTAGTGGCATAGCTGGGGTTTGGAGGGGAAGGCCAGGTTTCCTGATCATTTTACAATCTCCCTGTGCAATCCACAGGTCTAAGAACAGGCCAGGGCACCGTGCTCCAGCCTGGGACCCGCTGCATGGACCGCATAAACTGGCACCAGGAGAACCTCCAGGCCAGTGCCCAGAGCCCGCCAGGGGACACACACAGTCCCGCTGATGGCATTTCTCTACCACCCTGGGAACCTCCATTCATACTGCATACGGGGCGCCGTGGACACGCTCACTGGCTGTACAGGCACATTCTGGCATCAGCATAGCACCAGGGAGAAGTCTTAAGCCATTGTCACCTCCAGCTTGGGACTGCATCATGGAGACTGGGCATGGTCACATCTCTCTGACTTTAGGAAGAAGATTAGGGGAGCCAGGAGATGCTGGGAAGTGAAGAACCGGGGCAAGGAAATGCCAAACCCCATCCTTTTCAAGGGGGTTCAAGATGCTTTTAATCCACAAGGAAAGAACCAGAGAGCCTGGAGGTCTGGGCCCTGCAAGAGCCCCGTAGGCCTCGATCCTCCATCTGTTCAATAAGCCTCTCCTTCCTATTGCCTTAAATGAGCCTGAGGGAGAAACGAGGCTACCCAAGGGCTGCTGTTTGGAGAGAAGGATGTGGAAAGGCATGGAGCTATCTGCATTCCTGAAACGGAGCGAAGGACATTGAGCACAATTACAAGTGCAAGATGATGCAGAAAGATGCATCAAACTTGGATTTTTACCCCAAGTCCTGGGTATCACTGACTCATACAAGAACAGCTGGTCGGGCGGCCAGAGGATGGTGTAGCGGTTACATCACTGGGCTCCTAGAAGATCCCACAAGGAGGAGAATAGAGCAGACGGAATTGCAGCATGGCAGTCTCCCCCCAGCCCCAGGGGAAAGTGGTGGTGATAGTGGTGGTGATTTCTCACTATCTCTTGTCTCTCCTTCTCTTCCCAGTGAGCGTACATGACCTAAGGCAAAAACCTCTCTGAAAAAAAAATAAATAAATAAAGAGGAGCTGACCTTTCCTGGGCACATACCAAGTGTCAGGCACTCTCCTGAGAGGACTACATTTATAACCTGCATATTTATACAGGTCTACCTCTATCATTTAAACACAATGACCATCACCACTGCTTATCTTCATAAACCTGCTGTCTCCATTTTACAGATGAGGAAACTGAGTCCGGAAGGTAAGCAGTTGGCTAGCAAGGGGCTGATCTGGGACTAAAACCAGGCCAGTGTCCACTTACTTAACTCTATAAACTGCCACTAAGTAGTGACAAGGCCCCACATACGGGAGTCTCAATAATCTAGTCAATGACCGCCTGAATGGCTTTTCTAATCCCCACATAGGTGATTTCTACTCTACAGACGTGAATATTGGACAAGCCATGAAGCCTAGTGGCTGAAGGAGCCAGATCCCACAAAGTTGACCATGGTTTGAACCCGGCCCCAGTGGCCTGGGAACACACTGGGTGTGTGTGTGCATGCGTGCCTAAAATCCTAACAGGATACAGAAATGGAAGGAGGGTTGTGGCATGACCACACCCCATGGGGGAGTGCTTTCTCTCTCTCTCTCTCTCTCTCTCTCTCTCTTCTCTCTGCCTCTTCATTTCCCCTTAGTAAGTGCATGTGCCCTCTGGAAATTAAAAAAGTAAATCCCGGTGAAAGCTCCTTCAAACCCGACTATGTGATTCAATTATGCTACTGGGTTCATGGCTCATCTCCACTCCTGGCTGGTACCAAGGCCCCAAGGGGGTGTGCCAAGCCCGGAGCCTGGACAGAACACCTCAAACCTCTCCCCCACCACGCCCATTCGTGAACCACCATGGAGGAGTTCCACTGGCTCCCTGGGTGCCTGAAGGCCTTCCTTTCACACACGAGAGCATTCAAATTATGAGTCGCATCTTAATCAGGGCCCTGTTGCCTCCTTCCTATTCATTTCCCCAGCTCACTTGCTGACCTGGCTTCCGTAACTTGTAAAATGCACAGCAGGAGAATCGCTGTAGTGTTAGCTACTTCCATAAGCAATTCAACATAAGACCTGCCCACTCCTCCCACCTATGTGAAAATGAGGCTGGGGTTAGGTAATGGGGCAAGGAAAGATAGGAAGCCTTCATGTTCCTGGTTGACACCAAGACAAAAGTTCTATGGCACAAGAATGCAGACAGTGTGAGAAATGGAAACACCATCACGGCCCCATCCCTCTGTCTGCTTCCCTTCCACACCTTCCACACTATTCCAGCTGATAAGTATCCGTGTCATCAAGGAAAAAGAAAATCCAATCTACTTATGTCAGAGGAACATCTGGGGCTTCAAAGATGAAAGGAAACCTCTTGGATAATGCCAAGCGTAGAAGTCTATGTTTTGCACTAATTACACGTTCACTTGTTTACTTGGAAATACCACCTTGGCTATCCTGAATCAGAAAGGAAGAGCAAAATACAGGAGAAGAAAGATTGCCTGCCTCAGTCTTTTTCTCAGATCTCTCTTTCTAGGTTGAATGTTTTGTTTGTTCTTTACCTGCTTAACACTCTTAGGGTAAGAGGAAAGAGATAAGAGTGCTAGCATTATTAAACACCCAGCTAGCTATTTGGGCTGACACCAATAAGCAAATGGCAAGATTAATGAGCTAGGTAAGGGAGACCCAGATGGAGACACAGATTGGCTGTCTGCTATGACACCAGCCAACATTCTCGAAGGGCCTTACCCCAGGTACATTTCCCTGGGCTGCTGGAGAGCAGGAGATCCTATCAGCTTTGCAGAGATGAATGCAAAAGGATGACGGAAGAGCATCATGCCAGCCCAGCGTGATGCTGCAGTTCCGTAGTCCTCTATACCTAAGCTGCTGGAACAGGGGCATGTCTGGGGAGCCTAGGTTTTAATGAGCAACTAGTAGGTGCCAGGCACAATACAAAACACACGACATTTACTCCTCTTCCTCACCGTAATCTTGGTGGACAGCCATGAGCCTCTTTCATGGTTAAGCGAAACAAGGCTTAAAAGGTGTGGTCATTTATCCAGTGCCACGGGTAGAGCTGCCCTGAACCTGCAGTTACGTAGACTTGCATGTCAGTCTCCCACCTTAACAAATTAAACACAGTTAACACACAAAAATAATTATGGACAGAAGGAAGAAAGAAAATATTGGTTGTAGTTTAAACAGCTAAGAAATCGAAGAATTACAAAATGGAGCCAAAAGGATCTATACGAGAATGTAGGCCATGGTGGTAAGCTAGAACTTTTAAATTTATTATAAAAATTTTATATATAGTATGCCTCTTATAGTTTTAAAGTTTTATTAAACTTTTTATTTATTTATTTATTTTTGAGAGGTTTTTGCTAGAGGGCGCATGCGCTCACCAGACAGACAGAGAGAGACAGAGAGACAGAAAGCAGGAAATCACCCCCCAGGGGGAATGGCCACGCCGCAATCCCTTCTCCTCCATTCTCCTCTTGGGATCTTAGGCACGCACACACACACGCCTGGCATGAGTTTAAGCCACCGGGTCCAGGACTCGAACCACGGTCGACTACGTGGGAGTCCAGCGACATAGCCATTACGCCAACTGCTGGTCCCATTAAACTTTTTATTGAAAGGTTTTTTATACTTTAGCTTCCTGGAACCTGAGTATTATAGATGAAAGTCATCTTGCAAATCCAATGGGATTTCTTCTTATTCTATTAACTAATCACAAAAATACTGTTACAAGATTAAAAAAAAAAATAAAGATGGGACCAGCAGTTGGTGTAATGGCTAGGTTGCTAGACTCCTATGTAGTTGACCATGGTTCAAGTCTGGACCTGGTGGCTTAAACTCACGCTGGGCGCATGTGCATGCGTACCCAAGATCCCAAGAGGAAAATGGAGAAGGGATTGCAGCATGGCCACCCCCCCAGGGGGTGATTTCTCACTTTCTATCTCTCTGTCTCTGTCTTTCTGGTGAGCACACGTGCCCTATAGCAAAAACCTCTTTAAATTTTAAAAAAAAAAGAAAGAAAGAAAGAAAAAGAAATAAAGATGAACTGGCCAAATAAATCTTTTTAAAAAAAGTCTTCCTATGATGTGTTTTGAAAATAAATCCCAAAACAAATTTTTAGATGATCTAATGAAACACAGAGTCAAATTCAGAAAGCAGACAAGAGAGAGATGATAAACTCCAATGATCTTTGAGAAACAAAAGAGAAAAAAAAATAATAAAGGCAGAAAGTAAAATTGCAGAAATGGAAGATTTTATTGAAAGAAAACAGACATAATGTGGATCAAAAAACAATCAAGCTTACAACCGAATGAACAATGAAAAAAAGTGAGCCATCCCTTCCTTGAAAGCGAGGAAGGGCCTAAATTTACAATGAAAAATGAATCGTGAAAGCAGAATAGTAGCCCACCCTCTTCCTTCCTTTGGAAAATAGGGGGCCCAGAAATGTCTTGGATCTTTAACAAGCACGACCTCAGACAAGCATGCGTTCTCAACCGGGGCACGATGGCACCCAAGAGGCAAAAAACTCTTAAAGTGAAAAGAACTACTTCTTTTAGGCACAGATACACACAGGGTGCATAAACAAGGTGTCTTTGGTATTAAAATCTCATGAGGGAGGTACCATTAGGAAAAAAAAATAATAAAAGTTGAGAAATACCACCTTATAGAAACTCTGATGTGGCTTAACCTCAGAAATGTAATACAGAATTCTAGAACGTCTCAAACTCACATGAGTTTCAGACCCAAAAGAGTAAGAGAAAAAATACAAAGACTTGGTTCTTGGCCAGGGAATAGGAGGTGGAGGGAAAGTAGCTCAAAATGTTTAAAGCCAAAAAAAGAAAAAGGGTGAGTTTTTCTTAAATTTAATCATCTAAATGATACTACCAAGTAAACTGCTCCTGGAGAAGGTGGCTGAAGGTGGTTACAGAACTCACTTGCCTACACAGCAACCCCCTCCCAGACTGCAGACTTCAGGACCCTTGCTCAGGACTCGCTGCGTCTGCAAAAAGCCACAACCTTTCTATGAAAATCAGCTCTGCACATGAGGCCACAAGTTACTTACAGGTGGTTACTGGGACAAAAAAAAAAAAGCAAAAACACAAACTTCCAGTATTGGCTTGGCCCAGCTCCTCGACACTTCTGGATATTTGAGAGACCAAAGTATTTCTCTCTACACTTGTCAGAGCCCCCAGGCATGGCCTAGCTATTTTCTGGGTCTGCTGGCAGGCTTCTGCCTCTCTAGGTTTTCGCTAAGTCCTAAAGCTAAAAGAACTAGAAGGCGTCCTCTCCTGCCCTTGGGTGGGGTTGCTGCGGGCTCTGGGGACAGGGACACGGGCCTGGCTGAGGCTGCTGCTGAGCGCTCAGTTGAACTCGAACCAGCAGCGCGGGTGGCTGTCTCGGAAGAAGAAGGAGTAGGCGTTACAGAGGTGGCCCGCGTGGCGCAGGTGGATCAGGGCCCACAGGGAGTCGCCGAGGACGACAGAGAGGGGCCGTGGCCCCGTGCGGTCACCTTCCAGGGGCTTCACGATCTGCAGCTTCTCGGGCAGGTAGGAGCGGCTGCTGAAAGACATGCCGGAGAAGCCGGTGAACTCGGAGAAGCGCGAGTGGGTGCCCAGGGACATGATGCTCTCGGTGGGCGTCAGGGAGCCGCTGCGCAGCTCGCCCTTCTCCGCCAGCTCCTGGAGCTTCCGCTCCTGCTCCTCCTCGAAGAACCTCCTCTCCGACAGGTAGTTCTCCCGGCGGAGGGACAGCCGCCGCAGCGCCGTCTCCAGGTCGTGGGAGCCCGGGGTGCCCGGCGTGCCGGGCTTCTTACTCCGCTCGTTTCTGGAAGAAGAAAGCGGGTGAAGGTGGGCGGTCCAGCAGGGGGCGCTGCGGGCACTTGGGCCTGGTTGCTAAAGGGACGCAGGGAGCTGTTTCCAGAGGGCTGCAGGAAGCCTAGGCCAGCACTCAAATTTACGTAAATAGGGGAAAACGCATGCTTGGCCCAGAGAGAGGTGCTTCCTCTGTGGGCTTGCTCTTTTTTTTTGGGGGGGGGGGATGGGGGGGCGATATCCCTAAGGTGGAATGCAAATTTACACACCTATGTAAAATTTAATTCAGACCATATAATGGTGTTTTTCCCCTTGGGGGGGTGGAGGGAGACGACCTCAGGCGGGTGTAGACAGTTCAAGGCTATTAAGGGCGGGGGTTCAAGGGATGGTTCTCTTTCCTCTTGAATTTGAGGAGCTCCAGTTCAACTCTGAACAAAACTAGCTTTGATCAAGGACCTTCCCATCTGACCCACACGGTCTAGAAGAATCGGTTTTATTACGTGAGTGGGGAAAGGTGCTAAAAGGACTGTGGAGGAAGGAGAGGTTTTGCAGGCCTTGGGGAGGAAGAGGCACTGGCCTCTGGGGCAGATGGAGGCCCATCCTGCAGGTGGTGAGGGACGCATGTTAGACACCCTGGCTCCTGCATCCCACTGTCTGAAGCAAACCAAGAGACAGACAGCCTCAGTCCTCAGCCTCTCAAACATCCAAGCAACAAAGGGGTTCATGAAACCAAATGTCAGGACCAGCAGACGGCATAATGGTTATGTCAATAGACTCCCATACAGTCAACTGTGGTTCAAACCCCAGACCTGGTGGCTTAAAACTCATGTCGGGCGTGTGTGCCCAAGACCCCAGGAGGAGAATGGAGGAGATTTGTGGTGTGTCTATCCTCCCAGAGGAGTGATTTCTTGCTTTCTGTCTCTCCAGCTATCGCAAAAAATCTCTCTATTTTCTAGGCTAACAGTCAAGATTAACAGAAAAAATACGCATTAATCCTCCCCTTCAGCATTTGACAGAAAAGCAGATTTTCTGGAATCATCTTGTTATATATCTTTAAACTGGTTAAAACAGTATCGAGGAAAAGCATAAGCTCAGAGGGTCGGTACAACAGATTTGGAGAACTGTAAGGTCCGTATTTTTAAAGTGATTCTCATCAACTCCCACCCCCCCCCCCCCTTTTTGAAGAGGTTTTTGCTATACGGTGCGTGCGCTCGCCAGAAAGACAGAAAGAAACAGAGACACAGAAAGCGAGAAATCACCCTCCAGAGGGGATGGCCACACCACAATCCCTTCTCCTCCATTCTTCTCTCAGGATCTTGGGCACGCACGCACACGCGGCCGGCATGAGGTTTTTAAGCCACCGGGTCCGGGACGCGAACCACAGTCGACTACATGGGAGTCCAGCGACATAGCCATTATGCTAACTGCTGGTCCCCCCTCCCCCTTATGATTACTGAGCCTGTGTTCAGGCCACACCTCCTCCCTCCGCTATCCCGAGCGGACAAGTCAACGTGCCCAGCTCACTGACCCCAGGTCGGCCGCCTCCGTTTCCAGGATGATGCTGTTGGTCTTATTGTCGAGGACGACGTTGCCCACGTCACTGCCGTAGAAGCTGGAGCGGGGGGTGCTGACGCAGCTGGACAGGAGGGAGTTCATGGCCGACGACTGGTTGGAGCCGGGGATGTTCATGGGGGACGGGGTCAGGGACCTCTGCTTGACGACTTGGTTAATGTTTCTCACGGTCTCAAAGATACGCTTCTGGTGACTGGAGAGAATGCACACCACCACCGGTGAGTGAGCCAGAACAGGAAAAGCTTGGAGTCCCACCTTCCCAAAATGCTCGGCTACGGAACCGAAAAGGCCCAGGCCCACAGCAGGTCCCCCGGCAGCCTGCTGTCCTGTGCCTTCCATGTGCTCTGGAGGTGCTGGCTGGCTCCTTCCCTGCCTTGACACCCACTGAGCCCAGGACGCTAATGCTCGGCTGCGTCCTAAAGCGGATGTGAACAAGAGTGAAACTGCTTTCACATCCCTAAAGCTTGACCTACAAACACAAAAACTACGCCTTACGTCTGCCTCCCAGCTCGCTTTCCCTTTTCAGGATGTTTACTAGACTGCGAGCTCCAGGAAGGCAGTGTTCACGGCAGAGCACATCATGGGGCTCAATAAATAAGCACAGGGTGGACATTAGTTGCCCATTCACATCTTAAAAAAGTAACCCTAAAAATTGGTCTTAAACATCTTCGACAACATGGTGAATACCAGGTTCATCAACTATTAGCAACAGCTACTTCTAGGAACATAACCACACTTTGATGCTAATTTGTTCTCTCTTAAGGAGAATCAGGTAGGCTTTTTTTTTTTTTTTTTTTTTGAGAGGTATTTGCTATAGGGGGCCCGTGTTTGCCAGAAATACAGAGAGAGACAGAAAGTGAGAAATCACCCCCCAGGGGGGATAGCCACACCGCAATCCCTTCTTCTCCATTCTCCACTCTGGATCTTGGGCACGCACACACACGTACATGTGCCCGGTGTGAGTTTAAGCCACCAGGTCCGGGACTCGAACCATGGTCAACTGCATGGGAGTCCAGCGACATAGCCATTACACCAACTGCTGGGCCCAGGTAAGCATGTGTTAAAATGGCCACTTCCTTCAGGGCTGGAGAGAGACATGGAGGTCCTCTTCAACTGTCACACCTGGGACCCTGTGTAAGATCTGTCTATGGACTTTGCGTGCAGAGAAAACACGATAAAAATCTGGTCCACCATTTCCTGATCAACACTCTAGGGCAGGCCAGATCCAAGATCTGGTTAGGAACAGAGACAGTAAAAGCTGACATCCTTGGGGGTCTCCAGAAAGGAAACAGAAGCCCTGCTCACATCCCTGGAGAACCCTCTGGATTTCACACTGCATCATTATTTCTCTTTTTCTAACAGATGTTAAAAAAAAAAAAAAAAAAATGCAAGTATTTGAAATTTCTCCACTGAAGGAAAGATAAAACTGCATGGTTCTGTTCAGACAGAGTTTGTAGAGAGAGGTGGAAACATATCCCCCTTTCACAACTTTCCTGAAGTTCATACTCCAGCTCTAAAACCGAGGAGGAGGAGGAGAGGGACGGGTCGGCTGTGTTCTTTCCTTTCCTCCGCCCTGGGATCTGTACAGTCATCTCTGTCGGTGTCTGGGGCCCACACACCGCTAGCTTTGGAACACCGCAGGTCACGCGTGGGTCTCTGGGAAGCTAAAGGCTGCAAAGCTAAAGGCCTGGCCGTACGTGATGTCTGGAGACTCGGGCTCTTCCAACTGCAGCTCCTTGCGCATCGTTCCCTCGATCTCCGCGGCCAAGGAGTCCTGGGAAAAGAAAGGCCATACCAAGTGAACAGCAGGTCCAGTGGCCTGTCTCGAACAGAGGCACACAGCCACGTGAGCCACGGGGGGTAAACTGAGAAAACCTGTGGACTTCCCACTACACAAGGCTAGCCGCGTTCTCTCCA
Source organism: Tupaia tana (assembly GCA_026018925.1). NCBI lineage: Eukaryota > Metazoa > Chordata > Mammalia > Scandentia > Tupaiidae > Tupaia > Tupaia tana. The sequence goes on along the minus strand of JAKSZU010000027.1, from coordinate 24,849,993 downwards.
GGGACCCTGACTAGACCATCTCCGGCAGGTTCCAAGCGCAGCAACATCACCATCGGGCCTGAGTGCCAAGTCTTCCCGTCACCTCCAGCCGAGGGTCTGGAACAAGCCCAGTGTCACCGCAACCAAAGCACGAAGCTGCAGCGTGGCACGGAGGAGCCAGGCACTTAGGGGGTGCGAAGGGGCGAGTTCGGAAGGATGGAGGACGGAATCTCCAAATACCTCCAAGCTTACAAGCAGCCCACAGGGCATCACAGCCCATAGGGCCACTCTAAGCCACTGTCCTCACAGCCTGCAGGAGCTGCTGTACCCTCTCGGCTCACCCAGGACTCAGGCACACAGGCGAGACCAAGACCCTGCAGCTCTGGCTACTCAGCAAGCGCCTCTTGCCTCTGGAGGACATGTTGGGTCTACACCGCAGAGACAGTCTCTACATGCACGAGCAGAGACGTGGGCACTGTCATCTCCAAGCCTCTGTTCTCACCCTCCCTGAGGCCTCATTTCTCCTACAAGGGGAGCTTCTCTCCCCACCAACTCTCCATGGCTCTCCCATCCTTTAACGACCCCCCCTCAGGAAGGACAGGATGCCCGTTTCCACTAGGACTCCTGCGTTTCTTCCCCAAGCAGACACCAAACCATAAGCCCTTACTAGTTTCCTGAGCAGTTCGCCTATTTCTCTCTTAGCTAGGTGGGGAGCTTTGGAGTCAGGAGAAGGCCAGTCACTGTTGGCTTCTAGCTTCCCCAGGGAGCCAAGCCCAGAGCCGACTCTCAACAACACAGGCTGCAGTGGACGGCCCCTCTCCTGGACCGCCCACCACGCTGCACCATGAAGCCAGGCCTAACAGGTAATCCCTCACACTAAAGCGGGTGATGCCCCAGGATCAGCGTGGGCAGGAAAGCACCTGCTGAGTGCCAACGGACACTCACGCAGGACACCCAGAGGGGAGGGGGCTAGAATTTCCTGTGACGACAGAAACGTCCTCTTTCTTCACTGCCCAATATGGCTGCCACTAACAGCATGAGGAGGTGGAGGTGCCTGCTGAGCATGTGACATGTAGACCGTGTGACTGAAAAACTGAGTTCTCAATCCTGTTTAATATTTTTTTTTTCCTTTTGGTGATTGTCAGAGGGTGCACGCACTCTCCAGAGGCAGAGAGAAGGACGAAGCACCTGCAGTGGGGCGTGGTCACACTTCTCCCTTCTCCTCCCTTCTCCTCCCTTCTCCTCTGTTTCTCCATCCTGTCAAGATTTTGGGCACCCCCACACATACTCGGTATGTGGTTCTTTTTTTCTTTTTTTTTGGAGAGGTTTTAGCTACAGGGCGCGTGTGCTCGCCAAACAGACAGAGACAGACAGAGAGATAGAAAGTGAGAAATCACCCCCCAGGGGGGATGGCCACGCTGCAATCCCTTCTCCTCCATTCTCCTCTCGGGATCTTGGGCACGCACGCACACGCGCCCGGCGTGAGTTTAAGCCACTCGGTCCGGGACGTGAACCGCAGTCGACTACGTGGGAGTCCAGCGACATAGCCATTACGCTAACTGCTGGTCCCTCGGCATGTGGTTCTTCAAGCCCGGGTGAGTCTAACTGCAGCTGGCCATGTGGGATCCAGTTCCCTAGACAGCTCCCACTGCACTGTGGGGCTGGTCCCCTGTGTAATTTACAGTAGGTTGATTTTAATTTATACAGCCACATGAGGCCAGTGACGGGGCACTGGGACCTTTCTCCACAGTTCTGCAACCCACAGGGACACACCAGTGTGGAGGCAGGAACCAAGAGGCGGGGTTCCCCAGAGCCCGCAGGAAGCTACATCTCTACAGAGCTAATAGGCTCCTTTGCAGCTCACAACTGTGTAATCTTACCTAGTAATTATCACCCACGCACCACAATTAAACTTTAGTTGTGGTAAAGGGCTTCCCTCGGAAAGTGTGACATCCTTTTAGGCCAGCTTACTTTTCCTAATACTGCTGTGTGCTTTGTTTTGTTTTGTTTTAATTTGCCAGAGGTCTGTGTGCTCACCAGAGAGAGACACAGAGTGAGAGAGGGAGAAAGCTCTTCCCGACGGGACATTGTACGTCACAGTCCCCTCTCCGCCAATTCTCCATCCTATCGGGATCTGGGGTAGGGACACACATGCGTCTGGGGAGTTTGTCAAGCCTCAGAGGCTGGGATTTGAACTGTGCAGTTGGCAATGTGGGATAAGCTCCCTTAACCATTAGGCCATGCGGCCAGCCCCCTAATACTGCTATACACCATCCAGTTCACATTCAGCATTTCACAAACAGGACAAGATCTTCATATACATAGAGAGAGAGAGAGAGAGAGAGAGAGAGAGATAAATTACAAGTACAGTATTTCTTATCCGAAACACTTGGGAACAGGAGTGTTTCCAATTTTGCATTTGGGGGGGTTTGGGGGTATTTGCATACACATCACGAGATACCCTGGGGACAGAATGTGAGTCTAAATACAAAAATTATTACTGTTTCATATGCACCTTAAACACGCAGCCTAAAGGTAATTTTATACAGTAGTCTCACATTGCAGTATCTTGATTGTGACCCCCTCCATGAGGTCCAGTGTGAAATTTTCCACCTGTGATGGAACATTGTCCACGGTCAGAAAGTTTTGGATTTTGGAGTATTCTGAATATCGAATTTTTGCATTAGGGATGTGCTACCTGTACCAGTTTCAGAGCTGGGATAAAGCTGGACACAGGCTCTATAACTTTTTTTGGCCATAACCCTCTTCCTTCGGTAATTCCAGAGAAGCCAGTGAACGCCATCTCCGAAAAATATTGCCAAATAAAATAACATTACAAAGGAAGCCAGTTATGGATCAATATAACATTTGCAATTTACATGTTGTGCGTGTGTATCTGTATATACACATTTGGCTTTTGGACTAGTAATTCCTGTCACCTTGAATCAGAAACTACCGTCAGTGGTTTTTTTTAAGGCCTCTGCAGCAACTGAAATATGTTTTTATTGTACCTGAGATTCTCACTGGTGAAAAAGTCATAGGTGGTCTAGCATCGCTGTGGTTGTTATCCACCTTTATAAAGAAAGGGCATACTTGGGGCCAGTAGTTAGCATAATGGCTATGTCGCTGGACTCCCACATGGTTGACCGCAGTTCAAGTCCTGGACCCGGTGGCTTAAATTCATGCCGGGCACATGTGCGTGCGTGCCCAAGATCCCGAGAGGAGAATGGAGGAGAAAGGAATGTGGTGTAGCCAACCCCCCTTGGGGGGTGATTTCTCGCTTTCTGTCTCTCTGTCTCTGTCTGTCTGGCGAGCGCACAGTTAGTTTTTGCCCTATAGCAAAAACCTCTCCAAAAAAAAAAAAAGAGAGAGAGAGAGAGAGAGAGAGAAAAGAAAGGACATACTGCATACAGTTAGAAACTGTAATGAAAGTGAAAGATGTCGTGTTCCCTTGAGGTTCATGGGCCCCCCAAATTCTCTCTGGATCCCGGATTGAGAATTCCTGCCATCAGGCAAGAGAACCGGGAACACGGTTGAGCACAAACTGCTATTCGCTGCTTCATTCAGTGGTTAGAACAGCTGGACCAAGAGTGGCAGATCTGAGCAGTCTGCTTCATAAACATGGCAACGCCTGTCTTAGATACCCGTGATGCATAATGCACTTAAAAACAGCCACTTTCAAACACTGGGCTGTGCTAAAGCTACAGAAAAAGGCAAAGGGAACCTTTACCTCAGCAAGTATGAAAGCTGAGAAGTCTGCCAGAAGAAAATGAAATGCAAATTGTAATCCCGTCTTTCTCATGGAATGGCTGTTTTCAAGGACAGGTTTGTCCTGGAGAGCAGGGAAGGCAGTGGAGAGAGTCCTGCATGCCCAGGAAACAGGATGGCCCCAGGAGCTCGCCACACCCAGATGGGAGGTCAGGAAGGGGGAACCCAGGCTAGGAGCCTGCCAAGCTGCCCGACCCGTAGTTAGCACTGGAACAAGGAACTTGGGCACAGAATATTCTTCACTCTTTTTCTAGAATCCATTTTTTTTTCTTCTTCTTTTTTTGGAGAGGTTTTTCCCATAGGGCGCGTGCGCTCGCCAGACAGGCAGAGAGCTAGAAAGCGAGAAATCACCCCCAGGGGGGATGGCCACGCCTCAATCCCTTCTCCTCCATTCTCCTTTCGGGATCTTGGGCACGCACGCACACGCGCCCGGCGTGAGTTTAAGCCACCCAGTCCAGGACGCGAACCGCGGTCAGCTACATGGGAGTTCAGCGACATAGCCATTATGCTAACTGTGTCCTGCATGCCCACAATTCTGAGAAGAGAATGAAGAATAGCCACCCTCCCTGGGGAGGGAGGGGTCATTTCTCACTTTTTGTTTTTTTTTTTAATTTTTTTTAATTTATTCATTCATATATCTTAATTTGACAAGAAAGAAAGTGAGAAAACAAGCTGCTAGGTCCAGGAGTTAAACCATGGTCAGTCAAGTGGGAGTGTCCAGTGCCTTAACCACCATGCCACCTGCTGGTCCCCTTTTAAAAATTTGTTTATTATTATTTTTTTAATTTCTCACTTTTTCTCTCTGTCGAGCACATGTACCCAATGACAACAACCTAAAAAAAAAAAAAATCATGATTTAGGAAAAGTGGGCCAGACAAGGAGAGGGGTTGAGGGGACAGTATCTACTGGGGTCAGCAACAGCAGGGTAAGGGGTAAGAGCCCCAAGGGAAGGTCAGATATGGAAAGAATCAAATTTCTCAAGAATGTATGCAGCCGTCCACTTCTGTCTCACTGAAGGGAGTTTTCCTCCAACCCTCTCCTCTCCTTAGAAAGAAATTTGGCTTCATCAAACCAGGTAAATCGGGTCTGACTACAAAGGAATATAAAGGTAGTTTGTTCTCTAGTCTGTCCGTCTATCCATCCTCCATCTGTCCATCCTCCACCCAAAAATGGCAGCTATTAAGCACCTTCAATTCTATGACATACTAAGTGCTGTGCTAGGTACCGAATGTTACAGAGAAATGACCACATAGGGCTCAGCCCTGGGCTGCCTGAGTCCTACAGGGACAGTAATCTTCTGGAAGAATCCCCTTCTCAACCATGTTCACCCACAGCCCAAACATGAACCAAATCACACCAGAACTACAGAAGGAAGATCATGGGTAAATAATATGGAAAAAATAAAACGACCAGCCTAAGCGCAGAGAAAAATGTTGTTTAAGCTCAGACACTTTCGGCCACCAAGAATGATCAATAAGAATACAAAAAGGGGCCGGCAGGTGGCGTGGTGGTTAAGGGCGCTGGACTCCCATGTGGCTGACCGCAGTTCAAGTCTCAGATCTGGTGGCTTACTTTCTCACTCTCCCTCTCTCTTTCTTTCACTCTCGCTCTGTCCCCCTCTGGTCCAATGAAAATAAATAAATAGAGTTAAATAAAATAACTCTTTTTAAAAAGTTAGCATACAAAGACTCAGCAGAAGTGTGTAAGTGCTCTAAGAATTCTGCAATATAGCTATGAGGCCAAAACAGCACACATTTAGTCAAATACAGTCAGAAAAAAAAGAAGAATCAGGGGTAAGCAACATCTTCCAAAGAGCTGAGATTCCTCCTAAATCAAGTTCCTATTGAATTTATCTTATAAGGGCAGGAGTAGGACAGACAGCAGATTCAGAGGAATGGGAAGTCAAGAGCCTGTTTATTGAGCTGGCCCCATAGCACCGTGGTTAAGGAAGCGAGATCCCACATGGCTGACTGTGGTTTGAATCCTGACCCTGGCGGCTTGGAAAAATCCCAACAGGAGGGAGAAATGCGGGAAAGGGCCTACTTTGAGAAATCACCCATGGGGGGGGGGGGGGGGGGGAGTGCTTTCTCTTCTCTCTCTTTTTTTTTTAGCAAGTGCACATGCTCTCTGGCAACTAAAGAAAAAAAAATAAAAATAATCATTTGTCTCTGACAGTTAATAACCCTGGGATTCGCAGATGGCATAACGGGTACATTGCCAGGTGCAAGTGCATGCACGCCCAAAATCCCAGGAGGAGAATGGAAGAAAAGGGACTGCAGCACAGTCATTCCCCCGGGGGATAATTTCTCACTTTCTATCTCTCTGTTTCTCTCTGTCTCTCTGGTGAGCACATGTGCCCTATAGCAAAACTGTCTCAATAAAATAAATAAAAATGTAAAAAATGAGCCGCCAGCCAAGCCAGTGTGCCCTTGACTTGGATGCAGCTCTGAGCTCCAAAATGAGGAGGAAACCATGAAGCCAACTCCGGAGGGCAGGACGTCAGAGCCACTTCCCGCCACGTGGACCCCGCTGCCCCGTGGGGGACAGGACGCGCCGGCTCACCATGGGAAACAGGCCCAGCGAGTGGTAGCGGCGGGCCGTGGTGTTGGGCATGGTCTTGTTCCGCAGGTTCTTCAGCTCCTCCTGCGCCTCGTGGAGCATCTCCATGCACTCCGCATACTTGTCCTCCAGCTCACGCAGCTGCGGGGACGGGAAAATGGAGGGTCAGGGTCTCCCCGGCACCCAGGAGTGTGCACCTCTACCCACCTCTACCCACCCACGAGCCAAACAGCCCAAGCAGTCGGACAGAGTCCCCAGCAGCTGGCGGAACCCACTGCCCTAAAGACTCGTGACCGAATAATCGCAGTCAAATGAGAGAGTCTTCAAGGTGAGTTCTACTTCGGCATGAAACGAGCTTATAGACTCAGAAATCTCCTCAAATGCTAACAAGGGGCAACTGGGGTAAAACCAAGTGGAAATGAAAGAAAAAGCACATCGTCGCGTCGTCACACCCTTGCTTCATGCCACATCTCTGCACGGGGCTGCTCTGTCGGACACCTAAGCGTGCCAGGCTTCCAGACACTCCCAGCCAGTAACGGTGTCGGTGCGCACACTCGGGGTGCATTTGGGAATTACCTTACAAGTGAACATGCAACTGCATTCAATATAAGAAGGTTATTAAGAGGGAGATGACCAAAGTGTCTCTGAGGAGGCTGCTGCAGGGATGAGACAGAGACTCACCTCAGCCGTGAGCTGTCGCTGGGCATCCTTAGCCGCCCCCAGGTGCTGGACGAGTTCTTCATTTTCCACCGCGCACTAAAATGTGGCAAAAATAAATCATCTTCTCTTTTAAGATGCTTAAGTAAGCTCAACTTTTTCCCTCTTAAGACTTGAGCCATTATGATTTTATTACCTTTCTACAAGGGGAGGCTTATCTTACACTGGCATTACAATGTGTCATTCCCATAATTCTTTTTTTTTTTTCTTTTTTTGGAGAGGTTTTTGCTATAGGACACATGTGCTTACCAGAAAGACAGAGAGAGACAGAGAGACAGAAAGCAAGAAATCACCCCCCATGGGGGATGGCCAAGCCACAATCCCTTCTCCTCCATTCTCCTCTCGGGACCTTGGGCACACATGCACACACGCCCGGCGTGAGTTTAAGCCACCGGGTCCGGGACTCGAATCACAGTCAACTACATGGAAGTCCAGCGACATAGCCATTACGCTCACTGCTGGTCCCTATAGCTTAAATTCTTAAGGGTATGTCCCTGAGTAAACGCCCCCATCTCGCACAGCCCCTACGGTGTGAGCCAGAGCAGCAGAGCGGCCGTACAGCTTTTGCCTTTTTCTGTAAGTCGACGATCTGCGACAGCAGGTGTGTGATCTCCTCCTGCTGGCGAGCGGCATCTTCGGTCTTCTTGGCCAGTTCCTCAGAAATGCTGGCAATCTGGACGTTGGCATCCCCTTTAACAGAGGAACCACCACAACAGGAAGTCAGAAAATCGTACATGCAGACCCGGGGAGGACGGTTTCTTTGTGATGTGCACAAGGGGCAAGGGAAGGGGACGGGGTGGAGAAGGTGCATGAAGAAGCGCAGGGTGGCATGGTGGCTAAGGGTGCTGGACTCCCACATGGCTGACCATGGTTCGAGTCCCGGACCTGGTGCCTAGCTTTCTCTCTCTCTCTCTCTCTCTCTCTCTCTCTCTGTGTGTGTGTGTGTGTGTGTGTGTGTGTGTGTCTCACTCTGGTCAAATTGAAAATAACTATAATGATAAATAAAATAAAGGAAATAATTAAAAAAAAAAAAAAAAGAAGAAGAAGCGCAGGGTGGCCTTGTTTCTACACGGAGGAGGAAAGGGCTCTTCAGGGCTCACTCCTTAGACGGAACCTGGTCCCCCAGCTGTGGCTCCCAGGCTCAGTGTGGAGACCCAACCTCACTGACCCGGGCTGACTCCCCAGGTCACACCAGGCAGGCTCAGACTCCACCAGGAGGTACCGCACCATGCATGGCCCAGTCTCTGCAGCCCATGCGTGAACGAATCCATGTCACTAACCTGAACCCCTACCATACCTTGTTCTAGAAAGGAACTGCCGGCACCCGGTGTAATCCCTGGGGGCTTTCGGCCATGTTCAGAGACATAACTCGTTTTCTTGGATTTGAACCTAGGGTGTGTTTCATTACTTAGTATTCTGCTGAAATGCAGAACATTCTGTTTGCCCTTCTGTCTGAATTTGTAAACTTCGAATGGAGAGGGTGCAGAAAAGCGCTTGTTTGCACAGCCAAGAACTCTGGCCTCTAGTTCCCAGATCAAATTATGAGCAAGCAGTTTTTCAACATTTGCGACACAGGCTTCGGTCGCTGGGCCTAATAACCGCAATATTCCAGTAGAAAGACAACGGTTAAGGTAAGTATCCGTCTCGGTAAGAAGCTGAGAGAACGTGTGGCTACAAACTTAGCTCCCGACATCTTATAAATGGGGAAGGGTGCCACACAGGCCAGGGGAGGCATTTAGTTTTAAGGAAAGTGCTACCGAGCCATGGGCGGGCGGAGGGTGCCCGTTATCAAGGGGGTGCCCAATCACAGTGAAGGCAGGTGTGAGGCGTGGGCGGGGGGGCTGGGGGCCCGGGGACATACTCAGCTCCTTCACGCAGTCGTTGACCAGCTGCTGCTCCTTCTCTTCGTAGGTGATGGTCTCTGTCTTCAGCTGGCAGGCCTGTGAGCAAGGCTTCGGTCAGGCCCAGGGCAGAGCCCCAGCACAACCGCCTGGACTGGTGGGCAGGCCAAGGCTGAGGTAGGAAGCAAGGCCTAACCGGGTCTGGGAGGCCACCCGCAGCATCTCCCCATGCAAACACCCACTGCAGCCTCAAACGCAGAAAGCCGATCGGAATTTCCTGCTTAGGGAATGGGACCGGTATTCTCAAGACCGAAGTGCTGGATAATGCGTGCCACTAGAGGGCGCCGCTCAAACAACACAAAGGCCATCCACCCTGCTGTTTAAACACGGCTGTCACCTGTGTATCTGTCTATCCACCTGTCCAGGCTCAGAGATACTGACACCTTCAGGACCTTCGCAGTGCCTACTCACTGCCCTGCCTGCGACAGGCATTCTAAAGAAAGCCATTACTGACCACGTACCGTCTACCTGCCAGGGGCTGAGCTAAGAGACACTCTGGGTTGGAGTGAAATCTGCTGTGCTCTGCTTAGGTTAAATACAGAAGAATCCAGTCAGAGACCTGGGTTAATTATCCCAGGACTTGAGGGATTGCTCCTGGCTGAAAAGGTGAGATCTGAAGCTCTAAATGCCCCAGTTGGGGAGGTGTCTCTGTACCTGAGGGACACTACACTTCGAAGAATGGAGGCAGCGTAGTGGGAGTCTGCCTCGGGGATCAGAAGCCTCACTTTAGGAGGAGACTGACAGGGCCGAGATGCCCGGTGCCCAGGACTGGAGCACTGACCCGGGGCAGGTGCAGGAAGAGACAGCGCTAGATCGGAATGGGGAGCGCCCGGCTGTGGTCCCAGCTCAGCGGCAGGCTGGCAGAGGAAACCTGGGCACTTTCTTGGCCACTCTGGGTTTACGGTTCCCATTAAGTAACAAAGCGCAGAGGAGGGAGTCTGCGATGGTCAGACATGCAGAGGAACATCCTGCCGAGCCCAGCTGGGAAGCTTTGTCCCGTGTGTGAGCAAGTTCAAGGTGGCAGGAGGTCTGCCCTCCTGGAGGTGCTCTGTGGGCCCAGGGCCAGCAGGGTGGACACACAGCCCACACCGGCCACAGGCCTGTAAACAGGGCCCTCCCACGCCTCCAGCTAGACAGCATAAACTCACTGCAAACTGAGACACCCAGTACGAAATCTGCAGCATCCATTTCTAGAGGGACAGTGGGTGAAGGCGGAAATGTGGGGCCTGGAGTCCCAGAAACTTGTAAATCCTTTGTCATTTCCTAGTAGCATGACCTTGGACTATCAGAACACCTCCCAGGCCAGTTTTCTCACTGTACATGAGAACCCGAGTACCCAGCTATAAAAAACAACCATAGACAAGGTACCTGGCATAACGCCTAGCCCCTGGGAAATACTCAAAGGCATACGTCTCCAAGTTGCACCAGCACCATCTTTTTAATTATTTAAGAAATATTTCTCCAAGTTTTTATATACTATTTCCCTAGTGCATCCCTGATCTGAGCAAATGAACAGCAGATTTTACACCGAGCCTCCACTCACTTCTCCTGGGGTTCTAATCGGAGCACCATGGGAGGACCCCACTGCAACAGGCTTGTCCTCCCTGAGGAGGAGCAGGGCTTTGCAAGTCTTCCCTGGCCACACGCTGCGTAACTGGCCAGGTGCGCGTGCCTAGCTGGGGAGGCAGGGCCCACCCAGCACCAAGCAAGGCAGGCCCTTGAGCACCAAGCAAGGCAGGCCCACCCAGCTGAGCTCAGGGCGGGAGGGCCATGAGCTAAGGTTCAGGTGGTTCCTCCAGGCTATCTCCTCTGAGAATGACACGGACACCAGGGCTATTGTCACCAGGTAAACAAGCAGAGCCACCACCCTCCCAGTGCAGATGGGAGCAGCTGGTGCACTTCACCTCGGATCGAAGTACAACGTTCTCCTCCTCAAGGTCCTTCAGCTTCTTCTGAAGGGAATCCAAATGAAAGTAATTCTGGACTGAGGAGGACGACTCGTTCCTCTTCAACCTGGGGGAGAAGGAGTGTTCACGCCTGGGGGGGAGCCCTTCCTCCCAACGCCGGGGCACCACGTGGGGCTCCAGAGGAGGGCTGTGTCAAAGGAGCTGCATGAGGCTTGCTGGTGCAGCAACGCCCCGGCAGACCTCCCCACACCGGGAAAACGGCACCTCTGACACAGGCTCACGGCCACTCTGGACCCATATTCCAACCTTCTGTCCACTCTCTGCAGTTTACCTCACCTCGGAATTTGGGGGAATCCATGTTAATGAAAGCCTACCCAATTCTGGAATGCTTGGGAGGTTTTTTTTTTAACATTTATAATGCACTTCTATGTGCCAAGAGGTATGATGTACACTCAGTATGTATTAACTCACTTCATGCCTATAACCCATGACCTAAGGACTATTCGTATCTCCATTTTGCAAATGAAAGAAAAGCACAGAGAGGTTATGTAATCAGGCCAAGATCACACAGCTAGTAAGTCACAAAGATGAGACCTGAAGCCAGACCACTGGGCTCTCGAGTTCACGCTTCCAACACGAGGTGCTGATGCCACTCAGCAAAATCCCCATACCTTCTGTCCCAAGGACCCACCATGGCACGTCTGGCTTCAGAACTCTGGACCTCCCCTAAGAGGAGAGCTCTCTCTCCACTGCCCATCAGCCAGCCAGAGCAGATCAACTCAACTGGCAAATACCCACTAGGAGCCAATACGAGGAAAACCCAAAGCCCTCCGAGGTCCTACTGAAACTGAACAATCAATCTGGTTGAGGCGCTCAGAGATGCTTGGTCTGCAGAAAGGGGACTTCATATTACTCTCGGTGAAGGTGACCCTACGTAGGTGACTCTAAGGACGTCAATGACTCCAACCTATGGCCCTGGCATCCCGAGATGGAGGCGGCTCTCTGGTGACTTACGGCGTTGAGCAAACGGACTCGGGCTCGCTCTCCTCGGCGGCGCTGGTATAGAACTGAAGCAGCTCATCCTTCATGGACAGCTCATGGCGGAGCTGAGACACCTGCCAAACAGAGCCGGGCCCGTGAGTGGCTTCCCCAAAGGTGCTTGTGTCCCTCCTCACGCTCACTGCTTAGTGACAACACGTGTGAAATCCCCCACTGAAGTGAGAGCGTTTAACCAATTTTGTGCTACAGGGTTGCAAAGGGTTGAATCTGACCCCCTTTAAGAAAACCACGGGCCGGGACCAGCAGTTAGCGTAATGGCTATGTTGCTGAACTCCTATGTAGACGACTGTGGTTCGAGTCCCAGACCTGGTGGCTTAAACTCATACCAGGCACGTGTGTGTGCGTGCCCAAGATCCAGAGAAAAGAATGGATTGCAGCGTGGCCATCCCCCCTGGGGGGTGATTTCCTGCTTTCTATCTCTCTGTCTCTCTCTGTCTGTCTGGCAAGTGCACGTGCCTTATAGCAAAACCTCTCCAAAAAAAAAAAAGAAAAGAAAACCACAGGCCAGCCCTGTAGTATAGTGGTTAAGGAAGCCAGATCCCATGGCCGACTGCAGTTCATATCCCAGCCCCGGCAGACTGAAAAACACACCATGCCCATATGTGTGTGTGCCCCAAATCCCAACAGGATGGAGAGATGGAGAAGGAATTGTGGAAGGACCACACCTCTTTGGAGGTGCTCCCCACACCCCCCGAACCCCCATCTCTCTCTCTGGCGAGTGCACACTGTCCTCTGACGATTACAAAGCAAATAAAAGAAAACACACAATCAATTCCTTTGGCTGAAAACTCCCTGCCTCGATCCACAATTTTTACTTTGATACAGAAAAGAGGGGGGAGGGGACTAGAATGATGGTTTGGGGGGCATGAGACCGCTCGTGGGCTTTGACGCAGCCCAGCCAGGGAAATGGACCACGTTATCAAATGAGAGAAGCGGCCATTCACTTCTGTGAGAGCCAAATCCCTCCTCAGGACGGACGGCAAGGTGGAGATGCCAGCGCTGGGTGGGCCGTCAGGCGGCTCGTCCACCCTCACTCACACTCGGACAACCACAGCCCCACCCTGTGATCATGCACCTTCCCTGGGCTCCCGGCCAAGTCAGCCAGACCTTGCTCCATGCTGTGACCACAGAGACAGGAAAGGAAGCATGTCAGACACAGGGCGGAAGGAGGCAACCAGCAGAAACTAGTGTCAGGAGCTAACTCCTATAAGACGGTTTTGCAAACCACGTTGCTTTACATTCAAGGTTTTAAAATAAACAAATGCATCACGCCATGAAATTTTGCGGCGTCATTTGTCTCCCTGTCACACATGAGCTATAGGGACGGCATGTGAAATGTGTCCCCTCACCATCTGACGAATGTGTCCACAATTGTGTTTTAATTCTCTGTTTCTAACGTGACTTGGGCTCTATGGTTTTTCCAACTTCCCTTCACAACACAGCAGACATATAATTGTCTGTCCCATGGAGAAGCCAATTTCACGTGAATAAAGGAATTCGCTTTAATGCCTAATTAAATGATGTGGCAAAGGGGACCAGGTTGTAGCTTTCAAATTCAAAGCCTTTCCAAGGGGGAAAAAGGCACTTTCACTCTTGGAGCATTGGACACTCTTCATGTGAGGTGAAGAAATCTCAAACAGACAGTAACAGGAAGAAGAGGCCAACGGGGACCATTCGCTGTCCCCTGGTAGCAAGTCCCTCTGCTCAGAAGGGGCTGAGAAGGGATTCAGGCTGATCCGGCATCTTCTCCCCTAGTCACCCAGAGATGGGGGACTCAGGTCATGATGCTGGGGAACAGAATGCAGAAGTCTTATCCTAAAACACACGATATTCTACATCATTGTCTTTTTAAAAAAGCCTGCATTAGGGCCAGCAGATGGCGTAGTGTTTGTATCGCTGGACTCCCACATGGCCAACTGCAATTGTAGTCCTGGACCCAGTGGACTCAGACCAGGCGCGTGTGCATACATGCCCATAGTCCTGGGAGGAGAATAGAAGAGAAAGAATTACAGCGGGGCCATCCCCCACTGGGGATGATTTCTCACTTTCCCTCTCACTGTGTCTGTCTCTCTCTCTCACTCTCCAGTGAGTGTGCACTTCTTCACACACAAAAAAAAAAAAAAAAAAAAAAGCCTGAGATTAAAACATCACTTTTTGGGATCAGCAGTTGGCGTAATGGCTATGTCGCTGAACTCCCATGGTAGTTCGAATCCTGAACTCTAGCAGCTTAAACTCATGTCGGGTGCGTGTGCGTGCATGCTCAAGATCCTGAGAGGAGAATGGAGGAGAAGGGATTGCAGCGTGGCCATCCCCCCCAGGGGGTGATTTCTCGCTTTCTGTCTGTGTCTTTCTGGAGAGTGCATGCACCCTATAGCAAAAACCTCTCAAAAAAAAAAAAAAAAAGAAAACATCACTTTTTTAGTAGCAATTCTTGTTTATCATACTAAAACTATCGTTAAACCCAGACAACAATACACTAGGAAGAGCGTTACCAAAGAAAAGTCTGAACACAGCTCAGATGCAAAATAAGGGAGAAGAATTAAGAAGAGAGTCTTCATTAAAATTCCCCATATAAAGAACAGTTTAGGGAGACAGAACAGCAGCTACTAAGTAAGGCCTGCCTTCTATCCTTGTCCTAGCAACGTGGTTTCACTCTACGGCCTGTCCCCCCACCACACTCTTTCCAGAAAACCCGTGTCATTCCTCCTAAATGCAGGCCCCCTTGAGATAAACCTTCATCTTGAGCTCCTCCTCTCTCATGGCTGATATCAGACAAGATCTGAATCAGGAAATTAACAGTTTCTATCATGAAAACAATAGGCCAGGGAACCAGCAGTTTTGGCTATGTTTCGTTTTCGTGTCCCGGACACACAAGATCAGAGGAGAATGGAGGAGAAGGGATTGCACACACACATATCTCTCAAAAAAAAAGTAAGGATCTTGAATGAATGTGACTCGCCCCTCTGTCTCCTCACAGGGCTCCCTGTGCCTACACGGGTCCACACACTTCCTGACTCAGCAAGCCCCTGCCCACTGCCATAGTGGCCCGTGTGCACCTTTACCAAGCAGGGCGTGTCTCAGCCACACGGCTGGAGTCTGGACTCTCGGAGAGCGAGGACTGCAGCTGGCCCCACACACCCAGCCAGCCCGTGACAGGGCTATGAGCCCAGCATCTAAGTGAGGACTGTCCTGCCCTGTGATCCCATCCACACTGCTGGGGAGAGGGAGGATACACAGGAACCCGAAGGGGCCACAGGAAGGCAGCCTGTGGTCTCCAGGAGCCTCTCAGAACAGGCAGTTTGGGGCTCAGGTGTTGGGCACCCCCTTGAGGGCCTTTCCAATGGGAACGTCATGGCAGACCCTCTCCTTCCCCCATGCCCCCACTCCCAGGTCTGCGAGGGGCCCTCTGACGTCTGTGCCCCATTGCAGACCCGTCCCTTCCGCCATGCCCCGCTCCCAGGTCTGCGAGGGGCCCTCCGACGTCTGTGCCCCCGCTCCTCACCTCCTCCCTGATGTGTTCCACTTGCTCCTCCAGCAGCTCGTTCCTCTCGGTTAGGGTCTTGTTCTTCTTCAACAACGACTGGCCAATCCTAGCAGCCAATTCTAAATCCCGCTCTTTCTGTGAGAGGCAGAAGGGAGAACAGAGATTCAAAACACCTGTTTCCCGAAAAAGCGAACAGGGCTCAGTGTCAAGTGAGGAAAACAAGGGCATGTAGAACTAACAAAGGGATCAATAATTCACCACCTGTGTTGGCCCTAGGGACCAGCAGTTGGCATAATGGCAATGTCACTGGACTCCCATGTAGTCAACTGCGGTTGGAGTCCTGGACCCAGCGACTTAAGCTTATGCTGGGCACGTGTGCGTGTGTGCCCAAGATCCCTAGAAGAGAATGGAGAAGGGATTGTGGTGTGGCCATCCCCCCTGGGGGGTGATTTTTCGCTTTCTGTCTCTGTCTCTCTAGTGCGTGCATGCACCCTATAGCAAAAACCTCTCCAAAACAAAAGAGCCCTAACTGGGGACTAGCAGATGGAGATGGAGTAATGGTTGCATTGCTGGACTCCCACTTAGTCGACCACGGTTCAAGTCACAGACCCAGCAGCTTAAAACTCACACCGGGCACACGTGCATGTATGCCCAAAATCCCGAAAGGAGAATGGAGGAAAAGAGATAGTGGTCTAGCCACCACCCCCCTGGGGGGTCATTTCTCGCTTTCTGTCTCTCTAGCAAGTGCACACACACTGTAACAAAAATCTCTCACAAAAAAAATAATAAAAGGCCTAACCTCTGCCCACATAATATGCCAGAGCTAGATGTTCATAGAGCAATGAACGGGAAGCTTTAAAATCTAATGAAAAAAAATCTTCATTCATACAGGAAAAGAAAATAGAACCCAAAACATTTCTTTGCAACTGTTTTGGGTATTTGTGTAATCATTTGATAACCTGTCTCTCCACCTGAGAGCTGTGCTATTTTATTGCTAAGGCCCCACATATCCGAACACTCAGCGGCTGAGTGTTGAATAAATGAATGAGTAAATAGATAAATGAATACAGAAATTCTAAAATGCTCTTATACGACAGCCAAGAGGTAACGCAAGGAGGCAGCCTCTTTACAATACACTAGGCTAGAATTTTCCAAGTTCATTGCTTCTGCTTCATGTGAAAAAAAAATGTTTAAGGACACTCTGAAATAGAATTTCATGTTTTTGTTTGTGACGTAGGAGAAGCTACTTAAACTTTATTAAAAACAAATAATAATAATGTGGGACCAGCAGTTAATGTAATGGCTATGTAGCTGAACTCTCATGTAGTCAACCGCAATTCAAGTCCCGGACCCAGTGGCTTAAACTCACGCTGGGTGCGTGTGCGTGCGTGCCCAAGATCCCAAGAGGAGAATGGAGGAGAAGGGACTGCGGCGTGGCCATCCTTCCTGGGGGGGTGATTTCTCGCTTTCTATCTCTCTGCCTTTCTGGTGAGCGCACGCGCCCTATAGCAAAAACTTCTCAAAAAATAAATAAAAAATAATGCATACAATTGCCATACCTGAAAGACAAAGAGTATTAAGGATAAAGAATTTTCTATGCGTTCAACTGATGACATCAATTAACAGAGTCCACAGAGGAATATCTTTAGTGGCATATAAAGGCACAGCTGCCTTTGCAGGAAGAAAGATGTCCCCTGACAGTGGACACATGCCATCATCAAGTGCAAACTTAGTGATCCCCACTGAGTCCATATCTGCCACTAAGGT
The DNA here is from genome assembly GCA_026018925.1 of Tupaia tana. NCBI lineage: Eukaryota > Metazoa > Chordata > Mammalia > Scandentia > Tupaiidae > Tupaia > Tupaia tana. The sequence continues at coordinate 24,832,852 of JAKSZU010000027.1, read as the reverse complement.
TAGGTTTGACTGACTTACTCTTAGGTGGAGGTTGGCAAAGAGAGAAAAACCCTGGAAAACTAAATCCTCTTAGAAGTCTATACTAATTACTCAGTTGACCTGGTATACAAAGCAGGAAAACAGAAACCGGAAACCATGTGGAGTATAAAAATGCGGCGGGAGTCCTCTGTTCTGATCCAACATGCTATTAACTATCCACGTGGCCAAAGACCAACAGCCTCTGCTTCACGAGAATCAGGAACATTATATATAAATTAGTATGTTTTTTCCAACAAGAACTTTATTTAGTTCATTCAGAAAACATTGGCAAAATAAATTTGTTTCAATTTTGCATGTATAAGACATACAGGTCATCACCTGTATAACAATAATTTACAGATATCTATTAATGATAAACTTCAGTTTCACATAAGATTGTAAACTAGTCAGTCCTTTCTTTTCGGCAAAGTGCACTTTTGATAACAGATAAATTAACAGGGACACACTATTAAGAACTATTTCAGACATAGAAAAAAGGTTTTGGTTTTTCTCCTGTAAACAAAAGTTTATTATTTATAATCTTTTTTTTTTAACCACCCCTCATCCACCACCCACTCTCTACCAACCACTTTCCCCTCTTAGTGTCACTAGCATATACACCGAACCCCTCATTGCATCTTCAGATCCCTCAAACGCTACCATAAAGTGCAAAAACTCATTACGAATTGTGTGGGGATATACAATGTGTATCTTTTAAAGTCTGGCTCACTTCGCTCAATGTTAAAACTTCTATATTCATCAATTTTGAGTTGGACAATAGGATCTCATTGTTTCTAATAGCTGTATAATATTCTAAAGTGTATATATACACATACATATATATACACACATACATGCATGCCACAGTTTTACAACCCAATCATCAGTTCTTGGACACTCAGAGATTGGTTCTATGTTTTAGCAATTATAAATAATGCTGCAATAAATATGAATGTGCAGATGTCTTGTTTTCTTACCCTTTGGGTAGATAGCAAGAAGTAGAATTGCTGGGTTAAATGGAAGTTCTATTTGTAGACTTTTGAGAAATCTCCATATTGTTTTCCACAGAGGTTGGACTAATTTAATCCCACCAACACTGTAAGAGAGTTCCCTTTTCACCACAGCCTTGTCAACACTTATTGTTCTTTATTTTTTTTTATCCTAGCCATTCTACAATAATGTCATTGTAGTTTTAATTTGCATTTCCTTTATAAGAAAAGACTTTGAACTTTTTAAAATATGCCTCTTGGCTATTTGTAAATCTTCCTTAGAGAGTTGCCTATTTAATTCATTTGCCCATTTTTAATTGGATTATTTATTTGTTTATGGGTGAGCTGCTTGAGTTTCTTATATATTCTAACTATCAATCCTTTATCTGAGGAATAATTCACACATATTTTCTCCCATTCTAAGGGTTGTGTTTTTCACTTTAGCTACAGTTACTTTTGTGGTGAGGAAGCTTGTTATCTTGATGTAATTCCATTGTCTATTTTAGGGACCACTGCCTGTGCTTTAGAGATTTTATTTAAGAAATCTTTGCTTACTCCAATGTCTTCCAAAGTTTCCCCTACATTTTCTACCAGTAATTTTATGGTCAGAAGCTTTATATTTGTCTTTGATCCATTCTGAGTTTATTCTAGTTAATGGTAAAAGGTAGGGGTCTTCTGCAGGTAGAAATCCAATTCTTCCAACATCATTTGCCAAAGAGACTTTCTTTTCCCCACTGCATTGTCTTATATCCTTTACTAAAGATCAGTTAGCTGTATGATTTGGGATTATTTCTGGATTGTCTATTCTGTTTCATTGGTCTATGTACCTATTTTTTGTGCCATGCTGTTTTAATTATTACTGCTTTGTAGTATACTTTTAATTCAGGCAGTGACATACCTCCTAGTTTATCATTTTAAAACAGTATTGCCTTGGCTAACATGAGGTTCGCGTCTTTTTCACGATTCCAGACAAAGTTTATAATTGATTTTATCTATTTCTGTGAAGAATGTCTCAAGTAATTGGATCAGAATTGCATTGAATATAGGGAACCAGCAGTTAGCGTAATGGCTATGTCGCTGGACTCCCACATAGTCGACTGCGGTTTGCGTCTCGGACCCGGTGGCTTACAACTCACGCCGGGCGCGTGTGCGTGCGTGCCCAAGATCCCGAGAGGAGAATGGAGGAGAAGGGATTGCGGCGTGACCATCCCCCCTGGGGGGTGATTTCTCGCTTTCTGTCTCTATGTCTCTCTCTGTCTGTCTGGCGAGCGCACGCGCCCTATAGCAAAAAACCTCTCCAAAAAAAAAAAAAAAAAAAAAAAAAAGAATTGCATTGAATATATAAATTACTTTGGGTAGGACTGACATTTTGGTTATATTCATTCTTCTGATCCAAGGGCACAGGATGTCCTTTCATTTTTTTTTTTTTAATATCATACTCAATTTCTTTTTTTCAGGGTTTCATAGTTTGCCTTGTAAAGGTCTTTTACTTTTTTGGCTAGATTTATTCCTAGGTATCTTACTGGTTTTGAGGTTATTGTAGATGGAATTGCTTTCTTCATTTCTGTCTCAGACTATTCATTACTGCTGTATCAATAAGCGGTAGATTTTTGTAGGCTGACTTTGTATCCTGCAACTTTACTCAATTCAGTTATCACTTCGAGTCTTTTCATGGAATCCTTTGGAGTTTCTATGTATGTAATCATAACATCTTCTTTTCCTAGTTCAATACTTTTTATTTTGTCCCACTTGTTTGACTGCGCCGGCTAGGACTTCCAGCACCATGTTAAAAGGGAGAGGTAAGAGTGGGCAACCTTGTCTTGTTCTAGTTTTTAATGAGAAAGCTTTTAGCTCTTCCCCATTCAGCATGATGCTCACAGTAAGTCTGTCACATACGGCTTTTATTATGTTAAGAAATGTCCCTTCTACCTGAATTTTGCTGTCTTGATCATGAAGGGATACTGTATTTTATCACATGCTTTTTCTACATCTATAGATATGACCATATGATTATTTTTTCTTTCTTTCTGTCAGTGTGATGTATTACATTGACTGTTTTACATATGTTGAACCATCTTTGCATCCCTGGGATATAATTTTCTAGGTATGTTTTGGGATTGAGTTTGCTAGTATCTTGTTGAAAATTTTACCTTTATGGTCCTCTGAGTTGTATGATAAAAAGAAGAAGCAATATATGAATAAAATGCCCAGTATCATTCATCATCAGGCAAATCAAAGCCCACTGAAATATCATCTCACTCCAGATGGAATGACTATTTCGGAAAAGATAAAGGGTAACAAATGCTGGTCAGGACGAGGAGAAGAGGAACTCTCATAGGCAGCTGGTGGGAATTTAAACTAATACGGCCATTATGGAAAACAGAGTGGAGGTGTCTCAAAAGCTAAAAACAGAACTGCCATATGATCCAGTAATCCCACTATGGGGTATATATATCCAAAGGAAAGGAAATCAGTATGTTAAAGAAGAAATTGCACTCTAGTGTTTACTGCAGCTCTGATCACAACAGCTAGAGGTTACGACGTTGGATCCCACATGGCCAGCTTTGCAGTTCAATCACCTGGCGGCTTTAGAACCACACTGGGTATATGTCATGCTTGTCCAAAATCCCAAGAGGAGACTGGAGGATAAGAAATTGCAGGATGGGAACCAGCAGTTAGCATAATGGCTATGTCGCTGGACTCCCTTGTAGTCGACCGCAGTTTGAGTCCCAGACCCGGTGGCTTACAACTCACGCCGGGCGCATGTGCGTGCGTGCCCAAGATCCCGAGAGGAGAATAGAGGAGAAGGGATTGCGGCGTGGCCATCTCCCCTGGGGGGGGTGATTTCTCGCTTTCTGTCTCTCTGTCTCTCTCTGTCTTCCTGATGAGGGCACGCACCCTATAGCAAAAACCTCTCCAAAAATATATATATAAATAAATAAATAAAATAAAATTGCAGGATGGTCATCCCCCTGGGGGGCTGATTTTTCACTTTCTCTCTTTCTTTCTCTCTGATGAGCACATGCACCCTATATCAAAAATAAAGCAAAACCAAACCAAAAACAAACAAACAAAAACAAAAACCCACATAAAAGCCAAAGTATAGAATCAACCCAAGTGTCCATCAACAGATGAATAGATAAAGGAAATGTGTGTGTGTATATAGAATGGAATACTATTCACTCATTAAAAAGAGTGAAATCCTGTCATTCAAGAAAACATGGATAAGTCTGGAGGACATTGCATTCAATGAAATAAATGAGGCACAGAAAGAAAATACCACCTTCCTCTCATATATATAAGTTATAAAAATTTGGCCTCATCAAAGAGAGTAGAATAGTGTTATTAGAGGTTGTGAATGGTTAGTGTGGAGGACGAATAAGGAAATGTTGGTAAATGAAAAATTAAATTAGTTAAGGGGAATAAGTTTCAGTGCTCTATATGTCACACTACGGCGATTATAATGAACAATGATTGATTATATATTTCAAGATAGCTATTTAGTCATTGGAAAAGTCATGATGCATTTTTTCATTAAAAGAAAAACATAAAAAATACAACACGACTTTTCCAATGACTCAATAAAAGAGAGGATTTTAAATGCTTCCAACACAAAGTAATGACAAATATTTGAGGTGATGACTACAAATTATCCTATATCCAAGCACCAAAAGCCACACTGTACCCCACACATACTGTAAGTACAATGCTCTCAATTCTCTAAAACAAGGCTTTAAGACAGTTACAAACAAGTAAAATATTTTTTAAAGAAAAAAGAGAATAAGTAGCCTTTATTTCTTTTTTTTTCTCGGAGGGGGGAGGTTTTTGACAGAGGGCGCGTGCTCTCGCCAGAAAGACAGAGAGAGACAGAGAGACAGAAAGCGAGAAATCACCCCCCCCGGGGGGATGGCCACGCTGCAATCCCTTCTCCTGCATTCTCCTCTCGGGATCTTGGGCACGCACGCACACGCACCCGGCATGAGTTTAAGCCACCGGGTCCAGGACTCAAACCGCAGTTGACTACGTAGGAGTTCAGCGACATAGCCATTATGCTAACTGCTGGTCCCAGTAGCCTTTATTTCTAACTTTTTACATATCCATCAAATTATTCCATGCAATAGTAGCTGACACACAGGAACTTCACTGTATTACCAGAATAGCAATGGAGGTCCAAGTACAGTTCCAAGTACAGTTTCAGAAGACTCTGGCTTCCATAGCAATTTAGCTCCCTCTTTCGGGATGACATTCTCTCTCCCCTAGGTCTCCTGAAATCTGTAATGCTGTCACCCCTGTTCCAGAAGTCAGCCAGGCATCACGTTAAGTGAGCCGTAAATACCCCCAACTCACTCCCACCATTTGCACCTCCCACTCATGCTCCTGCCTCCCAAAAACAAGGGATGTATGGAGAGGACCTTCCCGGGAGGAAAGGGGACCTAGTGACCCTACCTAATCCCCAAAACGCTCATCCCTGGCCATGTATCCACACTAGCCACAATGTCTACTAGGATCCTTATCTTATGCCTTTTGTGACTTCAGACTCAAAAGTTGTACAAATTTAGTATCCAGAGGAAAGGATTAGAGGAACCGTAAGAGGGAATCTACACAGAATTTGTCTCCAGGGGCCAACTCAAAATTAGTGTCTAGTCCAAGTGGTTTCAGCCAGGACACACTAGTTTACCTGCAAGGCCAATGTCCATTTCTCCTTCGAAGTGTGGTCTCCATAAATCTAACTCAAGTCTATTAACTTCTCTATTAGCACAAAATTGCAGGCTGACTACCCTGCAGGTGCTGAATCAATGCTCATCAGTTCATGACCTGACTATCTGTCTACACTGCCTTCCCATCAGTTCACGACCTGACTATCTGTCTACACTGCCTTCCCACATCCATGCTGCCACATCTCAACACACACAGGCATTCTGCATACTTGAGCCACACTTGGTATGCACACCACCACACACAAATCACACAAAAACTAAAATCCTGAAGACTGGTTAGACAAGGCAGCGCTGGACTGGCTGAGAGAGGCAGAAGGCTTCCCACGGCACACAGAGGGCCAGAACCCAAGAGGAATGGGAAACAGGCAGGGGAAAATAAACAGGTGGAAGGGTGAGCTCAACGGGAAGCCCTTTGCCCTACCTATCGCACCTCACGTCCCAGATGCAAAGGCCTCCTTGCCTCTCACTGCCCCACGGAGAGCCAGCTCCTACCTGGTCTATACCAGAAATCTAATCTTCGAGTAATTACAGAGGACATGCGGCGGGGGGAAAAGGCAAGAAGTTATAGTAAAAACATCTATGGCTGAAAAGAAAAAATCAAACAAAACAATTATTGCAGTATCTCTTACTAATTTTACCAAGGCAACAGACTAGTTAGGTTTCTCGATGAGAATGATAAGATTGACAAAAATAAAAAACCTCTCCTCCTTCTTAGACCCAGACAACATATGAGCAATGTTTACTTCTCAAAAAAGGAAATGACCACTGGCTGAAACCACAGTGGAAACAGACTACAGATAAGTAATCTGAGTTCTTGGGAATGAGCGATTAACAGAATTAGTTCTCTCTCTCTTTTTTTTGGGGGGGAGGGAGGTTTTTGCTAATAGGGCACGTGTGCTCGCCAGACAGAAAGTGAGAAATCACCCCCCAGGGGGGGTGGCCACACCACAATCCCTCTCCTCCATTCTCCTCTCGGGATCTTGGGCATGCACGCACATGCGCCCAGCATGAGTTTAAGCCACCGGGTCCAGGACTCAAACCTCGGTCGACTACATGGGAGTCCAGCGACATAACCATTACGCTAACTGCTGGTCCCTCTTTTTTTTTTTTTTTTTTTTTTAAGATTTTAGTTAACTTTATTTATTTATATTTAATTTAACCACAGAAGGAGAGAGAGCGAGCGAGAGAGAGAGGAAGCGAGAAAGCATGCCACCAGGTCCGGGACTCGAACCACTGTCAGCCATGTGGGAGTCCAGCACCCTCAACCACTACGCCATCTGCCGGCCCCCAGAATGAGTTCTCTTATTCCTGGGCAGTGAGGCATATTACAGCTCCTTCTAGCTCTGCTTGCTCCCACTGTGTGGTTATGCTTTGCTTAAGACCAGGACTGGAGTCTCAGCCCTTTTTACCAGCAGGCACTTGCAGGGACTGACACACCCGCTGGAGACAGAAACGCTGCCTCCCACACTGGGCAGCTGAGTAGACTCATTCATCAATTTCAGGATAAAAGGCATGACTAATCCACAGTGGAATAACCCTCCTAACTGGGGAGGAGGCAAGCTTCGCCTACAGGTACGTCCTGACCAGCAGCAAGCTCACCGAGCAGCAGAATCCTCTTCCCCTTAAACACACCACACTGCTCAAGGGCTGTGCTTTGGCATCCCGTGCAAACCCCCCAGGTGTGTGGCAGGTGTGTGAAGCAAAGCACACGAACAGAGAACACAGAGCCGAAGCCTACAAGAAACACAGCATAGGCCACTGTCACTCAACGTGGGCAGTTAGGCTTTAACCAGGAGACCCGCCCAGTTCTGAAGAAAGGCAGTAACTTCGATGTGATTCTTATCAGGACAAGGAACAGAGTAGTATATCTAAAACACGGAGATGTAAACAGACCACTGCCATGACGATCCTTCAGAAATAAAACAAACAAGGCACAACAAAGAACCATGGGCAGAACTGGCCTCACCAACATTCCTTCCAGCAACTTCAATTTTCCTGAAAGATGAGGGATTCCTCCTTATATAGCCACAGGAAAATGAAACTGGGCAGGTCGGTGAAGGCGCTGGATCCCACCCACATGGCCAACTGCAGTCTGAGTCCCAGACCCATAGGCTTGAAAAACATGCCAGGCTCACTGTATGTATGCCCAGAACCTCAAGAGGAGAATAAAGAAGGGGTTGTGGCAAGGCCATCCTCCAGGGGGTGCTTTCTCACTTCTCCCTTCCCATCTCTCGCTGGCGAGTTCACACACTCTATAGAAAATGAAATTAAGACAAAATCAAAAAGAACAAAAAAAGGAAATTAAGTGGGGGAAGACGGGGAGAGTGAACTCTTCTTATTTTTTTTTATTTTTGGTCAGAAGATACATGTGCTTAGGGGGGACCAGCAGTTAGCGTAATGGCTATGTCGCTGGACTCCCACGTAGTCAACCGCAGTTCGCATCCTGGACCCGGTGACTTGAAACTCACGCCGGGCGCATGTGCGTGCGTGCCCAAGATCCCGAGAGGAGAATAGAGGAGAAGGGATTGCGGTGTGGCCATCCCCCCTAGGGGGTGATTTCTCGCTTTCTGTCTTTATGTCTCTCTCTGTCTTTCTGGCAAGCGCATGCGCCCTATAGCAAAAACCTCTTTCAAAAACAAAAACAAAACAAAACAAACACACACACACACACACACACACACTCACACTCCAGGCACATGTGTGTGAGAGCCCACAATCCCAACAGGATAGACAAATGGAGAAGGGACTGCAATGTGACCGTACCCACTGGGGTGTGCTTTCTCCCTCTGGTGAGCACACTTTAAAAATGAATGAATGAATAAATGAATAAACAAAAAAATAAAAAGACTAGTGCTGTAAACATGATACCCAAGAGCAACAGGGTGCCAGGGGCCTTCGGGCCTGGGAGAGCAGTGGCTTATGGGACAGATGTGAGAATGCTGAGTGTGCAGAAGAAGAAACCAGGGGGAGATGGACTAAAAACGAGGTGAAAAAACACACTCCCCTCCCCAACACTCTGCGTCCCACCATTCCTGCCCAGGTCCTGTCTACGTTTGAACTGTGTCCCCTAACTGATCCAAGATGGTAACCATGATGTCTGTCTCCCACATCATTCTATTCTCTTCCTGGGGAAGGCACTGGAAATAGTCATGTGACCCAAAGTCACTCTAGATAACAGAGCAGAAAACAGGGCCTACGAGTGCGTGCTTGTCTAGTTAAGGCCTGAGTTGGTGGTGGAGGCGGTGTTCGATAAATCTTAACTAAGAGCCTTCCACGTCCTGCCTGCTCGGTGGCAGGACGTATATGGATGGATGCATATTTTAGACTCATTAGCTGCCCAGCACCTGAGCTCTGAGCTGCCAAGAGAATGCAGGGAAAAAAATTGAGGAAACCATAGCCTCTGAAATACAAGCTCGCACCCAACCTACGCAACTCTCCTAAATTTTTCTTGCATGCTTATTTTGCTTATTTCTATGCTGACGCCAGATAATACCCCACTCAAGTGCTGTAAGCAAAAACCTAAAATACATTAGGATAATGACATATTTTTCTGACCTTTTTGGTAAACTTAAAAATAAGCTATGAGTAGGCCAGCCCTAAAACCCAATGGTTAAAAGAGCTAGATCCCATGTGGGTGATGGGGATTCAAACCCTGGCCCCACAGGCTTGGAAAACATACAGTACATGTGTGTTCCCAAATTCCCAACAGGATGGAGAAATGGATGAGAAGAGATTGTGGCATGACCGCACCCCATTGAGGAGGGGTCTTTCTCCCTTTCTCTCTCTCTCTAGCTCTCTTTGGTAATTAAAACAAAAGATATGAGGCGGGCAAGTGCATGGTGGTTAAGGCACTGGACTTCCACATGATCAACTGCAGTTCGAGTCCTGGACCTGGCAGATTGTTTTCTTGCTTTCCCTCCATCTCTCTCTCTCTCTGTCTCTCTCTGGTCGAATTAAAATAATAATAATAATAATAAAATAAATAAAATTTAAAATAATAAATTAGTAATTTTAATATATATATATGAGAGAGTTGATATACATTTGAGGGTTTCTTTTTAATCTTAAACTGGGTATCTAGTAACTACTTAAAAGCTACCATATTTTGTGTTATTAATACATCCTTTAATGGGACCAGCAATTAGCGTAATGGTTATGTCGCTGGACTCCCATGTAGTCGCCCGCGGTTCGAGTCCCAGACCCGGTGGCTTAAAACTCACACCAGGCGCATGTGCGTGCGTGCGTGCCCAAGATCCCAAGAGGAGAATAGAGGAGAAGGGATTGCGGCGCGGCCATCCCCCTGGGGGGTGATTTCTCGCTTTCTGTCTCTGTCTGTCTGGTGAGCACATGCACCCTATAGCAAAAAACTCTCAAAAAAAAAAAAAAAACAAAAAAAAACAAAGAAAAAAAAAAAAAAAACCTCTCTTTAAAAATCTAAAATACCTAAATGAAGTTTTAGCTACAAAGGTTTACATAGCCACTAGTTCAAAAGATAAAGCCATTAAATTACACTCAGAGAGGGCCCAATTTCCGAGATTCCTCACCGAAACAGATAAGAAATATACGCCTTTGTCAATATAAATTACAGCCGATCAACGAGGAGCCTCGAACACTCACCTCTTCGAGAAGCCGAGTTACCGCGTCTATGTCATTATACGTCTTGGTCATCTGGCCAACTCTTTCAGCGCATAAAACTGTAAGAAATAAAGGTAGCAGTGAGACCCGTCTGAAAAAGCAGCCTGAAAGGTGTGCCACTTTTTAGGCATCAGCTTAGCCACGTTTAACCCACACTGTACTCAACTACACCAGGTTTCAAATTCCAACTCCACGGAGGAGGCCCAAGTTCTGGGGGAGCGGGAGTGGTTGTTACTCCTAGTCCCCATGAAGCCTTGACATTGTGTGGCTCTGTGTGTCTACACGGGCATGCTTAAAGGTGGTGCCAACACGAGGTGATGGGTAGAAAGGGGTCTGACCTCACATAATCGCAGCAAACTGAAGTGATGGGGAGGGGTCGCAGCAAAGCCACCCGGGTGTGACTCTCAGAGAAGCCTGCAGGCTCTGGGCCCCACTCGCTGTGCAGACCAAGCACCTGCTCAGAGAGGGACCCTTCAGAAAGCCACAGTTAGAATCATTACTAAACAACAGTCTTAAGCTGATAAATGCATAAGGACACAGCCGCTTCCTCCCCAAAGGCCTCCATTGTATGCAGCCGGTTTTATACTACAAACACTAGGCTGACTTTTTTTTTCTTTTTTTTTTTTAAATCTACCCCAAAAAGGCTACTACTATTGCTGTCACAGAGAGATATTTCATCCCGTGTACCATTTATTCCGGTCAGCAGCGGCTGCATGCAAGTCACTTTAGGACTCTGTGTCTTTGTTCTCCTTCTACTAGAAAAAAGGACTGTGTACTGGGGGGAAAAAAAAAAAAAAAAAAGGCTTGTGACTACAGAAAACCCTCAGGGTTGTTTTATTTTAAATCGATAGCAAGCAATCGATGTGCAGTTGAACCAAGAAGGCAGTGCAAATTTTATTCTATGGGGGAAGAAGTTGATATAAAATAGATGTAAAAGGCCAATATGTAAAAATTTTTGAAACTCGCTATTAGGGGGGCTAAATAGTCATTCCTATTAACGCTTTGTAACTTGGGCTCTAAAAAATAATTCCAGTAGGAGTCGAGGTGTTCTAATGACCCACATTCAGTAACAGCCCACGCGGGACACTCGGGAATGGAAGTGTATTACGAAGCCCAACTCGATAGTATTACTAACTGCAAAGTGCCACCGGAATTCAATAGGTCTGTAAATATTTTATTAAATGGAAGTAGAGATCATCCTAGTGAAGCAGCTCAGAGACATCGGATCTGTTGGAATGATTTTCTCGTATAAGGAGACCTGCAATCTGGTTTCAAATCTGAAACTCTGTCAACACAGCACCCCCGGAGGCAGGAGACAGGCCCTGCCAGCTAGCACTTTATGGCAGGATCCATCCTGCCCAAGGGAAGGAAAAACACTACCTTCTCTTCCCTTTGCCTCGGACAGAAATGCCAGAGAGGGGGACCAGCAGTTAGCGTAATGGCTATGTCGCTGGACTCCCATGTAGTCAACCACGGTTCAAGTCCTGGACCCGGTGAGAGGCTTAAACTCACACCAGGCACATGTGCGCGCGTGCCCAAGATCCTGAGAAGAGAATGGAGGAGAAGGGATTGTGGTGTGGCCATCCTCCCGGGGGGGGGGGGGGGTGTTTCTCACTTTCCATCTCTCTGTCTCTCTCTGTCTTTCTGGTGAGCGCACGTGCCCTATAGCAAAAACCTCTCCAAAAAAAAAAAAAAAAGAAAGAAAGAGAGAGAGAGAGAGAGAGAGAGAAAGAAAGAAAGAAAGAAAGAAAGAAAGAAAGAAAGAAAGGGGGGGGTGATTTCTCACTTTCCATCTCTCTGTCTCTCTCTGTCTTTCTGGTGAGCGCACGTGCCCTATAGCAAAAACCTCTCCAAAAAAAAAAAGAAAGAAAGAAAGAAAGAGAGAGAGAGAGAGAGAGAGAGAAAGAGAAAGAGAGAGAGAGAGAGAGAGAAGAAAGAAAGAAAGAGAAAGAAAGAAAGAAAGAAAGAAAGAAAGAAAGAAAGAAAGAAAGAAAGAAAGAAGAAAAAGAAATGCCAGAGAGGGAAAGGCAAGGGAGATTTATAAGGGTGGGTTTAAACCACAATCTAATTTGATACAGATGGAGTCCACCTCAAATTGTTCCAGATAACTCTGCCGGAGGTCACAAGAAACTCTTAAGTTAAGATTCCTACAGCCCTGGACGGACTGTTTTCCCTCCGCACAGGTGTGAGGTCCTACAGTCATGCAGATATTCAGACTTTGGAGTCCCCTGGCCAGCAGGCCACTGGAAACCATCGGCCTCCCCATTCCATACACCACGCGTAGACTCTTTCAGCTAACGAGGGGTCTCAGGGTTTAAACTTGCATCCTGACTTGACAGACCCCTAACAGCTCCTGAGTGTTCTCAAAGGATTGAGTCCTTTTCTTTCTTGGAAGAAAAGTGAGCTACGTTTGAACTGATCTGGTTCCGTACTATAAAATAAGTCTTGTGTTAGGTGAATTTGCCCAACAGCAGGCAGGCTCATGTAGGACATACAGAGAGGCTGGGCTAAGCTATGTTTGGGAGGGTAGGTATGTTACCTGCATTTTCAGTTGAATGATATTTCAGCTCAGGATGGGTTGACTGGAGTGGAACCCCACTGCAAGTCGGGGTATTTGTATATCACGATGTCACTCTGAACCTTAGGAGAACAGGATTTGGAACTACTATTTCTCTAGTGTTGTATTAATCAGAAATTACACTGATTTTTTTTTTTTTAGTTAGTTATTACTTCCATGAGAAAGAGAGACAGAGTGAAAAATAAAGACAGCACCCCCAACAGGTCCTCAAGCCTGACCCACCCCCAGTCTCAGCGAGTACACCTGGCATTACAGGAAGTCACTGGGACTCAAACCTTGGACTTTCCCATTGGGCTCAGCATGGCAGTGTTGTGTTTCCTCTGTACCTCGGGCTGGCCCTACACACGTTTCTAATGCTAGTTTTCTGAGTTTCATTGTAGTTATTCATATTCAAATGCTAACTTAGCAAAGGCTTACATCCTCTTTTGAGAGGTTTTTTTTTTTTTTTTTTTTTTTTTTTTTTTTTTTTGGAGAAGTCATTGCTATAGTTAGACAGACAGAGAGAGACATAGAGACATCAGCCCCCAGGGGGGATTCAAATCCCTTCTCATTCTCCTCTTGGGACTTAGCAAACGGCTGTGAGTTGTAAGCACCGGGTCCGAGACGCGAACCGCGGTCGACCACGTTCCAGCAACATAGCCATTTTGCTTTCCCTGAGAGGTTTTTGCTATAGGGTGTGTGCACTCACCAGAAAGACAGAGAGAGACAGAGAGACACGTGCCTGGCGTGAGTTTAACCCACCGGGTCCGGGACTTGAACCGTGGTCGACTACATGGGAGTCCAGCGACGTAGCCATTACGCCAACTGCTGGTCCCTCAAAGGCTTACATCCTGAGGAACTCATTGTAAGTTGAAAATATCATTTGAAAATGATGTTTAATACACCCATCCTCCCAAACACCGTAGTGTAGACTAGCCTACCATAAACATGTTCAGATTACCAATGTTAGCTTTGCAGTCAGGCAAAATCGCCTATTTTATAATCAAGTATCGACTATCTCGGGTAATGTCTTCAATACTGTACCAAAAATGGACTACGAAACAGCTATCTGGATATTCCAAGTATGTTTTCCACTGAATGCTTATCTTTTAGTATCATCGGAAAGTCAAATTGTAAATCAGAGCATCCTAAATTAGGGACCATCTGAAGTTACTCATATGGAGATAAACGCAGGGAGGGTCTGGGATCCGACTTAGCTTACTTTTAAGAGAGATTAATAGCAGCAGCAGCAGACCTTGGAGAGCGCACTTATGGCCGGGCACTGTTCATATACGGATTATCTCACGTAAATTAGGGACCATCTAAAGTTACTCATATGGAGATAAACGCAGGGAGGGTCTGGGATCCGACTTAGCTTACTTTTAAGAGAGATTAATAGCAGCAGCAGACCTTGGAGAGCGCACTTATGGCCGGGCACTGTTCATATACGGATTATCTCACGTAATCCTCAGAGCACTGCTATGGGGCAGGCACAGACGTTCACACCACATTGCAAATGGGAAACTGAGGTCCGGGGTGGCTAAGTATTAAGTAACTTACTCAATACTACGCGGCTAGCAAGTAGTAAATTTCAAAATAAGAATAGACTCTTTTTTTTTCCCCCTTTTTCTTTTTTTGGAGAGGTTTTTGCCATAGGGCGCTTGTGCTTGCCAGAAAGACAGTGAGAGACAGAGACAGAAAACGAGAAATCACCCCCCAGAGGGGATGGCCACACCGCAATCCCTTCTCCTCCGTTCTCCTCTTGGGATCTCGGGCACATATGCACACGCTCCAGGCATGAGTTTCAGTCATCGGGTCCGGGACTCGAACCATGGTCGACTACATGGGAGTCCAGCGACAAAGCCATTACGCTAACTGCTGGTCCCAAGAATAGACTCTTGAGGATGGCAGGTGGTGTGGTGGTTAAGGCTGCTGGACTCCCCCATGGCCGATCATGGCTCGAGTCTCAGACCTGGTGGCTGGCTTTCTCTCTCTCTCTCTCTCTTCTGTCTCACTCTCGTTCTGTCCCTCTATGATCAAATTAAAAATAAATACAGACGTGAAATTAAATAAAATGATTCTTTCAGAGGAAGCAGCACTCATATTTATGGTGCCCCCAGGAGGCCAAGCGATCTGCTGTGCATTGTCACTCACTCTTCCCAACAACCGAGGCGGGTGGGCACTATTACGAACACTCCACTGATGAGAGAAGAGAGGCCCCAGGTCGGTGAGATCTGAGGGTGAGCACCCAACCAAATCGCGGAGAAGGGGGCTGCCCCTCAGGGACTGACCTAGCCCAGGCTGACTCCGACGCCACACTAGACAGCCGCAAACATCTCCAGAGCAACACTAGGGCTGGCACGAACCGGCGACGTTTGCTCAGAGCTCAGGTTTTCACAAAGGACCCCAGCGTGGCCAAGAGGCCCTGGGCAAGCCCCTTCATTGCAGCATCTTGGGAAAGTTTCCTCTTCCAGAAAGAACGAGGGGGTGGAAGTGAGACAAAGGAGGGTGGGGAAACAACGCATGCCTTCCAACAGGCAGGTGAGTGCAGGCTGTGCGTTCCAAGTACCAACTTTCTAGCCTATAATAAACTGTGGTCGCGTTTCTCTCTCCTCGGGAATGGTATTTCAAACAGAAGTTCCATCTCTGACCTAGGGAGCACTACCAGACAAACCCACTTCCATCCAAAAATGTGCCCCAAAGAGAGAACATTAAAAAAGTAAAATGAGCAGCTATAGGCCTCTGTAATAACTTAACATGGGAAAAGCATGGCCCGAGTCTGGAGAAAGCATCTCCGGGACTATGGACATAAAGTTGAGTATGATCCACTGGCATGCACCAGTCTCTGCGCTGGACCAGAAAGGACGCTATGCACCAGGGCACACAGCAACCTGGGGGAGGGCCGGGGACTGGGGGGATGGAGGATGGGTCTGCCCCTTGAAGAAGCTTGGACTTTTGCCACAGAACAATGGAAAGGAGAGTGTCCAAAAGAGATGGGCCATTCTGAGACCCTTCAGCTTCCACGTAGAGCAATGGGGAAGGGGGCTCATGGCGACTTGAGAATGACCAAGGCTACTGAAAGAATCCAAGAATATCTAAGTGGGAGGGCAAGCAGCAGGAGACCTTCTCGAGAGATTTAAGAGAAAGGACTAAGTAGGCAGTAATCAACAAGACTAAGATCTGAGGGCCAGGTGGTGGCACAGTGGGAACACAACCAGACCCACACGGGAAAGGTCTTGGGTTCATGTCCTGGTACCTCCCTAAGAATGGTGGGTGCTCATAATCCAGGCCAGCTGAGATTGGGGGTTGCATGAAGATCCTTCTGGGGGTGCCTGACACTCACTCTCACTGTCTCTCTCTCTCTCTCATGGAAGAAATAAAGAAACTTAAAAAAAAAAAAAAAAAGGTATAGGATCTAGGCTTCTTACTGGGACAAAGTTATCCATTTCTTGGGCCTAGTGCCTCTTTGGGGTGCACACATGAGCTGTGGGGCAGAATGTGGGACTGCCCAGCAAAGCCACTGGCATCAGGACAGTCAATGTCACTGTGGAATAACATGCAAGGCACAGGACTGTCACAACCCACAGCAGCAGGAGGCCTGCGTAACCGCCATGCCCTCCCAGGAGCTGAAAGTATGTCACTTTGGTTTGGGAGAATCTACTTGGAGATGACAGGAGAAAGCAAGAAAGTACGAAAGCAAGAAAGTATGGGGCATGGTCAAACCACAGCCCCTGCCCCTCCACTTCTCCCTTCATCTTTCAGAATTTTGGATATGCACACACACGCCTCACATGGTTTCCAAGCACTGGGTCGGGGACTTGAACTGAGAAGTCAGCCACGTGGGGATCCAGGCCACGGGTAACCCAGATCATTTCTTTAATTAAAGCAGTGTTGCTCAATATTTTTTTTTTTTTTAGAATCCAACCCCACCATGATTTTTCCTTTAATCTGTACTTGGTATCAATTTGGATGAAGTCAATGTTTTATCCTTGTTATTACTAAAAACTACAGGCACAGTGGATAAACTTTTTAAATAGACACACATCCCTAGAAATTCCGATAGGCCCAGGTGAGCAGAACTGGTACCCAGGGAAAGGCATGGTGCACCGACCAGTAGAAGCCCCTCTCTCACTGCGACCAGCAGCAGCCGCTGGTAGGTGGAACGCCACACAACGTCTGACTCCTGATCCTCCAGGACGCAAACTTAATAGTTACCGTCTACCCTGTTCACAGGACAGGGTGGAGATTCAGACCTTGAGGGCCTTAGCTAAAAAGCTTCCTATAATACTCTACGTGAGTCACCATTCATGACAAGTCTCCGGGCATTACAGAATACATGTCCTCTAAAGCTTTGTCTCCGTGCTATTGAATTTTACTACTTCCTGCTCTGCTTACAAACCATTCCCATCCCTGCCACCTCCTGTATGTAGCGACCTCAACACCCAGGGGCAAAGGGGACCGTCCTCCCACGGCCTCAGCCCACACTGCCCACCTCCTCGCCTACCACCCACGCTAGTTCCATAGCTTGGACACACCCAGCGATGCCACGTTCGGGGATCTGGCCTAGACTCGTGTACCTGCTGGTCCCTTCTGTAGGGACTTTCTCCCACTTCTCCATCTGGGGATTTCCTGCTCTTTCTACAGCCTAGCAAAAAGGTGCCTCCACGTAGCAGATACTCCATCTGCCCACTTTTGCAAAATCTGTAAGTTCTCCAGGCTGCCTTCCCGCAGATGGACATCTAGGCTGGACTGATTTAGCAGCGCACTTCTGATGAAAGGGCATCTTTAAATGGTGGTTGTGACTCAGCCTCCAGCAGCAACTCCTGCTTCGTCTCGGCCACAGTGCTGAGGGAGTTAGACACATTTATTCCCATACTTGTTTTTAAGAATCGTTTAATTGTATTTATTATTATTATTTAAAATTTGCTATAGGGCATGTGCACTCACCAGAGAGAGAGAGAGAGAGAAAAGTGAGAAAGCAAGCTGCCAGGTCCAGGACTCGAACCACAGTGTGGGAGTTCAGCACTCTCACCACACCCCAACCACCATACCAACTGCTGGCCCTACCCCTACATTTTATGACAGGGAAACTGAGTTTCCAATAAGTTACAAGAATTGCCTACGGTCACCAACACTTTTTTTTTTTCTTTCTTTTTTTTGGAGAGGTTTTTGCTATAGGGTGCGTGCGCTCGCCAGACAGACAGAGAGAGACAGAGAGATAGAAAGCAGGAAAACACCCCCCAGGGGGGATGGCCACGCCGCAATCCCTTCTCCTCCATTCTCCTCTCGGGATCTTGGGCACGCACGCACACGCGCCCGGCGTGAGTTTAAGCCGCCGGGTCCGGGACTCGAACCGCGGTCGACTACGTGGGAGTCCAGCGACATAGCCATTACGCTAACTGCTGGTCCCGGTCACCAAGACTTTTTAAAGTCTTCTAAGTTTCTACCCAAAAGAAATGAAAACACACATGAGCTTTCTTAAACACAAATTAGAGGGTCATTGTTTTGGACTAAGGTCCTGCTCTGGAGTTAGGCTAAAATGTCACATCATCAAATTGAAACTTTAAGGAAGTGGACAGATCCTAAAATAGACTTGTTTTTCCTAAACAAAGGGGATTCCAGTCTACCTGAGTCTGTATTATAAAGAAATAAAACTTATCCATATGATGTGTGTGTCTCGGAAAATGAGCACCTGAAACAGCTCAAGATGCTATCTAAATTCATTGGGCTTCAGGTTTTATGAACACCCTTATTGCCCAAATACATTACTCCTTGACCTTCTGGACTCACTGCTTTTAGACTTTGCCTAAATTTTTTTTATAATTATTATTATCTTATTTAACTTTATTTATGTTATTTTTAATTTGACTCAAGCCACCAGGTCCAGGACTCGAACCGCGGTTGGCCATGTGGGAGAGCGCCCTTTGCCAGCCCCGTGACTTTGCCTAATTTTAAACAAAGTGACTCCAGGTGACCCTGAGGCCATGAGGCCATTCTGCTCCTCTTATGATGGAACTTGGCCAGTCACTGCCGAACGAGACTCATTGCCACTCCCTGTTCTTCATTCATGGCTTTCGCCTTTAAAAACATCCTGAAATCCGTAAGATCTCAACATGTATTACTCGGAACAACTGGGAATTTGTAGTGCTCAGGAGATCGTCTGAACCCGGGAGCAAATAAATCCCTTTCCTTTTTTTTTTTGGAGAGGTTTTTGCTATAGGGCGCATGCACTCACCAGAAAGTCAGAAAGAGACAGAGAGAAAGTGAGAAATCACCCCCCAGGGGGGATGGCACGTCGCAATCCCTTCTCCTCCATTCTCCTCTCAGGATCTCGGGCGCGTGCACATGCACCCGGCATGAGTTTAAGTCACTGGGTCTGGGACTCGAACGGCGGTCGACTACATGGGAGTCCAGGGACATAGCCATTACGCTAACTGCTGGTCCCATCCCTTTTCTTTACTTACTTTCCCTCGGTCTTCCCTTTCAGGTTGCCATTTCACACACTGGTGCTCCCAGCAGCATTATTCATGGTAGCCAAAGAGTAGAAAGACACACGTACTGTGATACCGTAAATAAAATGTATGCTCTGTTCTTTGTCCCTATTTTATTTGATTTCACCAAAACCTTTGGACTCTCCAAAGTGGTTATTTTTGTATGCTCATGAGCTGACTGATGGCTGGAGGCTTCTAGGCAGCTTCAGGATGGGGACTCTCCCAGGAAACCAAGGCAGGACGCAGGGACTGGGACTTTCCGTCCCCTCCCAGCAACATCCAAGGAGAGGACAGGGGTTGAAGGGTGAGTTCATTACCCGCCGCTGGTGATTCAATCAGCCATGCCTATGGAATGATGCCTCCCCGAATACCCAAAAGGACTGGGTTTGGAGAGCTTTGGGAATGGAAGCTCTGTTGACCCTGCCATGTGCTCTGTCTGCCTCATGTAGCTCTTCAGCTGTAGCCTTTGTAATATCCACTCTCAGAAACTAATAAATATGGGACCAGCAGATGGCGTAATGGCTATGTCGTTGGACTCCCATGATTCAACAGTGGTTCAAGTCCGAGACCCGGCAGCTTGAAACTCATGCCGGGCACGTGTGCATGCGTGCCCAAAACCCCAAGAGAGAATGGAGAAGAAGGGATTGTGGTGTGGCCATCCCCCTAGGGGGTGAGTTCTTGCTTTCTGTCTCTCTGGCAAGCACACATGCCCTATAGCAAAAATCTTTCTTTTTCAAAAAAAGAAACGAAACCAGTAAATGTAAATGTGTAAGTGATTCCCTGAGTTATGAACCATTTCAGCAAATTATAATAACTGATCTCATGGAATTCAGGGGGCCACAGAACCCCAACTTCTAGCCGACTGGACAGAAGCACAGTAAAACCACCTGGGGTTTGTAACCTGGGGTGGTCTTGAAGACTGAGCCCTTAACCCATGGGATCTGATATCTGCTACCTCCAGGTAGACCGTGTCAGAACTGAATTGAATTACAGGACACCCAGCTGGTGTTGCTGCAGAACTGATGGCTTGCTGATGTGTGTGGGGGGAAACAAACACTTGGTCACAGAAGTCTTCTGTGTTGGTTTAGTGAGACCACAGGAGAGACTGAGTCTATTCCTACGTATGTAGCCACACACAGTACACCGTTACTCAGTCACACAAAGAAATACTAAACACGCTATAGCGTGAGGGAACCTCAACATCATTATGTTCGGTGAAAACTAGACACAAAAATACCACATATTGCACGATGCCGTTCTTAGGAAGTATCGGAAAAGGCAAATCATACAGACAGAAGGATGATCGGGGTTCCCTAGGACTGGGGTGGGAAGGGCTGGTAACTGAAACCAGCAGGATCCTGCTTGGGAAAACGCGAAGTTCTGAAATGGAGTTACAGTGATGGTGCGTAACCCAGTGAATCCACTGTAATCACTGAACCGTCCAGTTAAACGTGAGAATTTGATCACATGTAAATCATCTCGATACTTTAATTTACTGAATAATATGCACATGAGTATCCCTGAACACCACATTCCAACCACTTATTACATGACATTTTACATATAAAAACATTTCTTTTTTTCTTATTTTTTTTAAGTTTTTGTCATAGAATGCATGCACTCACCAGAGATAGAAAGAGACAGAGAGAGGGAAAGCAAGACATCACCCCCCAGGAGGATGGTCACGCCACAGTCCCTTCTCCTCCATTATCCTCTGGGGATTTGGGGCACGTACACTAAAGAGCCTGACATGATTTTCCGGCTGTCGGGTCTAGGACTCAAACCGCAGTCAGCCATGTGGAAGACGAGTCCTTAATCACTATGCCATCTGCTGGCCCCAAATCATTGTTTATTATCCCAAACCTGCCTGAGCTCTCCTTGGGCCACATGCTATTGTCAGATAGCAACATTGTTTCAGAATAGTAAAATACCCATTAAGAAACCAGCACAGAGAAAGAACCTAAAAATGTACTAATGTGTCCCATATAGACTAGATGATGATAATGATGATAATGACTTTTAAATTGGCTATAGGATATGTGTACTCACTGGAGAGAAAGAGGGAAAATGAAAAATCAGGAGGGATGGCTACACTGCAATCCCTTCTCTTCCATTCACCTCTTGGGATCTGGGGCATGCACGCACATGAGCCCAGTATGACTTTCAAGCCTCTGGTCTGGGACTCAAACTGCAGTTGGCCATGTGGAAGGCTAGTGCCTTAACCACCATGCCACCTGCTGGCCTCTAGAGTGGATTATTTTTAGAGGATTCTCACGAAAATTTTGCAGATTAGAAAAAGAATTTCATGATCCATCTATAGGAAAACGGAGAGCCATCTCTGTCCAATTTTCCCCTAAATTAACAAGGGCACATGTGCATACCAGAGAGAGACAGAGAGAAGGGGTTGAGGCGGAGGACCCCCAATGAGGTGAGGTCACACTGCAATCCCTTCTCCTCTATTTCTCCACCCTGCTGGGATCTGGGACATGCACCGACACATTTCCAGCCTGTTCCCCCAAGCTGCCGGGGCCAGAATCTGAACTGCAGTTGGACATGTGAGACCCAGCTCCTTAACCACTAGACAACAGGGCCAGTCAACTCTCCATCCAATTTTCAAGAAGAATTTGATTTTGAACTTTCTACGCTGGCACAACACTCTTCTATCCCCTTCCCAAGTTACAGTCACTTCCTCAGAGGCTTAGCCAAGTCCCTGGTTTGCATGTTGTCCCTCAATATTTACCTTTCAAAATAACTTAGACTCGACTGGATGACCCAAGTGAATTAACTACCAAAACCTGTAAGACATCCATCGCTTGGTTTTAAAAATAAGCAAAACAGGGACCAGAAGTTGGTATAACAGCTATGTCGCTGGACTCCCATGTAGTCAACCGCAATTTGAGTCCCAGACCCAGTGGCTTAAACTCACATCGGGCGCGTGTGCTTGAGTGCCCAAGATCCCGAGAGGAGGATGGAGGAGAAGGGATTGCAGCGTGGTCATCCCCCCTGGGGGGTGATTTCCCACTTTCTGTCTCTCTGTGTCTTTCTGGTGAGCACAAGCACCCTATAGCAAAAACCTCTCCTAAATAAATAAATAAACAAATGAAGAAGCCTTTCAAGTGGCCACTGGAACAGGGTGAGGGCCTTGTATTTGGTAATTAAAAAAAAAAAAAATGCTTAATTCTCAGCCATTGAAATCAAACAAGGCAGAACAGTTACTTTTTATTCTAACAATTTCTTTTTATTCTACATGTCCTCCTATGAAAAATGGCTACAGGAGGGCAGCCACAGCAAACCTCAAATCAACCTAAAAAGAAAGGCCGAGGCCCAGTAAGTGAAGCCCAAAATGTTTATATGCTCTAAGGGCTGAGGATGATTTGCCGGGGCGACCCTGCTTCTAGCTGCCTAGAGAGTGTGCCCAGAAATGGCTGCAGAGAAGGCAAGGCTGGCTTATATAACAGAGAAGGGCGAGAACGGGAGGTGACACGTTGTTTGCCAAGAATTCAGGTTGGTCCACTCATAAACAATGCAGGGGACGGATTGGCTGTACAGAACATCATGGATTCCAGGAGACGAAAGTGTGGGGTCGCAGTGTAAAGTGTGGGGTCGCAGTGTAAAGTGTGGGGTCGCAGTGTAAAGTGTGGGGTTGCAGTGTAAAGTGTGGGGTCACAGTGTAAACGAGGCCCACCTCCTCAGCTTGTTTACTATACACGAAGACATGCCTTTAGGGCACTCAGGGACGGGTGTGGGGTGTAACCAAGGCCTTGTGATTATTTCTGCCCCTCTTGGGGCCTCGCATTTAGCAGACCTCAAATTCCACAAACTGCCCTGAGCTGCTTTCCTTTTCACTTCCAAACAAATGCTTCCAAACGTCTCTTGTCCCTTTCCACTCGGGCTGGTGAAGTCACGTGAAGGCAGCCGGCTCTTCTTCACGTGGGCCCAGAAATAGAGTTGATAAGCAAAAAAATAAAAAGGGAAAAATCTATTTTATTTGCAAAGAATGGCTTATTTCTAACCAACACCCCAGAGAGGGAAATAAACAGAAAACAAGATGAGCACATATCCTGTCCTGACCTAATGCCTCCTGCCACAGCGAACCCCCCGGGAAGGGGCACGGAAGCCCGAGTCCAGTGAGATACAGAACGACAAGGCGGGAGGTTATTCAGAAGAGGCACTGAGAGCAGGGCATCGATGTGGCCTGAAGCCAGAAGCCAATGGGCCGACTGCAGCTGCTGGCCCTCCATGGCTTTCAGATGAGGATAGGTTAGAAGGCCCCTGGAACAGCAGCAGGGGCAAAGGCCGGCCCAGAGCCAGGACCACTAGCACAGAGGTCTGTACGGCCATTATCCAAGTCCATGGAATGCCCAAGGACCTGCACTGGGAGGTGGGGCTCTGGCTCCGTTTTACAGCTCATCAGCATTGCTACTGCCTGAAGTTGCTGCGTGACCATTTTACGGGGCTCACATAACCCTGACTGAGAACAAGGCGCCGAAGCACCCTGCCTTACTTAGAAGGCAAAGAGTAAGGAAAAAGGCTGCAACTGAGTGACTGTGATCTGCTAACCACTTCCCTGGGTATGTGACATGTATCATTCCCCTTAAAGTCCAGAACAACCCCACGACATAAATATGATCCCCACTGAACCAACCAAGTGGCTAGTCCAAGGTCAGACAGAGCATAACTGTGGCCTTGAACCAGGGTTGCTGGGTGCCTTAGTCATCCGCCCCGCCCCAGACGGGAACACCCAGTGTTGATCTGGGGTGGCCCTAGGACCAAGGCATTTTACGAGGCGATAAGCAAATGCCTGGGTGGTGAGGCTGGTGAGGTGAGGCGCACCTTGTGCCCGGCCCTCTGTCAAGGGCTGTACGCACATCACCTCCCTCGATGTTTACATCCAGTCTACGAGGAAGTTACTGCCTTCCCATTCTAGAAAGGAAGACACTGTGAAGGTCACGGCTATTACGGGAAGTCCTGGTCTGTCTGACCCTCCGGCTGGAGCCCCTAATGCGGTCTGCTAATAAATAAATAAATCCTACCTTCAAAGAATTCTTGACCTAGCTGAGAAGAAGAAGCATGCAGAAATTAGCGTGCTGGAGAGGAGCAGGGAGACATGCCAGGTGAGAGAACTCCTGGGGAGATGAGATACGAGAAGGCTGGGGGTGGCAGAGGGCCAGGGGACAGGCCCTGGAGTGGACAGAGCAGCAAGAGGACCCCAAAATACAAATAGCAGGAGTGAGTTGTACCCATGGCTAACCTAGGGCAATGCTGCTACCCCCACTTCAGTAGAAGAGGCCCTCCCAGAATACTCCTAATACCCTCATGGGGTAGCTAGGGACACCCTAAGTGGAGACCAGGAGGATGAAGACCCTCGTCCTGACTCTGCGCCAAGAGCTTTGAAGCAGCGCTGTAGCTGGTACTAATAAGCTGGGTCCCCTCCTTCCTCGTCTGTGACCCTTTGGGCAAGTCGTGCTCCAGTGCTGCTGGTCACGCTCTGTTAGCAAAGACACCAGGACTCGGGCCCCTTCTCCGGCTGACATTCCCACTCCACAGCCTGCAAAGGCCCGAGGCACCACAACCACCCCCAGGGCTCAGCACGCCTAGGCCCAGTGTTTCTCCAAAGCCGAGGCATTCCCCCTGCCGCCCAGGAATGGCTTCTGAAGCTGGTGGGGGTGCGCTGTGTGCGCTGCTTCTCGGCCACACTGTGGAACCCGCAAGAACACCTGGATGACCAGCAGGTGCTGCCACCAGACAGAGACACGGGACGCTGCCCAAGGCACCGCATCAGGCTTCGGGTTCTGTGGAGAACTGAAATATAGGCCACCCCAAAATATACTTCCCTGGGCCTGTTTCTGAGATAGCTATTCCAGAGGGGCTAAAGACCCAAGATTTTTTTTTTTTTTTTTTTTAAAGCTGATTTGTTTCTTTCATGAGTGAGAGGGACAGAGAACAACAGAGACGGCACCTCTAACGGGCTCCTGACACCACGATCCATGATCCACGCTCGTCCCCAGTGAGCTCTCATCACCACGCATGTGTTCAACGTACTCAGGGCAGTCTCTAGACTTAAACTGGGAACCTCCCTGTGGCATGGCCTACAGAGTTTCACACCACTGTCCCACGGTCTGGCCCTACCCATATACTTTTATAAAAAGCTCATCTTTTGTTGGGACCAGTAGCTAGCATAATGATTATGTTGCTGGACTCCCAGGTAGTCGTCTGCGGTTTGAGTCCTCGATCCAGCAACTTAAAACTCACGCCAGGCGTGTGTGTGTGCATGTCCAAGATCCCGAGAGGAAAATGGAGGAGAAGGGATTGTGGTGTGGCCATTGCCCCTGGGGGGTGATTTCTCACTGTCTGTCTGTCTGTCTCTCTCTCTCTAAGAGAGCTGTGGACACAGGCAAGCTTTCCTGGCTGCCGCCTACCCTCTCTAGGCACAAGAAGGGGATGAGCGGTCTTCCACCTGGCTAGGAAGAGCCAGGCTTTGCATTTTCTTCCTTCGTCCTTGTATAGCTTCACTCCCGTCTTTTCTACAGCAGGTACAATTTCTCAGTCCCTTGGCCCTCTCTCTGTACCTCATATTCTGTGTGGCTCCTGTAACATCAATGTATATAAATCTTTGATTTTTTTTTCTTGTTAATCTAGTTGACTATCTCATAGACTAAAAATTATCAAACTTTTACAGGGGTGAGAGGAAATGTTAAGCTTCCCTACTGTTTCAGCCACCAACTGGAATTTTTTCTCATCTGTTTTTCCATTTTATAATTTCTGGTTATTCTCAACACCCGAAAACGGCCCTTTAGGCAAGAGACTGCTGTCAGCAGCCACCACCACCCCCACCCCCCAGGAGAGTGGGACACACTCTCCCCTGCAGCCTGGGTGCTCAGAGACCCTACCCCTGCTGATGTGAGCACTCAGTAAACCCTAGACCACTCCACTCACTCTTTCCAAATCAAAGCCACCCCGAATGACATCTGCCAGGAGAGTCGGCGACTCATCTTTCAAGTGGGAAGGTAACAGCCTTGCAAGTGCCCCGGTGAGAGATCGGGCGCTACAGCTGCTGCAGGGATCTCTTGGAAAAGGCAGCGAGAACCTGCCCTCCATGGCCCCCACAGGCACAGACGAAGCCCCAGGGAGCTGACAGGAAGGGACACTTCACCCCACACCAGCGTCCCCTCACTCAGGTGCTGCTGGTCAGGCACAGAGAGATGAGGCCCCTGGCTTCACTGCAGAGTTTCTGCACTCCTGACCTCATGGTGAGGAGAGGAACCAGGGCAGGGGAAGCAACCAAGTCCTTCCCTAAGAACCCCACCCAGCACAGGAGCTCAATTCCACCTGCAACACTACAAGTGTCCCAGGACCAAAGAGCCTATTTCCTACCCCCGGAAAGACAGCAAGAGCTGTCCCCTCACCTGATGCACGGTCTCCCGGGAGCACCGACCTCCTGCGTTAAGAGGATTCAATGAGATGATGTGAGAGAAAGGCCCAGAGCCCTATCTGGTAGCGTAGAGGTTGGGTGGTGGAACAGTCCCCAGGCAGGGCGAGGGCTCTGCTCTAAACTTACTGCTGGGGACTCCGTACAAAGGCCTCTGGGAGCCTCCATGCTTGACTAAGGAATGAGGTTTACCGCAAAGGCTGATGCAAGGATGAAATGAGTGACTTCTGCAAGTGCCTGGTACTCTACGAAGGGACAATCAGAGGACGAGAAAAGTGTCCTGCATCCTTAACTATCAGAGCAATGCCAATTTGCTGTTTGTCTTTCAAATGTCAACCCAAAGCACCTCCTTCCAGTGAGTACAGAACCCAGGAACAGAGCCACATCCCTGCACATACTGTCACGACTCACAGGACACCTCTCTTCCACACGCGACAGAGAAAAAAGGCCTTCTGCCCAGTCTCTCTGGGATCCAAGACACACTTCCAGCAAAACCGGCCACGAAACCAAACCTTCCCCATTGTGATCTTTCTGATCTATCCCATAAGACTCCCTACAGGCCACACAGAGAGTGGGTTTTACTTTACAGAGAATTCTCAGCATGTTGGCGATAAAGGGATTTTCTGGTGAGGTTACTGTCCTGGAAATATTAACACTTCACTTAGAGACAGCCCAAAATATTCCCCTGGCGAAAAGGGGGAAGATGGACAAGAACAACAAGAGCAGGAGAACATAACTGTTTGTCAAGTGACCGCAAACACGGAAGAGGGTTACTCCCCTACCTTGAATTCTGCAAGGCAGACACACTGGTCTTCCTGGGATGTCACTAGCATTGGACAACGTCCATGGAATTACCCCGAGGGTCTGTTAAAGCCCAGCGTGCTGGAACTGGCCCCAGAGTTCTGACTCAGCAGGTCTGGGGCGGGGCCCAAGAATGTGCATTTCTGACCGTTCCCACTTTGACAACGACTAGCACGCCATGATGAAGAGCAGAGAGTTCGAGACCCTCTACACCCTCTTCATAGAACCACTCGCTCACTGTGTGACTTTACATGAGATGTTTACGTTTCCTTCTATCCACCTGTAAAATGGAAATCAAAACACTATTTAACCTCACATGATTGTTTCAAGGTCCCAACAAATAAATCCAAAGCCCAGATGGCCTCCAATTTACAATTTTTTTTTTTTTTTTTTTGGAGAGGTTTTTGCTATATGGCACATGCGCTTGCCAGACAGACAGAGACAGAAAGACAGAAAGCGAGAAATCACCCTCCGGGGGATGGCCACGCCGCAATCCCTTCTCCTCCATTCTCCTCTCGGGATCCTGGGCACGCATGCACATGCGCCCAGCGTGAGTTTAAGCCACCGGGTCCGGGACTCAAACTGCGGTCAACTATATGGGAGTCCAGCGACATAGCCATTACGCTAACTGCTGGTCCCTCCAATTTATGGTTTTTTTCACCTTTACAATGGTGCGAACGCAATGCACATGCAGTAGAACCCACACTTTGAATTCTGAACTTTCACCTTTTCCCCGGCTAGTGACACATGGCTCGATGCTCCCTCACAAGTCAGGGCAGCAGTGGCCAGCCACACACCATGAGGATGGACACAGACACTCTACAACGCACCGTTCCTTGTGTTTTTCAGCTATGATCTGCCCAACGGCGGGTAAGGTAAGTGTTCCAGACACACTGAAAGTGGGCGGGGCTAAACTAGGACGTGCAGTAAATCACATGTATTTAAACACCTTTCAAATTCTGGTACTTTCAATTTACAATGGGTTTCTCAGGCTGTAACCCCATAGTCAGCTGAGATGCATCTGTACTTACAACGGTGTGTGGCACACAGTTAATCCACACAAACATTTGCTATCATCATTCTCTGGCTTTCAACTCTAAAAACAAAGTTTGAAGTCTATATACATCTGTTCCTCGGTATCCACTGGGAGACTGGTTCCAGGAACCTCCTCCCTCACCCCGGGGATACCAAAATCCACAGACGCTCAAGTCTCTGCTAGAAAATGCTGTTGTTTCTGCATCGAACCTGTGCATATCCTCTAATATATTTTAAATGATCTCTAGATTAATCACAATACCTACACATAGCTTCATTCCTGTGGATTCATCATAGGAGAGGACTTCAAAAAGTTTGTAGAAAAGGGAATTAAAGTACGAGTTCACATGGGCACAAAAGCGTTTGAAATTTATGCACGAGCTTTTCAGAATGCCTGTTTTCCATGAACTTGTGGGAGACCTCCTCATAGCACTTGGCATACATTAAACTAATGTTTTGGCTCTACGGAAATTTTTTTTAACAAATATTTTAATTGCTGTTTGGCTGAGTCCACAGATGCAGAACCTACAGACAAGGAGAACGGACTTTCTACAGATAGATGGGGGGAGGGGGGAGGAGAGAGAGTATGAATGAGAAAGAAGAATCAGTATGATGGAATTTTTTTTCTTTTCTTGACCAGGATATATAACACAGCCCTTCATTTAGAGTTACATTGTTCTACGATTGGCTTTTAGAAAAAAAATCATCTTACTAGGCTGGCCCTGCAGCCTAGTGGTTAAGGGAGCTGAATCCCAAATAGCCAGCTATAGTTCAAATCCTGGCCCCAGCAGCTTGAAAAACACGCTTGGTGTATATATGTGAGTGCCTCGAATCTTGATAGGATGGAGAAATGGAGAAGGGACTGTGTGGCATGAGCATACCCCATGGGGGAGAGGGGTGTTCTCACTCACTCACTCCCTCGCTTGCTCTCTCTCTCTCTCTTTGTCTCTCTCTCTCTCTCTCTCTCTCTCTCTCTCTCTCTCTCTCTCTCTCTGGCAATTCAAAAAAATTACCCTCCTATGCTTTCAGGCAGCAGCTCATCTCTTACTTAAACGTGCATGTACTTCTGGAGGTCTTGTTAAAATGCATTTTGTAGGGGTCCAGCAGTTAGCGTAATGGCTATGTCGCTGGACTCCCACGTAGTCGACCGTGGTTCGAGTCCCGGACCCGGTGGCTTAAACTCACGCCGGGCGCGTGTGCGTGCGTGCCCAAGATCCCGAGAGGAGAATGGAGGAGAAGGGATTGCGGCGTGGCCATCCCCCCTGGGGGGTGATTTCTCGCTTTCTCTCTCTCTGTCTCTTTCTGTCTGTCTGGCGAGCGCACGCGCCCTATAGCAAAAACCTCTCAAAAAAAAAAAAAAAATGCATTTTGTAGGGACCAGCAGTTAGCGTAATGGCTATGTTGCTGGACTCCCATGTAGCTGACCGCGATTCGAGTCCCAGACCTGGTGGCTTAAACTCAACACCGGACGCGTGTGTATGCGTGCCCAAGATCCCAAGAGGAGAATGGAGGAGAAGGGATTGTGGCGTGGCCATCCCCCTGGGGGGTGATTTCTCACTTTCTGTCTCTCTGTCTCTCTCTGTCTTTCTGGTGAGTGCACGCATCCTATAGCAAAAACCTTTGGAAAAAAAAAATGCATGTTATATTTCTAGCAAGCTCCCAGGTGGCCACCACAGGCTGAACGTGGAGCAGCATGGCATTAAGGGACAGGAAGCTGGTCCAATTCAATCTGGCTGGCCCTAGTCCTACAAGAGCAGACGGACGCTTTCCTCTTGATCACTTCCAGGTAAGGAACAAGTGCGGGGCCCCCATCATGCTTCAGTTCCTCAGTCTGTCACTCCTTCCCATCCTCCATCGCCTACATGACTGGGCCAGGTGGGGCACCAGTCAGTTCCGAGGCCTCAATACTGCACCCCTCCCCACTCTCCTCTGCACTGTCCCACTATTTCCCCCTTTCTCCAGTAAAATATTTTAAGGGGCCAGGGAGTGGAATAGCAGTAAAACACAATGCTCTGGATCCCGCCTGGGAAGGTTCCTGATTCTACTCCAGATCCTTTCCTGATCAAGCTGGGTACACATGCGCCCATGACCCCGGGCTGGCTGCAGGCTGGAGGCGGGTCGTGCAACGAGTCCCTACTGGGGTTCTCTGTCTCTCTCACGAATGGAAGAAACAGAGACACTTTTAAAAATAGTATTCTAGCTGTCCTGGAAGCTGTGTTATTAATATTTTCAGGACAGTAACTTCAAGAGCAAAACACTTTCAGTAATTATAATTTTCAATGATAAATAATTTTAAAAATAAAAGTTATCTTGACACATGGAAAGAAAGCATCTTTTTTTTTTTTGAAAGAGAGATTTTTGCTATAGGGTGCATGCCAGAAGTACAGAGAGACAGAAATCGAGAAATCACCCCTTAGGGGGGATGACCACACTGCAAGCCCTTCTCCTCCATTCTCCTCCTAGGATCTTGAGCATGCACGCACATGTGACCAAAGTGAGTTTCAAGTCACCAGGTCCAGAATTTGAACTGCAGTCAACCATGTGGGAGTTCAATGATATAACCACTACACCATCTGCTGGTCCCGAAAACATCATTTTTTAAAGAATTATTTATTTTAATTTATTATTTTATTTTTAATTTGCTATAGAGCATGTGTGCTCAACAGAGAGAGACAGAGAACAAGAGAAAGAGAGAAGGAAAGTGAAAAAGCAATCTGCCAGGTCCAGGACTCGAACCGCCATCAGCCATGTCAGATTTCAGCACCCTACCCACCATCCCATCTGCTGGCCCCAAAAAGAAAGCATGAGAAAGCAGAATTTTGCAGGCATATTCTATTTGTTTTATTCATGAGATCAGTCACTGTTTAAAGACCTCACTTCAATCCCAAAGCCCCAGAAGACGGAAGAGGAAACTCACACCATTTAGGCCAGAGGAGAACGGAGTGAAGTGGGGGTGGGGGTCCCCCCCAGGTGATTTCAACCCTTGAGTTTTCCTGTTTGAAATATTTCTTTTTTTAAAAGAATTATTTATTCTATTTTATTCATTTATTCATTTATTTCCATTTGTCCAGCGAGTGATACATGGGGGGGCTGGGGTGGGGGTGGGGAGTGAGAAAGCAAGCCACCAGGTCCAGGACTCAAACGAATGTCGGCCCTGTGGGAGTGTCCAGAGCCTTAACCACCACACCACTTATGGTCCCCTTCCTGTTTGAAATATTTCTTTTCTTTTCTTTTTTTCTTTGGAGAGGTTTTTGCTACAGGGCGTGTGTGCTCACCAGAGAGACAGAAAGTGGGAAATCACCCGCCCCCCCCCCGGGGGGGGGGGGTGGCCACGCCACAATCCCTTCTCCTCCATTCTCCTCCCGGGATCTTGGGCACGCACACACACGCACGCGTCATGAGTTTTAAGCCACCGGGTCCAGGACTTGAACTGCAGTCAACATGGGAGTTCAGCGACATAGCCATTACGCTAACTGCTGGTTTCCTGTTTAAAATATTTCTAAGGTTAAAAAAAATCCCTATTTCAAATCAGTGATTAATAATTAAAAAAAAAAAACTGTAACGTGAAACCACAATTTACTTGAATAATACCTCTGGTTTTTTGTCCACGAACCTACCAACCTTACCAAGTCAGAAAAAAAAAAAAAAAAAAAAAAAAAAAAAAAAAATTAAAATTTTACAACAGGGCACTGAAATGACACGAGGGAAGAAACCCAGAAACAATCTCTGTATTGATATTTGCAACAACACGGATGCTTTTCAAAGACCTGAAGTAAGAGAAGCCAGACATGAAATAGCACACAGTCTAATTCTGTGTACACAGATCCGGGAAGTGACTAAACAAATCCAAGGTGACAAAAGTCAGAACGGCAGCTACTGGGCAGGTAGATGTGAACTAGAAAGGACTCTGAGGGACTTCCTGCAGAGCTGGACGTGCCACTTTTCAGGACCGGGGCCCTGCAGGGTGTCATTAAGCCATTCACAGGAGATCTGTGTGCTGCAAGTCCTGCCTCCATAGAAACAGTGAGAATGTGCAGTCAGGGACACAGTCAAGCCTACTTCCACCCTGAGAGAAAAAGGACTGAATTTGGAGCAAAGTGCAGAATTTACCCTCTTCCAAGAGGTCCTCCACGTCATGCTGCTCAGGGGTGGGCTTCCTTTCTTCATCCTGGCTGTTGTCGTATTCAAAACATTCCTCTTCCCCTCCCCAGTCCCTCAGGGACATTGCTGAAGTCACCCCAAAGCAGAAACATTGCCCTAAAGGGCTGCCCTTGGGGGAGCTCCCACCCACCTGCCCAGAGGAGCCCTCAGGGCCCGGGCCCACCCTGGCCCACAGGGCACGCACAGGGCCCTGGTCTGGGCAGTGGGCATGCCCTGGCTCAGATGGAGTGAAGGGTGTGCACAGGGCCAGTGGCCCAGCACTACCCAGGGAGGAGGAGGACCCGGAAGGAGGTGGCTCCCGGAGCCTGGAGGAGGGGCGAGGAGAGCCACCTGACACAGGAATGCCCTGCCCTGCCCTGCCCTGCACGCAACTCTGCTAGGTGCCTTTGATCCCCAGGGGGCAGGACAGGCAGGTCCGG
The DNA here is from genome assembly GCA_026018925.1 of Tupaia tana. Classification (NCBI taxonomy): domain Eukaryota; kingdom Metazoa; phylum Chordata; class Mammalia; order Scandentia; family Tupaiidae; genus Tupaia; species Tupaia tana. Next base: position 24,799,599 of record JAKSZU010000027.1, on the reverse strand, counting down.
CACTCTGCCTTCTTACTCTCCTGGTTTTTTCTCCCCGCAGGAGCAATGTGGAATGGTAACTTCCTTAAAGTCCCATAGCAACTGACAGGCCAGTACCAACCAAGTCATATGAAAGTCACGGAGGGTGGGCACTCGAGGAAGAGTCTCCCAAGTGAGGGCATGGCCCAGCACCCTCAGATGACAGATGTCCTGTGGGCATGCGTGAGAAGCAGAGGCAACCCTGTCTGTGCTAACAGCCTGGCCACTGAGCTGAGCAGGCTCAAAGAAGCAATCATTCAGATTTCCAATAGGTTGTCACGAAAGCCATGACATTTTTCTATGCAAAAAAAAATGCATCATAACTTTTCCGATGACCCAATAGCAAAAGGGGAAAAATGAAGGAACCAGTTCTCAGTTAAACTTAATTCACCCCAGTCCTTTGGAATGAATATATTGTGTTTTCTCTTTATTGACCTGCATCTTATAAATCCCACCTTCACGCTAAATCTGTGTTTTCACAGCCAGATTTATAAAGATCTCTTCCAAATGCTAGAACAAGACTAGGGAGGAAAATCTAAAACCTAACAGCTGCAATACTGCCTGGGGAAAAAAAAAAATCTATAGAGTTTAACTGCACATCTCAAGATCAGTCCCTCTGTACCATCTGATTTTGTCTGGAACCGTGAGAATGGCAGATCTTCCATCAAACCCACTGCAAGGCGGTCGGTCAGAGGGCTGGCATCTCAGAGAATCACAGCGCCTTCTGCAATCTCGGTGGGGGGTCCTCTCCCGGCTACACTGTGACAGCTCTCCTCCTCCTCAAAACAGCATCAGGGGACCAGCAGTTAGCGTAATGGCTATGTCGCTGGACTCCCACGTAGTCGACCGTGGTTCGAGTCCCGGACCCGGCGGCTTGAACTCACGCCGGGCGCGTGTGCGTGCGTGCCCAGGATCCCGAGAGGAGAATGGAAAAGGGATTGCGGCGTGGCCATCCCCCCTGGGGGGTGATTTCCTGCTTTCTGTCTCTCTGTCTCTCTCTGTCTGTCTGGTGAGCGCACGCGCCCTATAGCAAAAAACCTCTCCCAAAAAAAAAAAAAAAAAAACAGCATCAGGAGGCCTAGTCCAGAGATTCACCTCCCCCATGTAACCAAGGGGGAAGATTTCAGCTGTGGCAAGAACATCACAAAAGAATTCTCCACGCAAGTTGAGGGACTATGTTTCAGTCTGCCTTGAATCCTTAGGGCTAAGCATTCTGCTTTGGTAACTACGAGTGATTGCTAAATTGAATCGCCACCTCCATAAAGACTCATATAAGGTCACGTAGAAGTGCATCTCAACAGAAAACCAGAACGTGATACAACTTTATGAAAAAATTAAAACAGAGAGACATACGCATTCTCTGGTTAATATTTTGGAACCCCAAAATGAGTGCAACACTTTCCCACATCTTTCCGGCCGCCTTGCATCAACTAAGCACAGGGAACCTAATACCACAGGCAGACAACATTTGAATCCTGGACTCGTTAGCTTGAAAAACACTCTCAGTACCCTTATGGGTGTCCCCAAAGTCCTGATAGGACAGAAAGATGGAGGAAAGGGATCAGCAGTTAGCGTAATGGCTATGTCGCTGGGCTCCCATGTAGTCGACCACGGTTCGAGTCCCGAATCCGGTGGCTTAAACTCACGCCAGGCGCAGGTGCATGCATGCCCAAGATCCCAAGAGGAGAATGGAGGAGAAGGGATTGCGGCGTGGCCATCCCTCCTGGGGGGTGATTTCTCACTTTCTGTCTCTCTGTCTCTCTCTATCTTTGTGGCGAGCACACATGCCCTATAGCAAAAACCTCTCAAAAAAAAAAAAAAAAAAAAAAAAGGAAAGATGGGGGATAAAGAATTGTGGCATTACCACACCCCTTTGGGGGAGTATTTTCTCTTTCTCTCTCTGGCTAGTGCACATACTTACTAACAATATTTTTGTTTAATTCCAAACACATTCAAAAAGTTTCAAAATAAAGATGCACCATTTATACAAGGAGTTGTACTGGAAACTCAGAGGCAGAGGGTTCAAAATCACACTTGGGAAAAACTACATACACTTTTAAATACAAATACACTTTAAAAATCTTCCTTTAATCTCAGTAACCATCGGTCATCGAACCAGGCTGGTTAATTCAAGCGATGGCTGACAGGTCGTCTACCAGCTCTTCTGAATAAAACTGACTGGTTATTCGGAACCCCTGGAAAGAAGGGAGGGAGGAGGGAGAGACAGGAGAGTCTCCACCTGGTATGTGATTCATTCAGCCAGAGTCGGAGGGAACCTAAGATGCGTAGGACACCAGGCTGGGCCACAGCGAATGTAAATGAAAACAAAGCTGAGTTCACACACTTGAAAATTCTCTCTCAAGTGAGGATACCCATAACCAAGTCGTCCATATCCACCTACCCTCTCATCTAGGTTATCCTTAACAAGCGATGCCCAAGTCTGTGGTGGGTCTCGCTCTGTATACACACACACACACAGACACACACACACACACACACAGATACACACACACATACACACACACACACAGAGACACACACACACAGATACACACACACACACATATACAGAGACACACACAGAGACATACACACACACACAGACACACACACACACAGATACACACACACACACAGAGACAGATACACACACACACAAACACACAGACACACACACACACAGAGACAGATACACACACACACACATACAGACACACACAGAGACAGATACACACACACACACACAGACACAGAGACAGATACACACACACACATACAGAGACACACACACAGACATACACACACACAGACACACACAGACAGATACACACACACATACAGAGACAGATACACACACACACACATACAGAGACACACACAGAGACACACACACACAGATACACACACACACATACAGAGACACAGAGACACACACACACAGAACACACACACACAGACACACACACACACACAGAGACAGATACACACACACACATACAGACACACACACACACAGAGACAGATACACACACAGAGACAGATACACACACAGAGACAGATACACACACACACAGAGACACACACACACACACACACACACACAGAGACAGATACACACACATACAGACACACACAGACACACACAGAGACATACACACACACACACAGAGACAGATACACACACACACAGACACACACAGAGACAGATACACACACACAGATACACACACACAGACACACACACACACAGACACACACACACACAGACAGATACACACACACACATACAGAAACACACACAGAGACATACACACACAGACACACACACAGAGACAGATACACACACACACACATACAGAGACACACACACAGACACACACACATAGAGACACACACACAAACACACAGACACACACACACAGACAGATACACACACACACATACAGAGACACACACACAGAGACACACACACACACCACACACACACATAAAAAATATAACAAATATTTAGGATATGGGATCAGGGCATTTGAACACTAATTTTTTCCCCCAACTTTAATTATAAAAATATGTAAATACACACAATAGTTTGAAGGATACAATAGCAAACACCTGTATACTTCCACCAGACTTAAACAACGAATATTTTGTTTCTGTTGGGGATGTAGTTCAGATTTACAGAAAAGTTACAAGAATAGTAAAAACGAAACGAAACCACCTAGGTACCTTTCATTCAGATCCCTCCAATGTTGAAAGTTTACTACATGTGCTTCTTCGCACCTCTCTCCACATCGCAACGATAATGTTATTCAACCCACAGACCTGACTGAGCGTCTTTTCAGCTGTCCCAACATCCTTTACGACAGAGAAATTCGAGATCATGCGATGCGTTCAAACAATAGGTCTTTTCACTCTCCTTTCATCTGGAATAGTTTCTGAGTCTTTGTATTTCGAGACTTGGATTTTTTTTCTTTTTAAAGAATTATTTTTGGTGGGACCAGCAGTTAGTGTAATGGCTGTGTCACTGGACTCCCATGTAGTCAACCGCGGTTCGAGTCCCGGATCCAGAGGCTTAAACTCACGCCGGGTGCATGTGTGTGCGTGCCCAAATCCCGAGAGGAGAATGGAGGAGAAGGGATTGCAGCGTGGCCATCCCCCCTGGGGGGTGATTTCTCGCTTTCTGTCTCTCTGTCTCTCTCTGTCTTTCCAGCGAGCGCACGCACCCTATAGCAAAAACCTCTCCAAAAAAAGAAAAGGGAAAAAAAAAAAGAATTATTTTTGTTTAACTTTACTTATTTATTTTAATTTGACCAGAGAGAGAGAGAGAGAGAAAGGGCAGATGAGAAAGCAAGCCACCAGGTCCAGGACTCAGACCATGGATGGCCATGTAGGATTCTAGCGCTCCTAACCACCACACCACCTGCCGGCCACAAGACATAGATATTTTTCAATGATACAGGCCAATTTCTTTGTACACTGTCCCTTGCCTGACAGTGTTAGGTATACCTGACATTCTCTTATGATTATGTTCAGTTTACGAACTTTCTTTTTTTTGGAGAGGTTTTTGCTATAGGGTGCATACACTCACCAGAAAGACAGAAAGAGACAGACAGACAGAAAGCGAGAAATCACCCCCCAGGGGGGTGGCCATGCCGCAATCCCTTCTCCTCCATTCTCCTCTCGGGATCTTGGGCACACACGCACATGTACCCAGTGTGAGTTTTAAGCCGCCAGGTCCAGGACTTGAACTGTGGTCGACTACATGGGAGTCCAGTGACACAGCCATTACGCCAACTGCTGGTCCCAGTTTACGAACTTTCAACAAGAACACCATAGCAGAGGCACTACTCTTTTCAGTACCTTGCATCGGGGGGCACCTGCTATGGCTTAGTTTCATTACAGCAAAAAAGCCTGGGAACCCCTGTGCCAAGTGAGGGGTGGAGAAAGCTGGCCTTGAGTCTGGAGCTGAGCGTGGACTGACCCTCAACAAGAAGTTGCTCAGCACGTCGAAGACAGAGAAGCAGCAGACACGTGTGCTTCACAGAGGCCTAGGGCAGACACTGGGAACCACAGGGGGAGTCAGGGAGCGAGTGCTGGACCCACCTCTGGGCACACAGGACGTGAGGGTCAGAAGAAGAAGGTATCAATCACCTCCTGCAGGGCGGGGGGCCATCTTTCTGAAAGTGCTCCAAATCTACCCAACATACCACTGCAGAAGTCATCTTTCCAAAACCCCACCCCGTGTTGTCCAAAAGTAGCAAAGGGGCTATTTGCACTTCAATTTGAGTGGATTAAAATTAAAATTCGGTCCCACAGGCCACACTTCAAGCTCTCTATAGCCACCTGTGACCAGAGGCTACCATAGTTGACAGCCATCATGAAAAGCTTCACTGGACAGCAACTAAAGGTTCCCCTTGTTTTCGAGATACGAGCATCACACTTTCTCATCCTCCACTCCCTAGATCTCCTGTGCAGCCTCTGTCCCAACCTTGCTCCCCATCACACCTCATTCAGACAAAACCAGCTGCTCATTTCTACCTTGGTTCACCCATGAAGAGGATCAGGGGACCAGCAGTTAGCGTAATGTTAGGCTATGTCGCTGGACTCCCATGTAGTCGACCGCGGTTCGAGTCCCGGACCTGGTGGCTTAAACTCATGCTGGGCGCGCGTGTGTGCGTGTCCAAGATCCCGAGAGGAGAATGGAAGAGAAGGGATTGCAGTGTGGCCATCCTTCCGGGGGGTGATTTCTAGCTTTCTGTCTCTCTGTCTCTGTCTTTCTGGCGAGTGCATGTGCCCTATAGCAAAAAAAAACTCTCAAAAAAAAAAGAAAGAAAAAAAGAAGAAAGAAGACCAGAATACTACCCCAAAAGATGCCTCTTTGGCATAAGGATTATTCTAAGCAGAAGTAAATCAAGAAACAGCAGATGCGGGAAAAGCTCTAGAAACAGCATACATTTCTTTTTTGTAAGGAAAATTTACATATGGAAAAACTTCTCTCTCTTCTGTTCATCTCATTAGGAATAGTTGCTAGCACTCCACTTGAATCTGCATGAATTTGTGAAACCTTTACCTTTCCCAGTCACTTTCCCATAACTTAGTGCCCCAAAGAAACCCAAAACTCTCTTCCTGTGTCTCAACTCTTCTCTACGTTGTGTCACCCTTTGGGATGGCATCTAAGCCTCTAAACTCTGCCTCTGAGAGTCTCATTTCTTTATGATTGCCTGTGCTTCAATAAGTAACTAAATGGGCTGGTGGAAAAGTCATGACCCATTTTTGCATAGAAAAAAATATGTCGGGACTTTTCCAACAATCCAGGAACACTGTTTTCTCTTGTTTATTTGTCTTGTATCTGTTAAATTCACTGGACCCCTACTGAACTTAGCAGAGCAGAGGAACAGTTGTTCTTTCTTACACCCAACGTATTCCCTACATTACTGGGCCTAAATCTCCCTACCTTTCAAGCTCTGTTTCAAACAACCTCCCCCGTCCCAGGTTCCCAATGATTTCAGCCATAAACAATCTTTTCTCCTCTTTACCTGTTGCTATGGTTTGAATACGCCCTTCCCCCCTAATTAATGCGTCAAGCCACTTCCATGACAATGATTAAGAAGGACAAATTTGATCTAATTAAGGTATCCAAGCATGGGGTTCTTTGGGAGGTCAGAAGGGCAGGCCCCGGGACCAGCAGTTAGCGGAATGGCTATGTCGCTGGACTCCCACGTAGTCAACCACGGTTCGAGTCCTGGACGGACCCCGTGTCTTAAACTCATGCCGGGCGCATGTGCGTGTGTGCCCAAGATCCCGAGAGGAGAATAGAGGAGAAGGGATTGCGGGCGTGGCTATCCCCCCAGGGGGTGATTTCTCGCTTTCTGTCTCTCTGTCTGTCTCTGCCTGACAGCACACGCGCCCTATAGCAAAAAACCTCTCCTGTTTTTATCTTCTCAGGTATTTCTGTTAGCAACACAATAGCAGACTAAGACACCTGTCTCATGCACTTCCCTGCATCTCACTTCTCTTCACCTAGAGAGCAGAGCCGGCGTGTTATCGAGAGTCATGTCCCCAAGGACCATGCTTATGCCATTAAAAGTAAATAAATAATAAGTAAGTAAGAGATCCACGAAGCTCCAAAAACCTGCGCTCTGGGCTTGCTTTGACAGTCTTGACAATGTCCTAGTCCTTAGCTTGTACATGAGAAGATATTATCTGTTTCACTAAAGCTAATGATAAAAACTTAACCCTTGTCTGGGACCAGAAGATGGTGTAATGGTTATGTCAGTGGACTCCCACATAGTCAACCAAGGTTCGAGTACTGGACCCAGTGGCTTACAACTCACACCAGGAGCATGTGTGTTTGTGCCCAAGAGGAGAATGAAGGAGACGGGATTGTGGCATGGCCATCCCCTGAGGGTTGATTTCTCACTTTCTGTCTCTCTGTTTCTCTGGAGTGCACACATGCCCTATAGCAAAAATCTCTAAAAGAAAAACAAAACAAAGATGTAAAAAACTTAACACTTTTCAGGACCAGCAGTTAGCGTAATAGCTATGTCGCTGGACTCCCACGTAGTCGACCGCGGTTCACGTCCTGGACCCAGTGGCTTAAACTCACGCCGGGTGCGTGTGCGTGCGTGCCCAAGATCCCGAGAGGAGAATGGAGGAGAAGGGATTGTGGTGTGGCCATCCCCCCTGGGGGGTGATTTCTCGCTTTCTATCTCTCTGTCTCTCTCTGTCTGTCTGGCGAGCACATGTGACCTTTAGCAAAAACCTCTCAAAAAAAAAAAATTTAACACTTTTCTAAAATGGTTACATTATAAAAATATTTACAGCTTAATTCCTTTTTTAAAAAACATCAGCTGAATTCATGAGAGAAAAGTCACCTTCTACCTTCAAAGACACAAGACAAACTAATAGGAAAATGAGAAAAGTCATCTCAAAAAACTAGCTTTTCGATTAATGCTTAAAATACCTCTAACTGGGGCCGGCAAGTGGCATGGTGGTTAAAGGCGCTGGACTCCCACATGGCCGACCACGGTTCAAGTCTCGGACCTGGTGGCTTGCTTTCTCACTTCCTCTCTCTCTCTCTGTGTCTCTCTGATCAAACTGGAAAATAATAATAATAATAATAAATAAAGTTAAATAATTCTTTAAAAAGAAATACCTCTAACAAGACTCTACTCACAAACCAACCACCTCTGTCTTGGGGTGACATTTTAGAGGTCACTGTGATCAAGCAAATAACAGAGCTCACGTGACAGCTCTCACGTGTCAGCATGACCTGTCATTCCAGAGTAAGAACTTCTAGGACAACTGAGCTTCCTCACTTACACAACTAGGATGGACTAGGACCACCTTGGGCTCCCACATTCGAATCTATAATATCGTAAATGAGGGAAGCAAGGGTGGATGGAGATCTCCGATTACAAAAGAAACAGGTGGTCAAAATACTGCACCTTGTTCAAAGCACCCTTCACCTTTCAAAGGGAGTTTCCAAAAATAATAACCAGTATTACTTCTGAAAGGATAAAACGAAGCCCTGGCCCAGCTCTTCACTGCTTACAGAGTTAGCACTTTATTTATACACGTCACAAATGCTCTCATCACTGGGGCTGTTTCTCACTTTCCATTTTCCCATTTCCACCCAGTCTCTGGGTGCCCAGAGACTCATGGAAGTCCCAGGATATGCCCAAGCCACACACCAAAACAGGCACAAACACTGACCCCAGCCCATGCTCGTTCTGACATTCTATCTACTTCTAGAAGAACTACAAAAACGTACCCCATGGCTTTAACTTAAAGACATACACTTGAATCCAATCGGTAAAAATCACTCTTCAGAATCACACTTTTAAAAAGTGACCAGTGTAGCTAAGAAATGACAAGAGAATCTGAGACCAAGCTAAAAAAATAATTCTTTTCCAGACTCAGCCTGGGGCTGCTCCCCAGTGACATTTGCACAAAATTCCCAAACATACCCAAATATAAAGAATGCCTCCAACAATGTGCTCAAAATTTGGATTTCTCCAGGCCTCTCCTGGTCTGAAGGGAGTCTGAGAATTTGCTTTTTTAGTAAGTGGGTGATTTTCAATAATTTGTCAAGTTTAGAGGCACTAAAGATAGGACACACCTACTCCAATCTAGGTAACTATGACCCTAACGTGAAGCCAGAGTTCAAACTGTTAACATTTTGTACCTATGTACACATTCTGTGAAGCTACTACTATCAATATATTGATCACTGGACATTTCAAATCTCTAAAAATTGTTTTAGGATGCTAAGCAATCAACTACTTCAGTTTCTTAGTAATAAGCCCCTTCCTCACATCCCTTGCTAGCTCCTCTGGAGTCTTCTGAGGGAAAATGTGAATAAAGCTCTCCTAAAACTCAAAGGTAAGAGGGAACGGCAGCCATCTCTTAATTCCAGCTTCTAAAGAGGGGTGCGAATTGGCCTACGATCTATATTCCCAGCCATAAGCAATACTTCTTCGGTGCTAATGCTTCAATTTGAGTGAGTCAGTAACTCTATCATAAATGATGACTTTGCATCTTTTTCAAAACATTTGATTCACCTTTTGTTATTATTATCTAAAGTTCCCTAGAAGTTTCCCTAGTTCATGAAAGAGAGACAAATAAAGAGAGAGACAAAGGCATGGTGTGTGTCCACGGATCTGCAATAAAAAAAGTGCGTATAAGCAGGGGCAGATTTCATTTCTAGACTAGCCTGCCTGAATCCAAGAAGAACCCAACTAGTTAGAAACCTGTCAACAAGTAATCACAAAATTAGCATATACCCGAAATGCCCCTTTATAGGTTTCCTAAACCAGATCATTTCTCGGCATCAGTTCCTTTTATACCCTGTTCTACTACCTCTTTAAATGGGATTATGAAAATACCCGTTGTCCCAGTAAATTCAGTAAATCTTGCCCCAACAACTTCTCCCCTCCCCTACAAAGGGATAGAGTTTGTTAAAGGGCAAGGATTTTGTTCAACACACATTCAAACAGAAAGAGCTATCAATATTTATTTACCCTTGGACAGATAAGCTGTCTCCTCTTCCATTTCCCTTTGCTCATAGAGATAGCAAGGTGTATAGAGGCCACAAGACTCACTGAGGAACTGCAGGGTAAGAGAACACCTCTGAGGGACACCCAGGTAAGAGCAGGCCTCTTCTCACCTTCCAGATTGACCAAGGCAAATGACTGGCTTTATTTCAGGGTGGAAAGAGAACTGGACGGTGTAGCAATTGGGTCGAGACATTAAGAAACTTTCTTCCTCCTCCATTCCTAGGATGTCACCCACAGAAGTCCTGGCCACACCCAACTCGTCCACAGGCAGTGTGACAGGCACTGTGCAGTAACCAATGCTCCCCAATTCAAAGGTAAATTGAGGATGGATTTAATTCTTAACTTTAAGAAGTTATGGAGGGTTCAATGAGTCACAAATCACCCAAGAATCAGAAGAAGCCAATAATGATTCCAAAAAGAAGCATCCCTATCTCAGTCTTTTGCAGTTAGGTAATAATGGGAACTTCTTTTAAGAATGAATATACTCAAAAGAAAAACGAATTCATTCATTCTTTCCCCCTCACGTCTTCAGGAGTTACCCACCATCCTTGTTACTCTGTGAAGAGGCACACAGACACAATATGGCAATATCTTCACCTGGTGCTGGGGGACTATGGGGCTCAACTGGGAAAGTTTCTCAGCACACATAAATACCACCCCAAGAAAGCCTCCTGGCCCGTGTCTTGTAGCCCAGAGTCAAGCCAAAAACCGGTGGCTAAGAGACCATTATGTACTGTAGTTCTTCAGCTTACTAACTAGGCCAGCTCCCAGCCTGTTACATCATTCAGGTTAATCAAATGTAGTCATGTAGAGCAATCCGAAACTCCTGATTCAATTAAAAAGCTGTTACCTTACCTATTAATGGCTCTTGTGAGGCTGAGAATGTGTCATCACTGGGGAACAGACCCTCGAAGTCTGTTCAACTCTGTCAATTGTGTCCCCTCCCCCCCCTTTTTTTTTTTGGCTAAAGGCATGTGACTTGAGGGTCATTTTCAAGAAGAAATTGAAGAAGGTAAGCTGTGGAATATACAATTTTGATGTCCAACACCACAGGATTCTGAGACCCCTCCCCTGTGACCAAGAATCCACCTCGGTGCTATTTTTCCTATGCCTGAAACCTTCCAAGACTCGTCCAGCCACACCACCCGGCCTGGGCCAGTCTCCTCTGAAATGTGCCACACCCTCCAAGCAGGAGTTGAGACAGTAAAGGAAGAATCCATTCTCTCTCTGCCCTTTCCAACAACTCCTCACCCCCGTCTCTTTTGGATCCAACACACAGAATTCATTTGAATCACCCGCTAAGTGGGACGCTGCTTCTGCTTTTTCTCCAGCCTCCCCCGTGGCCCCCAGGTCTGGGCTCGGGAAAGGCATATTCTTCCAGGCCTGCAGCTGACGGTCCAGGAGCCACCTCCTGAATGCACTATTCCAGCCTTCTAGTTTCCTAATCCCTCAAGAGCACACAGGGAACACATTTCTATTTGCACACACACACACACACACACACACACATTAACAACACACTCACGTCTCACAGCAGGGAGAATTCAATCCCACAGAAGTACAATGCGTGCACTCCAGCACTCCAAGAACCACCTCCCCCTTACAAGCAAATGACCATACATACCGCAAAGGAGTCTCCCGTGGTGAGGACCCTGCCCACCTGCATCTCCTCCACCATGCCAGTGAAACTGTCACAGCCGTGCATGCCTGCCGGCGGCATTAGCTCTCGTGCCCCCCACCCCTGCCCGTCTCCCAGGGGAGGCTTCAGGGCCACCCCCTCCCAGGGAGACAATGCTCCCTACACATACCCACTGTTTCACAGGGGCCATAATTACCGTCTGAGCATTCTTCATAATACCAGTCTAGTTCATAATAATCCGCCTCGATAAATTTCTGCATAGTCAGTGTTCTTGCAGAGGAAAGAACAGACTTCACAGCGCCATCGACATCAAGTGAAACGCTGCCATGCCTCCCTGCCCTTCCAGAACGCTGGGCACAAGAGCATCCGGAAACACACCAGAATTAGGCTGTGCATCCTCAGTGACAGTCTGGAGCCAAAACAGAAAAGGGGCAGCAAGCAGACAAATTCTTCTGGGAGGGCAAGAGCTGGGAGTGGGAGGAGCAGCAGGGGAAGCGATTTGCAGAGCTACCGAGACCCTGGCAGCCCTGCTAATAAAGCGGCACTGGACAGCAGCCCTGAATGGGAGTAGCTGGAATCGTCCTATCCAGACGCCCAGAGGGTGACGTCAGGGACACACACCACCACCCAGCTGTCTCACTCAAGCCTTGCCTCCTGCTCACTGCTCATCTTTCAATCTAACTGTTGCCATAGAAACTGGCTGGCTCTGAAAAAATGATGCAGCGATGGAGGAACTGTCTTCTCAGGATGCTGTGAGCAGAGGCCGAGAGGTACCACCCAGGGAAAAGGGCAAGTGCAGGGGCTGGGAGACTCGGGGTCTCAGCACCACCATCACCTCCAGCGGACAGGCTCATTCGCTCCATGTGGGGTCACGACAGAAAGATTCTGCATTTTCAAAATATCAACCTTTTAACACCAGACTATTCCTTTTGATTTCCTTTCTTTTGATTTTTATTTCAAACATGAAATATATTCTTAATGTGTTGATCACTACCTATAGGAAATGTGAATGACTTATAAAATGAGAGCGTTTTTATTTATATCCAGTATTTTTTCTCTGCTTATGCCTTGGCTCAAACTTCTGGAAAAAGAGCCTGCCACACACAAATAAAGGAGAATGCCATTACGAAGGGCCCAGGAGATACAATATACTGTTTTATGGGCACTTGTGGGTGGAATCGAGGACAAAAATACACATCTGTAGGACGAGAGCCGCCTGTGGGGATGAAGGGAGGAAATGGGTTTTAAAACTGTTCTTATATGGGACCAGCAGTTAGCATAATGGCTATGTCACTGGACTCCCATGTAGTTGACCGCGGCTCGAGTCCCAGACCCGGTGGCTTAAACTCACGCCGGGCGCGTGTGCGTGCGTGCCCAAGATCCCAAGAGGAGAATGTTAAAGAAGGGATTGCGGTGTGGCCATCCCCCCTGGGTGGTGATTTCTCACTTTCTGTCTCTCTGTCTCTGTCTCTCTGGCGAGCACACGCACCCTATAGCAAAAACCGCTCTTAAAAAAAAAAAAAAAAAAAGACAGGTAAAGCAGAGGCAGGTGTCCCAAGGTTTCCCAAGGTCTTGTCTCAAATCCCTTAAGGTGACAAGAGTCCTCATAAACGAATGAACAGTTAGCAGACTCCTCAGAAAACCGGCATGTTCAACAAGTCCTGTCTTGTGTCTGGGGGTGGGGGAAAGGTACAAAATCAATTCACAACATGAAGATTTAATAAAGAAAAAGGAAATGCAGACTCCTCAAGCAATAAGAAAATCAGATAAGGCTAGAAACCCCTTAAACAAAGGCTAGGCATGTTGACCTTACAGTGTTGTGAATTTCTTTAATATTTTATTCATACCCCATAGCCGATTAAAAACAATAGCTAGATGGATGGACGAATGGATAGAAGGAGGAACGATCGGCAGTATAATTCACAAAGTGGGTTCTGGAAGCCAGAGAGCCGGAGCTTTGGTTCAAGTTCCTCACTGGCCATCTCTGTGACCCTGTTAGATACATTGGTCTCATCTGCTAAATGGGGTGAGGATGAGGCACGTGGCAGAGACAGGGAGAGGCTTTAACTCATTCACGCATGGCAGAGCAGTTATACGGTGCCCGGGACAGAGTTTGCAATTAATGTTAGCTGAGACTGTCTTGATCACTCTAATTCTTTAAAAAAGGAAATAAGCCAGTATGAGCAATTAAAGAGAGAGTACACAGTTCCAAGCTATAATTAGCGGATTGAGGTAGAAGCACCATTTATAAGCCGTTCCCAGTATAATTAACTCGAAGGCTTTTGAGTTCACAGTAATGAGCAGGAGTGACAGGTCAGGGTGGTGGAGGAGGCAGAGGGACTTTTTCTTTCTTTCTTTTCTTTTCTTTTTTTTTTTTTTTAACTTAGGTTTGTTCATAGGTTTTTGTGCATGCCAAAGAGAGATGGAGGGAGGGAAAGTGAGAAATACCCCCACCCCCCAGCAGGGATGACCACACTGCAATCCCTTCTCCTCCATTCTTCTCCCAGGATTTTGGGCACACACGCATGTGCGCCTGGTGTGAGTTTCAAACTACAGAATCCTGGACTGGAACTGTGGTCAGCCCTGTGGGGGCCCAGGCCCCCAGCCACCAAACCACCTGCTCACCCCAGGACTATTTCTAAACAATAATATTTTCATTATTTAACACAACTTACAACAAATCTGAAGACCACACATACCCGATTTATTGGTTTTCTTAAATGAGAAGCAGCAGCACTTGCTTATGGGTGAACTTCATGGGCCCGGAGCAGTCTCGGAGTGAACGGTCCCCACTGAAACTCCTGTTTCATAGCCTCAGAGGGATGAGGTAACCTGTCCGTCTCTCTTCAGAGATTACTCCAAGAATTGGCTTCAAACCACGCTTTCCTTCATGCCCATAGTCTGACCGTTCCTGAGGGCTACAGCCCTCCCTGGCCCAGGGTCACTGAATACGAAAGAGCAAATGCCTCCCAACCATGATCTGCACTCACCACTACTCACCCTGGAGGGTCAGAAACAACAGGTCCAGGAGCAGCGTCAAGAAGACTCGCTGCGGGGACCAGCAGTTAGCGTAATGGCTATGTCACTGGACGCCCACGTAGTCAACCGCGGTTCACATCCCGGACCCGGTGGCTTAGAACTCACGCCGGGTGCATATGAGTGCGTGCCCAAGATCCCGAGAGGAGAATGGAGGAGAAGGGATTGCGGCGTGACCATCCCCCCTGGAGGGTGATTTCTCGCTTTCTGTCTCTCTGTCTCTGTCTGTCTGGCGGGCGCACGCGCCCTATAGCAAAACCCTCTCCAAAAAAAAAAAGACTCGCTGCCAGCAGGCCATCTAGCTCTCAGCTGGCCACCTCTTCAGCCAGTTAGGAAGTGTTGGCCGGCCATTCAGCACTTTCTCCTAGTTCTCAGGCCCTGCAGCCTCACTATCCCCTCCCTGTACGGACAAGGAGCAGACAGTTCAGGTCACTGGTCCAGGACCTCACAGCAAATGTCAAGAGCGTCTGGATATAAACCAGGTTAACCTACCTCCTAAGTCTTCCCACCTCATCAAGTGACTAATAAGACATCTAAGACTTATCTGTAAATGAAATTGGAGGGAAATCAATGTACCATTATCAACGATAACCCAAGTTGGGATTTCAAAGAGAAAACAAATTAGAAAAAAAATGTCAGAATAAAATAGGAGGCTGGGTGGTGGGACAGCAGGAAACCATGATGCTCTGCGAGGATGATCCACTTGGGGAGGTTCCAGGTCCACAGTGGAGGCCTCCCTGGGCACCCCAGGCAAACGTGCGATGATGGTGATCTGGAGTTGGGACCCTAAGGGGGCTGCTGTCTCTCATCTCTGTCTCTCTCACTCATAAAAATGATCAACTTTTAGAAAAAAAAAAATTTTAATGACAAGGGAAGTAAACGTGAAATTGAAAATATCAATGTGACTTCATGATATTAAAAAGAAATACGACTTTCAGCTCTGTCAGAAAAGTGACCCACAAGGACACCCTTCCAACCGTCCTGAGCTCAACATTCTGGTGCCTGGATTTGGGTTAGACCTTGATAGGGATTCTTGGCGAGCTGGGGAAGAAAAAAAAAAATCAAGATGGGCCTGTAACATTGGGTTTGGGGAAGGAAAGACCACTCCCAGATGTCTGGGTAGAAGTAATAAGGCACAGGGCCCGGCGGAAAAAGACTACCACGTGGCAAAGTGTGACAACTGGAACATCAAAAAGAGAGGACAGGGACCAGCAGTTACCGTAATGGCTATGTCACTGGACTCCCATGTAGTCGAACACAGTTCGAGTCCCAGACCCGGTGGCTTAGAACTCACACCAGGCATGTGTGCATGCGTGCCCAAGATTCCGAGAGGAGAATGGAGGAGAAGGGATTGCGGTGTGGCCATCCCCCCTGGGGGGTGATTTCTTGCTTTCTGTCTCTGTCTCTCTCTGTCTTTCTGGCGATCGCACACGCCCTATAGCAAAAACCTATCCAAAAAAAAAAGAAGAAGAAAAAGAGAGTACAGTTAATAATGGTTGAAAGGAACAAGTTGAGCCTGTAAAGCCCATAAGTCTACAATGAATATCTAAACAAAAAGAGCAACTCAGTGAACAAGGCAACTGATACACAAAGGACAGGAGAATATAACAGGAAGTGATCTTCTTAATCCATTTTAGGAAGCAGGAAGGGTGGGTGTGTATGACTGCTCTGTTCCACCTCTCGTATCTTCTATAAATCTCTGTACAAAGACGTCTCTAAGTAGGATGGCTATGAGTAAGTCAATCAAGTATGGAATGAAAAGATAGTTACCACGAACAGAAAGGCCTGACACTGTGGTCACCAGCGACACCCAGACAGGAGAACGAAGATCCCTAGGGCAGCGGAAGGAATGATTAGCCAGAAGGCTCCCGAGGAGAGCCGACTGTTCACACTGGGACCCTAAATGCCTGAGACATAAAGCTTGGGACGACCCCACTAATTCTTACAGGGAGACATTAACAAACCTCGTATGTGTTTTCAAACATGAACCAGGTGAGTATGTCATTAGAATGAGATATAAACAATTTGTCATTACTCCATGGAGATGGAGGCAGCTGGATCCCATACGGCCCATTGAGTGGTCTGAGCCTTGGACCTAGTGGTCTGAAAAATCACACAAGTTGCATATGCACGCATGCCCCAAATCCTGAGAGGAGAATCGAGGAGGAGAAGGGATTGCAGCATGGCCATCCTCACTGGATTTCTCACTTTCCCATTCTCTCTCTCACCAGCGAATGCACGTGCCCTCTAACAAATAATTAATTAATTAAAGAATTTGCCATTTTAGGCAAAGGCATCAGGTTGAAGATGGTCCCTCAAAAGATACATGCACCTGGGCCAGCCCCAGAGCCTAGTGGTTAAGGGAGAAGGATCCCACATGGCTGATCATGGATCAAATCTCAGCCCCACAGCTTAAAAACCATAGTGGGCACATGTGCAAATGGAGAAATGGTGGAGAGACTACAGCATCACCATTCTCCACTGAGGGACGCTCTCTCTCTTTCTGTCTCTAGTGATAGCACATGTCCTCTGGCAACTTAAAAAACCACATAAAGCTATGTCTACCTGAAGCTGTGACTATGCAAACAAGGTCTTTGCAGGTATAATTAAGACCTCAAGATGACATCATCCTGGAGTGAGGTGGCCTCTGAACCCAATGACAAGTAACCTTATAAAAGAGAAGGGAGGGATCAGCAGTTAGCGTAATGGCTATGTCGCTGGACTTCCATGTAGTCAACCGCGATTTGAGTCCCGGACCCGGTGGCTTAAACTCACACCGGGCGCATGTGCGTGTGTGCCCAAGATTCTGAGGAGAATGGAGGAGAAGGGATTGTGGCGTGGCCCCGCCCCCCCCCCCGGAGGGGGTGATTTCTCGCTTTCTGTCTCTCTGTCTGTCTCTGTCTTTCTGGCGAGCGCATGCGCCCTATAGCAAAAACCTCTCAAAAAAAAAAAAAAATGTATAAAAATGACAGCCACAAGTCTGTCCCAAGTGTCCGGGATATCATAGATCTCGCCGGCCACCTCTCTGCATGCTCACAGATGACCAGCACAGAACACGCCCGGCCCGGAGGCCGACTGAGCAAGAACTCGGTGCTCCTCCTGCCTCTAACAGTAGAACCACACAGCGGTCACAGCCCTCTCTGGAACACGGTCCCCAGCTCTAGGGCCTTCCACCTTCATGCCAGGAAACCCAGGCTAGAAGAGACGATGGTCCCAAAGAGGCTTCCTAACTGTCACTTTTTAAACTTTTTATAATTTCCAGAGGGCACATCATACACTTGCCAGAGAAAGAGACAGAGAGTGGGGGAGAGGGAGAAAACACCCCCACGTAGCATGGTCATCTGCAACTCCTTGTCTGTTTCACCATCCTGGCATGGCCTTTGGCATGCACACACAGGCTGCCAGCATGTTTTTCTTTTCTTTTCTTGAAGAGATTTTTGCTATAGGGCGTGTACACTTGCCAGAGAGACAGAGAGAGACAGATACACAGAAAGTGAGAAATCACCCCCCCGGGGGGAGGGTGACCATGCTGCAATCCCTTCTCCTCCATTCTCCTCCAGGATTTTGGGCACGCACGCACATGCACCCAGGGTGAGTTTCAAGCCTCAGGTCCAGGACTCAAACCTTTAGTCAGCCATGTGGGAGTCCAGCGACGTAAACATTATGCCATCTGCTGGTCCCTTCTTGTCTTTTATAAGAGAGGTTTTTTTGCTATAAGGCACGTGTGTTTGCTGGAGAGACAGAGGGACAGAAAGCAAAAATTCACCCCCTGGGGGGATAGCCATGGTGCAATCCCCTCTCCTCCATTCTCCTCTCGGGATTTTGGGCATGCACACATGTCTGGCATGAGTTTCAAGCTGCCACATCCAGGAACCATAGGTGACTATGTGGGACTCCAGTGCCTTAACCACTATGCAACCCACTGGCCCCCTCAGTGTGTTTTTCAATCCATGAGGGCGGGGACTTGAACTGTGCAGTCAGCCCTGTGGGATCTGGGTACCTTAACCTCCAGGCCATGGAGTTGGCCTCTACCCTTCCATTCTTGAGAAGGCCTTAGGGTTCGTATGAAATGTAGCCTTACAAGCAGGCCTTCCCTCCACTCGCTTCAGAAAATCAGCTGAACGGGATGCTCCTGCAGAGCTCTCTTTCGATCTTCCTTGGTTAAAACAGTGCCACTGCCAGTCACCACGCACCCACGGCAGAACAGGCTGCTAGCGAATAGCTTGCTGTCAACTCCCCCTCCCAACCAACTCCTCATTTCAGGCACAGGAGAAGCAGACACCCATCCCACCTCCAGGGGAAAAGCGGGGGATCGAAGCCTGGCTTTTCCAGAACACATCCAAAAGCAGGCAGAAGGTATTCCACAGAGCCCTGCAGAGCTGATGTGCATCCCGGGCTCGGTACAGTTCTCATTAAAATCAACCCTCCATGAGTGAAGGACAGAGAAGAGGAAAAAAGCCCATGTGCCATGGTATCGGCACACAGCCAGCACAGCTTTGGGTTTGCCTGCGGTCAGTCTCGGAGAGTTTAGGGGAAATCTCACTTCTATGACCAGCAGGTCACACAGCGGATCCACCAGCTTCAAAACACAAACCCACCAGCCCAAACGGCCGCCGAGTCCTCCCTGCCAACTCCGGCCGTATCCGCAGCAGCCGGGGCCCATCAGCAGGGAGCAGGAAGGGTGTGAGCTGAGCTGTCATATTGATGTTCTACCCGAGTCTGTTCCAGCTTTGTCTTAGACATGCTCGATTACCATGCAAAGGAAAACGGTCAATCTGTGCAGAACTGCTAGCCAAGCATTTTGGTTCTGATCAAGAAAAAGAAAAATCCAATGTTGGAATTTGGTTGGGTGAGGAACAGTGAAGGCTGGCAGGTGGCAAGTGACTGAGTGATCCAGAGGGCCACAAGGCTGGGTCTGTCCGCTGGTGTGAGAACCTGGCTGCTTGCTCACCAGATACCGGGCTCAGCTCTCCTGGTGCTGTCAGGTTCTTTGGCACACGGCTGCTGGTGACCACCTCTCCAAAAGACACCCTATTTCCTAGACCTGGGTGGAGGTGTCACGGTCTCCCGTGGCTAACACGCAGGACACAACCACACAGCCTGGCTCCTCTGCTTCCACCTTGAGCTCTGCAGACATAACTGTTCAGCTAAAAGTGGTGAAAGGGCCCAGGCGAGAACCCACTCATGTGAGGAAGGAGCGAGAAACAAGAGAAGGCACAATTCCATGGCTCACCGAAGTGTTTACCTGTCAACAATTGGTCCCAGGTCTTAAGAAAGAATATGGCAACTTGCTTTCTCACTTTTTCTGTCTCTCGCTTTCTCTCTCTCTTTCTCTCTCTCTCTCTGTCTCTCTCTCTCTCTCTGTTGAGTGCACATGCTCTACAGCAAATTAAAAATAATAATAACAATAAGTAAATAATTTTTTAAAAAAGAAAAAAGAATGGCAGAAAGAACCAACCTAGTTCTTGGGCACTCAGATGAGAGAAATTCAGGGCAACTATTCACAAACACACCATTACGTGTACATTTGAGTGTTTTTGTTAGCAAGTGATAACGAGAAGTTGTCCCTGACCATTATCACTAGATCCCTTTCCACCCGCCTGCATAATTTATCTTTCCTTCCTTCATTCAACTTCATTCAACCTTCCTACCTCCACACACAAGTCCGGATGAGACTGACCGACTCCGGTCTCCTCCTCGCCCCCCCAGGCAGCTCTCCGCAAACACACACTCTCAACCTATGTTTTCTCTTAGGTCACCATCTCATAAGCTATTTTTAAAACAAATATATATATGTATTTATTTGCTAGAGTAAGAAAGCATGCAAGAGAAGCAGAGAGAATTTTCTTTTTTTTCAGGTTTTTGCCATGGGATGCGTGCACTCTCCAGAGACAGACAGAGAGAGACGAAGTGAGACATCAACCCCCAGGGGGGATGGCCTTCTCCTCCAGTCTCCTCTTGGGATTTTGGGCACACACACACACACACACACACACACACACACCAGGTGTGATTTTTCAAACTGCCACATCTAGGACTAGAACCATGGTTGGCCACTTGGGAATCCAACGCCTTAACAACCAGGCCACGTGCTGCCCCCTTTTTTTAAAGAGTGTCTCACACAACTGCAATCCTCTGCCCCAACCTCCCAGTGAGCTATGACTACAGGTGCCACCACATCCCACCTGTTCAGGTTGACCCAGGATCGTGTGGCCCCAACCTTGCACCGTGTGGCTGGATAAATCTCCAATCTCCCTCCTCCTCTTCACAAGGTTAGCACTGTCTGCTACTGATGCATTCGCTCTGTTCAGGTTTAGTGCATATTGTGGTGCTTCTCATTTTGTTTTACCTAGGATTTTAATTATTGGGTTGTTGGAAAAAATCATGACATATTTTTCTTATGTTTTTCTATGCAAAAATGTGTCATGACTTTTCTGACAACCCATTAGAATAAAGGCAATCCTCAGAAGGCGGCAATACACGATATGATTTTCGTATTCTACATGCAGGTTTTGAAATTTGTTTTTACAAAAAATGTAAGCAAGGAGAAAAATTTGTTTTCTTGGTTTTGTTTTAATATTTACTTATTTGTTGTCTTTTTTTTTCTTTTTTTTTTTGGAGACTTTTTTGCTAGAGGGCGTGTGTGCTCGCCAGACAGACAGAGAGAGACAGAGAGACAGAAAGTGAGAAATCACCCCCCAGGGGGGATGGCCACGCCGCAATCCCTTCTCCTCCATTCTCCTCTCGGGATCTTGGGCACGCACGCACATGCGCCCGGCGTGAGTTTAAGCCACTGGGTCCGGGACGCGAACCGTGGTCGACTATGTGGGAGTCCAGCGACATAGCCATTACGCTAACTGCTGGTCCCTGTTGTCATTTTTTTTTTTTTGGAGAGGTTTTTGCTATAGGGCGCGTGCGCTCACCAGACACAGAGAGAGAGAGACATAGAGACAGAAAGCGAGAAATCACCCCCCAGGGGGGATGGTCATGCTGCAATCCCTTCTCCTCCATTCTCCTCTCAGGATCTTGGGCACACACGCACACGCTCCCGGCGTGAGTTTTAAGCCACCGTGTCCAGGACGTGAACTGCGGTCGACTACGTGGGAGTCCAGTGACATAGCCATTACGCTAACTGCTGGTTCCCTCCTGTTGTCATTTTTGAAGCCACCAGGTCTGGGTCTTGAACTTCAGCCGGCCATGTGGGAATCTAGCACCTTAACCACCATGCCACCTACTGACCCCAGAGAAACATTTTTTTTTTTTAACTTAAAAACAGATGTCTATATTTTCTTTTATTCAGAACCATTTGATAAGCACTCATTTAATGCAAGGCACTGTACAAAGCATGCTGGCCATTCAGACTCTGCCCTCTTGGGATATAGTCCATGAACATGGAAATTATTTTCAACAGTTCATAATCTTATAGAATTTAAGTCTTGCACGTATCTATAGCTTAACAAAAATCTTAGGTAATTGGACACATGCTTGAAGACTTAAGTGAATATTTCTAGGGTGCTCAGTTTTAGAATTCTTTAAGATGGTCCCTAAAATTATCACCTGAAAGCAATTTAATAGTACATTAAGAGGCTGGCACTGTAGCCTAGTGGTTAAGGGAGCCAGATTCCACATGGTTGACCATGGTATGACTCCTAGCCCCAGCAGTTTGAAAAACATACCAGGTATAGGTACATACTTGCTCAAAATTTCAATAGGGGGCCAGCAGGTGACGTGGTGGTTGATGCACTAGATTTCCACATGGCTGACAATGGTTTGAGTCCTGGACCTGGTGGTTTGCTTTCTTACTCCTCCCCCACTCCATCTCTGTCTCTCTCTCTCTCTCTCTGGTGAGCACAAGTGCCCTAGAGCAAAATTTAAAAACAATAATGATGTTAAATAAAATTAAATAATTTTTAAAAAATAAATCACAAATAATTATTGCTAATTAACCATTGATTAATAAATAAATAATTATTTTTTCAAGGCTTAATTGGACAGAGAAATGAAGGACAGGGAACTGTGGTATTACCAGGTCCCCTCTCTCTCCCCGCCATGGCTCTGGTAAGCACAGCAATCAGAAAAAACAAAATTACAGCTGTCCCTTGATTTGCAGGTTCCACATCCACATATTCAACCAAACATGAATCAAAACTTTTTTTTATTTTAAAAAAAAATGGTTGCATCTGTGCTGAACCTGTACAAACGTTTTTGGTCGTTCTTTCCTAAATAATACAGTATAGCAATTCCTTACCTAACACTTACTTTATATTAAGTATTACAAGTAAAGCACATAGAAGGATGTTACGTAGGAGGTGACATACAAATACTATATCATTTCATAAGGGACTTGAGTATCTTCCAACCAACCCCCTACAGTACCAAAGGATGACCGCACTTTCATCTGAAAAGCGAACCTGGGCCAGCCTTGCAGCCTAGCAGTTAAGGGAGTCAGAGCCCACACGGCCAACTACAGTTAAAGCTCCAGCCCTGACACCTTGAAAAACACACTGGATACATGTGCATGCTTGCATGCCCCGAATTCCAACAGGATGGAGAAAAGAAGGAGAGGGATTTTAGCATGAACACACCCCTCTGGGAGGTGTTTTCTCCTTTTTTCTCTCTGGTTAGTACGTATACCCTTTAACAACTTAAAAAAAAAAATAAAGACACTACAATTTTTTTTTTTGAGAGAGGTTTTTGCTATAGGGCACGTGCACTCGCCAGAAAGACAGAGAGAGACAAAGAGACAGAAAGCGAGAAGTCACCCCCACAGGGGGGATGGCCACCCCACAATCCCTTCTCCTCCATTCTTCTCTCGGGGTCTTGGGTACGTACACACACGTGCCTGGTGTGAGTTTAAGTCACCGGGTCTGGGACTCAAACCGTGGTTGACTACATGGGAGTCCAGCAACATAGCCATTATACCAATTGCTGGTCTTGACACTACAATTTAAAATAAATAAATAAATAAATAAATAAATAAATAAAAAGTTTCAACTCCCTTCCTATTAGACAATATAGAAAAACTCAAATTAAGAAACTGTCATAAAACAAAAAAACATTTTAAAAATGTCACTGCGGGATACTTTAGACTTCAGAGTGAAAAACTCTCAGACACATTTCAAAGCATCACAGAAATGTTAATGCTGATTAATTTTCAGATAATAAAAACCAAGGCCTCAAAGCTGGTACAAGTGATGTGTCCAAGACTACCCATGTTTTGCCAGATGACAGCCATGACCCTTTGGCAAAGGACTGTCAGGTCTCCAGCTACTTTTTCCCCCTAAGGGCCCCTCAGAAGAAAACCTTCACTATATACAGAAGTTACCAAAACCTCAAACGAGACCTCATCTACCCAATAGGGTTTATCTGCATCTCTCAATTCTCCTTCACCGTCTACCAATAACATGCATTATCGTTCTTTCCCATGACTGCCCTTGGCAAAAGTTTGAGAAGTTGAACCCTTGATAACACTTTGAATATAAATAACAACAAGAAACAAAAAGTCACACAACACATTTCTTGGAATGATCTTCCATACTACCTCAGTCATCTCCTTCGTGACTATTACCCTCTGTTATTTTCCACACAGTCACTAAGAGACAGCAAATTGTACGAACTAAGAGAAAGGGAAGGCATCTTTCCAACTAACTCTTGAAAATCTTTGGGATATGTTCAGATTTTTCTAAGAGTTCCTTCCTTCCTTCTTTCCTTCCTTCCATGAGTGAGAGACAGAGAGAGAGAGGTGGAGGGGTGGGGAGCCAGCTCAGCAGGGTCTTCACGCCACAATCCACCCCAGCTTCAGCCAATCCCATATTACGGTCATGAGTGCACCTGGCATGTCCAGGGAGGTCTTTGGACATGAATCCAGAACCCTCCTAGGTAGGTCAGCCTCCCAGCGCTGTGTTACCCCTGAGCCACAGTCTAGCCCCCAGAATGTGTTCAGATTTCTTAAAGACCACATTTGGTATTCTTAGGCAAACTACTTGTAAGTACTGCCTGGACTGAGGTCTGGAAGTAAAAGGAGCTGGTTAAAGATGAGAAGATCCCAAGTTGAAGCTCAGAAGAGGAGAAGTTCTGTGCATTTACAGAACCTTGAAAGCATAAGCCCCTTTTAACCCAGTAGACAATATGAAGGAAAAGGTGTGGGCTGGGCCTGGAGATGCCACACTGTGGAGAAGAATGAGCATGGTCCAGCTGGGCTCACGCTCTGCTTTGACCTTCCTGTGTGACTTCAGGCACATTTTAAAAATGGTGATAAAAAGGTTTCACCTCCAAGGGTTACTGAAAGGAAGGACTAACAGTGACTAGGAGATAAAATCTCAGTGAATGTTCTTCTCGCTCACCAACTAACCCTCATCATCTACACACTACCCAGCAGAAATCAGAAATGAAACCCAAAAAGGACAATTTTAAACCAAAGAGTGAGGCATCCAACCATATCCAAGTCTTCACGAAACGTTCTTAGAGGAGGAAGATGCCAGGACAGTCATTAAATCTCCCCACTCTCATAATGATGCCCCACTCAATCCCTCACTCGACATGTGTTCAATTAACTTATCCCATAACTCCATGACTCAGTATCTGCTAACTGGGAATAAGCAATTTTTATTGCATTAATTTAGAGAATATTTAAAATAAGAGTTAGTAATAGTGCAGTTCAAAGAGGCTTAAAAATAGTCATGTCTTCAAGCCCAATAATCACCTTGAAATATTCCTCAATGTATTTCATGAAGTCACGACTCAGGTGGACACATATTTACAAAGAAAGATGTTCACCCAAGTGTTACAAGGAGAAGAATCAGAAATAGCCTAGATTCCTAACAGTACATGAAAGGTTTGATATACATGGCAGAATATTGGGTAATGGTTAAATAATATTTTTTAAGATTTTTAAGGCCAGGGGATATGGTCAACATTAACTTATAAAGCATTATATTTCCAAATACACAATACATCTGATACAGGAAGAAAAAACAACTAGAAAAATTTCACAATGAGTGGAGGTTGCTAAGTTGGTTATATTTTTATTTATTTTCCAAACTATCTAAAATCAGCATACTTTTGTGACCAAAAGAAATGTTATTTTTAAAACCTAACTTCATTTGAAGACCATCTGTGCTCACTAAAAGGCCAGGCACGAAGTGTAGAGTGTGGCAAGCTCCATCATTCTCTAAAATAGTGGCAAGTCTGCCTGCTTCTTAACTCTGAAAAGGCAAAGGGCCTTTTGGCCAGAACCGCCATCTTCCAGTAATTAACCAAAATGACGAACACAAAGAGAAAGAGGAGAGGACCCCGATATATGTTCTCTAGGCCTTTTACAAAGTATGGAGATGTTCCTTTGGCAACATATATGCGAATCTACAAGAAAAGTGATATTGTAGACATCAAGGGAATGGGTACTGTTCAAAAAGGAATGCCCCACAGATGTTACCATGGCAAACCTGGAAGAGTCTACCATGTTACCCAGCATGCTGTTGGCATTGTTGTGAACAAACAAGTTAAGGGCAAGATTCTTGCCAAGAGAATTAATGTGCACATTGAGCATATTAAGCATTCTAAGAGCAGAGGCAGCTTCCTAAAACATGTGAAGGAAAATGACCAGGAAAAGAAGGAAGCCAAAGAGAAAGGGACCTGGGTTCAACTAAAGCGCCAGCCTGCTCCACCCAGAGAAGAACACTGTGTGAGAACCAATGGAAAGGAGCCTGAGCTACTGGAATCTATTCCCTATGAATTCATGGCATGATGGGTGTTAAAATAAACTAATCTGTGATATATTAAAAAAAAAAAAAAAGAAAAGAAAATCAGCAACGGACCCTTCCTATGGCCATGCATCACCAAAAATGTTACAAAATTGTTTTCAAACCCATGAAAAATAAAACTAAGATACAGAGAGGTTCTATGGCATCTTCATGGTGACAGCAATAACAGGGCTCAGCACTGGGGCAGAGATGCAGACGTAGTACCCGTAAATTTAGCAGTGGGGTAAGATGTCTTTGAGAACAGGGAAGGTCGTCCCTGAGTGCCTGCTGCATGTCCACACAGGGGCCTCTGTGGAAGCCAGAAGGCGGCAGGAAAAGCCAGAGTGAAGATGACAAGCACACACTCAACGTGAGATTCTGGCAACACATCACGGTGGGAGAGAGGGACGTACAAGTCACCTGCAGAGAGGCAACAGCTAAAGCAGAGCGGTAAGGGCAAGGAGATCCCAAGGCACAACACTGACAAATGCCCACAAGGAAGCAGAGAAAAGGGACTGCACTTAAAGCAGAAATAACGAGCTAGAGATGACTGGTCGGAGGAGGAGGCAGGGAGCTGGAATGCTGCCACAACACAGTCACACACACATACGTGCTGCAAATAAAACCCCCAGTGGGAAATGCTTTGAATGAGGGTTTCACGTTTAAGCATCACCCTGGCACCCCTCCAACAAGAGCTTAGAAGACGATGGGCTCCATACGGAGGCTCTTAGTTTGGGGTAGAGGTCAGCCAGGAGTACCTGTAGAGACACAGAGCGTTCCTTTATGCAGCGAGAGCTGGCCAGGTACTGGGCCGCACCCTCCGTACAGAAGGGGGAACAAAGCTAGAGCTGGGCCTATGACTTGAAGGTTAAGGGAGCTAGATCCCACATGGCTGACTGTCACTTTCAGGCCCTGGCAGCCCGAAAAACGTACTGGGTGCATGTGTGTGTGTGCCCCAAATCTCAACAGGATGAAGAAATGGACAAGATGAGACTGTGGAATGATCACTCCCACTGGGAGTGCTTTCTCCCTCTCTCTCTCCCTCTCTCTCTCTTTCTCTGACAAGTGCACATGCCCTCTGACAATTAAAAAAAGAAAGAAACAAGGGACCAGCAGTTAGCGTAATGGCTATGTCATCGGACTCCCATGTAGTTGACCGCGGTTCAAGTCCCGGATGCAGTAGCTTAAACTCACGCCGGGCGCGTGTGTGTGCGTGCCCAAGATCCCGAGAGGAGAATGGAGAAGGGATGGCGGCGTGGCCATCTCCCTAGAGGGTGATTTCTTGCTTTCTGTCTCTCTCTGTCTTTCTGGCGAATACACGCACCAAAAGCAAAAACCTCTCCCAAAAAAGAAAGAAAGAAAGAAAGAAAGAGAGCGAGAGAGAGAGAGAGGGAGGGAGGGAGGGAAGAACGAACTAACGAACAAGACCAGCCTATGGCCAGGAGCATACAGGAATGGGGTAAGCCAGGTCACATTTATTACGACACATGCATACAGAAGGGGAGAAAACCCCACTTTTGGCAGTGGCCATGTTAAGCCACTGGGTGTACAAGGCTGTGGGAGGTGGGACGGACAGGGAGGTCCGAGGGCAGCAGAACTTGCAGTCACACGCAGGTGGCTGGTGTCACAGCCCTGGGAAGAGAGCAGACAGAGAGCAGTGGGCTGGCATGCTGACGTTCAGGGAAGCTCAGTAGTCACCTGAGACCAGCCTGACTGCTCTGACCAAGGAGCCGGGGAGAATATCCTTTTTGAAAGTTCTAGGTGCACTCCAAGCCAGAGCTAGTGATTTGGAAGCTCAGAGGAAGAGGAAGAGACACTGGCAAAGAAGGCTGGAAGGACCGGCCAGGGCGACAGGGGAATGTCTGGGAGGAAGTTAGGCCCAGGAAGCCAAAGCTGAGGTGGCCACTAGGACAACCCTGCTCGAGGGAAAAGCAAGACAACGGGAATCAAGAATCCCCAGGGGCAGAAAGAAGAGCGGACAGACCCTGCCAGAGGCCCTGTGTCCTCCTGCCCTGTCTTGGCAGGTTCCTACACCTCTGGGACGGCCCTGTATGAATAAACCATGACACACTGGGGTTGTGGCACGTAGCCATAAAACTGGCTGCACAAACACTGACTCCTGGAATGTGTGGACACGCGTGAAAGAAGAAAGGTGGGAAAGAGTAAGTTCTCACAGGGTCCCCTTTACGGGCATGATGCCAGAGTGCTGGGTTAAGGAGCAGGGATTCCTACACGCGATTCCCGGCCCCACGAACCCACTGTACGAGCTTAGCAAATCCTTTCACCCTGGGCCTCATGGACCTCCTGTGGTGGGATTAGGTTAATGGGCTTTCATTTTCTCAATTTTTTTTTTTTTTTAATTTCATGGGGTTGAGCTGACCCTACACACAATTGTTAAGTACTCTGTACTGGGAGCTAGATCCCACACGGCCAACTGTAGTTCAAATCTCAGCCCCTGTAGACTGAAAAACATGGCAGGCACCGGTGCATGATGCCCAAAATCCTCATGGAATGGAGAAAAGGGATTGTGAGATGATCATGCCCCACACTGGGAGTGCTATCTCTCTCTCTCTCCCCTTTCTTTTTCTGTCTTGTGAGCACATGCACCCTCTGGCAATTAAAAAAAAGAAAAGCCTGGACCAGCAGTTGGCATAATGGCTTTGTCGCTGGACTCCCATGTAGTCGACTGCGTTCGAGTCCTGGACCCAGTGGCTTAAACTCAAATCGGGCACATATTCATGTGAGCCCAAGATCCCGAGAGGAGAATGGAGGAGAAAGGATTGCAACGTGGCCATCCCCCCTGGGGGTGATTTCTCACTTTCTGTCTCTCTCTCTCTCTCTCTCTCTCTCTCTCTTTCTAGCGAGCGCACAAGCCCTATAGCAAAAATACTCTTAAAAAAAAAAAAAAAGAAAAGAAAAAGAAAAGCCATAAAATGGCAAGGAGAGATGGTTTAATATGTAAGTTCCCAGACCCTACTCCCTCTTCCCACACTGGCAAATTAACCAACTCCATGTAGGACACCACCCAAAGGTGTTGGAGAGCTTCCTGCATCGGCCCCACCCAGTGCAAAGTCCCTGGGTTAGGTAATGGAAGAAAATCAATGATCCAGGAGCCATTTTTATCTACTTAGTCAGAAAACCTCAGCTGGCGCTCCAATAAGTCAGGTTCTTTCAAAGGATTACGAATGCATTTTAGACACTCAATAAACACTTGCTGGCTGATTCATTAATGTTACTTTATAGTAAAAGCAAACAATAGAGCCGAATCTTGAAACGCTTATTTCATAACCTTCTCTTCTCCTTAGAGAAAAGGTTGTTCCAGATCAACTCGAAGGTGGAGTGGTCAGCAGATCATATGCACGTGAGGCAGACTGACTTCTTTTCTCGACAAATGCTCCTTAACCAAAAAGTCATACAGAGCAACCACAAGAAAACGTAGCCACGCGAACGCAGCCACCTGCCTATCCGGTGTCTGCCGCACATCACGCGGCTGGCAAAGTCTGTCCTGCCCATGGTCGTCCTCATGGGATCAGAAAGCATAACCTACAGTCCACAGGATGGAGGCGAAAATCACAGGAAAGAAGGAAACTCACGTTCAAATTAGGCGACCTCAGGCTAAGTGACACCTGGGACGGTGGCCTTGAGCCACACAAAGATATTAATAAGGTTTTCATATGCTAGACATAGATTTTTAAATAAGTAAGCTACTGGCATTTTCTGAGACTGGGGTTTTTGGTGGCTTGTTGATTTGCCCTATGTTTCACTAGATGAGTCTTCTTTTTTTATTGTCACAGATCATGTGCACTCACCAGAGAGGAAGAGAAACAGAGAAAGGGACCAGCCCCTGGTGGGGCATGGTCACACCACAATCCCTTCTCCTCTGTCTCTCCATCTTTGGGATTTAGGCCACTCCCTCACACATGCCTGTCAAGCCAATGAAACTGGGATTTGAACTGTGGTCAGTCATGTGGAATCTGGCGCCTTTGACCAATCTACTACAGGGCAGCGCATATTTTCAAGCTAGAATTCTCCTCCTCTCCACTTTTTTTTTTTTTTTAGCTATTCTGAGAAAGTGTGGTTAGAGTATGGAGTGAGACCAGATGATCCCGGTTTGACTCTTGGCACGCCACCTTGCTGGCTGTGTGACTTAGGGGTAGCATCCTAACTTCCCTGAGCCTCAGTGTCGTCTGTAGAATGGGATGGCACGAGTATTTAACTCAGATGTCACTGTGAGGATGAGATGAGCTATGCAAAGCCCTAAAAACAGGGCTGGCACACAGTAAGGCCTCAATGTTGACGCACAGGAAGAGCAAATTCTTTCTCCCCGTGCAACTGTCTAAACCCAAATATTCCATATTTGTGGATGCGTTTGCCACATAGGTCATTTTCAATTTCTACTTCTGAGACTCATAAGGAATTAGAAATCCACTTGAGTGGGGACGTGTCGAGACTTCTGAAAAGGTCACCTCTCAACTGGTAAAGGCAAGGCATTCTTGCTTCTTAGGGCACCAGGCGAGGGCCAGCATGAAAGGGCATCTCTACACTCAGAGGGGGATGATAAATAGGAAAGGGTGTTGAGTTTCATCTCACTTCCTGATGGCCAGGAATCTGTGGTCTAATCTGTGAGCAAAGAGGGCCCTCTTACAGAGGGAGCGTAGCAGAACCCCAACTCACACCCACGTAACAGCGAACCACTGCCCTCGTTCCTGCAGAGAAATCTAGAATAAAACAAGAGGCAATGCTGTCCTCCACACCTCTCACGAGTGACTGAGCGCTCCGGTGAACACAGCACTGAGTCAGGGCATCTCGTGGGGTCCACATATTAACACACACATGCACCCCAAAAGGACACCACGCACAGAGCAGGCCTTCTAACCTCTGCCCTCCCTGAACCGTCTGCCAGTGTAGTAAGGCTCACAGATCTTCCTCGTAAGATTTGAAGACATAAACTAAAATACAAAGTATGGCAAAAGAAAATAATTATAACATAGTTAGTAAACTTTTAAAAAAGTCTGTGACGAGAAAAAAGTCGTCTGTGAGACCAGCAGTTCGCGTAATGGCTATGTCGCTGGACTCCCACGTAGTCAACTGTGGTTCGAGTCCCGGACCCGGTGGCTTAAACTCACACCGGGCGCATGTGCGTGCGTGCCCAAGATCCCGAGAGGAGAATGGAGGAGAAGGGATTGCGGCATGGCCATCCCCCCGGGGGGTGATTTCTCACTTTCTATCTCTCTGTCTCTCTCAGTCCTTCTGGCGAGCGTACGCGCCCTGTAGCAAAAACCTCTCCAAAAAAAGTCGTCTGTGACACAAGGATGTCTTTCTTCATTTATTAATACATTAAATGACAGCTGTATCAGCATGCCTTAATAACAAATGTCATTTCGAAGCAGTAATGAGTAAAAACAGTATTTCCAAGTTTTTCCACTGTAGCATGACATAAATGTGTTTATTTGTGGTTCTGCTGGTGACAAACTCACAGGCCTGCCGCTGTTATCTATGTTCATACTAAAAGAAAATACTACATTTCAATGGAAGTTAATGAAAATAAAGATTTAATCTTTTTTCCTTTATAAAGTCATGGAATCCCAAATACTCTCTTCAGACCCTTTCAGGGACCCAAGACATTGGTTTGAAAACCCTACTCCACGGGGTCTTATATTAAGAGTTAATACCCTTGGGACCAGCAGATGGTATAATGTTATGTCTCTGGATTCCCACATAGTCGACCGCAGTTCAAGTCCCGGATCCGGCAGCTTAAAACACACTCCAGGCACGTGTGCCTATGTGCCCAAAATCCCAAGAGGAGAATGGAGGAGAAGGTACTGCAGTGTGGTCATCCCCCCTGGTGAGTGATTTCTTGCTTTTGTTTCCTGTCTCTCTGGCGAGCATATGTGTCCTATAGCAAAAAAAAAAAAAAAAAAATCTAAAACCAAAGTTAAATGAAGAGACATTCGGCAAACTTAATTTACATTAAGCACAAGAACGACAAAAGAAAATAGAGAATTAAAGTGGCACTCGGATGCAACTATGCTATAAAAATTTCTAGAAGCTCTGCTCGATATTTTTGTTCTTTCGATTCTTTTTTTAAACTTTGTTATAGAGCACATGCACTTGCTGGATACTAAGGCAGAAAGAGACAGAGAGGGAAAATGAGAAAGCACTCCCCAGGGGCGACCATACTGCGATCCCTTCTCCTCTATTCTCCACTCAGGATTTAGGGCACCTACGCATATGAGCCCGACATGTTTCCCAAACCACCGGGTCAGGAACTCTACCACACAGTCGGTCATGTGGGACCCAGGTGCCTTACCCACCACATCAACTGGATGACCCAGTTCTTCCAATTTTATAATAACTTGTGTTACCCACTGCCGAGTTCAAAGGATTTTTTTTCTAAAATGTGTAACTAAAAATTTTAAAAAGACATAATCTTTGTCTCAGTCTAAGGTTCAATGGATCTTAGAAATGGTGAGTTGCGGGATGAGCAAATGGTATAATGGTTACATTGCTGGACTCCCACATATCAAGTCCTGGACTCGGCGGCTTAAGACTCACACCAGGCAAGTACGTGTGCATGTATGCCCAAGATCCTGAGAAGAGAATGGAGGAAAAGGGACTGTAGCATGGCCATCCCCCCTGGAGGAGGGGGTGATATCTCCCTTTCTATCTCTGTGTCTCCAGCGAGCACTCATGCCTTATAGCAAAAATCTTTCTCTTAAAAGAAATGGTGGGGGGCCAGCAGATGGCGTAATGGCTACGTCACTGGACTCCCATGTAGTAGAATGCGGTTTGAGTCCCAGTGACTTAAATTCACGCCGGGCACGTGTGCATGTGTCCCTAAGATCCCGAGAAGAGAATGGAGGAGAAGGGATTGCGGCGTGGCCATCCCCCCTGGGAGGTGATTTCTTGCTTTCTGTCTCTCTGTCTCTGTCTTTCTGGCGAGCGCACGCGCCCTATAGCAAAAAAAACTCTTAAAAAAAATAAAAAAGGAAAAGAAAAAGAAATAGTGGGTGGGTGCTGTGGAATAAACACTGGGCCACTGAATGTCCATTTCCTCTTGAATAAAACTAAGCCTGCCCAACTGGAGACCTTTCCCAAGGATAAAACAAGGCCATTCAAGGAAAGTTCTCTGAACGTCACGTAGCACAGCCATGGGTAGTGTTCCAAGTACGCTGAGCGTCGGTGGCTAATGAATCGAACGCGGCACCCAGGAGCCTCCAGGGCAGGACGGGCCATGAAGGGTCCTGCGGAATCACTGGAGAGTCTCCTAAGGAAGAGTAAATACCAAGATTTCCTGAAAGATACACGGGATCTTCAAAACGTTCGTGGAAAATGCATGTATGTGCATGGATTTTGACCATCTTTTCTGGTACCGAAATAAACTCTATTTCTGCTTTTGGTAAACTTGTGAAGTCCCTTTGTAATTCTGAAGAATTCTTCTACAGTCTAAAAGAAGCAAAATCTACCAAGGAGGTTACTCCAGGTTCTATTTCCTACACAACTGGTCCTAGAGATGTCACAACAAACAAAAGGAATGGGGACCAGCAGTTGGCGTAATGGCTATGTCGCTGGACTCCCATGTAGTCGACCACGGTTCAGGTCCCGGACCCGGTGGCTTAAAACTCACGCTGGGTGTGTGTGCGTGTGTGACCAAGATCCCGAGAGGAGAATGGAGGAGAAGGGACTGCGGCATGGCCATCCCCCCTGGGGGGTGATTTCTTTCTTTCTGTCTCTCTGTCTCTCTCTGTCTCTCTGGCGAGCGCACGTGCCCAATAACAAAAACCTCTCCAAAAAAAAAAAAAAAGATAAAATGAGTACACAACTTCCTATCTACCCTGGCATGGATTATTCTATTTTTATTCCTGCTGAGACTGGTTATCTTCATTGTTCACAAAGAACTATAGGGTTTACATAAGGTAATAAAAATATAAGTCAACATAAACAAATTCCTTTCTCATAAATACCTAACAGAGAAAACCTGACAACAGCCCCAGATGGACCCTAAAGGAGAAACTGTTGATTCAGCTGGTTTATTCTAAATGATCTCACAAACTCAAGAAAATTGGAGATGACAGTCTGTAGCAGTGAAAGCAATTACAGAAAACTTTCAGAGATGATTATAATCTGGTTTCGAACCAAGTTACGCACATGGGGAAGCAGGACTGCTGTCCATTTTGTTTTAAAGAGTGAAAGCATTATACACAGACATGGAAATGAAAGGGCTGCAATGAATTTCAAAAGAGGAAAACTGCTTCTAAAAAGGCATCTCTTCAATAAACATCATCAGCAAGTATTAATTTTTTCACCACCCTTTTTTCAAGTCTGCACCGTCAAATTTCATGCCTTTGTCGTTGCGAACACACACGCAAAAGGGAAAGGACGAACCTAGTGTACTGCTCACCCTACCAGGTATCAGCTCTGCAGTCCATCCGCATGACTGCAGCTTCAGTAACAATAACCAACTTAGCTTCACCAAGAGAGGCAGCAGCCTTCATAGACAGGCCTTGCAAGATCACACACATGAGCCACCCAGATGGTCCCAACCTCTTTGGTTTTAATATGTAGAGAAACTTCTTCTCAATTAGAGTTTCTAAAGACTCACATGGCACCGGCACTTTTGATAAAAAGGGCAAATGGGAACATTTTTAAATTCATCTGTCTGGCTAGTGCACACTCCACGTGTGCTTTGAAAATCCATTATACCCCACAAAGATAAACAACAATTAAGCATACATAAGAAACCATAAAATACAAATTTTTCAAAGGAAATAACAAAGAAATAATCAAATAAAAAGAACTAATAAACAAATAAAAGCAAGAGGAAGAAAGTTCCATGAAATCTTCCTTGGTTCCACCACGCTCAAATTTCTCTTCAGAACGTTTCAAGTTGAGCCCTTTCATGTGGTCTACCTCTACAGCCACATTTCTTTGACCACCTTTCCACAGACATGGCAAGCAGTACACGATCTCACATGGACCTGTCATCACCCCACTGTCACAGCATCAGAGTGCAGCTACTTACGGAAGTATTTCAGCGTCTCTTCGATTTGCTCGGTAGTGAGGTCGATGTTGGCATCTGGAGAAATGAGGGGTGTGTGGAGCCAGTCGTCGTGGTCATAACCGTAGATGGTGTCGGCTCTTAGCTTATAATGGGGCAGCTGCTCCTCCAGCAGGCTGATGATCTCGACTTCCGGAAGATCGGTGCTGTTGCACACATCTGGAGAGGAGACCGAGACGTAAGAGCCAGGCCACTGGCAGCCTCGCTGCTGCTAGCTACCTCCCTGTGCAACCTGCCGCAGGCGTCTCTGGCTCCTGCACCTAGTGGATGAGTGATGAGACGAGGCCATAACAAGGGGTCTTTTTCCAATTCCAATTCTATTCTCAAAACTCAGAATTATGCGGGACTAGCAGTTAGCGTAATGGCTATGTCGCTGGACTCCCATGTAGTCGACCGCAGTTCGCGTCCCGGACCCGGTGGCTTAAAACTCATGCTAGGCACGTGTGCGTGCGTGCCCAAAATCCCGAGAGGGGAATGGAGGAGAAGGGATTGGGCATGGCCATCCCCTGTAGGGGGTGATTTCTCGCTTTCTGTCTCTCTGTCTGTCTGGCGAGTGCACGTGCCCTATAGCAAAAACCTCTCAAAAAAAAAAAAAAAAAAAAAAAAAAAAACTCAGAATTATGGGTGGTTACTGTCAAGACCTATCCGAGACCGTCCTTGCTCTTTAGTGTCCACTGTTTGGAAGAAAAGCCAAAATTCTTGAGCCTTCATCATCTAGCTTTCTTCCAGTCCTTTCTCTGGCCTCTCTCTCTTTCTCTCTCTCTCAAGCATTACACACTTAAGACAAGCCAGTTATAATTTCGCCAATATGCCTAATTTCCCCTGGCCATTCTTTTACTACTTAAGATAGTCCTCTCATCAAGACTGTGGCCTTCACTTAATTTACTCATTGATCTGTTCATTCACCCATGCTTTCTTCCTTCCATCCATCCATTCATGCAGACATATTCTGCGTGCCAAAGGCACAGAAGAAGCAACAGTTACAGTAATTATGGTCCTGCCCGTGCGACACTGTACTCTTAAAGGGTGGCCAACAGTTGGCCAGTAGGTGCCCATCCTTCAAAGCACAGCTGGAATGCGACATCTTCACCAGCATACTGCTGTTTTGAGCACTCCAAGCAGAATGAGTCTCTTCCCTTTGCTATATTCTCAGAGCATTTTGTCCAGACTCCTGCTACTACATGTATTAAGTTCTGTTTTGTGGGTATTTTAGTATCGATTTATCTTATTTTTTTTAATATATTTTGAGGGACCAGCAGATGGCATAGTGGTTACATCGCTAGACTCCCACACGGTCGACCGTGGTTCAAGTCCTGGATCCACTGGCTTGAAAGTCACATAGGATGCATGCGCATGCATGCCCAAAACCCCAGAGGAGAATGGAGAAGGGATTGTAATGTGGCCATCTCCCCTGGGGGGGGGGGGGGGTCATTTCTCACTTTCTGTCTCTGTGTCTCTCTGTCTCCCAGATACGTGCCCTATAGCAAAAATCTGTCTTAAAAAAAGTATACACACACACGGGGACCAGCAGTTAGCATAATGGCTATGTCTCTGGACTCCCATGTAGTCAACCACGGTCCGAGTCCTGGACCCGGTGGCTTAAACTCACACAGGCACGTGGGTGTGCATGCCCAAGATCCTGAGAGGAGAATGAAGGAGAAGGGACTGCGGCGTGGCCATCCCCCTGGGGGATGATTTCTCGCTTTCTGTCTCTCTGTCTTTCTGGCAAGTGCACGCACCCTATGGCAAATCCCCCCCCACCAAAAAAAACTATACACACACACACATATATATTTTATATATATATATATATACACACATGTGTATATATTTCATATATATAATATATACATATATTTCATATATATACACACATATGTGAAATATATACATGTGTGTATATATACTGAAACTTATTTATTTCCCTATGAGGGACAGAGAGAAAAATCCAGAGGGGAGAAGAAGCACGCCCAACACCCCTGCGATCCGGTCCCAGCCTCAGCCAATCAGGATCACGGGGAGAGTGTGGACCCAGCACACAGGGAGGCCCCAACCACAAACAGGCCCTGCCCGTGGAGCCCAGCTGCAGTACCCCCGCACCGCCTGTCCCCGTATCCGACCCATCGTGCTGTGTGAGATGGCACACTCCCACCCTTGTCCTCAGTCCCCACCTGTACCCCAGCGCTGGCCCAGCCTGTGCTCAGACGGGGCATCACACTACAACAGTGAAAGATCCATGCGAGGCAGATTAACGCATGCCACCTTTTCACTGAATTGCAATCACAACAGCATGGCAAACGTAACCAGGACTGGGACCCCCACACACTTCTCCATCCCAACACTTACTTAGTCGCAGGAGAAATACAGAAAATTAGCTAAAATAATGGGTGTTAATTAGCTAGCAACTCATTCTGACCTCCGTCACTGGATCAGCCCATTTCGCAGAAAGCATCTGAGACCTATGACAGTGAACGACCCACGGGGGCAGAGGTGGTCTTGCCAAATGA
The DNA here is from genome assembly GCA_026018925.1 of Tupaia tana. Lineage (NCBI taxonomy): Eukaryota > Metazoa > Chordata > Mammalia > Scandentia > Tupaiidae > Tupaia > Tupaia tana. The sequence continues at coordinate 24,761,545 of JAKSZU010000027.1, read as the reverse complement.
GCTGCACACAGCTGATCAAGAAGGAGTCAACTTGATCCCTTGTTCTAGAAATGCATCTTCCACTGAGAAAAACCAATCGGAAGAGAAGAACACCCTTGGGGTCAATTCTTAACAAAGTGTATCATGTTCTTGCCTTAAAGTAGGGTGCACATTCTCTGAGAAGAATCCCACATGGATACTGGGAACTAGATATTTCAGGCACAGGAGAAATGAAGATTTTCTACTCATAATTCAGCCTCCAGCAAGCAAAGCTAGTGTGGCAGGAGAGTTGAGCCATTCTCTGAGAAGAATCCACAAGGATACTGGGAACTAGATATTTCAGGCACAGGAGAAATGAAGATTTTCTACTCATAATTCAGCCTCCAGCAAGCAAAGCTAGTGTGGTAGGGAGCCCCTCTGGCCTTCTATCCCTGTCCCTGTGTCTCTGAGGTCTCTGTGTCTCTCTGCTCCTGTCTCCTCATTTTTTTTTTGGTAATTTTTCCTTTTTACGATTTTTTTAAAGGTAGAATTTCTCTCTGGTTCTCAGCTCCATCTTTTGTTTTGCTAATAAGCCCTTCTGCTCCTTTCTCCCAGGCAGGAGAGTTGAGCCATTCTCTGAGAAGAATCCACATGGATACTGGGAACTAGATATTTCAGGCACAGGAGAAATGAAGATTTTCTACTCATAATTCAGCCTCCAGCAAGCAAAGCTAGTGTGGTAGGGAGCCCCTCTGGCCTTCTATCCCTGTCCCTGTGTCTCTGAGGTCTCTGTGTCTCTCTGCTCCTGTCTCCTCATTTTTTTTTTGGTAATTTTTCCTTTTTACGATTTTTTTAAAGGTAGAATTTCTCTCTGGTTCTCAGCTCCATCTTTTGTTTTGCTAATAAGCCCTTCTGCTCCTTTCTCCCAGGCAGGAGAGTTGAGCCATTCTCTGAGAAGAATCCACATGGATACTGGGAACTAGATATTTCAGGCACAGGAGAAATGAAGATTTTCTACTCATAATTCAGCCTCCAGCAAGCAAAGCTAGTGTGGTAGGGAGCCCCTCTGGCCTTCTATCCCTGTCCCTGTGTCTCTGAGGTCTCTGTGTCTCTCTGCTCCTGTCTCCTCATTTTTTTTTTGGTAATTTTTCCTTTTTACGATTTTTTTAAAGGTAGAATTTCTCTCTGGTTCTCAGCTCCATCTTTTGTTTTGTTAATAAGCCCTTCTGCTCCTTTCTCCCAGGCAGGAGAGTTGAGCCATTCTCTGAGAAGAATCCACATGGATACTGGGAACTAGATATTTCAGGCACAGGAGAAATGAAGATTTTCTACTCATAATTCAGCCTCCAGCAAGCAAAGCTAGTGTGGTAGGGAGCCCCTCTGGCCTTCTATCCCTGTCCCTGTGTCTCTGAGGTCTCTGTGTCTCTCTGCTCCTGTCTCCTCATTTTTTTTTTGGTAATTTTTCCTTTTTACGATTTTTTTAAAGGTAGAATTTCTCTCTGGTTCTCAGCTCCATCTTTTGTTTTGTTAATAAGCCCTTCTGCTCCTTTCTCCCAGGCAGGAGAGTTGAGCCATTCTCTGAGAAGAATCCACATGGATACTGGGAACTAGATATTTCAGGCACAGGAGAAATGAAGATTTTCTACTCATAATTCAGCCTCCAGCAAGCAAAGCTAGTGTGGTAGGGAGCCCCTCTGGCCTTCTATCCCTGTCCCTGTGTCTCTGAGGTCTCTGTGTCTCTCTGCTCCTGTCTCCTCATTTTTTTTTTGGTAATTTTTCCTTTTTACGATTTTTTTAAAGGTAGAATTTCTCTCTGGTTCTCAGCTCCATCTTTTGTTTTGTTAATAAGCCCTTCTGCTCCTTTCTCCCAGGCAGGAGAGTTGAGCCATTCTCTGAGAAGAATCCACATGGATACTGGGAACTAGATATTTCAGGCACAGGAGAAATGAAGATTTTCTACTCATAATTCAGCCTCCAGCAAGCAAAGCTAGTGTGGTAGGGAGCCCCTCTGGCCTTCTATCCCTGTCCCTGTGTCTCTGAGGTCTCTGTGTCTCTCTGCTCCTGTCTCCTCATTTTTTTTTTGGTAATTTTTCCTTTTTACGATTTTTTTAAAGGTAGAATTTCTCTCTGGTTCTCAGCTCCATCTTTTGTTTTGTTAATAAGCCCTTCTGCTCCTTTCTCCCAGGCAGGAGAGTTGAGCCATTCTCTGAGAAGAATCCACATGGATACTGGGAACTAGATATTTCAGGCACAGGAGAAATGAAGATTTTCTACTCATAATTCAGCCTCCAGCAAGCAAAGCTAGTGTGGTAGGGAGCCCCTCTGGCCTTCTATCCCTGTCCCTGTGTCTCTGAGGTCTCTGTGTCTCTCTGCTCCTGTCTCCTCATTTTTTTTTTTGGTAATTTTTCCTTTTTACGATTTTTTTAAAGGTAGAATTTCTCTCTGGTTCTCAGCTCCATCTTTTGTTTTGTTAATAAGCCCTTCTGCTCCTTTCTCCCAGGCAGGAGAGTTGAGCCATTCTCTGAGAAGAATCCACATGGATACTGGGAACTAGATATTTCAGGCACAGGAGAAATGAAGATTTTCTACTCATAATTCAGCCTCCAGCAAGCAAAGCTAGTGTGGTAGGGAGCCCCTCTGGCCTTCTATCCCTGTCCCTGTGTCTCTGAGGTCTCTGTGTCTCTCTGCTCCTGTCTCCTCATTTTTTTTTTTGGTAATTTTTCCTTTATACGATTTTTTTAAAGGTAGAATTTCTCTCTGGTTCTCAGCTCCATCTTTTGTTTTGTTAATAAGCCCTTCTGCTCCTTTCTCCCAGGCAGGAGAGTTGAGCCATTCTCTGAGAAGAATCCACATGGATACTGGGAACTAGATATTTCACGCGGCACGCTTTGCGCGCCGCGCGGTTTTCTATTTTGTGATTTTTTTCTTTAAAAAAAAAAAGAAAAGCAATTATAATTTTTTATTTTTTTGTCTTTTTTCTCTCTTTTTGTTGTTGTTTCTCTCTCTCTTTTTCATTTTCCTTTTTCTTGTCTCTCCACCCAATATCTACTGAATCTGCTGCACCAGCTATCACTACAGAACGGCAATCCGATTCTAGAACACCTCTGTCTGCTTGCTCCTGAACATTGAGGCTTAACTTCAAGAATTTGAAAGAAACACGCCATTCATCAGATGACAAGAAATCACCGTCGGATCACGAGAAATATGGGAAAACGAGAAAATACCTCTCCTCCAATGGAAAAGAGTAACTCTCCTTCATCCACAAGCAGTTCGGTGAAAGTCATGGAAATGTCTGATAAGGAATTTAGAGCATTCGTAATGTCGAAGCTAACAGAGATGGAAGAAAAGAGAGATAATGAACTGCTAAAGAGAAAGGAGAAAGAAGTTGCCGAGTTCCAGGAGATGAGGAAATTCTTGCAAGATCTAAAAGAGGAATTACACACTTTACAAAAGACTCAAACGGAACTGCTAGAGATCAAGTCTATAATACAAGAAGTCAAAATCTCCCTTGAAAGTATTAAAAGCAGACTAGATCATTCAGAAAATAGAATCTCACATGTAGAAGAGAAAATGGCTGGCTTAGAAAAGTCCACCACGAAGACTGAGAAAATGGCTCAAAAATTTGAGAATGATATGCGAGAAGTACTGGATACCATCAAACGTCCAAATATCCGGATAATTGGCATTCCAGAAGGTGAAGAGACCCATGAGGGCATTGATAATCTATTCCATGAAATCCTGCAAGAAAACTTTCCAAACCTAGAGAGGCATTCAAAGATCCAGTCCCAGGAAATACAAAGGACCCCAAATAGAATCAACCCAAGAAGATCTTCTCCAAGACACATTATAGCCAGGTTGACCAAAACCGCAGACAAGGACAAGATACTAAGATTGGCAAGAGAGAAACATCAAGTTACCTACAAAGGACATCCCATCAGGCTAACAGCAGATCTCTCATCGGAAACAATGCGAGCGAGGAGAGAATGGGAAAATATATTCAAAGTGTTACGAGAGAAGCAATTTCAGCCAAGAATACTGTACCCGGCAAGATTATCTTTCAGGTGGGAAGAAAAGACAAGAACATTCTCAGATAAACAAAACCTGAAAGAATTTACCAGCACCAGACCAGATCTCCAAGAAGTTCTCAAGGGTGTGCTGTATCAAGAAAATTAAACACAGACACACGGAAATAAGAGTCCAAAAACTATGAAAGTGGCCAACTTAATCAGAGGGACAAGTCTGAATTTGAATATTATATCCCAGAATTTAATCAGGAAAATTGAACCAGAACAGAAGATAAAAGTACATGAGACTGATAGGTTCATGCACCTTCCATTTGAACAGAATCCTAACTTGTTTCCTGGCTTTAAGCAAAGTTCCTTGGCATTTCTTTGAGTTAAGTTATAACTGGTTTTCTTAGTAGTAATGAGTGAACTCACCATTGAAAGTAGTTAGATTATGTAGGAAATTGTGTGATCAATGCAACGTGGGTGGGAAGGGAATGAAGGACAATTGTAGACACCGGAGGTGGTGTGAGAGGAGGGTGGGAAGGGACAGAGGGTCAGAAAGAGGGGTGGAAGTAATTCTAGGAACTAGTAATGGAAAATTTTTTTGTAATGTTCATGATTGTATCACTATGCAGTGTGTACTGGATGGGAGATTGCATTTTGTATGCTGTGATGAAGCTTAGGGAAGGAATGTAAATTGAGTTACAAAAAAAAAGTTTCAGAAAAAAAATATATATATTCAATGACTGCAGTAGGATATGTAGCCACAGCTAGGTGCTACTTTATAGGATGCGTAAAGTAAGACTTGTGTTCATGGAAATGTGGGTATCACCTGTGTTTGCTATGAGGGTATTTGGATTGATCAGGGTCTTTGGCGTTACAATAAAATGTGAGGAGAAAACAGTATAGAAAGCAAACATAGATACCAGAGACTGTGGGAGGAGAGTGGGAGATGGCAGAGGGTAAGAGATAGAGAATCTAGGATGGGGGGAAAAAAGCAAAACATACAGAAGACAAGAAATGGAAGATCATTTGCTGACAATAACATGCTTGTTGATGTGCTTGATTGAGACAATATATAGTGTAATTTGGATGGAAAATCTCATTTTGTATGCTGTAATGATGTTCAGAGAATGAATGCAAATAAATAAAAAAATTAAAAAATTAAAAAAAAAAAAAAAAAAAAAAAAAAAAGTAGGGTGCACAGGTGGGAAGTGGACCGAGGTGGACGACCTAGTACATGCTCCGGTCTCTGCCCACTCCACAGTGTTAGGCAGGGCAGGGGAAACCAGGGACCCCAAGGAGAACCACACAACGGCACGGGGAAGCAACGAGGACGTGCTGAGGACGGGTCCAAATACTGAGGTATTCCTAAAACGTGGAAGGTGGGAGCAAATTAAAGGAGAAAGATCCACGGGACCAGCAGTTAGTGTAATGGCTACGTCGCTGGACTCCCATGTTGTCGACCGTGGTTCGAGTCCCGGGCCTGGTGGCTTAAACTCACACCAGGCACATGTGCGTGCGTGCCCAAGATCCTGAGAGGTGAATGGAGGAGAATGACTTGCAGTGTGGCCATCCCCCTGGGGGTGACTTCTCGCTTTCTGTCTCTCTGGAAAGCACATAGGTCCTATAACAAAATTTAAAAAAAAAAGATTTCTCATCTCTCTCCTCATTTCTCACTAGCAACAAAACATCCTCCAAACAGTTCAAGATGAGCAAATAAGCAAATATTTCTTCTCACTGTCTCCATCTCTAAGGAGAGTCTCACAGCTATCAAATGGCCACCACTGGCTGAGGAGCCCGGGGTCAATCAGGGCAGGCTCCCAGTTTGCACATCTCTTGGCTAAAAGGACGACGTAATGGATCGACCAAGCCATGACTTCACAGCAGCTCCAGGAACCGCGGCGCCTGCCTGTCTCTGGGAGGACGGGCAAGGGACCAACACATTCTCTCATGACACACACACGACACGCTGGAATCTTCTGGTGTCACTGCCACTTCGTGGTGGGCAGGCAATGGACTCCAGGGGGAAAAAAGTCCCTTCTAAGAATAACACGTCACTGTGAGCACACTGGCAGCTGCTCAAAAGCTGGGACTTGACCTGTCCTTCCACGTGTCCAGGGCTGAAGGTCAACCTATTTACAGTGGGAGTCCTTGTGCCCAGAGATATCGCTTTCCTTAAAGCATATGACGACCAGAGCGATAAAGTATCAAAAGGCGAGGCAGTGCCAAAATGCCCTTTGAAGAAACTCTATGTTTGATGTTTTTGCAGTGTGACCAGCCCCCAAGTGTTCAGATACTTGGGAGGCCAGAGAAGTGGGACATGGCTACGGGAGGACTGCATGCAGCCCAGGGTGTTCTCCTTGAGCTTGGCTGCAGGGTCAGAGGCCCAGGGAGCCTCTTTTTTTTATTTTTATTTTTATTTTTTTATTTATTTATTTGGAGAGGTTTTTACTAGAGGGTCCGTGCGCTCGCCAGAAAGACAGAGAGAGACAGAGAGACAGAAAGCGAAAAATCACCCTCCAGGGGGAATGGCCACGCCGCAATCCCTTCTCCTCTATTCTCCTCTCAGGATCTTGGGCACGCACGCACATGCGCCCGGTGTGAGTTTAAGCCACCGGGTCCGGGACGCGAACCGCAGTTGACTACGTGGGAGTCCAGCAACATAGCCATTACACTAACTGCTGGTCCCCCAGGGAGCCTCTTTGGGAGTGGACACATTTGCCTCACAGAGAAGACACATCCAAGGCCTGAGGTCCGGTAGATGGAATGTAAGAGTCTTCCAGAATTCCCCAGAAATGCTTTCAGCATGCTGGACACCACGCCAGGAACCATCAGGGCATTCGCTGCCCGCCAGCCACCCGGTACACAGATGTGATTTGCTGCTTTACAGACGAGGGGCTGTGGACAACTCGCCGGCCAAGGCCATGCATCTCCCTAAGGAGCAGGTGGGGCCCAAGCAGCTTCAGGTGTCTGACTCAAGGCTTCACTCCCCCTGCTGCCCAGGGGCGTGAGATTAAAACACTAGGGGCTTCCCAGGGCATCGTCACCAGGAAGTTTCCACTCTGAACACGAGGAAGACTTCGTACGCACAGTAGGGATGTCAGTGAAACAGGCTGAAAAACGAAGTAGGTTTCGGAATGATGTGCGTGCATGCCCAAAACCCCGAGAGGAGAATGGAGGAGGAGGGATTGAGGCGGGCCCATCCTCCCTGGGGTGATTTCTTGCTTTCTGTCTCTCTAGTGAGTGTATGTGCCCTATAGTAAAAAAATCTAAAGGTGCTTTCCCCTTTTAAAGCACAGGACGCAGAACCGAGAACTGCCAATAACTCGTCTGCAGAAGCCAGAGGCTGAGCAGGACAGCCCTGGCCCTCTGCTGGCGATTATTCAAGCTTGTGGTGGGAACGGACGCTGCTGGCCCAGCCTGCAGCTGAAGGAGCCCTTATGCTCGCCATGGTCACTTCTCCACAGTTCCATGGGACCGGCAGTTAGCATAATGGCTATGTCGCTGGACTCCCATGTAGTCGACCATGGTTCGAGTCCGGGACCCAGTGGCTTAAACTCACACTGGACGCGCGTGTGCATGCCCAGGATCCCGAGAGGAAAATGGAGGAGAAAGGATTGTGGTGTGGCCATCCCCCCTAGGGGGTGATTTCTCGCTTTCTGTCTCTCTGTCTCTCTTGTCTTTCTGGTGAGTGCACGTGCCCTCTAGCAGAAACTTCTCCATGGATTAGGACCGGCTGTAAGAATGTATCCTTAGATACACTTAAAATGAAGGGCGTTGAGTTCCTGAAGGAACACAAACCCCAACAGGTCCGTGACTCTAGCAGGTGTGTAGTAACAACTGTCCAAAACTCTACTGCACCCCAACCTGTCAAAGAAGACTCACCCCGCTGTATCTCCTCTTTCCCCAGCTACTGTAACGCCCAGAGCCGCTGGCCACAGTGCTACAGGTGCCATCATTGGAAAGCTACTTCTTTTTTTCATTTTTCTCTGTTTTTAAAATTATAGTGGGCACATGTGCTCTCCAGAGAGAGATGGAGAAACAGAGAAGGACCAGTGAGACGTGGTCACACTGCGATTCCTTCTCTTCCACCTCTCTGTCCTGTTGGGATTTGGGGAACACACAGACGTGTACCCAGTGAGCTGGGATTCAAACTGTGGTCAGCCATATGAGACCCAGCTCCCTTCACCACTAGACTATGAAGCTGGCCCAAGACTCTTTTTAAAGCATGGTACTGGCTTAAGACCTCCCACCTCTCTACAACCTTCCAAGGGCAGAGGACTGCTTATTTCCCGATATCCAACGTCTGCTTTCTTGTGGCAATACAACCCCTAAAGCATGACTGAGTCCATGGTTGCTCAGCTATAAACCACACTTCCCAGACTCTCCGGCAAGAAGGCACCCCCACGTGCCTGGGAAGAGGATACAAACAGATCCTGAAGTCATGGCTTTTCCACCTTCCTCTGGCAGAGTGGGGCTGGTGCCATCTTCTACTGTATAAGTGAAGGCAATGCCTAGGGCCGGCCAGAGCAACCCTGGCTGCCAGGGACAGCCTGGTACGGAGAGCACTCACCACCTTCCACTTAGATACTGAGGGCTATGTGCATGTGTGTGATATCTCAGACAGGGTCTCGCTATGTCTCATGCCTCGGCCTCCCACGTAACTAGAACGACAGACACACAACACCGTGCCCAGCCAGGCAGTGGCATGGACCATCATGTACTACAGTAGCTGGGCACCTGGATTTTTTTTTATTTTTAGATTTTTTTGCTATAGGGCCCATACGCTCACTAGAGACAGAAAGCAAGAAATCACCCCCCAGGAAAAAAAAAAAAAGGACCAGCAATTAGCATAATGGCTATGTTGCTGGACTCCCATGTAGTTGACCGCGGTTCGAGTCCCGGACCCGGTAGATTAAACTCACGCCGGGCGCGTGTGCATGCGTGCCCAAGATCCCGAGAGGAGAATGGAGGAGACGGGATTGTGGCATGGCCATCCCCTCTGGGGGGGGGGGGGTGATTTCTCGCTTTCTATCTCTCTGTCTCTCTCTGTCTTTCTGGCAAGCTCACGTGCCCAATAAGAAAAACTTCTCCAAAAAAAAGAAAAAAAAAATCACCCCCAAGGGAGGAGGGCCACACTGCAATCCCTCCTCCTCCATTCTCCTCTCGGGGTTTTAGGCATGCACACACATGTGCTCAGTATGAGTTTCAAGCTAGATCTGGGACTTGAACCGGGGTCAACCATGTGTGAGCCCAGTACCTTCACTACACCACCTGTTATTCCTGGCACTGAGATTTTTAAAAGAGAAAGAAAGAAACATGTATCTTATTGAGGCCGTGACTTATGATTATCTGGGGCTCTCTCAGAGCAGCTCGATCTAGACCTAGCCAGGCTTCCGTATCAAGCTCAGCCTCTGCCATTTGCTCCATCTCCTTTCGGTGAAGCCACACGGACTTCTCACCAGTCTCCAAACATGTGATTTCACAAAGCTGGGTATTACACCAGCCGTTTTCAGCTGCCTAGAATGCCTTTCACTGCCCAGCAAACTCCATCCTAAAACAGCACTCAAATGTCATCCTGTATGCAAGGCCTCCCTCCACCTCTCCCCTCGGGCTAATGTGGCACTTAGTATGTAAGTGACTGCTACAGCATTAGAAGTGTCACCCCCACATCCTCTGCTGACAGGAGAAAGGGCTCTGAGTTGCCGTCGTCGTTCCTTCCTACCCAGCCCTTTGCACCTTGTGGGCCACAGTAATGGTGAAGAACGCTGGGGGGAAGAGGGAAGCTAGCCGCTGAGCAGGTGGCAGGGCTGGTCTGCTGAACCCACCACCACCACCACCACCGGGATGGACCACGCCCAGCCTTCTGCAGGGAGTAAGCGGCACCACCTAGTGTCAGGTCTTTGCAGGCCTCTCTCAGGAGCGCCCTAGGTCTCTGTCCAGCGTGAAACAAGTCTCATGGGAAAGTAAACGTCCCCCTCCATCACTCAGCCAAGGCCGATCCAATGCCCGCCATTTTGAAGCACCACTTTGGGAACAGAACATATCAAGGCTCTGAGCCTTTCCAGAGCTACAGCCCTTCCCCGGTTTTCTCCAGCATAAATCTGGAGTGGATGCCCCTACCTGAGATGAAGCCTCCATTTAGGGTGGCCTGGGAGGTGGAGCCTGCCCGGCATCCGGAAAGCCTGGGGCTGTAGAAGAAGCTGTGTCCGTTCTACAACTGACCCCACGTAATAGCTAAGAGGAGGCCCTCCATCCGGGGACTTGCACTATGCTGAGGTGGCAGGCCGGCTCCACAGGGCCTGCCAGGAGCCCAAGGCAATGCTTCATCTTATAGCAGAGGCAGCACCTTTCATTTAGTGAAATGGAGAATCTCAGGACAGCCGGTAGCCTAGAGGGAGCTGGACCTCGCATAGTCAACCTTGGTTCAAATCCCAACCCCGGTGGCTTTCAAAACACAGCAGGTGTGTGTGCATGTCCAAAATCCTGACAAGGCGGAGAAATGGAGACGAGACTGCGACATAATCACCACCACCAGTGAAGGTGTGTTCTCTTACATGAGCATACACAAGTGCATGCACCCTCTAGGAATTAAAAAATTAAGCAAAAGTCAGAGAATCTCAATATATTGAGGTCCCTGGCCTTTCAGAGGTCAGCATGGCTAGGATCGTGGACCCACCCCCTCTCCTCCACAGAGCAGTCACATGCTCTGAGTGGTGGCTGCCCCGGAAGAGCAGAGGGTAGTTCCAACAGGGTTTCTGCGCCTCTTGCCTACATGATGGAGCTGGAGGGCGTGGGGCCCAGGAGAACTGAGAACGGCAGAGCTTAAGGGGAACAGAGAATGTGGAGAGGAGGAAAGTGTCCCTAAGTGTTCACTGGGTCTGCAGAAAATCTGAGTAAACAGCTGGAGGAGGGAAGAATTTCCAAAGGGCAAAATAAAGAGGAAAAGCTCAGTGAGAACATTCCAGCAAATGCAGAAGAGAGAGGAACAGCATACAGACGAAGGGAGGAGAGGCAGAGAGGAGGAAACCTCTGCAGGACTGCCACCTGCTGGAACATGCCCAGAGGCCCGGAGGCCAGCCTGAGCACTGCTTCAAGGTCTGGAGAAAGGGACCCTGCCTTTGGCCCTGCGCCTGAAAGCACCCAGTCACCCTGGCAAGTCAGTCTTCAGCTGTCTGGGACTCAGTTTCTTTACATGTAGAGCAAAGGCCCGAGGCTGCAGAACAGCTCTCCTCCGAGACTGAGTTCATCCGGGCAACTGGGGCAAGGGTTGCCCATTCCTAGGGCTGTCTGGTGTCACACGCCGCTCTGTCTTAGTGATCACCTCTCCTTTCCTCAAAGTTTATTTATGTCTCCCACGTGCAAGAGAAACAGAGATGGCAATGCAGACAGACAGAGAGCGAGTGCCCATGACAGGGCATTGACGCCAACCCACCCCAGTAAGTCCTGGGTCACGGACGTCGGCATGCCCATCCACAGTCTCAGTAAGTCCTGGGTCAGGGACGTGGGCATGCCCAGCGCACCTAGGGAAGTCTCTGGAGGAGAATCCGGAAACTTTCATCTTGGGTCAGCTTCACAGGGCGATGTGTTTTGCCTCTGCACCACCATCCACTTCTATACTAGGAAAGTTGTGATTCCACAAATTACCCAGGGACCACGAGAGAGAAAACCCACTGACTCAACCACCCTATTTAATGGAAAAGGACTCTCACTGCTCAGAGAGGCTGGAGGACTGGCCAAATGTCACAGAGCAAACCAGCAGCAGATCTGATGGAGACCGGCACACAGCCGGGTCCGAGTCCCACGTGCCAGGGGCCTCAGCGAGAAGCAACTCTATGTAGAGATGCCGGCTCATTCTCTATTGGCCTAGCACCCAGGACCCCCCGGTAACCCGTAAGTGCTCAATAAAGAATACAGAACAACACAAAGCACTTGATCGACTACTGCACTTCATGTACTCTCACAAACCAACAGACGGTGCAGGATAAGGAGTAGAAACACACCTTAAAAACAAGGAGACCGGGGCCGGCAGGTGTGGCATGGGGGTTAAGGCGCTGGACTCCCACATGGCTGACTGAGGTTTAAGTCCCGGACCTGGCAGCTTGCTTTCTCACTTTCTCTCTCTGTCTCTATATCTCCCTGGTGGTGGTGGTGGAGGAGGAGGAGGAAGAGAAGGAGAAGAAGAAGAGGAGGAGGAGGAAATAAAATAAATATTTTTTTAAAAAAAGAAAAAGAAAACCAAGATCCAAAATATTACATGAGAGGTCCAAGTAATAAGGCCCACAGCCCAGGCCTCTCCCTTCCCACCCCAAGTCAAACGTGACTCACTCCCGCTGTCTGCGGCCCCTTGTGAGGCTCCCTGGGGAGGGACCCTGTACAAGAGCATTTCTCCTGCCTTCCCTGGTTTGGGCATTTCTGCAGAACTAAAGAATCCTTCCAGCAACTGGCACAGGGGGGTGGTGGCACCACCAGCAGGCACCCCCACACTGCAAGCCCAGGGCTTCCCTGCGAGGAGTCTTTAGACCACCCTGCAGCTCTATCTACCCTAGACCTGAGCCAGGCTCTCTGCAGGTGAGCTCCAGGAACTGGCTCTGATATCGGGTCTCCCAGGGGTTTCTTGCACACCAGCAATTGAGAGGCAACAGCTCCCTATGCTTTTTATTTTTTTAAAGAATTATTTAATTTTATTTATCATTATGTTTAAATTTTGACCAGAGAGGGGGCAGGGGGCAGTGTAAAAGCACGTTGCTAGGTCCAGGACTCAAACCACGGCCAGCCATGTGGGAGTACGGTGCCCTTAACCACCATGCCACCCGTCTATGCTTTTAATGAACTAAATTTGTCTTCTGAAAAGATCCGTCAGTAAGGTACATTCAAACAGAAAGCAAGGGTCAGTTCCTCAGGCCTTCGCTCTCTCCCGGTCTTTACACAAGACTCTTCTCACGCTCCCTCCTTAGGTTGGCAGAGCTCATAACAGCTAGTGTTCTTCCCCCGGCTCCACCCACAAAAAGGGAAACCAAGGCCTGCCATACCCACCTGCCCTCTCCCACGCCTGCCCAAGGACAGGGCCAGTCTCCCCTTCCTGCCTCTCCTCCCTGGGGACAGTTCCCCTGCCAGGCAAAGCAGACAGAAAGTCCTCCGAAACACAGGAACGGCAAGTCGAGAAACCACAGGAGACAGGCAAGAAAGAGCTGACAAAGCCACACTTCAGAGACAGAGCCTACGCCAGGCCCCAGGGAGCTCTCCGGAATGGCTGTGGCCTCCATTACCCTCACAGGCAGCTCTTTCTAAGAAAAAGGACAAACCAAACACTGGTTCAGTTCCACGTAGACCGTCCTCAGGATCTGCGCTATCCCTCAATCAGACAGACACACGGCAGTTCCGACCGACATACCCCAAAGGAAGCAGGGAGCAGAGCCGTCCAGGCCACCTGACGCAGGCGCACTGAGAAACATGGTCCCCAACCTGCGGTTAAAGGGCGATCTTGTGCAACTGCAAGTGGCATGGTCCACTCAAGCAGGCCGGGGTGTTGTGCAAGAAAGGCAGACCAGAAGGGCTAGGGCAAAGCAAAGAAGGAAAGAACCTGCTCTGGGGACTCCAAAAAAAAAAGTGCTTTTCAGAAACAGGAAGGAAGCCAAACAGGGGTGGACAGGAGTCACAAAAGCAGGTGATGGACAGGACAGGTTAACTGACGCCAATACTAGGACATTAAACTGCACAGAAACTTGTTTTAAAAAGAAAACTTGGGACTAGCAGAATGGTGTAATGATTACGTCACTGGACTCCCACATAGTCACCTGTGATTCGAGTCCTGGACCCAGCAGCTTAAAACTCACACCAGGTGCGTGTGCATGCGTGCCCAAAATCCCGGGGAGGAGAATGGAGGAGAAGGGATTGTGGCGTGGCCATCCCTCTTTGGGTGGTGATTTCTTGCTCTCTGTCTCTCTCTGTCTCTACGGCAAGCACATGTGCTCTATAGCAAAAATCTCTCTTTAAAAAAAGAAAAAAAAGCAAAGCTTAATCTGTGTAAGGCAGGCCAAAGTTAAGCCTCAGGAAAATACCTCAAAAATGAAGAGGGGTATTATCTATTTGAATCTGTTTTACTAGGAAAAAATAGAAAATAAAATACTTTGGATTTCTAATCTTCTTGATAACTTCACTTATTTTTTAGAGAGAGAGATTTTTCTTATATGGCGTGTGTGCTCGCTGGAGAGATACAGAGACAGAAAGCGAGAAATCGCCCTCCAGCGGGAATGACCACACCGTAATCCCCTCTTCTCCATTCTCTCGGGATTTTGGGGATGCACGCACACACTCCCAGCATTAGTTTCAAGCCACCGGGCCTGGGGCTGGAACCACGGTCAACCACATGGAAGTCCAGTGCCTTAACCACTACGCCATCCACTGGCCCCAATAACTTCTCTTAAAAGTATGACTGAGCTGGCACCTTAGTCCAACAGTTAAGGGAGCCGAATCTCACATGGCCAACCACAGGTCAAATCCCAGGCTGACAACTTGAAAAATATGCCGAGAGTATGTGTGCGTGAACCCCAAATCCTAATAGGATGAAAAAATGGAGGAAAATGGATTGTAGTGTAACCACAACCCATTACAGTGGGGCATGGGGGTACTCTCTCTGGCAAGCACACAGACCCTCGGGCAATAAAAAAAGAAATAATGAATATGTTACAATTACTAAAAAACCAGGAGAGAATAATTTTATATGAAAATATCCAGTGCTTGTTAGCTAATGTGCTCATAGTCGAACTAGAAGGGGGTCTACAAAATAGAAGCATGTCGGGACCAGCAGTTGGCATAATGGCTATGTCACTGGACTCCCACGTAGTCGACCGCTGTTCAAGTCCCGGACCTGGTGGCTTAAAACTCATGCCAGGCATGTGTGCGTGTGTGCCCAGGATCCCGAGAGGAGAATGGAGGAGAAGGGATTGCGGTGTGGCCATCCCCCGTGGAGGTGATTTCTCGCTTTCTGTCTGTCTCTCTCTCTCTTTCTGTCTTTCTGGCGAGTGCACACGCCCTATAGCAAAAACCTCTCCAAAATAAATATGGTACCTGTATATTCTGGTTACCAGTACCTTATCTGAGGCATAGCTTGCAAATATATTCTCCCATTCCAACAGATGCCAATTCACTCTAATTATTGTTTATTTTGCTGTGCAGAAGGTTTTTAACCTGATGTAGTACCACTTGTCTATTTTGGGGATTACTGCCTGTGCTTGGGGGTCTTATTTAAGAAATCTTTGCCTACTGTGATGTCCCCAAGGGTTTTCCCGGTGTTATCCTCCAGTAGTTGTATAGTTGAGGTCTTAGGTTTAGATCTTTGATCCATTTTGGGTTGATTTTTGGTAATGGTGAGAGGTAGGGGTCCAGTCTTATCCTTCTGCAGGTGGATACCCAGTTTTTCCAGCATCATTTGTTAAGGAGATTTTCTAAGAAAAACAAATCCTACAAGGCAAGGCTGCTATTCCAGACAGGCAGACTCAATCCTTACTGATACAGATAAGTTCCCTTTCAGTTACTAGGAAGTACACCTGTATTTCTCAAATCATCTGCAGCAAAAATAGGATAGCTTACTTATACCTCACTCACCAATCTCCCTCCCACCTCTAAGGTTTTGCTGCTCAAATCTGGGTGTTTCTGGATAATGAATTTCTACACTTACACCTGCTTTCTGTTGCCCAGAAACACTGACATCCAATATTTATGGTTTGACTCTCTACGGCTTTCAAGGCAGTTGCCAGAGTTCAAGGGCCCACAGTCTTCTACCTGTGTTCTCCTACCCAAGGCCAGCTCTTAACAGTGGAGATCGGAAATCAGCGAACATTTAAGTCCAAATCTGGCAAATTTTATTTTATTAATAGAACAATGTCTTGTGAAATCAGAATGCCAACTGTGCTGTATTCAATGCATTCATCTGTTGCATTGTAATTCTGAATTATTTCCTGAGCAGGAAATTCTGTTTATAAATGAACAATGGTGACTTTTTCAAAACATCTAATGAGGTCATCCGAATATTAAAAGATTTCAAACTCCTCCCCTCTTTAAAAAAAAAAAAAATTCTATAGCCTGACAATAAAGTTAGACAAAAGAGATAAAATAAAACAGTGAAATGATTCCATGTTACTTGAACCAGGTTTCAGACTAACATGAACACAAAAACCAAAATGTAGAAAATTACAAAGGACAGAATATTACCATGCAGAATACAAACAAAGAAACACAGAGTTTACAATAAAGGAAAATGTTTCAAATATTCTATCAGGTGATGTAGTCACTAGACACAAACTTCAGGTACAACTGTCTTCAGAAAAGCTTACAAAGAAATGGAATTAAAGTACAAGCTTATTTTGGTGCAAAAAAAAAAATTTGAAATCCATATGTGGTTTTGTCAAATACATAATATTATGAAGTGTTTGAAGGCTCCACGTACATACTTGAATAACACAGATGGCCACTTGAGACGGGCCATCTGCTCACCAGGGCTCTGGAGTCAGGCTCCCAAGAAGCAAAAACCAAGAGGTCAAAAGCTTATTAAAAATGCAGTAGGGAGAGCCCTGTCACCTCGTGGATAAGGGGGCCAGAGCCCATATGGTTGACTGCCCTTTAAAACCTGGCCCTGGCAGCCTGGAAAACACTCTGGGGGCACATGCATGCGGGAGGACTCCTCTCACTGCAGAAATGGAGACGGGATTGAGATGTGACCACACCCCATTAGGGAGTGCTCTGTCCCTCTCCCTCTCTCTGTCATTTTCTGGTGAGTACATATGCCCTCTGGCAATTGAAAAAAAATGTAGGTGACATTGGGGGAAACAGAAACAGATCAGGGTCCACAGCTAAACTGTATGGAATTTCTTTCGGAGGTGATGACAATGTACTAAAATTGATTGTGGTGATGACTGGAAAACCCTGCAAACCTACTAAAAAAACCAGAGTTACATACTTTATATGAGTGAACTGTATGGAACAGAAATTACATCTCGATGAAACTTTGACTAACAACAAAGAAAACTGCACCCACAAGGAGCATGAACGCACGGGTGATTGCTAAGCACGTTAATTACTCTGAAGCACGTCAGCAAATCTTCAGAACACAGGGCACTGCTCAAGAAAGAGAAAGCTGGGACCAGCAGTTAGCGTAATGGCTATGTCGCTGGACTCCCACGTAGTCGACCGCGGTTCGAGTCCCGGACCCGGCGGCTTAAACTCACGCCGGGCGCGTGTGCGTGCGTGCCCAAGATCCCGAGAGGAGAATGGAGGAGAAGGGATTGCGGCGTGGCCATCCCCCCTGGGGGGTGATTTCCTGCTTTCTATCTCTCTGTCTCTCTCTGTCTGTCTGGCGAGCGCACGCGCCCTATAGCAAAAACCTCTCCAAAAAAAAAAAAAAAAAAATCCACCAGGAGTCTGGCAAGCCCAAGGAACTTCTTTTTTTTTTTTTTTTTTTTTTTTTTTTTGAGAGGTTTTTTGCTATCAGGCGCATGTGCTTGCCAGAAAGAGAGAGACAGACAGAAAGCGTGAAATCACCCCCTAGGGGGGATGGCCACGCCATAATCTCTTCTCCTCCATTCTCCTCTCGGGATCCTGGGCATGCACGCACACGCACCCGGCGTGAGTTGAAGCCACCGGGTCCGGGACTCAAACCGTGGTTGACTACGTGGGAGTCCAGAGACATAGCCATTACGCTAACTGCTGGTCCCCCAAGGATCTTCTAATAGCATTCTCAGACATTTCTGATGAAGCAAGCAAAATGAGATTTTATGCTTAGAAACAATAAATTCTGGTTGCCTAGACTTTCGATGACATAAGACAACTATTTTTTTTAGGAGTGAATGGAGAAGTACTAGACGCACCAACAGCCCTCGAAATATAATTTGTCTTGCCAACCAAAGAGGATGCTTCTGTCCATTGCTGCGTTGAAGTTCTGATACAGATCAGTCCTTGGAGTTCCAGGCCACGAGTGAGCTACAGCACACTGGGAAATAGGCCTCCTGCCCGTTTTGAAAAATTATGAGCACTCCTCACTTAACAGAGTTCTGAGAGAACTGGTCGATAGGCTTACAGCTTAAGAGCAGAAGTTTGAGTTAAATCATGGCTCCACAGGGCATGTATTTTTCAATAATATCACAGGGGTTGGCAGGTAGCATGGTGCTTAAAGGCACAGGACTCCCACATGGCTGATCGCAGTTCGAGTCCCAGACCTGGTGGCTTGCTTTCTCTCTCTCTCTCTCTCTCTCTCTCTCTCTCTCTCTCTCTCCCCTCTGTCTCTCTCTTATCAAAATGGAAAATAAGAATAGTAATAATAAAGTTAAATTTTTAAAAATTCTTAAAAAAACAATATCACATGACACCATACTAGAATAATGTATTTCTATCCGTACAAAAAGCATACATTAGATAAATGCCAGAAAGCAATAAGACACATCACAACACAATAATAATAAATGGCATATAGGGCCGGCAGGTGGCATGGTGGTTAAGGGCGCTGGACTCCCACATGGCCAACCACAGTTCAAGTCCCAGACCTGGTGACTTGCTTTCTCATTTCCCCTGTCTCTCTCTCTCTCTCCCTTTCACTCTGTCTCTCTCTGGTCAAATTAAAAAATAAATAAAGTTAAATACAATCATTATTTAAAAAAATAATAATAATAAATGGCATAATCATTTTTATTTTTCTGAATACTCCTATAGACACATAATAAAGAACGCATTTATAAGTGAAATAAGTTGTCGAGCGTGATTGTGAACACTCATGTAGGGAATACTAACTGACTGCAGGGATGAGACATGGACTGAGAGGATTCCTCGCACTGGAGAACTGTCGTTAAGCAGGTAGGCCGTTAAATGAGGAGCGGCTATCAAGGTTTAACTGAAACACACGCAAGCCAGTCGCTGTCAGTATTAATACGATGAGAGCAGAGACCAGTGGTTGTGACAGAAGAGGCCATCTGACCTGCAAGCCTGTAATATTTCTCTGGCCCTCTACAGTACGCCAACCCCTGCTCGGGAGCAGAAGAGCTTTCCCCTACACCCAGCCACACCCCAACTGCTCTAGCCCTGCAGGGCTGAAAGAACACCCCAAGGGCTTAGAGGAGCCACTACCATGAGGCTTGAAATCACTGATACACCTCAGCCCCTCGAAGTGCTCCTGCTCCGAGAGCCTCTAAAATTCAGGCTGTTCCTTTCGCTCTCAATTCCTCCTTCACTCCCACCTGGCTGTGGTCTGCTGTGAACAGAGCATCTTTTCGCAGCTCCTGGACTTTGAGCCGGGCCACCTGACTGGCATGGTCAGCGGGATGTCAGTGAACTTAGCTCGCCCCGTCCAAGCAGAGGCTCTGGAAGTGCCTGTGTGGCCGGGTCTGTGCTGAGCTCCGGTCCCCTGCCAGGAGGAGAGCACGTCCCCAGGTACCTGCTGCCCTAGTGGCAGACACACGGAGCAGACCCGCATGGACCCCGACCATGAACGAGAAGTGCCGCGGTGAGCCCTGGGGCCGGGGAGTCGTCTGTCAGCACGTCTACAGCAACGCCTGCCTCATGTAAGGAACATGCGAAACCTTCGTGGGAAATGTGTATCACGAACAAAAAGCATGCATGGATTTTGAACTTTCTTTGAACCACAATAAACTCCCATATCAATTCCATTTTTCCACTAACTCTTTCAAGTCCCCCTGCATGCACCTGAAGTCACATAAAGTACAACCGTGGGGAGCTAGAAGAACTGAGTTCACCGCATGAACTGAATCTTTCTCCGTGTGTTCTAAGCCACATTAGGCTTTAACACACACACACACACACACACACACACACACACACACACAAACTTCTAGAAGGCGCTCCAGCAAACAAGGCAAATGGACGCAGAATAAAGGCGAAAGGATGAGGGGGCACTACTTCTTTCATTCCACACAACTACACGTGCCTGTGTTACCTGTCAGACTCTCCTGACAATCAACTCCCCTTCCCTCGATTCCTTTTTTTTTTTTTTTAATTTGCCAGAAAATGCACTGGAGAGAGACAAAGAAAGAGGGAAAATGGAAGAGCCCGGCCCACGGGGGGATGGTCATCACATACACTCAAACTGCACAGTGGGCCAGCCAGTGGGACCCGGCCACCTAACCACCACACCCCGCCGGCCCACCTCAATCCCCGTCAAAAGTTGCAGACACTGGGGGCCAGCAGTTAGCGTGATGGCTATGTTGCTGGACTCTCATGTAGCCGACTGCGATTTGAGTCCCAGACCCAGTGGCTTAAGCTCACGCCGGGCGCATGTGCGTGCGTGCCCAAGATCCCGCGAGGAGAATGGAGAAGGGATTGTGGCATGACCATCCCCCCGGGGGAGGTGATTTCTCACTTTCTGTCTCTCTGTCTCTCTCTGTCTTTCTGGAGAGTGCACGCACCCTATAGCAAAAACCTCTCAAAAAAAAAAAAAAAAAAAAAAGTTGCAGGCCCGGCTCGGGGCGCAATAGAATCTGGTCTCCGCTAAGGTTCCCAGCTCTGCTGCGCATGCTTCCCCGGTCCACTAGGTGGTGCTGCAGCCTCGCCTGCACAGGCTCCCTCCCTCCCTCCAGGTTCCTGAAGGCAGAAATGCCTATCACAAAGGGACAGGAGGCAGACTCCGGAAAACTTCCAGGTCTGAATTGCACAGACCTGGGTTTGCCTTTTCCCATTTCTACTCACTAAAACCCCCCACAGAAATGGGGAGAAAGAGCAGTAAAAACAGTAACTGAGGGCCAAGCCTCCGCCGTGCGGGCAGCAGCATACTGAACTGCGGAGCTGGGAACCACACAGGCCCCCCTTGTTGGCCTGAACAATAGGGTGGGCAAGCTCCCAAGATCCAGACCAGCCAGAGGGCGGGAGGAAGGCAACTGCAGACAGACAAGACCCTGCTGAGTGCTTCCCCCTCTCTCCCTTTCTCACTTTCTTGCATGCAAATACATGCACACATACACTTGCTTCCTATTGCAATAAAATAAACTGAAATTGAGCAGGGCCAGCAGGTGACATGGTGGTTAAGGCACTGGCCTCTCACACGGCTGACTATGGTTCAAGTCCCAGACCAGGCGGCTTGAAAATCATACCAGGTGCATGTGCCCACCTGCCCCAAGTCCCAGGAGGGGAAGAGGGGGGGAAGGAATGAGTGACTAGAAGGGAAGTGATTACAGCATGACGGCATGCTAAGAATGGAATCACCCCCCAGGGGGAGGGGATTTCTCACTTCCCTCTCAGTGTCTCTCAGTCTCTCTCTGCTGAGCGCATACACCGTAAGGCAAAAGCTTTTAAAAGGAAATATATTGAGTAATGGATTTCAAATCTATAAGAATGACAACCAAAATGGTCTGTAGTAAGGGTTTTTCCATGCTGGGAAAAAGACCCTAGCACATACCAGGATCTGAGCAAGGACTGGTTCCAGGAGCCCCGTGGACGCCCAAATCCACAGATGCTCAGGTTTCTTACGCAAAATGGTGCAATATTTGCATATAACCGATGCACATCCACCCTACATGTTAAATCATCTCTAGATTCTTTAAGAATTATTTATTTGATCTTATGTATTCATTTTAATTTGAGTAAAGAGAGACACAGGGAGGGGGGAGTGAGAAAGCAAGCCCCCACGTCCCAGACTTGAACCGCAGTGGGACATGTGGGCATATCCAGTGCCTAAACCACCACACCACCTGCTGGCCCCCAATCATCTCTAGATTCTCATAATACCTACTATAATGTAAAGGCTATGTAAATAGCTATTATATTGCACTGTATAGGGAATTATAGGAAAAAAGTCTGTACATATTCAGTACAGGTGCAACCCTCTGGGCTAACTATCAATACACAGTGTGTACACACACAAAGAGAGAGAGAGAGAGAGAGAGAGAGAGAGAGACATCAGCCACAACAGAACATGTTTGATCCTGGTTGACTGAAGAAATGGAACCTGAGTGTAGAGAAGGCCAACTCTAATTCTACTGCTCAGATAACTGAACCCTAACATGTTGGGTTGGGAGTGGGAACAGAATTCCCCCCAAGAGAGAAGGAATGTCAGGGTCCCTCGGCCTGGCTCTGCCCTCTTCCATGGACGGAGGTTTATGGGAAGGACTGCTCTAAGGAGGGACCTTGGGCCAAGTCCTGTGGCCTAGTGGTTAAGGGAGCCAGATCCCACATGGCTAGTGGTGGTTTGAATCCTGGCCCTGAGGGCTTGAGAAACATGCCAGGTGCATGTGCAAGCATGCCTAAAACCCCATCAGGATGGAGAAATGGAGAAGGGCCTGCAGCACAACTACGTCCCCCTGGAAAGTGCTCTTCCCTCCGTCCCTCTCTCTGGTGAGCAATACGTGCCCTCTAGGACTTAAAAAAAAAAAGAAGGAAGGCACCCTGCCCACAGCCATAGCCCATCACCATCTTACCAACCATTAAGAAGCAAGGGGACCACCAGGTGGTGTAATGGTTATTACATCGCCAGACTCCCGTGTAGTCAGCCACAGTTCAAGTCCTGGACCCAGCGGCTTAAAACTCACACCAGGCACATGTGCGTGCATGCCCTAAATCCCAAGAGGAGAATGGAGGAGACAGGATTGTGGAATGGTCATTCCCCCTACGGGGTGATTTCTCGTTTTCTGTCTCTCTGGTGAGCATACAAGCCCTATAGCAAAAATCTCTCTTAAAAAAAAAGGAAGGACGGGAACCAGCAGTTAGCGTAATGGCTATGTCGCTGGACTCCCACGTAGTCAACCGCAGTTCGCGTCTTGGACCCGGTGGCTTACAACTCACGCCGGGCACGTGTGCGTGCGTGCCCAAGATCCCGAGAGGAGAATGGAGGAGAAGGGATTGCGGCATGACCATCCCCCTTGGGGGGTGATTTCTCGCTTTCTGTCTCTATGTCTCTCTCTGTCTGTCTGGCGAGCGCACATGCCCTATAGCGAAAAACCTCTCCAAAAAAAAAAAAAAAAAGGAAGGACCAGCAGTTGGTGTAATGGCTATGTCGCTGGACTCTATGTAGTCAACCGTGGTCCTAGTCCTGGACCTGGTGGCTTAAACTCACACTGGGCACGTGTGCGTGCGTGCCGAAGATCCGAAGAGGAGAATGGAGGAGAAGGGATTGTGGTGTGGCCATCCGCCCCGGGAGTAATTTCTCGCTTTCTGTCTCTGTCTGTCTCTGTCTTTCTGATGAGTACACACGCCCTATAGCAAAAACCTCTCCAAAAAAAAAAAGGAAGAGCAAGACTCTCCCTTCCCTCTAAAAAGATTCTGCTTGTCCCAGGTACCTGGTCCCACCATGTAGATGAAAATCAAGCTGGAGCGTAAAGCCCCTCGCGGGTGAAGGCTGGGGTCTTGCCCCACACGGCTCACTTGGTCTGCATCTGGTACCGGCGCCGTCCAGCTGGTTCGGCCCCCAGCACCCACGATCTGTCCACCTCCCTGTCCTCCTCCACCTCACTGCATGATGCCATCCAATCTCCCCCTCTCCGTCCCTGGACCTCATTAACCTCACGGTCCCCGCGCCACACTTCACCTCCGCCAGCTACATCCGGGCCACCTCTGAAACCTGAAATTCACCTGGCCCCGTGGCTGGGCTCGAGGTTCGACGGGAAAGTCACCTGAGAGTCCTACAGTGCCTGGCCTCTGCTCAGGGCCCACCTGCTCGGCACTCCTAGTCCCCCTCAGTGACAGGTGGCAGAGCAGGAAGTGAGATGGGCTGGGACCGGTCTGAGCAGCCTCTCGCCAGGCAGGCAGGGAGGGCAAAGCCGCCTTCTGTGCAGCGTCCTGCTGCCCCCGGTGCCCGCCCTGGGTGAGCTGGCTGGTGCTTTGTGTGTGTGTGTGTGTGTCTCTCCCTCTCTCTGTCTCTCACACAGACACAGACACACGCGCACATGGACAAGGCCATCTCCTACCCCTCCCTTTAATAGCTCAGCAGACTACCTGCACCTGGTGCCCTGCAGAAGACGCACTAATGACACTCATGTCCCTCACCCACTCACCCACCTGCTCGCCCACCACAGACGTCCGGCTAACACCTTACTGTCCTGCTCCCAGCTAGACCTCAGACTCCCGCAGGTGCGCTGTAAAGCCCCATCGTTACCACAGGAGGGGAGAAGAACACAGGGGACTGACATTAAAGGTCCTCTGAGATGCCTCCCGGGAAACGAGTGCCCACCGGACCCTGATGGGGACACCACCACAGTTTGCAAAGGGAGACCCCGGTAGCCCTTACCCCCCGACTGCCCATAGACCAGGCGGGTCTGTCTGGCCTCTCCCAGAGAGACGTCTGGGAAATTCAAAGACTCAAGTCACAAAATACGTGGTGGTCCCTGCTCTGTGTACAGAGGGCACCCCATGCGTCGTGGGTGACCCAGAGCCTGGCTTCTCTCTTCCGGGATTCAGAACCCCAGCTTGGCAGACAGTGAGTGCCAAGTGCGGGAGGCGGGCAGGTGCTGTACATGTCACAGTAAGCTGGGGTGGCCGGGCAGCTTCACCGTCGGGATTTAAGCCAAGTCACACGTGAAAACTCACTGTAAGACTGGATCCCTTCCACACGTCACAGCACGGGCCACGTTATAGGAACGATCTGAATCCCAACACCCCGAGATTCAGGTCACCGCAGCCGCTTCGGAGAAGCAGGAACAGATGCAGAGACCAGACGACCCGCCCGAGGTCACTCTGTAAGTGCCGCAGCCCCGAGTCACTTCTCCGCCTCTCAGCCAACTGCGTCAGGCCCCAAGCCCCAGAAAAGCCACACGGCTTCTTCCCTGGCCACACGGACGCTGTCTGCTCAGGCTGAAACCAGGGCTAGGGTGGACTTCCCACAGGGAAAAACTCGTGGCACCTTGAGAAAAGTAGAGGGGAAATGTTCACTCATTTCCTCTTAAACCCATGGATGGCCAGTAAGGATCCAACAGAACCATTAGAATAAGAGCCAAATAATAGCAACCAATATTCTTTATTAAAGGCAGGGAGGCGGGGTGGGCAAAAGAAAGCACCTTACCAGCATAGCTACTCAGTGAACACCTAAAGCCACGGACCTTCCCAGAAGGCAAGGCAAAAAGAGAAATCTCTCTCCCTTTCTCTCTCATTATCTTTAAAAAAAGGCACACATGCGTACGTGCCCAATGTCCGACAGGATGGAGAAATGGAGTAGGGACTGCGGCATGACTATGCCCCATTGGTGGGGAGGGTTTCTCCTCCCTTCTCTCTCTCTTTCTGTCTCTGTCTCTGGCAGGTGCTTATGCCCTCTAACAATTAAAACAAGGGGAACGGGACCAGCAGATGGCATAATGGTTACATTGCTGGACTCCCATGTAGTTGACACAGTTCGAGTCCCCACCCAGAGGCTTAAAACTCACACCGGGCACATGTGCGTGCGTGCCCAAGATCCCGAGAGGAGAATGGAGGAGAAGGGATGGCGGCATGGCCATCCCCTCTAGGGGGTGATTTCTCGCTTTCTGTCTCTCCATCTCTCTCTGGCGAACACATACATGCCCTATAGCAAAAAAAAAATCTCTTACACCAGCAGGTAAAAATGTTTTAGCGTGAGCCTCAAGAATTCCTTAAGGAAGTGTTACTGAATATAATGTAAACTATCTATAAAATTATGTTTTTATGAACAATGCAGAAATGCCAGTCACGTCTCCAATCGACTAACAGTTTTTGCTTGTTTGTTTTTAAAGCAGAGGTTAGATGCTAAAGGTCTATGAAGGCAGGACCAGCAGTTGGCATAATGGCTATGTCTCTGGACTCCCATATAGTCGACCATGGTTCGAGTCCCGGACCCAGTGGCTTAAACTCACGCCAGGCGCGTGTACATGCATGCCCAAGATCCCGAGAGGAGAATGGAGGAGAAGGGATTGCAGCGTGGCCATTCCCCCGGGGGGTGATTTCTCGCTTTCTGTCTCTGTCTCTCTCTGTCTTTCTGGCGAGCACATGCACCCTGTAGCAGAAAACCTCTCCAAAAATAAAAAATAAAAAGAAGAGAATCAGTCCTGCCCACCAACTCCATTAACCCCGGGGCCTGCCACCCCTGGGTCACGCCTGTACCTCCCAGGAGACTCCAGAGCATTGCGGCAGCCACGCCTGGCACTGCCCGCCTCTGCCCGCCTCACAGAGAGCAGCTGCCTCCCCATAGGAGGGCAGTCGAGGAAGAAAGGGAACGATCTACACGGACGGGGCAGGGAGGGGTAGAGAAGGCATCAGTGGGCAAAAGAGGAAGCCTTTCTGAGGGGCAGACGCACGCACGCTGATGGAAGAGGAAACTGCATGAATAAGAAGCCCGGACACGGAGGAGAGGCCAGGAGGGCCAGGCTCAGAGAGGGCAAGGGAGACAGGCGGCGGGAGAGGGTCTGCAAAGGGACGGCTGGGCAGAGTGAAGGGCAGCTTTCAGAACCAGCTCGCCCCTGGCCCTGCCCTCCCCGTGCTAACCCAGCCACAGGCACCCAGCGTTTACCTCCAGCCAAGCACAAGTACGCGGGGAGGATGACAGACAGACGAACCGACAAATAAGGAGGCAGACGGGACTGAAAGGGAGATGACAGGCAGGCAGCCCGGGCTGGATAAACAGGCAGGACTAATTTGATTGACATCAAATGGAGATGACATGGGGGAAAATACAGGTTCTGTGAACATACCCCCTTTCTCCATTAGTGGCATGCTCATTCAGCTCTTATCTTATATTCCAGTAAGTTATTTTGCTCTCACTGTTTTAACAAAAAGAAAAAGAAAAAAAAATTAAAAATAAAAATCCTGGGACCAGCAGTTAGCGTAATGGCTATGTCGCTGGACTCCCACGTAGTCGACCGCGGTTCGAGTCCCGGACCCGGCGGCTTAAACTCACGCCGGGCGCGTGTGCGTGCGTGCCCAAGATCCCGGGAGGAGAATGGAGGAGAAGGGATTGCGGCGTGGCCATCCCCCCTGGGGGGTGATTTCCTGCTTTCTATCTCTCTGTCTCTCTCTGTCTGTCTGGCGAGCGCACGCGCCCTATAGCAAAAACCTCTCAAAAAAAAAAAAAAAAAAAATCCTCACATACCATGCTTCGAGTCCCAGACCTGGCGGCTTAAACTCACGCTGGGCACGTGTGTGCATGCCCAAGATCCTGAGGAGAATGGAGGAGAAGGGATTGACACGGCCATCCCCCCCGGGGAGGTGATTTCTCACTTTCTGTCTCTCTGTCTCTCTCTGTTTTTCTGGTGAGCGCATGCGCCCTATAGTAAAATCCTCTCCAAAAATAAATAAATAAATATTGAAAAATGCTCAACTTCCACTGAGCAGCATATATGAGAAGCACAATTCTCAACCACGCACACTGCTAGTTTAGATACCTCGATTGGCACAGAGAGAAATGTTAGCTAACACCAGGGTGCTGACAGTGTAGGCACACCACACTCGCTCATTATCTGCACAGTATATAAAATATAACCTCTCTGACAGCTTCCATCAAAGCTAAAGTCCTTGGGACCAGCAGATGGCATAATGGTTACGTCGCTGGACGCTTACGCAGTCGACCATGGTTCAAGTCCTGGACTCCTTGGCTTAAACTCACATCGGCTGCATGTGTGTGCACGCCCAAGATCCTGGGGGGCAAGTGGAGGAGAAGGGACTGTGGTGTGGCCACCCCTCTGGGGGATGATTTATCGCTTTCTCTGTCTCTCTCTGTCTTTCCAGCAAGCGTGTGCACCCTATAGCAAAAATTTCTCTAAAAAAAAAATAATAATAATAAAAAAGCTAAGTCCTCACTCCAAGAATTCTCAGAAGTACATTCATCCATGTTTGTTCAAATATGTAAACGCATGGTTAGCTCCGAGCCCCATTTATATTTGCAACTGGCGTATCTATTAACAGGGGCTTAAACAACTGTGGGTCTTGCAGGCAATGAATCAACAGGGGCCAGCTGCCGTGGCACAGTGATAATGGTGCTGGGATGCTGAGCCACAGGGGCAGGTCCTGGGTTCAGGTCCCGAGGCCTCCCTGTACATGCCAGGTGTGCTCACAGTCATGCCCTGATCCAGGCTGGCAGAGGCTGGGAGTGAACCATGGCATGAGGACCCTGCTGAAGATGCCTCGCTTCCGTTCTCTCTCAGAAAGAAAGACTTTTCAAAAAGGAATGTACTGGCTGTGGGCCCACTAAAGAGAAAAGTCTCCACTACAGATCACTGAGCAGATAAAGCATCAGCTCGCTTAGCATTCACAGAGGAATGTTAACAGGGACAGAGGACATAGGGACAGACACCCACATAAAGTATTTTAGAAATACACACGAAAAACAATGTTTCCTTTAGAGAAGAAAGGTAAACCTCAAGGGGCATTCTTTCCCCTGCATTTTTTTTCTGTTGCACGGTTTTAAACAAGTGCTTTTAAGGGTGAGCGCTACGAAGGAGAACTGGCTGTGGAAGAGACAGCAGGGGAGCACTGAATTTCAGCTTTTACGTTTCTGCAAAGACAACATGGGACAACATGGGACAGCAACAGTTTCTCTTTCTGCTGGAAGGCACATGCACATGCCAGAGAGAGAGGGGCAAAAGGGAAAAGCTCAGTGTGGTATGGTCATGCCACAATCCCTTCTCCTCCATTTCTCAGCCTGTTGGAATTTTGTACCGTACACACACACACACACACACACACACACACACACACTTCGCAAGCCACTGGGGCCAGGATTCGAATTGCAGGTGACCATGTTGGATCCGGCTCTTTTAACCACTTGGCTATGGGGTCAGTTCCATGCCAATTTTTTAAATGTAAGACAGCGGGAAAATAATTTGGTGAGTCACAATTGGCTTCCCCCAAAACAAACAAATAAACAGAAACTATCTAGGTGGACTGCCATGAACAGGGCGGAGGTCACGTTGAGAGCCTTGTTTTCCATCTACGATGGTATGTCACCTGGTGGTGTAAAGTGAGGTTCCTGTTTGCTTTACTAGAGGTCGCAGTCAAAGCAGCTCCCAGCAGGCCCACCTGCAGCAGTGCACACTACACACTGCTGCCCAGCAAGCTGAGGCCGTATTGGGGATCCGAGTTCAATCCCTGATCCACCCCTAACAGCCAGGCACGGTAGTGTGCATCTGCAGTCCCAGTTACTTGAGAGGCTGAGTCAGGAGAGTGACGTAGAGGGATTCTGTCTACCCCCCCACACACATGTGTGTGCACACATGTAACAATGTTTACAGTGGTTAAGAAAGCAGACCCTCAGGACCAGCAGTTAGCGTAATGGCTATGTCACTGGACTCCCATGTAGTCTACCGCAGTTCGAGTCCTGGACCCGGTGGCTTAAACTCATGCCGGGCTCATGTGCATGCTTGCCCAAGATCCCAAGAGGAGAATGGAGGAGAAGGGATTGCGGCGTGGCCACTCCCCCTGGGGGGTGATTTCTCGCTTTTTGTCTCTATGTCTCTCTCTGTCTTTCTGGCAAGCGCACGCAACCTACAGCAAAAACCTCTCAAAAAAAAGCAAACCCTCAGTGCAAACTGCCTAGGTTCAAGCCCTGGCTCCACCACTAATGTGTTGTATAAAAATGCCCAGGTGACATAAGCTCTGTGCCTCAGTTTTCTCATCTATAAAATGAGAGGTAACAATTAGGATGTCCTGCCCAGGACTGTCATGTCATGTGGCTGCCGGCCTCTGAGCTGGCCCCCAGTGATCCTCACCGGCCCGTGTGCCCTCCCACACTGACTCACGGCCAATCCACGCATCCAACAGAACAGGAAGTGAGTACGTGACTTCCAAGACCAGGGCATAATGGTTCCCACCCTGATCTGGCTTTTGGATTGCTCATTCTACGGGAGCAACTGCCATGCCATAAATGCTACCAAGTAGCCCTACGGTGAGGCCCATGCGGGCTAGGGGTGGAAGCTGCCCTCCCAGAGCCAGCCCTGGCTTGCCAGGTATGGGAGGCACCGCCTTGGGATCAATCACTCAGCCCCAGGCAAGCTTTCGTCTTGTATTGAATACCAGCTTTACTGAGATACAATTTTAGTAACATAGATTTTACCTTTTAAAGTGTACAGCTCGGGTTTCAGTGTATTTACTGAGTTGTACAATTACTGCCACTATTTTCATTTTAGAACATTTCCATCAGCCCTTAAGATGTACCTGTAGGGGCCAGTGGATAGTGTAATGGTTATATCACTGGACTCCCATGTAGTCGACCGCAGTTCGAGTCCCAGACTCGGAGGCTTCAAACTCATGCCAGGCACATTGTGTGTGCGTGCTCAAAATCCTGAGAGGAGGCTGGAAGAGAAGGGACTGCAGTGTGGCTATCCCCCTAGGGGGTGATTTCTTGCTTTCTGACTGTTTCTGTCTCTCCAGCAAGCACACATGCGCCCTGTAAAATCTCTCTTTAAAAAAAAAAAAAAAAAAAAAGATGGATCTATAGCAGTCCCTCCTAAGCTTCCCTGGCCCAGTTCTGGCAACTGCTACTCTACACTCTCATTCCTACTGATTCTCTTGTTCTGGACATTTTATGTAAACAGAATCACGCGTGCTCACTTCGGCATTACCTATACTAAAATCGGAACGCTACAGAGAAGATTAACACGGCCCCTGTGCAAGGATGATGTGCAAATTTGTGAAGCGTTCCACGTTTTTTTGATGATGTGTATGATGTCTTCAACTGGACTGGTGAGAAGTGTGCTCGTGTGGAGTAAATTCATTCTACAAGCTGTAGTGATACACAGTGATTGAATGTATAAGATCAATTAAAATAATAATAAAAAATGGAATCATGCAGTATGTGTCTTTCGTAACTGGCTTCTTTCACTTAACATGTCTTTACCGTGAGGGGCCCCTAACCCCTGGGCCACGGGCCAGCACGCACCCAAGGGCTGTTAGAAACTGCACCCACACAGCCTGAGGCCAGGTGTACCAGTGAAGCTGCATCTGTGTTCACAGCCACTCCCCATCACTCGCATATGCCTGAGCTCCACCCCTGTCCGACCGACAGTGGCCTGAGAGTCTCACCGGAGTGTAGACCCTGTTGTGAACTGTGCATGCACAGGATCTAGGCCGTGCGCTCCTTATGAGAATCCAGTGCCCGATGACCTGAAGTAGAGCTGGAGCGGAAATGCTGGTGGCTGGGGAGCGATCTCAAATATTGCATTACAGGGACCAGCAGGTAGCGTAATGGCTACGTCGCTGGACTCCCACGTAGTCGAATGCGGTTCGCATCCTGGACCCGGTGGCTTAAAACTCACACCGGGCATGTGTGCGTGCCCAAGATCCCGAGAGGAGAACGGAGGAGAAGGGATTGCGGCGTGGCCATCCCCCCAGGGGGTGATTTCTCGCTTTCTGTCTCTCTGTCTCTCCCTGTCTGTCTGGCAAGCACACACGCCCTATAGCAAAAAGAAAAACCTCTCAAAAAAATAAATAAATAAACTGCACTACAGTGAGTTGTCCCATTATTTCATTACAAATTACAATAAATAATAGTAGAAATAAAATACACAATAAATGCATTTGAATCACCCCAAAACCACCCTCCCTCCACCATTCTTCAGTCCATGGGAAAACTGGTTTCCACACAACTAGCCCCGGGGCCAGAAAGGTTGAGGGCCGCTGTTCGGGGTTCACTCATGTTAAGACATGGAGCGGTATTGCATTCCTTTTTAGTGCTGAATAATGGTTCATGGGATGAGTACACCAGATTCTGTTTATCCTTTCAACAGTTGGGCATCTGGGTTGCTTCCACTCTTTGCCTATTATGAATCATGCCACCATCAACACTGGTGTGTGGGCTTTGTGTGGACTTGTGTTTTCGTTTCTCTTGCAGGTGTAACCAGGAGAAATGCTAAGTCACACAGGAATCTACAACTAACCTTTAGAGGAACCGCCAGGCTGTTTTTCTGTTTTTGTTTTTGTTTTTTGGAGGGAGAGGTTTTTGCTTTAGGGCTCCAGAAAGAGACAGAGAGACAGAAAGTGAGAAATCACCTCCCGGGGGGGGATGGCCACACCGCAATCCCTTCTCCTCGATTCTCCTCTCGGGATCTTGGGCACGCATGCACACGCGCCCGGCATGAGTTTACGCCACCGGGTACAAAACTCGAACCATGGTCGACTACATGGGAGTCCAGCGACATAGCCATTACTCTAACTGCTGGTCCCACCACCAGGCTGTTTTTCACAGTGGCAAATTTCCATCTTGACTGCAACATCATGAGGGACCCTGAGCCAAAGCCACCCAACCCTGACTTCCTGGCCCACGGTAATACGTGAGACGACAAATGTTTGGTGTTTCAAGCTGTAAGATGTGGGGAAATTCGTTCCACAACAGTAAGTAACTCATATCTAAGAATGAAATGAGGTTAGACATCAAGGCGTTTAGGATCATGTCTAGTGCAGAGGAGTGCTTCAGTAAATGTTAACTACTATTAGCGTAGTGATTTCCCACCACGGGGCCTTGGCTTATGCTGCTTTGATTGGTTGGCATGCTCGTCCCCACCCTACCTGCCCTGAAAACTCCTACGTCTCCTTCAGATGTCTGCTTAGATACTGCTTTCTCATT
This sequence comes from Tupaia tana, assembly GCA_026018925.1. NCBI lineage: Eukaryota > Metazoa > Chordata > Mammalia > Scandentia > Tupaiidae > Tupaia > Tupaia tana. The sequence continues at coordinate 24,729,088 of JAKSZU010000027.1, read as the reverse complement.
GGCAGTCTTTTTGAAAACACCACTTCAGAAATCCCTTTATACAATCTCTTCACACCCTCTACTTCCCCTATGAATACCGAATATAGTTAAGTCATAGTTTATGTAACTATATTTCAAACATTTTTCTTCTGAAGAAGAGGAGAATGTCAACTTGGCATACCACCCACACGCAGTGTGACACAACAACAGGTCAGTAACACGGACCTCTTGACATCTTGCAATTTGCTAGAAAAATGAGCAAAGACCAAACACGGTTTACAGAAAAGCACAAACTCGTTTCTAGTCAAAAAGACACAGGATAAAATGAAATGCCATTTTTCATGACTATCTAATTAGCCAAGATGAAAAAATGCCCAAATCTGGAAAGAAACTGCCAGAAACTGCCACTCCTTCACGCTGGTGCTTGGTGATGAATGGGGGCCCCCGTCATTCTGAACAGAGACATCATGTTGTGATGCAGAGCAACTCCTCTTTTCATTGTCAGAGGGCAGATGTGCTCGCCAGAGAGACACAGGAGAGACGGGAGAGAGGAAGAAAGAGTCCTCCAGTGGGGTGTGGTCACCCTGCAATCTCCCTCCTCCGTTTCCCCATGCCAGTGGGATTTGGGGGCATGTACGCACACACGCCCGTCATGGTTTTCAGCTGCTAGGATTCACGTGACCATCATCCTTAACCGCTAGACTACAGGGCAAGCTCACACACATACCAATTCGTAAATGTACATTTCCTGTGTTAATTCCCAGAAATGGAGGAAAAGTGGCCCAGAGGGAATAGAGAAGGTCCCTTGGAGGACCATTTAAAAAGCAAAAACAGGGTCAGCTGGTGGAGTGGTGGTGAGAGCGGCTGGATCCCACAGGGCTGACTGCACGGTTTGAGTCCCAGACCTGTTGGCTTGAAAAATACACATGGCACATGTGTGCACACACCAAAACCCAGGAGGAAAATGGAGAAGTGACTGTGGCATGGTCATCCTCTATAGGGTTGGCTTGGTCACTTTGCCTGTCTTGCTTACTCTCTCTCTCTCTCTCTCTAGTGAGTGCACATGTTCTGTAGCAAATAAATAAATAAAATAGAACCGGAATAGAAATAAAAAGCAAACGCTGGAAACGACTGTACAGCACTCAATGGGGACGGCCTGTGGTGGTCCTTCGAAAAATTCACAGGGCTGATCGCCTCTGAGTCACCTTCATAGCAATCCTGCCCACAGGGGCATGACCAACTGCACGTTGCACAACCCACTAAGGCCACATGCAGCTGCAACTGAAATGCAGGTTACGTCATCTTCCTTCACTTTCTCCTCTATGTGACAGAAAGATGTTACATTGATTCTATTATAAATATGTGTTAAGGGACCAGCAGTTAGAGTAATGGCTATGTCGCTGGACTCCCATGTAGTTGATCGTGGTTCAAGTCCTGGGCCCGGTGGCTTAAACTCACGCCAGGTACATGTGCGTGCGTGCCCAAGATCCCGAGAGGAGAATGGAGAACAGATTGCGGCATGGCCATTCCCCCTGGGGGGTGATTTCTTGCTTCTTGTCTCTCTGTCTTTCTGGTGAGTGCACACACTCTATAGCAAAAAGCTCTCCAAAAAAAAAAAATTAATTAATTAAATTAAAATAATAAATATGTGTTAAAAGGTTCATTATCTATTATTTATAATATCGGATTGATAAAGGAAGAATTAGAAAATAGTTATCAGGCCTTCTGGGACTGAGAATGGCTGGTCTGTCTTAGACTATTTCAGCTGCTATAACAAAATACGATAAACTGGGTGGCTCATACCAACAAGCATTTCTCTCTTGTAGTTCTAGAAGTCGGGAAGGCCGAGATTGACGCACTGCCAAACTCGGTATCTAGTGAGTGCCTGGCTCCTGGCTCACAGACGGTACCTTTCTCTGTGTCTTCGCATCACAGAAGGAGCGACGTCTCTCGGGCTTCTTTTACATGGGCAGGAATCCCATTAATGAGGAGGGCTCTGCCTAATCACTTCCCAAAGACCCTACCTTAGTACTAACATTGTTGATTATGAGAAATTCACAATATGAATTTTAAATTTTGTTTTGTTTTGTTTTCATTGCCAGAGGTCACATGCGTAAAGAAAAAGAGAGTTGAGCAGGCCCCAATAGGGTGTGGTCACATCACATTCCCTTTTTTTTTCCCCCTCCATTGCTTCATCTTATCAGGATCTGGGGCATGCACACACATGTGCCCAGTGTGTTCAGAGACACCAGGAGGACTCCAACCACAGCTGGCCATATGGGATCCAGCTCCCTATGCCCAGGGCTTAACCACTAAGCTACAAGGCCAGACTTGAATTTTAAATTCTGAATGATGATGCTATAAACAGTGGGATTCTATGCAGCTATTCTTAAAAACAAGGCAAAGTAATATGTACGATGATGCAATCACGTTATGTAATACTATTATTTTTTAATGCAGATCAGAATTTATGGTATGATCCCATCTGTGTTTTTTATGAAAACAATTATGTGCATAAAAACTTCTTAGAATGATTTTCTTTTTTAAAAAGTTACACTGTATTGATGATGGTGGAATGAGAATTACTCTGTACTGAGCATGATTTGGTACAATTTCAAGTTTCACCACTTGTATGTGTTATTTTTATAATGTAAAACCATAGTTAAATAATTTCTTTTTGAAAAAGAGAAACAATGAAGGAGGTTAACATAGGGTCATAAAATATTATGGATGGATATAAATTTACCCCAAGCAACCCCCTTTTACCTGAGAGGTTAAGCCACCTCCTTCTGCCTCTCCTGAAATAGGAACAGAACCTAGCTCGGCGGGTGAGGTGTGCTACAGACAAAATGAGGTCCAGGAGCATCACTTAGAGGCCTGCCAGGTACAGCACAGCTGCCCGACACGTGGCAGAGGTTGTTAGGATTTGTGTTACTGAATTCTCTATGTCAACTTGACTGAGCCTTAGGGTGCCCAGAATTACGGTCAAACATTAGGCTGGGTGTGTCTGTCCCGGTGTTTCCAGATGACATTAGCATCTGAAAAGGTAGATTGAGTAAAGGAGAATGTCCTTTCTAATGAGGGTAGACCTCATCCAATCGGTTGAAGGTCTGAATAGAACAAGAAATAAGACTCTTGCACAAAAGAGAGAATTACTGCTGCTGCCTAACTACCTTCGAGCTAGGATGTTGGCTTTTTTCCTGTCTTCTGACTGAAACACCAACTCTTCCAGGACCTCAAGTCTGGCAGCCTTCCAACTGGAACCACACCATGGGCTCGCCTGCATCTCCAGGTTGCCAAATGCAGATCTGGAGACTTGGCTTCCACAATGGAGTGACCCAATTCCTTACAATCGATCTCCATCGCTCTCCCTTTTCCTCCCTCCCTCTCCACAGAACCAACGTCCCTTACAGGTTCTGTTTCTCTGAAGAACCATCATCTTTGAGGATTTAATGAATCCAATCTGTTCTAGCTCTACCTACAGCTATGAAGTTTCAGTTCATGACAGTTTCAGCTTGATTCTCTCTAGGTTTTCCATGTTCATGGGAAGTGAGGGGTGGGAACACCAACAAGTTTCGGATTCCAAAGTTCCTTTGGGGGCTCTGAATCCTGGAATCACCTGTCCAATCCCCTGGCTCAGTCTGATCCTGGCAGTGGAGTGCCCGGCACCCTTCCTCGGTTGATCCTGGCCAAAGTCCCTACAGCAGAGCTCAGCTGTGCAGAAAGAACAGCGTGCTGAGGGCTGAGGCCCAGCTTGGCCGGCAACTGCATTTACTTCTATTGCAATTTATTATTTACCAACATCCTAAGAGTATGGAGCGCGGGAAGACTGCAACACTTAGAGGATACAAGATACAGTAAAAAGTTGTTTAACATAAAAACTAAAACCAATTAGAAGGAGAATAAAAAACTATCAAGTACCTGGAAACTATAGCCCCTCCACAATCACATATCAAAAATCGTACTGATACACTTTAACTAAAGTTTACAATTGATTTCAAAATCTCTGTGTGGTGAATATTCTACCCACTCACTTCATGATGAGGGACTGCAAAGGGGGAAAAGCTGGCAGCCCCAAACGTTATGCATAGCGTATTTAAAAGACAGAGGTGAATGGGTAAGAGTTTTTGTAAAGACGAAATGTTATTATGTTATTCTGTCAAAAATGAGCCTAATAGGACCCTCCCCACAAATCAACTGTTCAATAGGGAGATACCACTCGGTAAACAAGCCAAAATATTTCTAAATTATAAATTCGGAAACTATTTGTAATTCCATAGATTCTCATTTACATTTTCTCACTCTGTCCAAGAAGCACATTTCATTGCTCATTCTGTTTCGCTCATTCACATAGCCGATGAAGTTCTGTTTCGATGACAACTTTTCAGCGGCAACGCACTAAAAAAATTACACTGGACAGGAGTGGAGAAGCAAGACATTTAGTTAATAAAATGTACAAGAAGTCCCTTGAACATTAATGTTTCCCTTTTTGCATTTTTTGGAGGATAAAGCATATTTGCTAGTTTATATTAGTGACCGGAAAGGACTGTATCTGAAATCACGTCCCTGAGATGAAAAGTACTTCCAGACACAACAGGTACCAAAAGGCACACTTTCTCTGAGTAATTCTCACCCAGTTCACAGTTCATACCTCTGCCCACCACTGTGCTGAGGCTCGGGCCAGTTCTCAGTGAGGAACCCCAGCAGTTACAGAAATCCCAGCAAAAAACCCACCCTTGAAATACACTGATTCGACATGCATGGGTCTTATTCATCGTGCACTTCACAGCCATTTTAGGCTGATTGAGTAAGTCACATATCTTTTTTTTTTTTTGGAGAGGTTTTTGCTATAGGGCGCGTGCACTCGCCAGAAAGACAGAGAGAGACAGAGAGACAGAAAGCGAGAAATCACCCCCCAGGGGTGATGGCCATGCCGCAATCCCTTCTCCTCCATTCTCCTCTCAGGATCTTGGGCATGCACACACACACACCCGGAGTGAGTTTAAGCCACTGGGTCCGGGACTCGAACCACGGTCGGCTACATGGGAGTCCAGTGACATAGCCATTATGCTAACTGCTGGTCCCAGAGTCACATATCTTAAAACCTAAAAATGACGAGTAGGACAAGTGGGGCTCATGGTCTCGGAATTCACTATTTGGGGCTCAGTTTTGAGGAAACATCTGTAGACAGGACAGAAGCCAGACAGTCATCAGCCATCAGACTCTGCCGAGGGTAAAGGAATGAGAAGAAACATCGGCCCACAGCGAGGTACGAGCCAGAGCCAGGGACCAGCAAGCCCGTGGTCCTCACCAGAGTGGGGGCAGAGTGGAGTCACCAGGGCCGAGCACTGAGTAAAGGGAAAAGAAAGCAGGGGCAGGTGAGGGAAGGAGGCTAGGAGGAAGGGAAGGGCAGAGACACCGTCCAACTCTGTCTTCACTTTTCAAACATTCCCTTGCTGACCCGAGACACAAGGTGAAGTTCTAAGAAACCAGAAGAAAAACAGGATTTGAGAATCCACAGCATAGGGCCCGAGAGACCCTGCTTGGTCCCTGCAGAGAACCATGAAGAAAAAGCTGTTGGTGGAGTCTGGGTGCTAGTTCTAACTCAGCCCTGCTGCTCACACCCTGCCGGGGTCACTTGCCTCCTCTGAGCATGGACAAGGGGACAGACCTCTGAAGGGCCACAGGCCAAGGACAGCCCACAGACAGCACAGAGCAGAGAAGCCACGTCTCCCGTGGTCTCTGCTCTGTCCCGGCCACACCACAGAGAAAGCAGTGGACACTCACTCCCCGCACACACACTTACCACACGAGCTTGCTGGGACCAGCTTGCCCCGGCAGAGTCCTGGCAGAGGTTGGGCCCCGATGGGCTGCCCGAACTGAAAAACCAATGCCATGGGCAGCCACGGACTCCGAGGGCAGTTCAGAGGAAGCAGCGATCGTCCATGCGAGCAGGGCCCGGGCTGAGCAGGGCAGCCCCCTCCCTGCCTCCGTCAGCACTTTCTAAGCTGCCTGTTGGGGCAAATCCTAAGACTCTGAGCCGCCCTGGAAGCACAATGGGTTACGTAACTCCAAGCGGTCTGGGCACCCTATCAGCTCACCCTGTGAAAGCACCCCAAACAGAAGGTGACGCACCCGCAAAGGTGATACGACCTGGCGGAGGTGGAGGTGGGGCGGCGGGAGGAACAGAGCTTTGCTTCCCGTTTTGTCTAAAACTTGAAGGGGAACAACAGTCTGCTGTTTGTCGCAGGCTCGCGGGAACCCGGGGCGGAGTGCATTAACCGGGGCAGGATGCCAAGCGTGTCCCAGGACCGCACTTGGCAAAGCCCTGGAGTCCACAGATGCCTGCTCGGGACACTCCCGGTGTCTCCGAGAACCTCTCAGGACGTCTCCCCCTCAGTGACCATCTCCTCTAACCCACTCTAACCTGAGCACGTGCTGCATCTCCAGCTGCACAACCTGCGTGTCTACACTCCTGTTTACCAAGCCCTGCTGAATACGCCGCCACGGAGCTCTGCATCTCAGCCACACCCTGGGGCCTGCTACAGACGTCCCGCAAAGAACTGCAAATCTTCACGTCCTATAGGGTTGGAAGTTTCAGCACTGCACTCACGTCTCTGCCCCCGGTTGTCACATTCAGAGAAAGTGAAACTACTTTAACAGCCTGGATGTCTCCTGGATGTCATAGGTACATACACCCCTACAATCTCCACGGCTTGGTTCGCATTCAGATAAATGTGGATGCAGCTGGGATAGCGCCTCCTCTCTGAAGCCCTCCTGGTTCTCCCTAGTCCTTGCCCCTCTGAATCACCCCAGCACCTCCTTGGTGCCCCCCCATGTGCCCATGTGTACCACTGTGCTAACCTGGGGGTACAGCCATTTGTACTCGCTCATGCTTCACCCCAACTAGCCTGCACCCCCAGTTGGCAGACAACACCCGCCCTGGCGTGGTAGTAATTAAATGACAATGCATTCGCCCTACAAATGCTCACTGAGCCCTGGCCACAGGCAGGCACTACGTTAGTCACTGAGACTCAGGGAAGAAAAAGCAGCTTTGATCTGTGCCCTCGAGAACATCCATTCTACTTCAAGGTGCGAGAAAGGAAAAGGGTCACGAGGACATCTGAGGTTAAGGGACTCCACACGTGGCGAGGGCGGCGAGAACGAAGGCCTAAAAGCTGATGCACCTGGCGCTGAGGACCGGCAAGGAGGCCGGTGCACCCTGAGCAGGGGGGTGCAGAGACAGGTCAGCGAGCACAGTGGAGACCCAGCTTGCATCCTCCCGGGCCACTGTAAGAGGGGGCCACTGCAGAGTAGGAGGAGAGTGAAGCCATTTGACTATGTTTTTATATATTTTTGCCAGAGGGTGTATGTGCTTGCCAGAGAGAGACAGACAGACAGAGAGCACTCTACAATGGCATGTGGTCACACCACAATCCCCTTTTCCTCCATTCCTCCCTCCCGGCAGGATTTTTGGTACACACACAGACACACACACATATATATATGTCCAGTGTGGTTTTTTTTTTTTCTTTTTGAGAAGTTTTTGCTATAGGGCATGTGCGCTCGCCAGACAGACAAAGACAGAGAGACAGAAAGCGAGAAATCACCCCCCAAGGGGGATGGCCACACCGCAATCCCTTCTCCTCCATTCTCCTCTCGGGATCCTGGGCACGCACGCACACGCGCCTGGTGTTGAGTTTTAAGCCACCGGGTCTGGAACTCAAAACGCAGTCGACTACTTGGGAGTCCGGCGACATAGCCATTATGCTAACTGCTGGTCCCTCCAGTGTGTTTTTTTTCAAGCTGCCAGGGCTGGCATTCAAACTGCAGTTGGCCATGTGGGACATATTCCCTATGCACTGAGCTTAACTGTGACACAAGGCCAGCCCCTGACTTTCTATTGAAAAAGCCAACTTTTGGGCTGGCCCCCTAGCTCAGTGATTAAAGGCAGTTATATCCCATACAGTCAACCATAGTTCAAATCCTAGCCCTGGTGGCTTGGGAAATAAAGGGGGAGGGGACTAACTCTCGTGGTGGGGGCTTGGGAAATAAAGGGGGAGGGGACTAACTCTCGTGGTGGGAGGAGAATACAAAGAGAAGGACAGCAATTGGGAGACCACGGCAACATTCCAGGCTAGGGAGGAAGTCGCAAGGACCAGGCAGGGGCTGTGGCGCTGTCAGTAACCATCAAATTCTGGACACACTCTGAAGTCAGAGCCAACAGAACTCCTTGGCCAGCCCCTGGCCTGCTGGTTAAGGAGGCCAGATCCTACGTGATCAGCCATACAGTTTAAGTCCCGGATCTGGTGGCTTGAAAAGCACACGAGGCATGTATACATGTGTCAAATCCAGACGGTAAAGAGAACTAGAGGAGAAGGGACCGTGACATGACCATGCTCCACTGGGCAGTGCTTTCTCCCTCTCTCCCTCTCCATCTCTCTCGGGTGAGCTCATGCTTTCTCCGGAAGAAGAAAAAAAATATAAAAAGGACTTCTGCGGGACCAGCAGTTGGCGTAATGGCTATGTCGCTGGACTCCCACGTAGTCGACCACAATTCGAGTCCCAAACCTGGTGGTTTAAATTCAGGCCGGGCGCGTGTGCGTGTGTGCCCAAGATCCCAAGAGGAGAATGGAGGAGAAGGGATTGCGGCGTGGCCATAGACCCTGGGGGGTGATTTCTCGCTTTCTGTCTGTCTGTCTGTCTGGCAAGCACACGCGCCCTATAGCAAAAAGTTCTCCAAAAAAAAAAAGGACTTCTGGCAAACTGTGGTGTGAAAGAAAGCCCGAAATCATAAACATTTCTAAGGTTTGGGGCCTGGGCATCCATTTACAAAGATGGAGAAGACCCTAAGAAAGTGGGGTAGAGCTCGGAGGGTCACTGTGGCCACGGAAGTCCGAGATGCCAGGGAGGCATCTGAGGGAAAGCACCACGTGTAGAATGAGCCTGAGAAACCTGCCTGCAGCAGGGAGAGTCAGGCTCGGTACGGAAACTCTAGACCGGGCAGCACAGGGGCAAATTTAAAGTCCAGACACAGGGGCCGGTGGTGGTGCCATGGTAAAACAGGACGCTCTGCAAGGCAGGCCCGAGATGGAAGGTGACTGGCTTGCATCCAGCGACCTCCCGACACCTCGGGCATGCATGTGCCTGTGATCTGACATCCTTGAGGCTGGGGTGGGTCACAGTATCAAGTCCTGTTGGGGTGCTTCGCTCAAGCTCGCTCGCTCGCTCTCTCTCTCTCTCTCTCTGTCTCAAGGAGGGAAAAAAATAAACTTTAAAATATTAAATTAATTAATCAAACTTAAATGCAGGGTGAGACTGTGCTGTGCACAGGCGTAGAGCGGACAGCAAAGTCAGAAGGGCTGGGTCCTAGGCCCTCCGACATTCCCAGGCTTGGAGGAGAATCAGCAGCTAAGGAAGCAGGAGGGCCGAGAGAGCACGGGGCCCCAACAGCCAAGTGAGGAACTAACTGCTAGGAGAAGGGAAGGGTTTGGGACCAGCAGTTAGTGTAATAGCTATGTCGCTGGACTCCCATGTAGTTGACCGCGGTTCGAGTCCTGGACCCGATGGTGTAAACTCACGCCAGGCGTGTGTGTGTGCACGCATGCCCAAGATCCCAGGAGGACAATGGAGGAGAAGGGATTGTGGCGTGGCCCTCCCCCCGGGGGATGATTTCTCACTTTCTGTCTCTCTGTCTCTCTCTGTCTTTCTGGTGAACGCACACGCCCTATAGCAAAAACCTCTCCAAAAAAAAAAAGGGTTGGTGGCCTCGCTGAGGACAGAACTAAACACGTCACCAGGGCTAGAGGCACAGTGCAGGTGGACATGAGCCTGCTCAGGGGGACTGAGGAGTGAACAGGAGGGGCAGAGACTGGGGGGCCCCGGCCTGCAGGGAGAGTGGACTGAGATGCGCTCTACTTACAAAGGGGGAGATCTCAGCCCCTTTCTGTGCTAAAAGGACAGACCCATGAGTGAGGGCAAAGAGACGATCCAGGAGACAGGGGAGATGCTGGGACCGCCCCTCAGAGGGCAGGAGCGGGGACTGGGACTCAGGACCCAAGTGGAGGGACAGCTGAGGGCAGAAAGAATAGCGTGCAGGGGCCCCCAACACAGGCGCTAGGCAGCAGGTGGGACCCGGGGCCTGCCCCAAGCCCCTCTGTACCCCGGAAACTCCTGACACACAGGAGGTCCTCCACGCTTAGCTGGTAACACAGAGCAGGGAGACGCCTCTGGAGGCAGATGTGCGTATTTCAAACTGTCATCGGGCATTATGGCAAACAGGGGGACCTAGGCCAACAGGACAAGAGTGAGAAACAGAGGCGACTTCTCCACAGGTGCAAGGGATTTAACTGTTACTGCGCCGGCCCTGCTGCTACACACAGCGCCCTACGCCATTTCCCTGCAGGCGCCCCTTCGGGGATACGCGCAAGACCTCTGGTTCCAAGTGTCGGCACACAGATGCTGCCGGTGGACGGGAAGGTGCGAGTGACGTGGGCGACTGTACGACACCAGTGTCTGTACACCCTGGAGGTGTGCGGAGGGCACTGCGTGTAGTTCTCCGTTTCTGCATCCCACGATGAGGCTGTGCGCTACTTCCATTACAACTGCCTTACGACTAATAATCAGAGCCTCAGAGAGAGGAGGCAGGTGCCGAGCTGCACTGAGTGTCTGCCCTGGGCCTTGCATGCTGCTCAAGGTTCAATGTCACCGTCTTTAACCCTCAGGACAACTCTATGACATGCCGTCCACATCTCAGATGGATTGGCCACTGGCACGGTCCCAGACCAACTCGCTGGCAAAGCATTCTGGGTGGCGGGTCTCAAAGGCCCAGAGCCCAGCCTCAAGCCCTTTGGTGGCTCTCAGATCCCCTCCAGCTCCATGCCAATGGCTGCACACCTTCCCCAGTCCTCCCCGACTGCAGCCTCCCGCGTCGCCTCTCTCCCTCTCTCCCTCCCCCGTGGGGAAGGGCCCCTTACCGGTAATGGTGCAGGCATCCCGGTACCCTCTGCAGCTGGGATCATCTTCCACAGCCTCGCTTACGTAGTGCTCCTCAGGGATGCCCGGGCTGCAGGCTAGGACTGCATGGTTGCACGCCTCCGAAGGGGGCACGGGGCTGGCCGAAGTGTCGTCGTGCGGAGCTGTGGCGTCCAGCTTGGCAGGTTTCAAAGGGAGGTGCCCTTTGCCATCGGGGGCCCCGCTGCCAGAGTCTGGGGCAGTTGGGCAGACGGCCCCCGGGAGGTCTGGTGTACCAGCAGGGGCTGCTCACAGGGAATCTGTGGGACAATGGAGAGAGCAGGGCACACAGTCAGTCTGAATAAACCTGGAAAAGATCTTGAGAAAAGAGGGGCCCCAAGAGGATGTGGGTTCAGAGTGCAAATTCTGAAAAGAATTTCCTTCACATAAAGGCAAGTCCAATCACACTCTTCAGTTTCTATAAAAGAATTACAGTGAAGTCAGATCAGAATTAGAGGGATCAGGGCCAGCCCCATAGACCCAGAGGTTAAGGGAGCCAGATTCAACGTGACCGACCAAGTTCAACTGTGGCCCCGGAGGCCTGAAAAACATGCTGGGCACATGTGTGTGCATGCCCCAAACCCCAACCAGATGGAGAAATGAGAAGGGACTGCCGTGTGACCATGTCTCATTGGGGGTGCTATCTCCTCCCTATCTCTGTCTAGCTCTGGCAAGTACACGTGCCCTCTGGTAATAATTTAAAAAAAAAAAATGGTGATCAGATATCAATACAGACCAAAATTGGCGCGCATGGCTTCATTCACTGACTGAAAGCTACTCTGACATTGCTCGAAGCCCATAAATGAACTGGATCGCAGCTAAAAAGAATGAAGATACCTAATCTAAGTAAGAAGGCCAGAAGACCTGGCCACCAAGTCCCATGTGAGGACAACTGTGAGTGGGACGACTATGGAAGACGCACAGGCCGAGGTATTCTTACAAAATACATATACATATACACGGCGAGATAACAATTTAGTTTATGAACTGAATTATGTAGAATGTGATGTGTCTATTAAAGTCATCCAACCACAAAACATTCTCAATTCTATAAACATTTTAAGGGATGTCCCTACCTTAAGCTACAGTGAGAAACTCGGGAACTCCTTTAAGCATCTGATTAAAAACTGCACACCTTATTTCCAAAACTACATGTAGTTTTAGGAAAATTCAGCCTACTCTGAGGCTCAGGGGAGCTGAGGATAGTGGGGTAAGATCCGCAGAACTAGCAGGGAAATCTCTCCTTAGGGCCTACTGCAGCAACATCAGCCTAACCAAACAATTCATATCCCCATGTGAAATCTGACCAAGGTCCAGCAGGTAGCATGGTGGTTAAGCGCGCTGGTCTCCCACATGGCTAACTGCAGCTCCAGTTCCAGACCTGGTGGTTTGCTTTCTCTCTTCCTCTCTCTCTCTCCCCCCTCTCTCTCTGTCCCTCTCTGATCAAATTTGAATGAATGAATGAATGAATGAATAAAGTTAAATAAAATAATTATTTTTTTAATCTGATCAGAAGTAGGCCGTAGCTGGGGCCAGCATGTGGCATGGTGGTTAAGGTGCTGGACTCCCATGTGGCTGACCGGGTTCAAGTCCCGGATCTGACAGCTTGCTTTCTTACTTTCCCCCCACCCTCTCTCTGGTGAGCGTGTGTACTCTGTGGTAAATTAAATAAATAACAATGAATAAATTTTAGTTAAATAAATAATTCTTTAAAAAAAAAAAAAAAGAAAGGAAAAAGAATAGGCCATAGCCTAGTGCTTAAAGGAGCCAGATCTCTCATAGCCAAACACAGTTCGAATCCCAACCCTAATGGCCTGAAAAACATGTCTTACCCACGTGTGTGCGTGCCCCAAATCCCAGCAGGATGGAGAAACTGAGGAGAAGGGAGTGTGGCATAACCATTCCTGCTGAAGGTGCTCCCCCGCCCCACAACTGCCATCTCTCTCCAATGAGCATACATGCCCTTTGGAAATTTAAAAATAAATAATAATTTAAAACACAAAGGTAGCAGCTGCAAGAGCATGGTACAAACACAGGCTAGTGAGGACTCCCCCTTCCCAAAGACTTCAAGTCCGCATGCAGGCAGAAGTCACACATTTCGGGAGAGCATGGCGGCCTTAGAAGGGGACCTTAATTCAAAAATGGCCCCTCTCCTCCCAGCCATCTTATAAACACGCGGGTGTACAAGTGTACTCACACCTGGCAACGATGTCAAACTGGAGCTTCACAAACAAGCCAGGAAGTCTACAAAATGCCCTTTAGCACAGGAGATGGTGAAGTGTGGCCCAAGAACCCCTGGGGTTCCCTCAGACCAGTTCAAAGGGTCCACAGTCTGGAGGGTGCTTTCTCCCTCCTCTGGTTCTCTCTGGCAAGAGCATACAACCTCTTACAATGAAAATTCTTTTTCAGGAATTGGTGTGTCATCCTTGCACAGGTGCCAGGCTAATCTTCTCTGCAGCATTCCAATTCTAATAGATATGCTGCCGAAGCAAGCACAAAAATTTTTTTAATGGACCAATAAAAGCAAAAATAAGAATATCTTGGTGAAAAGGGCAAGGTTAACAGAAGAATTTCTAAGAACCCCTTCAAGACAACATGTATTAGATCGTCGGGAAAGTCCTGACATATTTTTCTATGCAAAAAATGACTTTTCCGACAACCCAATGGATGAAACCACACTGTCACATCTACTCAAAGATTCCAATACAGACAAGTGGATAAGCCACCTCATAAGAAAAGCCTGGAACCCCTGAGCAGAACCCAAAAAGAGCCTGGACAGCAGAGGTCGGAGGAGGACTGGCTAGAAGACCTCCAGAAGTCATTAGTGGTGGTCTAGGAGCCAGGAGTGGAACTGCCACCACCTACTTAATTCTCACGGAACACAGTGGCTTTTCCAGTGTTAGGTTCTGATTCTTGGTCAAGCTCATCTCTTCCAATCTATACACTTTCTTCATGTATTTTTCAATAAAGTGGAAAAAATACTAGTGAATGCAGATACTAAATCTGTAAATTAGTATGATAAATCATCCTTAAACTAGGAAGATACGAAGGCACAGTGGTAAGAGTTCCAGAAAACTGAAAGGGACAAAGGATACAAAAACATACTCATTTTTAATTTTTTAATTTTTAATTAATTTTCTAGAGCTGAAGATTTTGCACCTTTAACTCAAAAGGTCCTACACCAAGACCCAGAGAGAATTAATAAAAAGAAATAGACTTCCAGATACAATCTGGTAAAGATTTCAAGTTCCAAAGATATAAATAAAAGTCTAGCAAAGATGAAGATATGGGTATTAAAGGACCATTTGTCATGCTAGTGACCAGTAGAGCAAGTTTCTCTGAAATCTAAGAGAAGATACTCATACACTTCAAAGAGGTTTTTAATGCATTAATGAATTGAACCCTCACTAAAGCTTTCTTTAACTTCTACTTAGACATATTCTATTTGATCCCTACATAGAAGTATGAAACTCTTCCTTCCTTTACAAAATACAATTAATTGTTCTAATGAAAACAAGATTTCGTTTACATCCACATGTTTTTTTAACAAACGATTTAATGTAAAGATTTCTTTTTTTAAAGCATTATTTTATTGAATGTTATTGGCGCAATGGCTATGTCGCTGGACTCCCATGTAGTCCACCGCGGTTCGAGTCCCAGACTCAGTGGCTTAAACTCATGCCGGGCATGTGTGCGTGCGTGCCCAAGATCCCGAGAGGAGAATGGAGGAGAAGGGATTGTGGTTTGGCCATCCACCCCAGGGGGTGATTTCTCGCTTTCTGTCTCTCTGTCTCTGTCTTTCTGGCGAGTGCACGAGCCTTATAGCAAAAACCTCTCCAAAAAAAAAAAAAAAAACTATATATATATATATATATATTCATCTCTCAGCATGTCCATACCTCCTTCACATGATGCCTTTCTCCACATCACACCTATTCCCCTGGCTCTCAGTGCGTGCAGTCCATTTTAGGAACAGCCTCTCCATCCTGGACACATCTTCAAGCTTTGTCTACAGCCACCACTTGTGCAAGGCTCATCTCCCCCAGAACTGTGGTCTCCTGCAAAGCCTGGCCTTATCCTGGCTTATATGAGGTACGTAGTAAATATATGAAGAATATATAATAATGAAATGAAATAAGGATTGTGGCTCAGGTGAGGATCCCCTGAATCTATGAAGCTGTTTCTATGATCTGTACAAGAACCAAAAGTTCTAAGCTCCCAAATTACACTGTCAATCTGAGGACTAACAGAAATCAGTGAGAAACCGCCCACAGCACTCCTTAAGTGTTCCAGGTTATGCGGACCTCGCCCCATGGGCTCTCCAATTTAACCTCACTTCATCCTTTTTGAAACAGATCAATATACGTCAAATGTACCAAAATGATCAAACACGTATAAAATGACCCATCTGCAATTAAGGAGTCAGCCGGCTTCATCTCTAGCCCACTTAAAAGCTGGTCTACAAGTGCTACACCCAGTTTCTAGCTTGAAAAAGAGTCACAGTATGTGCCAGGGGGAATCCAGGAATGGTAGAAAAGGATGACAGCCCTCCCCAGGAAGGGGCAAGCCTGCTGAGTGGGTTGTGAAAGAACTTGATTCTAAATCCACCTTTCCACAAAAGTCTTCATCAGCATTTTAATGCAGACCACATTTTCTGCTAACTCAAGGTCTCTAAAAGCTCAAAGATCAGAAATACGCAAACAGGGTGAGGCATTCAGTCAGACTCAAAATCCCTGAGACTACCCAGTATGCAGGCCCAGACAATGCCCAAACATCATCTAGAGGAAGGGAGAGGGAGCAAGACTCTGGGCTTTCTGGCTGCTGAGATACTGGGGAGGCGGGGTGGGGGCTGTAGGTCTCCCTGGCTTCCTCCTCTGTGGGACTGTAATACTCACAGCTCAGAAGGCTGATGGGACTAGTGACTGACACAGACACGAAGAAAGTACCCAGCTCAGTGCCGTGCCATCTCCCAAACATCAGTCACCCTCCTCAGAATTATTCATTGAGGGGCCGGCAGGTGGCGTGATAGTTAAGGGCTCTGGACTCCCACATGGCCCAGACCTGGTGGTTTGCTTTCTCACTTTCCCTCGCCCTCTCTCTCTCTCTCTCTCACTCTCTCTCACTCTGTCCCTCTCTGGTCAAATTAAAATAAAATGAAGGAATAAATGAAGTTAAATTAAAATATTCTCTTTTTATTAGAGAGGTTTTTGCTATAGGGCGTGTGCACTCGCCAGAAAGACAGAGACAGAAAGCGAGAAATCACCCCACGGGGAGGATGGCCACGCCACAATCCCTTCTCTTCCATTCTCCTCCTGGGATCTTGGGCACGCACGCACACGCGCCCGGCGTGAGTTTAAGCCACCGGATCCGAGACTCGAACTGTGGTCGACTACATGGGAATCCAGCGACACAGCCATTATGCCAAATGCTGGTCCCAATAAAATAATTCTTAAAAAAATAAAAATAAAAAAAAGAATTATTCATTGATAGTCTAAGAGAAGCGGCCTTTGAATGCTCGTAAAATTGCACACTTTCCAACACCAGTGTTCCGTGAGACAGTGCCCATCTCTAAGACAATCTCACAATACCAACTTTTCTCAAAAGCTCATGGTGTGGCCGGCCACTGTGTCAAGCGTTGTGGAAGCTCTAACTTCCACTGCCCACAGCAGCAACCTGCCTCAGCGGACTCCCATTAGTAGCCCTGTTTTACAGAGGAGGAAACAAATGCTCAGAGATCCAGTAACTTTCTGAAGGTCACAGAGCCAGGAACATGGGGAAGTCAGGTCTGACTTGAGACAAAGGATGGGAGTCCAATGCAAAAATGATCCCTGGCACTTCCAGGCGTGCCTCGCTTGGTGCCCACCCCTCACTCTGACATCCACAGGCACTTGTGAGTCCCAGACCCAAGAACAAAGCGACTGCCGCCCTGGATGCTCTCTGGCTCCCAAGAACCCAGGCTCACCAAGCGAAAGGATTCTTTCAGTCTCAGGAAACAAACGAGGCTTCAGAAAAGTGAGAGTGGACGGCCCTGAGAGATGAAAGCGCTTCTGTTTAATTTACTGAATCGGGCCCCAGGAGCCCGCCGGAAGGCAGGCATTTTCTTCGCAGAGGAGTGAGAAATTCTGCAACCTGGTTCATTCTTCAGGAAAAGAAGGAGAAAGCACACATGGAGGCGGCCTGGCAGGAAAACCGAGAGGACCCTCCCGCCCAGCGCCTGGGCACTTGGCCCGGGTCCCTTGCCTCACCCTCCTCAACTCGATGGTCAATGATTCCAGGCCCCAGTGGGTCAAGGGACCCTTGACAAGTTGCTCAAGTTGATTCCAGTTTGTTACTGAACTTGACTTTGCTGACATGTCTAAGTTCCTAAGGTGCTATCCCCGTCCCCAAAATGGGAACTTTGTGGCCCAGATGTAAACAAGAACCCAGAGAGTCATGTGATGCCGAGATGTTGCTCCTCCAGGCCTCAGGCCCTCACCTGGACAAGGCGGGGACTGAGCACGCACCTGAGCAAGCTGCTATGAGAGCGATGGGCCCCAGGAGCAGCGAGGAGGGCATGTGGACTTGTGGGGGGACCCTGCACTCTGATCAGCCCATCTGCTCTCCCTGGCTCTGTGAACACGATGCCATCCCTACCCACGTGGGGGTGACTTCTTGGCAGACATGAGCAGACAGAGCTGCCTTGTTCAAACAAAGAGGGGGCTTCTCCCAGGACCAACTCAGAGGTTATATAGACAAAACCAGAACAGAGCTCCAGGTTGGAGGCCCAGCAAGTGACAAGGAGAAGTTGGTCTTGGTAATCCCTTCTAAAGCCAGCCAGGGTGCTGAGCTTTCAAGGTTTGAAGGCGGAGGCATCTGATCTACCTGGGGGCTGTGATCGTTTATCAAGTTAACTGTGAATAAACAGATCTGAGGACAGCAAGAGTTTTCAAAAAGGGACAAACTGTTCACCAGGATGGCATCAGACTTCTACTGCTATTCTTACAAATGGCCCTAAATTTAGGGGCCTAAAGTAACACTACCAAGTCACAGTTATATAGGTTAGAAATCTGACTCAGGTCTCGCCAGGTTCCACCCAAGGAGTGGCAGGGCTGTGCTCCCTACTGGAGGCTCTGGGAAAGAACAGGAAGCCATGCGTGTTCAGCTGCAGGACTGCGGTCCCCGCGTCCTTGCTGGCTGTCGGCTGGGGCCAGTCTTAGCTCTCATTGCACATCCATGGCCCTTCGGTGCGCCAGTGAGTTCCTGGAGGCCTCCCTGCAGTCGTTGTACAAGGCACCCACTCTCAGGGCCAAAAATGGCACCTCTGGTCCTTCCCACACTTAGAACCTCCATGATTACTCGTCCCGTCACACTTTCTTACCTCCTCTTCGGCCTTCCTGTTCTATTTTTTTCAGTTGTCAGATTGTGCTCACCAGAGAGACAGATAGACCAGAGACAGAGAGAAGGAAAATGCACCCCCACCCCCTGCCATGGGGTGCGTCACTCTGCAATCCCTTCTCTGTTTCTCTATCCCGGCGGGATCTGGAACATGCACATGCAACCAGCATGGTTTTCATGACACAAGGGCCGGGATTCAAACCATGGTCAGCCATGTGGCATCTGGCTCTCTTAATCACTAGGCTACATAGTAGGCCCCCTTTATTGATTTTTTTTTTTTTGGGGGGGGGCGGGGATTTTTGCTACAGGGCGCATATGCTCGCCATAGAGACAGAGAGAGACAGAGAGACAGAAAGCGAGAAATCATCCCCCAGGGGGAATGGCCATGCCGCAATCCCTTCTCCTCCATTCTCCTCTCGGGATCTTGGGCACGCACACACACACGCGATGTGAGTTAAAGCCACCGGGTCCAGGACTCAAACCGTGGGAGTCCAGCAACATAGCCATTATGCAATCTGCTGGTCCCCCCTTTTCTGATTTTAAAGGCTCATGTGATTCCACTGCGTCCACTCAGGTCACCCAGGATAATCTCCCTACCTAAGGTCTTGGGGTTAATAAATCTAACTCCATCTGTAGTCTCTTCATGACAGTACTTAGGTTAATGCTTGATTGAATAACAACCAACAGCAATCTTGAGGGGATGACCTCAGAATTTTGCCTCCCACAAGAGTCTTTGGTTCTGAAGGCACACTAGGCCACAAGCCCAGTAAGAAGGCAAATTAGTCACCTCACCACCACCCAGACCCTCTCACTCCTGGAGAAAGATGGCCAGACAGGGCTGGGCTTGGTTTACGCTCTGCCACCACTGCAGCCCTCAGTCAGGTGCTGTGCATGTCTCTTGTCTACACAATGTGGGTACCACCACCTGCTCGTCAATCTGCCAGAAGCAGACACAGCAGAAGTAGGTCACCTCCGCAGGCCTACAACAGTAGGACTGAGACTGACTCAGAAGTCCAAGATGTGCCCTAGGATCGCTGGCATTTAGACTGAACTTACACCCAGAGCATTATTTTCTTTCTATTTGAGGAATAACCACAGGAGGAGGTGTCTCGATCAATTTTCTGCTGCTGTAACACAACACTACAGACGGGGTAATTTATTATCAACAGAAATTTATTTGGCTCGTGATTCTGGAGGCTTGGAAGTCCAAGATCCAGGGGCTGCATTTGGTAAGGGCCGCCTTCTTCTTCTTCTTCTTCCTTCTTCCTTCTTCCTTCTTCCTTCTTCCTTCTTCCTTCTTCTTCTTCTTCTTCTTCTTTTTTTTTTTTAAGAGGTTTTTGCTATAGGGCGCACACGCTTGCCAGAAAGACAGAGAGAGAGACAGAAAGCGAGAAATCACTCCCTGGGGGGGATGGTCACACCACAATCCCCTCTCCTCCATTCTCCTCTTGGGATCTTGGGTGCTCATGCACATGCGCCCAGCTTGAGTTTAAGCCACGGGGTCCGGGACTCGAACCGCAGTCGACTACATGGGAGTCCAGCGACATAGCCATTATGTCAACTGCTGGTCCCGGTAAAAGCCTTCCTGCTACATCATAACATAGTGAATGGCATTACACGGTGAAGAAGTGCATGCAAGTCAGATTTAGGATGGGGCGGAACTCACCCCTTATCAGAAGCCACACCCACGATAACTAACCCACTCCTAAGATAGTGGCATCAGTCCACTCATGAGTGTAGTCTTCATGACCTAATCATATTTTAAAGGTCCCATCTCTTAATACTATCACGATGTCAACTAAATTCCACGTGAATTTAAACCATAGCAGAAGGCCAGCTAACCTGCAGGCTGTGGATGCTTCAAAAAGAAACCAGCCATGTGGAATCGGTGTGGACACTCTAGGACTTTGACTCTTATCTGAGGCGAACTCACTCATAAGGACCTTTCTTGAGGTGCAACCAGCATTAAGATCTCCGCATTCTCTGGCCAGAGCAATTCTTTTTCTTGAGCTCTTACAGCTATCTCTCTGAGCAAGCTGCTGCTTGCTTCGAAAGTGATGAAACCAACACAAGCTATTTTAAAGTACGAATGGCCCCAGCACTCTTGTAGTTGTAAAATGAGCTGCAGGTCTGGCACTGAGTTTGGTCATTTACATGTATGATCTTGTTTAAAGCTCACAACCTACAAAGTACTATCAGTATCCACTTTTACAGGCTCAAAAAGGCTAAATAACTGGGTCAGCAGGTGGCGTGGTGGTTAAAGGGCACTGGACTCCCACATGGCTGACCGTGGTTCGAGTCTCAGGTCTGGCAGCTTACTTTCTCACTCCCCACCCTCTCTGTCCCTCTCTGGTCAAACTGAAAGAAAGAAAGAAAGAAAGAAAGAAAGAAAGAAAGAAAAAGAAAGAAAGAAAGAAAGAAAGTTAGATAATTCTCTTTTTTTTTAAAAAAAAAAAAAAAAAAGGCTAACTAACTTACCCAGGATTTAAACTTAGCTTAGAAAGGCTCCAAAGAAGCTGCTCTCTCTTACAGCTATAATAATGTGCTTAAAGGAGCTCACAGTCCAGCGGAGAATCAGACATTCCATGCGGTCCTGACCACTCACCATTCCCCTGCCATGTCATACACCAGGCCTTTTGCCCTGACAGAGACAAAGGAACTTAAAGCAAAGACTCACTCAGGCTGCTCAAGTTCATTTAAGAAATACGCATCCTCCAGTCAGCCTAAACATGGAGTCTGACCTTCAAGGCCATGCTGGGTGGCACACAGCTGATAGGTGACCATGCGGAAGGTCTGCCCCCTGCTTATCACTCTCCTACCTCGTTTGACCTGTCTGGCATGCCCACCAGCAAGGCCAGCTCCTTAAATAACTGCACAAGTGGCTAAGTAGTGGAAAATGTCACGTAAACGTGGAACTGTTAGAAGATGAGCAGGAAATGAGCTACAGGTTTATAGCAATGATGGCACGGCAGTGGAAGAGCAAGGCTGTCAAGGAGCGAGCAACCCTGCAGGACACACTCCACGTAGCTCACCACAGGCTGTGACACATGCAAGGCCTTGTCCTGCCGGTAAAACAATTCCACGCATGCCCTGATAGAGCCATTCTCATTTAGTGAAGTAAGGAGATGGAACAGGCTTGGGAAGACGTTTAGTGACTTATTCAGTCTTATCCCAAAATAATGGTAGAAGCAGGACGGAAAAGCTTTGGTTTCTTTTGTTGTTTTTTTTAAGAGACTTTTGCTATAGGGTGCATGTGCATGTGCTCACCGGAGAGACAGAGAGAAAGTGAGAAATCACTCCTTGGGGGATGGCCACACCCCAATGCTTCTCCTCCATTGTCTTCTCAGGATTTGGGGCACTCAAGCACATGCGCTTGGCATGATTTTCAAGCCACCAGGTCTGGGACTTGAACTGTGGTTGGCCATGTGGGAGTCCAGTGCCTTAAGCACTAAGCCACCTGCTGGACCCATGGAAAGCATTTATTAATCAAAAACTTCAACTACTGCCATGCCCTGTGCAAAGAGAAGGGACATCTAGGGAGAGGCCAGGTATGACCTCCCACAGAAAGAGAAAGATGTGGAGAAATTGATATCGGCAACTCCGGTCAGAAGCTGGAACAGAATTAGGGTAACTAAAGACGCAGGAAAAAAGATGCCAAACTCCTCCAGGGGGACTGCCAGGCCTTGTGAACACCTATGACAGCCCTCCACGTCTCCTGAACAGGAGAGGCCGGGGCGGCTGGGGACTACAGGCAGCCACTGTCACAGATTCTCCTTCAGGAGAGACAGACACGTGGACTGGCAGCTGGACACAGGTACCTGGCATGCCCGTCTGCCCTTTCTTGCTCTCAGGCCCACACACACAAACACACAAATGCACGCTTGTGAAATAAATGCCACTTTGAAGGCAACACTTTTTTCTGGCTGTGGAGAAATTGACATCTCCCCAAATAATCAAGAAGTTAGCGTAATGGCTATGTCGCTGGACTCCCATGTAGTCGACCGCGGTTCGAGTTCTGGACCTGGTGGCTTAAACTCACGCTGCCGTGCATGCCCAGATCCCAAGAGGAGAATGGAGGAGAAGTCAGTAATCACTCAAAGCAGGGCCAGCCTGTAGCATAGTGGTTAAGTGCAATGTACAGAACCTGGATTGCACATGGCTGACTGCAGTTCGAATCCCAGCCTGGTGGCCTGAAAAACATACCAGGCGTGTGTGCATGCCCCAGATCCTTGGGAGGAGAAGTGACGATAAAGCACTGCAGCTGGCCACGCCCATGGGGGCTGCCTTTCCCACCTGTCTCCCCACCTCACAAGAGGAGTAAACACCCCCTTCGGCGATTAAAATACCAAAATTCCCATAACTCAAAGCAACTAGAGAAGAATTGCTCTGACCCAGAATTCAGCCCTCGCTCTTTCCTCAACTGTGCATAGGCTGGAAGCAAACCCACCGACACGCACACTGCCCCCAGGAAATCCCTATGAAGCGAGGACAAATGCGTCTCATCGATCCAGGCCTCATGAATGAAAATGGCTGTCATGTGACCAAATCCCTCTATCCCAAAATAATTCTGCTGCAACTGAGAGAACAGAAAAGCCCAGACACACTGCCCTGTCAGCCCATCCCTGTCCCCCAGGAAAAGGAAGAAAGAGAACAAAATACAGCACGCTCCGACATCCTTACGTAACAGTCCCCTGCGCTCTAGCTGGCGGGGCAGATTTATCAAGTGCCATAAATAGCTCCCCTCCTGCCAGAGGAGACTGGGCAAGGCTGAGCTGCAGAGCGTGCTTAATGCCGGCCTGCCTCTCCTCTTTCGTCCACAATGGAACATTTATGCATCTTCCAGCGCTAAGCGAGCTCAGTGACACCAGCTGGCTAGGGCTCGGTGTAGACATGTGTCACAGGAGAGATCCTAAGAGCAGGGCCAGACACTCAAAACTTGTCTATCGTCCCCTGGAGGGACAACGTTCCCAGGCCAGTGCAGGAGCGATAACCCTTGCATTCCACTCTGCTGAGGGGGTTCCCCAGCACCCCAGGCCAACGGGGTGGCTCTCTCGGACAAAGACTGGCCTCTGGACATTTAATCCTGCCGGTCGCGGGCGCAAGGCCAGCCTGCTGGGCAGCAGGAGGGTGGCACGGGCTGTCCGAGGAGCTTCACAGCAGCAGATTCTGTGCCCCACTGCAGGCCCCAATCAGAGCATCAGAAACGACAGCAAGGCTCCCTCCGCACTCCCAGGACACCGGGAGGAATCTGGGAAGGCAGCCAAAGCTCGAGGGTGGCAGGAGAGGTAACCTCATTCCCAGTCCCTGTGGGGTGGCTTGTTGGAAATCTCTGAGATTCTGGGCTGGAAAACTATTGCTTTGAAGTGAAGTCTGCCCGAGAAGGCCAGATGTCCTACACCAGGAAGCCCTGCAGTCTACACCACACGTGTTGTCACCGTGAATGAGCACGGGGCTCCGGGGTAGAAAGGGAGGGGAGGGCGAGAGCTGAGATCCACAGTAAGGCAGGCCCATGAGGCCTCACTCGCCCTCCCAGTGCACAGGCCTGAATTAGTAATGAGCCTCGCCCAGCCAAGAATAGCGGCTGCCAAGCCGTCACTCTCCAGGAGAAAGTTAATAATAACCAGACCGAGAAAGAGACCCAGGAAGGTGGCAATGCAGGTGGGAGAAGACGAGAAGGGTTCTCTGTGGTGACCCCTCCTTAGGTCCTGGCGTTACTCCCCTCTCCCAAGGAGGAGCATGGCTTTAAAAAGATCCTAAGGACACCGACAAGGGACAGAGCACTGGCTGCATTTCTGCACGGTGACCATGTATGTGCCCAGGAAGTAATGCCTTCCCCCCCAATCAGAGCAGCTGCAGACCTGCCTCACTGCCTTCCTCTGGGTTGAATACTGCATCACAGAGCAAACAAACACAGAAAGCTAATGCAGTTCCCTGTATTCCTCTTTTATCACTCACATGGATTGGAAAGTTTTTAGAACAAAAAGTTGGGACATACTGGGTCTTCGAAAAAATCATGATGCATTTCTGCATATAAAAATAGGTCATGATTTTTCCAACGACCCAGAAAAGAACCTTACATGAGAAGAAAAATTGGGGGGACCAGCAATTAGCGTAATGGCTATGTCGCTGAACTGCCATGTAGCTGACCATGGTTCGAGTCCCAGACCCAGTGGCTTAAAACTTGCCCCGGGCGCATGTGCGTGCATGCCCAAGATCCCAAGAGGAGAATAGAGGAGAAGGGATTGCAGCGTGGCCATCCCCCCGGGTAATGATTTCTCGCTTTCTGTCTCTCTGTCTTTCTGGCAAGCGCATGCGCCCTATAGCAAAAACCTCTCCAAAAAAAAAAAAAAAATTTTTTTAGAAGATTACATGATAATACAGATTTCAAGAAAAACGTATTCGCAGAAATCATATAGATCTTCTATGTTAAAAATGCTAAAACCCACAATAAAAATGTGTATGAAAGAAAACAGAGTAATATTAGTTTTCAGGAAAAAAACATCACTAGTAACCAAAGAAATAAAAATGAGTATGAGATACTATCACGTTATCTGTCAAATTGGCAGGCTTAATTTTTTCTAGTTATAACCCGTGTTACTGACAAGGATAAATGCAATGAGCTTAGTCACTGCTAGGACCACACATCAAATCCAAGTCTACCATTTTATTTATTTATTAAAGGGGGGTGGGCAGCAGGTGGTAAGGTAGTTAAGGCACTGGACTCTCCACAGGGCCAACTCTATGGGTCAAGTTCCAGAACCAATGGACTGAAAATTACACTGGGCACATGTACATGTGTGCCCCAAATCTCAGGCAAATGGCGAAGAAGGGATTGCATGTAGCATGGCCATCCTCCCAAGGGGGGGGAGTTCTCATGTTCCCTCCCACTGCCCTTTCTGTATCTCTCTGGCAAACACATGCACCCCATGGCAAAAATCTTTTTTTTAATCTGATTTTTAACTTTGAAAGCACTGCTCTATTTTTACTATTTATTTTATTTTATTTTATTTATTTAATTAATTTGCTATAGAGCACACACGCTCACTGGATGGGGGAGGGATGGAGAAGAGTGAGAAATAAGAAACCAGGTCTAGAACTCAAACTGCGGGGAGCCATGTGGGAACCACCACACCACCTGCTGGCCCCTAAGATCTATTTTTATTTTTATTAAAATAAAATCTTTTTTAAATTTTCTTAATGAAAAGTTTTTGCCATAGGGCGCAAGTGCTCGCCACAGAGAGAACAGTGAGAAAGAAAGTCAGAAATCAGCCTCCACACCCCCCTAGATGGGATGGCAACCCTTTCTCCTCCATTATCCTCCTGGGATTCTGGGCAGGCAGGCACACACGCTCAGCGCATTTTTCAAGCCACTGGATCTGGTACTCAAACAGGAGTTGTCCATGTGAGAGTTCAGCGCCTTAACTAGCATGCGACCTGCAGGACCCCTATGGTAAAGATCTTTTAAATAAATAAGAGAAACAGCAATAAAGTAATAAAAATGTATTTTTTTAAGAATATTTTATCTAGCTTTATTTATTTATTTATTTATTTATTTAACCAGAGAGGGACAGAGTGAGAGAGAGAGAGAGAGAGAGCAAGCAAGCCACCAGGTCCAGGACTTGAACCATGGTTAGCCATGTGGGAGTCCAGCGCCCTTAATCACCACACCACCTGCCGGCCCCAAAGGCAATGTATTTTTGACCCAATAGAACCACGCTGTGATCCTCCTGCCCTAGCCTCCCTATTAGCTAGGATCACAGGCCTGTGCCACCTCCTCTGGCCTGTCTTAGGGTCAACCAGGCCTCCCACATCACCCCAGTCTCATGCAGTGGCACCCCACCATTTGCACAGCTAGGCCGAAAACAACTATACTTCTATAATTATTTTCTTTTTTCAAAATTATTTAATTTAATTTAATTCATCATAATCACCATTATTATTTTAATTGAACAGAGATAGATATGGGGGGGGGGGGGGCTGTTGAGAAAGCAACCCCCAGGTCCAGGATTCAAACCGTGGTCAGCCGTGTGGGAGTCCAGTGTATTAACCACCATGCCACCTGCTGGTCCCACACTTCTACAATTATTTTCTAAGAAAAATTAAAACCATGTCCAAAGATTTAACTTTCCTATTCTTCAGATTTACATAACAGTTAAAAATTTAAAAATAGGGACCAGTAGATAGCACAGCGTTTGCATAACTGAACTCCTACCTGACCAGCAGTGGTTTGAATCCTATATCCGGTGACTTAAAAAATTCACAGTAGGGGGACCAGCCGTTAGCGTAATGGCCATGTCGCTGAACTTCCATGTAGTTGACTGCGGTTTGAGTCCTGGACCCGGTGGCTTAAACTCACACTGGGCACATGTGCGTGCGTGCCCATGATGCTGAGAGAATAGAGGAGAAGGGATTGCGGTGTGGCCATCCCCCCGGGGGGTGATTTCTCGTTTTCTAACTCTCAGTCTTTCTGGCAAGTGCATGCACCCTATAGCAAAAACCTCTCAAAAAAAAAAAAAAAAAAATTCACGCTGGGCATGTGTGCATATGTGCCCAAGATCCCAGGAGGAGAATGGAGAGGCCATCCCCTCTGGGAGTGATTTCTCACTTTCTGTCTCCCTGTCTCTGTCTTTCTCTCCAACAAGCACACATGCCCTAAGGCAAAAACTTCTTTAAAAGAAAAGAAAAAAATTTAAAAATAAAAATGTCTGATAATACAGATTTCAATTTACATAAGATGTGACCCATCCATACAACTCATCTTCACATTTCTCACCCGAATGCCATTTCCAGTAGGCAAGAAAAGATGTTCAGGGTGGATTATGCCGAAAAATAGGAGGTTACAAAACAGGGTAAAGAATAAGGTATCACTATTTAAATAAAAAGGAGACACACACAGATATAATTAGAGAATATCTCCACGTCCTCCTCGTAGCCTAGTGGGGAAGGGAGCCAGATTCCACATGGCTGACCTTGGTTCAAATCCAGGCCCAGCAGCTTGAAATTCAAGCCAGGCACATGTCCCTGCATGCCCCAAACCCTGACAAGACAGAGAAATGGAGAAGGGATTACAGAATGACCAGGTCCCATTGAGAGGTACTTCCTCCCTGCTCCCTCTCCCTCTCGCTCTCTCTGTCTCGTATAAGTACCCTTTGGCAAAAAATTTTTTAAAAAAAGGTATTTCCAGTAGAATTTCGCCTTGCCAGCCATCCCCACTCAACAGTCCTCTGTCTTTAACCCTCCTTATTTGGTCCTTGGCTGTTGTTCAACTTGACAGCTGAGCCCCCTTCTGGATGGGTGGGTCTGTTGAGCACCACGTCACCACGTCACCACGTCACACGTCACCACGTCACCACGTCACACGTCACCACGTCACCAGTCAATCCATCCACAACTTTTAAACGGCCTAGAGATGAGCACATTTCCTACCCATGACCACACAGGCACAAATACATTTCCTAAAGCCCGGATACGACAGGCTCAACCCCTCTGCGGACAGAAAGACACAGTCAGCATTAGTCACTGAGTGACGCTGGGCAAGTTCAAGTCAGTTAACAGCCCCGACAGCCTTCAGTTTTTCTTTCTCTTTTGGAGAGGTTTTTGCTATAGGGCACGTGCACTCACCAGAAAGACAGAGAGAGACAGAGAGACAGAAAGCGAGAAATCACTCCCCGGGGGGATGGCCATGCTACAATCCCTTCTCCTGCATTCTCCTCTCGGGATCTTGGGCAAGCGCGCACACGCGCCCGGCATGAGTTTAAGCCACCGGGTCCGGGACTCAAACCGCAGTCGACTACATGGGAGTCCAACGACATAGCCATTATGTCAACTGCTGGTCCCCAGTTTTTCATCTATAAACTGGAAGTAATAACAGTACCTAACTGCACAGGGCTGTTGGAAGGATTAAATGAGATAGTACAACAAAGTACAGTAAAATGCACACAAGCAAACAGTAAATGACAGTTCTGCAGCTACCTCTGAACTAATTCCCCATAAATCAGGGTTAATCTGCTGGGGAGATGGGGGCCTTTATTTCAACAGCCATTTTCCTACACTCAGGTTATATACCAACTTCAAGTACACAAGGATTATATTCTTGCCTCATCTACGCAGGCAGAAACTGATGAAAATAAAGACTCACTTCTGCCTGTTGAGATCACTAGTGCGTCTGCCATGCCTGGAACACAGTAAAATTCGATGAGGAAAATACAATGAATGAATACAATGAGTTTCATGACTCACCCATTATGCCTGCTGAAAATAACCAACCCAACATGTTAACTACAGCGACACGATAAGCCAATTACAGCTGGAGCAGCCCATGGAGTATAATGGGTTTTCCCTGAGTCATCTGTCACGTTAGGAAACGAGAAGGAGCCCTCTGAGGGGCTTCCTAAGCCACAGGTCAGAATGGCAGTCAACGAGGATTGCTTCCGAGTCAACTTCTGAAACTGACCTGCAAACCTTACAAAGACAGAAAAAGGGAAGGAAAAAAAAAAAAAAAAAAAAAAGTAAGCACCAAAGGGGAACAGGAAGTTTCTGTTGGAAAGCTTGTGTTTTGAATAAAGCTTCATCTCCATTTCCATATCAGCTTCTCCGTGTGCAGGGAGCTACAGTGAAGTCACAGCCCTGTGTTTTTGAAAACAGACTCCGCAGCTATGGAAACAGGAGTTGTCGCTGTATTCTGACTTCACCGTAGGATCAAGCGAGAAGAAACGTTCTCAGCCTAGACACAGCTTCTCAGCTACAAATATGTCCTTTTCCATAAAATGTGCTCAACCGTAATCAATCAATAATGCCCTTAAATCCCTAATCTCCTAGGCAAATTGTCACACGTAAAAATTCCAGCAGGTCACAATCCATACTTCAGGCACACGTGAACCAAGCACTCTGCTCCTGACTTTTGTTCATTCTAAATAATCCCTGATGCATGTCAGAATCAGAAGTCAGATCCTGGACTTGAACCAGCAGATGGCAAAGAAGAAATTTTCTACAAAGCACTGACAACAGGCATCTAGGAAGAATGAGAAAATAATGAGAAACCAGAGGTCAATTTGGATCAGCCACTTGTACTAAGTAATCCAAAGCAGACAGCAGGATTCCTCAAAAAACACAAATAACCAGGAACATGTGGGACTGAGGACAGAAGCCAACAGCCTCTGTGTAAGAATACTCAGGAAACAGGGAGGTCACAGGCCAGAGCCAGAGAGACTAAAGCAAGATTGTCCTCCTCCGTCCCCAGAAAACGCCACCCAATTAGCCTATCTCACTAAAATTAATGGGGGGCCATTACTAGGGAACGGGTCAAAACAGCACGCACACACTGGAGAATGCTGGTGTTGGGCCTCCAGGCGCACATTTGGTCGTTGGCTGTTGTTCAACTTGACAATTGAGTCCCCTTCTGGACGGGTGGGTTTGTTGAGCACCACATCACCAGCTGATCCATCCACAGTTAAAAAGAGGTTACTGGGGCCAGTGGGTGGTATGGTGGTTAAGGTGCTGGACTCCCACATGGCTGACCATGGTTCGAGTCCCAGACCTGGCATCTTGCCTTCTCACTCTCCCTCTTTCTCTCTGTTTCTCTCTGGTCAAATTGAAGAATAACAGTAAATAAATAAAATAAGTCTTTTTTAAAAAGACTTTGTACACGACAGAAGGAGAAATAAAACATTCATATCTCACTATCCATTTACTTTTACAGAAAGGATGACCTAACTACTGGAAATTGATTATGTACGGAGGTGGGCAAGAATACAGTGAAGGGGCCAGCAAGTGGAGTGGTAGTTAAAGCACTGGACTCCCATATGGCTGCCCACAGTTCTGGTCCCAGACCTGGCAGCTTGCTTTCTCACTTTCCCTCTCTCTTTCTCGCTCTCTCTGGTGACAGCACAAGCCCTATAGCAAATTAAAAAGTGATAATAAACAAAATTAAATTCAATGTTTTTAAAAAGAATACAGTGAAGGAATTAAGGTAAAGAGTCATCATCTCTGGAAACACTTTGAACTTTGGATCATGTTAACGTTTTACATACTGTAAAATTTAAGTCAGTGAAGACAGGGGACTCTAAAATTGCATACGAACCAAAAAATGCACATAATTATAAAGCAAATTAGTAACAAACACTCAAAGGAAAGCATCAAAGTCACTCTAACACACAATATTCTGCACATTTAACGAGATATATTCTTAGCACACAAAAAAACTATTAAAATTAAATCTTGAATGTCATTTAATAAGTTTGTTGACAGGAATGGTAAGGGTTTAAACAATTCTGAAATTAATCTGGGAGCTTGGCATGGAGGTGCAATGCAAGGCTCTGTGAGACTGCCCCCCCATGAGAAAGGTTCCGTGTTTGCACCAGGACCTGAAGGGATGGGGCATAAGTGTGCCCATGATCCAGGGCTGGTTGGAGTCAGGGCACTGCATCGGGATTCTGTGGAAGTGAGCGATCTCTCTCTCTCTTTCTCTCTTAGAATAAATGAATGAATGAATGAATGAATAAAGGTAATGGAACTGAATTTTTTTAAAGAGATTTTTGCCAAAGGGCACATGCGCTGGCTGGACAGATGGAAACGGAGAGATAGAAAACGAGAAATCACCCCCTACGGGTGATGGACACACTGCAATTCCTCCTCCTCCATTCTCCTCTTGGGATTTTGGGCACACACGCACATACACCTGGTATGAGTTTCAAGCCATTGGGTCTGGGGTTCAAACGGTGGTTGGCCAAGTATGCGTCCAGCATCTTAACCACCATGCCACCTATTGGCCCCTGAATTCAATTTTTTTTAAATATTAAAATTAATTTGGGTATAATGCATAAATAAGTTGTTGTTTACAGCCAAGAAGGGTGGGGGTGCTTCTTTTGAGGGGTGCTTACTTGGAAGGGCAGAGAAGGCATTTTTGGCAGAAGGAACATAATCTTCAAAAAGTTCAGCAAGGTTCTGGGAACCAGCAGTTGGCATAATGGCTATGCAGCTGGACTCCCACGTAGTCAACCGCAGTTCGTGTCCCGGACCCGGTGGCTTAAAACTCACGCTGGGCGCGTGTGTGTGCGTGCCCAAGATCCCGAGAGGAGAATGGAGGAGAAGGGATTGCGGCATGACCATCCCCCCTGGGGAGGTGATTTCTCGCTTTCTGTCTCTATGTCTCTCTCTCTGTCTGGCGAGCGCACGCGCCCTATAGCGAAAACCTCTCAAAAAAAAAAAAAAAAAAAAAGTTCAGCAGGTTCAAGAGAGGTAGCTGGAGAGGAGGCGAGGGCAAGTCCAGGCCCTTCGTCTCACAGCTACCCCAGGGGTGCTCCAGCCACTCCTCCCGTAACCACTTCCCTGTTGAACGACTGTTCAGACTTGCTGGGAATCCCATTTCCATCTCTGTCTCACTCCCGTGATGGGTTACTAGTCAGTACACAGAGCATTCGCAAAAAAGCAAGACCACATGTTTCGCTTATAAATTTGTACTTTATTGTTCACCCATACTAGCAGAATAAACAAACATGATTATGCCAGACTTATATTATCATGTTGTGGTGTGTCTTGTCACTTCTGGCGCTTATCTAACGCATGCTTTTTGTATGAACAGACTTACATTATTCTAGCATGGTGTCATGTGATATCTATTGCAAAGTGCATACCCTTTGGCACCACACAGGAGACATCCACCTTTAAGCTCCTCACTTATCAACCAATTTGCTTAACAACCTAGTCATCCGAAGGGAACGTGGTCGTTAAGTGAGGCGTGTCTGTGCTCCAATCTACACAGCCACACATTACTGTGGTCCTGCCTGACCAAGGACTCTGTGCTAAAAAGAACAAGGCTTTTACCCAGTAGGCAAATAATCTACTGTGGCAGGGCATTCTCTCAGCTGCAAAAAGCCATCCTGAGATGCTCAACGAGTTAAATGAAGCCACAAGCTTTGACATTAGAAAGCCTCATGACCAGGGTCAGGAATGCTCAGTACAAACACGACCGATGGAGATCTGCAGAAAAGCACATTTTTAAAAACCTATCCCACCCCACTACTTCTACAACGCTGCGCCCTCGGATTAGAATGGAACGGTATCGGGACCAGCAGTTAGTGCAATGGCTATGTTGCTGGACTCCCATGTAGTCGACCATGGTTCAAGTCCCGGACCCGGTGGCTTAAACTTACGCCAGGCACATGTACGTGCGTGCCCAAGATCCCAAGAGGAGAATGGAGGAGAAGGGATTGAGGTGTGGCCATCCCCCCTGGGGCGTGATTTCTATCTCTCTGTCTTTCTCTTTCTGGCGAGTGCACATGCCCTATAGCAAAAACCTCTCCAAAAAAAGGAAATAAGAGAGAGAATGGAACGGTATCAAAAGGAGCAGCCTTTTTACCCAATATAACTATAAAAAAGAAAAAAAAAATTACAGCTACTTAACCCTCGGAAATTACCCTTAATATGCTAAGGTAATATTAACTCATAAATCATTTTCAGAAAAGCTTGTCCCTTCTAAGAAGTCAAGCACAAGCATTTTAACTTGTGAGTTTTTAGGAAGCATTCTATAACCTGTTTAAAATGCATACTATTTGCTGTTTTTTTAATAAGTTCATAATAAAACAAAACCTGTTCCATGTTTATTAGTTTAGAATTTTGCAATAGTTTCCTAGATTCTAAATGACAATATTTTAGGGTTCTTAGGAATTATGGTTGGGTAACACAGACAGTGAGTTCAAAAATTTGTTTCACTTTAAAAACAAAAAAATTATTTCACTTCTCAAAATCCTGACACTGTGAGAATTCATCTTTTTGTGATTCATCACCACCGCCCAATCCAGAAGACACCCATGGTCACAAATGGGTCCTATCTAAACTTGGACATTTCAATGATCTACTATTATATTTATTATAGTATTATCTACTACTTTTTAAAGTTTATTTATTTCTTCTATAACAGAGAAAAACACTTTTTTTTTTTTAAGAATTACTTATTTAACTTCATGTATTATTACTATAACAAACCACCCCAAACCCTTGTTGCTAAAAACGACAATGTTCTAGCTTTGGCAGTTTTGTGGAATGGCAGTGGCTCCGTGAGGTGGTCCTACTATGCTCACTCGAGGTCTCTCATGAAGTTACAGTCCGATGTGACAAAGGCTGGAGCACCTAATATGGGTCACTCACCCGTCCAGCACCTTGGCAGGGATGGCTAGGAGAATGTCACAATAGCTTCCCAAATTCTAAATGACAATATTTTAGGGTTCTTAGGAATTACAGTTGGGTAACACAGACAGTGAGTTCAAAAATTTGTTTCACTTAAAAAAAATAAAAGAATTGTTTCACTTCTCAAAATCCTGGAACCTCTGGAACCTCTCTTACGTTGAGATCTGCTGTCTCTGAGGGACCACCTAGGCTTCTCACATGGAAGCTGGATTTTAAGAGGGAGTTGAAAGCATGAGGCAGAAAATGCAGATACCTTCGACTCATCCTTAAATCTTAAGTCCATGTCACTTTCCTCACAATGTATTGATCGAGATGAGCTCACCAGGCTAGCCAGATTCCATGAGGGATAAGCCTCTACCTTTCGGTGGGAATATAGACTCTGGTCTCCATGTGGCCACATGGCACCTGTCTCCCTTGGACAACACAGCATAGATATGTAGCCCTGGCTTTTCCAGTTCCTCACACTTCATCAAAAGAGCAAGAACTCGGTCATAAAGGCTTTCCTGGAAGAAAATCTGAAAGAGCTGATGCTTCCTCACCTCTGGGCTAAGGCAGGGATTGGCAAACTTCTTCTATAGAAAACAAGACAGTAACTGGGACCAGCAGATGGCGTAGTGGTTACATGGCTGGGTTCTCACATGGGCGCTGGTGGTTTGAGTCCCAGACCCAACGGCTTCAAACTCACACCGGGTGTATGTGCGTGCATGCTGAAAATCCCAAGAGGAGACTGGAGGAGAAGGGACTGTGGCATGGCCATCACTTCAGGGGGTGATTTCTGTCTGTCTGTCTCTTCGTGGAGTGCACATGCCCTATAACAAAACTCTCCTTCTAAAAAAAAAGAACAGGACAGTAACTATTTCAGGCTTTTGGGACAATCTGGTCTTTGCTACAACTATTCAACTCTGCAGTTGTACCAGATGACAATGTGTAAGAGAATGGGTGGGGCTGTGTTCCAATAAAACTTTATTTATAACAGGTAGCAAGACAGATTTGACTCAGGGGTCAATTTGCTGATTCCTATTATTCTCGGAGAATGAGCACTGGATTTGGGCTTGGAAAACCAAGCCTGGGCTGACGGAGGGGGATGGGGGATGATCCAGTGGTAATGCAACTGGGCCCACATGGGAAAGGCCCTGGGTTCACCCCCCAGCGCTCCCTGAGCAGGCAGTTAGGCGTGTCTGTGATGCGGGGTGGCTGGGGCTAGGGGTGGATCTCTGTGTGAAGACCCTGCTGGAGGTCGGTCTCTGTCTCAAGGAAGAAATAAATAAACTTTAAAAACACACAAAACAATCCAAGCCTGGAACTCGGACTTCACTCTTCACTACCAGTGTGATCATAGTTGAGTTTCTTAAACTTTCTCAAGTATGTCCTTTACAGCGAAAAAACAGGGGTGGGCTGGCCTTCTAGTGAAGCAGTGAGGTTCTGTTCACTGGGAGCCTGATCCCACATGGCCAGCGATGGTCTGAATCCTGTCCCTAGCAGCTAGAAAACATACCAGGCACATGTATGTGCACGCACACATGTGCCCAAGGTCTTGACGGGATGGAAAAAACGGAGAACTGGTTGGTGAGTACATGCACATCTGGCAATTAACAACGTCACCAAACATAGGGACGATGGCAACCATCTCCCAAGGCGGCCATGGGGAATGAGAGAATACAGGTCCACGTGCCTTCTCGGTAAGGTAAGACAAGCCTGCCTTCATGCCAGCTGCAGAGCCTGAAGAACCGCTGCCCGGGCAAGGCCACTGGGAAGTGGAGCCGGGCAGAAGGGAAGGCACCGCTGGCAGCTTTCCAGTGAAATGAAACCCTTCGCTGATGAAAATCCTACTTCGCAGTGACTGCCCGTCTTTGTTCAGGACCTGGCGCTCGTTGGCTCTTTCTCACAGCAGAATTCCTTCTGTGCAGTACACAGACAGCATTGACCCCGTCGGTATGCCACAAATCAGGGGCAAACATGGCCAGTGAGAAGGAAAAAAAGCCAGCAAAATAAACAGGCTTCGGAAGCATAATGACTCAGACATGAAGGTTTTTCAGAGACGCAGCAGTATGATCGTATTATATTAAAGTTGGTTTTGTACCTTCCGGAAGGTTCATTGAAAACTGATCCCTGAGACAAGCATATTTCTTAATTTTTTGTTTTGCTTTGTTAACGTGCCAGAGGGCACATGAACTTACCAGAAAGAAAGGAAGAATGCACCCCTTCCCAGTGGGGCAAGGTCCCACTGCAATCCCTTCTCCATTTTTCCATCCTTTCAAGATTTGGGGCATGGGGAACCAGCAGTTAGCGTAATGGCTATGTCGCTGGACTCCCATGTAGTCGACCGCGGTTCGCGTCCTGGACCCGGTGGCTTAAAACTCACGCCGGGTGCGTGTGCGTGCGTGCCCAAGATCCCAAGAGGAGAATGGAGAAGGGATTGTGGCGTGACCATCCCCACTGGGGGGTGATTTCTCGCTTTCTGTCTCTATGTCTCTCTCTCTCTGTCTGGCGAGCGCACGCGCCCTATAGCGAAAAACCTCTCCAAAAAAAAAAAAAAAAAAAAAAAAAAAGATTTGGGGCATGCATGGACACAAGCCCAGACTGCTTTTTAAGCTGCAGGAGCCAGGATTTAAAATGTGGCAGGCCATGTGGGATCCAGGACCCTTAACCGGTAGGCCACGGGGCAAGCCCAGAATAATTGTTTAAATGCTAAAAGCAAAACTGGAATTTTGTTTAAACATATGGTGTAACTTGATTTTTCCGAAATCAGTCCTGGCTGAAAAAAAAAGTTGATTCAGTATGTAGGAGGGGAAAAAAAATTCTATCCTTAGCCAAAAGGAACCAAAAGCATTGAACGATTTTTGTCTGCATCTCCACTAGTCAGGCAGCCCTTTATAATGCCAATAGTCCCCTGTGAGAACAAGAGATTTCCCCAAGAATAGCTGGCAGCAATGTCCTCCTCCTGCCTTGGGAAAATTCCACTTTATCCACAGGAGAGTGGACTGACGAGAGCTCGCTGACTTGACCACTGCCAAAACGTTGCCGGCTGTAAGATTCCTACCGCACACAAGAGCGGAACTTC
Organism: Tupaia tana; assembly: GCA_026018925.1. Taxonomy (NCBI): domain Eukaryota; kingdom Metazoa; phylum Chordata; class Mammalia; order Scandentia; family Tupaiidae; genus Tupaia; species Tupaia tana. Next base: position 24,692,478 of record JAKSZU010000027.1, on the reverse strand, counting down.
TCAGCCATGACTCCTCTTGTCATCTCACTGTCCCTTTCTTCCAACTGAGCAGCCCTGGCCACAAGCAGCTGTCCCAAAGCCTCCACCGCAAACAGCTGTGCTCCTGAGGGACCGTGTCAGCTACATCCTACAAGGACACAGGTTCCCTCCTAAGCCCCAGAGGAGTGGCAAGGGCTGTCATCGCTGGCATTGAGTATCCCTTTCCAAAGTAACCTGGACCACTTCCAAGGCAAAGGGCCACTGAGTAAAGCCAAAATCCAGCAGATGGCCAGATGGATGGGCTGGCTGCCCCTGGCTCAGCCGTCAATCAACTGGTACATACGGCTGGTCTTCTGATTTATACGTTAGATGGGAAAGAAGTGAGATGACTTAGCATAACAAAAAGTGAACATTCCCAGATCATTCTCTTGTATCTGTCTGTACTTGGGCAGAATGGAATTCTCACATGATAGCTGGGATGTCTATATTAAGCAACTCAGGCCAATTTCCTACTAAATAAAGTTCAAGTGGCAATGAGTTCACATGACACTCGGAGCCTTCCAGACAGCTGATCGCTCTCCCCATATCTCCTGCTGTGGGACTTCAGCTTCAAATAGCTCCTCTGCCAGTTTTTGGAGTAACCAGGGTCCATCCTGTCCCCGGGAAGTGTGAGTGTGATGTGCTATCAAAGGACTGCTAGATAACAGAGCTGCCTCCATCACACTGTGTGAGGGGGTGTGTGTGTGTGTGTGCGCGCGCGCACGCACACACAAACCCACCATCCATGAAAACGTAAGGCCAATGATTACCCAAGATGTAAACATAAAGGGAAACGGGGTCAAAGGAGAATGGGAACTTCTCTGTATCCTCTTCTCAACTTTTCTTAAATCTGAAAGTATACCATGATAGGTCTGTCCCCATGGCATAGCAGGTAAGCCCGCAGAGGGAGCCAGCGACCACACACCAACCACGGTTCAAATCCCAGGCCCAGTGATTTAAAAAACACCGGGGGGGTGGGGTAGGGTGCAGCAGGTGGCATGGTGGTTAAAGGCCTGGATTCCCACATGGCTGGCCGTGGTTCAAGTCCTGGACCCGGTGGCTTCCTTTCTCACTTTCCCTCTCTCTCTCTCTCTCTCTCTAATCAAAATGGAAAATAATAATGATAACAAATAAAGTTAAATAAAAAATAATTCTTTGGAAAAAAAGATTATTAAAAAATAAACACTCTGGGTGCGTGTACACGTGTACAGATCCTAATGGGATGGAGAAACAGATTAAAAAAAAAAAAAAAAAAAAAAAAAAGGACTACAGTTGGTAAATCCCTAGAGGATCAGTTTATTTAACCCTGAAAGGAAGCTGGTAAGATAGATCCCCAAGGGACTACAAAAAGCACCTGACAAACAGGTGTGACACGGCGCGACAATGTTCACGTTAAAGCTTCTCCCCAACGACAGGTTATAGCTGTAATTTTTTTTTTTGGAGAGGTTTTTGCTGTAGGGCACGTGTGCTCACCAGAAAGACAGAGAGAGATAGAGAGATAGAAAGAGAGAAATCACCCCCCAGGGGGGATGGTCACACCGCAATCCCTTCTCCTCCATTCTCCTCTCGGGATCTTGGGCACGCACGCACACGTGCCCGGCGTGAATTTAAGCCACCAGGTCTGGGACTCGAACCGCAGTCGGCAACATGGGAGTCCAACGACATAGCCATTATGCTAACTGCTGGTCCCCAGGTTATATCCGTGGTTTAACAGGGATACTGCTGAGAGAAGCCATGCCAGGTACACCTGCCCTCCTTCATGTATGACATTACCAGCACCCAGCAGCTCAAAGCTACCCAGTCCCCACCATCCAAATCCAAAAGGCCAACACCAAGGCACAGCCCTCTCACTGCCCTGTATTTTTTTTTTTCTTTTTCTTTGTAGGTTTTCGCCATCCGGCACATCTTGGTACTTTGTTCCCTCCACCTGACTCTCCTCCCCCAGTACCCTCACGGCCTCCTCACTCCTGTTTTCAGATCACAGCACATCAACCCCTGAGCAAGCCCTTTCCTGACCACCCTGTTTAGATTTGAATGTCCTGGCCAACACTCAGTATTGCCTGCCCTACTTTATTTTTCTTCTTAGTAGCTATCGTCTAATGTACTATAATTTATCATTGGTTTATCATACACCTCCCCCAAATCAATCTAAGCTCCATGTGGCTGTGGCTTTGTATGTGTCATTCACTGACAACAGGATTACCCTCTCCCTTATTTTTTTTTCTTCTAGAGGTTAAGAGCCATCACCAGAGAGAGACAAAGAGAAAGAAGAGAAAGCACATCCCATGGGAAATGTGGATGACACAATCCCCTCTCCTCCGTGTCTCCCTCCTCTGAAGATTGTGAGCACACACACACACACACATACACCTGGCATGTGTTCCAAGGCACCAAGTCCAGGTCTCGAATAGCGCAGTCAGTCATGTGATGTCCAGCTCCTTAACCACCAGGCCACGATCCAGACCAGGAGTTGATTTGTTTCATTTTGTTTTGTTTTTGATTGCCACAGGGTGCATGTGCTCACCAGAGAAACAGAGAGAAAAGAAAGCACCCACCCACCCCAATGGGACGCGGTCACACTGTAATCCTTTCGCTTCCATTTCTCCATCCTGTCGGGATTTTGGAAACACATGCATGCATGTGCCATGCGTGTTTTTTAAGCCACGGGAGGCAGGATTCCAACAATTGTCAGTCCTGCGAGATCCAGCTCCCACAACCATTAGGCACGGGGCGAGAACCTCGATGGCCTATGTCATCCGTCTTACCGATAAGATTCTCTGGGAATGAGAGAAAGTAAGAGAATCATTTAAATAAAGGAAAGATTTTTCTTATATGAAGAAAAACATGATTGGGACCAGCAGTTGGCGTAATGGCTATGTCGCTGGACTCCCACGTAGTCCACCGCGGAACGAGTCCCGGACCCAGTGGCTTAAAACTCACACCGGGCGCGTGTGCGTGCGTGCCCAAGATCCCGAGAGGAGAATGGAGGAGAAGGGATTGCGGTGTGACCATCCCCCCTGGGGGGTGATTTCTCGCTTTCTGTCTCTCTGTCTCTGTCTGTCTGTCTAGCGAGCACACGTGCCCTGTAGCAAAAACCTCTCCAAAAAAAAAAGAAAAACATGATTAATATCAACCAAACATTCTCAATCACTGCCATGCGCATATTACACTGTCTCTCCTGCTTTCAATACTGTCCATACCAAAAATATGCCACTATATAAAATTATCTCATTCACTCCTCGTAAACCTGTGAAGTCGGAGGAGCAAGTATTATATTTTAATTCCCATTTCACAGAGGAGAAAACAAAGGCCCCACAAATAACTTGTGAACCTAGGGTGAAAATCTAGGTTACCTGAAACCTATTCTAGAATAATCTCCGTCATAGCTAGATGTCTCTTTGTAAGGGAACAAAAATAGTTTGGAATCAGTCATTTTAAATTGTTTACCAGAAAGATGTCGTTTTCTGAGTTGAGTGATTTTTTTAAAAAATGCATTACTAAAGAAAACTGTATATGACCCCTCATACATATTCTCATAGAAAAATGCACAGAACTACCAAGAAGGGGAGAAAGTTAACACTTAAGATCCGACAAGCACAGGAAAAAATGGGACACGATTTTCAGCCATAGTTTTCAAAATCTGATTAGAATTCGTAAAGACTTCCATAAAGATTACTGATAAAGACAACTTGCTATCTTCCTAAACTACGGTTAACTCAGTTCTCATCCTGGGGTGAGGAGTGGGGTTGGAAATCGCAACATCTGTACACACACAAAATCATACATTTTATATGTATATTATATGTATGTATGCATATATGTACACTACACACACACACATGCACGCACCTAAATTTTTTTAATTTATTTTTTGTTTTTTAGGTTTTTACCATAGGATGCATGTACTTGAAGAGAGAGACAATGAGAGGGAAAGTGAGAAATCAACCCTCAGAGGGATGACTATGCCATAATCCCTTCCCCTCCATTCTCCTCTAGGGCTTTTGGGCATGCACATACACACACACACACACACACACACACACAAACACTTGGCATGATTTTCAAGCCACTGGATCTGGGATTAGAATCATGGTTGACTATGTGGGGGGTCCAGCACCTTAACCATCATGCCCCCTACTGGTCCCTAGATTTATTTATTTTTATTATTTGGGGGAGAGGGGGTTTGCTATAGGGCACATGCACTCGCCAGAAAGACAGAGAGACAGACTACGAGAAATCACCCCCCAGGGGGGATGGCCATGCCGCAATCCCTTCTCCTCCATTCTCCTCTCGGGATCTTGGGCACACACGCACATGTGCCTGGCGTGAGTTTAAGCCACCGGGTCTGGGACTAGAACCATGGTCGACTACACAGGAGTCCAGGAACATAGCCATTACGCTAACTGCTGGTCCCCCTAGATTTATTTATTTTTAATTGCTAGAAGGCACATATGCTCACCAAAGAGAGAGAAAAACGGGGAGAGGGAGAAGGCATTCCCTCAATGGGACATGGCCATACCACAATCTCTTTTCCTCCATTTATCTGTCATGTCAGAATTTTGGACATGCACACGCACAAATGCCTAGTGTGACCGGGATTCAAACTGTGATCTGCCATGTGGAATCCGGCTCCCTTAATCACTAGGCTACAAGGCCAGCCCCCTAGATTCCTATATTAGAAACGTGCACCTTGTCTTAAAAACAAAAATAAACGCACAAAGAGCAGGCAGTGAAGAGTAAGTCCTCTAACATGCGCATCTGCAATATCTCTGAAAGGAAGGTGTGTCTTATACCAATGGCATCTTACCATGCTAAGTGCAGCTCTTCCCCGAGGGTACACACAGCAGGGGTGTGACTCACGATGTGTGACGTCCCAACTACCTACCACACCACGGTGGTAACACGTGGTACACTCGTCTTTGTAAAATGCAGTTCTGCACTTTGCTTTTCTGGCTTAGCAATACATTCTGGATTTTTCCCCAGCCATGTATACAGAGATGACATCTGACACTTGCAGATGCACAGAAACCCAAGGATTGGACAAACCATGTCCATTACAGGTCTTCGGACTGTTTTAACTCTTGTTGTTTGTTCTGTGATGAACGCCCCTGGACAGCTTTGTGCACTCCTGAAAGCAGAGGATAAGTTCCTAGGTATGGAAGAGTTAAGTCAAATGCAGTCACTGAACAGACACGCCGGGGCGAGCAGATGACGTGAAGGTTACGTGGCTGGACTCCCACCTTGTTGACAATGGTTTGAGTCCCAGACCCAGTGGTTTAAAGCTCACACCAGGTGTATGTGTATGCGTGCCCAAAATCCCAAGAGGAGAGGGGGGTGATTTCTTGCTGTCTCTCTGTCTCTGTCTCTCCAGTGAGCACATATACCCTATAACAAAAATATCTCTCAAAAAAATAAATAAATAAACAGACAAGTCAGTCACTGCCTAGCTGAGGGTTGGGGAGGAGGGACCAAGGTCACCCCCACCATTCACACAGCCTAAAACAATATGCAAGGCCACACTGGATGTTAGCAGAGATCCCTGCATCAGCCAGGAGGCAGACAGCCCGAACTGACTTGAAAAGTTTCTTCCAGCCTCAGATGTAATACAGGGGAATGTGATAAGACAGAATTCAAGGGGAAAACAAATTTTATCTCCTTTAATCTCCACAACTGCAAGGGACATGAATTATCATCTACATTTTAAAGAGGAGCAGACCTGGCAGCTTGCTTTCGCACTTTCCCTCTCTGGTCAAATTAGGATGGATAGATGGATGGATGGATGGATGGATAGATAGATAGATAGATAGATAGATGTTAAATAAAATCATTCTTAAAAAGAAAAAAAAAATGAACGGAGAGGATCAATTTACCAAAAGCTGGATACAGCTCCTATTTGCCAGTAAAATGCCCACCACAGCATAGTAAAAAGAAATGTACACCAAGCCAGGAGACCTCCAACATCGTCCAACATGGGCAAAGGGGGAACTCAGGGAGAAGGAAAGTTCGAGCTCAGCCTAAAAAGGAAGCTCACAGAACAACACATTCATTTGAAATTGCTGGTGCATGCAGTAACTAAATGCATTTAATTAATTGGTGATTGGCATTTAATTAATCAATGATTGGCATTTCAAACAAAATTTCTTTCCACCTCCTTTCTCTCCTGGTTTCTTCAAACACTTCAGAATTAGCACATGAACAGGGTAACAAGGTACAGATCAAGGGGCGGGTTAGCCAGGAGAATCCTCAAGGTTACCGGATACTTAGCCAAGAAGAGCCTTCTGGCCTAAGATACACACGGGAGTCAGAGCCAGCCACAGAATCCAGGCCTGTCCCTCCCTGTCCACTCAGCCACACGTGGCAGTCAGTGTTCGCCTGCTGGCAGGGTCACCTCAGGTCACAAGATGAGCACTGCAGACAGCATCACCCACAGTCATGGCGATGTCACGTCTCCTGACTCACAGAGAAGCCGTCCTCAGGGACTGCGGCAGACCTGTCCTAGTCATAATGGTTCATGTCAACACTGACAGAGGGGCCAGCCCTGTAGATTAGTGGGTAAGGGAGCTGGAGCCCGTATGGTTGACTGCAGTTCGAGTGCTGGCCCCAGAGGCTTGAAAACATGCCACGCACCCCAAATCCAACAGGACAGAGAAATGGAGAAGAGACAAGTCTGAAAGCTCTGGTGGGGGGTGCTTTCTCTCTCTCCCTCTCTCCTGTTGTCGTCTCTCACTGGCAAGCACAAGCACACTCTGACAATTAAAAACGAAACTGGGGGACCAGCAGTTAGCATAAAGGCTATGTCGCTGGACTGCCACGTAGTCGACCACAGCTCGAATTCCGGACCCGGTGGCTTAAACTCATGCCGGGCGCGTGTGCGTGCGTGCCCAAGATCCTGAGAGGAGAAAGGAGGAGAAGGGATTGCGGCGTGGCCATCCCCCCGGGGGGGGGGGGGTGACTTCTCGCTTTCTATCTCTCTGTCTCTCTCTGTCTCTCTGGTGAGCGCATGCACCCCATAGCAAAAACCTCTCAAAAAAAAAAAAAAAAAAAAAAAAGCTGGTAGAGGCATAGGTTCAGGACTGGCCTGAACCAATCACAATGCCCCAACTCCAACCCTGGCATGCTGCCAAGGAGGAACAAAATCTAGATTCTGCTAGAAAAGAGGAAAGTACAGCAGAAGACGGATGTGGGTGGACGATCATTTTTGCTACCCCCGTCCTTCATTCATTAATTCATTCATTCATTCACCATACATTCAAGAAGCAGCACTGTGAGCCTGCTGTCTGTCTTTGTGAAGTTCTTCACACAAAATAGGATTCCAGCCCTCCCGCAGCTATGGTCTGGTTCGGTCATATTTAGATACGAATATTCCATTTTCTTTGATGTCCAAAGTAGCACTGGATATCTCCGGTGGTCTAAATACCCAAGCATCATTTACAGTGATTTTAATTACGGCATGCACCAGTGCCCTAGTTCCCATCTTCACAGCCAGTGCAGGACTGGGTCTGAATCAGCTGAGGCAGCAGAAGGTGCCCTTCCCCGGGTTCCTGCTCTATTAATAACAGCTGTGCGTGACTCAGGTTACAGGTTGGTTCAAATACACATAACACTGGCTCCCCTGACGGAGGCAACCTTGGTACTTTGTCTCTCAACATTTTTATTTTGAAAAGCTTAGTACTATTAATAGAAATGTTGGGCTGAAAGGTAATAAAGTGGATGTGGAGCAGTTAAATACAATCAGGACCAGAAAAAAGGAAGGGCTGTGAATTACAAAACTATACCAAGCATTCAATACTGTATCTTCATATGGCATACGTTTAAAGTTCACACTATGAAAAATGGGGCCAGCCCCACAGACTAGTGGTTAAGAGAGCGGGGTCCCACATGGCTCGCCATGGTTTGAATCCCAGCCCTGGTAGCTTGAAAAGCACACCAAGCAGGAGTACATGTGTGCCTGAATCTAAAAAGGACAGAAATGGAGGAGAAGGGATTGTGGCATGACCATGCCCCAGGGGGGGAGATGCTTTTTCTCTCTCATTCTTTCTCTCTCTCTCTCTCTCTCTCCCTCCCTCTTTCCCTCCCTCCCTCTAGCAAGTGCACATATCTTCTGGCAATTAAAAGAAAAAGATAGGGCCAGTGTGGTGGTTAAGGCACTGGATTCCCAAATGACTTTCCACTGTTTGAGTCTTAGACCTGGCAGCTTGAAAATCATGCCAAGTCCATGTGCATGAGTGCCCAAAATCCCAAGAGAAGAATGGAGTTAAAGGGACTATAGCGTGACCATCCCACTTGGGGGGTGATTTCTTGCTTTCTGTCTCTCTGGCGAGCACATATACCCTATAGCAAAAATCTCTCTCTAAAAAATAAAAATGGATTGGGAACCAGCAGTTAGCGTAATGGCTATGTCGCTGGACTCCCACGTAGTCGACCATGGTTTGCGTCCCGGACCCGATGGCTTAAAACTCACGCCAGGCACGTGTGCGTGCGTGCCCAAGATTCCGAGAGGAGAATGGAGGAGAAGGGATTGCGGCGTGACCATCCCCCCGTCAGGTGATTTCTCACTTTCTGTCTCTATGTCTGTCTCTCTCTCTCTCTGGCGAGCGCACGCGCCCTATGGCAAAAACCTCTCCAAAAAAAAAAAAAAGTATAAAAAATAAATAAATAAATAAAAATGGATTTAAAAAAATGCTTTTAATTTTTAAATTTCCAATATTCAACTGGGTGAAATAATCTACTTAATATCACTTAATAGGTTTACTCAAAATAATTTTTAAGTCAGTAATATAGGAGAAAAGTGTGTATCTGTTTACATTTGAATATTCTCAGCATTTGTTGAAGGATATCCATCCAAGATCTATTTCATTTAAAATAATTTCAAAACCCAATAAACACACGAAATAATGCTCAACATCATTAGCCATAAGGCTAATATAAATCAAAACTACGGGGCTGGAGGGTGGTGTGGTGTGGTGGTTAAGGGCACTGGACTCCCACATGGCCAACCACTGCTCAAATCTTGGACCTGGCAGCTTGCTCTCTCTCTCTCTCTCTCCCTCCCACCCTCCTACTCTGGTCAAATTAAAAAATAAGTAAATAAATAAATAAATGTACATAAAATAATTCTTTAATAAATAAATAAACATAAACTACAATGATATACCACTTTACACTCACGAGGATGTCTATAATCAAAAAGACAGATAATAGCAAACCTTAGCAAGTACATGGACAAGCTGAAACCTTCATTCACTGCTTGTAGGAACATAAAATGATGAACCATTTTAGAAAACGGTCTAGCAGGGACCCACAGAGAGAGGAATAGTTACATCGCTGGACTCCCACGTAGGCGACCGTGGTTCAAGTCCTGGACCCACTGGCTTAAATCTCACTCCGGGCATGTGTGCGTGCCTGCCCAAGTTCCCTAGAGAAGAACAGAAAAAGGACTGCAGTGTGGCCATCCCTTCTGGGAATGATTTCTCACTTTCTGTCTCTCTGGCGAGCACATGCACCCTATAGCAAAAATCTCTCAAAAAACAAAAAACAAAAACAAAAAAAGTCTAGCCATCCTCAAAAGGTTCAATATAGACTTACCACATGATTTAGCAATTCCACTCATAGGTATCTACCAAGAATAATGAAAATACACACAAAAGGTTGTCTATAAATTTTCATAACAACATTATTCATAATAGCTCAAAAGTGGAAATAATCCAAAAGTTGATCAACTAGTAAATGTTATGATTGGCAAAAAATATATACCTCCACCGTAATAAATAAACCCAGCAGTAAAAAGGAATGAAATACTGATACCGACTACAACATGAATGAACCTTAGAAACGAATAACTAAGTGAATGAAGGAAACCAGGTACAAAGGCCCACATAGGAAGTGATTCCTTTTACAGGACTATCCATAGACCCACATGAATAGAAAAATCGAATATGAATAGAAGAGAGAAATCCACAGAACCATGAAGTAGACCAGTGGTGGCCTGGGGCTAGAGGACTGGGGACATGGGAACAGTAACTGCTAATGGACATGAGGTCCTTTTCTGGGTGGTGGAAGTATTCTAAGCTTGATTGTGGTGACGGTGCACAACCCTGTGAAGACACTAACAGTCACTGAATTGTATATTTTAAATGGGTGGATGTAGATAGAATGTAACTTGTATCCCATTAAAACTATTAGTTTTTTTTATATTTTTGTCCCTTTTGCCAGAGGGCACATGAGCTTACTAGAGAGAGAAACAGAGCAAGCACCCCACAATGGAGGGCATGACCACACCTTAAATCCTTCTGCTCTCCGTATCCATCCTGGCCATATTTGGGGCACACACACACATGCACCTGCTGTGTCTTTCAAGCTGCAGGGCTGGAATTCAAACCATCACCCACACGGGCTCCAGCTCCCTTAACCACCACACCATGGGGCCCGCCCAAAGCTGTTATTTTCACGAAGGCTTTTTAAAAGCCTGTGGAGGGAGTGATTGTAGAGTGATGCAAAAGGAAGTTTTCCTGGAGTCTTGAAAAGATTCTATACCATTGTGGTGGTTACTTTACCCTATACAAGTGTTAAAATTCATAGAACTAGAGGCAGCAGGTGGCATGGTGGGTAAGGCTCTGGACTCCCACTTGGACGACCACGGTTTTGAGCCCCAGACCTGGCAGCTTGCTTTCTCATTTTCCCTTTCTCTCTCTCTGGTCATATTAAGAAATAATAATAATAATAATAAATAAAATTGAATATTTATTTTTAAAATAAAATGAAATTCACAGAACTGTGTTGTATACTGTAGAGATGTACAGTGCATAAATGTAAATTTTTTAATGTGAAATAATGTAAATAATAATTTCTAAAAATTCATAAAACTCTACAGCAAAAGAAAAGTCAACTTTACTATGTAATTTTAAAAGTAGAAATGTTTTCGGGATCAGCAGGTGGCATGGTAGTTAAGGTGCTGGACAATCCCATGTGGCCAACCACGGTTAGAGTCCCAGACCTGGTGGCTTGCTTTCTCATTTTCTCTCTCGCTCTCTGTCTCTGGTCAAATTAAAATAAATAAATGAGTAAATTAAATTACATTAAGTAATTTTTTTTTTTAAAAGTAAAAATGTTTTCAAGGGGCCAGCAGGTGGTGTGGTGGTTAAGACACTGGACTACCACATGGTGGACCATGGTTTGAGTCTTGGACCTGGCAGCTTGCTTTCTCACTTTCCCTGTCTCTCTATCTCTCTCTGTTAAAATTTTAAAAATAATGAAGATAATGAATGAAATTAAATAAACCAATTCTTTAAAAAAAAATAAACATAGGACTCTATTTTTTTAATTTAACTTTCTTTCTTTCTTTCTTTCTTTCTTTCTTTCTTTCATTTTAACTTGACCAGAGAGAGACAGAGTGAGAGAGAGAGAGAAAAAGCAAGAAAGTAAGCCGCTAGGTCCGGGACTCAAACCATGGCCGGCCATGTGGGAGTCTAGCACCCTTAACCACCATGCCACCTGCTGGCCAAGAACTCTATTTTTAAAAAGATGTTCTCAAAAGTCTATGGTTTTAGGCATACATAGCAAATATATTATTAACAAATGTTCAGAGACAATCATGGAAATGCTTAGCTTGCAAAACAAGAAATGATCCAGTTCTAACCAACTAGGCTGCATTTGCTTGAGTGAAAAACAAAGTGATTTCCACTCTCCACCACACATAAAATTTCTGCCTTACATCAAATATTTCCAAAATGCCTCATCCATGCTGGGAACAAGAATGATGGTGGTAAAAGCACAGAAGGCCATGTTTATAGAAAACAACTGAGTCTTCCCATGAAATGCTGTTTTGTCCAGGCACCAGGCTAGGAGAGTGAAGGCCCCGGTTCTTGGTCTGACTATACAAGTGGCTAGCTGGGAGACCAGCAGTTGGCATAATGGCTATGTCGCTGGACTCTCACGTAGTCGACTGCGGTTCGAGTCCCAGACCCGGTGGCTTAAACTCACACCAGGCGCGTGTGCGTGCGTGCCCAAGATCCCGAGAGGAGAATGGAGGAGAAGGGATTGCGGCATGGCCATCCCCCTGGGGGGTGATTTCTCGCTTTCTGTCTCTCTGTCTGTCTCTGTCTTTCTGGTGAGCGCACGCGTCCTATAGCAAAAACCTCTCAAAAAAAAAAAAAATCAAGTGGCTATAGCTGGTGGACAGATGACATGAGGTGAGTTATTACTGATCCTCTTGCTTAAACAAACCCATGCTTCATATCATTCCTGAAACAATTCACCTATTTAAAGTATGCAACTCTGGGGCCAGCAGACGGCATAGTGGTTACGTCACTGGACTCCTATACAGTTGACCACGGTTCAAGTCTGGACCTGGTGGCTTAAAAAATCATGACAGGCTCGTGTACGTGCATGCCCAAGATCCCAGGAGGAGAATGGAGAAGGGACTGCGCCATGGCCATCCCCCCAGGGATGTCTCACTTTCCCTCTCACTGTCTCTTTCTCTCTCTGGTGATTGCACACGTCCTATGGCAAAAACCTCCAAATAAATAAATAAATAAATAAAATGAAAATAAGTAGGTAAGTAAATAAATAAATAGAGTGTGCTGCTCTGGGGCCAGCAGGTAGCATAGTGGTTAAGGCGTTGGACTCCCACATGGTCGACTGAGGTTTGTGTCCCGGACCCAGCTGCTTAAAACTCATGTCAGGCATGTGTGTGTGTGTGTGTACACTCAAAATCCTGAGAAGAGAACAGAGGAGAAGGGATTGTGGTGTGGCCATCTCCCCAGGGAGGTGATTTCTCACTTTCCGTCTGTCTGTCTGTCTGTCTCTGTCTCTCTGGCAAGCGCACACACCCTACAGCAAAAACCTCTCAAAATAAATAAATAAATATACAACTGTTCGTGTATTCAAAGGTTGTACAACAACCCCATAACCAACGCTGGAACATTTCCATCACCCCAGAAAGGAACCCCTTATCCATTCTCATTTCCCCCGGCCACCACTGATCCATCGATACTTTCTGTTTCTACAGATTTTTCTACTCTCGACATTTCCTAGCAACAGGATCATTTCATATGTGGCCCTTTCTGCCTGGATTCTCTCACTTGGCACAATGTTTCCCGGGCTCACCCATGTCGTAGTCAGTATAAGCATTTCAGTGCTTTCTATCACTGGATAATAGTTCAATGTGTGTACACGTTTTTTGCTGATAAATTTATTGGCTGATGAACTCTCTGATTCTTGCCTACAAGGCTCCCTCAGTGAAGCCGGTAACGACCTTCCTTCTTACCTCTGCTTACTGGACTGAGGCCCAGGACAAGGCAAGACAACAGGGTAGACGCCGAAGCGAGCCATTCCCAATACCAGTCAGAGGAAGGACTGAAAGTGGTCGTGCACTCCACAGGCATTTACTGATGACGCTGGTGAAGTGCTCAGCACACGGAGCCCCTCGATAAATGACAGCTGTCATCACTTCTACAGATGTGCATGCATGACTGTTAACTTCATAAAGATAGGCCTTCATCTGGCCTGGACCGTCAATACGCCAATGGCTCAATTAAAATGACAACTCCATGACACTGGTCTTAGAAAACAGAGAAAGTTCAGGAAGAGCTAGTATGTTAGAGACATTTCTACAAAAACTGAAAGCACACCTTCATGTATCCAAATATCTTTGGTCAGAGCTCAGGGCACAGTAGACAGTCTTCAGGGACTGAAGAGATTCGGGTTCCCCGCATGTAGGATAAGCAGTAAATCTACCACTGGTCATGGGAAAAGCAAAGGAGACCCTCAGGAGACAGGGACTGGGGTGTCATTTCACTTGGGGAGGGAGGAAAGGAAATGTCTGTGGATTCCGAATACTTCTTGGCATGGGCCAGTTCAGGCCTGCTCTACCTGACCAGCCAGGTCAGGCAGTGTTGGTGTGGACTTGGGTCAGGGTAGGGCCTTCCACCTGGGTGCCAATATTGCTAGTTCCTCTGGACCTGGATCCTGGCAGCAGGATTGAGGGAGGCAGTGCCTCCTCTAGGGACCCAAAGTTTGGGAAGAAAGGAGCCCATAGCACGGAATGGGCCTTACACAGAGTCTAAAGCTCCCCCAAGAACGTGCACTCCTCACTTCACCCCATAGCAGACACCAGCCTCAGGCTCCTCTTTCATGCACCTCCTTGGATAACAACTTAATCCCTAATTCTGAATGGGACTGTGGTATTTTCTCTTTCACAGAGTTACCTATTTTTCCCCCCAGGGGCAGCAGAGGGGAGTCCTCATCTACCTTTTCTTTTTCTGTACACACAGAAAAAAAAACCCAGCTCAGCTATCATACTCCACTAACTGTAAACATTAGATAAAAGTCAACCAGACAGAGTCCATAAGGCCCACCGGCTTAAATAAATGGGAAAGAAAAGGTTTCATTGTGTGGGACACTGCCTGGGAGAAGCAAGAACTCATAAAAACAGCCTTTGTTCGGGAGGGAAGAATCAGACGGCTTGATTCCAGGCAGCACATGAAAACGCAACATTCAGCCAGCTTGCAGAGTCAGGGAATCTAAATGGCAGTGGAGTGGCCCGCTCCGTCAGCGCCCCTGCCTTCTCCCCAGCAGAGGTTCAACACGAGCCAGCAGCACCAACAACTCCAACGCCATGGGAAAATGAGTGCTGAAGGGTCTGGGCACCCAGCCCACGATTTTCTCAGGCACATACGGGACCCCTCAACACCTCAGTCCTTAACATGTGGGGCTTAGAGTTCTTTCCAAGTGGGGGAGGACCCAATGTAGAACAACACATACAGTGTGATCTGAGTTAGGTCAAACACACACCTCACATGCACAATTAGCTTGAACACACACCCCAGATGCACAGACAACAGACCGGAAGCAACCCCCCCAGATGGCCAACTACTGGTATCACTAGGATCCACACACACAACCTTGTTACTTCTTCACATGACACAGAACAACACGTTTTTTTTTCCTTTGAGAATGAATCATGTTTTCTGGTCCAATTGGCTACTTTCTCAAACCAGAGGCTGAATCTGCTCAGCCATAGCGGAAGGGAGTTTAAGTGGAGATGTTAGAGGGATATTTCTTTCTGGAAGCCTCACATGGGATTACTGCTCCCTCGTTCCAAGCTTTGTGGGAGTAACCCCCAAACTCAAAAGGAAATTTGAATCATGGAAGGAAAGGCCACAGAGGGATCTACACCACTCTCAACTTCACAGGTTGACCCCGATGACTAAGAACTTTGGATAGGCTGGTGAAAGCTGCCAGGACCTACAACAACAACAGATACAGTGGGATGTGCACCACTGGGGAGGCAATGCCCTAGGATCAAAACCCATGGCTCGTGCGATCAACCTGAAAAAAGCATGGGCTAAAGAAGTTACCATGAAATGGAACTAAATATACAATATTAGTTGTTCTGTACATAAAAATAAAAATTGTCAGCCCCAGCCTTAGAGGAACATACAGCTAAGATGCTATGCTCCACTGGCTGGGACCACATGGAGGTCCAGGTTAGTTCCCAGCCCAACCTAAAGGCCAGGCACAGTGATGTGCACCTATAATCCCAGCAACTCAAGGAGGCTGAGTCAACAGGATCTCAAGTTCTAGGATGGCCTGGGCAACACAGTATGACCTTATCTAAAAGAGCCAGGCGCCCAGAGCCGGGGCCCCATTCTATGGTGCAACAGTAATGCACTGCTCAAGAGAAGCAGGTTTTTGTTTTGGTTTGGTTTTTCATTGTCAGAGGGCATATGGAAATCACCAGAGAGGCACAGAAGGAGAAAGAAAGGGAGAACGCACCACCACCCCTAAGGAGGCATGATAATGCCTCAATCCCTTCTCTCCTGTTTTTCCATCCTTTTGGGATCTGGAATATGCACAAGCATCTGACATATTAATCAAACTGCTGGGCCAGGATTCAAACAGTGGTCGGCCATATTGGCTCTGGCTCCCTTAACCACAAGGCTACAGGTCTGACCCATAAAATTCCAGCATGAGTTTTTACATATAAAACTTAGGACAACCTGGTGCCTTGGGCCACCTGGTAAGTGGGTTTCTATCCAAGCCAGGGGACCAGGGCACATGATTCCCAACAAATCAAGAGAACTAGTTAATCAGTGACCACTGATTTCATCCCAAGGTAACCAGCTTCTAGAGATAGGGACAAATAATCACAACCAAGTGACAAAACACTTATGTTCCAATTTTCAAAATATTAAACTTTGATTACAGCAAATATTGTACTTTATTTATCAGAAATTCAAAAATAATTGTACTCTCAACAAACAGGCATAGAAGGTACATTTCTTTTTTTTTTTTTTTTTTTTTTTTTGGAGAGGTTTTGCTATAGGGCGTGTGCGCTCGCCAGACAGACAGAGACAGAGAGACAGAAAGCAAGAAATCACTCCCCAGGGGGGATGGCCACACCGCAATCCCTTCTCCTCCATTCTCCTCTCGGGATCTTGGGCACGCACGCACATGCGCCCGGCATGAGTTTTAAGCCACCAGGTCCAGGACACGAACCATGGTCAACTACGTGGGAGTCCAGCGACATAGCCATTATGCTAACTGCTGGTCCCAGAAGGTACATTTCTTAACAAAATAAAGGCCATATACAACAAGGCCACAGCTAATATTATACTGAATAGGGAAAAGTTGAAAGTTTTTCCACTTAAAACTGGCACAAGACAGGATTCTCCAGTTTCTCCACTCCTATTCAGCATAGCACTGGAAGTACTAGCCTAAGTAATCAGACAGAAAATAATAATAATAATAATAATAAAAAGCATTCAAATTGAAAAGAAGTTAAATTGTCCCTATTTGCAGATGACATGATTCTATATAGACAAATCTAAAGAAACCACAATAAAATTCTTAGATGCAGTAAATGGGTTCAATAAAGTTGCAGAAAATACCATTAACATACAAAAATGTAGTGTTTTTGTATACTTAAACAGAAATGAAATGCTCTCATTTACAACAGATAGATAGATAGATAGATAGATAGATAGAGGGACCAGCAGGTGGCATGGTGGTTAAGATGCTGGACACTCCCACATGGATGACCATGGTTCAAGTCCTGGACCTGGTAGCTTGCTTTCTCACTTTCCCTCTCTCTCTCTGTGTGTTTCTCTCTCTCTCTCTGATCAAATTTTTTAAAAAATGAATGAATAAATTAAAATAAATAAAGTTAAATAGTTCTTTAAAAAAAAAAAAGATAGATAGATACATCATCTAGGAAGAAGGCTGACCAAGGAGGTGAAAGATAGCTACAATGAAAACTATAAAAAACTGGGAACCAGCAGTTAGCGTAATGGCTATGTCGCTGGACTCCCACGTAGTCGACCGCGGTTCGCGTCTCGGACCCAGTGGCTTACAACTCACGCCGGGCGCGTGTGCGTGTGTGCCCAAGATCCCGAGAGGAAAATGGAGGAGAAGGGATTGCAGCGTGACCATCCCCCCTGGGGGGTGATTTCTCGCTTTCTGTCTCTATGTCTCTCTCTGTCTGTCTGGCGAGCGCACGCGCCCTATAGCGAAAAAACCTCTCCAAAAAAAAAAAACTATAAAAAACTGAAGAAAGAAAAATCGAAAGACATCCTTTGTTCAATACAGCTGAATACAGTTAGGAAGAGTCACTACAGTTAAAATGTTGATACTGCCCAAACTGATTTACAAATTCAATACAACCCCTATCAAAATACCAGCAACAATCTTCATAGAAATAGGAAAAGCAATATCATAAAAATTGTCTGGAATCACAAAAGACCCTATATCGCAAAAAGCAATATCGTGGAAAAAAATACAGTCTAACGCATCTCATTACCTGACTTTAAAAATATATTACAAAGCCTTAATAACCAAGGAGCACAGTACAGGCAAAAAAACAGACACACAGAGCAGTGGAACAGAGCAGAGAATCCAGAAATAAATCCAACAACACACAGCAAACTGATTTTGGACAAAGGTCCCAACACAATTCAATGAAGAAAAGACAGTCTTTAATATATCGTGCTGGGAAAACTGGATACCTACTTGCAAAAGAATGGAACTAGACCTCTATCTCTCATCATTTAAAAAAAGTAACTAAAAATGAGACAGCCTCATAGCCAACTGGTTAGAGCTAATGGCCAACTGTGGTTTGAATCTGTGTAAGGCGGCTTGAGCATGGCCAAAATCCGAACAGAATAAAGAAATACAGAAGGGATTGCGGTGTGACCACACCCCATCTTTCACCTCCTTGGTCAGCTTTCTTCCTAGATATTTCATTTATTTATTTACTTACTTAATTATTCATTCATTCATTTCATTTCATTTCATTCATTCATTCATCTATCTACCTACCTGCCTGTTGTGAGATTGCTTCATTTCTGTTTTAGAGTTTTTTTGTTTTTTTTTTTTGGAGAGGTTTTTCGCTATAGGGCACGTGCACTCGCCAGACAGAGAGACATAGAGACAGAAAGCGAGAAATCAACCCCCAGGGGGGATGGTCACGCCGCAATCCCTTCTCCTCCATTCTCCTCTCGGGATCTTGGGCACGCACGCACACACGCCCGGCGTGAGTTTAAGCCACCGGGTCCGAGACGCGAACCGCAGTCGACTACGACATAGCCATTACGCTAACTGCTGGTTCCCTGTTTTAGAGTCTTTTATCCCCCTCTCTCTCTCTGATGAGCACATATACTCTGTCAATTAAAGAAAAAATCAAAACTAAAAATTAACTCAAAATGAAATAAAGACTTTAATGTAAAGTCCCAAACTCAAGAAAAGTACAGGAGGAATACTTCAAGATATTGGAGTATACAATGATTTCTACAAAGATAGTAACACCAAAAGTAGACAAGCTGAATTACATCAAATTAAAAGTTCCTGCACAGCAAAGGAAACAATAAACAAAATAAGGAGACACACAATAGAATGAGAGAAAATATTTGCAAACTACACTTCAGATAAGGAATTGATAACCAGAACATACAAACAATAAACAGCTCAACTGCAAAAAACAAAAACTCCAATAACTCTACTTTAAAAGGCCAACCTATCTAGACAACTCTCAATGGAAGACATACTCGAACTGCTGAAAAGTATATAAAAAATGCTCAATATCTCTTACTACAGTGAAACTGCAAATCAGAACCACAATAAGGATCGCCTAACTCCAGTAGGAATGGCTATTATTTAAAAAAAAAAAAAAAAAAAAAAAAAAAAAAAAAAAAAAACTAAGAATAACAATTGCTGGAGAGGTTGTAGAGAAAAGGAACCCTCATGCAATGCTGGTAGGAATCTAAGTTAGTACAACCACTATAGAAAACAAGTTCCTGAAAAACCTAAAAATAGAACTCCACTTGATCCAGTAATCCCACTTATGGGTACATAACCAAAGGAGAGGAAATCATTTATCAGAGAAAGATTTGCACATCCATGTTTCTGGCAGCATTGTTCACAATAGCTAAGACATGGAATCAGCCTAAGTGCTGAATAACTGATGAATCAATACAGAAAATGTGGCACAAATTAAACAACCGTATACCACACAGCCATAAGAATGATGAAATGGATAAACCTAGAATATATAATGCCAAGTGAAATAAACCAGACTATGAAAGAAATACTTTATGTCCTCAATGTATACCGAGGGTCCTCACTCCTTAGTGGAAGCTAAAGGAATCCACAGCATACAAATAAAAAGAGAAATTGGAGATACTAGTAGCTGCGTGGGGGTTGCGAGGAGTTCTGGAGATAATGATTAACGAACACAAGAAGGCATGGAAACCTGTAGAACAGTATTCCACAGCAGAGTGAAAAATGCTCTCGACCATTCAATACATTCTCCCCCGAAAAAGAAAAAGCAAAAAGTAAGTAGAAAGAAGACCACACGTACACAATATAATGTTAAATGTGTATATCCTTGATTTGATTATCACACACACAATATATAGATGCTTTAAGAAAAAAAACTGTAGCCCACAAAGATATATGATAATATATTTTTCTGTGAACCAGAAATTACAATTTAAAACTAATTTTTCATAAAAAAAAAAAAGAGAAGTTGGCCTACTGCCAACTGAAAAGCATTTTATAGAGTACAAAAGAAGCTGTCTGTCAAAGCTATTAGATCAACCCCTGAATGGCCTTTAGACAATTTCCTGTGAGAAAATAAGATGATCTTTGGCCAGAACCCTCCCTCTTACTGTAAGACAGCCTACACCCATAGATGGGCCCCAAAGGTCACAACTGCAAGTAAGCTCATCAAAAAACCCGTTTCCGTGCCCTACTCCTCCACCCCTTCCATACAAATACATCACGTCTCCTGGACTCCTCCTTGCGCTCCTCGGTAGGGTGGGCTGAAGCACCTCTGTCTTCAGACCCCTGGGTGCTCTTTCTCTCAGTAAACTTTCTTTATTCTCTTGAGATGACTGCCTCCTGAGTCTCACTCCAAACCGTGCCACAAGCCATCAAGTGCTCTTAAGAGGCCAAAGCATCCTCCTCTTTCAAACTCCTGTCCCTCACCCCCTACCCCTCCAGAAATTGGGGAAACTCCAAACAGGCCACTGTGGCAACCTGGGATACCAAAAAGCAAACCCAGGGACTGGCTCAGAAACAGCCAAACCTTGCAGACAGTGCCAGTCTGAGGCCATCGACATTGGGACCCCCTTTACTCCCTACCTCCACAGAACACGGACACGGGGTTTGGAGTTGGAGAAACACAAGCTAAAAGCCAAAGACAACATCTATTAGAAGCTGGAGAGGTTTGCTCACAGGGCTAGGGGGGCTCTTGGGGACAGAAGATGAGGTCAGAGCAAGGACAAAGGATTCCCAAGACAAAGGAGGAGGAGGAGGAGGGCAAGGGTCAGGAGGGGGAGAGTAAGAGCAGAAAAGGAGAAGGGACTAGAAAAGAGGGGAGAGTAGAGCAGGCAGGGAACAGAGGCCGGGCCAGGAGGAAGAAGAATAATGGAAAAGACTGAAGGAGAGGACGGGAAGAGGGGGGCGGGGGGGGGGGGGGGCAGAGGCAGTGACAGCAGAGACAAACAGAGGGACAGCTGAGTGCCTTGAAATGGTTGCTAAGCTGCTGCCCATAACTCCACAAAAACAAAGCTTAAACTTGGAGATGGCTGCAGATATACTAATCCTTACCTCAAAAGGGGAGGAAAGATCAGCAAGAATTCTAAAGTCAGAGTTCAGAGATCAAATTCCACAGAATCATCCATCCTAATGTATTCTTCACAAAGGACCCAACATCCTCGAATAATAAGAACCTGGGATCACTCATTTTTTTAAAAGATGAGATGAGGAGATACTATAATCAGCAACACTTCAACCATGACGGGCCAGGATCTACTTAAATACTGCAGACAGTAATCACAGTACGACAGCAAATGATCCACTCCAGAGAGCAAAACAGCCCCCGCACCATCCTCACTAAGAATTGTGTTCCTCATCTGGCCCATATGCTGGGAAGTAATCACTTCCATGCGTTCATTCGGAAAATAAACAAAGAACTTTAGTTCAATGAAAAACAATTGCAAGCAGAAGCAATTTCTACTCGGGAGCCTCTGATTTATTGAAATGAAAAACTATTTCTACTTAATGAAAGTCCTGAAAAATAAAATAAGAAACAAATAATAAAGTGATGATAGAAAACCATTGATTAGAATATGCCATATTGATAAAAGTAAAGAAGAAAAAGAGATGATCACCTCAATAGACACAGAAAAAGCATATTATAAAATTCAACGTTCTTTTTTTAAAATAATTATTTTCTTTAACTTTATTTATTTAATTAATTTTAATTTGACCAAAGGAGGATAGAGTGTGTGTGTGAGATAGAGAGGGAGGGGAAGTGAGAAAACAAGCTGCCAGGCCCAGGACTTGAACCGCGGTTGGCCATGTGGGAGTCCAGCACCCTTAACCACTATGCCACCTGCTGGCCCCAAAAATTAACATTCTTTTATGATTAAAACATTCAACAAATGAGAATAAGAAGGAACTTCCTCAACCTGATAATGGGCATCTATGAAAAACCCAAAGCTAACACCAAACTTAATAGTAAAAGATTGAATGTCTTGCCCTTATAATGAGAAATAAGACAATGGTGTCCAGCCTTACTACTGTACTGAAGGCTCTAGCCAGAGCAAATATTAATACATAAGAAAAAGAAATGAAAGTCACTCCCACTGGAAAGGAAGAAGTAAAGCTCTCTCTCTGGTTCTATGACATAATCGTTTCTTTTTTAGAGGTTTTTGCTTTAGGGTGCATGTACTCACTGGAGAGAGAGACAGAGACAGTGTGAGGGAAAGTGAAAAATCACTCCCCAGGAGTGTGGCCCCACCACAATCCCTTCTCTGCCCATCTTGGGCACACACATGAATGCTGAGCATGAGTTTCAAGCCACCAGGCCCAGGATTTGAACAGCTGTCCACCACGTGGGAGTCCAGTGATGTAACCACTCCGCGATCTACTGGCCCCTTGTATGACATGATCTTATACACAGAAAATATTAAAGAAGTCATTAAAAAGTATCAGAATTAATATAGCAGGTTCAGCAAGACTGCAGGATACAAGATCACTGTGTCAAAAAACTAGCCATACATAAGACCATTATAAAAATGAAGTTAAAACTATTCCATTTACAACAGTATGAAAAGGAGAAAATACTTAGGTATAAAGGCTGGTACACTGAAAATGACAAACACTGTGAAAAGAGATTAAAGGATATCTAAATACATGGGAAGATATCCCATGTTCATAAACTGGAAGACAATATTGCTAAAATGGCAATACTGCTCAAACTGATCCACAGATACAATGCAACTCCCATCAAAATCCCATCTGCCTTTTTTGCAAAAATTAACAAACTAGCCTTAAAATTCATATTGACATATAAGGCACCCAATCAAAATACTCTTTAAAAGGAAAAGCTAGAAGACTGCTTGATTTCAAAACTTACTACACGGTTATAGTCATCAAGACAGTGTGGTCTTGCCATAAAGACACACAGATCAATGGAATAGAACTGATAGCCCAACCACCCCCCAAAAAAATCTGCATTTATGGTCATTTGATGTTCAGCAAGACCACTCAATGTGGAAAGAACAGTCTTTTCAATGAATGGTGCTAGGACAACCACATATCCATATGCAAAACAAGGAAGTTGGATGCTCCCTTACAGAATAACGTTAAACCCCTACCTCACACTCAATGGATCATACACCTACATAAGAGCTGAAACCATACAGCTCTTGGAAGAACATAGGTACAGCTGGTTAAACACAGCACCGCAGCAACTCCTGAGGTCGATGTGTGTTCTTTGTGAACCGAGCAAGGCCTGTATAAAAGTAATCATGTCGAAGGGGCCTGCAGTTGGCACTGACCTTGGTACCTACTCTTGCATGGGTGTCTTCCAGCATGAAAAATTAGAGATAACTGCCAATGATCAGGGAAACAGAACCACCCCGACTGTTTATGTCCCCTTTACCAACACCAAAGGATTGATGGCGGCGATGCCACAAAGAATCAAGTTGCAATGAACCCCAACACTTTTTTTTTTTTTGGAGAGGTTTTTTTCGATATAGGGCGCGTGTGCTCACCAGACAGACAGAGAGAGACATAGAGACAGAAAGCGAGAAATCCCAGGGGGGATGGTCATGCCACAATCCCTTCTCCTCCATTCTCCTCTCGGGATCTTGGGCACGCACGCACACGCGCCCGGCGTGAGTTTTAAGCCACTGGGTCCGGGACGCGAACCACGGTCGACTACGTGGGAGTCCAGCGACATAGCCATTACGCTAACTGCTGGTTCCCCCAACACGGTTTTTGATGCCAAGCATCTGACTGGATGGAGATCTGATGGTGCTGTCATCCAGTCTGATATAAAGAGTCAAAAAGGAGAGGGAAAAAGTTTCTATTCAGAGGAGGTGTTAGAACCAAGCAGGAAGGAAACTGCAGACGCCTGCCTTGGGAAGACTGCTATCAATACTCCGGTTATAGTGCCAGCTTCTATTAATGACTCTCAGCGTCAGACTACCGAAGACGCTGGAACCCCGGCTAGTCTCAATGTACTTTAAATGATCAATGAACCGACTGCTGCTGCTATTCCCTGCAGCTTAGATAAAAACGCTGGAGCTGAGACAAATGCAAACATCTCTGACTTGGGATGTGGCACTTAGTTAAGCGCATCCTCGCTGCTAAGGATAGAATTTTTATTTTTTTTGGGGGGAGAGGTTTTTGCTATAGGGCGCGTGCGCTCGCCAGACAGACAGAGAGACAGAAAGCGAGAAATCCCCCCCAGGGGGATGGCCACACCGCAATCCCTTCTCTTCCATTCTCCTCTCGGGATCTTGGGCACGCACGCACACACGCCCGGCATGAGTTTAAGCCACTGGGTCCGGGACTCGAACCGCGGTCGACTACATGGGAGTCCAGCAACACAGCCATTACGCTAACTGCTGGTCCCAAGGATGGAATTTTTAATCCACAGCTGGAGAAACCTATTTGGGTAGAAAAAACTTCGACAATCAAATAGTCAACCATTTTATTGCTGCGTTCAAGCACAAGCATGAAAGGGACAATCAGTCTGGCTCCTTCACAGTCTGTGGGAACACACTCTTTTTCAACACCCAGGCCAGTACTGAAATTGACTTTCTCTACAAAGAAATCAACTCCTATACCTCCATTACCCATGTCCGATTTGAAGAAGTGAATACTGACCTCTTCCATGAAACCCTGAACCCTGTAGAAGAAACCTTTTAGGGATGCCAAACTAGGTAAGCCACAGACCCGTGATAATATCCAGGTGAGTGGTTCTACTCATATCCCTGCAATTCAGAAGCTCCCACAAGACTTCTCCAGTGGAAGAGAACAGAACAAGAGCATGAACCCTGACGAGGCTGCTGCTTATGGTTCACCTGTCCCGGCAGCCTTCTTATTAGCAGACGAATCTGAAAAGGCTCAAGATTTTCTGCTCTTGGATGTCCTCTCTCCCTTGGTATTGAAACTGCTGGTAGAGTCATGAATGTCCTCTCAAGTATCATACCACCATTTCTACCAAGCAGACACAGACCTCCACTATTCAGACAACCAGCCGGGTGCTCATCCAGGTTTATGAAGATGAGCATTCCATGACCAAGGGTAACCACCTGCTTGGTGATTTTTTTTTTTTTCTTTTTTTTGGAGAGGTTTTTGCTATAGGGCGCGTGCGCTCGCCAGACAGACAGAGAGAGACAGAGAGATAGAAGGCAGGAAATCACCCCCCAGGGGGGATGGCCACGCCGCAATCCCTTCTCCTCCATTCTCCTCTCGGGATCTTGGGCACGCACGCACACGCGCCCGGCGTGAGTTTAAGCCACCGGGTCCGGGACTCGAACCGCGGTCGACTACGTGGGAGTCCAGCGACATAGCCATTACACTAACTGCTAGTCCCCTGCTTGGTGATTTTGAACTCACAGGCATACCTCCTGCACCCCGTGGTGTTCCTCGAATTACGGTCACTTTCGATACTGATGCCAATGGCATCCTCAATGTCCCTGCTGTGAATAGGAGTATAGGAAAAGAGAACAAGCTTACTATCCCTTACGAGCCATTGGAGCAAAGACGACATTGAGTGTATAGTCCAGGAGGCTGAGAAGCAGGACAGACTGTCATCCCAGAATTCACTTGGATCCCAAGCAACTGCTGAAGATGGGAAACTTCAAGTTAAGATCAACAACGAGGACAAACAGAAGATTTTTGACTAATATAATGAAATCCTCAACAGGCTCACTGCAGGGAAGAAATTGAACATCGGCAGAAAGAGTTGGAAAAAGGCTGCAACCCCAACATCATCAAACTGTACCAGAGCCTAGAAGGCATGCCAGGGGGAATACCTAGGGTCTTCTCTGGAGGGGAAGGTCCTTCCTCTGGTGACGCTTCTTCAGGGTCCACCGTTAAGTCAACTCAAGTATGGATTATGCAGTCCTGTTCCACACAGTCAAACACTGAAGGACCCCCATTTGTAGCAAATTCTGTGGCAGTTTTAAAGTTCAGCTGTAATACTGAATTACTGGGCATTTTCAACACTTGAATATGAAGTATGTACACGGGGGGAAATAACACGGTGCTTTAACACTGTATTGTAAGCGGAAAAGGCACTGTCTTAAGCTATTTAAAATCGGAACAAAAATTTAAAAAGAACACAGGTATAGAACTTCATGGCTTTTAGGTAGGCAATGTTTTCTTAGACATGACACAAAATATAAGTTGACCACAAAAAGATAAAAGGACTTTATCAAAACTTCAAATTTCGTGATACAAATGAGAGCATCAAAAAATTGAAAAGGCAACCCACAGGAGAAAATATCTGCAAATCAGAGAGCTGATCACAACTGTATCCAGACTATGAGTATATAAAAAACTCTTAACATTCAATAAGAACCTAATTCCTAATTTTAAGCTGGATAAAGGACTTGAACAGACATTTCTCCAAATACTAGGTCACGACGTATTTTCAGGAAGCTAAAGCAGGCGGACTGCAACACAGTGAGACCTTGTCTAAAAAGCAAAAAGAAATTTAAGTACGCAGTTATCATATGACCAACAATTACGTCCACATGAGAACTTGTACACAAAGAGTTCAAAGGAGCACTGTTTATAAGATAATAAACAAAAAGTAAAAATAAACCAAACAGCCATCAAACAACTGATGAAGGGGTAAACAAAAATGTGGGATACCCATGGAATGGAATGTTATTTGGCAATAAAAATAATGAATAACCACTATGTACCACAAGACGGATGACCCGTGAGAACACTATGCCAAGTGAAAGAAGCCAAATCCAAGAGACCCCATATGATGATTGTATTCATATTAAATGTCCAACAATGCAAATCCACGGACAGAAACTATTTAGACCAGATACTGCTCATAGCTAGGGGATGGGAGGGTAGGTACAGAAGGGGCTGGCATGGGCATAGGGGGATTAGGGTTGACTACTGACTGCTAATGTATATGGAGTTTCTTTTATGGTGGAGAAAATGTTTTAAAATTATATCATGGTGGGGACCAGCAGTTAGCGTAATGGCTATGTCGCTGGACTCCCATGTAGTCGACCACAGTTCGAGTCCCGGACCCGGTAGCTTAAACTGATGCCAGGTGCATGTGCATGTGCGTGTGTGCCCAAGATCCCAAGAGGAGAATGGAGGAGAAGGGATTGTAATGTGGCTATCCCCCCTGGGGGTGATTTCTCGCTTTCTGTCTCTCTGTCTCTCTCTGTCTTTCTGGCAAGCGCACGCACCCTATAGCAAAAACCTCTCCAAAAAAAGAAAAAAGAAAAAAAAATTATATGGTGGTGGGACCAGCAGTTAGCGTAATGACTAAGTCACTGGACTCCCTCGTAGTCGACCTTGGTTCAAGTCCTGGACCTGGTGGCTTAAACTCACGCCGGGCGTGTGCGTGCATGCCAAAGATCCCGAGAGGAGAATGGAGGAGAAAGGATTGCGGCGTGGCCATCCCCCTGGGGGGTGATTTCTCGCTTCCTGTCTCTATGTCTCTCTCTGTCTTTCTGGCGAGCGCATGCGCCCTATAGCAAAAACCTCTCCCAAAAAAGAAAAAAGAAAAGAAAATTATATCATGGTGGTGGCTGAACAGCCCTATGATATATTGGGTCATCGAAAAAGCCATGACATCTTTTTTTCATGTTTTTCTATGTAAAAACACATCATGACTTTTTAGACAACCCAATACCAAGAATCACTGAATTGGATAAACAATGTGAATCATATCTCATACCTGTTTAAAACAAAAACAACTAGGCTGGCACTGTGGCCTGGTGCTTAAGGCAGCCCGATCCCACATGGCCACCCATGCAGTTTGAATCCTGAATCCTGAGACTTGAGTAGCATGCTGTGTGACTCTGTGTGTGCATGTGTGTGTGCGTGTGTGTGTGTGTGTGCACGTGCATGCCCAAAAACGCAAATGGAGGGAAAAATGGACACGAGACTGTGGTGTGACCATTGCCTACTGGGGGAAGAGGATGCTTTCTCCTCTCTCTCTCTCTCTCTCTCTGGTGAGTGCACATGTCTAAGAGAAGGAGGAGGAAGAAGAAAGAATAAGAAAAACCGACATACCCTCGGTACTTTGCGCTACAGGAATGCAGTGAGACATCCTGATCCTACCCCAACATCCTTGAACCACCCCGATTACACAACTATGTGAAAGCACTCTCGCGGTATCCCCCCTGCTGAAAACCTCGGGAAAGCCTCTCGCCAGCTGCTTCTCTTTCCATCTGAAGTCCCCCGTTTGGAAACGCAATTGACCTACCAGAGATGAGCACTTGTCGGCCAAGTGGCTGAGGGTACTATAGTCCTGGCTTTCACTTATACACAGCCCAGCAGCCCTCCATCGCCTGCCAAGAATCTGGGACTAGGCACCTTCTGTGCCTCACATGACACACAACTTATATCAGGAAGGAGGAGAGGCATGGCTGGAGTGAGGCCAACTGGACTCGGACCCCTTGCCCAGCCACGCAGCAACCTGGGCCAGTTACTCAACCTCTGGTTGGTTTCTCAGTGCCCACCTTGGGGGCCACTGGAAGGATGAAACACTATACCGTACAGTCTACAGAAACACTCCCTAAATGCCACCTGTCACTATCATTAAGAAAGGAGAGGTGGGGGGACCAGCAGTTAGCGTAATGGCTATGTCGCTGGACTCCCATGTAGTCAACCGCGGTTCGAGTCCCGGATCCGGTGGCTTTAAATTCACGCCGGGCATGTGTATGTGCATGCCCAAGATCCTGAGAGGAGAATGGAGGAGAAGGGATTGTGGCGTGGCCATCCCCCCAGAGGGTGATTTCTCACTTCCTGCTTCTCTGTCTCTCTGGCAAAGGCACGTGCCCTATAGGCAAATAAAAAAAAAAAAAAAAAAAAAAAAAAAAAAAAAAAAAAAAAAAACTAAAAAACTCCAAAAAAAGAAAGGAGAGGTGGATGATGGAGCCCAATTTTTAGAGACAGAAGGAGACCGTCCCAATTTCGCTCTCATTAGCTCCTCCGACACGGGCTCTCCCT
Source organism: Tupaia tana (assembly GCA_026018925.1). Classification (NCBI taxonomy): domain Eukaryota; kingdom Metazoa; phylum Chordata; class Mammalia; order Scandentia; family Tupaiidae; genus Tupaia; species Tupaia tana. The sequence continues at coordinate 24,663,450 of JAKSZU010000027.1, read as the reverse complement.
GCTACCCCCTCCCCTGGGTATACTTCCTTTAACTCCTGGCTCTTCAGGGTGGCCTTCCCAAACTCTTCAAGCCTAAAGCTCTCAGACGGTCACAGAGCCTGTGGCAGTTACAACTTCACACTTGGTGAGAGTGCATCACTGTCCCTCCACACCAGTGGACTGCCAACTCGACGAGGCAGGGCTGTATGTCTGCTCAGCTTCTTCAGCCCCCTGCCCGCCTTCCTTTAATAAAAACCTGAGCCAGAAGCCAGCCCTGAGGCCTAGCGGTTAAGAGTCAGATCCTGAGACCAGCAGTTGGCATAATGGCTATGTCGCTGGACCCCCATGTAGCTGACCGCGGTTCGAGTCCCGGACCCGGTGGCTTAAACTCACGCCGGGCATGTGTGCGTGCGTACCCAAGATCCCGAGAGGAGAATGGATAAGGGATTGTGGTGTGGCCATTCCCCCGGGGGGTGATTTATCGCTTTTTGTCTCTCTGGCCAGCGCACACGCCCTATAGCAAAAAAAAAAAAAAAAAAAAACTCTCCAAAAAAAAAAAATAAAAAAGAAGAGACAGATCCTATATAGCCAACCATCCAGTTCGAATCCCACCCCCAGTGACTTAAAAAATCACACCAGGCAAGTGTGTCCAACAGGGTGAAGCGGAGCAGAAGATTTCAGTGAGACCATCCACTGAGGGGGATGCTTTCTCCCTCTCCCCACTCTGGAGTGTGCATGCCTGCCCTGGCCCTCAAAAAAAAAAAAAACAAAGCAGGCACTGGACTAGGTCCTGAACATCTACAAGAACTATCACAGAGGAGATCCAGACCTTTGTGAGCTCCTGTACTACTCAGAGAGAGCTGAAACAAAACCCATAAACCACTGAACAAACTGATTAAAGAAATGGTCGGTGAAGCCGCAGTAAAGCACAGTGGTCAAGGCTGACCGGTGTGGGAATGCTCTGGGACCAGCCCGAGGACACCAGGTACGCGTGTCATGTTCCAGGGCTGGCTGGAAGTGGGGACAGATGGAGGCATGGGGACACTGTTGAAGTGCCTGCCTGTCTCTCGCTCGCTCTCTCTCACGTGCAAATATGCACTCATGAAATGAATAAATGACTGAAGAAAGAAATCAGGCATGGGGTCAGCAGATGGCAGAGTGGTTAAGGTGCTAGGACTCCCACATAGCCAACCACGGTTCAAGTCCCGGACGAGGTGGCTGTGTGTGCATGCCCCAAATGCCAGGAGAATGGGGAAGGGACTGTGGTGTGGTCACCACCTAGGAGGTGATTTCTCCCTTTCCCTCTCTCTGTCTCTCTCTCCTGTGAGCATATATGCCCTATGGAAAATTAAAAATAAATAAATAAAACGGGCATAAAATGTTCACACCATATTTGTGTAATAAATAAATGACAGTAAACCTTTCCTATTTAGTTACTTGAATCCTAAAACTCTAAAAGCAGCTTCTCTTTGTACCACGTTACAATAGCACGTTGAACTCTCTAGAGCGTTAAAAGGCATTTCGCTGGTAGACGCAGGCCTGCTCGGCCTGGAAGTCTCAGGACTAGAAACACACTCATTTTCCCCGATTGTGACACGAGTCGGAGCAGCCCCCGTTATCTCACGACCCAGGAATTCTGTTACACCGCGCTGGTGATTACAGCCTGTGATTGTAGAAGGTTCACAGAGGTGTGGGGAAGAGCAGAGGCCGCGGTGGAGGCCTGCTCTGCTGGCCTGGCTCCCGTTTTCCATCAGTGCCTTTCTGTTCACCCTTCTCAGGGACAGAACTTCAAACTAAAGGAAAGAGGGACAGCCCCATAGCTTAGCGGTTAAGGGAGCTGGATACCACCTCGCCGACCGCGCAGTTCAAATCTGTCCTAGCAGCTTGAAAACACCCGGGCGCACGTGCACGCTTGGCCCAGATCCCCACAGGATGGAGCTGGAGAAGGGACTGTGGGTGATGACACTCCACTGAGGGCTGCTGTGTCCCTCTTTCTCCCTCTGGCAAACACATATGCCCTCTAGCAAAATTTCTAAAAACTAAAAAATAAAAGGGTGGTGAAGCCCCAGGCTCCACAGCACAGTCAGTAGCCACACTGAACCGCAGTGCTGAAGCTGCATGGCCGACTGCGGATTGCAAGCTCCTGACATGGATGCCCTTGGAGAGATCACGGTGTGACCAGGCCCTGTGGACAGTGCTCTGCGCTCTCCCTTCCTCTTTCTGTGTGTCCACGCGTGTCCATAGCATGAAAAAAAACTTAAATAAGCTTTAGAAAGGAAGAGTGGTGGGACCAGCAGTTAGCATAATGGCTGTGTCGCTGGACTCCCATGTAGTCGACCGCGGTTTGCGTCCCGGACCTGGTGGCTTTAACTCACACCGGGCACGTGTGCGTGCGTGCCCAAGATCCCGAGAGGAGAATGGAGGAGAAGAGATTGCAGCGTGGCCATCCCCCCTGGGGGGTGATTTCTCGCTTTCTGTCTCTCTGTCTCTCTCTGTCTTTCCAGCGAGCACACGCACCCTATAGCAAAAACCTCTCCAAAAAAAAAAAAACACAAAAAGGAAGAGTGGTGAGATGACCATATTTTGAACGTCGTGAAAACTGACTGAAGAAGGAAAGGTCACTTTTTAGTCACTTGATCGATATTTACTGAGCCCTACTATGCAGCAGGCACTCCTATGAAGCCCTGATAAGCTAAATGTAACAGAAAATGAATCCCGCAATAAAGCCCCGCCCATTGGCACCTACCAAGTGTCGAGAGTAACGATCTCAACAACGTACACACAGCCACGGAACAGCCCTTGGGATCAAGTGCTGATGCTAGGTCAGCCATCTGTATGTCCCTCTGTCCAAATGAAGGGGCCACCAGCAAGACTAGCGGAAGTGACAGTCATTGTCACAACTGCTGATACAGACAGGTCACCGGAGGTCTGGGAAGGCTTCCCAGGCCACCCTCAGGGCAAGTGTGAAAGGAAAGCAGAGGGAATATTGGAGGTGAAGTTCTGGAGGAGGGACAGAAAACATGGCCTGCATGGCTTTAGCAAAGGAAGGAGAGGCAGCAGCCTCTTTGGCCCCATGGGGTACTCCTGAACAGGTTTTAAGGAGGAGAGTGATGGGATTCTATTTGCACTTTTTAAAAGATCACCTTTGCAGAAGAATCCAGAACCTACTGAAGCAGTCAAATCCAACAGAGCAACTGGGAAGATCTGGGAGACAACTGACCAGAGGGGCAGGAGTTAGAGGATGGAAAAACCAAGCTCCTACCCGAGCAGCTGAGGACGGTGGTGCCCTCCATGTGACTCGCTTATAGGCAGACCCTTTTCTTTTACTTTAATGTTTTCCTTTTTTCCTTTATGAGAGAGGGAGGGGGGGAGAAAGAATGAAAGAGAAAGAGACAGATATAGGTATATAGATATATCTATAGATAGATAGATAGATATAGATGATATAGATATAGATATTTATGTTTTTGACATTTTTGTTATAGGGCACATGCACTCACTGAAGAGACAAAGAGACAGAAAGCGAGAAACCACCCTGGACGGGGGATGGCTATACCACAGTCCCTTCTCCTCCATTCTCCTCTTAGGATCTTGGGCACATATGCACACATACCTGGGACGAGTTTTAAGTCACCGGGTCCAGGACTCAAACTGCAGTCGACTATGTGGGAGTCCAGTGACGTAACCACCATGCCATCTGCTGGTCTCGAGATAGATATTTTTGAAAGAGTTTTACGGTGTTGCTATCCTGCTGCCCCAGCTTCCCAGTCAGCTGGGTCACCAGCCCACGCAGCCTCACCCAGCGTGTCTCGGTTGGCCCGGGATTGGAACCCAGGCTCCCTGTGTAGCCTCCAGCCTTCCACGTGGTGGTGTGAGCTGGGCACCACCAGGTGAGCCCTGACCCTTTTCTCTGGGAGGAAGGGATGAGAAGCAGGGGTGTGGGGTGGAGAGCCAGGCAGCATCTGTGCATCCTTCAACAGAGTGCAATGGGCAGGAAGGTGGGCAGATGGGCCCAGAGCTCAGGAGACAAGTGTGGGCCAAGATCTGGTAGTGAGGGCGGGCAATGGAGACCGAGGTCCCTAGACCACCAGAAGCAAAGGGCCAAGGACACGCCCTGGGGGCACCCACACTCAAAGGTTGGGGTTGCGGGGGAAGCCCAGGAGAGCCTGCAGCCTGCAAGGAAAACCCAGGCGAGGAGGTGAGAGGAGCAGGAGGAAAACCAGGAGGGTGCAGCTTCCTAAAAGCCAAAGGGAAATGAGCAGTCCAGAGAGAGGCTGGAGCAGACTACGCTGTGAGGTCAGGAATGCCAGAACTGAAGGTGCAACGTGGCCTCCGCGGCGCATCCGCTGAGCTGCTGCAAGTAGAATAACGGGGTCACGGACGAGGCGACAGGGCCAGGGACAAGAGGCAGAGACCACTTCAATGAGATTGGCAGCGGAGGGGAGGGAGGGAACGCGCTCTGGCTGTGGGGGAGACATGGGGCCAGAAGGATGGCAGAAAACTGGACGTGTTAACTGGCCCCGTAGCCTAGTGGTTAAGGGAGCCAGCTACATGGCCAACAGTGTTGGAATCCTGGCCCTGGCAGCTTGAAACACACACCAGGTGCTCTTGCGTGAGTGTCCAAAACTCCCAAAAGGATGGAGAAATGGAGAAAAAGGAACTGCAGCATGACCGTCCCCCCACAGGACAGGGGTGCTTTCTCTCCCCTCGGTCTCTTTCTGGCAAGTGCACACACCCTCTGGCAATTAAAAGAAGAGATAGAGGGCCAGCCAGCGGCTGGATCCCATGTGACCAACTCCACAGTTCAAGTCCGCCTGAAAAACACAGCAGGCCGCTGGGTGTGTGCGCAAGCATGTCCAAGATCCCGGGAGGAGATTGGAGGAGAAGGGATTGCAGTGTGGCCATCCCCTTGGTGGGTGATAACTTACTTTCCCTCTCACTGTCTCTCCCTCTCCCTCCCGCCACTAGTGAGCACACACACCGTAAGGCAAGAACCTCTTAAAAAAAAAAAAAAATCACCAGGCAGGTGTGGGTGCGTGCCCAAAATCCTGAGAGGATTATAGAAGGGACTAAGGCATGGCCATCCCCCAATTTCTCACCTCCTCTCTCTCTCTCTCTCTTTCTCTGCGCATATTCCCTACAGCAAACTAAGAGCGAGGGAGAGAACTGAGCCGTCACAGGGTGGTGAGATGGAGCCCACAGATAGGACGAGCCGAAGAGACATAGAGGGGCTGATGGCCCACCAGGAGCTCCGGGACCAAGTGCTGCCCCTGAGTGGGTGGGAGGGCACCCAGGGCGGCACAAGCCCGCCTTTCGCAGGAGAGGCTTTAACAGGAGGCGGGCCAGGAACAGTAGGCAGGTCCGCAGGTGGGCACCAGGAGAGGGCACCAGTGAGAGGAGGAGGGCTCCTGCTCGCTTCACCTCGGCTCCACTCTTCAGGAGAGGCACCCCAGGCCTGGAGTGCCACCAGAGGACGCCATGCTAAGCCCACAGCTGTCGCAGCCTAAGGAAACGCACACGCCCTGGGCAGAGTCCGCAGCCACTAGAGTGGTGTCTAGGGTCACCAGGCTGGGTGACTATGTGACCTTCCCAGCAGCTCTCAGAAGACGGGGCGGCGTCCAGTGACGACGTGGGGAGAATCCGGGAAAATGGACGGGGAAGGAAGGTGCACAGCGGGCTGGGAGCACCGGGGTGCAGAGAGCGAAGGTGACGGCTTAGGCTTGCACAGGTGAACAGGTAACTCCGGGAGATGACACAACCCAGGTTGGGCCCGGGGCAGCGGGTGAAGCAGGGTGGAAAAGAGTTGGCCAAAGTGCGAGGTGAGTCACCAGATCCCAGAACGATGCAGCAGGAGGTCAGGGGAGATGATCTGGAGCCAAATGCCCCGGTTTGCAATGGTGGAACAGGAAGTCTGGGAGCAGAGGAAAGGAGGAGAAGATAAAATAGCAAAATGTCAGCAGCCCCAAAGGAACGGAGCTCAGCGCTCCCCTTCACTGAGGGCTGCTGCGTGTGCTAACATGTGAGGACAAGGCGGGTCTTCATGCACGTTACCTGATCGAATCCCCGCAAGCACACCACGCAGGCCTTTCTACAGATGGAAAACCTGGGAACTTTTCCAAGATCGCAGAGCCTAACCACGTCGGATCAGAATGAGAATTCAGGCTTCCAAAGGCCAAAGCCTCTCCACCCCCAACTCATCCACAAAGAGCCAGGGTAGATTGCATTATTTATGCCCCAGCAATCACTTATCCCCATCCGAGAGCTCTCTAATTGCACCTCACACTATTTCCAAGGAGGAGGGTCAGGGGCCGCCTGGCTGCCGGTAATGAGCGGTCTCTGTCCTCCTGAATGGCTTACTGTACTCCCCAGACGGGAGGCCGCCCTAGTCGCCCCGAGCCCATTAAAAAGCACCCGGAATGTGATATGCTAACAGTTCCAGAACAAACACAGCAGAATATCAGTTTTTAAGCAAAGATTAAACCAGAATTTGTATTTCTAAAAAGGCTGACTTGATCATAACTGCACAGGAAAAAAAATCCCTTCCTTCCCACATTTCCAAACAAAGCAGCCAGTGTTTTAATTCCAGTGACAATGGAGTTTCCATTATACAGAGAACAGCGGCCTACCACACTTTTTTTTAGGACGTTAAAAAATGTTTGGTGCCGGGCCCAGCAGGTGGCATGGTGGTTAAGGGTGCTAGATTCCCACATGGCCCATCGATGTTCAAGTCCCGGGCCTAGTGGCTTGCTTTTTCACTTTCCTTCTCTCTCTCTTTCTCTCTCTCTCTCTCACTCTCACTCTCACTCTCACTCTATCCCTCTCTGAGCAAATTAAAGAATAAATAAATAAAATAGGTTAAATAAAGTAACTTTTTTTGAGAGAGAGATTTTTTGCTATAGGGCGCATGCACTCACCAGAAAGACAGAGAGAGACAGAGAGACAGAAAGCGAGATATCATCCCCCAGGGGGGATGGCCACACCACAATCCCTTCTCCTCCATTCTCCTCTCGGGATCTTGGGCACGCACGCACATGCTCCTGGCATGAGTTTTAAGTCACCGGGTCCGGGACGCGAACCACAGTCAACTATATGGGAGTCCAGCAGCATAGCCATTACTCTAACTGCTGGTCCCTAAAATAACTCTTTAAAAAAAATGTTCGGTGCCACAGTCTTGGGATATAAATTTGGGGAAATAAAACAAAAGACAATAGTCTCGTAGCCAACATTAATACACAATATGGCCATCAGCATTCATTTCACTTATAATAATTTCATATTTATTCATTCAGATGTAAGACAGTGGAAGGATCTATATGTGTTCAGAGGTAGGGATAAAGTTTTTTCAGGCTGACACACTCTAGGCGTATTTGAGCAAAATTGGGGGCTTTACACAATACTAGGCAAGACTCGCCCAGCCATCAGAGGCCCGGGGCAATCGAAGGGCAGCCCTCCGCACTGCAGAAACGCGAGCCCTGTGGCCACTGCCTGGGAAGCTACAGCACCTTCTCGAATAACCAGACTTGCCTCCCTCAGTGCAATGCCCAACCGAGCTCTCTCGACTATTTTTGTCCTCCTCTCCCCAAAACCAGCATGACTTTCTGTCCTCAAATACTTTAGATTCCAAGAGAGCTGCACACTCCAGATTCTTTACTGGTAACCTCAGCCACCTACCCAGGGGAAGCAAAGGCTGTAAGAGGAAACCAGTACCTCCAGGCCCTGCAGGTGAGGGACCCAATCCCCCGCTGGCTTCGCAGGAGCCATGGGAAAGTTCACGCCACCCTCAAGGCCAGCAGCTTTGCAAGGAGGGAACTAATCTCAGATTGTTGAGGTGAGCAACAGTGATAATAATGGGCCTTGGATCCAGTCTCTGTATTACCTCCCTAGCCTCTGAAATTCTAATTCTTACTGAAGGGACGTGTGATCATCCATGTCCCGATGAAACTGGAAACCACCACAGACAGCCCGGCTCTAATTTATAACACAATCTCATGTGACCGACAACAGTTCAAATCCCAGCTCCAGCAGCTTGAAAAACACGCCAGGCACAGGAACACGTGCACCCCAAATCCTGACAAAATGAGGAAAGGGGGAAGGGATGGCAGTGTGACCAGGCCCCATTGGGGGGTGCTCTCTCTGTCAATTTAAAAGAAAAAGAAAAAAAAAAAAAAAAAAAACTCTATCAGTTCAAGTCTCTGCTCAGCTCAGAATCCTCCAACACCTTCCAATCATATTCAGATTAAAATTTGAACTCCTTGGAGACCAGCAGATGGTATCATGGCTATGTCACTGGACTCCCATGTAGTCAACTGCAGTTCAACTCCCAGACCCACAGACTTAAAACTCACACCGAGTACATGTCCATGCATGCCCAAAACCCCAAGAGGAGAATGGAGAAGGGATTGCAGCCTTGTCATTCCCCCTGGGGGGGAGGGTGATTTTCTCATTTACCATCTCTCTGTCTCTCTGGCGAGCATACATGCCCTATAGCCAAAATCTCTCAAGAACAACAAAAATGTCAACGCCTTACAGCAGCTGGGATGACCATGAGATGAGACTCTGTCCTGACCTGACCATCTCCTGGGCTGATAACGCTCCAGGTTCATGCACACCCACTTTCCCCAGGGCTATCGGCCACACTGGTCTTGTAGCCAAGGCCTCTGCACCTGCTGTCCGTTCTGCTTAGAAAGCTTTCCCTCCATGTTTTCCCAAGGCGCACCCCCCTCATTATTCAGCCTCCGCTCACCTCCCACCTAACCTCTCCCCTCGCCTCCGACCTAACCTCTCCCCTCGCCTCTAGCTGGCATCACATCCAACATCTGTTTCTCAGCTGGGTCTCCCTCACTTCCCCCCAGACCTAGCCTTTCTCATTTACTGTCCTATCTCAATTCCTAGCCCAGGAAAGCCACTCAACGCACACGTCGCAGTCTTTGGTCTCCGTGGGTCTCCGGCTCGCCTTTCTGCCAGGTACCCCGATTCTAACCAAGGGCGATACTCTGCTGAAGACCTATGAAATCTGAGTGAAACACATATTTCTGGAGCGCACACAGCACTCAGCAAATACACCGGGATGCGGCATGCAAACACCATGCCCAGGAGGGGGGCACTGGCACTGCCCCCACCACCTATTCACTGCAAGAAAAGGCGTCATACTCTAAGACATGCCTCCTCCTAGCACAGTGAAGTTGGGAAGCTAAGATCGTCATTCCTGGTTTTCTCTCCCAGTCTCTGAAGTAGCAGAGAAATGAACGTGAATAATCAGCTACCCAGTTCAGTACGAGGAACTTTGCTCGTGGGAAAATCGAGTTACAACAAAAAGTTTATTTTGGTGCAAAAAAAAAAAAGCAAAAATTGAAATCCATGCATAGTTTCTCCATAACACACATTTTTCCAGGAAGCTTGTGAAGACCCCTCATACTTCTCTCATACTGACCTCGCTGCATACAGTTTAGGCTTTTGGCTTTTTTTTTTTTTAATCATTTTTACAGGGCCAGTAGGTGGGGTGGTGGTTGAGGCACTAGACTCCCGCATGGCCAACCACAGTTCGAATCCTGGGCCTGGAGGCCTGAGAATCACACTAGACATATGTCTATGAGTGCCCAGAAGCCTGAGAGGAAAGTAGAGGAAAAGGGATTAGGGCATAGCCATCCCCCACTGTCTCTCTCTGGTGAGTGCACAGACCATATGGCCAAAAAAAAAAAAATAGTAAACATAGTTAATATTTTAAGTCCACCTACCTCTGAAAGCCTCCTTTATTTTAAATGCCTTACTAATCTTACTTCCCTTTTCACTAACAACAGGCAGGGCAGTGTGGGACAGTAGTCGAACCCTGGAATAGGATTCCCCTCACTCCTTCCACTTTCTGTGCAATGCCAAGGTTCATCCCTAATCTGACTCCTGCAAACTTCCTTCCATTTCTACAGAGATCAGCATAAAGAGGGCCCAAGGCGAAAAGAAGGAAGTCTAGGAGAGAGGGGCCGACTGAGGGGCAGCGAGAGAGCTGGAAAAACAGAGGGTAAGAGGAGTGAGAGAAAATGAGGGTGAAAGAACTGAGCGAGAGGGAGGGAGGGAGGGAAGGTAGGGAGGGAAGAGAAAGAGGGAGAGAGGAAGAAAATAAGCGTGAAAGGAAGAGCTGGGGGAGAGAGAAAAGAAGACAGCAGAGAGAAACAGAAAGGCAGAGAAAAACATGCAGAGAAAAAGCACAAGACACGACGAAAATTAAATAGTAGAAAGAGGACACAACACAGAAAGAACGCGAAGGAGAAAGTCCATGGGAGAAACAGGCGTGGCTCACGGAGAAGCCATTTGTCAGAGTCCCTGTTCCCCCGCGCAGTGCATTGGGCCATATGTGGGAAGTGAACACGGCTGGACCTCAGCCTGAGAACATCTGCCGCGGCCTTTAAAAGCTCTAATAATAGCACAGCTGGTGTCCCCAGCCTAATGAGCTCACCGACCACGTGACTGCTCCACCCCAGCAGCCCCTCCCGAGAGAGGGCCGAGGGGAGCCTGGCCCTCCGCCCTCCCCCACATTCAGCTCATTTCCTTCCCTGCCTTCATTCTCCTTCCAGAAACCACTCCCCTCCATTCTCCTAAACTCAGTTACTCTGGCCAGTAGCTCCAGGGATCAGATAACATGCTTAACAACCAAGATGAAAAATAAGAGGAGACATCATTACAGACTTTATAGACAATAAAATGATAACAGTTATGCCAGTTAATTCAACAGCTTTGAGCTATACGACGTAAGAGAAGACCTGACTAGCTCTATATATCTATTCAGAAAATGGAATTCCTAATGAATCGCCTTTCCATCATTTCTGTCTGCAAGCCTCGTGCAGGAGCCTCCAGGAGCCAGGGCAGCTCACAATCTGGCAAGGAGGCCCGGGCCAGGACGACTTTCCCACTGACCAAAGCCTGTTGCTAGGGGGAAACCAAATGCAGCAGACTTGGCTGGGGAGGAGGTGGGGACCTGAGGATGCAAACAAAGAAGCATGCTTTTACAAGGTTGAGAAGTTTCACCCCTCTGGGATGGAACTTTGTCAAACCAATTCTCATCCCGGTACACTTTCAAAGCCCTCTAGCATTTTAAGAAACTGCACCTTAATCTGGAAGGGGGAGGATTTGGGCCCCTAAGGGGAGGAAAAAATGACCAGAGGGGACTCCTGTTGGCATGGAATCTGTCTGTATCCATGGCAATTGGAAGAGGAGCTGAACAAATCTGGGCTTTCTCACATCCTGACCTGCAGGAAGAGCCACCTGGATATGACACATGGGGCTTAGTCACCAGAAGACAAAGGCGGCCACATTTCAAACTCACGCTCGGCAACATCGAATCGTAAGGACGTGTTCCTAAGCGTGCAGTACTGAAGCTTACAAATTACTAGATCCTATCCCCGTCGACCAGGTAATTATATCAGTAGCAATCACATGATTAGCTGAAGGTAGGCAATCATTAACTGCTCCTGCTGCTAAACACTGTTATACTCTAAAACATGCTGTTTCATACCTTGTTAACACCATAAACAAGTTGTGTAAGCCCTGCCAATTACCTGTTTTGATTTATAACACAAACGCCACACTGGTCACAGGTAAGCACCACAAAGTTCCCCAAATGCAAAGGCGATGATTACTATATAGTACGACAGGGGTGGGGGAGATTCAGAACAGTGAGAGGGAAAGTGAGAAATCACCCCTCAGCGGGGATGACCACACCACAATCCCTTCCTCCTCCATCCTCCTCCCAGGATCTTGGGCACGCATGTCAGTGTGAGTTTCAAGTCACGGGGTCTGGGACTCGAACCACTGTTGGTCACGTGGGAGTCCAGTGACGTTGCTACTCTGCCATCTGCTGGCCCTATCATCAGTACTTTTCTACATTATTCCCTTCTGCTGGAATGTGTACTGCAATCAGAAGAATCCTAAGATACAACAGTTGTTTCCATTCACGAAATGCTGACAGAATTAACATAATCAACGGTTAGTTTGGACATCTTCCTCTCCACTTGGTCCTTTCACGCTTAGGTGGCACATCCAGGTAAAGTCACTATTTCTCAAGTTTCAGAGATGCATCCTGACTCGATCTTCAGCCTCACAGCAGCGCTCTGCCAAGCCACAGCAGGGCCTGAGGCAAAAGGAAAAACCAGTATTACTGATCCTGTCTTTAATGAAAATTCTGATATTTTGTTCAGCATAGATTTTTTTGCATTTAGGCTTCATTTTTCATTGCCAGAGGGAGTATGCACATGCCAGAGAGAGAGATAAAGAGAACACCCCTTGATGGGGTGTGATCACATCACAACCCTTTTTCCTCTGTTCTCCCATCAAGATTTGGGGCACACACACCCAGCGTGTTCTTCAAGCCTTGGGGCAAGGATTCAAAATGCAGTGGGCCATGTAGGAGCCGGCTCTCTCTATGCAGCCTCAGTTCAGATTCTTTTTAAGTACACGTTCCGTATGCCTGATCCAACAATCCAAAATCAGAAATGCTCCAAAATCCGAAACCTGATGAGCACCAACATGATGCCACAAGTGGAAAATTCCACGTATGACCTCATGTGACAACTCAGTTAAAGACCATTGCAATAGGGAACCAGCAATTAGCATAATGGCTATGTCGCTGGACTCCCGTGTAGTTGACCGCAGTTCGCGTCCCGGACCCGGTGGCTTAAAACTCACACTGGGCACGTGTGCGTGCGTGCCCAAGATCTCGAGAGGAGAATGGAGGAGAAGGGATTGCGGCGTGACCATCCCTCCTGGGGGGTGATTTCTCACTTTCTGTCTCTAATGTCTCTCTCTGTCTGTCTGGCGAGCGCACGTGCCCTATAGCGAAAACCTCTCCAAAAAAAAAAAGACCATTGCAATACAAAAACATTCTATAAAATCACCTTCAGGCTATATGCATAAGATATATATGTGTGTGTGTGTGTGTGTGTGTGTGTGTGTGTGTATAATTTCATATTTAGACTTGAGCCCCCTCCCCCAAGATATCCCATTATGTATATACAGATATCCCCAAATTCAATAAAATCCAAAAATCTAAAAAACTTTATGGTCCCGGGACCAGCAGTTAGCATAATGGCTATGTCGTTGGACTCCCATGTAGTTGACCGCGGTTCGAGTCCCAGACCCGGTGGCTTAAACTCACGCTGGGTACGTGTGCGTGCATGCCCAAGATCCCGAGAGGAGGATGGAGGAGAAGGGATTGCGGCGTGGCCATCTCCCCTGGGGGTTGATTTCTCGCTTTCTGTCTCTCTTTCTGGTGAGTGCGCGCGCCCTATAGCAAAAACCTCTCAAAAAAAAAAAAAAAAAAAAAAAAACTTTATGGTTCCAAGCATTTCAGATAAGAGATACACAACCTCTTAGGCCGTTGGGAATGTCATGACGTATTTTTCTATGTTTTTCTATGTAAGAATGAGTCATGACTTTCCCAACAACCCAGTATATTTATCTTGATTAATTGAGTTTTTTGGTACCCTGCCTTTAACCTGTACCCTAAACAAGTGCCTCTGGAAGCTTCACCCCAGTCCAAGCCCAGCCCACAAAAATAACAATACACCCTGAACAAGCCAAGGAAAGAAAAAATAAGCACCCAGGCTTCTCAGCTACCCCCAAAGACTGGGCAACAGCTGCCTTACAAACCTCCTACTAGGGTGGGTATATGGGTATCTGATTGTGTCTATGTATTCTTTTTTATTTTAAGAATTTTTATTTATTTCAATTTGACCAGAGACGGAGAGAGAGAGAGAGAAAGCCACCAGGTCCAGGACTCAAACTGCAGTCAGTCATGTGGGAGTCCAAAGCCCTTAACCACCACGCCACCTGCTGGCCCATGTCTTTGTATTCTACATGACTTCAAAGGGGAAAGAGATGAAAACCCTAAGTCAGAGGACAATGAGATCTCATGAAACAAGTATTTGATATCAGGTTGCATTAGCATCTCATAGGTGACAAATGAACTAGAATACCAAGTATCTTACACCGAACACCATTCATTTCACTTACACGTACATCTTGCTTTGTCAATACAGTCTCATAGATAAACACTATTCTGACCTCTAACACCTTAGGGAAAAAAAGTTGTGGGTTTTTGTTTTTAGATTGTGTGTGTGTGTGTGCGTGTGTGTGTGTGTTTGCCAAGAGGCATGTGTGCTCACCAGAGAAGGGGAAAGTAAGAAATCATCCCCTCAACCCCATGGCCACACTGCAATCCCTTCTCCTCCATTCTCCTCTTAAGATTTTGAGTGCATGTACACACAACCCAAGAGGTTCAGGACCTAAACCGTGGTTGGCCACATCGGAGTGCAGCACCTTAACCAACACGTCACCTACTGGCCCTAAAAGCTGGTTTTCTGGTTGTGTTTTTGTGCGTTTTTGTTTTTTTCTTTAAGACAGCATCCTACTTAGTCACAATCCCCCTGCCTCAGCCTTCCGGCTCCATCTGCAGGCCCACCCCACCACACTCTATTCTTTTTGTAAACAGAGTCTCACTCTGTTGCCCATACCAGTCTCAAGCTCACGATCCTCCTGCCTCAGTTTCCCCAAGTCATCTTTAGGTTGGACCAGAGCCAGGACTCCCATGTGGTCCTAGCCTTCAGAGCAGAACTGGACTCCTTTTGCCTGCTTCTGAACCGCGTGTAAATGGAATCACGCAGGGTCTATTTTTCTGCCTGGACTCTGCTCAACATTCACCCACCTGGTGTGTGTATCTGTGTGTTCCATTCCTTTTTATTACTGAATAATGTTCCGCATGCGGTATGCTGCGATGTGTTTACGCAGTCACCTGCTAGTGGACATTTGGGTTTTTGCCGTTGGGGCTGTCCTGAGATTGGGTCATAAGGCATACTCCACGTTTAGTAAATAGTAACCATTTTCCAAGTGGTTGTTCTTCTTGGTATGTCGTGTAAGAGGCTCCTGGCTGTTCCACACCCTCACAGCTGTTCCACACCCTCCCTAATACCAAGTACTGTCAAATTCTTTTTTTCTTTTTTTTAAAGAATTATTTTATTTAATTTCATTTATTTATTTTAACTTTACCAGGGAGGGACAGAGTAAGAGAGACAGACAGAAAGCAAGCCCACCAGGTCCAGGACTCAAACCAAGGTTGGCAAAGTGGGAGTCCAGCGCCCTTAACACCATGCCACCTACCGGTCCCTCAAATTCTTATTTTACCCACTCTACAGCTGATAGTACAAACTTCAAATAAAACATGTAAGAAACACAAGAAAGGGGACCAGCAGTTAGCATAATGACTATGTCACTGGAATCTCATGTAGTCGACCGCGGTTTGAGTCCCGGACCCAGTGGCTTAAAACTCACGCCAGGCGCATGTGCGTGCGTGCCCAAGATCCCGAGAAGAGAATGGAGGAGAAGGGATTGCAGCGTGGCCATCCCCCCGGGGGGTGATTTCTCGCTTTCTGTCTCTCTGTCTCTGTCTTTCTGGCGAGCGCATGTACCCTATAGCAAAAACCTCTCCAAAAAAAAAAATAACCAAGAAACTACAATAACAGCTCTACTTCAGAGCTCGCTGGCTTCAGGAATCCAGGAAGCATGAACACCTATGAGATAAGCATAAATGATCTGGCGAGGAAACCTGCAAACTTTCAGGGACACCGCCATACTTGGTTGTAATACACACATGCGATGTTTACAAGGCTAGGCCACCATATCTTCTAAACAATAGAAAACCAAGCGGCAAGAGTGTTGGCATACCTACTATGCATCAACAAACCCCAAAAGTGCTTACGCCCTTATCTCACTTGGCCTCTCCCAACAGAGCCCCACCCTTTGGCATAAGAACACTCTGTCCATGGGACCAGCAGTTAGCGTAATGGCTATGTCACTGGACTCCCATGTAGTCGACTGTGGTTGGAGTCCCGGATCCAGTGGCTTAAACTCACACCGGGCGCGTGTGCATGCATGCCCAAGATCCCGAGAGGAGAATGGAGCAGGGATTGCAGCGTGGCCATCCCCCCGGGGGGTGATTTCTCACTTTCTGTCTCTCTGGTGAGCGCAAGCGCCCTATAGCAAAAACCTTTCCAAAAATAAAAGAACACTCTGTCCCTAGCACTTCCATTCTCAAAATCTCTGGTCACTCCTCCATGAGTTCTCCTACACACAATACCACTGCTATCTACACAGATGGTCCCCTAACCCCTACCTCGAACCCATGTCTCTCAGCTGAGTGTCAGGCCAAGATGTCCCACTGCCTTCGACAACTCCACCTGAAAGTCTCAGGTGTGCATCTAAGTCAGCACATTCTAAACAGGACCCTCCAGGTCCTAGGCCCCAGACAACCAAGTCATGGCAGTCCAACTCAGAAACCTCCCCCTCCAGCATGACTCCGCCCCTTTCCTCTGCTCCTACCGCCATGTCCTCGACAGGTGAGCCTTACCTATTGCCTGAACGTCGCTCAAATGCACCCCCTTCCTTCCATCCACACGGTCGCTCGTTGCCCTCTCTCACCCTGTGTAAGCCAGAGCTCCACAGCAGATCACAGCCATCTGGAGGAGGCTGCGGCCTAGGACCACACACTGGCCTGGGACAGCTTCACAGCGAAGCCAGGGCCTCTCCTAATGCCACCCTCGCCCTCCCGTGGGCCTTTTCTTTGCAAAGTGTGCAAACTGCATCCCTCTTCTACCCAGTGACCAACTGTGGGTGCAGCTTCTGAGAATGTGAGGAAAGTCGCCAAACAGGCTAGTGGTGGTCACTCTTTGCTTTGCTGCCCCTTGTCAAATAGAGAATTAAGCTAACCATTAAGGATAAAAGTCTGATTATAAGAGAACCAAACTCCCAGGAATCTTTGTGTGCTCCATTCTCTTCCACATGAGCGTCATTTTACTTCTTTTTTTTTTTTGAGAGGTTTTTGCTATAGGACGTGCGCTCGCCAGACAGACAGAGAGAGACAGAGAGATAGAAAGCGAGAAATCACCCCCCTGGGGGGATGGCCATGCTGCAATCCTTTCTCCTCCATTCTCCTCTCGGGATCTTGGGCATGCACGCACACGCGCCCGGCGTGAGTTTAAGCCACCGGGTCCAGGACTCGAACCGCGGTCGACTACATGGGAGTCCAGCGACATAGCCATTACACCCACTGCTGGTCCCAACCTTTGGATTTTTCTAATGCCCCAGGATTACCGCAAGGTTAACCCTTTCTCTTCAAAGCCGAAGCAAGGAAGTGAGCTGTCAGGTGAGCGAAACCCGAAGTCCACATCAACGCCTGCTGCTAACAAGGCCATCTGGGTGGAGGATAGCACACACCCACAGGGCACGACACGGAATACATGCTCCACAGTTATTTGTGGATACATGGCTCCTAAGTTCAAAAACAAGAATAATAATAATAATGGCTAACATCAAATGCTTATTCTGGGCCAGGCATAGGTACTAAATTGCCTAATTCTCTTAATAGAAACAAGAGGTTACTGCAGAAGGCAATGATTCAGAAACTTGCTGTCATAAACAGGAGTTCTTTGCTGGTTCAACAAGTTTAAGCACCAATCTTTTTAGACTTTCACAAGAGAATAGAACTTTTAACTTTATTTCTTTTTTTTTTTTTTTTAGTTTTTGGTGTAGGATACATGTGCTTGCCAAACAGGAAGAGAAAGAGAGAAAAGAGAGAAATCATCTCCTGGAGGACCAGGCCGCAATCCCCTCTCCTCCATTCTGCTCTTGGGATTTTGGGCGGACATGCACATGCACACACACACACACACACACACATACGTGCACACACACACACCAGCATGTTTCTCAAGCTACTGGGTCTGGGACTCGAACACCTCAGTGTTCTCACTGCCACCAGTCATGTGAGATCCAGCCACCCAACCACCACACCATTGGCTGGCCCTAAGTACCAATCTTTTTATTATTTTTTTAAGAATTATTTATTTAATTTTATTCATTACTGTTTTTTTCATTTGCCCAGAGAGAGACAGAAAAAGAAAGTCAGAAAGCAAGCCACTAAGTGTGGGACTCGAACTGCAGTCGGCCATGTGGGAGTCCAGCACCTTAACCACCATACCACCTGCCAGCCCCCAAAGCACAATCATTTTTTTTAAAGAGGTTTTTGCCTTAGGGTACATGCATTGGCTGGAGAGAGAGAGAAAAAGAGAGAGAGATAGAGACAGTGAGAGGGAAAATGAGAAATCACCTCCCAGGAGGGATGGCCACACCGCAATCCCTTCTCCTCCATTCTCCTCCCAGAATCCTGGGCGTGTGTGTGTGCATGCACACACACGCGCACACCCGCGAGTCCAGCCTGAGTTCCAAGCCACCGGGTCTGGGATTTGAACCATAATCGGCCAAGTGGGCATCCAGTGGCCAGCTGGCCCCTAAGCATCAATCTTAAAGAGAAAAAAAGGATCACAGTTTCAAACATATCAATGGTACCCTGCATTTCACCCAGACTGTTAAATCAAAAAGGTTTTATTTTTTAATCTAATACATGATTTAAAAAAAAAAGCTACAACCGAGATATATGAATTCCCGTATAATTCCCCCATTTAGCATTTTCTTTAAAACGTAGATGTAGAAGCTGAAATCAAACACCTGAGATGCTTTTTTCTACTATGAGAGTTAGTCAATGAACTATCTCAGAAATTCTGCCCAAATCCAAGCCACAGCACCAGTGCGTCATGCAAGCGACAAACTGCTTCCTCTCCTCCTCCCATCTTTCACCTAAATTGTCCTAGCGCTGTTCCTGAATCACAGGTTGGTAATTTAGTTGGTGTTCACTTGGTAGGTGTTTTGTTTTGTTTTGATGTTCTACCATTGGGGGTGTGCACTCACTAGAAAGAGACAGAGACAGTGAGAAATCACCCCCCCAGAGAGGACGGCCAGACGTCAATTCCTTCTCCTCCATTCTCCTCTGGGGATTTAGGGAACACACGCACACACACACACACACACACACACACACACACACATGCCCCATGTGTTCTTCAAGCCGCCAGGTCCAGGCTCAGACTGCAGAGTTAGCCATGTGGGCTCAAGTGCCTTAATCGCCACACCACCTGCCAGTCTTTTGGCTGGCATTTTTAACCCCCAAGCACAAAAGTTTAGCAATTTCTGTACTTTGTAATGTGGCAAGAATCTGCCCATTCCTCTCATTTAAGCAAACCTCCAATTTTCTTCCCAGGTTTGAAATTCTACAGTACTAGCGAGGTCCACACCGGTGAGTCCCCCCCCAATTACTTAATGAAAAAAGTCCCTTGACAGTATAACTGTGTTGCCAGATCTCTTCAGATATCATACCACCAAATACCCCTCCTCAAAGTCCAACAGAAAGACCAAATTTATTATCAGATTCCTGGGTTCAGAATCACAAAATGTAACATGGTATACTGAGTTGTCTTTCTTCTGTTACCCTCTCCTGATCCTCCAACTTGAACACCCCAGTTTTCATTCAAACTGAAAAAGGTGAGGCCAGGGACCAGCAGGTGGCAAGGTGGTTAAGGGCACTGGAACCCCACATGGCCGATCCTGGTTTGAGTCCTGGACCTTCTCTCTCTGTCTGTCTCTCTGTCTCTCTCTGGTCAAATTAAAATAAATGAATGAATAAATAAATAAAAATTAAATAATTATTTTAAAAAGAAAAAAAAGTCAAGGCAAGACAGAAAGATAAAAACATAAACACACATGGGGCCAGCAGGTGGTGTGGTGGTTAAGGCGCTGGACACTCCCACTTGGCCAACTAGGGTTAGCATCCCAGACTTGGTGGCTTGCTTTCTCACTTTCTCTCTCTCTGATCAAAATAAAATAAATGAATGAATGAATAAATAAGTAATATTTCTTTTAAAAAAATAAATTAAAATTTAAAAAAAAACATAAACACACAGACCTTCAGACACTTCCAGGAACCATATTAAGCTGAGCCCCACCACACTTAGGAACTAAATTAAATGCGATGCCCTCAGAGTTAAACAGCCATTGAAAGCAAGGAGTAAGGCAAGGGCTCCTATTATTCTACCACTTTTCAGGGATTTCCCACATTCCCTGGGCAAAGTGAGGTCAAGGCCATGGCGAGTGCTGGGAAAACAGCAGAATGAAGGGAGAAAAGTGACTCAGAAGAAGTAACTACTTCACACCCATTAGGATGGCTATTACTAAAATGATTGAAAACAAAGACCAAATAAGCATCGGTAAGACCGTGGAGAAACTGAAACCCTCGTGTGTTGAAGGCAGAAAGGTAAAATAGTATAACCATTGATGACAGTTCTTCAAAAAATTAAGAATACGACTAGCAGAAAATCCAGCCATTTGAATTCGTCTAAAAGAAGTGAAAGTATGGAGTCATTTCTACACCAGTGCGGACAGCAACGCTATTCACAACAGCCACGGATGAAGCAACCCAAGTGCCCATCAACAGGTGGGCACAAAATGCAGTTTTCAAAAGAAAATCCTGGGGACCAGCAGGTAGTGTGGTGGTTAAGGCACTGGATTCCCACACAGCTGACTGTGGTTCAAATCCTGGACCCAGTGGCTTGAAAATCACAACAAATAAACATAAATAAATAGATAGTAAAATGTTAAAATAAATAAATAAAAAAGGAAATACTGACATATGCTATAAGGTAGAACCTTGAGGACAATATACTAAGTGACATAAGCCAGGCACAAAGGACAAATACGGCTACGATTCCACTTCTATGAGGTTCCTAGAGTAATCAACTTCAGAGGCAAGAAACAGAATGGTGGCTGCCAGATGTTGGGGGAAGGGGGTAATGGGGAGTTTAGTATTCAACAGGTACAGAGTTTCAGTTAGGGAAGATGAAGGTGACGTGGTGGTTAAGGAACTGGAATCCCATGTGGCTGACCACAGTTCGAGCTCCAGACCCAGTGATTTGAAAATCACATCAGGTGATTTTGGGCATAATCCCAAGAAGAGAATTAAAGAGAAGGGCCTGTGGCGTGGCCATCCCCCCTAGGGAGTGATTTCTCATTTTCCCTCTCTCTGTCTCTCTGTCTCTGGTGAACACACACACACCCCCTATGGCAAAAATCTAATTTAAAAAAGTTAAAGTTGGGACCAGCAGTTAGCGTAATGGCTATGTCGCTGAACTCCCATGTAGTTGATTGCGGTTCGAGTCCTGGAGTCGGTGGCTTAAAACTCCCGCGGGGCGCGTGTGCGTGCGTGCCCAAGATCCCAAGAGGAGAAAATAAAGTTAAAGTGATCAATTTTACACTATGCATACTTTACAGTATTTTTAAAAGAAATAAAAGGTAGCCACTGCATTAGGGATTTCCTTCCTTGGAGGCAAGAAAATAATTTAGCAGAGACTGAGGACCTGCATCCTTCCCCACATGAGATTATAGAAGGAGCGCAACAGGCTGAGAGCCCTGCGCCGACTACGAAGCAGGAGGGGCGATGGGCATGTGGGGAAGAGGTGACATACACTGGGATCAGACCCACTTACCTTCCGCCTAATTCCCATTCCATCAGGCTCGTGATTTCTCATGTTAGTGCACTCTAGATCTGCTCAGCAGACTGCATGGGTGGATGGACAGGTGAGTGGATGTTTCAACTACTTGGGTGGAAATCGGGAGGTTGCCTATGCACTGCTCCAAACATCGTCCCATGTTTTAGGTGTGCATTGCAGGAGGAAGGGTTAACGACCAGCTGCACTAGCACACGGTGTCCTGATTGACAATGACAGTGTGCCCTTCCCTCTTTGGGTCCTCCCATTTTACAGTTCATTGCGCACAATTAAAGGAAGAGAAGTGTGGGGGTGGGGAGGGGGTAGACTCAGCAATCTTTTCTAAGAAACCCTAATCCCTTTCCTTTCAGCGGGGAACAGGAGGCTGAATGCGGATTTTGAGCACTAACTCTGCCAAAGCAGGCAAGAGAGCCAGTGGGAGCTGACCCCTTGCTCTCCCCCAAATCTGCAAAGTGTGGCCTCCTGCATAAGAAAAGAACACACCTGTGTAGCCACAAAGGTCCATCTGAGTGTAAAGGCCACCTGGGGCAGTGTTTAAAAGACAGACTGGCCATCAGGGGTGGGGTTTAAGATTCTAACAAGCTCCCTAGTCATGCCTGATGCTGTTGCCCTCCTTACCACACTGAGTGATGAGGCCTTCCTTCCACGCCATCGGCTCAAGGCAGGACAGGGGTGACCAAAGTCAGGCAGAAGCAGTAATAGTAAGGACCCCCCTTTCAGGAGCGCTGTCCTCCTACCACGGCTATTCTCCACCCAATGCATGGCCACTTGGTTCCACTACGAACTGGACTCTCGGTCCCTTTGTCATGGACAATGGAGTAGTCTGACCTCATCCCACTGGGGACAACTGACCTTCCCACAGGCCAAAGGCGATTGTCCTCCCTATTCTCCAAGAAAAGTTTCTCAAGGGTCTTCAAATAAACATATTCTCAAGGATAGTTCCGGTACTCACTATTTCATTGTATTTTTTGTCATAGGGCATGTGTGCTTGTTGGAGAGGAGAGAAACAGAGAGAGGGGGAAAGTAAGAAATCTTCCCTCCCCAGGGGGGATGGCTACCCCACAATCCCTACTCCTCCCTTCTCCTCTTGGGATTTTCAGAGTGATTTTCAAGGTCCATGACTCAAACCATGGTCCACCATGTGGGAGTCCAGTGCCTCAACCACCACGCACCTACTGGCCTCTATTTTACTTTTCAATTGTCAGAGGGCATGGACATTTGCCAGTGGGATACAGAGAGACAAAGAGAAAGAAATGAAGGAAGAACCCCTCCAAAGGGCAAAGTCAAGCTCAAATCCTTTCTTTCTCCATTTCTGCATCCTGTCAAGATTTAGGGCACACACACACACACACACACACACACACCCAGTACACCCTTCTCTAGGGCTGGGATTTGAACTACATGATGATCATATGGGACTTGGCTCTCTTAACCACTAGGTTTTGGGGCCAGCCCTACACTATTTACCTGATCCTCAAGGTTCAAATTCCTGACTCGGGACTAGCAGTTAGCATAATGACTATGTCGCTGGACTCCCATGTAGTAGACCACGGTTCACGTCCCGGACCCAGTGGTTAAAACTCACGCCGGGCACGTGTGCGTGTGTGCCCAAGATCCCAAGAGGAGAATGGAGGAGAAGGGATTGTGGCGTGGCCATCCCCTCTGGGGGGTGATTTCTCGCTTTCTGTCTCTCTGTCTCTGTCTGGCGAGTGCATGTGCCCTTATAGCAAAAACCTCTAAAAAAAAAAAAAAAAAAATTCCTGACTCAATAACACAGGTAAAGCCAAAGCACTTCTAACATTCTCGGGAGCCATTTCATCTTTGGCCACATCTCAAACTGGCAATTATTTGATAGCAGCCCACAATAAAAGAAGGCAAGCCTGACTTAGATCATATCTGTTCTACCTTTGTGCAAAACTCCAGAACTGAGAGCTGGGCCAGCCTCGTGGCCTTAGTGGTCACGGGAACTAGATCCCACAGGACCAACTGCACAATTCCAGTCTCGGACCCAACAGCTTAAAAGGTACGTGTGCATGGATGCCCAAATCCCAACAAGATGGAAAAATGGAGGAGAAGGGATTGCAGCATAACCGTGCCCCATTGGGGACAGGGTGTTTTCTCACTTTCCCTCTCTCTGGCAAGTGTCCATGTACTCTGGCAAATTAAAATAATAAAGAAAAGAAAAAGAGGGACCAGCAGTTAGCGTAATGGCTATGTTTCTGGACTCCCACATAGCCAACTGCAGTTCGAGTCCCAGACCTAGCAGCTTGAAAATTATTCTGGGGGGACCAGCAGTTGGCGTAATGGCTATGTTGCTGGACTCCCATGTAGTCGACCATGGTTCGAGTCCTGGACCCAGTGACTTAAACTCACACCTGGCGCATGTGCATACAGGCCCAAGATCCCAAGAGGAGAATGGAGGAGAAGGGACTGCGGTGTGACCATCCCCCCTGGGGGGGTGATTTCTCACTTTCTGTCTCTCTGTCTTTCTAGGGAGCACACGCGCCCTATAGCAAAAAACTCTTCAAAAAAAAAAAAGAAAAAGAAAGAAAGAAAGAAAGAAAATTATTCTAGGAGCATATGCATATGTACCCAAAATCCTAAGAGGAGAATGGAGAAGAAACTGTAGTGTGACCACCCCTGCAGGAGGTGATTTCTCACTT
The DNA here is from genome assembly GCA_026018925.1 of Tupaia tana. NCBI lineage: Eukaryota > Metazoa > Chordata > Mammalia > Scandentia > Tupaiidae > Tupaia > Tupaia tana. Next base: position 24,639,377 of record JAKSZU010000027.1, on the reverse strand, counting down.
TTTTGCTCACTGTCTCTATCTCCAGCAAGTACACACACCCTGTGACAAAAAAACTAAAAAAAAAAAAAAGTATATTTATCTCTCTCCCTCTCCCTCTTTTCCTTGAGCACACACACAATCTCACTCACTCGAAGAAAGGAAGAAGGAGAAAAAGGAAAAAGAACTGCCTGGACAGGATTTTTTTTCTTTTTTTTTGGAGAGGTTTTTGCTATAGGGCTCGTGCGCTCGCCAGAAAGACAGAGAGAGACAGAGAGATAGAAAGTGAGAAATCACCCCCCGGTGGGATGGCCACACCGCAATCCCTTCTCCTCCATTCTCCTCTCGAGATCTTGGGCAAGCAACCACACGCGCCCGGCGTGAGTCCGGAACTCGAACCACGGTCGACTACGTGGGAGTCCAGTGATGTTGCCATTACGCTCACTGCGGGTCCATGGACAGGCTTTTTGATTTTACCAAAACAATCAGAGGAACTGAAGGGGACACTAAAATCTCACAGCTCCCTCTCTGCACCTGGAGAAAAAAGAAAAAAATAAATAAAATAAAATAACATCCTATATCCCTATTCTAACCAATATCCATTTGAAGTGACATAAAACAGACCTGCATCTATGTAATGGAATGCAGGATTTGCTAATAACTAATCTATGTGAACAGAAGCCAGTAGACAGCAGCATTTTTTAATCAACATAATCACACTATTTAGTAATTAAGTCTAGGCGTTAAGGAGGACACGGCAAGAGTGAAGTGCCCTGGATGGTACGCTAGACACTTTACAGAAAGTGACAAGCTGCTTAATCCACACACTCATGGTTATTTTCAACGAATTCCACAGCATGATCTTCCTTAATATTCAAACCCAGATACTTCACATTCTGGTAGTTCTTTAATTTACGAATTCATCTATTTCCCTTCCATACTGAAGCATCCTTTTCAGATACTGGTACAAAATCCATTTCCTCTGCTTCTGCTTTTCAAAGTCCTGGTGTCTCATAAAGTCTGAAACTACAAGAGATTCCTGCAAACCAAGAGTCTCAAATCGGGGTGCATGTACTCATGCTGAAGGGACCCCCCCAGAGCCCCAGGGAAAACAGACACTTTGTGACAGCAGTTCAAGGCACTTTCATTTTATTTGATTTTAAAGAGATGTTTTTGCTATAGTGTGCATGCACTCACTGGAGAGACAGAGAGACAGAAAGTGAGAAATCACACCCCGGTGGGGAGACACACCGCAATCTCTCCTCCTCCATTTTCTTGGGACTTGGGGTACACATGCACATACGCCCAGCATGAGTTTTAAATCACCAGGTCCAGGACTCAAACCGCAGTCGACTACATGACAGTCCAGCAATGTAACCATTACACCATCTGCTGGTCCCAATTTAAGGCACTTTTATATTAAAAGAGTTTGAACCTTGCGTTCTTTTCTTCTGAGGAATCACTGAGTTAACACTAAAGGCTTCAGGCTTGTGCTGAACACATGGCACTGAACTCCCAAACTCTGCTTTCCTAGGCTCCTTTGTCCTGAACATGACGGGGGCAAGTTTAAGAAGCACCAGTATACTGGGCCCGCTGGTGGCGAGGTGATTAAGGCAGCCGGATCCCACACGGCTGACCTCCCAGTTTGAGTCTTGGACCCCTTGAAAAACACGCCGGGCGTGAGAGCATGCGTGCCCAAAATCCTGAGAGGAGAATGGAGGAGAAGAGGTCCTGGTGAGGCCATCCTCCCTGGTGGGTGATTTCTCACTTTCTCTCCTTCTCACTGTCCATCGTCTGCAAAGTGCATACAACCTAGAGCAAAAAACTAAAAAAAAGAAAAGAAAAAAGCATCAGTATAATCCATCTTACAGCCTGAGATGGGGAAGCCAACTGCCATTTTGTTAGTCCTCATTAAAGGGGACAGTGCTGGGGACTAGCAGTTAGCGTAATGGCTATGTGCTGGACTCCCATGTAGTCAGCCGTGGTTCAAGTCCTGGACCCAGTGGCTTAAACTCACGCCGGGCGCGTGTGCGTGCGTGCCCAAGATCCCGAGAGGAGAATGGAGGAGAAGGGATTGCGGTGTGGCCATCCCCCTTGGGGGGTGATTTCTCGCTTTCTGTCTCTCTGTCTCTCTCTGTCTCTCTGGCGAATGTTCGCGCCCTATAGCAAAAACCTCTCCAAAAATAAATAAATAAATAAATAAATGGGACCGTGCTTCCTAGGAAAAGCACTGTCCACTCAACAGCTGAGGGGGGAGCAGTCCTTCCTAAATGCTGGACCAGAAGCCCCAACAAGGATTTTAAGAGCTCCTCTAGCTCAAGTACACTGTTAACAATCACGTAATTAAATGAGCTACTCGATGAATAATACCACACGGCCCTCCATAAAATATGTATCAAAGCCTTTGGGGAAACAGCTGCCTATCGGCCAATATTATATGTACCTCAGAGACACTGAGGTTTACATATACGCTATTATCTACTGTTTCTTCACCAAAACTTTGAGTTTTTCAACACTGACAGTGGCCAGCATTTGGATAACCTCGGAAGGCAAGTCAGAAGAAAGAACAGAAAGAAGGAATTAAACAAAGGAGGAGCCAGAAGACCCATTCGACCCTGGCTCTCTGTTCAGGAGACACTAAAACAAAGCTGTAGGACAAAATCTTGGACTCCACATAAGCCCTAGCGTCCAAATAGAGACAGTTTTCCCCTTAACATCCTCATCACTTGTCCTCCCCCTCAAAAAATCATGGTGTCGGGGCGGCAGGTGGCATGGTGGTTAAAGATGCTGGACCGCCATATGGCCAACTGCGGTTCAAGTCCTGAACCTGGTGGTTTGCTTTCTCAATTTCCTTCACTCAAATTAAAATAAATAAATGAATGGTCAAATTAAAATAAATAAATGAATAAAGTTAAATAAAATAATTCTTTTTTAAAAAAATAAAAGGGACCAGCAGTTAGCGTAATGGCTATGTCGCTGAACTCCCATGTAGCTGACCACGGTTTGAGTCCCGGACCCGGTGGCTTAAACTCACACTGGGCACATGGGTGTGCGTGCCTAAGATCCCGAAAGGAGAATGGAGAAGGGACTGCGGCGTGGCCATCCCCCCCAGGGGGTGATTTCTCGCTTTCTATCTCTCTGTCTCTCTGGCAAGTGCACACACCCTATAGCAAAAACCTCTCAAAAAACAAAAAAAATCATGGTATCAGGGTGGCAGGTGGCGTGGTGGTTAAGGCGCTGGACTCCCACATGGCCAACCAAGGTTCAAGTCCTGGACCTGGCAGCTGGCTTGCTTTCTCATTCTCCCTCTCTCTCTCTGTCTCTGTCTGTCTCTAGTCAAATTGAAGGATAACAATAAATAAATTTAATTTAATTTAAAAAAATCATGGTATATACCAAATAACAGATGAATGAAACAGATCAGAATCCATTTTCAAAACCACAAGTCACAGAATCATGGATCTGAAGAGGCTGGTCGTTGTAATATTATCCCCAAGTTGATCCAACTTCCCAACCCTGTAGCATTAAAGTGCAGCACACACAAAGGCTTCTCTGAATATCGGCACCCCTCGGTGAGTTTTTTTTTTTTTTTTTCTTTTTTTGGAGAGGTTTTTGCTATAGGGCGCGTGTGCTCGCCAGGCAGACAGAGAGAGACAGAGAGATAGAAAGCAGGAAATCACCCCCCAGGGGGGATGGCCACGCTGCAATCCCTTCTCCTCCATTCTCCTCTCGGGATCTTGGGCACGCACGCACACGCGCCCGGCATGAGTTTAAGCCGCCGGGTCCGGGACTCGAACCGCGGTCGACTACGTGGTAGTCCAGCGACATAGCCATTACGCTAACTGCTGGTCCCAACCCCTCGGTGAGTTTTAATAAGCTCTACACCCTCCGTTGCCCTTCTCACTTGAGCCCTAAAGGGAAAAAAAAAGAACTGCTCCTTGTAGGAAAAGTGGCCACCTGCCTGCTCACCTCCTCGGCTCTTAGGAGCTGTACAGTGCAACCTACCAATGTCTAAGAAAGGACGGCTGGTGGGGCAGAGGAAGCCGGAGGTCTGTCTCCACCCTAGGAACACATGGTCAAGATGGGGAGCCCAGACGGCTAATGAAAAATCCCCTGGGGTTGCCCGCAGGTAGCATAGTGGTTAAGGCGCAGGATTCCCACATGGCCAACCAGGATCAAGTCCTGGTCCCAGTGGCTTGAAACTCACACCAGGTGCGTGTGCATGCATGCCAAAGAATCCCAAAAGGAGAAGAGAGGTGAAGAGACTGTGACGTGGCCATCCCCCAGGGAGCGGTTTCTCACTTTCTTTTTGTCTGTCTCTCTGCCCTATAGAAAAAATCTTTCTAAAAAAAAAATCTAGGGCCAGCTCATGGCATGGTTGTTAAAGCAGCTGGATCCCACACGGAAAACTGCATAGTTCAAGTCCCAGACCCGCCGGCTTGAGAAACACTGGTGATTGTGCATGCATGCCCAGAATCCTGAGAGGAGAGAGAGAGGGAAGGGACTGAGACCTGAACACGCCCCAGGGGAGTGCGTTCTAACTTTCCCTCTCCGTCTCTAGCTCTCCCCAATGAGCTCACATCCCTCTGGCAATTTTATTTTAATCATCTACCAATTATGGGGGCCTACTATGTGCAATGCCAGAGGCTCCGAATGCAATGACAGGAACAAAGTCGGCGAAAACAGTAGTCGGTGAACAGTAAGATCAGTAAGAGGCCGTTGGTCTGGAAACTGAATGTTTAGGAACTATTTTTTTCTTCTTTTTTTTTTTTTTTTGGTAGAGGTTTTGCTACAGGGCACGTTTGCTCACCAGAAAGACAGAGAAAGAGAGACAGAAAGTGAGAAATCACTCCCCAGGGGATGGCCACACCGCAATCCCTTCTCCTCCATTCTCCTCTTGGGCACGCACGCACACGTGCCTGGCATGAGTTTAAGCCACCAGGTCCGGAGCTCAAACCACGGTCGACAACATGGGAGTCCAGCCACATAGCCATTATGCTAACTGCTGGTCCCAGGAACTTCTTTCAATGCAAATAATACTCTATTATTTGCAAGGCTCTTCTCCATTATCTGATTTGACCCTCGCAGTCCATCTATTAAAAGGATCATGATGGGGGGAACCAGCAGTTAGCGTAATGGCTATGTCGCTGGACTCCCACGTAGTCGACCGCGGTTCGCGTCCCAGACCCGGTGGCTCAAAACTCACGCCAGGCACGTGCATGCTCAAGATCCCGAGAGGAGAATGGAGGAGAAGGGATTGCGGCGTGACCATCCCCCCTGGGGGGTGATTTCTCGCTTTCTGTCTCCATGTCTCTCTCTGTCTGTCTGGCGAGCGCACGCGCCCTATAGTGAAAACCTCTCCAAAAAAAAAAAGATCATGATGGGGACCAGCAGTTAGCGTAATGGCTATGTCACTGGACTCCCATGTACTCGACCACGGTTCGAGTCCTGGACCCGGTGGCTTAAACTCACGCCGGGCGCATGTGCGTGCATACTCAAGATCCCGAGAGGAGAATGGAGGAGAAGGGATTGCGGTGTGGCCATCCCCCCCGGGAGGGTGATTTCTTGCTTTCTCTCTCTGTCTCTCTGGCGAGCACACATACCCTATAACCAAAAAAAAAAAAAAAAAGATCATGATAAGTGTTATAATATCTGCTCTATTATCCCTGTTTGGGCTCAGAAAAGTTACCAAGTCCTAAACTTAGTCAAGTGGAAATAAGACCTGAAAACTCTCCCAGGTCATTTTCAGTCAAACTTTCACAGGCAGATTTTTTCACCTAAAACAGTTTCTGGGCGGCGGCACTGAAGAAGGTTGCAGGTTCATGACCAGAGCCCTCCCTGAGCCCGTCGGGCATGCATGTGCCCGTGATCCAGGGCTAGCTTAGACTGGTGACCGGTCACAGCAGCAGAACCCTGTAGGGGGGTGCTCTCTCAGTATCTGCATGTCTCTCTTTCTCTGTGTCGCTCTCATGGAAGAGATACATATATAAACTTTTTAAACAAAACGCTGTCCCTTTACTCCTCACAACAATCTATTTAAGTGTGTTGTTAGGGGATGTGGGGAAGAATAAATGCTAGAGACAGAAAGCAGGGTCAGAGGTTAAGGAAGGGCCCAAGATCCTTGGTCAGTAGAGAGGGCCAGACCCTGGATCTAGGTTTACCACTCCAAGACCAATGTCCTCAACTCACCAGAGTGAACGAGCGTAAGCAACACGGCTCGGGTGCACACACCAAGGGAGAGCTGGGGCGGGAAACCGAATCCCACAGGTCCCTGGGGTATCAAACAGGAAACGGTGCTTGCTCTGGGGCCAACACTCTGCTCTTGCCAAACCTGCTGCACCTGGACTCGACTTTCCAGCCCAGCTCTGCATCCCCAGAGCCCAGCTCTGCATCCCCAGAGCCCGGCTCTCCAGGTGGCCCATTCTACAGGAGGCTTCTGGGCGAAAACCAAGGTCAGAGATCAAAGGGCACACAAAACCGGAGGAGAAAGGTGCCATCTGTCACCCCAGGTCCAACTGTCTGACCCTGCCAGTCAAGCCTTCACATGCCATCCTCCGCTCAAAACAAGAAGCCGCTGGCTCCAGGCTGATCAGGGCTCACCCCCTCCCTCTTTGCTGCCCCTCTTTGATAGTCTGAAGTGGGGTAAGACCATGGAATTAGCGTGTTCCCCAGTGGGCCCCTGCCCCCCAGCCAACAGACCCTCCAGAAAAGAAGACCAGCCCTGCTACGCGCTTGCAGACAACACGGACCGTGTTTACACATGTGTTCAAAGCAAATGAGGTTCTAGCGAAGCATCCCAGGAAAAGAACAACATCAGAGGCCTCAACTTAGACTCACACTTGGGAGGCCTCAGGGCAGGGTCATCTCAGCGCGTGAACCCGCGCAGCTCAGAGGACGCCTCCCCAAACAGGGAGGCCTGGCGGGCAGGGGGCCGCGCGCGCGGGCAGGCCGCCTCGTTCCACGATCCCAACTTCACCAAAGCGGGCACGACACAGTGTATGTGTTTTCACCTGCCAAAAGGCTGACCTTGGAGATGCGTCAAGAATTGCAAAACTCGTGTCAAAACAGTGACAAAGTGGCCTGGTGAACTCTCCGAGTGGTCAGGGTGACTCTAAAAGTCTTGTCTGGTCGCCGACAGGTCAGAAGACGTCATTTACATGAAGTTTGGCGGGTGAGCGGGAATCTGGGTGCTCCCTGCGCTCCCGCCCGGCTTAGCTCGGGGCTCTTTGAAGGTCGCCTCACTGTCACCTCGGAGTGTCAGAGCCTGGAATCCAGGCCACGCTCCGCAGCCGACACGACACCCCAAGGGGCAGTTCCTGGGTCCCAGAGGGCCTCCAGCAGGTGCAGGAGGGCGGTCTCCACCGGGTCGGCGCTGCCGGCCTCTCCCGCTGCCGCTATCACGCGAGGACGGTCCCGGAGCACCGGGTCCTCCCCACCCCCGCCCGAGGCGCCCGAGGCGCGGAAGCGGAGCCCGGCTTACCCAGGGGCGCACGGGGCGCGCCCGCAGCAGCGCGGTCCGGGGGTCTCCGGCGCGGGGCTGCTCCGGCGCTCGGCTCTCCCGGCCTCGGCTCAGCGTCGTCCTCGGCCCGGCCCCGGCCGCCCGGCGGCTCCGATCCCTCCGCTGCAGCCGGCCGGGCGGCACCGGGGCGCGGGCGGCGGGCTAGGCTCTCGCGCGCCTCCTCCTGCGGCCCGCCAGCCGACTTGGCGCCCCCGAACTGGGGTCCCGAGCGCGGGGGTCGTCCGGGTGCCGGAGACTCGGGGGCGCTGGGCAGCAGCCCTCGGGATCCCCCGCGCTCCTCCCGCGCCGCCCTCCCGGCGCGGCCCCTCTCCCGGGGGCGCTGAGCTCGCTGCGCGCGGGAGTCACGGCCTCGGGGCGCGTGGGGGCGGCGGCTGGGTGGGCCCCGGGGCGGCGGGTGGGGGCGCAGCTGAGGACGCGGGCACTGATGAGGGCGCCGCCGCGCGGCCTCTCGCCATGGCTCCCCCGCGGGCGGGCAGGCGGTTCGCACCTCCCCTCCGCGCTGCCGTCACCGCTCGACGCGCGCCGAGCCCTCCCCCTCCCCGGCCCCGCCCGTCCGCCGCCCAGCGCCGCCACCTGCGGGCCGCCCTCCAGGATGCCCGCCGGGCGCGTCCCAGCCTCCAGAAGCCGCGCCCCTTCTGCTTCAGCAGCGGCTGCGCTCGGCCGGCTCCTGAGCTTTAACCGGCGCCGCCGGGCATGGAGAAGGACCCGGGAGATAGCTGGATCGGAAAGAGGCTTATCGCACCCCTCCCCGAGCGCGTATTTACTTCTGGCGCGTCTCGGAGTCGGTGCACTCAGTCCCCCGGACGGCGGGCTCCGCGGCCCTGCACCGCGCGCGGGGGTGTTGGTGAGCGCAGTGCAAGTGCAGGCGGGCCGTCTCCTCGGACTGCAACCCTCAGACCTGAAAGGAGGGACCGTGGACCCGCCGCCTGAACAGGGTGCCACCGGAGGGCGACGTAGGGGCAGGGCGGTCAGGAAGGATCCAGGAAGTGAGGGCCACTCTATTATGCAAATCGCTTGCGGACGGTTTAACGGGGGACAGCCCACATTAGGTCACTTGTAGTTGAAGCTGCAGAGTCTACTGCTGTGGCCTAGTCTCCTCGCAGAGGTCACAGAGGACTTTAGGAGGACTCGAAGAAGACTCAGACCAGAACCAAATAGGCACGGAAACTCAGCTGCAAAGCCTGGTTTCTGGCGCTGGCAGAGGCCTCGAACTCCTGAGGGGGTTGCGAAGATCGGATCTGGCAACAGCCATCGCGGTGCTAACCCCAGGGAGGGTGGTATTGGCCAGTCTACATCCGTCTGGTTGAACTTGTCTGCCCATCATTGTCTAGGCTTAAGGGACGAATCTTAACTGTACCAAGGGACAGGCAGACGGCATCTTGAGCAGGTGATCAAAACCAACACCACCAGTGACAGCAATGGCCATCGTGTCCTCAGGACACATCCCCTGTGTAGTATCCTTGGGAGAATCCAAACTGACCGGGAAACATCAGACCAACCCAAAATGAAAAACATTATTTAAAGGGGGCAGGGGCTAGCTGTAGTCTTCAGAAATGTCAATATTGGGCTGGGACAGCAGGATCCCACATGGCAGCCACTGGTTCAGGTCCCAGACCTGGTAGTTTGAAAAACTGTAGTGGAGGGACCAGCAGTTAGCGTAATGGCTATGTTGCTGGACTCCCAGGTAGTCGACCTCAATTTGAGCCCCAGACCTGGTGACTTAAACTCACACCGGGCGCATGTGCGTTCCCAAGTCCTGAGAGGAGAATGGAGGAGAAGGGATTGCGGCGTGACCATCCCCCCTGGGGGTGATTTCTCGCTTTCTGTCTCTCTGTCTCTCTCTGTCTTTCTGGCAAGCACACATGCCCTATAGCAAAAACCCCTCAAAAAAAAAAAAAAAATAGGCATTCTGCTGTAACCGACAGTGAAGGTTTTCATTTCTTTATTGCCAGCCAGTGCATGCGCTCACAGAGAGAGAGAGAGACGAGCAGGTGAGAGGAGCAGCACCCTCCAAGGTGGCGTGGTCATGCTGCATCTCCTCCATTTCTCCATCCCATGAGAATTTGGGGCATGCATACACGTGTACCCACACACTTTTCAAGCTCCCCGGGCCAGAACTCTAACCTCAGTCAACATGTGGGGTCTGACTCCCTCAACCACTGGACCAGAGGGCCAGTGAAGGTTTTCAAAAGAAAGAAAAACAACAAGGCTATTTTTTTAAAGAATTATTTTAATTTTTTTATTCATTTATTTTAATTTGACCGGGGAGAGAAAGAGAGAGAGGGAAAGTGAGAAAGCAAGCCACCAGGTTCAGGACTCAAACTGTAGTCACCCATATGGGAGTGTCCAGAGCCTTAATCACTATGCCACCTGCTGGCCCTCAAAAAGACTATTTGAAATAATAGGTTATCCAAAAAGTCGTGACACATTTTTTTCTATGAAAAAGCGTGTCACGACTTCTCCGACAACCCAGTGTAACTGACAGGTCTACTCTTTCCAGGTCTGTAATTTAAGAATCCTAGAGCTGGAGGTTCTTTGAGATCATCTGGTGCAAAGTCCTCATTTTCAGGAAATTGCGGGCAGAAAGTGCTGTCTGCCCACGGGGGCATGACATTAGTGGTCAACGGTAACTACTCCTCCTCTCTGCCAAGCACGCCCTGCGCCTGTTCCCCCTCTCCAGCTGCACCCGTGGGATTCAGTCAGGGCTGCTATGTTATTTCGAAGGCATCCATTCACGGGTGTTCCTGTGTGGCTGTGTGGGAGCAGGGGCCTGGGCGCCAGGGACCAGATGACAGACACCTGGACCCTGCTCCTGAGATGTAGGGACTGCTTTCTGCCTCCCACGCCTGCTCGGAGGAGGCAAGCAGCAGGCAGAGCCCGTCAAGTGGTTGCCCAGGAACGGCCCACCCAGACTCTTGAGCTACTTGGAGTGCCTAGTGACCGCGGCTGCTGGAAGTCCAGGGTACAGGGACCTGGGAGGGAAGCCGGATGGGTACAGGAGAGGAATTGGTCACTGCCCAGCAGGTCCTAGCTGTCCAGTATCAGGCTGAGGTTTCCAAACCAGAACAACTGTGGCTTCCTTTGGGCAACACACAGCCCCGTATTCCTTCCCTCTGACAAGTCAAAGCCAAAGCAATGCCTGTTTACTGACACTTGCTGGGCTCTGAGTTAGTAACTGTAAGAAAATACAAAGAAAGGGGACCAGCAGATGGTGTTGCGGTTAAGGCGCTGGACACTCCTACATGGCTGACCACGGTTCAAGTCCTGGGCCTGGTGGCTTGCTTTCTCACTTCCTGTCACTCTCTCTCTCTGCTTCTCTCTGGTCAAATTAAAATAAATGGATGAATAAATAAAATTAAATAATTCTTTAAAAAAAGAGAGAAAATACAAAAAAAAAAAAAAAAAAAAAAAAAATTCTGATCCCTGCCCCTTAGAACTCAAAATATTCCCAGGGATCCAAAGTGAAAGTGAAGATGTAGAAATTGACCCAACAAAAGTAACTAAAATACGAGCTATGTTAGCTTGGGTTCACCCTGAAAGCAGCGTTAGAAACAGACAGGTAGTCTCTTTTGAAAAGTGATCCCATGGATTAAGGGTAGAAAAAGGAATTGGACTGGCAGATGGCATGGTGGTTAAGGGCACTGGACTCCCACATGGCCAGCCACAGTTTGAGCCCCAGACCCAGTGATTTGCTTTCTCACTTCTCATCTCTCTCTCTCTCTCTCTCTCTCTTTTTTCACATTCTGTTCCTCTCTGCTCAAATTAAAATACATAAGAATAAATAAAGTTAGATAAAATAATTCAAAAAAAGAAAGGGAATTAGAAGCAGAGAGAATAAAACGGGAGAGAGCCTACCCAAGGGCACACACCCTGTGCACACAATGGGGGTTAGGCCCCCTGGAGGCCCATTGAGGAACTGCATAGAATGCAAGACAGGAAGCAAGAACACTGACCCAGTAGCTCCTGTCTCCCACTGGTCAAGGTGGTGCTAAGCAAAAAAAGTCAACTAAAAGGATTTGACACAGGACATAAATATTAGAGTCCTAGTCACCAGCAGAGAGAGCATCCTGGGGACGGGGATTTTTGTCTGTTCTACTCACTGCTGCATTTCCAGCCCCAAGAACAGTGCCTGACTGACTCAGAGGTGCTCAATTAATAGGTACAGCATGAATGAATGAATAGTTTAGGGGACGGAAGAAATGATACAGAGTAGCTGTCGGGGTTAGTCAGTGCCCAGTGCTAAAACATGATGCTCTGTGAGGCAAATCCACTTGAGGAGGTTGCCTTCTTGAGGCTGGGAACCTCTCCAAATTCACCTGGCACGCATGTACCTCTGAGCCATTTTGCTGACCTGGGAGGTCGATCGCAGAGTCAAGATCCCGTGACAGAGGGCTGGCCTTGGAGCCTAGTGGCTGAGGCAGCCAGCGCTCACATGCCCACCTGCAGTCCCCATCGCAGTCCTCAGGGCTCGAAAACGTTGGGTGGAGAAAGGCTTGCAGCATGACCACATCCCATGGGGGCCTGCTTTTCCCCTTTCCTTTTATCTCTGTCTCTGTTTCTCTAAAGCAAGTGCAATCACCTCTGGCAATTAAAGAAGAAAAAACGAGTTTGTCAAGGGAGGGGAATCTATGTCTGTCTCTCTCTCATGGACTAAATAAATAAAACTTTGATTGATTGATTGATCGATTGGTTGATTTTAGGTTTTTGCCATAAGGTGCATGCACACATTGGAGACAGAGGGACGATGAGAAATCACCCCCCACGGGGGGATGGTTATGTCATAGTTCTTTCTCCACCATGCGCCCCCTGGGGTCTTGGGCCCATGTGCGTGCGTGCACACACACACAAACACACACACACACATGATTTTCAGGCCACCAGGTCTGGGACTCCACTAGTGGTTGGCCATGTGGGATCCAGTGCCTTAACCACCACACCACTTGCTGGCTCCTAAACTTTTGTAAAAAGCAGGGGCATGGGTTATTTTCAGCAATTCGTGTGTATGCATGCATGTGTATACCTGTTTTAAAAAGTATTGGACTAGAACAGAATGATAGAGTTGTGAATAAAACACTTCTGGCCCTGGGGACCAGTCGATGGCATGGTAGTTAAGGACACTAGACAATCCCACATGGCCAACCATGGTTCGGGTCCCGGACCTGGTGGCTTGCTTTCTCTCTCTCTCTCTCTCTCTCTCTCTCTCTCTGTGTGTGTGTGTGTGTGTGTCTGGTCAAATTAAAATAAATGAATAAATGAAATTAAATAATAATTTTTTTTTTTTTTGGAGAGATTTTTGCTATAGGGCCCGTGTGCCGCCAGAAAGACAGAGACAGAGAGACAGAAAGCGAGAAATCACACCCAGAGGGGATGGCCACGCCACAATCCCTTCTCCTCCATTCACCTCTTGGGATCTTGGGCACGCACGCACACGTGCCCAGCGTGAGTTTAAGCCACCAGGTCCGGGACTCGAACCACAGTCAACTACATGGGAGTCCAGCAACATAGCCATTATGCTAACTGCTGGCCCCAGAAATTAAATAATTCTTAAAAAAAAATATTTCTGGCCCTAATGATTGTTCAGTCCAAAAAGTCAGATGGTATCTCTCTCTTTCACACACACACACACACACACACACACACTCACACACACACTCGATTAGCTAGTGAAAGTGCTACAGAAAAGGATCCAGGCGCTACCAGCAGGATAAGAGGCAGCTTATGACGGATTGGTTGCTCAGGGAAGATCTATCTAAGAAGATAACATTTAAGACTCAGAGGAGGAACAGGAGCCACTGGTGCAAAGGGGAGGGGCCGTCTTCAGCCCTAGAGGCAGGAAAGACTGTTGATGGCTGGACCTGTGGAGGAATTTCAGTGAAAACCCTGAGGACAGACCTAGACAGCTCTAGTGCAGAGTGGAGCTAGGTAAGGGAGTGACATGGTCAAATACACTTTCTTTCTTCTTCTTTTCTTTTTTTTTTTTTTGGAGAGGTTTTCGCTATAGGGCGCGTGCGCTCGCCAGACAGACAGAGACAGAGAGACAGAAAGCGAGAAATCACCCCCCCCCCAGGGGGGATGGTCACGCCGCAATTTCTCCTCCATTCTCCTCTCGGGATCTTGGGCACGCACGCACACGCGCCCGGCGTGAGTTTTAAGCCACCGGGTCCGAGACACGAACCGCGGTCGACTACGTGGGAGTCCAGCGACATAGCCATTACGCTAACTGCTGGTTCCCTTCTTTTTTTTTTTTAACAGTGTTTTTTTAGAGAGATTTTTGCTATAGGGCACATACACTCTCTGGAGACACAGAGAGAGACAGAGAAACAGAAAGGGAGAAATTATCCCTGGGGGGATGACCATGCTGCAATCTCTTCTCCTCCATTCTCCTCTTGGGATTTTGGGCATGCATGCACACGTGCCTGGTGTGAGTTTCAAGCCGCTGGGTCCAGGACTCTAACCATTGTTGACTACGTGGGAGTCCAGCATGTAACCATTTCGCCATCTGCTGGCCCTGTTAACGGATGGGAGAGTATCGAGCTGCGTTGTGAAGTCCTTGGTTCTTTGGGTCCAGATCACTAAAATGAGAGATCTGTCCCTAGGCGCAAAATGAAACCGCAACCACGAATGAAGTAGGTAGAAAAGAAGATTTAATAGGAAAGAAAGGAAAGTACACCCAAAAGGCTCTTGGGCGGGCAGATTGCCAGGTGGCAACTGCCCTTGGTATTGGTTAACCATTACTTTTATTATTAGAGGTCATGAATATTTATTGGTGGGAGGTCTGTTACACTAACTTTGTCCTTTGTTTGAATTCAAATCTCGTGTTTTCTCCTGCACTTGCGCACTTTTCTCACAGGTAAAGAACGAGGAATTTGATGACATAATTGCGCATGCCCAGTGTGAGTCAGGTCGTTTGATTAGACTGCCTAACCAGCTTATCGCCCCAGGGGAATTAGGGCGTTGACCAAGACGCTTACTTGGGGATTAAGATGTTGACTAAGATGCTTGCTTGGGTCTTTTTGATAAGAGAAAAATCTAGGAATTATCCCTGTGTGCTTCCCTCAGGCCCCAAGGAAGGAAGATGGCAAATTGCCTCACCCTCCTGGTGCCCGGGGCTAGGTTAGCCTTTTGCTTTTCTCTTAGGGCTGCCCGCTCATGACTGACTAACTGCCTACCACAGTCCCTCTTTTCTTCTTTTTCTCTTTTTTAATTGCCAGAAGGCGTGTGCACTCACCAGAGAGAGAAAGCACTCCCTAGTGGGTTGTGGTCACACTGCAATCCCATTCCTCCATTTTTTTCAGCCTCTTGGGATTTGGGGCTTGCATGCACACACGCACAATGTGTTTTTCAAGTGATGGGGTCAGGATTCAAACCATGGTTATGGAATCCAGGTCCCTTAACCACCAGGCTATGTGGCTGATCCTCAGATGCACATTTTCAAAGCTCCCTGCAAGCACTGTGTGGAGGGTGAACTCAGGTGGGTCATCGAGAACAGCCGGTGTCTGTGGAGGGTGTGAAGAGGACCAGGCCATCCAGGGCCGCCAGGGCGACTGAGCGACCAGGGCTCGCCACCCACTCCCCCTGCTGCTGCAGCCGTCCTTCAGTGATACACTGAAACAGAAGCAGGCCTCGGAGTGTCAACTGGCAGCGTACAGGGTTGTGTAACTGAAGCTTAATTTAAACCAATGTATTTCTCAGACAATTTTAGTTACTATTTCTTTTTTTTTTTTTTTGGAGAGGTTTTTGTTACAGGGCACGTGCGCTCGCCAGACAGAGAGACAGAAAGCGAGAAATCACCCCCCAGGGAAGATGGCCATGCTGCAATCCCTTCTCCTCCATTCTCCTCTCGGGATCTTGGGCATGCACGCACACACACCCGGCGTGAGTTTAAGCCAGCGGGTCCGGGACGTGAACCGTAGTCGACTACATGGGAGCCCAGCAACATAGCCATTACGCTAACTGCTGGTCCCTAGTTACTATTTCTGAAAAAAAAAAAAAAAAAAAAAGGGAGGAAATGTTTTCTATTCATTTAAGAAATAAGCCAGTAATTACAAATAAAACATCGGCTTGAACTTAACTGAGAGCACCCCCAAATGATCATGGGGTATTCACCTAAAGGGAAAGAACTAGAGACCCAGCCCAGGTGGCACTGACAGTAGGATACTGAACTGCAGTCTGGAAGCTCCATGGGTGACTTCCGGCAAGTTCAGATCCCCACGCTGGTCAGGTGTACGTATGTGTGGGAACCCAAGGCCCTCAGGAACTGGAAGGCTGTGGATAGGGATCGTGGCCTACTGAGGCTCTGTCAATGGTACTTTCTTTTCTCTCTTTTTTTTTTTCTCTTTCTCTCTCTCTACATGTGCACACATATGCTCTCTATCATAGTACTTTTTAAGAGATATTTTTGCTATCAGGAGCATGTACTTGCTGGAGAGACAGACAGAAAGGGAAAAAATCACCCCCTGGGGAGATGGCCACACTGCAATCCCTTTTCCTCCATCCTCCCCTTGCAGTTTTGGGCACACATACTTATGTGCCAGTGTGTTTTTTAAGCCACCAGGTGCCAGATTCAACCTATGCAGTCGGCCATGTAGGACCTGGTGCTTTAACCACCATACCACCTCCTGGCCAATATGCCCCAAATCTTGACAGGATGGAGAAATGAAGGCGAAAGAATTGCTGTGTGACTCTTTCCCCTAGGGAGTGGTTTCTCCCACCCCTATCTCTCTTTAGTGAGCACATACATCCTCTGCCTATTAAAGTGAATAAATAAATAAATTTATGACCACAAACCTCAGATGGGCTTTAATACTAATGGATGACTAATAATTCTCTTACCCAGTCATTCTTCCACTCTTCGTGGAGCCTGCAACACACTTACTCTTCTCAGCTCAAAGTTCCAGCAGTCTCTCCCCATCTTCACTCTCAGAGGCTGACTTTATTTCCTATCAGTAAGATTAAAAAACTTCAGTAAGTTCCCAGCACTAGATGGACTTACCAGCCTGTGACTGGGACCCAAACCTCTACTGGCCCTTCTGAAACTAGTGATGCACTTTCTGGGCTCGAGGCACCATCGGCCAATCGGTCGGCCATCTGGGCTGGGTGGTGGCAGAGCCCTAGGGCCATCCCAAGCCCTGAGAGAATTTTCAGGTGCAACACAACCTGAGTTTTGATGATAATTGTTAATGACATGCATTGTCCACAAACTTGTCATAGCAAACTCTGAAAAAAGCTACCAGGATTGCCACTGCATGTAACAAGCATTTAGGTCGCTACAGATGAAGGATCAGGTTCTTCAGCTGGGGTACTTAAAAGTACTTCATCGCCTGGGAACCAGCAGTTAGCGTAATGGCTATGTCGCTGGACTCCCACGTAGTCGACCGTGGTTCGCGTCTTGGACCCGGTGGCTTACAACTCACGCCGGGCGCATGTGCGTGCGTGCCCAAGATCCCGAGAGGAGAATGGAGGAGAAGGGATTGCGGCGTGACCATCCCCCCTGGGGGGTGATTTCTCGCTTTCTGTCTCTATGTCTCTCTCTGTCTGTCTGGCGAGCGCATGCGCCCTATAGCGAAAAACCTCTCCAAAAAAAAAAAAAAAAAAAAGTACTTCATCGCCTCAAGGGTGGCATGCAACATTTTTGAAGGAAAAATAAAATAAAGAACTGATCAACAAAATATGAACAGAAGCAAAGGATAAAAGTGTTTAATTTGCTGTTGATAACCTTACAGTAAATTATGTAGGAAAAAAAGAAAAAAGCAATGAATTGTCCCTACTTCAGCCAAGAGCCGACTCCCACCATGTAAAGCCGATCACCTTCTTTCTCATTTATGACACTGAACTGACTCGTGCCTAGTCAAATGCATGCCATGTAGACCCTGTAAATGTGCATTTATTTGGAAAAGGTAACTTCATGGTTGCAATTACACTAACGATTTTGAGATGAGATCATTCCTTTTTTTTTTTTTTTTTTTTTGGAGAGGTTTTCACTAGAGGGCGCGTGCGCTCGCCAGACAGAGAGAGAGAGACATAGAGACAGAAAGCAAGAAATCACCCCCCAGGGGGGATGGTCACACCACAACCCCTTCTCCTCCATTCTCCTCTCGGGATCTTGGGCACGCACGCACACGCGCCCGGCGTGAGTTTTAAGCCACCCAGTCTGGGACGCGAACCGCGGTCGACTACATGGGAATCCAGCGACATAGCCATTACGCTAACTGCTGGTTCCCGAGATGAGATCATTCTTGATATGGGGAGACCCTAAAATCAATCACGGTGTCTTAATAAGAAAAAAACAAAAATATTTGAGACAGAAGAAAAGACACAGAGGAGAAGATGGCATGAATGGAAATCTGAGATGCAGACGTAAGCCAAGGAATGCCAACTACTGTCAGAAGCTGGAAGAAACAAAGAGCAGGCTTTCCGCTAGAGTCTCCAGAGGAAGCACATCTCTGCTGACACCTTGATTTCAGATGTCAGGGTTCCGGAATTGTGAGAGAATAAACTTCTGTTGTTTTAAGTCACCAAGTTTGTGGCAATCTGTTATAGTTTCCCAGGGAAACTAAAAAACCTGCTCAGGTAAAATTGTCTTCTCTCTCTCTCTCTCTTCTAAGGTTTTTGCCATAGATGTATGCACTCACTGGAAAGAGACAGAGACATACAGTGAGAGAGAAAGTAAGAAGTCGCTCCCCAGGGGGGATGGCCACACTGCAATCCCTTCTCCATTCTCCTCCTGGGATTTTGGGCCACATCCCAGGTTCAGGACTCAAACTGCAGTTGGCCCTGTGGGAGCCCAGCCCCTTAACCACTATGCCACTTGCTGGTCCCAATTGTTCCCTCTCTTATCTATCATCAGTTATTCCTCTCTACTGGGGCATTCTCATCGATATACAAGCATTGTCATTTCTTCTTCCAATATAAAAAGAAGAAAACATTCTCTTGATTTCACTTCCACCTCTAACTACTTCCTATTTCTTTGTTCTCCTTTATAGCAAAGCTCTTTCTTTTTCTTTCTTTTTTCCTTCCCTCCCTTCCTTCCTTCCTTCCTTCCTTTCTTTCTTTCTTTCTTTCTTTCTTTCTTTCTTTCTTTCTTTCTTTCTTTCTTTCTTTCTTTCTTTCTTTCTTTGTTTTTTGTTTTTGTTTTTGTTTAATTGCCAGAGTGCAACTGCACTCTCCAGTAAGAAACAAGGCAGATGGTGGGGAGGACGCATCCTCAGTGGGGTATGGTTATGCCATAATTTTTTCTCCTTTATTTCTCTATCCTGTTGTATTTGAGACATACATGCACACATACCCCGCATGTTTTTCAAGCCACCAGGGCTGAGATTCAAACTATGGTCGGCCATGTGGGATCTCTGTCCCTTAACCACTACAATGCAGAGCTGGCAAAATTCTGAGTCACTTATTGTCATAGTCTCCAATTCTTATCTTTCATTTTTTCCTTAAACCCATCTCCCTCAGGCTTTTGTCCACATTGCTCTACCTAACCAGTCTTTGTCAAGGTCACCACTGACCACCCCCATTGCCCACTCTCTGCTCTCGTTTAGTTGCCCTCTCAGCAGCATGTGGCATAGCCTCTGTCATCTTTTTTCCTGAAAACACTTTCTTTTCTGAGCTTCTAGGAAACTGCACTCTGCACCTGCTCCCATAGTGATCTCATCTAATCACGAGGCTTTAAATACCATCTCTACACAGATCACTCCAAATATATACCTCCAGCCTAGACTTTTCTCCTGAACTCCAGACTCATATAAACAATCCTTCTACTTGACACTGCCATTTGGATGTCTACAGGGCATCACAATCTTATTATGTCCCAAGCTGAGCTTCTGGTGTATTCTACTACAGCCTCCCAGATTTTAGTTGTTCCAATCCAAAACCTTGTAATCAATCACCTCTGACTTTCTTCTTTTTTCCTACCTCTCCTCCAACCTATCAAGAAATCCTGTTAGTTTTACTTTCATGCTATAATCCATAATTTACTTCTTACCCCCTTTCACTGTTTCTATCCTGTCTAAGTCTCCATTGTCTCTCCTGAATTCCTGCAAGAACCTCCTAAATTCTTGCCTGTTCTCTTGCTCTCTGTCCACCCCATCAGCACAAAATCCAATGATCTCGTCAGATGTGAATCATCTCATGGTTCTTCTCTGTTTAAAACCCTCCACTGGTTCCTCATTTCTCCAGAATACGAGTAAAAGCCTTTACAAGGGCCTGTGAGACCTACGTGGTCTATTCACCAGACCTCACTGTGCTTCTTTCCCTCTCATCTCCAATTCACTTACTTCGCTCTCCAGGTACAACGGTCTCCTTGCTATTCCTCAAATGTCCAGGGACACGGTTATCTCAGAACTGTAGCACTGGCTGTTCCTTTTGCCTAGAATGCTTTTACTCCACATATCCCTAGGCGCCTAGCCTTGTCTCAATGAGGCCTTCTTGAGCCATCTCATTTAATAATGCCACATCTTTTCTTTTGGTGCTTTCAAAGCCCCTTACCTGCTCTATTTTTAAATTTAGTACATTATAATATATAACTTTATTTATAATTTATGTTTCCTCTCTCTTGATCCCCAAGGTAGTCTTATTCTAAGATGTATTCTCAGCATAATGTCTAGAACATAATAGTTGCTCAATAAATATTTGTTGACTGAATTAGTCTTTGATGATCTAACCAATGATCCATATGACTCAGAGTACAAACTCACTGATTAATGTCTTATAGTTCTATTGGGGGTGAAGAGTGTAGTACTTCTTATTTTTCTTGCCAACTTTAAACGATCTTGCAAGTATGTACTGAACCTCTTTAATTTCCTTTCCCACAACTCATTATGAAGTGACCATCTATCAAAATCTTGTTAGATCCTATTTGTTTTCAAGATATTGATATTAGCTTATTTGATCATAAAACTACTTCTTTTTTTTTTCCTTTTTTTAGAGAGGTTTTTGCTATAGGGCCCGTGTGCTCGCCAGACAGACAGAGAGAGACAGAGAGATAGAAAGCGAGAAATCACCCCCCAGGGGGGATGGCCACACCGCAATCCCTTCTCCTCCATTCTCCTCTCGGGATCTTGGGCACGCACGCACACGCGCCCAGTGTGAGTTTAAGCCACCGGGTCCGGGACTCGAACCATGGTCGACTACGTGGGAGTCCAGCAACATAGCTATTACGCTAACTGCTGGTCCCGTCATAAAACTACTTCTTATCTCTAAGTTCTAAAGTGCCCTGTTTTGTTGGATAACTCTTCTGATACTAAAAATCTCAGGTTTTCATGGACTTTGAGCTGGTCTAATTCCATTTCTAAGCTAGAGTCTTCATTGCAGTTGTCTTTTGCTATTTCATTTCTTTAGTTGCTCCTAACTAAATCTTTTCAAACTCATATACCTTTTGGAGTATTGTCAACATATTCCTAGCTGTTTTCTAGTATATGTGTGTATCTTTTTCCCCCCTTGAACAAGGATTCTTTAACCAGTGTCCATGGAAGTTCAAGGGAGGCATCAGGGAGTATATTTCTTAGGATGGAGTAAACTGAATAAGTAAACTCAAAATGTAATGCCTCAACCTAACAGTGTATTTTCTGCTCACGTAATTTTCTAGAGTTAGTCTGGGTTGGTAGAGGAGCTCTGTTCCATACACTCACTCAAGAACTTGGACAAATCATTGCTCAGCCATCTTGTCAACCTGGCATAGTCACTCCCATCAGGGAGAGGCATGCAAGAAGTATGTATGAGAGGTTTAATGAGCCAGGACTGGCAATGACACTTATCACTTCTGCTCAACTATCATTGTCTGGGAGTCTCAGTCCCAGGATCACATTTAATTGCAAAGGAGGCTGGGAAATGTAGTCTAGCTGAGCAACCAGGAAAAAGGGGAGAATATATTTTAGTACTTGACATTTTCTGCCATGTGGGTCCCAGAAATGGCCACATAAACAAAATACATTTGCAGTCAATTTGTTTTACTTCTAAAGTTTTGTGGGCCAGCTCTGTAGCCTAGTGGCTAAGAGAGCAGACTGACCTTAGTTTGAATCTCTGTCCCAGTGACTTTAAAAAGCTGGGCATGGGGGGAACCAGCAGTTAGCAAAATGGCTATGTCGCTGGACTCCCACGTAGTCGACCGCGGTTCGCGTCCCGGACCTGGTGGCTTAAAACTCACGCTGGGCGCGTGTGCGTGCGTGCCCAAGATCCCGAGAGGAGAATGGAGGAGAAGGGATTGCGGCGTGACCATCCCTCCTGGGGGGTGATTTCTCGCTTTCTGTCTCTATGTCTCTGTCTGTCTGGCGAGCGCACGCACCCTATAGCAAAAATCTCTCCAAAAAAAAAAAAAAAAAAGCTGGGCATGGGGCCAGCAGGTGGCGTGATGGTTAAGGTGCTGGACATTCCCACATGGCCAACCGTGGTTCGAGTCCTGGACTCGGTGGCTTGCTTTCTCACTTTCCTTCTCTTTCTTCCTCTCTGTATCTATCGCTGGTCAAATTAAAATAAATACAAGTAAATAATTCTTAAAAAAAAAAAAAAAAAAAAAGCTGGGCATATGTGCATGCATGGCCCAAGTCCCAACAGGATGGAAAAATGAAAGAGAAAAGATTGTGGCATGACCATGCCTCATTGGGGATTGCTTTCTCCTTTTCTCTCTTCTCTCTCTCTCTCTCTCTCTGTCTGTCTCTCTCTGGCAAGCTCATATGCCCTCTGACAATTTTTTAAAGAATAAGATAAGAAAAAAATAAGAGAGATATTTTGTAAGAAAAATTGTTTTATTAGTTCAAATGATAAAATTATGGTTTTACTTCCCTCCGCTTTATATTTCACTAAGAAGTGTGAGGTTATCTAACTGGCGCAGTTGGGTCCCATGGCTATTAGGACCAGGCGGTGAGGCCTATTACCACAGGGACATGTCACCATATACTGCTAGGCAAGGTACAAGGATCATCACATATCGTGACATCTGAAATAATCAGTGCTGGTGACAGCTAGGACAAGTGTCCCGGGGCCACGGCCATGGCTCTGCCTGCATCCGCTGCAGCCTTACAGCTGGAGCTTTGCCAGGGCCAGCCACCAGCCTCCACATTGCCTTCAATGACCGACCCACCCACCGAAGCCCACTCTGCTCAATGCAATGGACTGGAAGTTCTGGGGAATCAGAGGTCTTGTTCCAGAAGTCCCTGTTCCTCTGTCCCCAGGGACAGTCTATGTTCTGTGCTGGCTCCCAGATTCACTTCCTGTGATTAAGCGGCAGTTATTTTTTGCTTGATAAAAAAATCCTTCACTGACTGCCTCCTTTCCTATCTCATGACTCTGCTCCCTTTCCCATGTTTCCTGAGATTACTCCCAAATAAATTGCCTGAATATTTCGGGGGTACTTTTGGAGAAACCCAAACAAAGACCTCTATCCTGCCATTGAATTCTGTGTATTGGTCGGGCCAGCTTAGCATTCACCTATGTTGGGAACTGTCAGAACAAAGAAAAGAGCCTGTGGACCAGCCAGTGGCGGTGAAGGGACTGAATCCCACATGACCCACTGTGTGGTTCTAGTCCTGGACCTGGCAGCATGAAAAACATACCAAGTATGTGTGCGGGCATGCCCAAGATCCAAAGAGGAAAATGGAGAAGCGATTGTGATGAAGCCATCCCCTCTAGGGGGGGCTACTTTTTCACTTTCACTCTGTCTCTTCATTGAGTGCACATGCCCTATGGCAAGAGAAAAAAAAAGAAAAGAAAAAAGAGCTTCTGTAGCCTACTGGTTGGGTGAATCAGATCCTACATGGCTGACTATGCCATTTGAATACTGCACTGCTGGCTTGAGACACACTCTTGGAGGGAGTGGTTGTGTACATGCCCCAAAGCCTGACAGGGTGGAGAAATGGAGACGAAATTACAGAATGACCATGCACCATGTGGGGGCAGGGGTTGATTACCATCACCCTTCCCCCCATCTCTTTCTGGTACTTACCCACGCCCTCTCACAATTGAAAAAAAATTAAAATAATAAAATAATAGTAATAATAATAATAATAAAGAGCCTCTATGAAGTCTTAGACACTCCGTGATGACGTCACATTGGGAGAGGCAATGAGAATCAGGCCCAGCTGTTTCAGCCCTACAAGGACTGTGAGAAAAAAACAAAAGTAACAACCTCACACTCCTCAGCACCAGCAAGTAGAAAGCTTTGCTCCTGGTGTTACTAAATTTATCACATTTAGCAAAACAAAGGAGTTGACCCAGTATGAATAGACTCCTGTTTCTTCCACGGGCCTTAGGAATAACTGAGCCAATGAGAAACCACCTCCACTTGGTGTGTTAGAGCCTCATGAAGATGAAACAGACTTAGATAAAGAATGTTCCCGGGGAACACAATGGATTTTATTCCTTCCAAACCTACCCCATGTGGACCAACTACATGGAGGCCCCAGCGACAGCCTCTTACAGGAAGACACCAGATCTGTTTGTTAGCTGAGTCAACAAAACTGGACTTCCAGGAATGAAAATGAAGTGTACCTGCTTTTCATTCTATGTGGTTCACCGAATATGAGAGGACACGAAAACTCACCTGTTTCATTCATTTCCAGATAATACCTGAATCTGGCTAACTTTAAAAGAATGGAAGCTTATTGGGACCACAGTTAGCATAATGGCTATGTCGCTGGACTCCCATGTAGTTGACCATGGTTCAAGTCCCGGACCCGGCAGCTTAAACTCACGCCGGGCGTGTGTGCGTGTGTGCCCAAGATCCCGAGAGGAGAATGGAGGAGAAGGGACTGTGGCATGGCCATCCCCCCCGGGGGGTGATTTCTCGCTTTCTGTCTCTCTGTTTCTCTCTGTCTTTCTGGCGAGCACACGCGCCCTATAGCAAAAATCTCTCCAAAAAAAAAAAAAAAAAAAAAAGAATGGAAGTTTATTTAGTTGAGTTTGGAAGTCCAAGGTCTAGGGGCTAGTTGCGGTGGGGGTCTTGCAGAGGTAAGAGCAGACAGCGAGGACGTGTCCATTAGTGCTCTCTGTCCATCTCACTCCCCTCCTCTGAACTCAACCAGAGTCAATCGTAGGATTCACCCCACCAGGTAATCACTCCTGGAGGCCTCACTTTTCCACATCACGAAGGTACCAAGTTTCCTCTTAATACCTTCACAACCAAATCTCTCTCTTTGTTCAATTGCTGTTGTTGTTAGGTTTTTGCCATAGGGTATGTGCACTTGCCGGAGAGAAACAGAGAAGGAAAGTGAGAAATCACCCCCAAGGAAGATGGCCACATCGAAATCTCTTCTCCTCCATTCTCCTCTTGGGATTTTGGGCACGCACGTACACATGCCCAGTGTGATTTTCAAGCTGCTGAGTCCAGAACTCCAACCATAGTCGACTACATGGGAATTCAAAACCTTAAGCACCATACCACCTGCTGCCCCTCTCTCTTTGAAAGTTTTATTTATTTATTTATTTCATGAGAAAGAGACAGAGGACCAGCAGTTGGTGTAGTGGCTATGTCGCTGGACTTGCACGTAGTCGACCGTGGTTCGAGTCCCAGACCCTGTGGCTTAAACTCGTGCCAGGCATGTGTGCGTGCATGCCCAAGATCCTGAGAGGAGAATGGAGAAGAAGGGATTGCAGCATGGCCATGTGCCCTGAGGGGTGATTTCTCGCTTTCTGTCTCTCTGTCTTTCTCTGTCTTTGTGGTGAGTGCATGCGCCCTATAGCAAAACAAACGAACAAACAAACAAACAAAAAAACTCTCAAAGAAATTAAAAAAGAGAGAGAGAGACAGACAGATAACACCCCAGCAGATGCTGTGATCCAACCCATCCAATCCTGGCCAGCATACTCAGGGAGGTCTCCAGACACGAACATAGACCCTTCCCATGTGTGTCAGCCTCACCAAGTGTCACGTTTTACCACGGTGAGACCACCTCATCTCCTCCGTGTGTGAATTTGCAAGGGACACAGATTCTGGTATTACCTCATTCCGTGTGGGATGATGTTGTTGCCAGCAGGAGTGCAGAACCAAGAGCAAAGCGCAGGAACTCCCGTGTCTGGCCATCTGTGACGTCTGCCGAGAGGGCGGACCCTATGCTCACAGCAGCTCGAGGTGGCGTCTGCATCCACTTGGAAATCTCGTCTGAGGCATATTTCTCGGGTGCTATCCCAGTGCCAAGCAGGACATGACATGCAATTTGAAGAAACTTGATGAAATCATTTTTTTCCTTATCCCAACTCCCATTTCAAAAGTTTGTCAGATGGAGTAATGGTTACATCGCTGACTCCCGCATGGTTGAATGCGGTTCGAGTCCTGGATCTGGCAGCTTGAAACTGGTGCGTATGTGAGTGTGCCCAAAATCCTGAGAGGAGCCTGGAGAACGGATTGTGGCGTGGTCATTCCCCCCCTGGGGAAGGCATGATTTCTCACTTTCTGTCTGTCTTTCTTTGTCTCTCTGGCCAGTGCACAGGGCCTATAGCAAAAATCTCCCCCCAAAAAAGGGAAATTTAAATAAAATGTGTCAGATAAACATACTTGATTGTTTTTTCCTCCCTCTCTCTGGTTTGGAAGTTCTATAATGTTTCTATTTCTTTAATACATTTACCCTAATGATTTTAACAATCTTTTTTTTTTGGAGAGGTTTTCGCTATAGGGTGCATGCGCTCGCCAGACAGAGAGAGACAGAGAGACAGAAAGTGAGAAATCAGCCCCCAGGGGGGACGGCCACGCTACAATCCCTTATCCTCCATTCTCCTCTCAGGATCTTGGGCACGCACGCACATGCCTGGCATGAGGTTTAAGTTACTGGGTCCAGGACTCAAATTGAGGTCGAGTATGTGGGAGTCCAGCGACGTAACCATTACGCCATCTGCTGGTCCCACTGGAATAATTTGAGCAACAAAATAAATAAAAGAGTTCTGGAATATAGCCCAAAGTACAAAGTAAATATCATGAATCTGTGTGGCTACAAATAAATGCATGAATAAATAAATACATGAGGAAGAAGAGAAAGATCTCCCAGACAGAATTCCAAACTATGTAGATCTCCATTCCCGGGAGGTAGAGCGTAAATTCCATTCCTTAAATGTGACTGTGCACAGTCACGTCCTTCCAAAGAGGGCAGAGTGGACACCGAGGAAGAAAAGAACAGCTTTCCGGGGGAGAAGCCTGTCAGACATGACCTCATGACCTCAGCCAGGAGACCCTCCACGGTGATAAGCTGTGTGGAGAGCACGTGCCCTTCATGCAATGTGACTATCCCTGTGGTCTTCCTCCCCCAAACCCATAATCCTCTTTAATCATGAGAAATATGTCAGACAGATCCCAATTCAGAGAGCTCTAAGACTACCTGGTCAGTAGGTTCCTCGAAACTGTCAAGGTCATCAAAAACTAGAAAAGTCTGGAGAATTATCACAGCCTATGGTAGCCAAGAACTTATGATGACTAAATGTAATGCGGATCCTGGAAGAGATTCTAGAACAGAAAAAGGATGTTGGGGGACCAGCAGGTGGTGTGGTGGTAAGGCGCTGGGTCCTACATGGCTGAGTCGGAGATCTGAGTCGCGGACTTGGTGGCTCTTAAAACACTCCAGGTGCATGTGCATACACACCCAAAACCCCAAGAGGAGAATAAAGAATGGATTGTGGAGGGATCATTCCCCCTCAGGGGTGACTTCTCACTTTCCCTCTCTGTCTCTCCCTGGCAAGTGCACATGCCCTATGACAAAAATCTAAAAAAAAACAAACCAAAAAATACCTAAAGAGCAAAAATATATTAGATAAAAACTAAATAAATGTGAATGAAATGAGGACTTTAGATAATAATGGTGTATCAGTATTTGTTTATTGTGACATTATTATGACCATACTTACATCTAATAGGAGAAGCTGGGTGTGGGCCGCGTGGGACCAATTCATGCTATCTTTGCCCATTTTCTATGAATCTTGTTTTAGTCAATAATTGCATTGCTAACAGAAATGCTGAGTCTGGGTGAATTTAAGAAAAAAGGGGTTTATTTTGATTCATAGTCGTGGCGTCCTGGTGTCTGGGAAGTCCAAAGGCATCATAAAATGGCAGAAGGCTTACCGCGTGAAAGACGGAAGCCAGAAGATGGCATATGCGTGCAGAGAGCGAGCTAGCCAGCTGTGGGCAGTTCTCGCTCTCAACAACCACCTCTCACGAGAAGTAACATCACTTTGCTCAGGGCAACCAGAACTCCATGGGTCTCATGAAATGCCATTAATCTGCTCACCTCCATGATTCGGTCCCGATGAGCCAGTCACTGCCCACTAGACTTCACCACCGCTCAACACTGAACTCCGAAACGTGAGACTTCAGGACATAAACCATCGTCCACACCACAGCAAAGCTCTAATTCTAATATAATAAGGTTATCTAAAAGCAGTGATCAGCACTGAAACCAGCATACAGTCTAAGTAACTTTTAATGTGATTAGGATATTTAATGCATTTGCTATTAGAGAATTATTTAGATATAAAATTGTTTAAGTCTAGGAATTATTATAATTTGAAATGAAAATATACTATTTGGGGCCAGCCCTGTGGTGCTAAGGGATGTGCATAGGAAATCAAAACCCACAAGGCTGACTGCAGCTTGAATCCGGGCCCCAGTTGCCTGAAAAACAAATGGAGTATGAGGACCAGCAGATGGCATAATGGTTGTGCTCCTGGCTCCCACGTGGTCGGCCAGGGTTCAAAACTCATGCCAAGTACTGTCTGTGTGTGTCCAAAAAAATTTTTTTTTCTTTTTTTGGAGAGGTTTTTGTGCTATAGGGCATTTGTGCTCTCCAGAAGACAGAGAGACAGAAAGCGAGAAATCACCCCCCAAGGGGGATGGCCACGCTGCAATCCCTTCTCCTCCATTCTCCTCTCGGGATCTTGGGCATGCATGTACACGTGCCCGGTGTGAGTTTAAGCCACCGGGTCCAGGACTTGAACCACAGTTGACTACATGGGAGTCCAGCAACATAGCCATTACACTAACTGCCGGTCCCTATGTCCAAAATCTTGAGCTGAGAATGGAGAAGGGATTACAGTGTGGCCATTGTCCCTGGGAGGTGATTTCTCACTTTCTGTCTCTGTCTGTCTGTCTCGTGGCAAGTGCACGTGCCCTATAGCAAAAATCTTTCTTAAAAAGAGAGAGGAGGGACCGGCAGGTAGTGTGGTGGTTAAGAGTGTTGGACTCCCACATGGCCGACTTCAGTTCGAGTGCCGGACCTGGCGGCTTGCTTTCTCACTTTCCCTCTCTTTCTCTCTCTCACACTATCCCTCTCTGGTCAAATAAAAAAAAAATAAAGTTAAATAAAATAAGTCTTTAAGAAAAAGAGAGGAAGAAAATTATTGCAGTAGGACCACACCCCAGTGGGGTTCTCTCTCTTCTGCTGTCTCCTGCTCTCTGTCTCTCTGGTCAGTACAGATGCCTTCTGGCAATATTTTTTTTTTTTTTTTTTTGACAAAAGAAAGATATACATACTATTTTCACAAAATGTGTAAAGCTTTAGGAGAAGGGAGGTAAATCTTCAGGTTTCACTCTGGGAAACGTATAACTTTTATAGAAAAATAATCATGTTTTTTAGATGTTAGAGGTTGTTAGGAAAATTGAAAAGAGCTGTCGTGCATCCAAACCAATGGCGAGGAAACCGATGAAGCAATATAAAGTCAGTACATGGAACGCGACAAGGAAATTATGTTCACGGCTGCCGTCGCTCCCCAATGCCGGTGCGCTTCTAGTTAGCCCAGCTCCAGGTGAAGACGGGAAATAAATGAGGTCTTTATACCACAACTCGGGCGAAGCAAACAGCCTGCAAATTCACGGGGGGTAAAACACCCAGAAGCAATTGGCTCCAAAAGCCGCTCGCAAGAGTGCACCCTCCACTAGAGGAGCAAAGAACCCCCACCGTTATGGGCCGGGGACTGTGGCACTCCATGAAACTAGGTGTGATCAGAAGGCCACTGAGCTGCTGCTGCTTCTTCTTTAAATATTTTGATTTAACTTTATTTATTTATTTATTTAAATTTGACCAGAGAGAGACAGCTTGAGAGAGAGAGAGAGAAAGTGAGAAAGCAAGCCGCCACGTCCAGGATTTGCACCGCAGTCAGCCATGTAGGAGTCCAGTGCCCTTAACCACCATGCCACCTGCCGGCCCTGCCCACTGAACTTCTGCCTCGCAAACTTCCTTTCCTGCATCTGGTGCGAGAAATTGCTCAGGACGTCGAAATACATCTGCGCTCCCAGAGTGCAGCTACTAGCCTTTGCAGGAGGCACGTGAGGCCTACCCGGTTGGCCTTTTTGAAGATACCAACCTGTGTGCTCTCCATGCCAGACGTGTAACGATCATACCAAAACACATCCAGCTAGCATGCCGTGTACATGGAGAGTGTGCTTAAGAACCCACTATGATGGGGAACAGCAGTTGTCATAATGGCTATGTCGTTGGACTCCCATGTAGTCGACTATGGTTCGAGTCCCGGACCCGGTAGCTTTAACTCACACGCTGGGCACGTGTGCGTGCTTGCCCAAGATCCCGAGGGGAGAATGGAGGAGAAGGGATTGCGGCGTGGCCATCTACCCTGGGGGGTGATTTCTCGCTTTCTGTCTCTCTGTCTCCGTCTGTCTGTCTGGCAAGTGCACACGCCCTGTAGCAAAAACCTCTAAAAAAAAGAATCCGGTGTGGGGACCAGCTGTTAGCGTAATGGCTATGTAGCTGGACTCCCATGTAGCCGACCGTGGTTCGAGTCCCGGACTCAGTGGCTTAAACTCACGCAGGGCGCGTGTGCGTGCGCGCCCATGATCCCAAGAGGAGAGTGGAGGAGAAGGGATTGCGGCGTGGCCATCCCCCCTGGGGGGGTGATTTCTCGCTTTCTATCTCTCTGTCTCTCTCTGTCTGTCTGGCGAGCACACGCGCCCTATAGCCAAAACCTCTCCAAAAAAAGAAAAAAAAAAGAATTTACTATGATGGGAAACATTTCATTCTCAAAATAATTAATAATTTTTTTCTCTTCCTGTTAGTGGTAGTTCTGAACATTAGATATTTTTTCCCATGGGGTCAAAAAGCACCTACATGTGAACAAGTGTCCGTAGAAACTGAAGAACAGCAGTGGGTTTCCAGTCAACCAAGCACATCTACAGGGTTACCGACACCCTCAGCAAAGGAGAAAAAAAGAAAAGGATCTGTGAAGGATGACAAAGCTTCCTGTCCAAAGGAGAAAGCACAATGTGATGACAGCCTACAACCTTGGAAAAAAAATATCAGTTGCCCCATTGCCGTCTAAACTGCCACCAGCCAACCGGCTTCACGGAGACATCTTGCAGTCTTGGTGCCAACAATTAAAGATCAGCTCCAAAGGCCAGAAATTAGATGCATGTAGGAGAATGTGTGCCTATCTTTATCCAAATCAAAAGGCTATTCCTACCACAGCAAAAGAGACCAGGATCGAGACATCATTACAAAAAAATTTGTTTTTTCTTTTTTTGGAGAGGTTTTTGCTATAGGGCGTGTGCGCTCACCAGACAGACAGAGAGAGACAGAGAGACAGAAAGCAGGAAATCACCCCCCAGGGGGGATGGCCATGCTGCAATCCCTTCTCCTCCAGTCTCCTCTCAGGATCTTGGGCACACACGCACACGCGCCCAGCGTGAGTTTAAGCCACAGGGTCCAGGACGCGAACTGCGGTCGACTACGTGGGAGTCCAGCGACATAGCCATTAC
The DNA here is from genome assembly GCA_026018925.1 of Tupaia tana. NCBI lineage: Eukaryota > Metazoa > Chordata > Mammalia > Scandentia > Tupaiidae > Tupaia > Tupaia tana. Next base: position 24,608,208 of record JAKSZU010000027.1, on the reverse strand, counting down.
GCTAACTGCTGGTCCCAACAAAAAAAATTAAAGATGGGCAGAGGGAAAGCACCTGCAGAAAGTCCTCAGGAAGGGATGTGTTCTGAAAGGACTGATCCTCCTGAAATGGCTCTTCCACCTGCAGAGGCTTTGCCTAACCCCGAAGAGTCTGCAGCTCTCCTCAAGGGAATTAATACAATTGAGGTGACAACCTTGGCCCCAGAGGCTCTGCTGGCTTCCTGGGCCAGAGTTGCATCTGTGGCTGGGAAGATGGAGGCAGCGGAATCAGAGGCCGTGGAATCCCCACAAGAACCCTATGGAGTCAGGTGGTGTGTGGTCCATGGGAGAGATCTCCCTGCAAACACAGCTGGTTGGGTTCTTCTGCAGTTTCATGCCGGACAAGCCTGGGTTCCTGAGAAGAAAAAAGGGAGAGTGTGTACACTCTTCCTACTTCCGGCCTGCAGTGTCCCACCCCCACACCTGGAGGACAACATGCTGTGCCCGAAATGTGTGCAAAGAACAAGGCAAAAACTGTCTCTCAAAGGGAGCTCCTCCATGAAGATAGGCTGCCGCATTTCAAAATGATGGGACAACTCCTGTGACAGCACTCTCAGGGCTGGCCAGATTCCAGGAGATTACCATGGCCTCCATTGGATCTTGTAGATAAAATTGCAGAGTTTTTTGTTCATTAGCCGGGCGGACTGGAGAACCCTGAAGCCCAATCCGATTTGACCTTCCTTTCATATCACTGAGTAAATTCAGACTAGCGCATCTGGACATGATGCATGCTGTGTCACACATCCAAAGAGCCCACCAGATGTTGTGCGCTTCTTTTAATGGTAGGGATACAAGATGTGTTCATTTCTTCTTTGCTTTGAAAAGACTATTCTTATGTATAGGAACCATTAGTTTGCCTGAAAATTCAGCCCGATAAGAGTTCTCTTTATTATCTTAGGACTTATCGCCTATGCTCAAAGGTGGATATTCATATTATCAGGGAGTCTAAAGGACTCTATTGAACTATTGAACAGAATATCTACTGATACTCTGTAGATGAGATGGTGAATGTCACTGTGGTCTAAACTGTGGAATGGAGCCAGAGTGGACGTATCCCTGGGGCAAAATGTAAAGGTATACCACTTACCCTGTCAGGTGAAAGAAAACTGCTTCTCACATTCTTTACGTACTGGAATAAAGAAAAACGTATTTGCCAAATAATATACCATATGCTAGGTAGGATGTTTTACTCCAGTAAGGAGACCACATCTGGAAGAGCAATTGCAATTTAAATCACCAATTGATGAACGCTATCGTAATCTGTTGTCAGTTTTCAAGCTGTTTCGTCTGGGTCCATCCTGCTAATTAAATAGGAATGTCATAGAAATTGTCACCCATGCCTCTTTCAGCCTTTGATGGTGACAGATTCTGTGTGGATGCAATATTCAATAAGTCAGAGTAGTTAGAGTAGTAGTTAGAGGAGTGTTTACTTGTTCCTTTTTTTCCCTTTTAATTTCTAGAGGGCAAAGCTAGCTGTCAGAGAGAGTGAGAGAAAGAGGGAGAAAACACCACTGAATGGAGTATGGTCACATTGCAATCCTCTTTCCTCCGTTCCTCCTCTCAATAAAGATTTTGGACATGTATGCATATGCACCTGCGGTGGTTTTCAAGCTGCTGGGGCTGGTGTTTAAACCAGGATCAGGATGTGGGATCCACCTCCCAATGCACAGTGCTTAACTGATACACTATGGGTCACTCTACATGGTTCTTTTAACCATAATATCCTTTATTTCACAGGTCAAAGGGTATATATTCTGCAACTGATATATATATATATATATATATTTGTATACATATGCACACCTATAGATACATGCTCACACACACATAGCAATTGCTATATATACACACAAACATATATATATACATACATATATATATACACACACACACATACATGTCAAGGAGTATATATTCTGCAATTGCTATACACACATACATACACACACATACATACAGGTCAAGGAGTATATATTCTGCAATTGCTATACACACACACATACATACAGGTCAAGCAGTATATATTCTGCAATCGCTATATGTATATATATGTATATACACACATACATATATATGTATACACATACATATATACAATATACATACACACATACATACAGGCCATACACACATATGTGTGCACATGTATGTGTATGTGTATATATATGTATATATGTGTGTATATATAGCAATTGCAGAATATATACTACTTGACCTGTATGTGTGTATGTGTGTGTGTATATACACTACATATACTACATATACACACACACATCAATGTGACCCTGGTGATACAGTGGTCTATGAAACCCTACATATATACACACGCATACATGCACATATACACATATATATGTGCATATTCTAACATTGAACTCAGGAGCTGGGAGAATAATCACAGTTTATGTTTGGAGCTCTGACAGGCCAACAGTGAAATGGACACTGAGGAATCCCCACGTATCACTTAACACCCAATGTGCCACTCTGACTGATGAGCCCCATGAATCTTGGAAACTGATAATTCTGTTATCTCATGGCTAATGCCCAATTGTCTCCTAACAGTCTGGACGTTTCCTTTTGTCAAGTGATCAGTTAATATTCTTTTTAAAAATAATTACTTATTCAGACAGCCCTCAGAATGGGAAAATATTTTTGTAAACTATGCATCAGACAAGGGACTGATAACCAGAATCCACAAGGAACTCAAGCGACTGTTCCGGAAAAAGACAATCAATCCTATTAAAAGATGGGAGAATGAGTTGAAAAAACCACTTTCTAAAGATGGCATACGAATAGCTAAAAGGCATATGAAAAAATGTTCAACATCCCTCATTGTAAGAGAAATGCAGATCAAAACAACAATGAGATATCACCTAACCCCAGTCAGAATGTCTAAGATTAAAAAAACAAAAAATGATAAGTGTTGGAGGGGGTGTGGTGAAAAGGGAACTCTCTTACACTGCTGGTGGGACTGTAAATTGGTACAACCACTGTGGAGGACAATTTGGAGATTCCTCCAAAATCTACAAATAGAACTACCATATGATCCAGCAATCCCACTCCTTGGTATCTACCCGAAGGACAGAAGAATACTTAATCGAAAAAGTGCTTGCTCATTGATGTTTATTGCGGCACTTTTCACGGTTGCTAAGTCATGGAAACAACCTAAATGCCCACGAACTGATGAATGGTTAGAAAAACTGTGGCACATATACTCAATGGAATACTATTCATCCATAAAAAACAACAAATCCCTGGCTTTTGAAAGGAAGTGGATGAATATGGAAGACTTACTGTTGAGTGAAACAAGCCATGCTATGAAGGAGAGGCATTGTATGTCCCCACTTAATATATACCGAGTGTCTGCACTCTAAATGTGTGTATATATATGTGTGTGTGTGTGTGTATATATATATATATATATATATATATATATATATTTTTTGTTTATATTTTATATTTGTATATATATGTATATATATATTTTTGAAACCATTCTGCTTCTGTTGTTTTAGAGTTTTAAAATTATACAAAATTATAAGACATAATTTGATCACTAAAAAAAAATTTAATTTAGCTTAACTTTTTTTCTAATGTGATTTTAATCAAATTTAAAATTCATTGCCATAAGGGCTGAGTTTTACAATTTGTTTCAGATATTTCTTCCTGAATACTTTCCAGAATTCTCCATAATTAACTAAAATGTTTACTTGCAATAAAAATGCATATTGTATGTTTTGATAACCTCTTGAAAAAATTATAATTGGCCTCACAGACAAAAAAAATTACTTATTTATTCTTCTTATTATTTTAAAATTTGTTATAGGGCATGTGTGCTCACCAGAAAGAGAGAGGAAAAGTGAGAAAGCAAACTGCTGGGTCTGAGACTTGAACCAAAGTCAACCATGTGCAAGTCCAGTGCCTTAGCCACCATGCCACCTGCTGGGTTATTATTATCAGTTATTATTATGAGCAGTTATTATTATCAGTGGCTTCAAGTCTTGTTGAGAAAGGTTAGGAGGAATATATACAGTAAATTTCTGTATGTTATTACTCCCTGTTTTCCCTTGAACGTTTGGGTCTCCTTTTGTTCAAGAAGTCTGTGTTCTAGGACTGATACTTAGGTAAGGGTCCATGATTCTTCATCATAGTATCCTGTTTTCTAGACCTGATTTTTTGTGTGTGTATGTGTGTAGGTCACACAAATTAAAGAATATCTTAGTGCACTGCTCTGTATTTTTGTAACAGATTACATGATAAAGTAGGCTCTGTTAAGCATCCTTCTCAATGAGAGCATTCTATTTACCTCTCCATATCTATTGGCTGTTATGATAACCATGTTCATCTTGTCTCTCTTAGTTAAGAGCTAGTGTATGATTGTTCTTCCTGGGATCCTGCCATTCCCATTGAAACTAAAGAGCCTACACAGTAACATTTTTCACTAGTACTCACGGTCTACAGAAAAAAGCCACTCAAGTGTGTTTCTAAGATGCTTATGTCCCTCTCCTAATACATTACTCTAGATCTTGATGGCTGAGATGACTATTGAACTTGAGCTGTGAAATACCGCTTTCAGGGACTAAAAATGAAGATCTTCTGCTGAGACTTCTCCCTCCAGGTGGATTTCTAGTGGGTAGGGATACCTCTGTTTCCTTCTCTCCATCTCTCTGTCTGTCTCTGTGTCTTCTGTTTTCATTTTTTGCTTTTGAAAATTAAAATATAAAATCTTTTATTGTATTTTTTCTTCTTTTTAATTTTTTTCCCTTCTTCTTTCTTCTTCTCTAATTCTTTTTCCTTTAACTTCATTCCCTGGCTACTCTGCCTCCAAGTGCTGAATGTCTAGACAGGTCAAAGTGAACAGTATCCAAACATCTGAATACGATTAAGGTCAGAATACTCCTCAATTCCCACTGAATCTGATGCACAAAGAGTGAAAATAGAATGGAAGAGAGATTTTGGGACCAGCAGTTAGCGTAAGGGATATGTCGCTGGACTCCCACGTAGTCGACCGCGGTTCACGTCCCAGACCCAGTGGCTTAAACTCACGCCGGGCGCATGTGTGTGCATGCCCAAGATCCTAAGAGGAGAATGGAGGAGAAGGGATTGCGGCATGGCCATCCCCCCTGGGAGGGGGGGTGATATCTCGCTTTCTTATCTCTCTGTCTCTGTCTGTCTTTCTGGGGAGTGCACACGCCCTATAGCAAAAAAATCAAAAAAACACAAAACAAAACAAAACAAAAAAAACTTCAGGCCAAAATCTCCGTGAATATGAATTTTAAAATTCTCAACAAAATACTAGCAAGTTGTATGCAACAACACATTAAAAAGATTATACACTATGACCAATTAGGCTTTCTTCCAGGGATGCAAGGATGGCTCATCATAACAAAAAACAATAATGTAATACATGGCATTAACTAAAGGAAAGATAACAATCATATTATATCAATCAATACAGAAAAAAGCACTTGATAAAATACAATATTCCTTCATGATTAAGACTCTCAGTAAAGGGACCAGCAGATGGTGTAATAGTTACATTGTTGGATTCCCACTTAGCGTAACATGGTTCGAATTCCGGACCTGGCAGCTTAAAACTCATGCCGGCTGGACACGTGTGCACGTATGCCCAAAATCTTGAGAGGAGAATGAAGGAGAAGGGATTCTGGTGTGGCCACTTCCCCTGGGGGTTGGTGTCTTGCTTTCTGTCTTTCTGTCTCTCTCCACCTCTCTGGAAGTGCATGTGCCCTATAGCAAAAATTTCTCTTAAGAAAAAAAAAAGACTCTCAGCAAAATTGGCATAGAAAGGACATTCATCAGCACAATAAAAGCCATCTATGAGAAACACAGAGCTACCATCTTACCGAATGCAGAAAAGCTGAAAGCTTTCCTCCTAAAAACTGGAACAAGACAAGGCTCCCCACTTTCTCCACTCCTTTTTAACATAGTACTGGAAGTTATAGCCAATGCAATAGACAAGAGAGTTAAACAAAAGGCATCCAAATAAAAGAAGAAGCAAAATTACTTCTATTTGCAGATGATACTATGCTTTACATAGAAAATCCCAAAGAATCCATAAAGGAAAACTCCTGGAAGTTATAAATTAATATAGTAAAGTGGCAGGATACTAAATAAACATATGAAAATCTATATCATTTTTACATACCAACAATGAACAAACAGAAGAACGAAGAAAGAAATCCCATTTACAGTAGTCATAAAACCAATAATACAGCTAGGAATAAATAATACCAAAGATGTCAAAGATGTCTACAGGAAAATATGAAACACTTAAAGGAAATTAAAAATGGTGCCAAAAAAGGGGTTGGCAAGTGGTGTGGTGGTTAAGGGCACTGGAGTCCCACATGGCCGACTGAGATTCAAGTCCTAGGCTTGGCAGCTTGCTTTCCCACTTTCTCTCCCTCTCTTGCTCTGTCCCTCTCTAGTCAAATTAAAAATAAATAAAGTTAAATAAAATAATTCTTAAAAATAAATGCAAGTTAGGCTTATTTAAAAAAAAGATACAAAAAAGTGGGAAAACATCCTATATTCCTGGATTGGAAGAATAAATATATAATAAGATGTCAATCCTACCCAAATTAATGTATAAACTTAATTCAATTCTGACCAAACTGCCAGCAATATTCCTCACAGAAATAGAAAAAACAATCATAAAATTTGTCTGGAATCATAACAGGCCCCGTATTATCAAAGCAATACTGTGCAAGGGGAATAAAGTAGGAAGCATCTCACTTCCCAACCACAAAACATATTACAAACCTATAATAATTAAAACAGCATGGTATTGACATAAAACAGACAGGTAGACCAATGCAACAGAACTGAGAACCCTCAAATAAACCCCAAAGCATACAGCCAACTGATCCTTGTCAAAGAGCTACAAGATGATCCCGTGGGAAAAAGAAACTGGATATCCACCTGCAGAAGAATGAAATTGGATCCTTATCTCTCACCAGTAAAAACAAATTAACTCAAAATGGATTGAGGATCTAAACGTAAAACTCAAGCTATAAAACTACTGGTGGAAAACATAGGACAAACTCAGAGACCTTCGAGTAAGCAAACACTTCTTAAAGATCTCCAAAGCACAGGCAATAGTCCCCCAAATAGGCAAATGGTACTATATTAGGCTGAGAAGCTCCTGGATAGAAAAAGAAACAATAAGTAGAGTAAAAGTACAACCCTCGGAGTGGGAGGGAGCTCAAGCAACTTACTCACACACACAAAGTCAATCAAATTAAAAGATGGGCAAATGAGCCCAACAGACAATTCTCTGAAGAAGCTGTATGAATGACCCAAAAGCATATGAAAACATGCTCCATATCTCTTATCATAAGGGAAATGCAAATCAAAAGGACAATGAGGTACCACATAACCCCAGTCAGAATGGCTAAAATTTAAAAAATAATGATAAGTACTGCTGAGGCTGTGGCGAAAAGGGAACTCTCCTGCACTGTTGGTGGGAATGCAAATTAGTACAACCACTCTGGAGAATGATATGGAGATTCCTCAGAAACTTACACATAGAACTATCATTTGACCCAGTAAGTCCACTCTTAGATATTTACCTAAAGGATAGAAAGACCCTCAGTTGGAAAAACATTTGCACATCCATGTTTATTGCAGCATTATTTATTGCAGCATTATTTACAATTGCTAGGACATGGGATCAGAACAAATGTCCAAAAATTGATGACCGGATTGAAAAAAATATGGCATATGTACTCTATGGAAAACTACTCAGCCATGGAAAGCAGTGAGACACTGACATTTGATACAAAGTGGATGAATATGGAAGACTTAATACTAAGCGAAGCAAGCCAGACTATGAAGACAGATTTTTGTATGTCCCCACTCAATATATACAGATTATCTGCACTCTATAGCAGAAACTGAAAGTTTGGAAGGTATGGTAGCAGGGAGGGCAACAGTAGATACTAGAGGTAGTAAGGATGGGGGTAACAGGAGGGGGTAATAGAGGGAGGGAGGGGAACAGGGGAAGAAAAAAATGTACATTTAATTGACAAAACAATGGAAAGTTATTTGCTGATGACAATGTATATAGAAATGTCTTTGACTTGACCGATATGCAGGGTGTTCGTGCTGAAAAAAACAATGTTGTATACTGTAAAAATAATATATGATTAAAAGTAAATTAAAATAAAAAAAAATACAGAGCCTTTGGGCTAGAGCCATGACAGGCTCGTCTATAGTTAGGATTACAGTTAAAGGGAAATCTTTTTTCTTTTAAGAATTATTTAATCTTATCAAGTATTATGATTATTATTTTTTAATTTGATGTAGGGAATGTGCACTCAGCAGAAAGAGAGAGCAAGAAAGCAAGCCACCAAGCATGCGATGGGAACCACGGTCAGCCATGTGGGAGTCCGGTGCCCCAACCACCACCCACCTGCTGGCCCCTAATGGGAAGTCTTAAGGCTTATATGGTGAACCAAGTACATGCTTTGATGTCTTACTCCGGTTTCCTTCACCTGGCTGGTGCACTCTTACTCCATTGTTTCTCCAAAATTACACTTCTTTGTACAGTAACAACCTCATCACTAGAAAGTAGGTTGCCTTATCTCTAATAGACTAAAGGCAATGTTTGACTGACTCAGGCATTCAAAGTGATGTTCCTGCTCAGCCCTATAGCCTAGTGATTAAAGGAGCTGGATTCTACACGGGCAACCACAATTTGGACCTCTATCCTGGTAGTGTGAAAAACATGCCAAGGGGCTGGCAAGTGGAATGGTGGTTAAAGGTGCTGGACTCCCATATGGCCTACCATGGTTCAAGTCTCGGACCTGGTGGCTTGCTTTCTCACTTCCTCTCTCTCTCTGTCTCTCTCTGATCAAACTGGAAAATAATAATGATAATAATAATAAATAAAGTGAAATAAAATAATTCTTTAAAAAAAAAAGAAAGAAAAATATGCCAAGTGCATGTGTAGGTTGCCCCAAATCTCAACAAGATGGAGAAATGGAAAAGGCCGTTCCCCATGGTATGATACTGTCTTTGCTTCCTCTTTCTCTCTGTCTGCCTGTGGCTAGAGTATTTGTCCTCTGACAATTACAAAAAAAAATAAATAAAAAATAAAGACGCACTTGCCTCAAGGTGGGACCAATGCTGGAGTGCAGTTTACAGTTCCAAGCTCTCAGTGGGTTCAGGTCAGATCTGGTCTTCAGCTGACTCCATTCTTGGTTAGCTTTCCTCTATGATCTGACCCACTTTCCTTGAACGTCTGTGGGTTTTGGTACCCAGGGGAGTCCTGAAATCAATCCCCCACAGATACTGACTGTATGTTTGTTGAAGGAATGGCTGAATAATGTGATTCCTGAGATTTTGCACACAGATTGCTGTGAATTCCAGAGGGCTCTGATTCTAGACTTTTCCTCTCACCACAATTTGATAGTCTTCAACCACTGCCAGGTGGTCACTGCTGCTCAGTGCCTGCTATTCAGTTCTAAATGACTTTGTCACACACACACACGTATCTTAACCAATTCTCCCTCTAGGTCTTCACAGTCATCCTTGTCCCTAAATTCTCTGCAGATAATTTTTCTTCCTTCCTTGTTGCAAAATTTTAAAACAAAAATGATTAAGAAGTGTCTTCAACTAGGACGAAAATAGAGCACTCACTGAAGCAAAATGAATAAGGTGGAAATAGACCTTAATGCGTATATTGAAAAATTGGCCTATCACAAATTCCTGAGGAAAGGAAGAATTTCAGTTTGGAGAAAACTGGTTCATTATTCTAGAAGTAATAGTTGTATCCTAATTCTCCACTTGTTCCATCCATCAAATTCCAGATATACAGATATACACAATATAGTGTAAAAACTAAAAAAAACTCCAAGCAGGCAAATATTTTATCTCCAAATAAAAAATGCCTTTTAAAGACATTACCAGAGGGTCGGGACCAGCAGTTAGCGTAATGGCTATGTTGCTGGACTCCCTGTAGTTGACCGCGGTTCTAGTCCCGGAACCGGTGGCTTAAACTCACTCCAAGCATGTGTGCGTGCGTGCCCAAGATCCTGAGAGGAGAATGGAGGAGAAGGGATTGCGGCGTGACCATCCCCCCTGGAGGGTGATTTCTTGCTTTCTGTCTTTCTGTCTCTCTCTTTCTGGCGAGCGCATGCGCCCTATAGCGAAAAGCTCTCATAACAAAACAAAACAAGCAAACAAACAAAAACAAACAAACAAACAAAACATTACCAGAGGGTCCATAAGCTTGCCAGAGAGAGACAGAGATACAGAGAGAGAAAGCGAGAGGGAGAAAAATAAGCACCCCTCAATAGGGTATGGTCATGCTGCCATCCCTGTTCTTCATTTCTCCATTGTGTTGGAATTTGGGGCATGTACATACATGTGCCTGCCATGTTTCTGAAGTCACCAGCTCTGGGACTCAAACTGTGCAGCTGGCCATGTAGTATCCAACTCCCTCAACCTGCAGGCCATAGGCTGGTATCTAACTCTTAATTTTAAGTTGTTTCCTTTCTGTGTTGTAACGTCCCTCTGTTATGGCCACACCTTCAGAAAGTCTGTTCTACAAAGTAAGATAGGCTTTTTTTTTTTTTTTTGGAGAGATTTTCACTATAGGGCTCGCCAGACAGACAGAGAGAGACATAGAGACAGAAAGCGAGACATCACCCCCCAGGGGGGATGGTCACGCCGCAATCCCTTCTCCTCCATTCTCCTCTCGGGATCTTGGGCACGCACGCACACGCGCCCGGCGTGAGTTTTAAGCCACCGGGTCTGGGACACGAACCGCGGTCGACTACGTGGGAGTCCAGCAACATAGCCATTACGCTAACTGCTGGTTCCCAAAGTAAGATAGGCTTTTAAGAAAGAAAGAAGAGGAAAGTACTGTTGAGGGAATCAGAACAGGCCTGTCAAATATATGCAGATTCATTACTTTGAACTAAAGGCAGTTGAGAAACAGGCAGATGCAGGAAGGACCCTCACCCCACAACTTTCCCTACCTAAACGCAGGAAATAAATTTCCTACAAGAAGGTATTTCTCTCTGTACCAGGGAGAGGAGAATATAATCACTGGAGATGGGAATTGATGCCAAGGTGAATCGGTACACACAAAACTCACTAAAGTAATGTCTATGATCCGTTAGTTTCCTTCCTATACTTTCTAATCACTTTTCTATAGCTTACCACCCTTAGCCAAAACAACTTTTCCCATTGTCTTTTCATGTCTTAAAAATGTGTTTATTTATACTAAGGCCTCTACAAGTGTGTTAAAAAAAAATTAAAATGTTGGGACCAGCAGTTAGTGTAATGGCTATGTCGCTGAACTCCATGTAGTCGACCATGGTTCGAGTCCCAGACCTGGTGGCTTAAACTCACGCCAGGTGCATGTGCGTGAGTGCCCAAGATCCTGAAAGGAGAATGGAGGAGAAGGGATTGTGGTGTGGCCATCCCCCCGGGGGGTGATTTCTCACTTTTTGTCTCTCTGTCTCTCTCTGTCTTTCTGGCGAGTGTATGCGCTCTTTAGCAAAAACCTCTCAAAAAAAAAAAAAAAAAAAAAAAAGAAAATGTTAACGTCAAATAAAATGGTATGTTTTTGACCCGTTAATGTGTTTTCTGTCAGCTCTATTTACAGGTCCCAGACCCAGAATTGATCAGGTTGTAGAAGAAATCCCTCCCCCTTTATTGTGCAGTGTTTGATGTGAGTAGGGCTACAGGTAACCAGTATATGCCAGAGGTAAGACCCAAAATGGCCATGATTATGATTTTCTTGAAAATTCTGGAATCGCCACAGTATGTCCAATGGATGCCTGAATCATCGATTTTGTTAGCAAAGCAAAGACACCTCAAAAGACCAGAAACTGTAAGGGCTTTTGGGTTGTCGTTATATCCAAGAGACAGGTGGTGCCTGGCTCTTCCAGGGTAGTCACGCTAACACACTGGTGTGGGAAGGACCATCATACGCCTTCCTCAGCCTGCAGAGTAATGGCTGTGCTGGTCCTGAGGCCTCCAGGCTTCGGGCTCTGAAACCAGGAGAATGCGTTCCCTGAGCTGATGAGCTGATGAACTGAGGGCAGCACAGCCTCTCACATGGAGGGCTGCAGGCCTCAGGGTCTCAGGTGCCATCTCCGTGTCTAGTTCGGTGAGGATTTACAGCCTGGAAAGTCACTGTGGAGATCATCTCCTGGGCTCTAGATTTATACCTCCGGCTAGTACATTTTTTCTATTTATCTTTCATTCATTTTTGCTTTTTTTCTCTCCACATGCACTTGCTGGAAAGACAGAGACAGAGAGACAGAAAGTGAGAAATCACCCTCCATGGGGGATGGCCATACAGCAATCCCTTCTCCATTCTCCTTCTGGGGTCTTGGGCACTTATGCACACGCACCCAGCCGCTGGGTCCAGGACACGAACCAGGGTCTACTACGTGGGAGTCCAGCAATGTAACCATTATACCACCTGCTGGTTCCATTTCCGCTTTTATCTTTAGTAATGCTGTCCTTCTATTTCCACTGTGATAACTGTATTATTACTTTTCCAAGCTCAGTGTCCTTGAAGTAAACCCGACAAGGAGTTGGAGAATCCATAACCATAACGAACAACTTCAAAGCACTTTCACACCAAAAGCACGTAGGACGAAGAACATTAAAAATGAAAAGAGAGTTTAAAAGATTTGAAGATGTCAGTTAAGAAGTTTGAAAATATGCACAGGAAATTTTGAACCCAATAAATAAGAAATCTCTCTTCATCTCAAACTCTTGTCATTTCAAAATAACAGCATGTCCTGTGGTGGTTAAGGTGCCGGGTCCCACGTGGTGGGCTGTGCAGTTTGAGTCCCAGACCTGGGAGCTGGAGAACCACGTGTGTGCACGTGGGCCCAAAGTCCTAAGAGGACACTGGAGGAGAAGGTATTGCAGCGTAGCCATCCCCCCCAGGGGGTGATTTCTCATTGTCCCTTTCTCTCTCTGTCTCTCTGGTGGGCACACACACCCTATACCAAAAAATAAAAATAAAATAAAAAAAAAAATAGCAGTCATTAAATAGACTACAGAAGTTTTTTTTTTTTTCTTTTTTTTTCTTCTTTTTTTTTTTTTTTTAAATTTCCATAGGGTGCGTGTACTAGCCAGAGATGGAGAGAGAGAAGGTGTGGTAAAGAGCATCCCCCAATGGGGAGTGGTCATGTGGTCATGACCACAATCCCTCCTCCTTCCTTTCCTGTTGGAATTTTGGGTATGTGTGCATGCATGCCCAGCATGTTTTTCAAGTTGCAAGAGCTGGGACTGACTGTGGTTGGCCATGAAAGATCTGGCTCCTTTCATTGTTAGGCTACAAGGCTGGCCTGGCCACAAAGAAAAAAAAAAATTTTAAATGATTTTATTTAACTTTATTTATTTATTTATTTTATCTGACTTGAGAGGGACAAAGCAAGTGAGAGAGAGAGATGGAAAGAGAGAAAGCAACTCGAATCAGGACTCGAACTGCCATCAACTGTGTGTGAATCTAGCTGCTAGCTACCATGCCACCTGCCAGGCCCCACAAAGACTATTTTAATAAATTCCAAAACCCATAACAAAATACAATATCCTTGACTTCCAATGGCATTACATCCCAATAAACCTACTGTAAGCTGAAAATATCCAAAGTCGAAAATATATTTAAGGGGCCAGGAGGTGGCATGGTAGGTGAGATGCTGGACTCCCATGTGGCTGACCGTGGTTTGAATTCCAGACGTAGCAGCTTGAAACTCATGCCAGATATGTGTGCATGCATGCCCAGAATCCCGAAAGGAGAGTGGATTGCTGTGTGGCCATCTTCCCAGGGGGTAGCTTCACATTTTCTGTCTCTCTGTCTCTCTGGTGAGTGTAAGTGCTGATAGCAAAAATCTTTTTTAAAAAAATGTATTTAATACACGTAAGCTTACTAGCATCATAGTGTAGTCTACCCTACCTTAAATGTCTTCAGAATACTTATATAAGCCTAGAGTTGGGTGAAATCATCTAACAAAACGTATCTTATAATAAATTATATATATATATCATATATTCCTAATCTATTAAAAAAATCAAAATTTGAAATGTGAAGTTGGGTTTCTACTAAATGTGTATCACTATTACATCATTGTAAAGTTAAAAAATCATTACGTCTCTTGGATTAGAAATAAAATGCAGGGAGTTTTGAGCACCCAAGAACCTCTGCCCAGACTTCACCCTCCTGCTTCCCCAGTCTAGCCAGGATCCTACTAATTCTCTCTGTCTCTTTCTATCTCTTCTCTCTCTTTTTAATTATTAAACTTAGCTCTCTGCTGCTCTCTTGTCTTCTTTTGTCTTTCTAATTCTTACCTCCCTCTTGCCCCCATCAGATAAGACAATCAATAACCATTTATATTTGAGTGCATGTGGTTTTCATTTTTTGATAAAAAAATTTTTTTTCTTCTCATTTTTGTCTTTTTTTTTTTTTTTTTTCTATTCATTTTCCTTTTCTTTTTACCTTTCTCACTTTTCTGCTCATCGCCATACACTGATTTTCTAGACAGGTCTAGGTGCTCAGTAGCCAAATATCTGAATACTTTTAGGGTTAGATTAATCTCAATTTTCATTGAATCAGCTGTGCAAAGGGAGAAAAATGGTACTGCTTACAGACTGCAGGTCACCTTCTGCATTCTTCTGAATGCTCAGATTTAACTCCAAATAATAGGAAAAAACCTCAAATCCATCAGATGATGAGAAACCACCGCAGAGGCACAAGAAATATGAGAAACAAAGTAAATCTCTCTCCTCTAATGGAAAAAAGTAACTCCTCTCCCTCCACAAAGAATACAAGGGAACTTACAGAAATGTCAGATAAAGAATTTAAAATATTCATAGTGACAAAGGTAACGGATGCAAGAGAATAGAGACAACGAACTTCAGAAGATGCAGGAGAAAAGAGACACTGAGTTCCAGAAGGTGAGGAAGTTCTTGCACGATCTGAAAGAGGAGATAAACATCATAAAAAAGAATCAAATAGAATTGTTAGAGATGAAGGTGGTAATACAAAAAATCAAAACTTCCATTGAAAATATCAGAAGCAGATTAGATCACGCAGAAGATCGAATCTCAGATGTAAAAAATAGAAAAATTTACCTAAAAAATTTCACCTAGAAAAATTCACCATAAAGACTGAGAAAATGGGACCAGCAGTTAGCGTAATGGCTATGTCGTTGGACTCCCACGTAGTCACAATCCCTTCTCCTTCACTCTCCTCTCAGGATCTTGGGCACGCACGCACACGCGCTCGGCGTGAGTTTAAGCCACCAGGTCTGGGACTCGAACCATGGTCAACTACATGGGAGTCCAGCGACATAGCCATTATGCCAAATGCTGGTCCCAAAATCACTTTTCTTAACAAGGAATATTCTAATTTTTTACTGAAAATTAGAAGACCAGCTGCCACCATATTTTTTTTTTTTTCAGGAATGGGGGCTATGGAAAGGCCTCATGGTTCAGAAGGCAGATTTTCACTCATTTTCCACTGCCCCAGGCTGTTTATGTAGTTTAGAAAGTATTTCCACATTTAAAATAATTTTTTAAAAAGAATCATTTTTATTTAATGTTATTTATTTATTCATTTATTTATTTTTAGTCTCACTAGATAGATACAGAGTGAGAGAGAAAGCAAGCTGCCAGGTCTGGGACATGAACTGTAGCCGGCCATGTGGGAGTCTAGTGCTCTTAACCACCATGCCACCTGCCGGCCCCTCCACATTTTATCTTGAAAGCAAAAGCCACTGTAGGGAGATATCGCCCTGGATGGTGAGGTCTGTTGGTAGTAAAAGTGGTACTCCTTACATCCATTACCAAAATGAGAATTAAATGACTCAGGACTCACATGTTAGTGGGTGAGCTGGGATTAGTTCTGCTAGTTTCTGAAGTCAAGTGCTTTTCGTATTCCAGAAATACCTCAGAATTTCCACCTGATGATAGTTTTCTCCTCCTCGTTCTCGGTGCCCTTGTGGTTTCAATCTCTATTCCTCTGAGTTAGGAGTTAGGAGGCTTTGTGGTAAATTCACGTGTGCAGTTTCTCTTCTTGGATCTTTTTTTTTTGGAGAAATTTTTGCTCTAGGGTGTGTACAATCACCAGAGAGACAGAGAGAAAGCAAGAAATCAAGCCCTGGGGGAGGGCATAGTCCCACTGCAATCCCTTCTCTTCTGTACTTCTCTTGGGATTTTTG
Source organism: Tupaia tana (assembly GCA_026018925.1). NCBI lineage: Eukaryota > Metazoa > Chordata > Mammalia > Scandentia > Tupaiidae > Tupaia > Tupaia tana. The sequence goes on along the minus strand of JAKSZU010000027.1, from coordinate 24,591,961 downwards.
GCAAGCACACACATGCACCCAGCGTAAGTTTTTTTAAGTCGCCAGGTCCAGGGCTTGAACCACAGTTGACTATATGAGAGTCCAGCAACGTAACCATTATGCCATCTGCTAGTCCCTCCTCCTTTTGAATCTTTTTTTTTTTTTTTTTGGAGAGGTTTTTGCTATAGGGCAGGTGCGCTTGCCAGAGAGACAGAGAGAGACAGAGAGACAGAAAGTGAGAAATCACCTCCCAGGGGCGTGGCCACACCGCATATCCATTCTTTTCCATTCTCCTCTCGGGATCTTGGGCATGCATGCACACGCGCCCAACGTGAGTTTAAGCTGCCGGGTCCGGGACTCGAACGGCGGTCAACTACATGGGAGTCCAGCGACATAGCCGGTATGCTAACGGCTGGTCCCCTCCTCCTCTTGAACCTTAAGTCCAAATTATTTTGTGAGGACAATTAGAGCCTTTCCTGTGTCTGGTTTGGCTTTCTTCAAAGTGGAGTGGAGGGAACAAATGACTGTCAAGGTCTAATCTTGGCAGTCATTGAGTGGTGGGGAGGGGGTGGTGACATAGCCATTACCCTAACTGCTGGTTCCCAGATACGATGATTTTTGAGAGAGTCACTGAGAATCACAACAGTTCCTCTAGACAGCAGGTTTGGAAAATGTGATCCTTAGGCCAGCCAGTGGGCACCTTAAGGTGCCTGGACCCTACTGAACTCACATGGCAGTTTGAATCAAGGGTCTGGAAAAACATGCTGGGCTACTGTGCAAATGTGACCACAATCCTCCAAGGAGAAATGGAGAAGGGATTTGCCCAACCTGGGGTTGGGCAAATAAAGAAAAACTGTGATCACCAACCAGTAACAATTACATTACCAGTAACTTCATAGAAAAATGCAAAAGCAGGACCAGCAGTATAATGGCTATGTCGCTGGACTCCCATGTAGTTAACTGGGGTTCTAGTCCCGGCCGGTGGCTTAAACCCATACTGGGGGCGTGTGCACACCTGTCCAAGATCCCGAGAGGAGAATGGAGAAGGGATTGCAGCGTGGCCATCCTCTGGGGTGGGGGTGATTTCTCGCTTTCTGTTTCTCTCAGCAAAACCTCTCAAAAGAAAAAGAAGAAGAAAAAAAAAAAAAGGATAAAAAGCAAAGGCCCTATCCAGACCTAAGACAGAAGTTCTGCGAGGCTAGAAACCCACACTCCAGGAGACTCTGCTGCTAAAGTTTGAAAACCACCGCGTAAATCTGAATGGGCACTGGGTCTAACCTATCTGGTGGTGGGAATTTGAAAACACAGAGTTTTGAAAGTCACCATCAATTCGAGATAAAAAAGTGTGGCCCGTTTTCTCACTTGAAAGAAGACAGATAATTCACAGTCGTTGCTTTTCTAAAGGGGTGGGAAACCCCAAGGCGCCTGTTTCTGAGCCATTAGTCACCCCGATTATGCCACCGTGTCCACCTGAGCTCTGGAGAACGAAAGAAAGGAAACAGAAGAAGTAAACAGAGTACAGGGTAAGATAATAACAGAGGACGAGGGCGCGGGGACACTGCAGACCCCAGGCCACAGCAAACACCGGAGCTATTGATACACCCCCTCACCCCAGGCCTTGCGGCCTTTAGGATTGACTGACGGTCCATGCTACCGCCCACTTCCAAGTCCTAGCCAATAGGAACCTAAACACTCAGCCAATCAGAGCCCGGCGATTCTTTTGTGTCCTGCGTGCTGCCATGGAGTCGCGATGGGCGGGGTATTACGGAATTAGAATTGAACGTGGCTGTCACTTCCGGGCCCTAGCCAATAGGAACGGAAACAGTTCAGCCAGTCAGCGCCCTGCGCTCCTTCCGGCGTTCTGCGTGCTGCCCTGGAAACGGGGTGGGCGAGTCCACACGCGGAGGGGTGCGCAACCCGAGAGGTCGGACGCTACTGCGGAGCTTCTCGCCCTCGCTCATTGCGTTCTCCCCGCTCCCGGGCCTGTGGACCTGTCCCGAGGCGGAGGCCGAGACGACGCGCTCGGCGGGAGCCGTGAAGTGCGCTGGCGGCGTCTCTCGATCGGGCGGCCAGGTGCGTGGTGGTGGCTGTTTTCCGTGGCTGAAGCCCATGGTGGCGTCTCCCTCAGCCCTCGAAGAGAACGCAGGTCCGGAGGGGGCCGCCCTTCCTCCTCCCGTGCGTGGACGTGGTCTCCATGCCGACCCCGTGGCGGCCTTTGCGTGCTGGGCTTTGGGGCCTGCCCGCGCGCCCGACTGTGGGCTCGCGTTCAGCTAGAAGCCCCACGTGACTGTGTCGGGGCGCGGGTCGGGCCCTCGGTGCCTCTCCGCGGACCCGGGTGCGGGGAGATTCGGGGCGTCGGTCGTTGGAGTGCGCCGACGCCACCTCGTGACTCCCGGGCCCGGCCGTGTGGCCCCGGGCTCGGGGCGGCCTCGCTGACAGCGTCCACGGCGCAGAGAGGCAGGGGATTCAGCCCAGGTCCCCGAGTTGAGCGCCCGTCGGTCAGCGGAGGACTTGGCACACCTGCTGGGAGATCGCTGGGCCCCTCCTCCGAGCCTCCCAGCCTAGGTCTGGGGCGGCTGCTGTTGATTTGCATCTGGATTACGTTTCTTTGTGGTGCTGGTGCGGGAGTCCACGGTCTTGAAGAAGATGGGGGCCAGCAGGTGGTGTGGTGGTGAAGATGCCCGACTTCCATGTGGTGGACGGAGGTTCGAGTCCTGAACCCGGTGGTGTGAAAATCATTCCTGATGCCTATGTCTGTGTGTTCAAAATCAGGGAAGGAGGGACCAGCAGGTGGCATGATGATTAAGGTGCTGGACACTCCCACATGATTGACCACGGTTCAAGTCCTGGACCTGGTGGCTTGCTTTCTCACTTTCCCGCTCTCTTTGTGTGTGTCTCTCTGTGGTCAAATTAAAGTAAATGAATGAATACATAAAATTAAATAAATCATTTTAAAAAATCTGGGAAGAGGAATGGAGGAGGAGGGATTGCGCTGTGACCCTGAGGTTGGGGGTTGTGGGTAATATCTCATTTTCCCGCTCACTTCTCTGTCTTTTCAGGGAGCACACGTGCATTATGACAAAAACCTTAAAAAAAAAAATCCACAGAAAGTTTCTGGTATTGACCTGAGTATACCTATCACCTGGTCTATTTCAGACTTTGTTGAGAGTAGGACATGCCCAGTAACTTGTTTTTTTTTTTTTGAGAGGTTTTTGCTGTAGGGCACGTGCGCTCGCCAGAGAGACAGAGAGACAGAAAGCGAGAAATCACCCCCCAGGGGGGATGGCCACGCCGCAATCCCTTCTCCTCCATTCTCCTCTTGGGATCTTGGGCACGCACGCACACGCGCCCGGAGTGAGTTTAAGCCACCGGGTCCGGGACTGGAACCGTGGTCGACTACATGGGAGTCCAATGACATAGCCATTATGCTAACTGCTGGTCCCCATGCCCAGTAACTTCTAAAAAAAAATTATTTATTTTAATTTGACCAGAGAGGGAAACAGAGCCTGCATGAACAGGCAAGCTGCCAGGTTTGCTGCCAGGTTCAGAACTCCAATTGGGGCTGGCTGTGTGGGAGTCCAGTGCCCTTAATCACCGCCACCTGCTGGCCCCATGCCTAGTCACTTTTTTTTTTAAAGAATTATTTTATTTAACTTAATTTACTTATTTATTTATTTTAACTTGACCAGAGAAGGACAGAGGGAGAGGGAGAGAGGGAACGTGAGAAAGCAAGCCCGCCAGGTCCGGGACTCAAACTGTGGCCAGCTATGTGGGATTCCAGCGCCCTTTACCACCAGGCCACCTGCCAGCCCACATGTCTGGAAACTTTTAAATGACTCATGTGCACTGATTTCTGGCCTGTCAGATGTTTCTTAGGAGAGTTTGTAGATTAAAACAGGCTGGAAAGAAGCCCTCCACTGGGAGATAATGAGGAAGACTAAACTGTAGTGTCTTGCGGTGAGAAAATTGTGAAGAGGGACTGGCAGGTGTCGTGTTGGTTAAGGGTGCTGGACTCCCACATGGCTGACAGTGGTTCGAGTCCTGAACCTGGTAGCTTGCTTTCTCACTTTTCCTCTCTGTCCCTCTCTGGTCAAATTAAAATAAATAAATAAATAACGTTAAATAAAATAAAGAAAATTATAAAGAAATGTAAGAAAGGGATGACTCTGAAAGTCATGAGGCTATTTTAGGGAGCAGCAAGGTCTGTCAGTGAGAGGCTCAAAGACAGGCTTCTGATGTATCTGGCAAAATGTCATTTCCTGGGGGCCAGGAGATATGGCATAGTGTCATGTTGCTAATCTCCCATATGGCTGACCACTGTGGTTCAGCTCCTGGACCCGGTGGCCAGGTGTGTGTGCGCGTGCATACCCAAGATCTTGAGAGAATGGAGGAGAAGGTACTGGGGTGTAGCCATCCCCCCCTGCGGGGGTGATTTCTCACTTTGCCTTTCACTGTTTGGCCTTCCCTCCACCCCCACCCCCCAACTCCTGTCCTAAGGCAAAAAACCCTAAAAACATCCCCAAAATGCTATTTCCTGTTCCAGGTGGTGATTACAAGGGTCTCTGTCTTCCTTTTAAAAAAAAAAAAAAATTTATGGGACCGGCAGGTGGCGTGGTGGCTAAGGGTGCTTGACTCCCACATGGCTGATTGTAGTTCAAGTCCCAGACCTGGCAGCTTGCTCTCTTACTTTCTCTCTCTCTCTTCTTCTCTTGTTAAATTAAAAAATAAAACAAATTAAAAAAATTATTATTATTACTTCTTAAAAACAATTATTTTGTTAAACTTTATTTATTTTTAATTTGACCAGAGAGGGACAAGAGTGAGAGAGAGAGGGAAAGTGAGAAAGTAAGCCGCCAGGTCTGAAATTCGAACCGGGTTCGGCCATGTGGGAGTCCAGCTCCCTTAACCATGTCACCTGCCAACCCCTATTATTACTATTTTTTTATTCACTAGAGGCAGGAGAGGAGAGAAAGAGAAAGCCTCCAGGTCTGGGACTGAGACTGAGGCTGGCTGTGTGGAAGTCCAGCGCCTTAACCATCTTGCCACCTGCTGGCCCTGGGTGTCTGTCTTCTAATAACTCATTAAATTGTTTAAAATATACTCATTTATTTTGTGGGGACTTACGTTATTTTTCATTTTACAATTTTGAGGTTATAGATTTTCAAAAATCATTTTATGAAAGTCTTTAAAGTGAAACCTCTTTGCACAGAGTCAAAAGAGAAAATTAGTCATGGGAATTTCAGACTCGAAAGATAACTTAGAAAATAATCTGATCCAATTCTTATTTTATTCTAAGGAAAGTGAGTCCTACAGAAGGGAAGTAATAAACCACCCTAGTAATTGATGAGTTTTGTTAACTTCAGGCTGTGTGCTCCGTCACATGTGGATACTGAGTAAATGCTAAGGAAATGGATTTTGCCTAAATCAAATCCAAAATTTTCACATTTTATTTAGTACTTTTTTTTCTTGTGGCTCTAAACCTTATTTTCAAGAAAGCAATTTCTCATCTTATGTAAACTCTTTTAATTTATCTAATCCTGATGTATTCTCTAATGCGTCCAACTTGTGAACATTTAATTAAGATATTTGATTGTTTCTGGCTTAATAGCTTCTCTCTTTTTTTTTTTTTTTTTGAGAGGTTTTTGCTATAGGGAGAGACAGAGAGACAGAAAGCGAGAAATCACCCCCCAGAGGGATGGCCACTCTGCAATCCCTTCTCCTCCATTCTCCTCTCGGGATCTTGGGCACGCACGCACACGCGCCCGGCGTGGGTTTTAAGCCACCGGGTCTGGGACACGAACCGCTGTCAACCACGTGGGAGTCCAGTGACATAGCCATTACGCTAACTGCTGGTCCCAATAGCTTCTCTATCTTAATATAATGTCTGTTTAATCTTATTTTAGTTATACACATACTATGTTGACTATTTTTTTGTTTTAAAAATTATTAATTTAATTTTATTAATTATTCTTATTATTATGTTTGCTATATTGCACATGCATTTACCAGAGAGAGGCGGACAGAGTAAGAGAGAAAGCAAACCTGCAGGTCCAGGACTCGAACTGTGGTTGACCATGGATGTGGGAGTCCAGTGCCTTAACCACCATGCCACCTGCCCATCCCATACTATATTGTCTTCTGGCTACACATTATTCCAGTTAAGATTGCATTTTTTTGGACCAGCAGATGGCATAATGGTTACATCACTGGACTCCCACATTGTCTACCGTGGTTCGAGTCCTGGGCCGGGTGGCTTGAAACCCATGCTGGGCACGTGTGCGTGCATGCTCAAAATCCCAAGAGGAGAATGGAGGAGAAGGGATTGTGGTGTGACCGTCCTCCCTAGGGGCTATTTCTTGCTTTCTGTTTCTCTGTCTCTCCTGCAAGCGCACACACCTTATAGCAAAAAAATCTTTCTAAAACCTTTTTGTTTACGGTTTTTGCCATAGGGTGAGTGCGCTCACTGGAAAGGGAGACAGAGAGAGGGAAGGTGAGAAATCACTGTCCATTCTCCTCCTGTGATTTTGGATATGCACACACGTGGCTGGTGTGATTTTCAAGTTGCTAGGTCCAGGAATTAAACCGCTGTTGGCCATGGGGAAGTTCAGTGCCTTAATCACCTCATCACCTACTGGCCCAAGATCACATTTTCTTAACATGTATCAAATGTCTTGACTTGGGCAAAAACTGAAGTACTCCGTGACATAGAAGTAGAGCGATTCATGGCAGGTACCAGAATCTCCGAGGGCAGGGTGGGTCAGTGGGGTTTCAGAGAAAAAGATGAGCAGATACAAGAGTGCATGTAAAGAAGTGGGATAGGTTCTGGGACTGTACACTACAGCTGGGTGAACATGTCGCTGACAATTCAATACATATTTACTCCTCCCCTCCAAAAAAGGGGGGGGGAAACTAGAACTATTACGGAATGAGTACAGCATTATGTAATATTCAGTGTTGGACAAGGTGTCCTTGATTACTGCACACTACATACATGTGCTTTGAAAAAACATACTGTACCCCATAAAGATGTACAATGATTATCTGTAAACACCAGAAATCATAACTAAAAAAAAAAAACAAACTATATTTTGGTGAGTCAAGAATCAGCATTGGGGACCAGCAGGTGGTGTGGTGGTTAAGATACTGGACACTCCCACATGGTCGTTAAGATGCTGGACACTCCCACATGGCTGATCATGGTTCAAGTCCTGAACCTGGTGGCGTGCTTTCTCACTTTCTCTGTCTCTCTCTGCTCAAATTAAAATAAATGAATGAATAAATAAAATTAAATAATTCTTAAAAAGAAAAAAAGAATCAGAATTACCCAGTGTGGTGGTGCAGGGTAAAGCCAAGTTCTGTGAAGCTAAAGCTGTTTGAGAGGATCTGAGGTCATACCCAAGCCTGCATGTATGCCATCGATCCTGGCTGAGGTTGCAGGGATTGTGGTGTGAGGTTGAGGTTGTCCTCCCCTTCCCTCTCATTCTTTCTTTCTGTCATGGAAGAAATGGATAATGGCCCCTGCCAGTGGTATGGTGGTTAAGGTGGCTGGATCCCACATGGCTGTCTGAGTGCTTCGCGGCTGGACCTAGTGACTTTGAGGAACATGCTGGGTGCATGTGTGTGCATGCTTAAAATCTCGAGAATGGAGAAAGGATAGTGATATGACCATCCCCCTGAGCGGTACTCTCTCTCTTACCTTTCTCCAGCAAGTGCATGTGCCCTCTAGCAAAAACAAAAAACAAAACAAATAAATGGATAATTAAAAAAAAAATGTCTGATTGGTTTTTCTTAATGGTTTACTTTTACAGAGAAGTGGAATGTAAAAGGAATTTAGGAAAACTACATTAAAAAAATACTAACCTTTGCCTTTTTTTGACTTTCTATTTATTTTAATTCAGAATTCTCCCACATCTTTTCTACTTATAATTAAAAAAATTTTTTTCGTTAGTTATCTGGTTTCTTTTGATGTGTTCTATACACCAGGTTTACAATGCAAATAATTACATGTAATTACTGGTCTATAACTTTTTACATAGGCTTTTTCCTATTTTGCAGTAAATTTTAATTTCATTGAAAAATGGAGTCAGATAATTAGCTCATACTAGATTTTTTAAAAAAAGAATTATTTAATTTATTATTATTATTATTTACTTTGCTACAGGGCATGTGTGCTCATGAGAGAGAGAGAGAAAGGGAGGAAGGGAAAGTGAGAAAGTAAGCCACCAGGTCAGGGACTTGAGCCACGGTCATCCATGTGGGAATCCAGTGCCTTAATCACCATGCCACCTGTTAGCCCCAGTGTGAGATTCTTACATCTCTGGTTCCTTATGCCAGTACAGGGTTCAACAAACTATAGCTTATAGGCCAAATCTTGCTCCTGGCCTATTATTATTTTTTTAAAAATAATTATTTAATTTCATTTATTGTTATTATTTTTAATTTGACCAGAGAGAGACAGAGGAAAAGAGAAAGAGAGAGTGAGAATGCAGGCCGCCAGGTCTGGGACTTGAACCATGGTCAGTTGTGGGAGTCCATTGCCTTTAACCACCATGCCACCTGCCAACTCCTCCTGGCCTGTTTTTATATGACTGACAATTGAAGAAAAGTTGTTAGTTTTTAAAAATGATTTTAAAAAATCGAAAGAATATTTTGTGGCATATAAAATTGTATGCACAGAGGTAGTATGCTGCTCAAGGGAAACTGGATCTCACAGGGCAACTTGGGGTAGGAGGCATGGCCCCATCAGCCTGCAGCACGCCAGGGAGGCCTGTGGGTGCCCAAGATCAGATGGGTTGGAGGACTGGAGGACGAGGATTGTGGTATGATAGGACTCTGTGGAAGGTGAGTACTCCCCTTCTCTCTCACATGCGCCTGACATGATTTTCATGCTGCTGGGCCTGGGACTCGAACTGCTGTCAGCCATGTGGGACTCCAGTGCCTTCACCACCACACCACCTGCTGACCAGAGAGAGATTTTTTTTTTTTTGCTATAGGGCATGTGTGCCCACTGGAGAGATAGAGATGGAGAGAGAGAAAGTGAAAAGTCACCCTCTGTGGGGGACTATGCTGCAATCCCTTCTCCTCCATTCTCCTCTCAGGATTTTGGGCATGCACGCATATGTTCCTGGTGTGAATTTTTTTCTTTTTTAAAGAATTATTTAATTTTATTAATTAATTCATTTATTTAAATTTGACCAGAGAGGGACAGAGAGAGAGAGAGACAGAGAGAAGAAACGAGAAAGTAAGCCCAGGTTCAGTTTACAGGCCAATCTCCATATGCCCAACCAAACTATACATGCCTGTTAATACTGGCTAATTAAAAGGCTCGATGGGACCAGCAGTTAGCATAATGGCTATGTTGCTGAACTCCATATAGTTGACCGCGGTTCAAGTCCCGGACCTGGTGGCTTAAAATTCACACCGGGCGCATGTGCGTGCATGCCCAAGATCCCGAGAGGAGAATGGAGGAGAAGGGATTGCAGTGTGGCCATCCCACCTGGGGGGTGATTTCTCGCTTTCTGTCTCTCTGTCTCTCTCTGTCTGCCTGGTGAGCGTATACGCCCTGTAGCTAAAACCTCTCCAAAAAAAAAAAAAAGCTGGAGTAGGAAGTTCTGATGTGGTGAGACCATGTCAAAAATATCTATGTTGTTGGGACCAGCAGGTGGTGTGGTGGTTAAGGTGCTGGACACTCCCACATGGCCGACCACAGTTTGAGTCCCGGACCTGGTGGCTTCTTTCTCACTTTCCTTCTCTCTCTTTCCTCCTCTCTTTCCTCCTCTGTGTCTCTCTCTGGTCAAATTAAAATAAATGAGTGAATAAATAAAATAAAACAAATAATTATTAAAAAAAAATATCTATGTTGGACCAGCAGACAGCATAGTGATTAAGGCACTAGACTCCCACATGATTGATCACAGTTCAAGTCCCAGACCTGGTGGCTTGAAATTCACACCAGGGGGATGAGCAGGTGACGTGGGTTAAGGTGTTGGACACTCCCACATGGCCAACCATGGTTCTAGTCCTAGACCTGGACTTAGCCATTATACTTACTGCTTAGATAATTTTTGGGAAGTTTTACTTCTTTTTTTGGGGGGGGTCATAGTTTATGTTCAGAAGTTTAGGGCATGTATGCTTGCTAGAGAGAGAAGACAGAGACAGTGAGAGAGAAAGTGAGAAATTACCATTCTAAAGGGATGGCTATGCTGTAATCCCTTCTACTCCAATCTCCTCTTGGGATCTTGGGGGCACATGCACACACGCCTGGTGTGAGTCTCAAACCACCAGGTCTGGGACTTGAACTGTAGATGGCCATGTGGGAGTCCAGGGACCTAACTGCTATGCCATCTGCCGGTCCCTGTTATTATTTTGAATTTGATTATAATTTACTCAGATGGAAAGAGGTACATTACTTCAGCTTTATTGAGATGTGATTGAGAAACAATGATATATATTTAAGGTTTACAATGTGAGGTTTGATATATATGTTGCGAGTTTCTGGTAAATATTCTGTAGTCTAGTGTGTACAGTGTAATTCTCCCAGATACCAGTTTATGAAAAACCATTTTTCGGTATATTTTAAGTTTTTTTTAAATTAATTTCTCTATGAGTGAGGGATATGGGAGTGGGGGAGAGACAGATTGCAACCCATCCCCAGCCTCAGCCAGCTCCTGTCCTGGATACACAAATGCCTGGCCTTCTCAGAAAGGTCTTGGGATGTAAATCTGGAATCTTTCTATGTAGGTCAGTGTTGCAGAGTGATGCATTTCATTATTGTGCCACCATCAGGCCCTGAAATATTATTTATTTTTATTTTTATTTTTCTAAAGAGGTTTTTGCTATGGGGCGCATGAGCTTGCCAGACAGAGACAGAGAGACAGAAAGCGAGAAATCACCCCCCAGGGGGGATGGCCATGCTGCAATCCCTTCTCCTCCATTCTCCTCTCGGGATCTTGGGCACGCACGCACATGCGCCTGGCGTGAGTTTTAAGCCACCGGGTCCGGGATGAGAACCGCGGTCGACTACGTGGGAGTCCAGTGACATAGCCATTACGCTAACTGCTGGTCCCCTGAAAGATTGTTTTTAGTTTAATGAATACTTTATATTATTGTAAATATGTTGCTTAAGATAATTCGACTGTTTTACTTAATTCTAACTAAAATCTAATCTGATTAAAGGTTTTATCAAGTCCTTATTCACTCATGAAAATTAAGATGTTACATTGGCCAAGAAAATGCACTCATTTAACTGCTTATAACCTAGATAAAGGATGAAGTGCTTGGTTAAAATATTTTCTTGAGGGCCAGACCCATAGCCTGGTGGTCAAGGGAACCAGATCCCACATGGCCAACTGCGCAATTCAAATCTTGGAGCTGGTGGCTTGAAAAACACTCTGGGGACCTGGCGCCTTAAAAAACACAGAGTGTATGTGTGTGCATTTCCAGATTCTTGACAGGATGGAGAAATGGGGGAAAAGGGATTGGGTCGTGACTATGCCCCTGGAGGGGTGCTTTTTTCCTTTATTGCTCTCTGTCTGTCTTCTCTCTTAGGTAAGTACATGTACCCTCAGACAAATTAAAATAAATTAAAAAAATAAACTCGATTTAGATCAGTGTGTGTTGGACTTTTTCTGTAAAAGGCTAGAGTAGATATTGTATGGATTATATAGGACATCTAGTCTCTGTCACAGCTGTTCTACTCGCCGTTGTAGTCTGAAAACAGCCGTAGACAAATGTACAAAGTGAGTGGTTGTAGCCGTCTTCCAATTAAATTCCGAAAGTCCAAAAGCAGGGAGCAGGCCTGGTTTGGCCAGTGAGCCAGTGTTTTGCTGATCCCTGACTTTGAGTAAATATTTGGATTGACTCTTACAATCTCTCTGGATTAAGTAGAAGTATTACCATTACATCATTTTTATAAAGAATTTTCATATACACTATTTCATTTGCTTCTCCTAATTTTTAAAAACGTTTATTTATTCATAATAGCATGTGCATGGGCATTAGGGAGTCAGAGGGCAAGGAGAGCGAGAGGGAGAGAATTGCCCTGGATGGGGTCTGGCCACACCATGACCCTTCTTCCTTAGCCTTCCAGCTTGTCATGATCTTGGGCACTTGTGAGCCCATGCCCAGTGTGTTTCAGGTTTACCAGGCTAGGTATCTGAACCAGGTGGGGCATATGGGTTCCAGCTTCTCATAATTATTGAGGCTAAGGTGGGGCATACATTATTCTGTTATATGCAGTCTATTTTCCTTGTAACAGAGAAAATAAAAAAAGATATATTGACAAATCTCATTGGTTCTCTGGTTTTGTTATCTGTGTTTGAAATAGCTACTATTTCTGTTAAGATCTTTTTGATAGAAAGTTAAATATTGTTTTCTGAATTGTTTATTTTTTCCTTTGACTTTGTTTATTCCTCAAAAAGAATGACTCTAGTGTCCAACACTTGTAGATGAATTTTATGTATGCAATCAGATTTATTTACATGTTAAATACAGGCATGCAACTAGCTTGTATTTCTAAGTATTATTTTTGTTTACTTTTTAGGAGCTAGAGATGGTATTTTATTGTATATGAGAAATCGGTCCAGAGATGGAAAACTTCATTCTGTATGAGGAGATTGGCAGAGGAAGCAGGACTGTTGTCTATAAAGGAAGACGAAAGGGAACAATCAATTTTGTAGCTATTCTTTGTACTGATAAGTGCAAAAGGCCTGAAATTACCAACTGGGTAAGTGAAGTGTGTTTCCATCTGTCCAGGGAAAGACATGCTCTGATCAGGTAGAATAGGTAGCATGTGAACAGTAGCCATAGAATTTGCTGTATCAAATGACACGTTTTTGATCTGGAATAGGTGACCTTTTATCTGTTCAGTGTCACTTGTCCTGAAAAATGACTAATAAATATATCCCAGTAATCAACTCACGTTTTTCGTTTTGGTACAAGTCAGGGAAACTATATCCTCTGTTAGATAATTTGCTTTTACAATCTAGTGCATGAGCCTGGCACCGTAGTGCAATGATTAAATGCTGTGCATAGAAATTCAGCTTCCACATGGCCAGCTGCAGTTTGAATCCTAGCCCCAGTGGCTTGAAAAACACGCTGGGTATGTGTGCCTGCATGCTCTAAATTCTGACAGGATTGAGAACTGGAGAAAAAAAGATTCTGAAGTGATCATGCCCTTTTTGGGGGTGCTTTCTTGTTTTCTGTCTATCCAGTGAGCCCAGGTGCCCACTGGCAATAAAAGAAATGTAGCTTACAAGCCTGAAGCTTTCGAAGGACGAATACTGGAGAAGAGCGACTTGGGTTTGTAGTAGCTGTTTCACCGAATGACTGTATTTCTGGAAGCATACCTAGGTTTCTTATTTTTCTTTCTTTCTCTTTCTCATTTTAAAAAATTGTAGTAAAATAGACATAATATGAAATTTACCACGTTAATGATTTTTAACTGTACAGTTCCATCATACTATGTGTATTCATTTTGCTGTGCAACCATCCATCCACTGCCACTGTCCATCTCCAGAACTCTCTTTATTTTGTGGAACTGAAACTCTGTCCCAATTAAAGTATAGCTTCCATTTCTTCTCCTAGCTTTGTCAACTGTCATCATCCTGTCTCCATGATTTTGCCTACTCATGGCCTCATATAAGTGATATCATACAGTATTTCTCTTGCCTTTTTTTTTTCCTTAAGAATACTTTATTCTTTTTGTTCACCAGAGAGTGGGGAGGAAGAGAAGAAGAAAGCAACCCCGAGTGGGGTGTGGCCACTCCACAATTCCTCTCCTCCATTTTTCCTACCTGTCAGGATTCAGAGCACACACACAAGCATCCAGCAGGTTTTTCAAACCTTGGGAGAGGGCCCGCAGATGGCGTAGTGGTTAAGTCACTGGACTCCCACATGGCTGACCGCGGTTTGAGTCTCAGACTGGTGGCTTCAAACACAACGTGGGGCACCTGTGCGTGTGTGACCAAGATCCCAAGAAGAGAAGGAGAAGGAATTGCAGTGTGGCTATCCCCCCAGGAGTGATTCCTCACTTTCTCTCTCACTGTTTCTGTCTCTCTCTCTCTCCCTGACAAGTGAATGCACCCTAAGGCAAAAACCTCTAAAAGAAAAACCTCAGATCAAGCATTTGATCCTTGGTTGGCCATGTGGGATCCAGCTCCCTTAAGCACCAGGCTATGAACTGGTTCGCTATTTGTCTTTTTGTGACTTGCCTATTTCACTTAGTATGTCCTCGAGGTTCACCCATGTTGTAGCATATGTTAGAATTAACTTCTTTTTAAAGCAGAATCATATTCTGTTATGTATGTGTGTGTGTGTGTGTATATATATTTGTGTGTATGTGTGTATACGTATGTATGTACATATTTGTTTTCCATTTATGGGCCAGTGGTCACTTAGGGAGTTTTCATACTTTAATTTGTGACTAATGCTGCTATAAAAATGCATACACAAATATCTTTTTTGGGGGGGTGGGGGTTATAAACTAACCCAACAGTGGTACTGCTATATCCTGAGGTAATTGTTTTTTTAAATATTTTAAGGAGCCATCATACTGTTTTCCATAGCAGCTGTACATTTTAGCACTCAAACAGTGTGCAAGGGTTTTAGTTTCTCTACATCCTTACCAATACTTATTATCTGTTTTATTTTTGGTGTGTGTTTGTGGTATTTTAGATAGTGTCTCACTGTGTCAAGACCCTGCTGTCTCACTCTGTAAGTAGCTGGCACTACAGGTGTATGCCACCATACTTGGCTTTTTAAGGTGGGCCAGGAATGATCCCTGGCCTCCCACGTGGCCTCAGGCTGCCAAGTAGCAGTATCCAGCATGCGCGCCTACGGCTGGGCCAGAGAGACACAGAGGAGAGGGAGAAAGCAGCCCTCCAGTGGCTCACAGTCATGCTGCAATTCCTTTCCTCCATGTCTCTCCTGTTGGGATTTTAGGCACTCATATATGCCCAGCATGTTTTTCAAGCCACTGAAACTGGGATTTGAATTGTGGTCAGCCATGTGGGAACCTATTCTCTTAACTACCAGACTATGCAGATAGCCTCTACCATCAAGTGTAATGGCTATATAAAAATCTCACCAAATCAATTCCACCATTTTCTTACCATTTCCCTATTATATATTTAGGTGTTTCTTAGATACAAACTTTTTTTTCTTTTTGAATGAATGCTGTGTGTTTTTACAGGTCCGCCTCACCCATGAAATCAAACACAAGAATATCGTGACCTTTCACGAGTGGTATGAAACCAGCAATCATCTCTGGCTTGTAGTGGAACTCTGCACAGGTGGGTGTGTGTGCAGGTGCTATGGATGTAGCCACCTATGTACTATTAAACAGGTGGTGTGTGTTTTGTTACTTTGCTGCTATTTTCTATTGCAAGTATAAGTAGGGTTGACCTGAAAAGATATTACTCAATGGGTCTTAGGGAAGAGTAAAGAGCTAAGATATTTAGTAAAAGGAAATTCAATTTAGAGTTGACTTTACTTTGGTATGTTACTAAATTACCCACATAGAAATTTAGAAATAAATTTACATGGTGCTGAAATGATCAATTTTATTAGGAAATAAAAACATTTTACATGAACTAGTTAATTAATTAGCTGTTTCTAAAGTATTATTATTTAAAACATTATTTCATTTAAATTTTCCACATGGCGTGTGCACTTGTATGAGAGAGAGAGAGAGAGAGAGCGAGAGAGAGAAAACACCCCCTGAGGGGTTTGGCTACACCATAATCCCTTATCCATTTTCCTCTTGGGATTTTGTCCATGCGTGCACATGTTTCTCAAGCTGCTAGGTCTGGGACTCTAACCACCTAGTTGGCCCTGTGGCATCTAGCCATCTTAACCACCATGCCGCACACATCTTTTTGTTTTTATGAAAAGGAAAGTATACTTGCACTTTATAAAAACTTAAGCAATGTGGGAAAGTATGAGAGGGGTCATCAAAAAGTTCATGGAAAATGCATATGTTGAAAAAATATGCATGGATCTCAACTGTTTTACATTTTCCTATGAGCTTTTTTTTTTTTTTTTTTTAAATTACAAGAGGGCCTATGTGTTTGAGAGAGAGAGAGAGAGAGAGACAGAGAGAGACAGAGAGACCACCCTCCAGTGGGGTGTGGTCATATCTCAATCCCATCTTCTTTTTTCCCATCCTGTTAGGATTTGGGGCACACAAACACACATGCCTGGCATGTTTTTCACACTGGTGGGGCTGAGATTTAAACTGTGGTCAGCCATGAGGGATCTGTCTCCCTTAACCAATAGGCTATGGGGCTGACCCTCCACCAACATTTTCAAGTACCTTTGTACAAAATTGAACCAATACTTAGGGATACCCTGTTCTATACTGTTGCTTCTTACAGCTTGGGGTGCTATATATTGGGAGAAAGGTCACTATATATATATCTATATAAATATATAGATATCTGGCCTTTTAGTCTCAACATGGAGAGAAGAGTTTAACATGGAAAAATATAGTAAGTTATTGCTGTTAGTGTACGTTTAAAATATATTGAGTAATCAGGACCAGCAGTTAGAGTAATGGCTATGTTGCTGGACTCCCATGTAGTCGACCGCAGTTCGAGTCCCGGACCGGTGGCTTAAACTCACGCCAGGCGCGCGTGTGTGTGTGTGCCCAAGATCCCGAGAGGAGAATGGAGGAGAAGGGATTGTGGTGTGGCCATCCCGGAGGGGTGATTTCTCACTTTCTGTCTCTCTGTCTCTGTCTGTCTGGCGAGCGCACACGCCCTATAGCAAAAACCTCTCCAAAAATATATATATATATATATTGAGTAATAATAAAGGATCATTAGATACTAAGATATATTATGATTATTATTAGTTTTATAAGTTTTACCTGTTGGCATTTAGAATTATAAAACTTACTCATTAAAGAGGTAGTTTGACTTAATCTCTGATTTATTCTGCTGAATCCGTAGGAGAGACTGTGGCTGGATTGCAGCCAGCACTCGTTTGGCTCTATGCCATTTCATATAAGGAACTTGAGCATTTGTGTATTTTGGTACCGGTAGGGTGTCCTGGGGCCAATCCCCCATGGATACTGAGGGATGACTGTATTTATAGATACACACAGTGACAAGTTGATCAGGAGACGCCTCTAGTATTATGTTTTGCTTCAGCTGTTGTTTCCGAACCCTAACCAGGTATAATATCCTAAGTCTAAATTTTGCCTTGGTTTGGAACACTTCCACCAACACAAAATAAGCCAAACCCAAAATATCTCTTATCGTCATCATAGTAATTCTGACTGACTGAACCTCCAGAGGTCAGTTGAGATTTGTTGTTTCTGAATGTGGCTCTTGTAATCTTGACCCTTACAAAAAGTTTGTTGCTGGCATTTAGGTGGTAGAGATGTGACCAGGACCTTCAAAAAGTGCAGAAATGCAATTCCCGGTGTACCTGCCTTAGGCTGTCTTTCTCATCGATGGTGTACACTAAGGGTTGTGATTGTCCAGCCGTTAAGGAAAGATAATGTCTTTTTTGCCATGCAGTACTTTGCTTGCAGAATGTCATCTGACTTGGCTTAAACGTGAACAGACTACAGTTTGCATAACTTGAGATCCGTGCACAATTTTGGGTTAGTATTTAGCATTAATTTTTGAAGCTGCTCATCTCTTTTTTTTTTTTTTTTTTTTGGAGAGGTTTTTGCTATAGGGCGCGTGCGCTCGCCAGACAGACAGAGAGAGACAGAGAGACAGAAAGCAGGAAATCACCCCCCAGGGGGGATGGCCACGCCGCAATCCCTTCTCCTCCATTCTCCTCTCGGGATCTTGGGCACGCACGCACACGCACCCGGCGTGAGTTTAAGCCGCCGGGTCCGGGACTCGAACCGCGGTCGACTACGTGGGAGTCCAGCGACATAGCCATTATGCTAACTGCTGGTCCCGAAGCTGCTCATCTCTTGAGGGACCTGGGGGCATTGCCCTTTCGTGGTGTTGTTTACTGGTTATCACTCATGCAGGCAGAGAAGGCGCTTTCCTAGAGCTGGCTCTGGAGTTTGAGCACACTTTTTGGTGCTCAGATCGCTGTGCTCATTTGCGTGTTTGTTTCCCCTGCCAGACTGTCAGGTTACTCTCTTGAGTAATGCTTTTTTATTTTTATAAGGCACACCTGCCTGCCAGAGACACAAAGAGAACGGGGGAGAGGGAGAAACCATGGTATGTGGCCATGCTGTAATTCTTTCTCCATTTTTCCATCTTGGCAAGATTTTGGGCATGGGGACCAGCAGATGGCAGAATAGTTACATCGCTGAATTCACACATAGTTGCTCGTGTCGAGTCCCACACCTTGCTTAAAACTCATGCCAGGTGTGTGTGTGAGTGTGCCCAACATCCTGAGAGGGGAATGGAGAAGAAGGGTTTGCGGCATGGCCCTCCCCTCTAGAGGTGATTTCTTGCTTTCTGTCTTTCTGTCTCTCCAGCGAACACACGTGCCCTATAGCAAAAATCTCTTTGGAAAAAAAGAAAGATTTTGGGCACGTGTGCACACGTGCGTCTGTGTTTTTCAGGCTTCTGGCACCGGAATTTGAACTGCATGGCTGGCCCTGTGGGATCCAGCTCCCTAACCACCAGGCCACCGGGCCAGCCTCGATTAGTTTTGAATGCACAGTGTCTACTTGCATGGAACCTTTTGGAATCACTGTGTGATGCCGATAGACTCAGATGGGTGATTTTAATCAACTTCTTGCAGGTGGTTCCTTAGAAACAGTTATTGTTCAAGATGAAAACCTCCCAGAAGATGTCGTGAGAGAATTTGGAATTGACCTGATTACTGGATTACATCATCTTCATAAGCTTGGCATTCTGTTTTGTGACATTTCCCCTGGGAAGGTAATTCATGAAAGTTTTGATTTCCTAACTGCCTGTGGCACAATTTAGACTGCTTTCTCAAAGGTATTTTAGATAAAGTTTTGGCAGAGAACATCTTGCAATTCTGTTGCTTTTTTTTTTTTTTTTTTTTAACATAAAAGGAAATACACAGTCCAGTACATGTTGTGAATCCCTAATCCAAAAATTTGAAATCTGTGTTGCTCTGAAATGTGAAACTTTTTGAGCTCTGAAATGACACCACAGGTGGAAAATTCTACACCTGACCTCATGTAACAGGTCACAGTCAAAATGCTGCAGTACAGGGGCTGGATGGTGGCTCAGTGGTTAAATGTGATGAACTGCAAGGTGGACCCACAAGGGAAGGTCGCACACTGGGCATGCGTGTGCCCATGATCTGGGCAGGAAGGGGTAGATCACAAAGTCCAGATCCTGCTGGGGGCGCTGCAGCTCTGTCTCCATCTTTGTTTCTCTCTCTGTGTCTCTCTCCTTCATGGAATAAATAAGCCCCAAATCTGCTGTAATCCAAAATATTGCATAATATTACCTTTAGGCTACATGTAGAAGGTGAATATAAAACATAAATGAATTTTGTGTTTACACTTGGGTCCCATTCCCAAGATATTGCACTTATTAAGTGTGCAAATATCTCAAAATCTGAGAAAGCTTGAAATCTGAAACACTCTGGTCCCAAGCACTTTTAAATAAGGGATATCCGGTTTGTACTCTATTTCAGCTGCCCATTTAAGTCGCTTTTAGAATGTGAAGTCTCTCGGCCCTTCAGAGCTCTTTGAGTAACTCCTCAGTGCTGCCAAGGCATGTTGTGAATGATGAGCCTAGTGGCCCATGAAAGCAGACTGTCTTAGCTCTCCAATCAGAGTACACATTTATGAGCCATTATTTTAGTTGGATAATGGCATTCTTGGCTTTTTTGGGTATAAATAGTTATTTGCAACTAAATGTGCTTCATTCAGTGTAGTAGTCATGAAACCTGCTTAGTTTCCGAGTGGCAGTTGCTGACACTTAGAAGCCTGGGGATCCTGGACAAGTTACCCTGCTTCTTTGTGCCTTCGTTTCTTGTCTGTGATATGGAAATACATGTTTTCAGAGTGTTTGTGAGAATTGCCTGTCATATATAGGTTAAGCTTCTAGGGCACCTTTTTCTTTTTTTTTATAACAACACATGCTGCATGCACATGAAAAAGGGGTGGGGGAGAAAACAACACCGTCAATAGAGTCTCATCATGTTGCAGTCCCCCTTCTCCAACTTTTCAGGGTCTTGGGCTCCCCCACACCCCCACAAGTACCTGCTGTGCTTTTAGGCCAGCCAGGGGATCCGAACCTGCAACTATGACCTCCAGACATACAGGGCATTTATGTAACCACTGAGCCAGTCATTGTTCTTGTAGTAAGTGGCATCTACTACTGTCATTATATGTGTATATTTGTACAATATATATTTGTACAAGTTACTGGTGGGAGTTTTAACTTCTTTTCCTTCAATATATGCCAATCATTAATAAATGGAAAGTTGAACATTTAGTTTTTAGTTTTTTTTTTTTTTTCTTTCCGTTTTTGCTCTAGGATGAATGTGTTTGCCAGAGGGATTGAGAGAGAGAGAGAGAGAGAGAGAGAGAGAGAGGGAAAAGTGAGAAATCCTCTCTCAGGTGGGATAGCCACACCACAGTCCCTTCTCTGCCATTCTCCTCCTGGGATTTGGCATGCACGCACATGTATCCTGTGTGATTCTCAAGCCCCTGGGTCTCAGAATTGAACCGTGAAGCTGGCTTTGTGGGATCCAGTGCCTTAACCTCCTGGCCCTGAATATTTCATTTTAAAATTTTATTTTTCTAGGCCATCTTTATGAGAAGATAATTAGACATAAAAGAGAAAACTCCATCAAAGCTTTGTATGAGTACAAGTTCTTGTTTGAAATGTTAGTATATTTACTTCAAGGTGCAGCCACTTAACTCTCATTGTAGAGTTGAAAGTAGCTGTAGACAATATGTAAATGCATGTTTATGTTTCAGAAACTAATTATGGGGAACCAGCAGTTAGTGTAATGGCTATGTCGCTGGACTCCCACGTAGTCGACTGTGGCTCGCGTCCCGGACCCGGTGGCTTAAAACTCACGCTGGGCGCGTGTGCGTGCGTGCCCAAGATCCCGAGAGGAGAATGGAAGAGAAGGGATTGCGGCGTGACCATCCCCCCTGGGGGGTAATTTTTCGCTTTCTGTCTCTATGTCTGTCTCTGTGTCTTTCTGTTTGTCTGGCAAGCGCACGCGCCCTATAGTGAAAACCTCTCCCAAAAAAAAAAAAAAAAAAAAAAAAAAGAAAAGAAACTAATTATGAACCCTGAAATATGAATTTCATGGGGCAAGCAGATGGCGTAGTGGTTATGTCACCGTACTCCCATACAGCTGACCACAGTTGGAGTCCTGGACCTGGTGGCTTCAAAATCATGCTGGACCCGTGCGCGTGAGTGCCCAAGATCTCAGGAGGAGAAGGGAGGAGAAGGGATTGTGGCATGGCCATCCCCCCTCCCCACCGGGGGGGGGGGGCGGGGGTGATTTCTCACTTTCCCTTTCATTGTTTCTGTCTTTCTCTCTGGCAAGTGCATGTGCCTTAAGGCAAAAATTTTTTGAACTTCGTATAATTTTCACATTCCAAGAAATATTGTTATTTTAATTTTCTTCAACTGTTTGTAAATACAAAAAACTACTCTTAGTTCACAGCCATTCAAGAACAGGCAGTGGCTGGGATTTAATCCAGAGGCTATAGTTTGCTATTATCTGTAAGGGAGTTATTAATGAGATTTACTATCAGTCATTATGGTCTAAAAATTCAGTTCTTTTTTTTGTTTGCCAGAGGGTGTGTGTCAGGGACAGAAGATGGGAAAATGAGAAAGCACCCTGCATGGTTTTCAGGCCCCAGGGTCTGGGCTCAGACTGTGTAATTGCCAGATCCAGCACCTCAACCACCATGCACTACTGACCCCAAAGTTGCCTTTTATTTATTTATTTTGTTATATAAATTATACTTAATATAATTATTATTTGAAATTTTATTAAAAAATCTCTATACGTTGGCAAAGTCGAATTTATTTTGAACAGAGTGGAAGTAAGTGCTAAATAATTAAAGCATTTCAAAACAGTTTTTATATAATTTTAATTAGTCTCATTCTTTTTTATGTCTTAAATATAAATTGTTATATTGTTGCTTATGGTAATTTAGTTCTACAGTGGTATGTTATTCTTTGTTTAATGAAAACTAGTATGTTTGAAAAAAATAATTTTAAGAATGAAGTGTATATGGGCCAGCCCACGGCACAGTGATTATGTGCTGTGTGTAGGGGACTGTATCCCACGTAGCCACCTGCAATTCAAATGCCAGCCACAGATGCTTGGAAAACAAGTCAGGCACATGCGTTTGTGTGCCCCAAATCCTGATGGGAGGGAGAAGTGGAGAAAGGGACTGTGGTGTGACCATGAGAGAGTCCTTTCCTTATCTCAGGCCCCCTCTGCCTCCTTCTCTCGCTTTCCTTCTGGTGAACGTATGTACCCATGGCAATAAAACAGTTTAAATAAAAAGGTGTTTACACTTGCACCTTGCATGCAAACCAATAACGGAGTAGCAAATACCACTTCCATTATGTTTTTCAGTATCTTCTCAACCAGTGCAATAGAATGACGGTACCTTTCAGTGCTACACACAGGGACAGCAGCACAGGTGACTCAGAGTACCCTGCTTACCATGCCAGACAGCTGCGTGTCCATCCCACGGCACAGCCACTGCTTCCCTGGCACCATCCCATTAATTATGAGAGTAGGCTTCTTTTTTTTTTTTTTTTTTAAAGAATTATTTATTTATTCATTTATTTATTTTCATTTGACCAGAGAGAGACACAGAGAGAGACAGAGGGAAAGTGAGAAAGCAAGCCACCAGGTCTGAGACTTGAACCGTGGTTAGCCATGTGGGAGTGTCCAGCGCCTTAACCACCACGCCACCCGCTGGCCCCTAGGCTTCTTTTAATACATCCTTCCTCTTATAAATGTGTAAGAAAGTCAGGGTAAGGTAGAGAAGGAAGATGGTAAAGCAAGGAAGCATTAGAAGTGTGAGTGGTGTAAAAATCCACAGGAGATAGTTTGCGAAACTCAAACAGTCCTCCAGTGGGTCCACACCAAACCGTTCTTGGAGTATGCGAATCAGACAAGTCATACAGGCATTGAATCCGGTCCTGCACCACAGGTTTGATTTTTATCTATCGTTTTTCTTTAGGGGGGAATCACAAATTTAATCTCTTTCTTCATTGCCACAGCAGGCCTTTAATTTTGACATAGAAATTAGATGAACATCTCGGCCCCAGTTTCAATGAATGTATTCTGGAAAATACAATGCCAAGTTTATTCTTGTTTTTCTTTTTTTCTTTCAAGAGAGATTTTTGCTATAGGTTGCACGTGTTTACTAGAGAGACAGAGAAGCAGAAAGTGAGAAATCACTCCCTGAGGTGATGGCCACACTGCAGTCCCTTCTCCTCCATTCTCCTCTTGTGATCTTGAACATGCATGAACACTCACTTGGCATGAGTTTGAAGTTTTCAGGTCCAGGACTTCAACCATGGCCAACTATGTGGGAGTCCAGTGATGTAACCACCATGCCATCTGCTGGTCCCCCAAATTGCCTTTTTTTTAAAGAGAGATTTTTGTTACAGGGTGTGTGTGCATGCTGGAGAGACAGAGAGAGACAGAGAGACAGAAAGTGAGAATCACCCCCTAGAGGAGGTGGACATGCCGCAATCCTTTTTCCTCCATTCTCTTCTTAGGATTTTGAGCGTGTACACACACACACCTAGGTCTAGGACTCGAACCGCAGCTGATTACGTTGGGAATCCAGCAATGTAACTATTATGTCCCCCCCCACCCAATTGCTTTCAAAGGAAAAGCACCTGATCTGTTGCAACTGCCTGCAAAAATGTTTAGTGACTGTAGAGGAGAGACTAAACGTAATTAGAACACTGGTTCCTGGCATGATTGCAACAATTCAGCAGATAACTTACTGTAAATTATTTTAGCAAGTTTGAGCATTTATCAGATGCCAGTCACTGTTTTTGGCACCTCGTATATATAACTACAATTAATCCTTGTAACAGTCTAAAAAGTGAGATATTTTCTCCATTTTATTGGTAAAGAGATGAAAGATTAGAAAGGTTGAGTAAGTTTTTCAGGGTCAGACGGTAAGTAATTAGTAAACCTTTTTTTTTTATAGTTTTTGTCTGTTTGATTTTTTAAAAAGAATTATTTTATCGAAACTTATTCATTTGTTTATTTATTTATTTTATTGAAAATTATTCGTTTGTTTATTTATTTTAATTTGTCCAGAGAGGGACAGAGTGAGAGGTGGGGTGAGGGGGAGTGAGAAAGGAAGCCACCAGGTCCAGGACTCGAACTGTGGTCCGCCATGTGGGAGTTCAGCGCCCTTAACCACCGTGCCACCTGTTGGCCCCATGTTTGTTTAATTTTTTTAGAGAGATTCTTGCTATAGGACATGAGCACTCATTGGAGATACAGAGACAGAGATAAAGTGAGAAATTACCCTCCCCCCCTCAGGAGGAATAGACACTGCAATCCCCTCTCCTCCATTCTCCTCTCGGGATTTTGGGTGGGCACGCACCCCTGTGTCTGGTGTGTTTCAAGCCTCTGGAACTGTGGTTGACCTTGTGGGAGTCCATTGCCTTAACCACTACACCATCTGCCACACCGTATTTTTTTTGTTGTTTAAAGACATTGTTTTGCCTTAGGGCGCATGCACTGGCCAGGGAGAGAGACAGACAGACAGACAGATAGACAGAGAGAGGGAAAGTGACAAATCACCCCTCAAGGGGATGACCACACCATAATCCCTTCCCCTCTATTTTCCTCCTGGGATTTTGGGCATTCAAGCACATGTGTGGTGTAATTTTTGAAGCCACCAGGTCCAGGACTCAAACTGCAGTCGACCATGTGGAAGTCCAGTGACATAACCTTTACACCATCTGCTGGCCCGTTGTTTTTTTTTTTTTTTTTTTTTTTTTTTAAAGTGCCAGAGGACTTGTGCGCTCACCAGAGAGAGACAGAGTGAGAGGAGGAAAGCACCCCCAGATAGGGTGTGTTCATGTCACAATCCCTTCTCCTCCAAAGCTCCATCCCTCCATCCTGTTGGGATTTTGGGCATGCATGCACAGGCACCCAGTGTTTTTCATGGTGTTGAAGGTGAGATTCAAATCGTGGTTGACCATGTGGGATCCACTCTCTTAACTGCTAGGTTCTGGGTACTAGCCCCAGAACCCTAGTTTTAACCCTGTGTTGTATTTCCCTTTTTTGAATGAACTACAGCTTAGGCAAATGGGTTATTAGATCCTCTTTCGGATGTCACTGAGGGGTTGCTGTGTAATATAGATTGTTCTATAAACATTGTTCTTTATTTTTCCCAAAAGCTTGAGTTTCACCTTTGGTTATCTGATGTGTTCATCACATACATCTGAGAATGGACAATTTGAATTTTTCATTCTGTTGTTATTAAAATGTTGCACTTACTTTTCTTTAGCTTTTTAAAAAAATTGTAAGCATGTATTTTTCTGAGTTGTGACGGAAGAAGAAAGCCATGCTCAAAAATTCTAGTGCATTAAAAAAAGAAATTCTAGTGCATTTATCAGAGGTGCTGATGGATTGCTATTGAATTGAATTGGTTTCTGAAAACATTTTTTAAAAACCTTTGTAGATACTCTTAGAAGGTCCTGGCACATTAAAATTTAGCAATTTCTGCTTGGCGAAAGTAGAAGGTGAAAATTTGGAAGAGTTCTTTGCTTTGGTGGCGGCAGAAGAAGGAGGCGGCGATAGTGGGGAAAACATCCTGAAGAAAACCATGAAAAGTAGAGTCAAAGGTAGGCGGCCCTCACGATCTTGGCAGTCAAGACCTCGCTGCGGGCCACCCAAGGCCAGTGTCTGAGAGGTGGCACTGCTCTTCTGTATCACCAGTAAGGTAATGCCCTGGGAATAGTAGTGGGCAGGAGGAATCTGGACAGAGGACCGGCTTTGTCCATGGCCTCAAGTTTTCATGTGGAATGAATACCGTGCCAGACGTGGGGCGCCTCTGACAGAGCTCACGGCTTGTCCTTAGTGTGATACGTTACTGACTGTCCACTAGAACATTAGGAAGGAGGAGATGTTTTGGCATTTAGAACAGTTCCCGGCACATACTAGTTGCTTGATTATTTTACTGTTTTTTTTTTTTTTTTTTTTTTTTGTTATTGGGAGTGTATGCTTGCTAGAGAGAGACAGTGTAGGGGTAATGAGAAAGGTCCCCCTTACCAAGGATACTGGCCACACTGCAGTCCCTTCTCCTCCATTCTCCTCTCAGTCTTTTAGACCCGCGTGTACATGTGTTTGGTGTGCTTCTCCAGACACCGGGTCTCAGACTTTAACTGTGTTGTCAGCACATGAGATCCAGCTGCATCATGCCACTGGCTGACCCCGCTGGGTAGATGTTGGTTCAGTATTGTTGAGTGGTTGGTAGTGTGCAGGGGAGGCAGATTTCTAGGGTTGCTTCCTTGGCAAGTGTATTCTTTTAGAGTTACTTTATTTCATTTTTTTAATATAGAGTGCTGTGTGGTCATTGGAGAGACAGAGGGAAAGTCAGAAAGCGAGAAAGTACTCCCCAAGGAGGATGACTACGCCACTGTCCTTTCTCCTCTGTTCTCTTTTTGGGATTTTGGGCAAGCATGCACACGTGCCTGGAGTGAGTTTCAAGCTGCTGCATCTGGGACTTGAACCATGGTTGACTGTGTGGAGTCCAATGATGTAACCATTACGCCATCTGCTGGTCCCTGACAGGTGTTTTTGACAGTGAGATGAGGCCATGATGGGTGTTAAAGTTGTTGTACTTGAGGGAAGAGTCTGTAGTGATATTTATTTTTAGAATTTAATTTTTTTTGAGAGATTTTTGCTAAAGCATGTGTGTGCTTGCTGGAGAGACAGAGAGAGACAGAGAGACAGAAAGTAAGAAATCTGCTAGTATGAGTTTTTTTTTTTTTTTTTTTTTTTTTCTTTTGAGAGATTTTTGCTGTAGGGGGCATGTGCTCTCCAGAAAGACAGAGAGAGATAGAAAGTGAGAAATCATCTCCCCAGGGGGGATGGCCACGCCACAATCCCTCCTTCTCCATTCTCCTCTCGGGATCTTGGGCACACACACACACGCTCCTGGCATGAGTTTAAGCCACTGGGTCTAGGACTCAAACTGTGGTTGGCTACATGGGAGTCGAGTGACATAACATCTACGCCATCTTCTGGTCCCAGAATTTAAGTTTTTAAGTTTATACATTTATTTCTTCCATATGAGAGAGAGAGAGAGAGAGAGAGAGAGAGAGAGACACCAACAGGGTCCCTGTGCAGCAGCTGACTCCCAGCCTTAGCTGGCCTAGAACATGGGCTTGCATGCAGTGCCTGGCATTTTCAGGGAAGTCCCAGGGACCTGAGTTCAGGATCTTCCGTACTTGGGTTCAGTGACATTGCTTCCATTGCATTACTTTATGCCACCACCTGGCCCCGTGAATGGTGTTTCTTACACCTTTTGGGGGAAGCAGTAAAGATATTTCCTCAAGTTCCACGTACAGGTCCTTGAGACGTTGGGCCGTGGAAGGTCTGCGTGCTCACCGTGCTGTCAGTTACACTGGGCGGCAGTTGAAGGAAGGGGCACTGCAGGAGAGGGCATCATCCTTGGACCTTGTCTCAGGGGTGGGAGAGATGAGGGAGAAGGACGGGGAATAGAGGGTTAACCGTAGACCTCATAAATGTGACCAGAGGAAGTTTAACTTCCAGCAAGTTACAAGAGAGGAAATTGAATTTTGCGCTGTATACAGTAAGATTATATTTTAGGATCTCCAAATAGCATCCCTTGGCGTGACCAGCATTCCATGAAAATGGCAAGGGTGGACTGCATTAGTAGCATATTAAGCTCTGAATTATAATTTATGCTTTTATTATAGAAAATAAAGAAGGTGTATTTCAGGAATGTGTATTTGAAAACGTGGGCTGCCTGGAATTTAGAAAGCTGGGGACCAAGAAGGGGCTTAGTCATGGCTCCTGGTTAAGAAGGCCTTTTTTTTTTTCTTTCAAGTCTTCCTATAGGGTGGATGTTCTGGCCTGAGAAAGACAGAGACTGAGAGAGATGGAGGAGGACTGAGAAATCACCCCTCCCAGCAGGGATGGCCATGCTGCAGTCTCTTCTCCTCCAGTCTTGCCTTGGGATTTGGGGCATGCACGCACACACACTTCACGATGTTCAAGCTCCAGCATCTGGGACTCAGACTGTGCAGTTGGCCAAGGAGGATTCAGGAAGGCCTTTTTTTTTAAAAAAGAAATTGTTAAAAATAATTATTTATTTTATTTATTCATTCATTTAATTTTTAATTTGACCAGAGAGAGACAGAAGGTGAGAGTGAGAGAGAGAGGAAGTGAGAAAGCAAGCCACCAGATTCAGGACTCTAACCCTGGTCAGCCATGTAGGAGTGTCCAGTGCCTTAACCACCATGCCACCTGTGGTTCCCTTTTATTTATTTTTTTAAAAATAAGGTTACTTTGGAAATTCTAAGAGTTGTACAGACGTAATGTCTATGACTTACCTATTTATGAGAGAGTGCCAGATCCAGTCCGGTGAAATGGGTGAACAAAGGCTTGGTGCAGAGGGTAAAGAAAGAGACTAACACAAAAATGTGGGAAGAGGGGGACTCAGAACCTCAAGGATTGAGAGTCCAGACACTTTATTTTACAGACAGTTTATACTACCTTAAGCAGGGAGTAAGGCGAATGTTTTCTATATGTTATGTGAGGAACAGCAGACTCTGAAAGATGAATTCTTGCAGGGCCTTACTGTTGTCTGGGACAGGCAATCCTTAGATAGGCAATCCTTATGGTTCTTGGTGAGGACATTGCATGGATTCCTTCCTGTTGGGTCTGTCGTGAGACCAATGGCCCACCAAGTTGTCCATGTCGTTCTCAGTCTAGTGTTCTGGACTTCATGCTACAAGACTGTCCCAACTGGTTGCTATGCAGTGTGTTTCTGCATTCAGTTGCACTTTTCTCTTGGTTACATTCTTATTCTTTCATATGGTTCCCAGCAAGAGAGTTCTAGAAAATTGATAGTCGAAGAAAGTGAGCCGACATCAGTTGGGGGACAGGTGGATGGGTCGTCTGTCCCAAGTTCCCTTGTGGTCTGGTATGATGCTCTGCAGATGTTAGAATGTGAGAAAATGCTGTGGGACACGAGGACCTGGTGCTGTACTAATGTATTTATGGGTGCAGAGACTAGGAAGTGTGCAACCTCAGGTTACAGGCAAGGCCTTTGTTCCTTCCTTCCTGTATTTTGTGAATATAAACTAAGTAAATTATTTTTAAAGAAAAAAATTATGTAAAAGTGTATTGATACACATGAATGCCACTTACTAAATAATGTCCTATTCTCCTTCAGTGTATGTGTAGGATTACATCTTCTCCCTCCCCCCCCCCCCCCCCCGCCACAGTCAGTGAAGTGTGAGCAGAAGTGATAAGAGTCATTTCGAGGTGTGAGTTTTAAGAGTCAATGAGCAATTTACTACATTTAAAACAATTTTCCAGAGGGTATATGCGCTCATTAAAGAGAGACAGAGTAAGCACCCGTCATGGGGAATGGTCATGCCACAATCCCTTCTTTTGGGATTTTGGACAAGCACACAAATGCGCCCAGCATGTTTTTCAAACTGTTGGCTCTGAAAGTTGAACCATATGGTCAGCTACATGGGATCCAGGCTGCTCAACCACCACACTATGGACTGGCCTGCTACATTTTTTTTAAATCCCTGCTTTGGTGATTGAGGATGTACGAGTTGCAACAGCCCTTATTGGCCTCGGTCTCTGAGTGACTCTGAATGTCTGAGCCCATTGGCTGACTTGTGATAGAGTTTGAGCAATAAATAAATCTTTGTTGTTAAGCCAGTGAGATTTTGGAGTTGTACCCGCTGCATCCTAATTACAGCACAGGTGGAGCATCCCCTTTCTGAACATCCAAACTCTGAAATGCTCCCAACTGCAAATCTTTCCAGCACTGACATAATGCTAGAAGTGGAAAATTCCACACCTGGCCTCCTGAATTGGGTTACAGTCAAAACGCAAGCGTGCATGACACAGTTTATTCAGTGTCTGCAAGGGAAAAAGGCCCTCCCAGCGCCCTTTAGCTGCAGTGTGTCTCTTCTGCACATGTCCGGATTCTCCCAAGCAAGCACAGTCGCAAAGGGTTTTATGCTCAAAATTATTAAAAATATATAAAGAGGGACCAGCAGTTGGTGTAATGGCTGTGTCGCTGGACTCCCATGTAGTTGACCGTGGTTTGGGTCCTGGACCTGGCAGCTTAAACTCATACCAGGCGCGTGTGTGTGCGTGCCCAGAACCCTGAGAGGAGAATGGAGGAGAAGGGATTGCAATGTAGCCATCCCCCCTGGGGGGTGATTTCTTGCTTTCTGTCTCTCTCTCTCTGTCTTTCTGACGAGCACACGTGCTCTCTATCTCCTTTATATATATATATAAAGGAACCTCAGCCTCTGTATATAAGGTGTATATGAACAGAAATGCATTTTGTGTTTTGACTTGGTTCTCATCCCCCAAATGTCTCATTATGTATATATAAACTTTCCCAAACAGAAAAAATCCAAAAATCAGAATACTTCCGATTCCTAACATTTGGATAAGGGATGACCAACCTGAACTATGAGGGAAGGTTCATTGTTTGTGACTATTTAAATTGTTAATTTTATAAAAGAATATACTTGAGGAACCAGCAGTTAGTGTAATGGCTATGTCGCTGGACTCCCACGTAGTTGACTGCGGTTTGAGTCCCGGACCCAGTGGCTTAAACTCACGCCGGGCGCGTGTGCGTGTGTGCCCAAGATCTCGAGAGGAGAATGGAGGAGAAGGGATTGCGGCGTGGCCATCCCCCCTGGGGGGTGATTTCCTGCTTTCTATCTCTCTGTCTCTCTCTGTCTGTCTGGCGAGCGCACACGCCCTATAGCAAAAACCTCTCCAAAAAAAAGAAAAAAAAAAAAAAGAATATATTTGAATGGTCCATACTTCTTATTCAGGTGGACTTTCAAAATTCATGCATGTCTGTTCCAAATTATAACCTTAAATTAGAAAACATTTAAAAATGTGAAATACACACAAAGTTTTATGTATATGTGGTTTCTCTTCCTGTCTTTTCATCTTACCAGGTCTCTCCCAGAAAGGTTATTGCTGGGAACAGTGTAAATACCTAACACATCTGTTCTTTCTATTTTAGGCTCTCCTGTTTACATAGCACCAGAAATCGTGAGGGGCGGTGACTTCTCCATCTCCAGCGACCTCTGGTCTTTGGGCTGTCTGCTTTATGAAATGTTTTCAGGTGATTACTTTCTGGTTCAGTATTAAAGCAGAGCTAGGCACAAACAGACCAAAAATGAGTTAAGTCTGTCATTTGCAAACATTTTACCTGTAAGATGTCAAAAGCTGATTTCTAAATGACTGAATTTTTATGTGTATTCATTTTGGAGGAATCGCTGGGATTTTGGCATATGCAGGTTCCTAGAAACATTTTCACTTACAGATATTTTTCATGGTAACATCTGGGATGTTGAAATGTACCTAACTGTCAAAAACTCTGATTATTAATCAAAATTTTTACAAAGGTGCCTTGTGATTGTGAATTGCTCAAATATGTTGAGTCGTCTATGCATATATTTAAGTCTTGAATTACAGAGTATAAGAATTATATCGGCAATGTGCCTGTACTGTGTATATGTACTAGGCATTCAATAAGGACACCTTGCTGTATCTTTTTTTTTTAAATTATGTAATTTTAAATAAATAATTTTATTTTAACTTTATTTATTTTAATATGACCAGAGAGGGACAGAGAGAGAGAGAAAGAGAGAAAGCAAGACACCAGGTCCAGGACTCAAACCATGGTTGGCCATGTGGGAGTCCAGTGCCCTTAACCACCACACCACATGCTGGCCCCTGAATTACGTAATTCTGAAATATCTGTATTTGAGATTAGTTTTGAATTATTGGTACAAAGCATGATTTAATTTTGCATGTTTTCATATGATTTTTAGGAAAACCTCCATTCTCTTCAGAAAGTGTTTCAGAAGTAATTGGGAAAATTTTATATGAGGATCCTTTGCCACCTATTCCAAAAGGTAAGATTTCTTATGCTAAATGGAGTTAACCTATATTGGTTGAAAGTTTACCCAAAATTGTATTGATTCATCACCTCCCAAACCAGAAGTTCCTCTATATGTATGTATGTATATATGTGCATATAAATATACGTGTGTGTGTTTAATTGTCAAGGGTGCACATGCTTGCCAGAGAGAGCGGGTACCCTCCCTACAGTGGAGCGTGGCTGTGCTGTAATCCTCTTTCTTCTACTTCTCCATTCCATCAGAATGTGGTACTCAAACCACAGCCAGCTTTGTGGACTCTGGTTTTCTTTTTGCACAGTGCATAACTGCTACAGTGTTAGGCTGGTCCAAAGTTTATATACTATAAATGGTCCTAAATGGGTATTTCTGGACATTTTAGTGTTCCTGTCACCGTCATTTACATACTGAGGTTGAACACAAATTTCTACTAATAGTTTTCCTCATTTAAAAACAAATTATTTTGGGCTCCTGTGTAGCAAGAAATCTGATTTAAAGATTAAAAAAAACTTGGACCTGGTACCAGCAGGTGGTGTGGTCGTTAAGATGCTGGACTCCCATGTGGTGGACTGTGATTTGAGTCCTGGACCTGGTGGCTTGAAAAATCATGTTGGGGGGAACCAGCAGTTAGCATAATGGCTATGTCGCTGGACTCCCACATAGTCGACCGCAGTTCGCGTCCCGGACCCGGTGGCTTAAAATTCACGCCGGGCACGTGTGTGTGTGTGCCCAAGATCCCGAGAGGAGAATGGAGGAAAAGGGATTGCGGCGCGACCATCCCCCCTGGGGGGTGATTTCTCGCTTTCTGTCTCTATGTCTCTCTGTCTGGCGAGTGCATGCGCCCTATAGTGAAAAAACCTCTCCAAAATAAAGGAAAAAAAAATCATGTTGGGCACATGTGTGTGCATGCCCAAATTCCTGAGAGGAGAATGGAGGAGAAGGGATTGTGGCGTGGCCATCCCCTGAGGGGGTGATTTCTCACTTTCTCTCTCTCTCTTTCTCTCTCTCTTTGTCTCTCCAGTGAACGCACGTGCCCTACTGCAGATACCTAGAAAAAAATTCAAAAAATTCAAACCTTTATATAGTATTTATTTTTGTACTTACTGTTTATTTAACTTGTATTCATATCTTTTGTGGTTATTCTTGTGTAGTCTTTAAATAGTAACAAAATAGACAGTTCTCAATCCTTATCTTGATAAATCAAAATGCTAAACTGATGGTTTAAAAGAAGGCTTTTGGACATTATATACAGAGTAGTATTTTATTAAAATATTTTATTTATATATAATTATTATTACTATTTTTATTTGACAAGAGAAAGAGAGAGAGAGAGAGAAAGAAAGAGAAAGTAAGAAAATAAGCCACGAGGTCTGGGATTCAAAATGTGGTCAGCCATGTGAGAGTATAACTCTTTAATCACCTGCCACCTGCTGGTCCCAGTGTAGTATTTTAATAGCAATGGAATTTTAATCAAATGAATGTGGTTAATATAACAGTCTATCATTAAAATGAATCTTAAGGAAAGAAAAGAGAAACTAAAAGAAGGTACTAACGTAGTATAATGAATAGTGGAAATGGGAATACAGAATATTTTCAATATTTTAAGGATCACTGTAGGTGGAAAAACCAAAACTACTGATATTTTGAAAATAGTATGTGTTTCTTAAAAAAAAAAAAAGATGCATTTTTTTTTTCCCATTAACTTTGTCTTAGTTTTTGTAGAAATCAGTTTTTTTTGTTTTTGTTTTTTTGAGAGATTTTCGCCATAGGGCGCATGCGCTCGCCAGACAGACAGAGAGAGACATAGAGACAGAAAGCGAGAAATCACCCCCCGGGGGGATGGTCACGCGCCGCAATCCCTTCTCCTCCATTCTCCTCTTGGGATCTTGGGCACGCACGCACACGCACCTGGCGTGAGTTCTAAGCCACCGGGTCCGGGCCGTGAACCGCGGTCGACTACGTGGGAGTCCAGCGACATAGCCATTACGCTAACTGCTGGTTCCCCTTGAAATCAGTTATTTTTATTTCCTATAATGATGATTTCTGGCCTTTTTGTTTTAAATACTCACAATATTGATTATTTTGTCCTGTAAGTTAAAGGTTTTAAGTAGGGAAGAGAAATCTGAAAATAAAGATGTTAAGTAAAGGTCTTGTCAAAATATCACTGATAGGGCTGGCCCTGAAGCTTACTGGTTAAGGTGCCAGATCCCATGTGGTGAATCATAGCTTGAATAACGTGCTGGGTGTGTGTGCATGTGTGCCCCAAATCCAGACAGGATGGAGACATGAGAGAGAAGGGGTTGCAGCACGGCCACTACCCCATGAGAGTGCTTTCTCCCTCTCTGTCTGTCTCTCTGTGGTGAGTTCTCTGGCAGTTATAAACAAATGAGATAGTGGTGGTGGTCCATGCATAATTACTTCACAGGGATGATTACTTTATCTCTTGTCTTCGCTCAATGTCTTCATGGCCACTTCTTTTTTTTTTTTTTTTAAGTTTTTTGCCATAGGGCACCTGTGCTCACCTTAGAGAGATAGTGAGAGGGAAAGTGAGAGGGCCCAGCAGAGGGCGTAATGGTTATGTCGTTGAACTACAATGTGGCTGACTGCAGTTCGAGTCCTGGACCCGGAGACTTAAAACTCACACTGGGTGTGTGTGTGCGTGCGTGCCCAAGATCCCGAGAGCAAAATGGAGGAGAAGGGATTGCGGTGTGGCCATCCCCCCTGGGGAGTGATTTCTCGCTTTCTGTCTCTCCAGAGAGCACATGGACCCTATAGCAAAAACCTCTTTCTATTAAAAAAAAAAAAAAAAAAGGAAAGTGAGAAATCACTGTCTGGGGAGATGACCATGCTGCCATCTCTTCTCCTCCATTCTCCTCCTGGGATTTGGGGCACACATGCACACGTGCCTGGTGTGAATTTCAAGCCACAGTCTGGGACCAGAACCGTGATTTGCCACGTGGGAGTCCAGCCCCATAGCCACTATGCTACCTGCTAGCCCCCATCGTCACTTTCTTTGACAATAGATTGATAATGTGGCCAGAGTATACATCAATCTGATTTAAAAAGAAAACAACATTACGAGATTAATGGAATTGGACCATATAGTAATGTTGTAATGTTTTTTATTTCCCTTTAGAAATGGAGAGGGATTCCAGGGCCAGCCTGTAGCATGGTGGTTAAGGTGGCTGGACCCACATGGCCGACTGTGCAGTTGGAGTCCCGGACCCAGTGACTTAAGAAACATATCAGGCATGTGTATGTGCACCCCAAAATCCTGTAAGGAGGAAGAAATAGAGGAGAAGGGATTGAGAGGTGACCCATCCCTATTTAGGGGTACTTTCTCATTTTCCCTGTCTCTCTTTCTGCCTCTCTCCAGTGAGTGCACGTGCCTTCTAGCAAAAAACAAACAAAAAACAAAAAAAAAGTGAAAAAAAGGGATTACAGATATTCTGATCGTAATGCAAATTGATCACGTTTCAGTAGGTGTAGCTCCTAGACAAGGGCATGAGACGAGCTGGTGCATAGCAGTTACGTTGCTGGACTCCCACAAGGCCACTGCGGTTCAAGTCCTGGACTAGCGGCTTGAAAACTGTGCTGGACACGTGTGGTGTGTGCTCTAGATCCGGGGAGGAGAAGGGGTGGCGGCATGGCCATCCCTTCTCAGGGGCAATTTATCACTTTCCTTCACACTGTCTTTGTCTGTCTCTGTCTGGTGAAGGCATGTGCGTAAAACTGTCTCTGTCTGGTGAATGCATGTGCATAAAACCCTCTTTTAAAAAACTAAAACAAAAACAAGACAAGGGTATGAGTTTGTCAGGCTGCTGATCCTCTATTAGGGTTGTTAAGAGAATATTTGGAGGATAGTTTTGGAGATTCACTTTTATGTGTGTGTGATCTAGGAAAGTTGTTTATATCTTTGTGCATTGCATCCCCCGTAGTCGACCACAGTTCGCGTCCCGGACCCGGTGGCTTAAAACTCATACTGGGCGCATGTGCATGCATGCCCAAGATCCCGAGAGGAGAACGGAGGAGAAGGGATTGCTGCGTGACCATCCCCCCTGGGGGGTGATTTCTCGCTTTCTGTCTCTTTGTCTCTCTCTGTCTGTCTGGTGAGCACACATGCCCTATAGCGAAAACCTCTCAAAAAAAAAAATCCATGTATTTAAAATACTATTACTCCGGTGGCCCCATAGCATAGTGGTTAAGGGAGCTGGATCCCACATGGCCAGTCATGCTTTGAATCCCAGCCCCAGTGGCTTGAAATAATACTGTGTGCATGTGCATGTGTGCCCAGGGTCCAGACAGGAAGAGAAATGGAGGAAAAGGGATCGTAGTGTGACCATACCCTGTGTGGAGTGCCTGTCTCTCTCTCTTTGTCTCTGGTGAGTGCATACTCCCTTTGGCAACAAAATAAAAAATGAAATGGTGTTACGTTTTAAAACAATTTTTAAAGAAACATTATTTATTTTGGGGCTGTTTAGGCATGGCGGTTAAGGACACTAGACTCCCACATGGCTGACTGTGGTTTGAATCCCAGACCTGGCAGCTTGCTTTCTCTTTTCTGAGAGGGAAAATGAGAAAGTGAATGACAGACAGAGAGAGTTTGTCTCTCACTCTATCCCTGTCTTGTCAAATTAAAATAAATAAATAAATAAATAAATAAATAAAATTAAAAAAAAGAATTATTATTTTTAAGTTTGCTATAGTATGCATGCGCTTACCAGAGAGAGAGAGAGAGAGAGAGAGAGAGAGAATGAGCGAGAGAGATCAAGCGCAAGCTGGCAGGTCCGGGACTCAAACCGTGGTTGGTCGTGGTTGGTCATGAGGGAGTCCAACACCTTAACCACCATGCCACCTACTGGCCCTAAAATGCTGTTACTTGTAAATATTGATGCAGGATATTAAAAGTTGATTGTTACATATCTATTTACCAGTTTTTTTTTTTTTTTTTTAATCAACTTGTTTACAGATTCCTCACTTCCTAAAGCTTCTTCAGATTTTATTAATTTGCTTGATGGGTTACTTCAAAAAGATCCTCAGAAAAGGTATGGATGGTATTTTAATGTGAATCAATAGTAGAATCTCTTTTTTTCTTTTTTTGCTTTCATAGATTTCTGGGACGGTGCTGTTCTTTATATATAAAAAAAAAAAAAAAAAAAACTGTTCAGATTGCCTCTTCTTTTAATTATAAACAAGTCTGATTTTGGATTAAGGGTTCCTTAAAGTTTGCGGGTGTTTTTAATAATGAAGAATGTCTACAGTCAGGGTCCCTTTTCATGTAGTGAATAGTTGCCTAGAAGCTTGGTGGATTTCCTTGTCAGTTCCTAGTCTAAGAAGTGCATTTGTTCCCTTGGTGTATTTTGGCTATGGACCTAGGTGTGATGCTGTCAAGAGAGTTAACCTACTGTCTCCTGGCTGATGTTTTAATGTGATTTTTTTTTTTTTTAAAGAGAGATTTTTGCTATAGGATGTGTGTACTTGCCAGAGACAGAAAGTGAGAAATCACCGCCTGGGGGAAGGCCATGTCGCAGTTCCTTCTCCTCCAGTCTCCTCTTGGAATTTCAGGCACACACATGACGTGAGTTTTAAGCCGCTGGGCCCAGGACTCAAACTGTGGTCACCTATGTGAGAGTCCAGTGAAATAACTGGCATGCCATCTACTGGTCCCAATGTGATATGTTTTTATGACAGTCCTGTCACAATGGGTCATCAAGAGAGAGAATAATAGGCACATGGTGAATGTCCTGTGATGGCAGTGAGTTAGAATTTGTGGCGCTGGCTAGTGGAGGCTGGGAGAAGGTGGGAAGTGGGAAAAGGGTGGGAGATAAGAACATCTAGTTTCTAGTTCTGTTTCTAGGTAACTGGAGTGGGAAGTGAAGGAAAGGTTTAAGACAAGTATTTGGAATCTCTCTCTTTCAGGGTATAAAATGGAGAATAAATATACTGTAGCATATCAACTAATCTGAAAAAAAAAAACCAGAAAGACACTGATTTTTTTTTCATTTTTTAAGGTTTTTGCCATTGGTCATATGTGCTCACTGGAGAGACAGAGACAGCAGGAAAGTGAGAAATCACCCCCCAGGGTGGGTGGCCAGGCACAATCCCTTCTTCTCTATTGTCCTCCTGGGATTTGGGGCATGCATGTATGTGCACCTGCTGTGAGTTCAAGCCACAAGGTCCAGGACTCGAACTGCAGTCCAGTGGTCCCAACATATTGATTCTTATATAAGTAGTAGGACAAATCTCCTTTGCTTACATTACAGTGCTTTTAGGGGACCTGCAGATGGCAGAATGGTTACATTGCTGGACTCCCACATAGTCAACTGTGGTTTGAATCCTAGACCTGGTGGCTTAAAACTCAGGCTGGGTGTGTGTGCATGCGTGCCCAAGATCCCGAGAGGAGAATGGAGGAGAAGGGATTGCGGCGTGGCTATTACCTGGGAGGAGTGATTTCTTGCTGTCTCTCTGGGGAGCACATGAGCCCTATAGCA
Source organism: Tupaia tana (assembly GCA_026018925.1). Classification (NCBI taxonomy): domain Eukaryota; kingdom Metazoa; phylum Chordata; class Mammalia; order Scandentia; family Tupaiidae; genus Tupaia; species Tupaia tana. Next base: position 24,553,395 of record JAKSZU010000027.1, on the reverse strand, counting down.
AAAATCTCTACAAAAAAACCCCCAAAAAACAAAAAAAGAATGCTTTTAGAATTACTGTTATTTGGCAGATAGTCTTTCAAATATCCTTTGACAAGACAAATAATCCAAATTTATTTACAATGTTACATCCATATTTGCCTACATCCTATATCCCTGTGTTATGTAATTTTTGGCTTAACTGGGACTACTCCATAGCCTGTTTTTCCATGTTAACCGATATATGTTTCTTAATTACTTAAAATGGCTATAGAATGTACTTGGAATAATCTACAATTAAAACGAACATTTAGAATGCTTCTTGATTTGGAATATATTGCTACAGTATTTTCCTTATATGTTGTTTCGTTACTGTTGACCTGGGCAGATCGCCTTTGTATGACGTTAAGTGGATTGCTGGCCAAAGGCTGGGCGCACTGAGAAGTCTGACACATTGGCTGCGTAGTGGGAACGTGCTGGTTCACAGTCCAGAATCAGTCTGTGGGAAAGCTGCCTTCCTCACACTCTCATCTACAATGGCGTAGCTCATTTTTCAAATTTTTGTCAGTGTGATGGATGAAAACTAACTTTCACTTTATTGACCATTTTCATTTGTCCTCCAGTGAATCACAATTGCTCTCTTTGCAAAAGGGATATTATATGTGATTGCAAGTTTTTTTTTTATTTCTTATATTCTAGTGTTGATCAAAGTAATTTTTGTTTGTTTGTTTGTTTGTTTGTTTTTTTAGATTTTTGCCATAGGGCACATGTGCTTGCCAGAGAGGCAGAGAGAGACAGGGGGAAAGAAAGTGAAAAATCACCCCCTGGGGGATGGCCATGCCACAATGCCTTTTCCTCATTTTCTTCTTGGGTCTTTGGGCATGTACTCTCACGTACCTGGTGTGATTTTCAAGCCTCTGGGTCCGAGACTTGTCCCATGGTCGGCCATGTGGATGTCCAGTGCCCTAACCACTGGCTCTTGATCAATGTGTTTTTTAATTTCATACATAAATTTTGAGTAATTAAATTAATCAAGTACAAACTGTTTCCTTTCTTGTTTTTAAAATTCAGGCAGGCTTAATTTTCGTAGTCCGTTGAGTATGTTTAGAGGTGTACTTTATTAGTAGCAACACTTAATGCTCTGAAAGTGAGTCTGGGTTTTAGGTACAGCCCAAAGGCTGTTTAATGTGAACTAGCTGCGGCAACATTCTTTTGATCCCTAAACAGAGAGGTGCCTGTATATAGCCATGCAGCTGGTGTTCTTGTTTATTGCTCAGCGAGGTTCTAAGAGTCAAGTTCCAGAACTGAAATGGGTCAGTCAGGGTAACTAAATCAATATTGCCTCTCTTGGGATGTGAGGTGATAGAATTCTAGATCGGTAATATATGTTTAGAATTTCAAATTATTTATGCGTTCTCTTCGTAAACTGGTGAGAGAACCCGAAATGTTTTCATCGGGCTCTGAGGCCCTGCACTTGTCAGACTGTTCCACTCAGGGCCGTTCATGCCTTCTCAATGATTTCTTCTGATTTGCTGTCTACAGGAAGCTAATTACACACCTAAGTGAAAGAGCAAAATATAAAACAATTTCAAAGGTCTGTCAGTAGGGAGATATTTATAAGTTGTAAAATCTGAGATAATAGGCAGATGGGACATGCGTCGGGAATTCTCCATGGTAAATCATGTTAAAATGTAGTTTTATATGTTTTATGAAGATTAACTTGGACAGGCTTGCTGCAGCACTCATTTTGGAAGAATGCTTTTGCTAAAGAAGATCAGGAATCGAGCATCGAGGACTTCAGCTTCAGGTAGTGTAAATTTCCTTTGTGCGTGGGGCATAGTTATCAAGCGCTCATGCCCGTCACTGTTCTGTTGGGTCATCGGAAAAGTCATAACATGTTTTTCTATGAAAAAATGCATCATGACTCTTCCGATGACCTAGTATGCCTTCAGAGTAGTAGAAAATCCAGCATTTGTCTAATTAAAGAGCTGCTTAAAGAGTTTAGTCAGATATTTTTATGGTCTTGATTTTGCTCATTTTCTAATCAATTGCTTTTATTATTTTTCTTATTTTGGAGAGGATTTTTCTATAGGGTGTGTGCGCTCGCCAGAAAGACATAGAGAGAAAGAAAGTAAGGCACTCCCCAGGGGAGATGGCCATACCACAATCCCTTCTCCTCCATTCTCCTCTCGGGATCTTGGATGGCATGCACGCACATGCACCTGGAGTGAGTTTAAGCCACCAGGTCTGGGACTTGAACTGCGGTTGACTATGTGGGAGTCCAGGAACATAGCCATTATGCTAACTGCTAGTCCCTTTTTTTTTTTTTTAAATAAAGAGTTTTGCTATAGGGTACGTGCACTTGCTGAAGAGACAGAGAGTGAGACAGAAAGCAAGAAATCACCCTCCCCCCCCAGGGGGATGGCCACACCGTAATCTCTTGTCTTCCATTCTCTCAGGATTTTAGGCAAACATGCACATGTGCTTGGCGTAAATTTTAAGCTGCCAGATCTGATACTCAAACCACAGTCAACTACATGGTAATTCAGCAACGTAACTGTTATGCCATCTTCTGGTTCCTCAATTGCCTTTTTTTTTTTTTTTTAAGAGTTATTTATTTATTTAATTCCATTTGTTGTTATTATTTTTTAATCTGACCAGAGAGAGAGAGAGAGAGAGAGAGAGAGAGAGAAGGGGAGAAAGCAAGCTGCCAGGTCCGAGACTCATTCCATGGTTGGCCATGTGGGAGTCCAGCACGTTTAACCACCTGTCACCTGCTGGCCCTCAATTGCTTGGAAAAAAATAGTTTTTTTAAGGACAAAGAGCAGGGAATGTGATAAATCACCCCCCAGGGGGGATAGCCATGCTGTAATCCCTTTTCCTCCACCCTCCTCCTGGGATTTTGGGCACTCATGTACATGTGCCAACATGATTTTTCAAGCCCCGGGTCTGGGACTTGAATTTCCATGCCACCTGCTGGCCCCTCAATTGCTTATTTTTGAATCAGTGATTTAGCATGGTAGTCATTTTCACCAGATACATATGGCTTATTCCAAGCTGGATCCCACATGGCTGACCATGGTTAACGTCCTGGCCCTGACAGTTAGAGAAATATGTTGGGCACCTGTGCATGTAAGCCCAGAATTTTGATGAGAGGGAGGAATGGAGGGAAAAGGATCGTGGTTGATTACATGGGAGTCCAGCAGTGTAACTCCATTAGGGCTTCTCTCTCTTTGGTGAGTGTATGCACCCTCTGGCGATTAAAAAAGGAGGAGGGAGGGAGGGGAAAGGGAGGGAAGAGGGGGAGGAGGAGGAGAAAAGAATTCCTGTTCTGCCACTTTCCCCACAGAGCTGTTAGGAAAAAGGCATGAAATAAATGAAAATATTTTGAAATATTTAAAAGACACAGATATTACTAATTTTTTTCTTTATTCTACTGTCCTTTTTAGTTCTATAAGGTGGTTATGTAGATATCTGCAAGTGACTGGAAGGAATAAACTAGGGTGACTTAAGTTGTTACAAGGCTTATGTCTTTTAGTTCTTTGTATTTAAAAATAGGAAGAACCTCATGATCAAAAGATTTTTGTGTTAATTACAAGGCAGTGCGTAGATAGTCACAGCATCTTCCAATAGGGACTTTATTTCTTCCTTTTTGGTCTGGGTGCCTTTTCTTTCTCTTTCTTGCCTTATTTCGCGGGTTGGCCTTTTCCAGTATGACTTGGGTCCGGGCCGATGAGGGTTTACATCCTTGCCTGATTCCTGATTTGAGGGTGGAAGCATTTCATCTTTCCCCATTACATGTGATATTAACTATGGGTTTCTATAGCCGCCCCTTTTCAGGTTGAATGAATGTTGAATTTTATCACATGCTTTTTCTGTATTGTTTGCTGTGATCACGTAGTCTTTCCTTTTTAGACTTCTACGTTTTCAGACACTGAGGCAGGCTTGCATCCCCCAGTACATCGCACTTGCTCATGGTGTATTACACTTTCTATATCTTGTCAAGTGCCTTTGTAAGTGACAGGAGGACAACGAGAGATTAAAAAAAAAAAAGAGCACAGCAACAGAGAATTGCCTCTTATTTCTGAGACCACTGCTGTCCGGTCACAGAGAAGGCTTCCCTCTCTGTTTTAGGGACAGGCCAGCAGCTGTTGTTGTCCCTAACCACCTACCGCAAACCTGTCTGAGGGCTGAGCAGGATGGAAAGGAACAAGAAACACCAACCAGGAGATTTTCCCTCCCCTTTCTGACCCCCGAGGGCCCCCTTTCCGTTCCTCCGACCAGAAGTGGAAGGCTTCTTTTGGGTTCTTCTGTCTGAACCTTTACCTTTAGTCCATGGCAGGTTATACTAGAAAGAAAAATAAAGGGAAATTCCTTATTGGCTGTCATGTTGTTTTAATTTCTGGTTTACTTCCCCATCTGTCCTGTTGTTCTACACTCAAAACTATAGAGAGCCCCAAAGTAACTTTGGTCGTGTTGGCTTCCCCTGTTGAATAACAGAAATGTGATGGAGTGTTCCGGGCCACAAAATTCCAAGGAGCTTCTGCAGAACCCTCAGAGTGGACAAGGAAGAGAGAAGAAGAGTGGTCAGAGACTGAGCCAGTCCTTCAGACTAGGTAAGCCTGCACTCGAGCACATTCATGCTGCTTATAATGCTGCTTAAGATTTCTTAATCTCAAGTTGTTTATCTATTAGCTGTCAAGAACTATGGAGTATGAGCAAAATTTTTTGATTTGTAAAGTAAAAATTTGTGGAAAAATGTGAAAAAAATAAAAAAGATTTCTTAATCTCTGTGTTACCTTTCTCTTTAAATCTCTATCTTAGGCCCCGTATGTTCCTTTACGGATAATATTTTATTTTCCTATCTCAGAAAATCCAGCCGAGTTGCGGCCTAAGAGTACTCTTGGAGGTCAATTGAATGAATCCATGTTTCTCCTCAGGTATGTACAAGGAAGAAGGATCAGCGAGTGATAAAAGTCAAATCTTAAAGCATACTGTCTTGGTGGCAAACTATTGGTTGGTCGGAAAAATCATTACATCTTTTTCTGTTTTTCTTTGCAAAAATGAGTCATGACTTCTCTGACAACCCAATATGTTACATGGAGATGAAGGACAGGAATATTAATGCTGAATTTCAGTTTCACTCTCTGTTTTCTTTTTAAAAACATTTGGGTATGTGTGCTTGCCTGAGAGAAATGGAGGGGCATGGTCATGCCATTGTCCCCCTCCATCTCTCTCACCTTTTGGCACTTTGGCTTTGCACGCACACATGGCTGGTGTGATTTTCAAGCCACCTCTAAGATTCTAACTGCAAGGTCGGCCATGGGGGATCCAGCTGCCTTAACCACCAGGCCACAGGCTGGCACCACTCTCCATTTTCAAAGTTACAATGAACTTTGTTTATGTTTGCTATTCTTTTTTGTTAGTTTTGTTAATTTTACCCAAACCAACTTATTTTTCCTGTTTGTTAAAGTCTCTTCATTCTATACTTTTAACATTATACAGAATTGAATTTAAAATTGTACAAGTCCAGCTTCTTTTGTTGTACAGATTTTATACAAAAGAACAGGTTGTTTTCTTTAAAGACTTTTTGGTATGTGATACCTAACAGTGTTTATAATTGAAAGAATTAAAAACAATCAGACTACATAGGAGTCCAGCGATGTATCCATTACGCCATCTGCTGGTCCCATAGACCTTTCTTTAAATATGAGATCATATATTGGGTTGTCAGAAAAGTCATGATACATTTTTGCATAGAAAAATATGTCATTACTTTTCTGATGATCCAATAGAATCATTATATTCTACCATTTTTTATAAGATGTGTATTTTTCCCAGAAAAGAGTAAGTAGAGGATAAAGTTTCTGAACTCTGATAATGTTGACTAGTGTGTACTTTTCAGTTCTCGACCTACTCCAAGAACTAGCACTGCAGTGGGATTAAGTCCTGGTGAAGATCTGACGCAAAATTTGCCACAGAAATCATCTCCTTTGACCAAGGTGAGCTGAGATGCAAATAATTTTTTCTTCACAGAGGCTCGGGTGCAGGACTTCACAGAGGCTCGGAAGAATAACTGCAATTTGGTGTATGAAATGTGTTCATAATTACCACATTTACAGTAAAATTGTCTTTTCTGATCTTCATTGCTTTTTCTAGTAAGTACCCTAAAAATGCCCACTTAGTTGCTTCACGCTTAAAAGTTTTTCTTGTAATAACTTTATTGAGATATAATTGACATATAACATAAATTTTTCCCATCTAAAGTGTAGAATTCAGGGGTGTTTAGCATATTCACAGAGTTGTGCAGCCATTACCACAATTAATTCTAAAACTTTCATCATCTCCCATAGAAACCCTGTACCCATTAGCCACCACCCACATTTCCCCCGAGTTCTTACTCAGTCTCATGGGCAAGGGAACCTCTTTTTCATTTTCTTTTTTTTGGGAGAGGGTTTTTGCTATAGGGCATGTACGCTCGCCAGAAAGACAAAGATAGACACAGAGACAGAAAGTGAGAAATCACCCCCTGGGGGGGATGGCCACACCACAATCCCTTCTCCTCCATTCTCCTCTCGGGATCTTGGACGTGCATGCACATGCTCCTGGTGTGAGTTTAAGCCACCGGGTCTGGGACTCCCAACTGAGGCCGACTACATAGGAGTCTAGTGACATAGCCATTATGCCAACTGCTGGTCCCCGGGAACCTCTAATCTACTTTCTGTATTTATATATTTACTTGTTCTGGACATTTCACATAAATACAATCATATAACACGTGGTCTTTTATTCCTAACTTTTTCCATGTAACATAATGTTTTAAGGATTTGTCCCAGTGTAGCACCTATCAGTACTAGATTCATTTTCTTTTCTAAGTAGTATTCTGGGGTCAGCAGTGGTGTGGAGGTTAAGGCTGCCAGATCCCATGTGGCTGGCTGTGCGGTTTGAGTCCTGCACCCAGAGGCTTAGAAAACATACTCTGGGGGCCAGCAGATGGCATAGTGTTTAGGTGGCTGGATTCCTGTATGGCCAACCACTGCTCTAGTCCCTGACCCTCTGGTTTGAAAATCACACTGGGTGTATGTGTGTGTGCCCAAGATCCTGGGAGGAGAATGGAGAAGGGATTGCAGTTTGGCCATCCTCCCGGGTGGGTGATTTGTCACTTTCCCTCTCATTGTTTCTCTCTTTCTCTCTCTCTGGTGAGTGCATGCACCCGATGGCAAAAACCTCTTAAAAAAAAAAAGAAAAAAGAAAACACATTCTGTCTTTCTGGTGAGTGCATGTACCCTGTAGCAAAAATCCTTCAAAAAAGAAAACACACCAAGCATGTGTGTGTTCATGTGCAAAATCTTGAGAGGAGAATGAAGGAGAGGAGTTTGCAGTGTGGCCATCCCCCTGGGGTTGATATCTCACTTTCTCTCTTTCTTCGGTGCGCACATGTGCTGTGTATAAAAACTAAAAATGATAAAGTATTTTACCATTTTAACCACTTTGGCGTATACAGTTTAGTGTCATTAAATACTGTGCATTCACATTGACGTGTAAGTATCATGGCTATTCATTTCTTAACTTTTCATTATTGCAAATTGAGATTCTGTTAAGTAATAACTCTTGTTCATTACTGCAACCCCTGGCGACCACTATTCTATTGGGGCGTATGAAATGTCATTTCATAGTTTTCTTTGCAAAAATGCACCATGACTTTTCCAATGACCCACTACTTTCTGCCTCCATGAATTTCCCCATTCTAAGCATCTTTCATAAGTACTTATACAGTATTTGTCCTTTTGTGTCTGGTCTACTTCATTTAACATAATGTTTTTAAGGTTCATAGATATAGCATAAGCCAGAATTTTCTTCCTTTATAAGCTCTATTCCTTTTTAATATTCTCATCTATGTATATACCATGTTTTTTATTTATTTATTAATTAATTTCCAGAGGGCATATGAAATCACCAGAGAGAGAGAGAGAGAGAGAGAGAGAGAGAGAGAGAAGAAAGAGAGAGAGAAAACTCCTCTCCAATAGAGTGTGGTAATGCTTCAGTCCTTTTTCCTCAATTTCTATCCTGTTAGGATTTAGACATGCACATATAAATGCCTGGCATATTTTTCTTTTTTTAATAATTATTTATTTAATTTTATTTCTCATTCTTATTATTTTTAATTTGACCAGAGAGAGACAGAGAGACAGAGAGAGAGAGAGAGAGAGGGAGAGAAAGTGAGAAAGCCAGCCACAGGTCTAGAATTTCAACTGTAATCAGCCATGTGGGAGTCCAGCTCCAGCACCTTAACCACAACGCCACCTGCCAGTCCTGCCTAGCATATTTTTCAAGCTGCTGGGGCTGGATTCAAACCATGGTCAGCCATGTGAGTTCTGGCTCCTGTAATCACTTTACTGTGGGGCTGGCCCTGTGTTTCTTTTCTTCTTCTAATGAACATATGGGTTAATTTCACCTTTTAGCTGATGTAAATAGTGCTGTATTGTCTGTCTTTTCTATTATAGTCATCCTAGTGAGTGTGAAATTCTGTTATGGGTTTGATTTACCTGATGGCTAATAATATTGAGTACATTTTCATGTGCTTATTGTCCATTTGTTTATATTCTTTGGAGAAAAGTCTGTTCAAATCTTTTGTCCATTTTTAATTGGGTTATTTATCTTTTTATTTTTGAGTTGTAGGAATTTTTTACATATTCCAGCTATTTAAGTTATAAAATTTTTTGGGACCAGCAGGTGGTGTAATGGCTATGTTGCTGGACTCCCATGTAGTCGACGGCAGTTCAAGTCCCGCACCTGGTGGCTTAAACTCACGTTGGGCACATGTGTGTGCATGCCCAAGATCCCAAGAGGAGAATGGAAGAGAAGGGATTGCGGCGTGGCCATTCCCCCTGGAGGGTGATTTCTCACTTTCTGTCTCTCTCTTCTTTCTGGTGAGCTCACGTGCCCTATGGCAAAAACCTCTCCAAAAAAAAAAAAAAAAGAAAAAGTTATATGGGACCAGCAGTTAGCATAATGACTATGTCGCTGGACTCCCATGTAGTCGACTGTGGTTTGCATCCTGGACCTGGTGGCTTAAACTCACGCCGGGTGCCTGTGCATGCATGCCCAAGATCCCCAGAGGAGAATGGAGGAGAAGGGATTGCGACGTGGCCATCCCCCCTGGGGGGTGATTTCTCACTTTCTCTCTTTCTCTCTCTGTCTGTCTTCCTCACACATGTGTCCTATAGCAAAAACCTCTGCAAAAAAAAATAAGTTATAAAATTTTCTCCTACTCTGTGGATTGTCTTTTCACTTTCTTGCTGATGTCCTTTAAAATACAAAAGTTTTAAATTTTAAGATAGTCTAGCTTATCTTTCTTTGTGTGTGTTATTTGCTGCTTGTGCTTTTGGTATTGTACTAAGAAACCATTGTCTACTCCAAGATCATAATGGCTTATGGTTTTGTTTACTCCTAAGAATTTTATAGCTTTAGCTCTTATATTTATGTCTCTGCTCTGCTCTATTTTAGTCAATGTTTGTGTATGGCATGAGTCCTAGCAGGTCCAGCTTGATTGTTTTGCATGTGGATATGCAGCTCTGTTTGGTGGAAAGATTCTTCTTTCCCCATTGTATTGTCTTGGCATTTTTGTTGAAAATCAGTTGACTGTGAATATGAGGGTTTATTTCTGGACTTCATTCCATTGATATGTTATTTTCTCTTATGTTAGTGGCACACTGTTTCGATTACTGTAGCTTTTTAGTGAGTTTCGAAATCAGAAAGTGTGCTTACTCCAATTTTGTTCTTTACTGAGGTTATTTTGGCTGTTCTGGGCTTGCATTTCCTTATGGATTTTAGCATCTGTTTGTCAATTTTTGTAAAGATGCCAACTAGTTTCTGAGTAGCTGGGACTACGAGTACATACTCCCATGTCTGGCTTTTAGGGTGGGCCAGGAACCAAACCTGGGCCTCCCATGTGGCCTCAGCCTGCCAAACAGTAGTGTCTAGCAGAGCTACTGTAACTGAATCCAATCACAATTATTTTATTTTTAGAGGATAATTTATTTTATTTGTTACTATTATTATTTTTTAAAAATTTGACCATAGAGAGACAGAGATAAAGGGAAAGCAAGAAAGCATGCCACCAGGTCCAGGACTTGAACCGTGGTCAGCCGTGTGGGAGTCCAGTACCTTAACCACTGTGCCACCTGATGACCCTGATCCAATCACAATTGTTTGGAATGCAGAAATACTTTGAGTTAAAGTGTTTTCAAGTTATTTTTATTATATTTATTGCTTGATAAATATAATTACTTTCAGTTTTTACTGCAATTTTTTTGTAATATTATCTGTATTTGGATTATGCAAAATTTATTTCTACAGAGATTTAATATAAATGGATTTCAATTTAATCTCACTTTGCTAATTATTTTTTGGTTATAAGTAAAATAGAAAATAAGTGTAAAAATGAAAAAAACATTCTCAAATATGGTCATTGTTGAAGATCTTCTGACATATGGCTATTTTAGAGGAGAGTATATCATCAGTTTATTGATAAAATACAAGCAATAGATATTTGAATTCCATGTGGTACTTTATGTTTTATAAATTTGAAATGATACTTTCTATTCAGTTATAAAATTACATAAAAATCATGGAAAACTTGGCAAATGTAAAATAGAACAATACAAATAGAAAAATTACTTAATTTACTTAGAGTAAATACTGATTATATTTTGATTGTCCTACTTTGGATTTTATATATATGTGAGGGTTTCAAAAAGTTTATGGAAAATGAATATTATGAAAAAACTATGCATAGATTTCAAAATTGTTGTGCACCAAAAGACATTTTTACTTTAATTTCACTTTTCGACATTTTTTGTATTTTACTTTATTAAAATACCGAATTTATTTCACATGTATATTTTTGTCCCCCACCATTTCCATGACTGCCCACCTCTACGACTGTCCTAGTTTAACATTCCATACTTACTTAAAACCAAGCAAAGGGTGGAGTTCCACCTTTAAAAGCTAAACAGGCATTTTGGACAACACATTCTTGGCAATGGAATCTGGACAACGTTTATCAAACACAGTAGGGAAAGTTCTCACTCTGCATTATAAAAAGGACAGCCTGATATCAACTGTTACAGAAATGAAATAAGACGGAAAGTTTTAACAAAATGTTTAAACTATTTTCTTTTTTTTTTAAAATTTTTATCTTTTATTTTTCTTTCTCAGCTCAATTAAATTCACATTTTACATAAAGTCCCCATTATGATGTATACAATATACATATACATATATATATATACATATATATATATATATATATATATGTATATATATATATATAGTTTTCAACAGAGAACTCTACAATTTTTTGGTGTTAAATGTTTCTTCCCTTTGCCCCCCACGCCCACTCTCCACCACCCACTCCCCTCCCCTGCAGCCTCTGGCATCCACATTCATCCTTTCCACTATCATATCTTCAGATCTTTCTCCCTTTGCCAGAGTGCTGACTTTTTTTTTTATCATTGCACATCTTTACAGTGTACAACATGGTTTTTCCCAGCATGAGTACAGTGCACATCAGTCAAGACAATATTACCATATACATTATCAACAGACAACTTTTCATTTTTGTGTCTATTAAGTGTGTTGTTTGCTCCCTGAATCCCTCCCCTCCGCCCTCCATCACTCACCCCCATCACCCCTCCCACACTGTCTCCAGCATCTGCAGCTGCATCCCTGCCACCATACCCTCCAGTTCCCTCAGTTTTTTCTTTTATTTTTTTTTCAATTATCAGCTCATATAGTCTTCAACAACAGGGAACACAGATTCTACTCAGGGTTGGATTAAGGGTGGGTCCCGTGCAGTTCCGCAACTGCAGGTGAGTCTCCACGGAACACAGTTTCAGGAAAGCGGCTCTGTTAAGCAGAGATGGTTATCAGTTGATGCGGCACGGCATCCAGCCTGTGACCACCGGGAATGGTGCTGTGGGGATCTGCAACGCGAGTCATCCTCGGGCATCTGGCCTCCCCAAGAATGGCAGAATAGTTCCTGTTTTTCCCTGAGATAATGCAGGGCTGGCAACCATCATCCTCTGACTGTCCATAGGCAGAGACAATCCTCCCATACAATGTATTTCTCAATTGGTTTAAGAAAGCTTAAGTTTCTTTCTGTTGCTTATAGTTGCAAGTTCTTAATCCTTGTTTTTGGCTTCAGCTTGCAGCCCACGGCCGGCGGCCACGCGCAGGCTCAGGCCCGGCAGCCACACGCAGGCCTGGCGGTCACCCGCTGGCCCAGCGGCCACGCACAGGCCCGGCAGCCACGCTCAGGCATGGTGGCCACTCGCAGGCGCAGGCCCGGCTGCCATGCACAGGTCCGGGGGCCACGTGCAGGCACAGGCCCGGCAGCCACGCTCAGGCCCGGCAGCCACGCACAGGCTCAGGCCCGGCAGCCACGCTCGGGCCCGGCGGCCACCTGCAGGTCCAGGGGCCACACATGGGCCCGGCGGCCACGCACGGGCCCGGCGGCCACGCGCAGGCCCAGCGGCCACGCGCAGGCCCGGCGGCCATGTGCGAGCACAGGCGATGCAGCCACGCACAGGCTCAGCAGCCACGCTCAGGCCCGGCGGCCACTAGCAGGCGTAGGCCCGGCTGCCATGCGCAGGTCCGGGGGCCACACGCAGGCCCGGTGGCCACGCACAGGCGCAGGCCCGGCGGCCACGCGCAGGCCCGGCAGCCACGCACAGGCGCAGGCCCAGCGGCCACGCGCAGGCCCGGCGGCCACGTGCAGGCGCAGGCCCGGCAGCCACACGCAGGCCCGGCGGCCACGCACAGGCCCAGGGGCCACGCTCAGGCCCGGCAGCAACTCGCAGGCCTGGGGACCACGCGCCGGCCCGGCGGCCACACGTAGGCGCAGGCCCGGCGGCCACGCACAGGGCCGGCGGCCATGCACAGGCGCAGGCCCAGCGGCCACGTGCAGGTCCAGCGGCCACGCACAGGCCCAGGGCCACGCTCAGGCCCGGCAGCCACTCGCAGACCCGGGGACCACGCACTGGCCCGGCGGCCACGCGCAGGCGCAGGCCCGGCAGCCACACGCAGGCCCGGCGGCCACGCACAGGCCCAGGGGCCACGCTCAGGCCCGGCAGCCACTTGCAGGCGCAGACCCGGAGGCCACGCACAGGCCCGGGGGCCACGCTCAGGCCCGGCGGCCACGCGCAGGCCCGGGGGCCGCGCGCAGGCCCGGCGGCCACTCACAGGCGCAGGCCCGGCGGCCACGCGTGCAGGTCCAGCGGCCAAGCACAGGCGCAGGCCCGGCGACCACGCTCAGACCCGGCGGCCATGCGCAGGCCCAGGCCCACGCGCCGGCCCGGGGGCCCCGCGCCAGCCCGGCAACCACGCTCAGGCCCGGCGGCCGCATGCAGGGGCAGGCCCGGCTGCCGCGTGCAGGCGCTGGCTTGGCGGCCACGCGCCGGCCCAGCAGCCACATGCCAGCCCCCAGCGCGCGAATGCGTGCGGGTCCCTGCGCGCGGGTCTCTGCGCCACCTCCTGCCCACCCGCCCAGCCAAAGAAAGGAAGGACGGCGACCTCGGCCGATCCGCGCTGCCAGTCCGCGTTGGCGCCGAGCGCGGGACACACCCAGCGCCGGAGAGGCAGTGGGGGCCAGGCGGTCCGGGCCGCGGCACGCGGAGCAGAGCCCTAGCCGGGCCGGCACGCAAAGCAGAGCCCCGGCCACACAGGCCGGGACGCGCAAGCCCCTTAAACTATTTTCTTAAAGAGACTTCTTCCACTGCCAGAGCTCTTGAGTAGCCTCCTGGTCAGTCATCCGGAAGCAATTCTTTTTTTTTTTTTTTTTTTTTTGGAGAGGTTTTTTTTTTTGCTATAGGGCACGTGTGTTCACCAGACAGAGACATAGAGACAGCGAGAAATCACCCCCCAGGGGGATGGTCACGCCGCAATCCCTTCTCCTCCATTCTCCTCTCGGGATCTTGGGCACACATGCACTCGTGCCCGGAGTGAGTTTAAGCCACCGGGTCCGGGACGTGGAAGTCCAGCGACATAGCCATTACGCTAACTGCTGCTCCCCCGGAAGCAATTCTTTACGTAATTGATGAACTTGGCTTCCACTTTGGGAAGAGAGCCACCCTTTTCTAATACTCGCTTGCATTTTTGCTTTAATGTCTTCTACAGAACTAGGTCCTTTTGGTGTTTTAGGAGTTTTTTCCTGTTTTTTTTTTTGAATGATTCTTGACCTTTTGATCCTGGTGTTGATGGTTTTGAGTCTTTTCCGTTCTGGTTTGGTTTTTGAGTATTTTTGCCAGGAGCATCTCTTACAGATTTCTTCACTGGAGCTTTTTCTTCTGTTTCCTTGTCTTCATCTTCATCATCATCTTCATCATCATCTTTGTCAAAGTTTTACTTTTTTCTGTGGAAGCTCGCTACCACCTCCAGGGCCAGATCACTTTCCAGATATACTTAAGGGTTTCATGTCCTCTTCCTCTTCTGACTCTACATCTTCCTCTGTAGCTACTAAGTGCTGTCCCCTAATGTGCACAGGCCCTGAAATACACTTCAACCTTAAGACCACAGGTGGTGTTATTTCAAATCCCCCAAGGAAAACCATTGGCTGTGCAGACGTTTTCCGTGTTGCCAGTGTTACTTTAATTGAACTGCCTTCATAAACATTGCCTCTGCTTCATAATGTGCAACTCATCCTTTGCACCAGCCCCTAGACTGACAGTTCTTAAAGATAACTGGTGTTCATTTTCATCATTATCCACCTAATCTTTGTTGGCCTTTAGTTCACAACCAAATAGATCGTTCTGGGGCCTCAGGGGGCTCATGTCCGTGTCCATCAACTCTTCCATGGGGTGGTGGCACGCACTTAGGTGGGTGAGAAGGTGGACGGAGGTAAACGACTACGGCTCCTGAAAACAGCAGCTCAGGATGGAATCACTGCAGGCTTGACAACATGTCTGAAGTTCCCTACATATCTAGTTTTATTAAGAACATAACTTTATAACTTTTTTCAAATAATGATTGTAATCTCATTGTAATTTTTTTTTTTTTTTGAGAGGTTTTTGCTCTAGGGTGCATGCACTCGCCAGAAAGACAGAGAGAGACAGAGAGACAGAAAGCGAGAAATCACCCCCCAGGGGGGATGGTCACACCGCAATCCCTTCTCCTCTATTCTCCTCTCGGGATCTTGGGCACACACACATACGCGCCCGGCGTGAGTTTAAGCCACCGGGTCCGGGACTCGAACTGAGGTCGACTACATGGGAGTCCAGCGACATAGCCATTATACTAACTGCTGGTCCTCCATCTCATTGTAATTTTTGGTCACTTAGTTTACTCCTGAACATTTTATTTATTTATTTATTTTTTGCTATTTATGAATGATACACTAAGTTGTTATTGTTGGACTAGCTGTATAGCCTCGTGGTTAAGGGAGTCAGATCCCACATGGCTGACACACTTTGCTTTCTAGCCACTGTGGCTTGAAAAAACACACTGGGATGTATGCATTCCCCAAAACCTGATGGGATGGAGAAATGGAGAAGGGATTGAAGTGTGACCATGCCCTATTGGGAGGTGCTTTTTCTCTCCCTACCGTGTCTCTTTCTCTGGCAAGTGAGCATGCCATCTGGTAACTAGAACAAAAAATGAAAAAGATAAATGTTAGAACTTGTCATTTGTATACGCATTTGATTTACTGGTAGGAAATTAGTTTTTACATACACACGTCCTAGTTGGTCTACCTTACTATGTCTTATATTATTGTCCAGGTTAATTTTGGCTGTCTGCTTATTCAGTTCTATCATTTACATATAAAGGTAACTTGGCTACCTCTCTCTCAAATTTTGATGCCTCACTTTACGCTGTGGCCCCTTATGGGTTCACTGGCAATTCCTGCTCAATGTTAAATCTACAGGGATGCCTTGGCCCTTGACCTGCTGGTGACTTTTCTCCTTTCCTTCTACCGCCTCCCTCGCCCGAGGCACCGCCCTCTCCATCTCCTCTATTGCACAAACCTCCTAACTGGTCTCCCCAGTTCCCTGTTCCTCTCCTTGTCTGTTCTTCCCCGAAGCCAGTGTGTGGCACGCGTGTGTGTGTGTGTGTTGTGTATGTGTTTTAAAAACTTCAATAATTATAAATTGTTATCTCTTAAGCAGAACCAGGCATTGTTTTAAATACTGTTTATTCTTAGCAGTCCTGAAACGTTTTAATCTTTGATATAGATGAAGAAAACAAGGCTTTTTTTTCTTTAACTTTCTTTTTCAAATTAAACTTTTTTTCCTTTAAGTTGCCAGAAGGTATGTACACTCACCAGAGCAGGACAGAGAGACAGATAGGTGTGGTCACACTGCAATCCCTTCTCCATTTCTCCATCCTGAGGGATTTGGGTATATGTATGTACCTGGCAAGTTTTTCAAGTTGCCAGGGCCAGGATTAGAACTGTGGTGAATCATATGGGAACTGGTTCACTTAGCCACCATGCCACAGTTCTGGCCCTTTAACTTTCTTAAGGTCATATAGTTAAGAAGTGGAAATGTAAGTCTACTCTAATCTTTTTGTCTTCTTTAACTTAGCAATTTTTTTTTTAAACTAAAGTTTCTCCTTATTAATTGTTCATGTGTTTAAAATATGTCTTTCATTTAAGTTGCAAGGGATGGTCTTGATTTCTATGAGCTTTATTAACTAGTTCTCTTTTCTCTTTACTTATTCCCCTTCCTCCCTCAGTTTTGGATAATTTCTTTTTAAAATATTTTATTTGTTTATTTTTGCACAAGAGGGACAGAGGAGGGCATCCCCAATAAGATCCTTACACCGTGATCCACTCCCAGCCTTAGCCAGTCCAGATCACAGGCATGCACGTGCTTGCCCGGGTATGTAGTGCGCTCCCAGGATAGGAACCCAGAATCTTGTCATATGGATGCAGTTATATTGCCAGTATACCACTATCTGAACCTCCTTTTAAAAAATAATTATATATTTTAATTTTATTTATTGTTACTATTAAAAATTTTTTTATAGGGCATATGCACTCACCAGAGAGAGAGGTAGAGAGATTGAGAAAGCAAGCAAGCTGCCAGGTCTGGGACTTGAACCATGTTGGCTACGTGGAGTGCAGTGCTTCAACCACCACACCACCAGTTGACCCAGATCTGTTCTGTTCTTAACCAGTCTTACTGTAAATACTAGCAATTCACTTCCTTTTTTCTGAGCTTTGCTTTTTTCATCTGTAAAACGAGAGTAATGCTACTTACAAGTTAGGATTTTTGTGATGATCGGATGAGACCTCTGCAGATGTTTAGAATAGCAGTCCAGGTATATGACATAGGTGCACTTATAGTGGTATTAGAAACTTACTGGCTCTTCATTAGTCAAAGACACAGTCTCATTTTTGTTTTTGTTTCAGATTACAGGTGAGCCTCTGAGTCAGCAGGACTTGGAATCCCAGATGAGAGAGCTTATCTACACGGATTCAGATCTTGTTGTCACCCCGATTATCGACAATCCAAAGGTGCGGAAACAAACTCCTTAACAACTGGGGGCTGAGTTGTAGACTTCACTGAGATCTGAAATCTGTGTGATGTTTCCTTTTAGAATATTTTTGGCCTTACTTTCTTCCCATTCCTTTTGGTGTCTGCTTCTCTTTCATTCATCCCACACGTCTGTGTTTCCTGCTTCCACCCTGCAACTCTGTTATCTTGCTTCACTTCCACACCTCTGGAGTGCTGAGTTTTTCCCTGCTCTGTTTTTTATGCTCTGCTTCTTGTTCCTGTACTCTTCCTGCACAGAAGAATGACTGTTGGCATCTAGACCTCAGGCCTTGAGCTCTCAGTCTCTTCATTTCCCCACATGTATTTACATGAGTCAATCCTAATATTCCAGTTGCTGATGTATGATGAAGCCAGATGCTGTGAGCATGGCTCACCAGAGACAGAGGGACAGAGAGAGAGGAGAAAGCACGCCCCAGTGGGTGTAGTCGTGCTGCAATCCCTTCCCTTTGTGGGTGGGGTGAGCAGGTCACCCTCTCTTGGGTTGTCAAGACTACAGAGTACACAGTGGGGGCATTATAGGAGAGTCGTGGTTCACAATGCACTTCTCACCCAATATGAGTTTGTTGCATCATGGCTTTTGGAGTGTAATTCCATATTACTAGGGGGATGATGAGTACACACCTTTAAAAATTAATTTTCCAGTCCCCTGCTTTTTAAAAATCAATTTTCCAGTCCCCTGCTTTCTGTTTTACAACCCCCCCAATATTCCACCATCTCTTCTAGATTTTTTAAAATGTCCTTTTCTGTATTAGTTTATGATTATTTCCTCTTATCTCATTGGAGAATATTACTGTGGTATAATAGATCGAATGGGCTTTTGGATTCATGTTTATTTCCTAGATAACATTTAATGTAGATTATTTAGCTGTTTTTCATGATAGAGCTAATTTATTTTTATAAGCTTTTTAGTCATGTTTTCTCTCTCTCTCTCTTTTTTTTTTTTTGGAGAGATTTTTCACTATGGGTGCGTGCGCTCGCCAGACAGAGAGAGAGAGACATAGAGACAGAAAGGGAGAAATCACCCCCCGGGGGGATGGCCATGCCGCAATCCCTTCTCCTCCGTTCTCCTCTCAGGATCTTGGGCACGCATGCACACGTGCCCGGCGTGAGTTTTAAGCCACCGGGTCCGGGGCGCAAACCACGGTCGGCTACATGGGAGTCCAGCGACATAGCCATTACGCTAACTTCTGGTCCCTCTCTCTCTTTTTTTTTTTTTTAAGCAGAGGGCACATGCGCTCATGAGAGAGAGAGAGAGAGCGCACTCTCTATGGGTTATGGGCACGCTGCAATCCTTTTTCCTCCATTTCTCCATCCTGTCAGGATCTGGAACATGTATCCAGCATGTGAAAATTTTTTTCCTAGCTGCTGGAGTCGGGATTTAAATCCTGATTGACCAGATGGAATCTGGCTCCCAATGCACAGTATTTAACCACTGTGCTGCAGGGCTAACCCCTAGTTCTTTTTATGAGTGAGTATAGCTATCTGGTAGGGTAATGGTTAAGCTAACTTGGATGGGTAATGGGGCTTTTTCACAGTGGACTTTGTAAAACAATTTGTGTTATCTTTGGATTATATTCTCTCTTTCTTCTTTCTTCTTCCTTTTTTTTTTTTTTTTTTTAATTTGCCAGAGAGTACGTGTATTCACGAGGGACAGAGAGACAGAGAAAGGGAGAGGAAGAAAGCACCCTTCAGCAGGGCGTGATCTCACTGCTGTCTCCGTGCAGTCCTGTCTCCTCCATCTCTTCATCCTGTCAGGATCTGGGGCATGCATGCACACATGCCTGATGTGTTTTTTGTGCCACTGAGGTTGGGATTTGAACCGTGCTGTCGGCCATGTGGGATCTGGCTCCTTTAGCCACTAGGTCATGGGGCTGGCTCTCTCTGTATTTCTTTCTTCTTGTAACTCTACCTAGTAGTTTCTGGGAAACCTTAATAGAAATTTTTGTTTGTTTTTAACTCTTTATTTTACACTACTTTTAGACTTAGAAAAGGTTTGAAAATAGCAGTGGTCTTTTATATCTATAAGATGTTAACATCTTATGGGACCATAATACAGGTAGCCAAAACGGAGGAATTAACATTGCTACAGTGTAATGAACTAAACAAATGACCTTATTTGAAGTTGACCGGTTGTGCTACTGCTGGCCTTTCCTTGTTCCCAGACCCACACTAGTTAGTTCTTATGCCTCCTTGGTCTCATACCATCTGTCCTGGTTTTTCATGGCCTTGTGAACATTTCCTTGTCTTTCATGACCTTGACACTTTGAAGAATAACTGGTCAGGTATTTTGTAGAATGTTCCACAACTTGGGTTTATCCAAGTCTCTCATGAGTTTAGATTATGAGATTATGCATTTTTGGCAGGAATGCCACCTTTAAAGCTTTTCTTTCTTTTTCTTTCTTTTTTTTTTTTTAGGGGGTTTTTGCAATAGGGTTTGTGTGCATGCCAGAGAGTGAGAGAGAGAGACAGAGACAGTGAGAGGGATGGTGAGAAATCACCCCCCAGAGGGGTGGCCACACTGCAGTCCCTTTTCCATTCTCTTCTTGGGATTTGGGGCACACATGCACATGCACCCAGCTTAATTTTTCAAGCCACCAGTTCTGGGACTCGAACCATGGTTGGCCATGTGGGAGTCCAGCAATGTAACCGCTATGCCATCTGCTGGCCCTTACCTGTGAAGCTTTTTAAAATGCTCTGTATGAAGGTTTTGGAAGTAGGCCCGACCTGAATGAACAGTCAGGACGGAGGCAGCTGTGAGGCTGCAACCTGCCCAGCCCAGACTTTTCAAGCCACTAGGGCTCTGCTCCCTGTGCTGGCCTCTGCCTCGTCTGTGTAGTGTAGCACCGGGCCTTCCAAACCTGGTACGTTTCAGCCACTGTGGATATTGGTCATTGTGGACAGGTGCCTGCACCTTGGCCTGCAAAGAAGGTTCTTGAGTTCTGAATTTATTTCTCCAAGGGGAAAAACAAACCCTCTTAAATTTAAAATAGAAATAAAAAATATTGTAAGTTTACTCTACATGCCAGAGTTGTATGTTGGAATCATACCTTGTGTTACGATAGCCGATTTGTACAGTACCAGGAAAATCAGCCAGCTTCTGGATTTGTATCCAGAGAGTGGGAAAAGGACCTGGATCTACTTTGACTCTTAGGAGTAGTATGGAAGGACAGGTGTGGAGATTTGCTTAGAACTTTATAATCTTCAGATCCAGGAGATCCAAGTGGTCAAATAGAGAAATGATTGGATGATAGCTTGCTATACTTAGAAATGCCCTGCCCTTTCTTAATATAGGCTTTTGTTTCCTTAATGTGAGAGATTTTTGCTGTAGGGTGCATGTGCTTGCTGTAGAGACAGAGAGAGACAGGGAGATAGAAAGTGGGAAATCATCCCCTACAGGAAATGGCCATGCTGCAATCCCTTCTCCACCAAATCTCTCAAGACTTTGGGTGCGTGCGCATTCAGCATGAATTTGAAGCCTCTGGGTTTAGGACTAGAACCACGGTTGACTTCATGTATTTTAAAGGTATTGCTTCATTTATTCTGTTTATCTTTTCTTAGAGAGATTTTTGCTATGGGTTGCATATGCTTGTTGGAGAGACAGAGAGACAGAAAGTGAGAAATCATCCCCACTGTAGTCTCTTCTCATTTTCCACTCAGGATCTTGGGCACACATGCACTCGTACCTGATGTGAATTTTTTTGTCACTGGGTCTGGGACTTGAACTGTAGTTGACTACGTGGGAGTTGAGCAACGTCTGCTGTTCCCGCTGCATGTATTCTTATTTCCAGTGTTATTTTGAGAAACCCAGAGCCATTTTGATTTCTGCTCCCTGTCTGACTTGAAAATTTGTAAAATGTTTTAGTTTTTATAGTTACGAAATTTCACAGTCGTATGCCTTGATGTGGGCTTTTTTTAATCCATTGTTTTGGGCTTTATGTGAGCCCTTTCATTGTAATTCATACTTGTCAGTTCTGGGAAACTTTTAGTGTTCTCTGATGCTTTGTGCTGTTTTATTCGTAAAACTGTTATTTGGATGTTAGATACTTACTACTGGATATCATTTTTTTCACCTTTTTCTTTGTTCATCTCTGTTTTTTAGCTCTTTAACTCAGTCTTTCAACTCTTCTTTGCTATTGTATTTTAAAATCTCAAGAACTCTTTTTGATTTTTGAAAGTTACTTTTCTAATACTCTTTTCTTATATTTGAATCTATGGGTTTGTTCTGTTACCCATATTCACTGAGAGTATTCACTTTTGTGTTTTTTTGTTTGAAATTATTTTCCTTGCAGCATCGGTTTCCTCCAAATTTCTTCCTGAGAGATTTTTTGCTATAGGGCATGTGCACTTGCCTGACAGACAAATAGAGACAGAGACAGAAAGCAAGAAATTACCACCACCACCACCACCACCACCACCACCACCACCCCCAGGGGTATGGTCATGCTGTAGTCCCTTCTCCTCCATTATCCTCTCAGGATCTTGGGCATGCAGGCATATGCACACACAGGGTCTGGGACTCGAACCGGGTCGACTACATGGGAGTCCAGTGACGTAACCACTACACCATCTACTGGTCCCTCTATTTCTATGTTTTATGTTTTAGGTATTTCTAGAATATCTGGGAGTCCTTAGCTGTCTATTTATGGTTGAATGGGTGGCCAAAAGCTTGGAAAGCCTTAGAATTATGGGGTGGGTTTATCTTTAGGTTTATCTGTATGGACTTTTTAGAGAGGCCCCTGTTCCATGTGAAAATCTTGGTTTCATCGTATTTTTCAAAAAAGAGCTTTTCATTCTCTTTCCTGGTGGGTAAGGCTCTGTCTTCTAGACAGCAGCATTCAATTATTTCTAGTTAATGTTTTTCTCTAATGGTTATTATAAAGCCATCTAACTACCATCAATGTACAATAGGTACATTATCATTTACCTAGATTATATGCTGAGATAGCCTCTCAAAATAAAATTTAGTAAGAACCCATTTCTTGTATTTTCTTGATTTTGACAGAAGATAGTCATTAAAGCCCATTTTATTTATTTATTTATTTTACCGTGATAATCTCTTTAAACTTCTTGATAAAATGGCTGATGAATGATACATTTCAGTATTTAAAGTTGTATGAATATATGATCAGCTCATAAGGACATGTGCTCACTAATACCAAGCCAATCGTATTTTTTACTCTGTAAGATGATCTTTAAAATTCTTGTGACTTTTTCCTCTGAAGTAGAGCAAATTTTAATACATTAAAAAATATTTTGGAGGGACCAGCAGTTAGTGTAATGGCTGTGTCACTGAACTCCCATGTAGCCGACTGCGGTTCGAGTCCTAGACCCGGTGGCTTAAACTCATGCTGGGTGTGTATGCGTGAGTGCCCAAGATCCCGAGAGGAGAATGGAGGAGAAAGGATTGCAGTGTGGTCATCCCCCCTGGGGGGATGATTTCTCGCTTTCTATCTCTCTGTCTCTCTCTGTCTTTTTGGCGAGCGCACACGCCCTATAGCAAAAACCTCTCCAAAAGGATTTTATTTTGGAGAAGTTAGATGTAGAAATGATGATAAAACTTTAAATTCTCAAGATGAAGTACCTTTACTGTTCCAAACTTATGGATCTGCCTTTGTGGTTTCTCTACTTTCTTCTAATGAATCGTATACTTCTCTGTGCTGTACCGGCTTCCTGCAGTGAGACTTCTCCAATACGGTGATCAAGTCCTAACCTTCTTTCAAGGTCTCCGTCTCTTCTATAAGTCCTGATTACAACAGACTAAAGTGCTTATTGTATTGTCTAAATTATTAAAAATAATATTCTCTGTTGGCTAGATGGAGGTACAGCAGTAACACAGTGTTCTGAGATTCTGGACCACGTGGAAAGGTCCTGGGTGTGTGTACTGGGGCTTCCCTGTTCTTGCCGGATGCATGCACAATTGCCTGTAGTCTGGTCTGGCTGAAGTTGGTGGTGGATTGTGGTGTGAGGCCTTGTTGAAGGTGTCTCTCTTTTATCTCTCTGTCACTCATTCTTAGAAGAAAGAAATAAATCAACTTAAAAATTTCTCTCTGTGAAATATGTTGTCTGTAATTACATCCTACTTGTTTTGAATTGTTACTTAAATATTTTTATGTTTTATTTTTATTTTACAAATGTTAATCTCATCATCCCAACTGGAGTATCAGCTCTCTGACAATAGGGTCACGTGTTTTATATCTTTCTATGCCTCTTAGCACTTAGCAGAGTGTCTCTCCCTGGTGAGTTCCCAAAAGATATATGTCGAATGACTACATTTTCAATCTAGAGTTATGTTGCCTATAGAGTCAGCCAAAATAGAGGGAATCTTTTCTATGGAACTTTGTATTATTGTAAATATCAGTTGGAATGATTTAAAAAAACAAATTATCATCTGTATCTATCTATTTCAGTCTGAAAGGTACTGTGGAATTCTTATTCCTTTTGGTAACAATTGAATTTTATAGTATTCTTTTTGGACCTTATTGATTTATAATCTGATATAGGAGACATACCAGGAGATAGATAACTGTTTCAAAAGGCATCTCAGAAGTTCTTTTTGTTTTTAACCACAGATAATGAAACAACCACCAATTAAATTTGACCCCAAAATATTGCATCTACCAGCACATTCAGGTAGGATCATAAAGGACTTATTAAACATAGACTGTTTGTATGCAGGTACAAATATGAAATTTATTTGCCAACAGAGTATTTGTATACTAACACAAATATTTGCTTGCCAGTTTGTATTTTTGGGGCAGTGTTATATAAATCCAACAATCTGTAATCCCTTTGTGCCAGCCTTTGACATTTCTCCGCTAGTCTGGGCTGCCCTGTACTCTTGTGGGTGGGAGAGTTCTTGGAGAGCTAGCTGAGTGTTCCTGTTGATTGGATGGGGAGGTCTTCTCCTGCACTTTGTCTTGTAGGGCCAGTCGAGTGTCCGTCATTTACAGTTCTGTTGTGGGCATCCAGGCTTGGGAAGCACACTGAGGATTTGAGATTCTTCCAGAGTAGTGTAGAATGGGGTTAGATAGTTCACTTCTGTGGGGATATTGCAGGAATGATTACCATGTTTTCTTTTAGCTAATGAAAATCTTACTGAGGACGAACAGTGGAGATTTTTATGTATCTTAAATTGATTGTTTTTGACAGTTAAATCTTAAACCATCAATCTAGATTTGGAGAAAATTTTGGCAGTTGAAATTCCAAATAATTTCAGCAATCATGTTAACCTATTTATATTTGAAAGTCATTTTTTTAGAACTTTCTAACAACTGTAAATTTTTTTTTCCCAGTATCTCAGGGCTGGGTTGATTTATTTATACAAAGGCTAATTTGTTTTCTTTCAATACAATTTTATTTAACTTGGCATTTTGTTGCATTCAGGGTTACAGGATACTTCTCCTTTAGGTATAAACTTTCTTTTATAAAATATAGCTTATCACTGGACTCGGGAAAAAGTCTCCAAGGTGGCAAAGAAATTAGAAACATAGATGCACAAATAAAAGTAGTTTCATCTTTGGAATAAAGTTGTGTCGCCTAATGACACATTCTTTGTTAGGTGAGTTTGCCATTGTGTGAACATCACAGTATGCTTCTGCGAACCTAGATGGTATAGCCTGTTACACACCCAGGCTACATGGTAGAGCCTGAGTCACCACCTTGGTGTGTGTAGTCCATCATTGGCTGAAGCATAATGCTGTGGTATGTAATCATATTTTTAGTTTTGACAATGTAATGTTTGGGTTAATGTTGTTGTTGGTTTTTTTTTTTTTTTTTTTTTGTCCTCTTCTTAAGCTATTGAAATTCTGTGTTTATCATAATGTTTTCAGTAATCCATGTCACATTACACACATTTTTACCCCCTCTCCCCTGGCAGTGGACAAGTTGTTATTTCTGAAAGACCAAGATTGGAATGATTTTTTGCAACAAGTGTGCTCACAGATTGATTCCACTGAGAAGACGACGGGAGCCTCCCGGGCCAAGCTGAACCTCCTTTGCTATCTCTGTGTGGTAGCTGGTCACAAGGAGATAGCCACCAAGCTCCTCCATTCCCCCTTGGTAGGTAGTCATGCAGCAAAACCTGTCTCAGGGTCCTCGTAACCTGACTTAGGTGTGTAACTTTGTGTTTCTGCAGAGATTAACATGAAGGCTAAAATACTGTTTTCTCTCATTGCCAGAGGGTGCATACAATTATCAGGGAGAGAGAGAGCATTAGAAAGCATCCCAGTAGGGCACGGTAGCCCTACAGTCCTTTCTCCTCCATTTCTCCATCCTCTCAGGATTTGGGGGATGCTCACACATGTGCCTCGTATGTTTTTCAAACTACCACAGCCAGGTTTTGAACTGTGGCCAGTTATGTGGGATCCAGCTCCCAGTACATTGCATTTAACCAGCGTGCTATGGGGCCAACCCTAAAAATATATGACTTTGATTTAATCACAATAAACATGATTTATTAAAATTCTAAATTCATGAAAATTATCATTTTTCTAATATTTAGGTCTAAAAGCAGTTGAGTAGATGATGGTTTTAAACGATTTCCTTTGTAATGCTCAGGTTTACATTTTATTTTATACTTGTAATAATTGTAATATACTGTTCATATCTGAAGTCGTAAGACAGATCTTTTCATCAGTGACGGGCATAAACCGCCCATGTGGAATAGGGGACTCCTTTGCTGGGCCAGCCAGGTAAATGCTGGGGTTTCTGACGCAATATTGAGGGACGACTTGGAGTCTAAGATTTTTTTTACTTCTCCCTGGCTGCGTTATTTCTTGGACTGTCTCAGTCCGTCGCTAAACCCATGGGAATTTGGCAAAGCTATCTCTGTCTCTCTCTATCTCTTTATCTCTCTCTGCAGTGAGTGTATGCACCCTATAGCAACTTAAAAAAGATCAAGCAAGTGTGCTTCCTTCTAGCAAGAGTCCACAAATTATAATCCAATTAGATTTTAAACGGCATCATGGGGATGCAATGTGTTACATTGAAGACGTCCTCAGAAAGGAATTACAGTGGCTGGGAGGCGTTTGCTTTAAGGGGTCCTCATTTTGGGACTGGATTGAAAGAATCCAAGTTCTCGGGCTTCCAGGATAGTTTTTAGCTTTTTTTTTTTGGTAGTTGGTGTGTATCTTTTGTGTGGGAATTAACATTAAGCAACTATTCAGTGGTGAGAAAAAGTAAAGGTACTGTTCGTAGTTTTTATTTTTTATCTTATTTGTATACTAGTACTTTTCCATGTTTGTGAATTTCTCCTTGGCTGTATTTCATTTGTATAGTGGTCTGATTGTTAACTGCACTGTCACTTTTTGTGTTGTTTCATGGATTAAATGTACATTTAGCTTTTTCATTCTAGTTTCAGTTGCTAATTCAGCATTTACGAATAGCTCCGAACTGGGATATGTAAGTAATATTTATATTTTAAAAGTTATTCATCATGACTTTATTAAGTGATTGCAACATACATATTTATAACAAACACAGAGTCCTAAGTAATTGCCATAAATTATTCTGAAGTAATGATCACTCTGATTTATGGGAAATGTCTATAGGCTTTGCCATTGTAAATTTAAAAAGACTTAAATATAGCCCTTAGCCAAATTTTTTTTTTCATTTTTTAAAATTTAATTCATTTACTATACATCATTACAGTATACAAAATGAGATTTTCCATTCAGTATACACTGTATATTGGCTCAATCAAGCACGCCAACATATGTATTATCGTCAACAAAAATTTTCTATTTCTTGTTTCCTGTGTATTTTGCTTTTTTTTTTGCCATCCTTGATTCCCTATCTCTCACCCTCTGCCGTGTCCCACCCTCTTCCCACACTCTCTCTGCTATCCATGGTTGCTTTCTATGCCTTTCCCCCCCATTTTATTGATTTGCTAATGCACTTAATTAATCTAAATATTTCCACTAGCAAGCGCAGCTGATATATACATATCCATGAACACAAGTCTGACTTTAGGCATAAACCTCAGTGAGTAGAATGAACATACTATAAAGTAGCACCTAGCTGGGGCTATATAGCTTACTGTAGTCATCAAATATGCATTTTTTCCCTGAAACCTTTTTTTATAAATTAATTAATGTACATTCATCCCCTAAGCATCGTCACAGCATACAAAAAGTGGTTTCCCATCCAGAATATACTGCATAGTGGCTTAATCATGTATGTATGTTATCATCAATAATTTTCCATTTCTAGTTTCACATATATATGTATGTGTGTATATATCTAGATCTATATCTATATAGATATATTTACCCTTATATCTGACATTCTGCCCTTTCCCAACCTCTTCTCACACTATCTCTGGTGTCTACAGTTGTATTCCATTCCTTTCCCCCCTACTTTATATTGATCACACAATTTCTTAAATAATCTAACTACTTTCAATAGCAAGTTCAGCTGGTAATTTCAAGAAAAGCAGTTTTGAATTGGTAAGGAAATTTGCTTAAAACTTAAAGCCTGGAAACAGGTTAGTATTCCATTCAGATAGTGGGTACATGAACCTATTGACTGCCCAATAGGACAAAAACTCTTAAAACCGGACAACAAAACCTAGAAAAAAAGCAGCAATATTTTAATCAAAAGCCACAGAATGCTGTTTCACCAGTTCAGACTCACGTACTTAATCTATCTTGTGTTGTGGTTTGATCTTCCTGATTGAATTCTGGGATATAATATTCAACTCCAGACTTGTCCCTACAATTAAGTTGGCCATTTTCTTAGTTTTTGAATTCTTATTTCTGTGTGACTACATTTAATTTTCCTGACATAGCACTCCCTTGAGAACTTCTTGGAGATCTGGTCTGGTGTTGGTAAATTCTTTCAGGTTTTGTTTATCTGAGAATGTTCTTATCTTTTCTTCCCATATGAAGGATAATCTTGTCAGGTACAGTATTCTCAGTTGCAATTGCTTTTCCCTTAACATTTTGAATATATTTTCCTATTCTTTCCTTGATCGCATTGTTTCTGATGAGAGGTCTGCTGTTAGTCTGATATCCTTTGTAGGTAACTTGTCGTTTCTCTCTTACCAATCTTAGTATCTTGTCTTTGTCTATGGTTTTGGTTAGTCTGGCTATAATGTGTCTTGGAGAAGATCTTCTTGGGTTGATTCTATTTGGGGTCCTTTGTATTTCTTGGGACTGGATCTTTGAGTGCCTCTCTAGGTTTGGAAAGTTTTCTTGCAGGATTTCATGGAATAGATTATCAATGCCCTTATGAATCTCTTTGCCTTCTGGGATGCCAATTATCCGGATGTTTGGATGGTTGATGGTATCTAGTATTTCTTGTATATTATTCTCAAATTTTTGAGCAATTTTCTTGGTCTTCGTGGTAGATTTTTCTAGGCCAGCAATTTTCTCTTCTACGTTTGAGATTCTGTTTTCTGTATGATCTAGTCTGCTTTTAATACTTTCAAGAGAGATGTTGACTTCCTGTATTATAGCCTTCATCTCTAACAGTTCCATTTGATTCTTTTGTAAAGTGTGTAATTCCTCTTTCAGATCTTGCAAGAATTTCCTTACCTCCCGGAACTGGCAGCACCTTTTTCCATCCTCTTCTGCAGTTCATTGTCTCTCTTCTCTTCCATCTCTGCTAGCTTTGCCATTATGAATGTTCTAAATTCTTTCTCTGACATTTCCATGATTTCTATTGAACTGTGTGCAGATGAAGAGGAGTTATTCTTTTCCCTTGGAGGAGAGGTATTTTCTTGCTTTCCCATATTTCTTGTGGTCGTGTGGTGATTTCTAGTCATCTGATGGATGGTGGGTTTCTTCTCAAACTTCAAGTTCAATCTGAGTGTCCAGCAGTGTGCAGAAAAGGAAATATATATAAACAACAGCAACAAAAACAACCAAGAAACAGAGAAAAAGAACAAAAAAAAGTATAAAAAAAAAACTAGAAAAAAAATTTTTTTTTAAAAGCAAAAGTTAGAAAACCGCATGGTGCGCAACCTTGCCGCGCGAAATCACTAGTTCTCGGTAGCCATGGAGATGTCTTCTGTGGCCTGCTCCCTTGCCTCTCCATTTGAGTTTGTGAGTTGGAGGCTGAATTATCAGTGGAAAATCTTCATTTCTCCTGCTCCCCTGAAATCACTAGTTCTCAGTAACCATGAAGATGTCTTCTTAGTCGAATATTGTAAATACAGTTCAAAGATGATCTAAGCTACTTTTGGAAACTTTATTAATTATTATTCTTTTGAGTATATGTATGAAATAGATCTCTGTGTTTTAATTTAGTTATACTTTCTAGGAATTTTTCTTTCTTTTTTAAAATTTGCCAGAGGGTACGTGAGTTCATCAGAGAGAAACAGAGATGGGGAGAGAGAGAGAGAGAGAGAGACCATTTTCATGGGATGGTAATTTCTTCTCCTTCATCTCTCCCTCCTTTGGGATTTTGGGCATGCATGCATGCAGTGTGGCATGTTTTTCAAGCCGCTGGGTCCGGGATTCCAGCTGCATGATCATCCTCATGGGATCCAGCTCCCTTCACCACCAGGTTATGGGCTAGCCTGGAATTTTTTTGTCACCTGTATTTTTCCCTAACGTAACTCATTACTTCCCCAGGATGTTGCTTATAATCTAATAAGATGATGATTTGTAAAGTCTTGCTGGGGGAAAGTGTACTTGCTTTTTAAAAAAATTTTTTAGGAGCTGGATTGGTAAGGTCTTCTGGTATCCCTCGGCCATGCTCACCTGTAGGGGCATTGGAATTTGTTCTTTCTTCCTGGTGCTGTCTTTCGCTCTGGAGGACTTGGGGGCCAATCTGACTTTTATTCTTTGTATGCCTCTGGTTTGATTTTCCTTTTCATTAAGCTTCTCTTTTTATTTTAGGCTTGTGAAATATTACTGTTGTGTCATCAGAAAAATCATGATGCATTTTTGCAGAGGAAAACACGAAAGCAGAAAGACTTTTCTGACGGCCCAATAGACTATGTCTAGGAGATTGTTTTTTTTTTTCTTCTTTCTTTTTCTTTAAATTAATTTGCTTCAGTAGCTGCTGTTTAAAATCCTTTATCCTTTCCTTAAGGTTCTGTTACTGCTTTATGATTTTTTTCTTTTCTATTTTATCCTTTTCCTGTTTCTAAAACTCCTATAGGATGGGTGTGGGATTCTTGACTTTGCTCTCACATTTTCTTTTGCTTTCTCACTTTTTCTTCTTACTATATAATTCACTTACCATAAAACTCACCATTTTAAAGTATATAGTTCGGATTCCACTCTAGTGCAGCAGTTGCGTGCTGTGCAGAGGGAGCCCTATCCCACATGGCCAGCTGGGATGTTCTAGCCCTGCTGTCAGTACTTTACAGGTGTAATCTTTGTATTCAGTGGTGGGATGCTAGTCATACAAATGCCGAGGACTTCTTTAATCTGTATATGTTAAGTGACTTGGGTGGACAATTCAAGCAGTGTTGAAATTTATGAAAATCATTTCTGTTAGAGCTGTGGCAACGCAGGTAGTTTCCCTGTGACACTTCTCTGTGCCAGATTTGTTATCCTCAGGTCCTGTGCAGGTTTATTTTAAAGTAGAGGCTCTCTGGCAAATGTACCTACCGATTAACCCAGAAACCATGTAAGCATCATTAAATGAGAGTGTGGTTCTTATCAATTCACCATGTTTGCATGCACTCACCAGAGAAAGACAGAGAGCGAGGAAGAGAAAGAAAGGAAGAGAAAGAAAGCTCGCCCAGTGAGGTATCGCCATGCTGTAACATTTCTCCATCTCCTTGGGATTTTGGGTATACATACTCAAGCATGCACATGCACACACATGCCTGGTGTGTTTTTCAAGCCACAGGGGCCAGAATTCAAACCATAGATGATCAAGTGGGATCTAGCTCTTTTAACTACTAGGCTTTGGAGACAGACTTCAATTTAAAAAATCTTACCTAAACTAACTTTCTGCATGGAATACTTTTTCAGATCACATTGAAGTGTTTAGTAATATATCAACTTCATTTTCTGCTGGATGTCAGACACCTCATTAAAACTAACTGTTTATTAAAATAAAGCAATATTTGGGGACCAGAAAATGGCATAATGGTTATGTTGCTGGACTTACACTTAGTCGACCATGGTTTGAGTCCTGGACCCATGGCTTAAAACTCACGCTAGGCACATGTGTGTGCGTGCCCAAAATCCTGAGAGAAGAATGGAGGAGAAGGGATTGCAGTGTGGCCATTCTCCCGGTGGTGGTGGTGGTGGGGGGGTAATTTCTTGCTTTTTGTCTCTCTGTCTCTCTGTCTCTCTGGTGAGCACACGTACCCGATTGCAAAAATCTCTCTCTAAAAAAAATAAATAAATACAGAAAGAAACAATACTCATAAGACTTTTGATTGAGCATAAAATTTCTATTAAAGTGCATAGATACATATAGGTTTACCTGTTCTGATACTAATTATTTGCTACTTATATAGAAACTCAATGGTATATAAACAGGGAAAACAGAGACCTTTAGCCAAATGCTTCTGTACTCAGGGATATTAGAATAAATTAATTAATTAAGTCTTTGAACATTTTATTTCCTGTTTTACTATTAAACCACAACTTCGTTAACTTCTGTCACTATTGCAAACAGTATTGCAAGAGGACATTGCTGTTCACGTCTCCCCATGTGTGATGCAGAGTTTCTTTGGGCAGTATACATGGGAGAGTATGTGCCTGCTATCACAATCCGTTTTCATTTCACACTTTAGTATTTAGTGTTCACTATTGCATAATGTATCTAGCCGAGTTGGTTTCTTTGGTCTCTGATTCTTATTTTCAGAGCCTATTTTCTGTTCATTTACAGACGGGCCAAGGTTGCTCGGGTGATTGGTTTACTGGCTTCACACACCACGGAGCTCCAGGAAAACGCACCTGTTATTGAGGTAATTTCTTTCATTACTGAACTGCTATGACCAACACCAAGGATTGTTCTTAATTTTGTAATTTAGAACATACAGCTTTCATTGACCTTCACTGAATTTTTCTTGGTGGCATTATGCCAGTCACTATAAAACAGTAAACCCAAAGACTTTACGCTTAAGCACAGAAGCTTGTTTGCAATGTAGTCTTTTATTAAATGTGATATGACCGGGTTACAAGGCTTGTGAACTGTACTCATCATCATTTCATTTATTTTTGGGTAATGCTTGTTTCATTGTTAGTTTTCTAACAGTCTACCCCAAATTTATAATAACTATAATGTATTTTCTAGTTACAGCATAGCTCATAATTCAAATGAAATTCTTTCGGCTTTTCACCTTGAATTTAATGTTTTCTTCCGTATCAGCTATCCGTTATTTCTTGACATCTGACCCCCTACATTTTGGCCGTGTATGCACCATAGGCATTTTCTAATGTCAGTTCTCTCTTTCAAATGCTGGTACTGGAAAGCTTTTCCTACTTTGTTCCACAGTGATTCCAAATATTGTGAAATGAATGTTACTGCTGTACTCTCTGTTTTAGTGTTCTCAAATACTAAAAACTACTTTCTGCCTATCTTGTTAATATGTATTACAGTTAATTGGTAATATATATATTTTTTTTTTTGGAGAGGTTTTCACTCTAGGGCACGTGCGCTCGCCAGACAGACAGAGAGAGATAGAGAGACAGAAAGCGAGAAATCACCCCCCAGGGGGGGTGGCCACGCCGCAATTTCTTCTCCTCCATTCTCCTCTCAGGATCTTGGGCACGCATGCACACGCGCCCGGGGTGAGTTTTAAGCCACCGGGTTTGGGACGTGAACCACGGTCGACTACGTGGGAGTCCAGCGACATAGCCATTACGCTAACTGCTGGTCCCCGGTAATAGATTTTTATGCCTGGGTTTGGGAGAGGCTTAAGAGTCAACATAGTTGAAAAGGACCAGGGGTGTTAGGGAGAAGAGCAAGAACTCCTGGAGGAAGGAAAAAGGAGTAAGGGAATTTTATAGCGCTAAAGCTGATGGTGGCAGTTTCAGAGGAATTATCTAACCTAGTACTAGCCAACAGAACTTCCCGCAGCAATAGAATGTGTTCTCTGTGCTGTCCACTACAATAGCCCATTGCTGGACAGTATCCAGCTGGCACTGGCCTTCTGGGTAGACATAAATGGGAGTTTAATCTCACTGTATTTCTCTTGCTTTTAATTTCTATTTCCTACATATTGTTAGATTTCTGAGCTACTATTGAGAATGTCACTAATTCTAAACTCTTCCTTTTTTTTCTGGGACCTAAATGAATTATGACCTAAGTGAGCACTGAGGGTTCCCAGCCTTACTACCAGTGATGTATAAACTAGATCTTTATCTGAAAGACTGTGCAGATACGATGTTTTCACCAGGAAGGCGAGAAGGCTTAGGATCTCACCTAAGTTCCTTCTGATGGCACAGAGCGAAAGGTCTCCAGTAAGAGACAGTGGCTGTAGGAGAGTGGAAGGAACTTAAAGAAAAATGTAAGACAAACTCCCAAGAGTCTAGAAGATGTTCCTAGGTAACCAGCGCAGACTTTCATTGCCCAGGAGCAGTGTGCTATGAAGAAAGAGCCCCTGAATAGATATGGTGTGACTATTGAATTAAAATAGTTGTTTCAGGTTCAGCAGGTTGTGTGGTGGTTAAGCCGCTGGACTCCCACATGGCTGACTATGGTTCAAGTGCCAGACCTGGCAGCTTGGTGAAAACCGTGATGAGCATGTGCCTGTGTGCCCAAAATCCCGAGAGGAGAATGGAGGGAAAGGTATTGTGGCATGACCATTTCCACTTGGGGGTGATTGCTCACTCTCCCTCCAGTGAGCATATATGTCCTATGGCAAAAACCTAAATAAAAAAAAAAGTCATTGCAGAATAAATAGGGTACATACTTTAGGGAGTTGAGTTGATTTTGAAAATCAGTTAGATAAATTCTCTTTAAAATTCAGAAGAAAAAGAATAAAAATTAGGAACTATAAAGGCATGAATGGTAGTTCCAGGTCTGTCACACTGTCCAGTATGGTGGCCACCAGCCACATGAGGCTGTTGAGGCTTAAGAGTCAAAGTGGGTGAAAAGGACTAGGGCTTCTAGGGAGAAGGGCAAGAATGCCAGAGGAAGGAGAAAAGGAGTCAGGAGAGGGGACTTTGTAGAGTGACTAGTCCACGTTGAGATGAGCAGGTAGAAAACACATACCAGCTGTTGAAGACTCACTATGAAAAAAATGATATAACGTATCTTGCTTTTAATTTTAGTGTTTTACATTTTCAAATGGTACTTTTTTGATATGTTTGAATAAAATATGAAAATTAATTTCACCTGTTTTATTTTTTAATGTGTCCACTAGGAAATTCAGAATGGCTTATGTGGCTTGAATTGTATTTTGTTGGCCCGCACTAAGATAAACATAATGGGATTTCCAGAAATCAAAGCAGAAAAGTGAAACTATCATGAGGGAAATAATAGAAGAAAATTTCATCCTGCACCAATATCTGGTGGAATATGATTTCAAAGAGAAAAAGACACAACCAAAAACCAGGTTATAAATAAAGAAAAGCAAATTAGGTTTACAATTTATATGTAACGTGAAAGTTTAGAAGAAAACAAATTTCTCTATACAGTCCATATTGCCTATGTGTTAAGACAAAAGAAAGACATTTTCAGAAATTCAGGGATTTAGTCTGAATTTTAATGACATTTGTGAAAGAATTTTACTTAAACAGGCTGTAATTGTCGAAAAAGCAAGTGTTAAGGCAAAATTTAGAAGAAACACATTTAAACAAATGAACCTATTAAAATGTAAGTGTAGGGACCAGCAGGTGGCATAATGGTTACATTGCTGGACTTCCACATAGTTGACTGTGGTTCAAGTCCCGGACCTGGTGGCTTAAAACTCATAATAGGCATGTGAGAGGAGAGTGGAGGAGAAGGGACTGTGGTATGGCCATCCCCCTGGAGGGGGATTTCTCGCTTTCTGTCTCTGTCTCTTCAGCCAGCACATGTGCCCTATAGCAAAAATCTCTCCTAAAAAAAATTAGGTCTAAAATAATAGCTGTGAATATTGTTGCAATCTTACTCTGGAAAAGGACAAATTTTTAAAACATAGTATTTGTATTGTTGAAGAATTAATGACATAGAAACCCCACATTATTTTAGAAGATCTATAAGGATGGGAAGAAGGGAGTAGTAGGAAAAGGCAAATTGTTTTTCTGTTCTGAAAGTTTATAGATATTATTTTACTTTTCGTATAAAAGAAATAGTATAAATAGTATCCTTCCTTCCTTCCTTCCTTCCTTCCTTCCTTCCTTCCTTCCTTCCTTCCTTCCTTTCTCTCTCTGTCTCTCTTTCTCTCTTTCTCTTTCTTTCTCTCTTTCCCATCTTTCTTTCTTCTTTCTTTCTGTCTTTTAAGAGAAAGAAACAGGAGCAGCAGGATCTCATGCTGTGATTCGCTCCTGGCCTGCTCAACCAGGGTCATAGGTTATGCATGTACACCTGGCCTCTTGCTTTATTCATTGATACATTTTTATGTATTCATTTAACATATGTTTGTCAGTACCTGTATATATACAAGACACTGTCTAAGTATTGGTGTGCAGTGTTGAATAAGAGAGATAAAAATTCCTGTTCTGATGGAACTCGTGGTTCAGGAAGAGAGATAACAAATAATCACATACCGTGTCAGGCGGTGATAAATGCTATGAAGAGGATAAAGTAGGATATCGGGATTTGGAAATGATGGGAGACTGTAGTATTCTTTTGGATAAATTGCTTCTAGACAGAGACTCAAGAAATTGAGGGACCAAGGTATGCAGCCTGGGGAAGAGTGTTGCAGACAGAATGGACATTAGCAAAGGAAAGGGGATAGAGCAGCGGTTGGCGTGTTCCAAGGAATGGGGAGGTGAGTGTGGTGGGACCCGAGCGAGGAGGAGAGTGGCAGGAGATGAGGTTAGTGAGGTACCAGGGCCTGGACCACTTTGGGCCTTGTTACAGTCATGGGAATGAGAGGCTCTTGTTCAGAATGAGATGGGAAGCCATTGGAAGATAGTGAGCAAAGGAGTGCCTTGTGGCTTACGTTTGAAAAAGTCCACTCTGTGTATTATGGGGTCAGGAGCAAAGTGGAACCAGAGAGGCTAGTTTAGGAAGTGAGAGATGGTAGTGCCTTGGACCAGGTTGTTAGTTACACTCATGGTTACACACACCCCCCCCATACAAGTGCATGCACATAACGGTTTTTTGCCCTGGTGGAATTTGAAGAATGTCAACAAAGTTGTTGAGTGCTGTGATATTATTAGGCTGTTGGAAAAGTCATGGTGTATTTTTCTGTGCAAAAGTCATGATACATTTTTGCATAGAAAAATACACCATGACTTTTCTGGCAACCCAGTATTTGAAGGCAGACTTCAATGGCCAAGAAATCCGACCAATAATAAATTCTAATATTCAGTGTTCAAATGCCGAGATATTAGAGAAATGTGAATGAAAACCAAAATGACAAAAGATAGTCACCAGATTGGCAAAATTTTTAAATCCTCACAATTCTAAATGTTGGTAAGAGTAGAAGAAACTTCTTTTTTTTTTTTTTGAGAGGTTTTCGCTATTGGGCGTGTGCGCTCGCCAGACAGAGAGAGACATAGAAACAGAAAGCGAGAAATCACCCCCCAGGAGGGATGGTCACGCCACAATCCCTTCTCCTCCATTCTCCTCTCGGGATCTTGGACACGCGTGCACATGCGCCCGGCGTGAATTTTAAGCCACTGAGTCCGGGATGCGAACCCCGGTCAACTGCGTGGGAGTCCAGCGACATAGCCATTACACTAACTGCTGGTTCCCAAGAAACTTCTTTTGAGAGAAAGATTTTTGCTATAGAGCGCATGCGCTCACCACAGAGACAAGGAGAGAGACAGAAAGTGAGAAATCACCCCCCTAAGGTGGATGGCCATGCTGCAATCCCTTCTCCTCCATTCCTCTCTGGTATTTTGGGCATGCATGCACACACACCTGGTATGAGTTTTAAGTTTCTTGGTCCCGGACTTGAACTGCAGTTGACTATGTGGGAGTCCAGTGACGTAACCATCATGCCATCTGCTGGTCCCAAGGAGAAGAAACATTTTTATGATACTGGCAGAAATTAAATGGGTACAGATGTTCTCAAAAATAGCTGTCTATGTGTCCTAAAGCTGTATATATTGCTACCTGTAACCCAGCATCATCTACCCTATAACCCGGTGTATCGAATGACACACACAGGGACATGTTAACAACGTGATTTAGGACAGGCGCACTCCCACATTTAAAATAAACTGCACACTCATCAGCGGTAGAATAGTAAAGTGTGGCATGTCCCTGCGCTGGAGTACTAAGCAGCATTGAGAATAATGAACCACAGTGATGGGTAGCAGGCCTGAATGAATCTCGTGTCATAGATGTTTATCCTAGACATTTGCAGGACATTTCTTGGGGAGTGTTGATCTGTTTATTTTTATTTATATATTATTTTACCTATTTGCCAGAGGGCATGTGTGCTTGCCAGAAAAAGACTGGGGGAGAGAGAGAGAGAGAGAGAGAGAGAGAGAGCGAGAGCGAGAAAGCACCCTCCAGTGGTGTGTGGTCATACCACAATCCCTTCTCTTCCACTTCTCCATCCTGTTGGGATTTTTGGCATATACATACAACCAGCATGTTCCTCAAGCCCCGTTGGGTGGAATTCATGCTCTGTGGTCAGCCCTGTGGGATCCAGCTCTCTTATCCCTAGGCCATTGGGCCAGTCCCAGACTGATCAGTATATTCAGAAATGGCCTAGGGCCATAATGGCTCTTGCCTAAAAGGTCAGCTTTCCCTTGGGCCAGACATCACAGAGGTGAAGCCTGTGTAGGTAGATGTTGTGGGAGGGTCTGGAGATGAGGCCTACCATGAAGCATACGTCTGGGAAAGAGTCCGGAAGCTAAGGCTGAACTGAGAGGGTACCCACGCACCCACTCTGGGGTCCCTGTGCTCGGGGCTTCCTGGGGCAGTGGCCGGAAGACAGGTGCTCTCCCATTTTAGGCACTCTCAGGGAGCTCGGTAGGGGCACCTGCAGTAAACTGGGGCCTGTCAGCCACCCCGGGTGACGTGCCTGATTCACCACTGACTCCGTGCCTGCGGCTGGGTCCTTCTGGGTACTTGCTGCTTCTGCCGCCACTGAGAGCGTTTGGCCCCACAGTTGTCACTCGTGCTCACTTAGGTTGAGTTCTTGGGGTACCCCGTGTTCTCAAGGTATTTCCCAAACCCTTATGGCTATCCCTCTTGTAAACACTGCGTCTCTGATTCTGCCTTCTCTGAGTGGAGGAGGTGCTGGTCAATTCTTAATTAAGGTTCGTGTGTCCTTTATTCCAGCACTGTTTGATATTTGCTGATTTTTTATTTTTTGATTTTGTTAGCGGACATGTGCACTCTCCAGAAGGAGGGAGGGAGGGAGAGAGTGAGCAAGCTATGAAATGTCCCCCATGGGGAATGGTCGTGCCACAATGGCTGTTCCTGCATTTCCCCCTCCTTTCGCAATTTCAGGCACACATTGCACCTGTGTCTGGTGTGTTTCTTAAGCCACCAGGTTCAAGACTTGAACTGTGCAGTCAGCCACATGGGATTCAGCTGCCTTAGCCACCAGGCCACTGACTGGCCCTGCTGATGTTTTATTCATTTGAAATGCAAGACTTTGGAAAACAATACTTATTTCATTAAAAAAAGAAGTAGTGACGTATGTTCAACTGTCTAGTAAAGTGTTTTGAATTAAGTATACTGTATTGTAAAATAACTTCCCTTAGATAACTGGGAGTTTACGTGATAACTAGAAATTGGGCCAGGTGCTATTGGTGTTGTGATCTTTTGTTATTTCTCAAACTTACTTTCTTTATGAGCCGGCAGTTGGCTGTGATAATTGAACCAGCCACTAGAGGTCACTCAAATACTGGAAAAAAAGTAACACTGTGTAAGTCTTAAGACCATATCTTTCAGTTTCAGGAAGAAGCCGAATCTTTTGTGGGCTTAGTAGGTATAAGGTGCTGTTTCATCTTTTTACTGTTCTTAGAAGTTCCTGCTACATGAAATGTGGCTCCATGCCACTGGTTGTTGTTACTGTCTGAGACTGACATTAATGAAAGCCATGACTATGTTTCCAGAAGAATGCAGTCAACACCTGGCACATGAGTTTAAGGGATTTGCGAACCCAAAGGAGCCCATTGGGCACCCTTTAGTTCAAAAGGACTCTTAAGACCAGGTTTCTGTAAATCCCACAATAGCGTGTTTGCAGGTAATTTAAAAAAATACTTTATTTAACTTTCTTTCTTTATTTTTAAAAATTTGACCAGAAAGGGTCAAACACAGAAGAGACGCATGGGCAGGCACATAGGCAGGTACCCCTCAGAGGGCCCCTACGCTGTGATCTACCTCAGCTCCAGCCAGCCGAGACCTCAGGCACGTGTGTCCCTGGTGTGTACAGGAACACCTTGGGATGTGAACCTGGGGACCTTCCCATGGGGCTTTAGTATCATGGAGTATCG
The DNA here is from genome assembly GCA_026018925.1 of Tupaia tana. NCBI lineage: Eukaryota > Metazoa > Chordata > Mammalia > Scandentia > Tupaiidae > Tupaia > Tupaia tana. The sequence goes on along the minus strand of JAKSZU010000027.1, from coordinate 24,513,395 downwards.
CATTACCACTGTCACCACAGTGACCTGAAAGGAATATTAGCAGATGTTTTGGATTAAACCGTTCATTAAAATTTTATTATGAGGCTGGCCCTGTAGCCTAGTGGTTAAGGGAAGCCAGATTTCACATGGCTAACTGCAGTTCAAGTCCTGGCCTGCGGTGGTTGGCCTTGTTGCATCCAGCTCTCCATGCATAGAACTTAACCATTGTGCTACAGGGCTGGCCCTTTAGGCATTGATTTTTTAAATTATTTATTATCAATTAATTAATTAAATTAGCTTTAGGGTTCAGGCACTCTCAAGTGAGAAACACAGAGAAAGAAAAATGAAGAAAGCACCCCTCCCAGAGGATAACCGCATTGCAATCCCTTTTCCTCTATCTCTGCTTGGGGTTTTGGGCACACATGCATGTGTGCCCAGCATGGTTTTTAGGCCTCTGGTTCTGAGACTTGGACTATGCGGTTGACCATGTGAGATCCAGGCATCTTAACTATTAAGCCACCTGACTGGCCCAGTGCCCAAATTTTTTAGGGTTGTAAAGTGATGATCTTCTCATTTTATTATTTCTTTTTCATTTATAGTTAGAAGTTTTCTCTCTCTGTCTCTCCCTCTCTCGCCCTCTCTCTCTTTCTTTTTTTTTTTTTTTTTTTTACCAGAAGAACTTTCCCAGGTTAACTATTTGGTTATCCTAAAATATAGTTTGTTCATTAAGACAGATAAATGCTTGATTGTTTGCCTTCGTAGGCCCATTTTGAGGATAATGAATTGGTGCTTCAGTAATCTCAATAAGCAGTCTGTGAGCTTTTTGGATTATGAATATATTTTTATAGATTTCAGTCCTTTCCAGTCATTCTTGTTTTAGATGCTTAAGTGGTTTCATCTCTGTCCCATGGAAGCCCTTTGATGGGACCCTGCTACTGTTTCTGATAATTTGCTTACTGTCTGGAAATAGGCTTTGCAGGCACATCTCGGGAATGGACAGCCCCCTAGCGCTGAAACCACTTGTCTAGGGAACCTGGTTTACTTTGAGTTGGAAGTAGCCTCTAGAGAACAGTACCTGGGTAGAACTGATTGTTACAGATGTTACTGTTTCTTCTAGAACTTTTCAGAAATTAGACCTCGGAAAGACTACTTATTCCTTTTAAAATAAATACTATAGATACTTGTTTATCTTAATTGCCAGAGGCAATGCATGCTCTCTAGAAAGAGGGAAAAATACCCTCCAATAGGGTTCACTCGCACTGCAGTCCCTTCCTTTCCGTTTCTCCATCCTGTTGGGATTTTGGTCACATACATACATATGCCCGATGTGCTTTGAAGCTGCTGGGGCTGGGACTGGAGCTGCTGTTCCAGGATTTGAGATGTGGCCAGTTGTGGGAGATCCAGCTCCCCCAACCACACTGACCCAGCAGTATTTCTTAAAAAGAGAAAAATTACGAGTTCGTTCATATAAATACTTCCAATTCAGATTTAAAATGAGAATATTTACTTTTTTGATTAAAATTATTTTTTACTTCTCATAAGCTGAAAATCTTGGGCATCAATGATATTAGAATTTATTTTTCTTAAACTAATTTAGAATAGATAGTAGTAAGGAACCAGCAGATGGCGTAATGGTTTCATCACTGGACTCTCACGTAGTCAACTGCCGTTTAAGTCCCAGACACGGTGACTTAAAACTCACACCTGGTGTGTGTGTGTGTGTGTGTGTGTGTGTGTGCGTGCGTGCCCAAGATCCCAAGAGGAGAATGGAGGAGAAAGAATTGAGGCATGGCTACCCCCCCAGGGAGGTGATTTCTGACTTTCTATTTCTCTGTCTCTCTGGCAAGTGCACATGCCCCATAGCAAATATCTCTCTCTCTAAAAAAAAAAAAAAAAAAAAAAAAAAAAAAAAAAAAAAAAAAAGATTAGGTAGTAATATTTGTATTATTACTTTTAAGCTAACAACAAAACTACAAAGTAGATTTCAAGGTAATTTGTGTCATTTTTGCTGTTGGAATATAGCCTACTGGATAATATGCACAGTCCAAATATTGAGTTTTACATAATTTACATAATTCTTCACTTTGTGCTTCTGTCATCAATATGATACATAGTTATATATGTTTTCAATTTTTTTGACATTTAAACATTAGTGACTTAGGGATTATTTTGTGCCTTCTTTTTGGTTTCAAAATTGTAATTTTTTTTAAATTGAAGAATTATAAATATACAGAAAAATGTACAAGACAGTGTAATGCTCAATGAATTATCACAAAGTAAAAACTCAGGAAATTGTCACTGTGTCGAGAAAGAGAACATGGGCCCTCTCCCAGTCACTGCTCTCTCCCTTTGCTCGAAAGTAAGTTACTACTATAACTTCTAAAACTGTGGTTATTTTGCCTGATTTTAGATTGTACTTAAGTAGAGTTGTGTGACATGTATACTTTAAAATCTAGCTTCTTTTTTTTTTCATATTATATTTCATCTTTGTTGCGTGTCCCTATAGTTCATTTTCATTACAGGACAATGATGGGCATTTATTTCAGTTGCTTTCCATATTGGCTATTATAAATAACTTTTTTTTTTTTTTCTTTTTCTTTTTCTGGAAAAGGGCGCGTGCGCTTGCCAGTTCATTTATTTGTATGAGAGGGAGACAGAGTTTATTTTTTTTTTTTTAAAGTTTTTAGAGGGTATGCATGCTAATGAGAGAGAGAGAAGAAAGAGAGTGAGAGAGAAAGCACTTTCCAATGGGGCCTGGTTATGCTGCAATCCCTTTTTCTCCACTTCTCCATTTGTTGGGATCTTAGGCACACATGTGCATGGTATATACCCAGTGTATTTTTTTTTAATAATTATTTTGTTTAACTTTACTTATTTAATTTGACCAGAGAAGTTAGAGAGAGAGAGAGAGAGAGAGGAAGTGAGAAAGCAAGCTGCCAGATCTGGGACTCGAATCCCCGGTCGGCTGTGTGGGAGTCCATTGCCCTAAACCTCCACATCACCTGCCAGCCCCCCCCCCCCCCCCCCCCCCCCCCCCCCCCCCCCCCGCCAGTGTATTTTGCAAGCTGCCAGGGCTGGAATTCAAACTACATGGTAGGTCATGTGGGATCGGGCTCCCTTAGTCACTAACCTATGGGGTCAGCCCTGTTTTAAATAATTCTTGTACACATTTTATGATTCACTTTCTGTGGGTACATGTAGCATAGAATTGGTAGGTTATAGGATATATGAATGTTTAACTTCAGAGGATAATCTTTTACCAAAACGTTGTTTAAATTTAAAATTCTTTAACCCAAGAAATAGAATTTTCAGTGTTCTGATTTCTCATTAATACTTTGTATGACATCTTGTTAAATACTTACCAACTTCTACATTATATTTAACAGATGAATGGCTGTTGAATTTAGTTATATGGCATCTGTAGACAGGGTCATCTAATTTTTCTTACTATCTCTATTAATAGGTGGATTATATTAGGTCATCAGGAAAGTTATGATGCATTTTTTTATACAAAAATGCATCATGATGGGGAGGCAGCAGGTGGTGTGGAGGTTAAGGCTCTGGACTCCACTGTGGCTGATCACAGTTCAAGTCCTGAACCTGGAGGTTTGCTTTCCTACTTTCCCTTTCTCTCTCTCTCTTTCTGGTCAAATTAAACAAATAATAATGATGATAATAAATGAAATAAAATAATCCTTTAAAAAAAGCTTTAAAAATATGTATCATGAGATCAGCAGTTGGTGTAATGGCTATATTGCTGGAATCCCATGTAGTTGACCGTGGTTCGAGTCCTGGACTTGGTGGCTTAAACTCATGCCAGGCACATATGCGTGCGTGCCCAAGATCCTGACAGGAGAATGGAGGAGAAGGGATTATGACGTGGCCATCCCCCCAGGGGGGATGATTTCTCGCTTTCTGTCTCTCTGTCTCTCTATGTCTTTCTGGCGAGCACACCTCTCCAAAAAAAAAAAAAAAAAAAAAAATGCATCATGATTTCCCTGACAACCTAATATTAATAGAACTAAAGTTAAACTACCTTAGCATTTTTAGAGAAACTCCACTTGGCTCATATTTTTATAATGCACTGTTGGCATCCCTTTGCTAATATTTCATCTAGAATATCATTGATTTCTTGGAGAATGTAGGCTGTATGTCTTGTAGAAAATGTTCCACATTCCAGATTTGTCAACTTATTTTTTCTTGTATTATTAAATTTGTTTCATTTGTCCCTAAGTTCCTTGTAAACTGTAAGTTAGTTCTAAGAGGTTGATATATTCAGATTAAGTTTTTGTTTATTTATTTGGTAAGAATATATCATTGACGATGTTGAGTGTTTTATATTTCAACATATCAGGAAGCGTAGAGCATCAGTCTAGTAGTTGTATTTACCTGGATCATTTGATTAAAGTGGTTCTGCCAAATAGCTCCATTACGGAGAGGAGGTCCACCTTTTCCTTTGCAGTGTCACTTTCACTGTCATGTGATGTATACAAGAAAATAATTTAAAAAACTATGTGGGTTATAACTTTTCTGTTTTAATCTTTTTCTGATTTAAAATTCAGGAAAGGTTCATTTCTTTCTTTCTTTATATATTTTTATTTCATTTTCTTTTATACATCCAATCATGTTATTTAGCTTACAAAGTGAATATTTCAACATGTGAACATTTCTCCCTAGGCCAGTTGATAAAACTATAAAATTATCTTCAACAGCCAGTACCACATTTCTTTGTCCCATTAATGCTTTGCCTCTCTGTTTTTCTTCTAAATGTCCTTCCTCAGACTCTACTCTTTCACACACACTATATCTGGTATTCATATACATTTACTGTGTTTCTATATCCTTTACTCAATTAGTTTCAGTCATAGAGTATGGACACTCGGTATATATTAAGTGGGGACATACAATGTCTCTCCTTCATAGCCTGGCTTGCTTCACTCAGCAGTAAATGTTGGGACAGGTCCAGTGACATCAAAAATAACATTGAACGTTAATGGATCAAATTCTCCAATCAAGAGACACAGACTGGCTAAATGAATTAAAAAACAGAAACCCTCTATCTGTTGCCTAAAAGAAACCCACTTCATGGATAAAGACATACATATACTGAAAGTGAAGGGTTGGAAAAAGGTTTTCCATGCAAAAGGAACCAAAAAAGAGCTGGAGTCATGATACTAATTTCTGACAAAATAGGCCTTAAAACAAAAACTGTTCGAAGAGACATAGAAGGGCACTATTTTGTACTAAAAGGGTCAATCAATCAAGAAGATATAACACTTATAAATATCTATGCACCTAACACAGGAACTCCCAAATATGTGAAGGAAAGGCTGCTAGATCTAAAAGGGGAGATAGACTGCAACACAGTAAAGGTTAATTTCTAACAGGTTATTAATTTACTAAGTTATTCTATGCAGCATTATGATCACTACTTTTGTTTTAAAATTAATCTAATTTTTGAAATTTATTTTGCATTGCACGTCCTATTTCTTTTTGTAGGATAATCACATTTTGTGATTTAGTTGCTCAAAAGAATGAACTCTCCTAAGAGTTATTGACTTAAGAGTATTGATACTATGTCATTCAGCTTTTTACCAAATTGGTTTTAAAATTGAATTTTATGCTAAGCAGTGGGTATATGCTAATTTGAAGTATTCCTTAATTAGTTCTCCCTGAACAGTGTGTTCTTTTGGAGCTCTAAACATAAGAAGTGGGAACTTTTGAGACCATTTATTGTTCCACCGTCTGTGTTAAAGACCGTGGTAGCATGTGTTCCACATTGGGTTCTTGCACAGTAGTCAGCTGTATAATTGCATCACTGCCTCTGTTGTCCCTGGGGGCTGGGGTACTAGAGCCTTTTATTGCTAGAACAGTTGTACACAGTAAGTTCTGTCATGGTCCATGGTGCTCATTCTCTATTTATAACTTTCTTGAAGAACAAAGGGTTATTGTTGCACTTTTTGGGAATATGTATTTTGTGTATGTGTATTTTTCCCTATGGTTTTTCCAGATAGCATTCATTATTATTTTGTAAATATTTTAATTATAAAATGTATAGTCTTATAATTATGACAATTCAGCTATTTAGATAATCTGAAAATTCTCTCAATAGGCAAAGAAACAAAACAAAACAGAACAACTTTAGATATGCATTATAAAATGTAACAAAGACTTTAAACTACGGAGCTCAGGAACCTGTGGTGGTGCAGTAGTAAAACGTGGTACTCAGCCAGCCTGATCCACGCAGGAAGGTTCCTTCCCCGCTCCCCAAGATGGCTAGAGGGCATGTGTGTTAGCCAGAGAGAGAATGAAAGAGAGAGAGGGAAGAAACACTCCCCAATGGGGTATAGTCATGCATAATCCCTTCTCCATTTTTTTTTTATCCTGTTGGGATTTTAGGCATGCGTGCACTTGTGCCTTCTGTGTTTTTCAAGCTGCCACATCTGGAATTCAAACTTTGGTTGGCCATGGGGGATCTGGCTCCCCAACCACTAGACCATATGGATGGCCCAGTTCCAGTTTTTATCCGGGGGTCTCTCTGTGCACAGTGGGCATTGTGTTGTACCCATGAACTGGGGCTTGTTGAGGGTAGGTGTGGATCAAGATCCTGCTGGAGGCCTGTCTCTTTGTCATGGGAAAAATAAACAAACTTCAAAGAAATAAAATACATAACTGATTACATGAGAAAGTAAGGGAAATTCTCAAAGTTAGAAATTGGGGGAATTAAAATATGAAATGGTAAGAATTTAAGTCTGTGTGGGGCAGGATGGGATGGTGGTTATTGCTACTATAGTTTTGAGATTTGGTGCATTTTAAAAGTAGAAGATGAAACTTGGGGTTACTGAGACAGTTACTTGGAACTAAGATCTTTGAAGAGCTACCCCCTTAGTAAAAGGAGAAATTGGAGGGCAGTAGGGGAAGAACAACTCGGCTACCTTCATGGAGTTTCATCTTCAGATTTTTATCTTTGGCTCTAGAAAGAAGAGGAAAAATATATTTGTAACTAGTTTTTTTTTTACATTTCATTCAATTGTTATATCAACTTATTCTTCTATCAAATTGAGAAATCGACTTGAAAATAAGACCTGATCTAGAGTTCTGGTTTGAGTAATGGATGAGGAACTGTGTTGAGCTAAAACCTTCTTCCAGTGACAATCAACATATTCTGGACAGAATATGAAAACAAAAATAGGTATTACAGAGGCTGGAGTAGATACACTACTTGAAATAAGGGAAACAATTTAAGTGAGTTCTGCATTTAATTGGTCCCAGGACTAAGGGGTATACACCAGGATTAAAGGAGAAACAGTCAAAGACTAGCCCTAACCAAAGCAAAACCCTATTCTTTATAGGATTGAGGTGATCACTTGGTCTTTTTTTTTTTTCCTTAAGAGAGTTTTGCTATAGGATGCATGCGCTCACTAGAAAGACCGAGAGAGAGAAAGTGAGAAACTACCTCTCCAAGGGGGTATGGCCATGCCTCAGGCCCTTCTTCATTCTTCTCTTGGGGTTTTGGGCACGCACGCACATGTGCCTGGCATGATTGTCGAGCTGCTGGATCCAGGACTTGAACCACGGTCATCCATGTGGGAGTCCAGCACCTTAACCACCACACCACTTGCTGGTACTGATCAACTTGGTCTTTTAACTGTTTGCCTGAACAAACTCAGTATTGTTTAGAGGAAAATAAGATTATCCAGACTCTTTAGTATGTATTATCCATGAGGTTCAGAAGACAAACTCTTTGTACCCCTGGTTTAGAAAAAAAGTTCTTAGACTCGACACCAAAAGCATGACTCATAAAGAAGAAAGTTAATAAATTGGATGTTATCAAAATTAAAATATTTTGCTTTGCCAAAGATCCTCATAAGGCAATGAAAAGACATGTGAGATACATGGAGAAAATATTCATAAATTACGTATCTGTCAAAGTACTCATATCTAGAATATGTAAAGAACTCTCAGTACTCAATAGTAAAACAAACAAAAAATCCAATCAGAAAATGGGCAAAAGATCTAAGAAACATTTCACTGAAGAGGATATATGAATAGCAAATAAGTACATGAAAGGATATTTAGCACTATTGTCTGTTAGCAGAAAGCACACTAAGCATGCAACTATACTCTTATTAAAACAATTAACAAAATAGCAACAATATTGAATACTATCAAGAATGCTGACAAGTTACATCTCTGTATATTGCTAGTAGGAGTGTAAAATTTGTATATCTACCCTAGAAAACACTTTGGCAAAGTTCCTAAAAAACTGAACACATACAAACCAAATTGTACGTTACATATTATAACTCTATATGACATATTCATATTTGATGACTATGCATACACAGATATTATTTTCTACTGAGATTGATTTCAGAGAAATGCTCATACAAAAATCAGTACATGACTGGGCCAGCAGGTGGTGAGGGGGTTAAGACAGTTGTATCCCACATGGCTGATTGTACAGTTCAAATCCTGGACCTCGTGGTTTGAAAAACATGCCGGTCCATGTGGGTGTGTGCCCAAAATCCTGAGAAGAGATGGAGAAGAGCTTGATATGGCCATTCTCCTGGGACGTGATTTCCTATTCCTCCTCCCTCCCCTTCTCTCTCTGTCTCTCTCTGGTGAGCACACATACCCTATAACAAACCAAAAACAAACAAAAAACTCTACGTGACTACTCATGTTAGCTTTATGGAATAGGCCAAAATGGAAAACTCCAAAGTGTCTCTCAATTTGTGAGCAACTAAACAAACTGTTAATATTCTTAGCATGAAATATCACTTAGCTATAAAGAGAAATGATCTCCTGATACACCCAACAATTTGGATGGGTCTGAAGGGCATTATGATGAGTGAAATGTCATATTAACATACCATTCTTGTGATTACAAAATGATAGAGATGGAGAACAGATCAGTGCTTGCCAAGGGTTAGGGATATTGGAGGAAGAAGAATGGTTTGGCTACGAACAAGGGAGATCTTTGTGATGAGGAAGTAGTTTTGCTTTTTTGACTGCAGTGCAGGTTTCTTGACCCATAGGTGTTACAAAGTGATAGAGAATTAAATACTCACAGGGTGCCAATGTTAATACTTGGTTTTGACATTGTTCTGTTATTATGTAAGGTGTTATCATTGTGGGAAACTGGAGGACGGGCATATGGGAGCTTTCTCTATTACATTTTCCACTCTGAGTTCGTGATTATTTCAAAATTAGAGTTTAAAAACTTTTATTGGGTGGGCACAGTCAAAACATAACAGTAGAAAGTATCAGTGAATTGGAAGCCTGTTTGATAGAAATTACCCAGACTAATATACAGGAAGTGAAAAAAAATGAAGAAAACAAAACCCAGTGACTGAGGCTTGTGGGATTATATAAAATGATCTAACATTCACAAGCTTTGAGTTTTAGAAGGAGATGAGAGAAACAGTGTGAAGGAAAAAACATTTGATATTTTGTTGAAATAGTTCCAGAATTGATGACTGTCAGTTGACATATTTAAGAATCTCATTGAACTCCAGCTGGCTTAGACCAAGGAGGACTGCACCTAAGCACATCACCGTCAAACTGCTGATAATTGGACCAGCCTGTGGCCTGGTGCTTAAGATGGCTAGATCCCACATGACTAACTGCACAGTCTGAGATCTAACCAAGCAGCTTGAGAAACATGCCAGGTACATGTGCATGTGTGCCCAAAATCCTAAAGGAGAAGGAAATGAAGGATGAGGGATTACAGTGTGACCATCCCCTATGTGGAATGTGCTCGCTCTCTGTCTGTCTCTGTGTCCGGTGAGTACATGTGCTCTCTGGCAAAATTAAAAAAAAAAAAAAAAAAGGTTGCTGAAAATCAAAACTAAAAAGAAAAACCTGAAAGCAATTAGAGAAATACTATGTATCATATGCTGGGGAACAATTACACGGATGAATGGTGAGTTCTCCTCAGAAACCGTCAATGCCATCAGACAGTGGAATGATATTTTTAAAGTGTTGAAAAAAAATTTGCTATCCCTGAATTCTATATTCTATGAGAATATTCTCAACTATAAAAGAGAAATAAAAAGAAAATGGGAAAATTGGTCTCTAACCCGGGAGAATTTGATAAGAAACGTTAAAGTTATTTTTTCATGTTAAAGGGAGATGAGCATAGATACAAACCTGGGCTTACAAGAAAAGTGAAGAGTACTGTAGTGGGAAATATGAAGCACTTTTTCTTAACTTAAAAATAGCTACTGGCCCAGTCGTGGTGGTGCCTCCTGCTAAAACACTACACTTTGCAGGCTGGGACCATGTGAGAAGCCTAGATTCAGTTAATGGCCCACTCTAAAAGGCCGTATGCGGTGGTGTGTCCCTGTAAGCTCAGCAACTCAGGAGGCTGAGGCAGGAGGCTTGCAAACTCGAGGCTGGCCTGGGCCAGATAGTGAGACCCTGTCTGAAAAACAAAAAACAGAAGACAATAAACAAACTCTTTCCCTTCCCCCTCCCCACCCAAATCAGAGACAAGTGTTATTTCATCTGCCTGGGAGACTGTGACAGCATGGTGACATGGTAAGACCCAGTCTGGGGTGGATCACAAAAATGTGCATTTCTATGGGAACCAGCAGTTAACGTAATGGCTATGTCGCCGGGCTCCCACGTAGTTGACTGCGGTTCGTGTCTCGGACCCGGTGGCTTAAAACTCATGCCGGGCGCGTGTGTGTGCATGCCCAGATCCCGAGAGGAGAATGGAGGAGAAGGGATTGCGGGGTGACCATCCCCCCTGGGGGGTGATTTCTCGCTTTCTGTCTCTCTGTCTCTCTCTGTCTGTCTGGCGAGCGCACGCGCCCTATAGCGAAAACCTCTCACACACACAAAAAAAACCAAAACAAACAAACAAACAAAAAAATGCATTTCTAGTAAGTGTCTAGGTGGTTTTTGATACTGCTGGTTAAGATTTAAGAACCACTATATATTAGAAATTAAGAATGTTTTAAATTTAAGTTTAGGAAGCTAGAAAAAAGCAAATTACACCCAATGCAGTTCATATTAGAACATAATAAAAATAAAAACTGAACCATAAATGTCATACACCATATTAATAGAAAGAAAGATAAAAACCACATCATCATTTCCATTGATGTGGAAAAAGCATTTGACAAAATACAACATTCCTTTATGATTAAGACTCTTAGGAAAATTGGCATAGAAGGATTGTTTCTCAGCTTAATAAAAGCTATGAAAAACCTATAGCTAACATTATATTGAATGAAAAGCTTTCAGCTGGTATGAGACAAGGCTGCTCACTTTCTCCACTCCTATTCAACATAGTACTGGAAGTCCTAACCAATGTGATCAGACAAGATGAAGGAAATAAAAGGCATCCCAATAGGAAAGAAGAACTGAAATTATGTCTGTTTGCAGATGACATGATTGTATACATAGAAGACCCAATAGTATCCATGAGAAAACTTCTCAAAGTAATAAATGCATAAAGTAAGGTGGCAGGATACAAAATTAGCTTAGAAAAATCCATAGCATTTCTATATATAAACAACAAGCAGACAGAGACAGAACTGAAGAAAGTAATCCCATTTACCATAGTCACAAGAAGTATAAGATGCCTAGGAATAAAACTAACCAAAGAAGTCAAAGACCTCTATAAGGAAAACTATGAAAACCTTAAAAAGGAAATTGTAAAGGACGCTAAAAAGTGGAAGGACATCTCATGTTCCTGGATTGGCAGAATTAATATAATCAAAATGACAATCCTTCCCAAATTAATCTACATATTTAATGCAATCTGTATAAAATTACAAGAGACATTCTTCACAGATCTAGAAAAGACAATCATAGAATTTGTCTGGAATCATAAAAGACCCCGTATTGCTAAAGCCATCCTGTGCAAGAAGAGTAGTGTGGGGGGGGCATCTCACTTCCTGGCCTAAAAATATATCACAAAGCTGTGATAATTAATCAAAACAGCATGGTATGGCACAAAACAGATATGAGGACCAATGGAACAGCGTAGAGACCCCAGAAATAAACCCCAAAACATATAGCCAACTGATCTTTGACAAAGGGTACCAGTAAATGCAGTGGGAAAAGGAAAACCTCTTTAGCAAATTGTGCTGGAAAACCCAGGTATCCACCTGTAGAAAGATGAATCTGAACCCTTATCTGTCACCATTAACCAAGATCAACTCAAAGTGGATCAAAGATCTAAACCTAAGACTGTAAACTATGAAACTATTGGTAGGAAACTCTGGGAGACATGGAGGTGGCCAAAGACTTTTTAAGTAAGACCCCCCAAGGCATAGGCAATAATCCCCAAAGTAGACAGGTGGGATTACATCATTTTAAGAAGTTTCTGCACAGCGAAGGACACCGTAATTAGTGTGAATCGACAACCCTCTGAATGGGAGAGAATATTTGTTAACTGTGCCTCAGATAATGGACTGCTAACCAGAATACACAGAAAACTCAAGTGGCTTACCTGAAAGAAAATGATTAACCCAATTAAAAGATGGGAAAATGAGCTGAATAAATAATTTTCTAAGGAAGACATACGAACAGCCAAAAAGCATATGAAAAAATGCTCAACATCCCTCATTGTAAGAGAGATGCAGATCAAAACCACAATGAGATACCACCTAACCCCATTCAGAATGGTGAAGATTAAAAAAATAAAAAATGGTAAGTGCTGTCAGGGATGTGGCGGAAAGGGAACACTCCTACATTGTTGGTGGGAATATAAACTGGTCCAACCATTGTGGAGAATGATATGGAGTTTCCTCAAAGATTTACAAATAGAACTACCATATGATCCAGCAATTCCTCTCCTGGGTATCTACCTAAAGGACAGGAGAACACACAGTTGGAAAAGTTCTCGCACAACTATATTTATCACAGCACTGTTCATGATTGCTAAGACATGGAACCAACCCAAATGTTCACAAACAGATGAGTGGATTGAAAAAGTGTGGCACATATACTCCATGGAATACTATTCAGCCCTAAAAAAACAACAAGGCCCTGGAATTTGAAAGAAAGTGGATGAATATGGAAGATTTGTTGCTGAGTGAAGCAAATCAGACTATGAAAGAGGGACATTGTTTGTCTCCACTTAACATGTACCAACTGTCCACACTCTGTGGTAGAGACTGAAAGACTGGGGACATAAAAGCATTAATTTTTTTTTTTTTTTTTTATTATTTTTTGCTATAGGGCACGTGTGCTTGCCAGAAAGCAAGAAATCACCCCTTAGGGGGGATGGCCACACCGCAATCCCTTCACCTCCGTTCTCCTCTCAGGATCTTGGGTACACACACACATGCACACGCACCCAGCGTGAGTTTAAGCTACCGGGTCTGGGACTTGAACCGTGGTTGGCTACATGGGAGTCCAGCGACATAGCTATTGCGCCAACTGCTGATCCCAAGCATTAAAAATTCTTAGGTACACTAGAGACAAAGTAGAAGGAGAGTGTGGGAGGGGAAGAGTGCAGGAAAGATAATTTGGGGGAAAAATGGAGAGGTAAGATATTTGTGGGACACAGTTTACTACCTGTTGATGAGGATGTGTGTAGTAGTCTCAACTGGTCTGAGGTGTATATCATGCTGGGTAAAGTCTATTTACAATCTAAATGATGTATAGCGGTTGAATGTATAAATAATAAAAATAAAGAAAAAAGATTAAAAAGATAAAAACTGAACTAGAATGAATTGGAAGAATGACAGATAGACATCAATGAAATCATTAATAGTTCATATTTTGACAACTTGAAAAGAAGAGTAAGCCTCTAGCCAGACTGATCAAATGTAAAAGAAAAGATACAAATCACTGATATCAGGACTGAGAGAAAGACAGCCGTTTAAAATCCAGTATTTACCAAGGGGTTAATCTGATTAATTTTATGCCTGCATACTTGACAACTTAAATGAAATGGGCAAGTTGTCTGAATAACATGACTTTCTGGAACTGATAGAAGAAGACATAGAAAGATGTAGAGAGCCCTGCATCAGTTAATACATTATTTAAAACCTTACGAGAGCAGTTTCAGGCCTTCACTGATGAATATATAATATGGTATAGACATTAATATGTATTTGTACTTTTTTATATTTACATTTGCTTGACACTCAATTTACTTAGCTTAATGAGCAGCTACCAGACAGGCAACACAACATGAATGATAACCGCACGGCAGAGGTCTCTTGATGTAAATGTAACTAGTGAAAATAGTAGCGGTGGCTTTGACAGGTGTAAGTTGCATATGACCACAAGAGATGAGACTGAATGAGTATAGATGAACTCTGTTCTGGTAAACTGTCATTTCTAAGGTTCCTTCAAGTTAATTGTTTTCTTATTACCTAATTTTGAGTGTTACCTGCCTTCCTGTCAGCCATCTATGCATCTACCAATCTGTGTTTCTCTGGCTGTCTGTCTACCTAAGTATCTATACCTGAGCTTTCTTTTTAGAGTCTGAATGCAAATACTTTATCCAATATATAATTTACCATATTTTCTCTTTGTTTGGCTTGTCTTTTTAGATTGTCTTTACAGTATCTTTAAAAAGGAGAAGTTCTTTTTTTAAAAGGACTATTTATTTAATTTTGTTTGTTATTATTATTAATTTTTGGAGAGATTTTTACTATAGAGCATGTGGGACTGCTGGAGAGACAGACAGATGTTATTAATATTATTTTTAAATTTACTGTAGTACGCACATGCTTACCAGAGAGAGACAGAGAGAGCGCGCACAAGCCACCAGGTCTGAGACTTGAACTGCAGTCGGCCATGTGGGAGTCCAGCACCTTAACCATCACACCAACTGTTGGCCCCCAAAGGAGAAGTTCTTAAATTTGAAAACATCCAATTTATCAATCTTTTATGGATCCTGCTTTTGGTGTTTCATCTGAAGCATCTTTCCGTAATCCAAGGTCACAAAGAGTTTTTCTTATGTCTCTAAAATTTTTGCAGTTTTGAGTTTTGTATTTAGGCCTGCGAACCATTTTGTGTTAATTTTGTATGGATCGAGGTGTTCTTTTATTTATATTTTGAACCTCTAGTCAATAGATATTTACTGAGCGTCTTCTCTGAGTCAAGTAATGGGGTAAGCACTGGAGAAATGATGATGAGCAAACCATCATTGGCCATGTCCTCATGAAGCTTTCTAACCTGTGACAGATATTACACAGAGAAAGAGGATGGAATAAGGGAGGCGAAGAAAGAACAGTGGTGATGTAGGAAAAACTCAAGAGTTGTCTTAATGCAAGGGAAGATGGTCTACGAAGGAGAAAATGGTCTTTTTATTAATTCTGAGAGTTAAGTAAGTTGAAAATAGAGATTTCTGTTGGATTCCATGAGACGAAGTTTCCTAGTGCCTCAGGTGAAAGGGAATGATCCAGGATGATTGGCCATAGGACACTTCATCCACTGTAATAGGAAGAAAAGATTAATAAGTGTAAACGAAGCAGGGCGTGAGATTTGGTGGAGAGAGAATGTCTTCTTGCCCTCGAGTACAGCAAGGTTACCATGAGAAAAAAGAGAATGAGTGCCCAGTGGGTTTGAGGTAGAGAGGATAGGAAGGTGTTATGTCAGGGAAAGGCAAAGAGAATAGGGATCCATGGAGACCAAACTTGTGATAAAGCACTGAAGGTGAAAGAAGCCAATATGCTTAGTTGTAGGAAATTTCCCAGAAGATGGTTGAACTTCCAGAAGACAGTGGAGCTAACCAAGGGAGGAGTTGGTTAACTTTGGAGGGAGAGAGCGGTCACTTCAGATGTTCTTGTCTAAAGCCCCGTGGATTCCGGTATTACCCAGACCCTGGTCTCTGAAGTCTGTATGGTAAAGCAAATGGGGAAAAGATTCTAGAAGGTGGTAAGTTAATTGGTATAGTCTTGATGCTTTTAAAATATTATTACTGAAGGGGGGCTGGCAGGTGGCATGGTAGGTAGGGTGCTGGACTCCCACATGGCCAACTGCTGTTCTAGTCCTAGACCTAGTTGTTTGCTTTCTCACTTTCCATCTCTCTCTCTCTCTCTCTGGTCAAATTAAAGAATAATAATGATGGGACCAGCAGTTGGTGTAATGGCTATGTCACTGGACTCCCATGTAGTCGACCACGGTTCGTGTCCCGGACCTGGACCCGGTGTGCGTGCGTGCCCAAGATCCTGAGAGGAGAATGGATTGTGGCATGGCCATCCCCCCGGGGGGTGATTTCTCGCTTTCTGTCTCTGTCTCTCTCTGTCTGTCTGGCGAGCGCATGCACCCTATAGCAAAAACCTCTCCAAAAAAAAGAAAAAAAACCACACACACCATTACTGTAAAGCATTGAGTAAGGAAGTTTGGGACCAGCAGTTAGCGTAATGGCTGTGTCGCTGGACTCCCACATGGTTGACCGCGGTTCACGTCCCGGTGGCTTGAAACTCACGCCGGGCGCGTGTGCGTGCGTGCCCAAGATCCCGAGAGGAGAATGGAGGAGAAGGGATTGCAGCGTGACCATCCCCCCTGGGGGATGATTTCTCGCTTTCTATCTCTGTCTCTCTCTGTCTGTCTGGCGAGCGCATGCGCCCTATAGCAAAGACCTCTGCAAAAAAAAAAAAAAAAAAAAACGTTTTCAAATATATAACTGGAGGATAGAGACTTTGAATTTGGGGAAGATTTCAGAGTCCGGGATGAATGTCTGAGTGGGGTGGAGAAAAAAGTCAACAAATTGAGGGACGAGATCAAGAAACTCTGTGGTCAGGTTGCCGGCTGTGTCTCCCATGTGGATATCTGAGTTGCTGAATGGGAGGGCAGGAGTGCAGGTGAGAAGGAAGCTGGTGAGTGAGGGGCCAGTGTCTTCGAGGATAAGTACAGTGAGCAGAGATCACTAGCCTAGGGCCGCACTGAGAGAGGGGTCGTGAAGTATGATGGTTGTAAGTCTCACAGTCATGGGTCCTATGGCAAGACCGAGGGCTTGGAAGTGCCCACAGCTGGCCTCAAAACCTATCTTGAATTAGGCTCAAGATTATGTTTGCTGCTTGGCAGGGCAATGGGAAGCAGAGAGACTTAGGTTTTCCGATGTTTTTTCCTCAGAATCTCAGAGAAAATAGTCTCTCCTCTTTGGATCAAGTGCTATAGGACTGAGTTAACAACAGTCGCATCTCACAGCCCAAGACAAAGCAGGCAAAATGTTGTAGGTGGGAAGGATTTTCAGAACGTTAGTGAACCATATTCTTGTTAATGCCTCTTCCTCCTTTCTTCCCTCCCTTTCTTTCTTTCTTTCAATTGCTAGAGGTTGTGTACACATGCTAGAATGAGAGAGCGAGAAAGAGAAAGAGAAAAGTCACCCTCTAAAGAGATATGGTCATGCCACAGTTCCTGTTCCATTTCTCCATCAGGAATTTGGGCATGCACATATACCACTGTGTTTCTCAAGCCTCCAGTGCTGGGACTCAAACTGCGGTTGGCCGTGTGGTATCTGGCTCCCTTAACCATTAGGTCATAGGGTTGGCTCAGTACTTTTCTTTTTTTAAAATTATTTATTAAATTTTATTTGTTCATTCATTTAGTTTTAATTTGACAGAGAGAGACACACACACACACACACACAGAGCGAGAGAGAGAGAGGAAGAGGGGAAGAGAAAGCAAGCCACCAGGTCCAGGACTTGAACCATGGTTAGCCATGTGGGAGTGTCCAGCACCTTCACCACCATGCCTCCTGCTGGTCCCAATACTTCTCTTTCTTAAACCTGTATTTAGGTAGAATCTTCTCCTTGTCGATGGTAGTTTGTAAAAATTGGATGCTTTCCAGTTTTTTCCCAATAAACTGCCCTATAGGATTTGGGGGTAAAATTGAGTTTATATTTTTTCTCTTTTTCTTGTTATTTTTCTCTTTTTGTTGCAACCTCATGGAAAGATTTTTTTTTTTTTAAGAGATTTCTGCCTTAGGGCACTCTCTGGAGAGAGACAGTGAAAGGGAAAGTGAAAAATCCCCCCCCCCCCCCCCCCCCCCCCCGGAGGGAACAGCCATAGTGCAGTCACTTCTCCTCCATTATCTTCCTGGAATCTTGGGCTTGCATGCACACACGCCTGGAGTGATTTTCAAGTCACTGGGTCTGGGACTTGGCCTGGGACTCGAACCATGGTTGGCCATGTCGGAACTCAGCAACATAACCGCTACACCATCTGCTGGTCCTTCATGGAGTGCTTTGTAACCTGCAGATGGTTTGGTGTGATTTTTCTCAGTGTTTCATCGACTATATGTTGAAGGGCTCTAAAATGCCGTTGTTCACATCAGACACTGCATGGTAATTTCCAGCTTATGTTTGTAGCCTTGAGCTTAGGCTGATACCATTTATAATCCTCTGCATTGTTAATTTCAGAGTTTGCCCTCGTACCTCTCTGCTAGAGAAAGTTCTCTCTGTTACAGTCGGACAGCAGGAGAGGCAAGTTTGTTAGAAATGATAAAGCAAGAATTGGATACTATTCCCATTTTTGTATAGAATACAGTGAAACATTCTGGATTTATTTCTTATATCGAGCTGTGATGCTGAAGTGCATATCATTTGGGGAATTGCCGTATTTGAATCACTTGTGCATACAAATTAAACATCTCACATCAAAGAATTCTTAAAAGGCATGCTTCCTAATTTCTTAAAATGATAGAATTCATTTAATTTCTTATCTTACATCTTGTAGAACATTTTTTAGCTTCTGTGTTTTCTGCTGTGACTAATGTTGGTGCTCATTTTACCTGGCTATGAATGTACCTTTCTGTATTTTTAGATCAGCAGTTATGAGGCTTACATATTTGAATGCAATATAATTTAGTAATCCTTGGGAACCTAGCAAAGCATCACATTTAATTTTCTATTAGATGAAAGAAATGTGGAAAGAGAATTGGTGAAGGAAAGACTTGCACAAAACACAACTAATCAGAACTGATCCCTGAAGCAGAAAAATGTAATTTAAAATGCGCTTTCTTTGTATTTCTAGTATTTGAGAAGTGACAATGTGACTTTTAAGAATGTAGTAACAATAATACTAGTTACATATAGCAAGCTCAAAATTGAAGTATTGGGGTTATGTTCTTGGTGTCATAACTTTACTATAGCATCAAAAGACCCAATTTTAATAATAGGACAGTGGTGACTTGGCTTCTCGAGAAAACATTAATATAGTGTGCATTGTTCTCCTGTTCCCACATAAAAATGTCATTTAGCTCCTGACGATGTAGATGTTTGCTTTAGATACAGACTACAGACCTGCCAAGGTAGAGTGGCAATGCCTGAAATGTGAGGTGACTTCAGAAAGTGTGGAAAAATGGAATTAAAATACGAACTTATGTGGTGGAAAAAAAATTGACATGCATGTATAGTTTTTTTTTCATAATATACATTTTTATGAACTTTTTAAAGCTCTCTGGTAAAACCCACAGCCTGTAGGTTGGCTTCCTCCTGGAATGCTTTCTTCCTCCATCTTTGCCAGGTTTTGTTTATGGCTGCCAGAGGGTGGCAGTGGAGGCTAGAAAGAGACTGAGTGTTTTTAGAATAGCTAAGTTCCTGGCCACAGTACCCTACATTGGTTACAAAGGCCCTTGTTAGAACGTCTTTACTGTTGTCGTCGTCGTCGTAGGGAGCTTCCAAATTGTAGACTGCATGCCTTTCTTTGTACCTCTCTCCGCTAGCCACTGCCACACAGTTGCTGTTAGTGACTATCGTTGCTTGATGGATGCATTGCCAAGAATGCAGAAGTTAAGTCTCTGATATTGAAATGACACATGGATCCAGTGTCGTGGTGATCCCAACCATTTCTTGTTTTATTTATTTATTTTTATTTTTTGGTTTGATTCTTTCAAATTTGAACAAAACTAACTCAACACTATAGAATTAATAGTTGGGGAAAGCCCAATAGACCATTACTCAAGACAAATTGGTTTTGCATGTCACTAAGGGAAAATCTTGAAAGTGAACCTTTTCATAGAGAAATACATCACTACAGTGCCCAACAGATGGCGCACTCAATTTGAGTTGATTCAGTGATGGTATAAAGAGGTGACTGACTGCGGGATGGTGCAGTTACCAGGGTTGGTAATGGGAGAGTTGCTCTTTCCTCGTGGCCCAAAGAGAAGGGGCAGGGTGTGGTTCGTGGAACCCAGAAGGAGCTGTGTTTGGGAGGCTATGGAAAGGGATGGGAGTATGGATAGTGGAATTGGTACAAACCCAGGGCACAGGGATGGCCGATCCATACCTGGAAGAGGCATCTATCCCTGTGAGGTCAAAACACTGTTCCTCCATGAGCAGAGGGTATCAGTGTAATCTGGGTGGCCAGGGGACCCTTCAGTGAATGGAGCCCCATCAATGTTGGCCTCTGCTTTTGACAGGCTGGGCACCCAGTAGTGGGAATGGCCAAGTCAGCCTTGGTGAGAGGAGGCCCGTGCAGTTGAGCCCAGGCGTAACTCTGATGCGTGCTTCTGTGCTGCCCTCTTCGTACACTGAGCAGAGCACCAGGGAGACTGCTGAAAGGCCGGAAGTTACAGGGTGGTTCACTCTTCCACCAGACTGATGACGCCCTCTGGTGGGTATTTATGTGGACTGATTATGGTTGTCTTAATGCTGTTCTCATTTTAAGACTTCATCTTTACCTATCTTCCTGAGGTGTTTTTTTTCTTTTTTTTTTCTTTTTTATTATTATAAGTTTGGTCTTTTCATGTTCCTGACCTACTGGACAGCCTATAAGCCACTGCCTGTTTAATCCATCTCTTTCCATCTATAGTAAGCGTAGATGTACCTCCTAAATTTCTGCCCACTGGGACAATTGCTTTTTTTTTTTTTGAGAGATTTTCGCTATAGGGCGCGTGCGTTCGCCAGACAGACAGAGAGAGACATTAGAGACAGAAAGCGAGAAATCACCCCCCAGGGGGGATGGTCACGCCGCAATCCCTTCTCCTCCAGTCTCCTCTCGGGATCTTGGGCACGCACGCACACGCGCCCGGCGTGAGTTTTAAGCCACCGGGTCCGGGACGCGAACCGCTGTCGACTACGTGGGAGTCCAGCGACATAGCCATTACACTAACTGCTGGTTCCTGGACAATTGCTTTTCATCATTGTCTTTGTGTGGTATCTACTTCCTGCTTATGCCAATGTGCTGTGCAGGTCCAAGTGTGACCCAGGCCCATGCTTTTCCTCTTTTTTTTTTGAGAGGTTTTTCGCTTTATGACGCGTGTGCTCGCCAGACAGACAGAGAGAGACATAGAGACAGAAAGCAAGAAATCACCCCCCAGGGGGGATGGTCACACTGCAATCCCTTCTCCTTCATTCTCCTCTCGGGATCTTGGGCACGCACGCACACACGCCCGGTGTGAGTTTTAAGCCACCGGGTCCGGGACGTGAACCGTGGTCAACTACGTGGGAGTCCAGAGACATAGCCATTACGCTAACTGCTGGTTCCCATGCTTTTCCTCTTGAGAGGGAAGAAACATAGAACACCTTGTGAAGTTGGGGTGTGGCTTGGAGGGGTTCTCTGAACAGTGGAAGCAGATACCATGGAGTCTCAGCCTCTGGCACAGGGAGTGATTGATTCCACTTGACCTGGCCTCACACCTGCCACTTCAGTTTTACAACGAAATGCTGCTGGGCCAGGCAGTGTCGTGGTGGTTAAGGTGGCCGCATCCCACCAGACCGACTGTGTAGTCTGAGTTCCAGACCCAGTAGCATGAAAAACACAGCAGGCACTTGTGTGCATGCCCAAAATCCCAAGAGGAGAATGGAGGAGATGGGTTTGTGGCATGGCATGCCCCCTGACCCCTGGGGGGAATTTCTCTTTCCCTCTCTTTTGCTTTCTCTTCTTCTTCCTCTTCCTCTAGCAAGTGCACTCGCCTTATAGCAAAACTAAAAGAAAAAAAATGCTGCAGCGTATAATCAAATTTATGGTAATATCCAATCAATACATGATGGGCTTCGTAGAATTCTCGACGGCAATCATTCAGTCTGAACTACATCCCAGCAACAAGCCAAGGAGAATTGCTTTTCAAGTGGAGAGTGGCTATTGGCCGAGGAGAGGGCAAGGCCTTATTCCAGAACTGTAGGAGTCTGCTATGAATCTCCTCTCGGAGCTTACCGCAGGCTTCCTGAAGCACCCCAGTTGGCTGCAGTTCCAGTAGTATTAGTCTGTGGGTCTTAAGGCCTACCTGGCAGAGCAGCATGCACGTTGGCTTGGACCCACTGCAGAAAGGACACTCGGGCTTCTCTCAAAACTGACAGTCTTCTCCGTAAGTGGGTTTGAGCCTCCCAAAACCACAGTGATAAATGCTGAAGGTGGCCAATGCAAAGCCATGCCCTCTAAGGTGAGAAGGAGTGGGCTCACATGCCCCAGGCTACGGGGCTTCTAGGAATATCACCAGTGTGGGGTAAACTGTGAAGTCTTTTAGGGCTTTACCTTCTTCCCTCCCCTTTTAAAAAAAGTATTATTTAATCTCAGGACCAGCAGTTAGCGTAAATGGCTATGTCGCTGATCTCCCATGTAGTCTATTGCGGTTCGAGTCCCAGACCCGGTGCGTGCGTGTCCAAGATCCCAAGAGGAGAACGGAGGAGAAGGGATTGCGGCGTGGCCATCCCCCCGGGGGGTGATTTCTCGCTTTCTGTCTCTCTGTCTCTCTCTGTCCTTCTGGTGAGTGCACACGCCCTATAGCAAACACCTCTCCAAAAAAATATTATTTAATATTATTTATTGTTTACTATTATTGTTTAATTTGCTACAGGACATGTGTGCTCATGAGAGAGAGAGAAAGAGAGAGACAGAAAAATGTCAAGTTCAGGACTTGAACTGTGTTTAGCCATATGGGAGTCCAGCACCTTAACCACCACACCACCTGCTGGCCCCCCTTCTACCGTCTTATCGTGCCACTTAGGCTTCTGCTCACCAGGTCCAGTTAGCATAATGTCACCAAGTGTAATGGAACAGCGTGATGTCCCATGGGTTTTCAGGCTGCTCAGGATCCCTCTGGACTATGTTATGACAGAGCAGGAGACTTGATATAGAGGCAGTTCAGCAAGTAGAAGCTTCTTGTAATTTTATTTACTGATTGGAATGGAAAAGAAAGCACCCCAGGGGCCAGGAGCTATGTTGATTCGCTTCAGTAAAGATGCCACATTTGAAACTACAGCTATGATAGGCATCATTGCCTAATTAAATTTGCAATCATCTATAGTCATTCTCCTTTACCCATGTGGCTTCTGCACTGGCCTAACAGAGACATTAAATGATGAGGTAGAAAGCACCATCTCTGTACCTCTTACTGATCTCTGAGATCCTCTGGTGGGTTTACTTTTATTGAGTGGGCAGACAGGGTATTGGGGTTCCAGTGGCTTCCACTTTCATCCTACATGGGAGTCCAGTGACATAGCCATTATACTAATTGCTGGTCCTGAAGTTTTTTTTTTTCTTTAGAGCAGTTATAGGTTCACAGCAAAATTGAGAGGAAGGTACAGAGATACTTCTTACCTCTGCCCCTGCACATGCACAGCCTCCGCATTACCAACTTTCTGCACCAGACTGGCACTTCTGTTAGTCCAGGAACCGATTTCAGCCCGTCAGTATCATGCAAAGTCCATAATTTACATTATGGTTTACATTTGGTATTGTATGTTCCATGGATTTGGAAAAATACATGACAATGTATATTCACCTTTACAGTATCATACAAAGTATTTTCCCTGTACTCCACCTAGTCTTTTCCCCTTCTACCTTAACTCTGGGTAACTACTGCTCTTTTTACTGTGTCTGTGGTTTTGTCTCTCCCAGAATGTCACATGCAGTACTTTCCATGCATTGCTTTTCTGGTCACTGTTGCTTTGCAAACCTGGTATCAGATCCGTGACTAAATGTTGACAGCAGATCTTAGCTGCCACATGAACGGTCATTTTCTAACTTAATAGTGTGTACAGTAGTTTGTTGATAGTGTTGTTAGTGATTTCTTTAAAGGAGGAGTACTCCTTTATTACTGTTGATGTCCTTGAATCTAACAACTTCTCTCATGAGCTAGCTAGGATGGGCTAGCATACGTTGTAGAAATGAAGATCGTCGAAATCTCAGAGACTTGTGTTCTCTTGCAGGCCTAGGTGGCTCTCAAGGACGGCTGACCTTGGCATTCCAGGCCATTTCTATCTTACATGGTTATTTTTTCTTTTTCTTTTTCTTTTTTTGAGAGACTTTTAATATAGGGTACATACACTTGCTGGAGAGACAGAGAGACAGAAAGCGAGAAATCACCCCCCCCCACCCCCCTCAGGGAGGATGGTCATGTTGTAGTCCCTTCTCCTCCAGTCTCCTCTCAGGATTTTGCTCATGCATGCACACACGCCCAGCATGAGTTTTAAGCCACTGTATCTGGGACTTGAACCTCAGTCGACTATGTGGGAGTCCAGTGATGTAACCTTTACACCATCTGCTGGTACCCTTACATAGTGTCTCTATCCAGCATAGTGCTTTAAAGTTTCCTGGGGCAGGGGAGGAGAGTATGGAAATTGAATACAGGTGTACATACAGCATTTCCACATTCAGCCCATTGGCTAGATCTAGTCACTTAGCCCCGCCCATCTCCAGAGGGCTGGGAATGTTTGTGTGTTTTCAGGAAGGGCGGGGAACTGGACAGTTTTGCAGGTTGGCTCTGCCTAACTTATTCCTAGAGAGTATTTATTAGAAGGAAATGAGCAAGGTTAAGGGCTCCAAGAGAGATTTTGGAGCAGGCAGGACCTGGCAGGGCCAGCAGGTCTCTGGACCAAGATTCTCATGGAGTCTCTCTACGGTAGGTTGCTAGAATGAATGAATGAAGTGCAGCTATTTCTGTTGATTCATTCCATTCAAAGTTCAAATTCCTAAGCAAGAGCCTTGTTGGCTGAGCTAAAGTTGTGACCCTGCCCTCGACTGTACCAGACTTTGGGAGCAAAGGTATTTGGAAGGGACCAGGGATACTTCAGGTTTTGTATTTGGCAGGCAGAATACCTGACTTGTCATCCTTGGGTGACCAAGAAAATGACAATTTATTTATTTATTTATTTTTACAGCTGATACTTGTTGATATCTAATTTTAAAAAATCTAGGAAGTTAATAAAGTTTGTGTACCTAGTGCTTCCAAGCTTTGTAAATGACTGTTGAAGGCGGCATGAAAAAAAATATACCTATGTGTTTGTTTGCATTTCCTAACAGTTCATTATCTTTATGAGAAAGAATCTACCAGTTATGGTTTTGTGTACACTTTGGCAATAGGAAGGTGACAAGATAGCAGTCCTTGCTTCTTCTCCCTGATTTAGTTTGAAGAGTTAGATGCCAATTATAGATGCCAATTTGAATTCAGTTACCCAATTAACATGCAGGGAATTAGAGATAGTGTTGAAACTTTGAAGTCCAGATGTCACCAAAGACAGCTTCTTAACAGACAACCTTGCAAGGACGTTTTCAGAGTTATTAAATATGAAACAGAATTTTTTTTTCTTCACATACTGGGTTGTTGGAAGAGTAACAGTGTGTTTTTCTATGCAAAAATATTTCATAATTTTTCCGAGCAAAAATGTTTCGTGATTTTTCCAATGACCCAGTAGTTTGTTTGTTTGTTTCTTTCTTTTTAAGAATTATTTATTTATTGTTATTATTTTAAATTTGACCAGTGAGAGAGAGAGAGAGAGAGAGAGAAAGTGAGAAAGCAAGCCACCAGATCTAGGATTCGAACCATGGTTGGCTATGTGGGAGTCCAGTATCTCAACCACCATGCCACCTGCCAGCCCCCCGACAACCCAGTGGTTTGCCATCTTTGTCTCCTGGAATCATTGGTCCTCTTTTCTATATCTAGGGTGTCTCCCTCTTTTTAATCCAACCCTTGTGAATATGAGGTTTGAAAATTTCAACTCTGTAGATGTGATTTTACTTGGCAAGGCTTCATCAGATTTACAGGAACCAAAGGAATCTAAGACAGAATACAAATTAAAAAGAACATGGATTTTGAAAAGGATTTCCCTCAAGAGATGACTTATAATTTATTTATTTATTTTTTTTTTTGCTAGGGAGTGTGTGTACACATCAGAGACAAAGCAAAGTAAGGGAGACTTTATCCCCTAGTGGGCTTGGACACGTTGCATTCTTCTCCATTGCTCCCATCTTGTCGGTATTCTGGGCATGGTTGTCAAGCTGCTGGGGCCGGGATTTGAACTGTGTGGTCAGCCATCTAGGATCCAGCTTCCTTAACCACTGGGACATAGGACTGGCCTACATTATTCTTATGTTATGTTTTCTACTTACTTTTGGGACATTAAAGTGCCCTAAGAAAAAGCTTGGGCAAAGTGGTATCAATGGGAATTTCCTTTTCATTTGAGGTTGTGGAATGCCTCTTATTTCAGGGGTCAGGAAAGAATACAAACAGTACATGATTTAAAAGATTATATTGTTGGTGTTATTACCGCTGCCATACCTCCCATTAGGAGGAGGCAAATAGGGTTGGAAAATGTCCCTTTGGCCTGATAAAACATAGACCATAATAGGAAGTATCTGCTAGCTTTCTGGATCTGAAGCTTCATTCATTGTTTAGCTATTAAATGTTTAACAGTTATAATTTAGCAACTATACATGAAGGGTCAAGAGCTAGCAAATTATATCTGTACAAGTATCAGAATATTAATTTTATAAGTGCAGAACTTCCAGGCATTTTTGTTTTTCCTAATTTTTCCTTTGATTCAAGGGACTCAGTCCAGTGCATATGGAAATGAAGCACATTTGACCTTTTAGTTCCCCTCAGATGACTTCCGGTAAAGCTCTAGATTCCTGGCTCTACCTGCTTAAAGTTGTTTTAAGATGACTTTTGATTTCAAAGAAGTAGTTTGGGAAATGGCAAATTATTATTTGCATTATTCATTCAGCCAGTCATGCCTATGGCTGGAGGAATAGTTTCCATTAGGTTAGTAGAACCAGGAATAGTGCCACTGTGCTTCAAAGCACAATAATATTAGAAATAAGACAAGAAGAAAGACCTTCTTTTAAAACAAAACAAAAAACTTAGGATTTAAAAAAAAGCACAATACCTAAGTTTATAGCTAATGTTTTTAAAATCTCTTGTTGTTTTCAATGTTAGAAGGCTAGAAGGATTTTTAGTGACTATTGAAAACATGCATAAAAGCTATATCCACTTATTTCTTGGGTGTCTGAGTGTAAATAACTAAATCAGTTTTACTTTTTTCATTCTCATTTTCATGGGACCAGCATTTGGTGTAATGGCTATGTTGCTGGACTCCCATGTAGTCAACTACGGTTCAAGTCCTGGACCCGGTGGCTTAAACTCACGCCGGGCGTGTGTGCGTGCGTGCCCAAGATCCCGAGAGGAGAAGGGAGGAGAAGGGATTGTGGTGTGGCCATCCCCCCTGGGGGGGTGATTTCTCACTTTCTGTCTCTCTGGCTGTCTTTCTGGCGAGCGCACACGCCCTATAGCAAAAACCTCTTCAAAAAAAAAAAAAAAGAAGGCTAGAATTTTTAGGGACTATAGAAAAACATTCATAAGAGCAATATCATCTTAGTTCTTGGTGTCTCAGTGTAAATAACTAAGTCAGTTTACTTTTTTCATTCTCATTTTCAAATCCCATTGTACCTAGGTCATCCAAAACATTTTTTCCTCTATGGCATGTGCCATTTATGTTTTAACCTGATCTTAAGAGACTGTATAGAAAATCTATAGAAATAATGTCACAGAGGACAATTATCTGCTGACTCTTATTTATTGCTATCCAGTGTTAACTTTTGCAAGTGAGATGTAGGATTGCCGTGGCATTATTGGAATAGATTCCATGATGTGTGTCTGTTTACATGACACTGAGCTCTAAAGCAGTTTCTGTGATGCTGGAGGCCATCCAGGCAGTTTTATCACTTTTTAAGGGCCTGCAGCGTTAAAATGTTTTAAATTTCTGGCGATGCTTACTGACACAAAACACCCGAGGATTATAAAATGGAGAAATGCTATAAATCCCTGTCACTAACTTTGTGAAGCAGAAAAGTAGATCTAGGTTTTGAATTAAGTATGAGGTTGACTTTTTAAAAATTCAACTTTTCATTTGGAGTTAATTACAGATCACACACAGTTGTAAGAATTAGTACAGAGGACCAGATGGTGGTGCAGTGATAACACAACACTGTGACGCTGGTCCCACATGGGAGGGTCCTGGGTTCGCATCTCCAGGCCTTCTAGAACATGCTGGGCACAGCTCACGTATCTGTGATGTGAGCTGCCTGAGGCTAGTTACAATGGTACAGCCAGGATGGTGACCGAAATAGTTAAGGAATGGAACAGTTTCATTACCAAAAGGATCCCTCATAGTGTCCTCTTATGATCACATATACTTTTCTTACCTACCTCATTTGTCTCCCTCTCCTGCACCATTAATCTCTTCTTCATTTCTATACTTTTGTCCTTTTGAGAGTTTCGAATAAATAGACTCATGGTATATAACCTCTTGGGACTGGCTTTATTCATATAGCACAGTTTTCTGGATATTCACCTAGGTTGTTGTGTTTCTATCAGTAGTTTATTTCTTTATATTGCTGAATAGTATTCCATGATGTAATGGCGCCAGAGTTTGTTCACCCAGGGAAAGACATCTGAGTCATTTCTAGTCTTGCCAATTATAAATAGAACTGCTGTAAACATCAATTTATAGGTTTTTGTATGGGCAAAAATCTTCCTTTCTCTGGGTGAACATTCAGGAGTGCTGTTGCTAGGGCCTAATGATAATCGCGCATTTAGTTTGTTGTTATTTATTAGAGTTGGTTCCACATCCCAGCAGCTGTGAGTAATGCTGCAGTAAAAACATGGGTGTGCAAGTATTTTTTTCAAATGACAGTTCTTCTGTCCTTTGGGTGTAGATACCTAAGAGTGGAATTCCTGGGCTGTATGGCGGTTCTGTTTGTAGGTTTGTGAGGAGCCTCCATTGTGTTCTCCACATGGGCTGTATTTATTTACGCTCCCACCAGCGGTGTAGGAGAGTTCCCTTTTTACCACAGTCCCGCTAGCACTTATCATTCTTTATTTTTTAAATCCCTTTTAAAGAATTATTTTATTTAGCTTGCTTGCTTGCTTGCTTCCTTCCTTCCTTCTTCCTTTATTTTGCCCATAGAGGGCCTGAGTGAGTGAGTGAGTGAGTGAGAGAGAGAGAGAAAAGCAAGCCACCAGGTCTGGGACTTGAACTGTGATCGGCCGTCTGGGATTCTAGCTCCCTTAACTACATGCCACATGCTGGCCCCTATTTTTTAAATCTTAGCCCTTCTTACTGGGGTTAATTGGTACCTCATTGTAGTTTTGATTTGCATTTCCCTTATGAGAGATGTTCAGCATTTTTTCATACACTTTTTGGCTGTTTGTATGCTTTCCTTAGAGAGTTACCTTGTTCAGCTCATTTATCCATCTTTTTTTTAAGATAGATTTTTGCTATTGGGTGTGTGCACTTGCTGGAGAGACAGAGAGAGACAGAGATAAGAAAGTGAGAAATCACTCCCCTGGAGGATGGCCACTCTGCAGTCCCTTCTCTGTTCTCCTATTGGGATTTTGGGTTCACACGCACATGCCTCTGGTGTAAGTTTTAAGCCCCCGGATCTGGGACTTGAACCACAATTGACTATGTGGGAGTCCAGTGATGCAACCATTAGTCTATCTGCTTGTCCCTTATTTGTCCATCTTTTGATTAGATTGATTATTTCTTATTTGTGGGTAAGGCGATTGGTTTCCCTGTATATTCTGGTTGTCAGTTCTTTTCCTGAGGCATAGTTTGCAAACATATTTTCCCATTCTCAGGGTGGTTTTGTCACTCTCACTGTTGTTTCTTTTGGTGTGCAGAAGCTTTTTAGACTGATGTACCCCCATTTATCTATTTTTGGGATTATTGCCTGTGCTTTGGGAGTCTAATTTAAGAAGTCTTTGCTACTCCAATGTCTCCAAGAGTTCTATAGTTTCAGTTTTGTGTTTAGATCCTTGATCCATTTAGAGTTGATTTTTGTTAATGGTGATAAGGGTCTGGTTTCATTTTTCTGCAGGTGGATGTCCAGTGTTTCCTGTACCATTTGCTGAAGATAATTTCTTTACTCCACTGAGTTGTTTTGTGCCCTTTGTTGAAAATCAGTTGGCTGTATGTTTTGTGGACAGCCTTGTCTTGTTCCAGTTTTTAGTGGAAAAGCCTTCAGCTTTTCCCCATTAAGAATGATATTAGCTGGGAACCAGCAGTTAGCGTAATGGCTATGTCGCTGGACTCCCACGTAGTCGACCGCGGTTCGCGTCTCGGACCCGGTGGCTTACAACTCACGCCGGGCACGTGTGCGTGCGTGCCCAAGATCCCGAGAGGAGAATGGAGGAGAAGGGATTGCGGCGTGACCATCCCCCCTGGGGGGTGATTTCTCGCTTTCTATCTCTATGTCTCTCTCTGTCTGTCTGGTGAGCGCACGCGCCCTATAGCAAAAAACTTCTCCAAAAAAAAAAAAAGAATGATATTAGCTATGGGCTTGTCATATATGGCTTTTATTGTGTTGAGAAATATCCTTTCTGTGCCAGTTTTGCAGTGAGAGTCTTAATTATGAAGGGATGTTGTATTTTATCAAATGCTTTTTCAGCATCACTTGATGTGATCATAAGGTTTTTATCTTTCCTTCTGTAATTTAATGTACTATATTTGTTGTTTTGTACATGTTGGATCACCCTTGTGTCTGTGGAGTAAATCCTACCTAGACAAAATGTATAATCTTTTTAACGTGTCATTGGGTATGAATTTGCTGGTATCTTGTTGAGAATTTTTGCGTCTGTATTTATTAGGGATATTGGTCTGTAGTTTTCTTTTTCTTAATTATCCTTATCTGTTTTGGGGAAGAAGGTGGTAGAGGTTTTATAGAATGAGTTTGACAAGGTTGCTTCCTTTTGGATTTTTAGAAATAGTTTGAGAGAGATTTCACCCTCATGACCCCAAGATCTAGCCAGGACAGGCCAATCACAAGCCGTCTACATTTGAGCTCAGCGCAACCTCTTTCAGAGACTAGGACAACTGAAAATTTCCTGTCCAGACTTCACCCTCCTGACCCCAAGATCTAGGTCAGAGTAATCCTTAATTCCCGTGGAATCTGCTGTACAAATGGAGAAAAATTGTACTGCAAAGAGATTGCAGATCACCTCCTTCTGCAGCCCTCTGCACGCTCAGAACTAACTTCGGAAATTAGGAAGAAACATGTAATCCGTCAGATGACCAGAAACCACTGCAGAGGCATAAATAATATGAGAAGCCAAGAAAATATCTCTCCTCCAATGGAAAAGAGTAACTCCTCATTCTCCAGAGGCAATACAGTGAAACTTGTGGAAATGTCAGATAAATAATTTAGAATATTCATAGTGACAAAGTTAACAGATACAAATGAAGAGAGACAACAAACTCCAGAAGACGCAGGAGAAGAGATGGCGAGTCCTGGAGGTAAGGAAGTTCTTGGACGATCTGAAAGAGGAAATACGCACCATAAAAGAGAATCATATGGAATTGTTAGAGATGAAGGCTGTAATACAGGAAATCAGGCCCTCTCTTGAAAGTATTAAAAGCCGATTAGATCATGCAGAAAATCAAATTTCAGACATAGAAGACAGAACCTCTGACCTAGAAAAATTCACCAAAAAGACTGAGAAAGTAACCCCCCCAAAATGAGAATAATATGCGAGAAATAATAGATACCATTAAATGCCCAAACATCTGGATAATCAGTATCCCAGAAGGTGAAGAAACTAATAAGGACATTAATAATCTATTCTATGAAATCCTGGACGAAAGCTTTCCAAACCTAGAGAGGCATTCAGATATCCAGACCCAAGAAATACAAAGGACCCCACACAGAATCAACCCAAGAATATCTTCTCCTATCAAATCATAACCAGATTGACCAAAACCACAGAGACAAGATACTAAAATTGGGAAAAGAAAAATATCAAATTACTTTTAAAGGATATCCCATCAGGCTAACATCAGTCCTTACATTGGAAACAGTGGGAAACAAGGAAAGAATGGAAAAATATATTCAAAGTGTTAAGTGAAATACAATTTCAACCAAGAATACTATACCCGGCAAGATTATCCTTTATATGAGAAGAAAAGACAAAACCATTCTCAGATAAACAAAAACTGAAAGAATTTACCAACACCAGACCAGCTCTCCAAGAAATTTTGAAGTGAATACTATACCAGGAAAGCTAAAGTCATAGACACACAGAAATAAGAGTATAAAAAACAACCAAGAGAATGCCCAACTTAATGGCAGGGACAAGTCCAGAAAGATCAATAATAACATTGAATGTTAACTTCCAGAATTTAAATGGAAAGATCAGACCACAGTAACACTGCAAATTCAACAGAAGAGAGATTAATTACATGAGACTGAACTGGTAAAATTGAATTTTATGACTTTTGACCAAAACATTACTGATTTTCTTCTATGCTTTGTTTTCTAGATTTAAGGATTTTTGTCTTCTCTTGAAGCATTGATAGGTTCATCTACCTACTGTTTGAACTGAATTCTAACCTTTTTCCTGACTTTAAGTCTTAAGCAAATTTCTCTTAACTTTTTTTATTTTGATCTATTAAAACATAACTGTGTTTCTTGAAATTAATAAATGCATTAAAATACCTATTTAACGATACAGTAAGCTATATAGCCCTAGTTAGGTGCTACTTTACAGTATGTTCATTCTACTCACTGAGGTTTATGCCTAAAATCAGATATGTTTTCATGGGTATGTACATATCAGCTGTGCTTGCGATTGAAAGTATTTAGATTAGGGACCAGCAGTTAGTGTAATGGCTATGTTGCTGGACTCCCATGTAGTCGATTGTGGTTCGAGTCCCGGACCTGGTAGCTTAAAACTCATGCCGGGCGTGTGTCTGTGCGTGCCCAAGATCCCGAGAGGAGACTGGAGGAGAAGGGATTGCGGCGTGACCATCTGCCCTGGGGGGATGATTTCTCGCTTTCTGTCTCTCTGTCTCTGTCTGTCTGGTGAGCGCACGCGCTCTGTAACAAAAACCTCTTCAAAAAAAAAAAAAAAAAGAAAGTATTTAGATTAATTAAGATCTTTTGTGAATCAATAAAATGTGAAAAAAAAAAAAGGCATGGAAAGCAACTGTAGATACCAGAGTCAGTGTGGGAGCAAGGTGGGAAATAGCAGAGGGTGAGAGGGAGGGAATTGAGGGAGAGGGAAAACAACAGTAAAATATATAAGAAACAAGAAATGGAAAA
Organism: Tupaia tana; assembly: GCA_026018925.1. NCBI lineage: Eukaryota > Metazoa > Chordata > Mammalia > Scandentia > Tupaiidae > Tupaia > Tupaia tana. Next base: position 24,480,176 of record JAKSZU010000027.1, on the reverse strand, counting down.
TTATTTGTTGATGATAACATATATGGTGATATCCTTGATTGAGCCAATATACAATGTATTCTGGATGAAAAAACCTCACTTTATATACTGTAATGATGTACAGTGAATGAATATAAAAACATCTAAAATAAAAAATGAAATAGTTTGAGTAGATTGTTGGTTAACTCTTCTTTAAACTTTTTGTTGATTTCAGAAGTGAAGCCATCGGGGTCTGGGCTTTTGTTTGTTGGGAGACTGTTTATTACTGATTCAATCTCATAAATTTGTTATTGGTCTATTCAGGCTATTCCTTGTGCCTCTTCATTGATTTTTAGGTATCTGGTAGATTTTGTAATGTGGGGTGGGGGGGTGGGGAAACCCTACGTCTTAAGTATGCCCCTGGCAAGATGATCCAGTAGGTGTCAGAAGCCAGCCATGTCTTTTAGATCAGAGTGGGACTTGCATAGTCTGAGCGTGAGACCTGGAAGTGGAGCTGCTCTTCAAGGCGATCTGGAAGGGCTCAGAGGCAAACTTATCTGTGAGACCCAGAACGTGTGTCCTGAGTGGCCCATCTATGACACCTGAGAGTGGCTTCTTTTTCAAGGCCTGAATGTAACCATGCAAAGGTATTTGGGGAGAGAGGAGACAGGATAGCCTTCGGGATTCTGGCAAGTTGTTATGGGAAGGGCCAAGGGATAGCTGTGCCTCTTAGAGGCCAGCCAGGCTTATGTACCCTGCCTTTAATATCCGACAGCAGGTGATCCCCTGGGCTTCAATGTGGCCTTAGAAGGCTCTCCAGGAGGGTCCAGAGGAAAGTCTACCTGTGAGACACAAGAAACAAGGCCTGTGTGGCCCACGTGGGACACACAAAGGCTAAGTGGCCCCTTGCGCCTGAATGTAGCTTTGGGAATGTCATCAGAGAGGGACCAGAGGCTAACCTATCTGTGAGGCCCTCGTTAGAGTCACAACCTATAGAGTCTGGTGATTCAGGGAAGCTGATCAAATTTGAGCAGACACATGCTAGGAGTTAAGTGGCTAGATCATACACTGCAGTACCAGGAGGTGGTCCTAGGTGATGCCTTGTCTTCTCCACTCTTACTTGGAGTGGGGATCTCCAAGTCAGGGACTCTCTTCTTTGTCAGGTGTCCCTCCCCTTTCCTTTGCCCACACTTGTGATTCACACAGGTCCAGAAGAGCTGTGCTGTGGGTGGCATCAGTTGGGGGCAGGTCGCTACTCCCCAGGACTTGAGTCTGAAGGAAGGGAGAGTACAGGCTTGCCCAGCCCACCACACAGGGGTTAGTGTCCGAACTCTTCAGTCTCTGCCAGGAGGGGATATTCTTGTACATTCTGGTGGAGTGGTGAGGATGCAGAGATCTTGATCTCAGTATGAGATGGGATAATAGAGTTCAATTCATGGGGATGTTCACCCCTTTCTCCTAGTCACAGGGGCTTCTCTCTTTGGAGTTCTCTGCTTTCTCCATTCTATGGAGACACCAGATTGTCTAGTCTCGCTAATAAATGGAGCAACAGCTGCTGGTAAGCCCGCAGGACAGTATAATACTCTTGTGGCTCGGGATGGGGGTGGTGTGCGAGGTCTGATGTTTACTCCGAAGTGGTACAACTGTGCACTTCCCTTCAGTGTGTTATCTGTGCCCGTTTGGTTGGTCTTTTACAGGTGGTGAGTGCTAAAATCTGAGGTAGGAGTCTGGAATTTAGAATTTAAAATGTGAGTTCCTCTTTCCTTCTCCCTTGTGTGGGGCAAAGGGCTCTGGAGCCTCATTGGCTTCAGATGATTGACTACTTTTTTACTTTTTCCAGTAGAGATTCTGTGTTCTAGAAGTTCCTATTGTCTTATTCTTGCACTGTAGCTGTATTATAGGTCTTGAACCCAGGGAGATTAATTACAAAGATTTTATCCTTCATTTTCAAAATTGCCTTGGCTATTCTAATTCTTTTGCCTTTCTATGTAAATTTTAGAATAATCTAATTGATAACTATAAAAAATTATTCCAGAGTTTTTATAGGAATCATATTAAACCAGTTTATCAAATTTGTGATGAATTAACATCTTCACTATGTTGAATCTTCCTATCTACGAACCTCATATCTATATTTATTTAGCTTTTCTTTGATTTTTTTGTGTCATTTCAGCATATAAATTCTGTGCATGTTTTGGTATATTTATCCAAGTATTTAAGTTTTTTAGTGATTGTAATTGGTCCAAATTTCATTTTCTGTGTATTCATTGCTAGTGAAATATATAATTGCTTTTTGAATGTTGATATCTTATGACTTTACTGAACTCATGTTAGTTTTAGGAATTTTTTCTTTTTCTTTTTTTAATTTTTTTTTTGAGAGGTTTTTGCTATAGGGCGCGTGCGCTCGCCAGGCAGACAGAGAGAGACAGAAAGCGAGAAATCACCCCCCAGGGGGGATGGCCATGCCGCAATCTCTTCTACTCCATTCTCCTCTTGGGATCTTGGGCACACACGCACACGTGCTAGGCATGAGTTTAAGCCACTGGGTCCAGGACTCAAACTGCGGTCGACTGCATGGGAGTCCAGCGACATAGCCATTACGCTAACTGCTGGTCCCAGGAATTTTTTCTTGAATACCTTAGAATTCTAGATACCTTGGTATTTTCTAGTAGACAATCATGTCCTTTGCAAATAATTATGTTTCATAATGAGGAAATTATGATAATGTTTTGACAAGTTGGTACATTTAATTTAAGTCTCAGTATATTTAAATAGGGAATTGTGTATAATATTCCCTTATTGTCTTTTTGATATGTGCTCATTTTTAGTGTAGTTATTTTTTTACAAGTAGTTTGTTTTTGAAATTTAGAAAGATATTAAATTTTAAGTGGTGAATAATCATATGTATTTATGGTTTGGCATGATATTTTGATGCATGTATACATTGTGGGATGATTATATCAGACTATTGTGTAGTTGGAAAAGTCATGATGTATTTTTTTCTATGCAAAAACGGGTCATGACTTTTCTGATGACTGATACTTAACATATCTATTACCTCACATACTTATTTTTTGTAATAAGTACATTTAAAATCTACTCTTTTCGCAGTTTTGCAATATATATTATTAACAACTCTGGTCATTATGCTTTGGAATAAATCTCAAAAATGCTTTCTTTCTCTCTAACTGAAACTTTGTACCTTTTTATCAATACCTCCCCACTCCCCAGCCCATCCCAACCTCTAGTAACCACCATTCTACTCTCTGTATCTGTGAGTTTGATTTTCTTTTAGGTTCCACATATAACTGAGATCATGTAGCATTTGTCTTTCTGTGACTGAGAGCGGGTGTTGAAGTTCTATTGGTTTTTCTTCATGTAATCTGCAGCTCTTTTGTCTGGGGATATACATTTAGAATTTATTATTATTATTACTCTTATTATTACCGGTGGTTGGCTCTTATATTATTAAATAATGTTTCTGGGGGACAGTGTATAGAGTGTGTGTAGTACTGCTGCCACTGCATCTGGGTCATTGTCTGCTCAACTCTTACCATGGAACTTAAAGCTAGGGGCCAAAAGCTAAGAGAAATGAAAGAAGGACCAGTTGATCTGAAGCCCAGTCAGCACTTAGTGGTGTTTCCTTTGCCACTCTAAAGATTCTATTTTAGGGAGGAATGGCCACCTCAGCCTCCAGAACTAGTGCAAGGGGAAAGCAGGGCCTCTTGGCTCCAGTACACCATCAAAGCCTCCTGCTGAGCCTAGGGTATGGGAGGAGCACCTTCCTTGGCCCTTGTGGTGACCACAGTGCAGTGAGCAAGTTTATATCCCACCGTACTTTCTCGCTTTTCTGTTCAGCCCTTAGCTACATAGGGACAAGAAAGTTTTGGCTATATAGGAGCCAAAACATCTGAACACAGTGAGGCTCTGCAGGGATTCTTTCCCCATGCTCACCTTGGAAAAAATGCACAGAAGTTCTTCTGTGCAAATCTGAGAGGATTAAATTCATAACTAAGTGTCTAGAAATCACAACAGAACCTCAAGAAGTATTTAAAAAAGGAAATACTGACCCCACCCAAAGAAACACAATAATTTTACATCAATAATGGATAAAACACAAGAAATCACAGAAATTTTAGATTTAAAAAATTCAGAATCTTTATTGTAACTAAACTCAATCAAATACAAGAGCAATCAATAGGATAACCAATCCTAGGACATGAGAAAGTCATTCCATGACTTGAAAGAGTAACTTCATAAGGAGATAGACATCCTGAAAAATAAACAGAACTTCTGGAGTTAAAGAATACAATACAGTAAATAAAAATCTCCCTCGAAAGTATTGGCAACAGATTAGACCATGCAGAAGAAAGAATCTCTGATTTTTTTTTTTTTTTTTTTTGAGAGCTTTTTCCTACAGGGCTCATGCCCTCGCCAGAAAGACAGAGAGACAGAAAGTGAGAAATAACCCCCCAGCGGGGATGGCCACGCCACAATCCCTTCTCCTCCATTCTCCTCTCGGGATCTTGGGCATGCACGCACACGCGCCCGGCGTGAGTTTAAGCCACCGGGTCCGGGACTTGAACCGTGGTCGACTACGTGGGAGTCCAGCGACATAGCCATTACGATAACTGCTGGTCCCAAGAATCTCTGATCTTGAAGACAAAGTTTTCGACTTAGTCCAAGCAACCAAGAAGGATGTAAAAATAACCACTAAAAATGAGGACAACCCATGGGAAATCCCAAACACCATTAAACAGGTAAATATTTGCATATTGAGTATTTCAGAAGGTGAAGAGATGGGTAAAAGCTCGGAAAATCTCTTTCATGATATATTAGTTGAAAACTTTCAAACCTAGAGAGTCATATGGAAATTCAAGTCCAGGAAATACACAGAGCACCACATATATATAATATAAGAAGATCCTCACCAAGGGACATCATAGCCCAACTGCTAAAAATCAAAGACAAAGACAATCTTCTAAAAATGACAAGAGAGAAACACAAAGTTACTTACAAAGGTTACCTTATTAGACTAACAGTGGACTTCTCAACTGAAACAATGCAGGCCAGTAAAAAACAGGAAGACATATTTAAATCTCTCAAAGTAAAACAGTTTCAGCCAGGAATACTATATCCACAAGATTATCCTTTAACTGGGAAGGAGAAATAAAATTACTACCAGATTAAAAAAAGCTAAAAGAATTCACTCAAAGTAGGGCAGCCTTTCAGGAAATATTTAAGGGAACACTACATCTGGAAAACTAAAGGGAGATAAGTAGGAGCAAGAGAAAACAAAGCAAGTAGAAAAAAAAGTAAATGACAGGGCTAAGCGCATACATATTGGTAATAACCTTGAATGTTAATGAACTACTTTCTCCAACTAAAAGACACAGATTGACTCAATGTATGAAAAAACTGGAACCCTCTATGTATTGCTTACAAGAAACACACCTCATTGATAAAAATATATAAACAAAAATGATAGAAAGGCAGGAGTCACAATATTGATATCAGATAAAATAGACTTTAGTATAAAAAACATAAAAAGAGACAAAGAAGAACACTACATAGTTCTACATAGTTCTAAAAGAATTAATTCAGCAAGAAGATATGACATTCATAAATATTTATGCACCCAAATATGTTAAAGAAAGACTGCTAGATCTAAAGAGACAGAAAAACTTGGAGCATACTAGTTGTTGGAGACTTCAGTGCCTCCCTGTCACTGCTTGAACAGGTCATCTGAACAGAAAACAAACAAATAAACAAAGAAACCAAGGAGATACAGGAACTGATCGATATGAATCAAAGCCAAATGGATTTTCATCCAGCAACTACAGAATACACTTTTTTCCTCATCACATGGAACATTTTCTTTTTTTTCTTCTTTTTTCTTCCTTCCTTCCTTCCTTTCTTTCTTTTTTTTTTGGAGAGGTTTTTTTCGCTATAGGGCGCGTGCGCTCGCCAGACAGACAGAGACATAGAGACAGAAAGCGAGAAATCACCACCCAGGGGGGATGGTCACACCGCAATCCCTTCTCCTCCATTCTCCTCTCGGGATCCTGGGCACGCATGCACACGCGCCCGGCGTGAGTTGTAAGCCACTGGGTCCGAGACGCGAACCGCGGTAGACTACGTGGGAGTCCAGTGACATAGCCATTACTAACTGCTGGTTCCCCTTTCTTTATTTTTTTTGAGAATTATTTTATTTAACTTTATTTATTTTAGATTTGGCCAGAGAGGAATAGAGTGTGTGTATGTGAGAGAGAGTGAGAACACAGCCGCCACATCTGGGAATTGAACCATGATTGGCCATGTGGAAGTCCAGTACCCTTAACCACCACCTGCCAACCCCTGGAACATTTTCAAAGAGTGACCACATAATAGGTCACAAAACAAGCCTCTATAAATTTAAAAGTATATAAACTATACCCAATATTTTCGCTGATCACAACAGAATTAAACTTGAAATAAATCACAGAATGAACCCTCAAAAATACACAAAAACATGAAAATTAAACAACTAACTCCTGAATTACTTTCAAACTACTGAAGAAATTAAGACTGACATAGAAAGAAGATTCATGGAAACCAATGATAATGAACATAGTTCTCTCTATAACCTTTGGGACACATAGAAAGCAGCCATAAGAGATAAGTTTATAGCCATTAATGCCCATAAGAAAAAATAGAAAGGTAGCAAATAAATAACATCATATCTTAAGGAACTGGAAAAGAAACAACAAACCCCGAAATAAAAGAAGAAAAGAAATAGTAAAGAGTAGGGGCAAGCAGATGGCATGATGGTTGAGGCGCTAGATTCCCACATGGCCCACAGCAGTTTGAGTTGACTCGGTGACTTGAAAATTGTAACAAATTAATAGATAAATAAGTATATATATTTTAAAAAGAAATACTAAAGCTGAGAGCAGAAACAAATGAAATAGAGAATAAAAGGACTATGCAACAATCAACAGAATGAAAAGCTGATTTTTTGAGAGGATAGACAAAATTGATAAACCATTACCTAGATGAACCCAGAAAAACAGAAAGAAACCAGCTAGATAAAGTTTGTAATGAAACTGGTAATATTACAATCGATATATCAAAAATACAAAAAATTATGGGAGAATGCAATGAGTGACTATTTGCCAAAAACTAGAAAATCTAGATGAGACTGATGAATTTTTTGTATTTTTGATATATCGATTGCACATATAAGTTACCTAGGTTGAGTCAGACCAATAACAAGTAATGAGATTGAATCAGTGATAGATAATCTCCCAATTAAGAAAAGCCCAGGTCCAGATGGCTTCACTTCTGAATTCTACAAATCTTTTAAAGAAGAGCTAACTCCAGTTCTTCTCAAACTATTTTTTTAAAGAATTATTTTTATTTAACTTCATTATTATTATTTTCCAGTTTGATCAGAGAGAGAGAAAGACAGAGATGGAGAAAGAGAGAGAGAGGGAAAGTGAGAAAGCAAACCACCAGGTCTGGGACTCAAACTGTGGTCAGCCATATGAGAGTACAGCGCCCTTAACTATCATGCCACCTGTCTGCCCCTTCTCAAACTATTTCTAAAGATTCAAAAGGAAGGAATCTTGGGACTGCCAGACAATGTGATGGTTAAGGTGCTGGACTACCACATAGCTGACCATGCTTTAAGTACTGGACCTGGTGGCATGTGTTTATGAATGCCCAAAATTCTGAGAAGAGAAAGGAGGAGAAGGGATCGTGGCATGGCCATCTCACCAGGGTGATTTCTTACTTTCCCTCATTGTCTCCGTCTCTCTCCAGCAAGTTTAAGTATCTTAGGCAAAATCCTCTAAAAAAAAAAAAAAAAAAAAAAGAATAAAATAGGAAACATCTCACTATTCAGCTTTACAAAGCAAACATTAACAAAGCAATGTTAGTCAAAACAGCATGGCACTGGCACAAATATAGACACATAGATCATGGAAAAAAATAGAGAATCCAAAAATAAACCCCGAATCATACAACCAACTGATCTTTGATAAAGGGTTCAAGACAATGCAATGGAAAAAGAAAGTCTTTTCAGCAAATGATGCTGGAAGCACTAGATATTCACTTGCAGAAAAATGAAACTGGACCCTTATCTCCCACAGTTAATAAGAATCAACTTAAATGGATCAAAGTTTAAATATAAAACTTCAAACTATCAAACTGCTAGTAGAAGATATAGAAGAAACTTATGAAGATACTGGAAAAGGCAAAGATTTATTAAATAAGACCCCTAAGGGTAAGACAATTGTCCTCAAAGTAAAGCCTCTAACCATAAAACTACTATTAGAAAACTTAGGGGAAACTTTTGGAGACATCAAATAGGCAAAGATTTCTTTCTTTCTTTTTTTTTTTTTTGGAGAGATTTTTGCTATAGGGCGCGTACGCTTGCCAGACAGACAGAGAGAGACATAGAGACAGAAAGCGAGAAATCACCCCCCAGGGGGGATGGCCACGCCGCAATCCTTCACCTCCGTTCTCTTCTCGGGATCTTGGGCACGCACGCACACATGCCCGGCGTGAGTTTAAGCCACGGGGTCCAGGACTCGAACCGTGGTCGACTACATGGGAGTCTAGCGACATAGCCATTACGCTAACTGCTGGTCCCCAAAGATTTCTTAAATAAGATCCCCTAGAGCACAGGCAATAGTCCCCAAAATAGAGAAGTGAGTTTACATCAAGCTTAAAACTTCCTCACAGCAAAGGAAACTATAAGTAGAGTGAAGAGACAACCCTAAAAAGGGAGAAAACATTTTTAAGTTATTCCTCAGACAGAGGATTGATATCCAGAATACATAGGGAACTCAAGCAGTTAGTTCATTAATAAAAGAAAAGAAAAAAAGAATAATCCAATTAAAAATGGGCAATTGAATTGAATTGGTAGTTCTTTGAGGAAGACTTATGAATGGTCAAGAGGCACATGAAAAATAATTTTTTTATCATAAGGGAAATGCAAATTAAAACCATAATGAGATACCATTTTACCTCAGAATGACTAAGATCAATAAAGTAAAGACTGACAAGTGATGGCAAGGTTGTGGTGATAAGGGAACCCTCTTACAGTGTTGGTGGGAATACAAATTAGTTCAACCTCTGTGGAACACAAGATGGAAGTTTCTCAAAAATCTACAAAAAGAACTTCCATATGGCTTAGTAATCCTATTCCTTTGTATTTACCCAAAGGACAGGAAAACACTCAGTCAGAAAGATAGTTGCATATCCATGTTTATTGTAGCACTATTCACAATTGCTAAAACATGGAACTATTTTAAGTGTCCCCAAACAGATGATTTGGTTGAAGAACTGGCACATATATACTACGGAATATTATAAAAGTATAAGAAACAATGAAATCTATTGTTTGACTCAGAATGGATGAATATAGAAGACTTAATGTTGAGCTAAGTGAGCCATACTTTGAAAAATACACACTGTATATCCCTATTCAATTTGTACGGAGGCTCTAAGAACAAAACAGACAGAACAAATTAGTATTGGTCACTGTGTTCAGGAGTTTATAGTCTGTATTTCTATTACTTCAGGTTATAATATTTCTTTTTAGAGCAAGACTGAAATATCAATAAACTATTTTCAGATTAGAAAAAATAAAAAGAAATTAGATTAATAGTTTTTTATTCTCTGAATTTATTTTACTATTATTTTTTATATTTGATCTCTGTATATCATTACAGCATATCAACTGCATTTTTCTCATCCTTAATGCACTGTATATTAGTCCAGTCAAAAATATTACCATATACATTATGTGCAGATAATTTTCTATTTTTATGTCCCTTAAATATTTTTCTTCTTTATTTTTCCCCTTGATTCCCTCCTTCTCACCCTTTCCCATTTCCCACTCTCTTCCCACACTGTCTCTAGTATCCACAATTGCTCTCCATACCTTTATACCTTCCAATCTTTCAGTTTCTGTTAAAGAGTGCAGAGATTCAGTATATATTGAGTAGGGACAAAACAGTGTCTCTCTTATAGTTAGTATGGCTTGCTTCACTTTGATAGAGAGTGGACAAATGCGGAAGATTTGTACCTAAGTGAAGCTTAATAGTTATTTAGCGTTGGTGATGGACAGTGATAGCTAGAGGATAGGGAAGGTCTTTTTTTTTTTTCTTTTTTTTTGAGGTGATAAAAACCGAAAGTTGTGTGTGGTGATTACACATATCCAAATTCACTGAAAACTTTCGAATTGTACACTTTAAAATGGATTGTATGTTATGAAAATAATTATCTTAAAGAAAAAAAAATAATGTTTCTCTTGGTGTCTGGTATATTTTTTGTTCTGAGGTCTACCTTATATTAATATAGCCATTCCTACTTTTCTTTGATTACAGATTTTATGATAGATCTTTTTCTTTGAGAGAGAGAGAGAGATTTTTGCTATAGAGCACTTGTGCTTGCCAGAGACAGAAAGTAAGAGATCACCCCCCACCCCCCACCCCCCCCGTGGGGAGACTGCCACGCTGCAATCCTTTCTCCTCCATTCTCCTCTTGGGATTTTGGGCATGCACACACATATGCCCAGTGTGAGTTTTAAGCTGTCCTGTCCAAGACTCAAACTGTGGTCAACTACATGGGAGTCCAGTGACATAATCATTATGCCATCTGCTGGTCCTGATATATATATTTTTCTATTTTTTTAAACAACTAAACTGCATTTATTTTTAAAATTTTATTTTTTGGCAGGCCCCACGGAATGATGGTTCAGGGAGAGTGGGTTCCCATGTGGGCAACTGTGTGGTTTAAATCCTGGCCCACAGTGGCTTGAAAAACATGTCAGGTGCATGTGCACATGTGCCCCAAATCTTGACAGACTAGAGGAATGGAGGAAAAGAGATGGTGTGCGACGTGACCATGCCCTACTGCAGAGGTGGGCTCTTACTTTCACCCTCTCCCTCTTTGTATCTCTCTGTCTCTGTCTGGTGAGTACATGTGAACTTTGGCAAATAAAAAATTATATTTAATTTACAAAAAATTATATATATGTATGGGAATTTTTTCATCTTTATTTTCAACCCACCTTTAGCATATATTTGATTTGAGTTTCTTTTAGACAGCATAGAGTTGGATGTTTCTTTTCATTCCATTTTGTCAATCTCCATCTTTTTGTTACATTTAGACTATTGATATTTAATGTAATTGCTGATATATTTGAATTTTTTTTTTGAGAGGTTTTCTTTTTTGCTGTAGGTCGCATGCTCTCACCAGAAAGAGAGACAGAGACAGAAAGCAAGGAATCACCCCCTGGGGGGATGGCCATGCCACAATCCTTCTCCTCCATTCTCCTTTTGGGATCTTGGGCACGCAAGAACATGCACCTGGTGTGAGTGTAAGCCACCAGGTCTGGGACTCGAACCGTGGGAGTCCAGTGATGTAGCCATTATGCTATCTTCTGGTCACAGTTGCTGATATATTTGCTTTTAAACCAGCTATTTTTTTTTAAATTTTATGTTCCATTTTTCATTTCTGTTTTTCTACTACCTTCCCGAAGGTTGCTGACTTTTAAAAATTCTGTTTTTATTTCTTCTATAGTGTTTTGAGTATATGTCTTTGTCTAGTTTTTTCAGTGTTTGTTCTAGGTATTATATACACACAAAACTTAGCACATTCTACTGATGTCATCATTCACTGTCCAAGGGAAGTATAGAGGACTTATCTCCCTTTTTATCCCTCTACTCTGCCCCATTTTTATATAGTTGTTTGAAATATGTTCTCTAAATTTATTTAAAACTAAATCAGACATTCTTAATAATTTTTGCTTCAGCCATCAAACATAATTTAGACAATTTAATGTAAGAACATATCTTGTATTTATCTATATTTTTGTCTATTATGTTCTTTTCATCTCTGATATTCCAGAGTTTATTCCTGCATCATTTCCTTTTTCTTCAGAATGCTTTAATGGAGTTTCCTCAGTAATTAAAAGTATAACTACCTTGGGATCCAGTAATTGTACTACTAAGTACCCCTAGGGAAGAGAATTAACATGATGATGAGATTTCTGCACTCTAATTTTTATTATATCACTATTCACAATATATGGAACCAACCTAAGTGTCTATGAACTAATAAATAAAGAAAATGTCATACACACACAGACATAAACATACACACAAAATAGAACGTTATTTAGCTTAAAAAAGGATTCAGTGGACTCATTTGAGGCAACATGGATAAACCTGGAGGAAAAAATGATGAGTCAAATAAACCAAGACAAATACCATATGTTCTCACTCACTAGCAGAAGCTGAAAGATTCAGTTGTATAGGAATAGTGAGTGTAATAGTGAATATCAAAAGTTGGACAGGGTCTGAAAGAGATGAGGATAAATCAGTTAGCAGATGTACTTATGTCTAATCAGGCAGGCAAATGGAATGAGTTCTGTTACTATAGCACAGTAGAATGACTGTAATTGCAGACAATTCAATGTACACTTCCAAACAGGAAACACTGACCCTGGGACCTAGTGGTTAAGGAATCCAGATCTGGCATGGTGGATTGTGATTCAAATTCTGGCCTTGGTGAGCATGTGAGCATGCCCTGAATCCTGAAATGGAGGAGAAGGGATTGTGTTATGATAAAGCCCCAATTGAAGGGTGCTTTCTTTCTCTGGCAAGTGCATACACCCTCTGGCAATGAAAAAATAATAGAGTGGATTTCAAATGTACACAATAGAAAATAATGATAAATATTGAAGATGGAGGGCAAGCTGACGGTGTGTTGGTTAAAGTGGCTGTATCCCACTTGGTCGACTAAGCAGTTGGGGTCTTGGACCTGGTGGCTTGAAAAACACACTGGGTACATGTGTGCACATGTCCCAAATCCTGAGAGGATAACAGAGGAAAAGGGATTGTGACGTGGCCATCACTCCTAGGGAGTAATTTCTCACCTTCCCTCTATTTCTGTCTCTCTCTGTCTCTAGCAAGTACAAGTACCCTATAACAAAAGCTAAAGAAAAAAAATTGGAGATAGTGGGTATGTTTGTTGTCTTGATTTGATCATTGTACAATGCATACATTTGGAAAAACCATCCTGTAACACATAAATATATACAACTAGTTATGTGTAAGTGAGAAATAATAATGAAAAAGTCAGGTATCAATCCAATGGGCATCTGTTGTGCTGTAAGTTGGTTTACTTAAAGTTCACTGTGAATATGCTTTAAACTTGAAAATGTCTGGAGTCTATGCAGTTGTTCCTGTGTTTAGAGGCTCTTACAGGGCCTTTTGATAAACCTCTTACAGCATCAATATATAAAAAAAGAATAATTGTTCTTTTAGGGTAGTGTGCTGATAACAATTTGCAGTTTTTGTAGGTTAAAAAAGTGGTTAAACACTGGCAATTTTTAGATGATTCAGTTTAGTACTAGTGGATGATCAGTAAAGGTCAATGGAAAAGGTAGACAATGTGAAGTTACCTACTTCAAGGGCTAATGTAATTCTACATAATTCCTTTTTTCACTGAACTCCTTCATGTAGAGGATTCACTGTGGGTAAAATGGTAAGTCATTAGAGTTACACACTGTGGTACATCCATACAGTGGAATACTACTCAGCAGTGAAAATGAACAAACTATTGAACATGGCAACAACATGAATAAATGTCAGATACATTATGCTGAGTGTAAGAAGCCAGACAATGAAAGAATATACAGCATATGATCCACTCTTATAAATTCCTGAAAATTCAAAAGTGAATTGGTGGCTATGTACAGCGGAAAGAAAGGGATTGAAACAGAGGAATTACAAAAAGGGGAAACATGGAGGGCATTTGCTATTTTTACTGTGGTGATGATTTTTCAGTCAAGTATGTATATCATTATGTATTTAATTGTACACTTTGAATATATGCAATTTATCATATGTCCATTATAATTCATTAAAGTTTTTTGTGCCCCACCATGGTGGAACACTGATAGCTCAACATTCTGTAGTGGTGGATGTCATTGGAAGACCAGGGCTTGGTTCCCAGATTGGCCTATATATGGTGTGTGTGTGTGTGTGTATGCATGCCCTTAATTCTGGCTGATTAGGAAATGTTGGGGTGGGTATTGCAGCTAAGGCCCTGTTGAGGGTGTTTGTTCTTTCTTTCTCTTAAATAAGTAAACTTAAAAAAAAAAAAGCTGTTTAAAAAAAATACCACATCTGGGACTGGCAGGTGGCATGGTTGTTCAAGGCACTGGACTCCCATATGGCTGACTGCAGTCTGAGTCCTGGACCTAGTGACTTCCTTTCTCACTCCCCCACCCCTACTCTGTACCTCTCTCATCAAATTAAAATAAATAAACAAACAAACTAGTTAAATAAAGTTAAAATAATAATTTTTTTTGGAGATGTTTTTGCTATAGGGCATGTGCGCTTACAAGAGAGACAGAAAGCCAGAAATCACCCCCCAGATGGGATGGCCATGCCGCAATTCCTTCTTCATTCTCCTCTCGGGATCTTAGGCATGCACACACGTGCGCCTGGTGTGAGTTTAAGCCACCGGGTCTGGGTCTCGAACTGCGGTGGACTACATGGGAGTCCAGCGACATAGCCATTATGCCATCTGCTGGTCCCAAAATAATTCTTAAAAAAACCCCCTACATCTCCAAGTGTTCCTATGGAGCATGACTGTTCCGAAAATACCCCACGTGCATTTCCAGCTTGTTTGTACATTTGCTTTACAGAAAGAGACATGTGAGGTGTGCTTCGGCATTGTGGTTGTACCCACTTGCTCTGAAGGGTTTGACCTTACTTTCAGTTTCAAACTGAAGCCTTGCTAAGAAATGGTGTTGCTGTGTACCACTCTTTGAGTTGTGCAGTGTCATGCTTTTACACTATTTTTTTTTTTTTTTTGAGAAGTTTTTGCTATAGGGCGCGTGCGCTTGCCAGACAGAGAGAGACAAAGAGACAGAAAGCGAGAAATCACCCCCCAGGGGGGATGGCCACGTCGCAATCCCTTCTCCTCCGTTCTCCTCTCGGGATCTTGGGCACGCACGCACACGCGCCCGGCGTGAGTTTTAAGTCACCCGGTCCGGGACGCGAACCATGGTCGACTACATGGGAGTCCAGCGACATAGCCATTACACTAACTGCTGGTCCCGCTTTTACACTATTTTATATACATTATTTTTTTCCTTTTCAGAATGAGTCCATCCTATATAGATTATTCTGAAACCTTTCTATCCCACTTCCTGGTTGTACTTCGATTTGATCAACCTCGTACTGGTGTATGAATTCTGGCAAGGAGTGTACGTGATTTTCTTAGCATGCTACCTAGGAAAGTAACTAACTCTGATAAAATATGCTGCTGAGTTTCAAGTGAATTATACTGAAACTTTGTCTCATTCTAAGATTTTTTAAAGCATCACAAAAGTTTTCTGTAATGTAAGAACTTCTTGAACTCCAGTATGCCAGAGCAGGCAGAGATCTCTGTAGTAAAATCTGTGTTCAGATCTGGGTGTTCAGTTGAGCTGGGGAGCTTGGAGCAAGTGGTGGAATCTCTCTTAGCCTCTGTTCATTTCTTTAGAGAAAGTTAGCGATCGCCTCATAGGATTGATGATACAGTAAAAATGCTTTGCAAACTGAAAAGTGCTGTATGTATATGAGTTAATTTTATCATTTATTTACAGTTTGCCAGAGCGTCCATGCATTGCCTGGGAGATAGCAAGGGGGAGAGAGAAAGCGCCCTCCAGTCTGGGCATGGCCATGCTTCACCTCTAGGATTTTGGGCACACATGTACATGTGCCTGGAGTGTTTTTTAAGCTGTGAGGGCTGGAACTCGAACCTGTAGTCGGCCATGTGGGATCCAGCTGCCTTAATCACAGGACCCTGTACAGAAGTTTATATATGTGTGTGTGTTTAAAGTTTATTTGTATCTTCCTTCCAAAGTGGAGGGGGACAACTCTCAAAGGAGTCTTCAAGCCATGATCATTCCCAGCCTCAGCTACCTGGGATCACTGACATCCGTGGGGGCCCTGCGTGTGTGGGGAAACCTTAGGACATGAACCTGGGACCTTCCTGTGTGTGTCCGGCATCGTAGAGCATTGTGTTACTAGTGATGCCAGCCGGCCCCACTAGATTTATTTTTACTTCGATCTGGAAGAGTTACTCTATTTTTTTCAGGAATAAGGTCCATATTTTGAAAGTATCTTGGAAACTAGTTCTTAAAAATGGAATGTGAATTTTGCAGAGCTTCTTGCTTTTTACATATAAGAAGTGGGATATACACCAGAAATAATATGCTTTTTTCCTCTTTCCAGGCGATTGTTCTCCTAACTGAATTAATTAGGGAAAACTTCAGGAACAGCAAATTAAAGCAGTGCCTTTTACCAACCCTTGGGGAGCTGATCTATCTTGTAGCCACCCAGGTGAGACTGTCTGACTAGTTCTATTGTCGTTTGACATATTCTGACATATCCTGTAGACAAGTATACCTACCCTGTCAAAGTGTTTGGACTTTGTCCCTTAGAGCATGCCTAAGGAACTTAGGAGCACTTTTACCTCTGGGGAAGAGACTTTCTCAGTGTCTCTCTGTATCTCTCACCCTCTGTCTCTCTTCTTCTCTCCCCCTTGGGACCTCTTTTCCTTTAAAGTGTGGGAGATTTGCAGGCCATGTTTTAAAAGC
Organism: Tupaia tana; assembly: GCA_026018925.1. Lineage (NCBI taxonomy): Eukaryota > Metazoa > Chordata > Mammalia > Scandentia > Tupaiidae > Tupaia > Tupaia tana. The sequence continues at coordinate 24,463,567 of JAKSZU010000027.1, read as the reverse complement.
AGTGAACTGGCACTCTCCTGAGTCCTCTAGATGGCTGCCTTCTCTGACTCCTTCAGGCAAGAGAAGGCCATCGGTTCTTCTAGAATAAAAGCTCCATTTTAGTTTAAATAGAACACTACACTGTACAAATATAGCTTTAAGCATGACTATGGGAATTTGTAATGGCAGAATTTCAATTTTTATTTCTAAAGTTATATGATGGAAGTGCTATTGAATTTAAAAAGGTAAAATGTAATATTCCTTCAATGTATTTCTTTAGAATATCATTGAGTAGATGTTGATAAATTGTGGGTTAGTCATTTCATGATATATTCTGAGAGTTTTAAATAAGTACTGGTAAGTTATAAATTAATAAGATCGCTCATGAAATTTTGAAAGTTTGATTCTAGAATTTGCTTAACTGTAATATAACCTTAAAATTGAAATGTAACTGATTTTCTGGACAATCATCACTTTAAGGCAACAACCATAATTGTTATAAAACATCATTATTTTAAATAATTTTCCTTTGGGACCAGCAGATAGTGTAATGGTTATGTTGCTGGACTCCCACATATTTGACAGTGGTTCAAGTCCCCGACCCGGAGGCTTGACATTCATGCTGGGAACGTGTACGTGCGTGTCCAAACTCCTGAGAAGAGAATGGAAGAGACGGGATTGCATATGGCCATCCCCCATGGGGTAGATTTCTCACTTTCTCTCTCTCTCTGTTTTTCCAGTGAATGCTTGTGCCCTATAGTGAATATCTCTCTCTTAAAAAATGTTTTTTTTTTTCCCCTTCATAATTAGTATTGAGAACTAGTACAATGTTTCTTTCTTATTCTTCCCTTTTGTAAATGTCTTTGGTATTCCTGGCCCTTCACATATTAGAATAAATTTTATTTATTTATTTATCTATCAATCAATCAATCAATCAGTCACTTGATTATCAGGGTGTGTATGTGTGCATGCCAGAGAGAGAGGGAAGTGGGAGAAAGCACCTCTAATGAGGCGTGGCCCCTCTGCAGTCTTTTCTACATTTCTCTATCCTGTCAGGACTTGAGATACACAAAGACACCCAGCGTGTTTTCTAAGCTGCCAGGGCCAGCATTTGAATCATGGTCAACTATGTGAGATCCAGCCATGCAATCAGTAGTCCTTGGAGCTGGCCCTATCAGAATAAATTTTAGAATCAGCTGCTTTGGGTATGCAAATAAACTTGAGAACAATTGTCCCAAATCTGCATATTGATTAGGAAAATATTGTTATCTTTATGAAAGTCTTCTAATGTACAAAAAATGTTTCCATACATTTACATTTAAAAAAGAACCATTTTCATTGCATTTATTTCATTTTATTCAGAAGGTTTTTTTGTATATCCATCTTTGGTTGAAGTTATTCTTAGGTGATATATATATGTGTGTGTGTGTGTGTGTGTGTGTATATATATATATATATATACACACACACACACACACGCACGCACATACATACATGCATATATATATATAAAATAAAATATCATTTATTATTATTACTATTTTACTTGCTATAGGGCACATGCACCCACCAGAGAGAGACAAAAAGAGAGAGAGAAAGTGGGAGAGCAGGCCTTCAGGTCCGGGACTCAAACCACAGTCAGTGTGGGAGTCATGTGGGAGTCCAGCCCCTTAATTACCACGCCACCTGCTGGCCCCACGTAATTTTATATTTTGAAGAGAAAATAATTCACAAACCTAGAAAATTAGGAAGTAGAGAAAGGTATAGGGAAAGAGTTTTTTTTTTTTTTTTTCTATTTTTGTATGAGTGTGCTGGGGTTGGAGGAAGTGAGAGAGGGAGAGATAGGGGAAAATGAGAACGTACCCACACCTCACCCCCGCCCGCACCCCCAGCGGGATTGACCATGCTATAGTCTCTTCTCCGCTATTCTCTCAGGATTTTGGGCAGGCACACATGTGTACCTTGTGTGTTTTTCAAGCCACTGGGTCTGAGACTCAAACCACACAGTTGGCTGTGTGGGATACAGCTGCCTTGACCACCACGCCACCAACTGGCTTGAATACTTTTCTCTTCTTTTTTCTTTCTTTCTTTCTTGCCACCTGCTGGCCCCGTAGATACATTTCTTAGTGAGTACTTGTTGCTCCCTCCGTTCTGCCTTTACTCCCTTTCCTTGGAATAGAAAATACCCTGTGTGATGCACATTGTTTGCCCGATTTTGTGAAAGGCACCTTTCCTTGCATATTGGGGATGAGGCTGGAGAGTGTATTTGTCCTTTGCCTAAACTTCTATTATTTATGTTGAGAAAGAAAAGCAGTTCAGAGCAGTCTGTGGGGCATGAAGTTTCTTAAATTAGCCCAAAGAGGCATAAGCATGAGACCCTGGGTAGTCCTCACACCTATCAGGGTTATTGCCCAAAAGGCATGCCTACTTCATAGCAAGCTAACTGTTGGCCTGCAAATGGCTAACGATTTACAATGTGACCTCCGTCCTTTATAGCAGTGTTCCTGAAATTCCTCCTGCAAAGAAGAACATAGTCAATCAGTTGTCTATGTTATTTTAAATGGGCCGAGGTAGATTCTTTCTTTTTTTGTTTTGGTTTCTGGTAAGAGTGGGCATATACCGTGTGAAGCGGGGGAGGGAGGGAAGGAGGAGAGGGGGAGTAGACACAGTCACGCTAGGCCCCACCTCCTCCAGCCCTCCAGCCCCCAGGACCCCTGGGCAAACACATGCCCTTCGTGTTTTCAGGCTAGCTGCAACTGGGCTGGGGATTTGAACGGTGGATGGCACGTGCTTCCCGCTCCGCAGTCTGGCGTGGCTGTGCCACAGAGGCTGAGCACAATGTAAATTCTTTTTTTAAAGAATTATTTTTCTAATTTTATTTATTAGGAGTTAAAAAAATTTGCTGTAGGGCACATGTATTCACTACAGACAGTAAGAGAGAGAGACAGAGAGAGAGAGAGAAAGAAGCAAGCCACCAGCTATGGGACTCAAACCGCAGTCGGCCATGTGGGAGTCCAGCACCTAAACTGCCATGCTACCTGCTGGTCCCAAATGTAAATGCTTAACAATGTGTAATTCCCCTCTCTTTCCCCTTCTCTGTTTTAGGACTGGCCTTCTCAGTAGTCATTTCGAATGCGCATTCTAGACACCTAGAATCTGTCACCTAGGTGAATCACCCTAAGGCGTTGTCTCAGATAAACTTTCATTGCTTCACTTCCTGTGTTTCAGCCTTCCTGTTTAGATTGACACTGTGGAGGAGGAAAATAGGTGGAGTGGTGTGAGGGGCACAGGTTTGAAATAGACCTTTTAGAGAGAGAGTTGATCAGACAAACAGTAGGCCTGGAGAGTGACGTTTATGGTCCTCTGGGGTTGCTGATCATAAACCAGTAATGGGCCCTGCGATGCTGCAGCAGGCAGATATGTTCATTCTGAAGACCAGAAAACAGGTCCATGACATTTGCCACAGAAGGACAAAACTTGGTGAATAAGGAAAGGAATGTAGTTAGTGAGGCCAACTCCTGGAGAGAGCAGGTGACAATTGTAACTGTCTCTGCAGAACTGGCCAAGATACAGCACTTACGTAGGGGAAGTCAATGTGAGGTATATTAAAAAGTAAAGGGCAGGTTACTCATTGTCTTGGGACAAAATGATAAGGATAGCTGAGTGCCTATCACAGGGCAGAGTAACTGGACCCCAGTCTATAAGGGGCGAAGGGAAAGCAGCGACTAACGGGCAGCAAATGGAGTCAGTCAAGACAGCACCTAGATCCTGGTTTAAAAGCAGGGTGTGGCTTTGTAATGCCTGAGCCCATGAAAATCTTCTCAGCCAGTCATGTGGGTTGGGGCTGGTGGAGTCTTTTCCCAGCTCATTTCTGTAGCCAAGGACCTGTAAAGATTTAGCAAGGTTATTGTTACCTTGTTAGTTCAACATTAGGCCCCATCTATTCTGAGGGTACAAAAAGGGCAAGTTCTGTCAGACTCATTTGAGGGAAATGGAAGACAGAAGTTCAAGGCTGATTTTCCTCAGGTTCAACCTGTTAAGACGGACACCGAGAGACTATGTACAATATAAAGTCACTGATTTTCACGTGGCTTGGTGACAAGTGCTTTGTGGTCTTGCCTTCTCTAACAGCCCAGCTGCCTGAATGCAGGCCTAGAGAAAACAAGCAGCTGGCTTCCTCCAAGGTTGGGGTTTCCTGAAACAGGGGTAAAGGGACAACCAAAGAGATGGGTAGTTCGTCGGGTTTTTGGCAGAAGAGATTAAGTGATGCATTAGGAAATCGAAGTCATTCCAAGAGAGGATAGGTAATAGACAAGGGGGAAAGGAGAGGCAGGGCCGAGTCCAGTGATGTTAAAGGTTAGCGGTGGGCATTTTAAGTAAGTGGAGCTAGAAGGGAAGAGAATTGTGTTTAGAAGTTAAATTCAGTTCTCAATTAGCGATTTTGAGTTGGAGTAGCTCCTCATCATGTTGTCTAGGGTATGACCATACGAGAACAATTTTAATGGGTCATAATATTCGTCATGGGTGTGAAATGCTTTTGGACTGATAATGTACCAATTCTTTTATTTGGACAAACTTAAAGAAATATTTTCTCTAAGAAGAACCTAATTTTGTCTGCTTTAAAAATATTAAATTTTAGATCAGCTCCATGACCTAAGGGGTTAAATTAGGAGTCGAATCCCATGTTACTGACTAAACAGTTCAAATCCCAGCTCTAGTGGCTTGAAAACAGGCTGGGCACATATATACGTGTGCTCAGGATCCTGACAGCAGAGAGAAATGGGGAAGGAAGTACAGCATGACCACGTCCCATTGTAGGGGTGGTGCTTTTTCCCTCTCCTGCTCTTCTTGTCTCTCTGTCTCTCCCTGGTGAGTGCATTTGCCCTCTGGCAAATTAAAAACATAAGAAGTATAAAAAGTTGAAATTTTTTCCACCTTTATGCACAGAAAGGTGATTTTATTTTTTTTTGATATTTTGTGATTTTATTTGGTAGGATGCATGAGTGTTTTTGTGATTATTACACTAATTTGGTTAATCTTTTGTGAAAAAAATTATTGCTGATGTCATTAAGATCAATGTACCTGCTAATCATATTTGCTTATTTTTATTTAGCACATCATTGTCTTACTAGGTAACATACTGGCTTTTACCTGTGCTTATGGGTTATTCTGGGGTATTATGGAAAAGTGTCTGTTGTGTGCTTTCACATCATTCCAGATAATGTTACACTTTTTAGATAAGGATATCTATATTATCACCTACAATTATCAATAGAAGGGCTTCTTTATCGATCAGATCGTATTGTCATTTCTCAATTCTATTTGATATAGTGTTTGATAAGGGAATCTTGTCTACATCATATATAATACAGTGAGAAACAGAAGAAATCCCTTGTATGCACTTGATCTGGTCATAATTGTCAGGTAGTCAGTAGCACTTTAAATAGAATATTAAGAAGTATTGGATAGTTTGTATATTTGGAACTGTGTCCTTTTTTTTTTAAAAAAAAGTGTTAATATCTTTTGTGCTATTGGCTTCACTGCCTTTCCTTCCTCTTCATTTTAGGAAGAAAAAAAAAAGAACCCTAGAGAATTCTGGGCTGTTCCCTTGGCTGCATACACAGTGCTAATGAGGTGCCTTCGGGAAGGGGTAAGGTTCCTTTGTTGTCCTCTATAGACACCGCAATTGTAATAACCCTCCAGGCACTGTGTGAGGATTGTAGCCTGCAGCAGTGCAGGCTCTTGTCAACCAAGGATTGCTCCTGAATTTAAATATTTCTGACATGCCACAGTGAGCAAGTGACCCACAGTGGAGCAAGTATAAAAATGAATTCGCTCTCTCATGCACTCGTTTAAATGTCTTGCTTAAAAAAGGGTAATAGAAAATAGAAACAACATCACTAGCTCTTAATCGCATATTCTTAATTATTGCCCTCCCCACTTTAACTTAGCAGTACACTAGTTTGGTAAGCAAGGTATATGCAGAGAATCTTCTGTGAGTCTCAGGCACCCCATGATTATCTTGTCAGGTTGCCATATTGAGATTCAGCAACAGGGAAGCTTCCACTTGTATCCATTAATTTTAATATTAAGTAGTATTTATTGTGTGATGTAATTTTTTGTTTTATTCACGTCATTTTCCATGCTTTTGTTAATGGCTGAAAATGCAGCCAGCTGGTCAGTGAACCAACTCATGTATGTAGTGCCTGTGTGTAACTATGTAAAGGATTTAGTAACCGACCTGAAAGGTTGGCATTTTCTGTTTGCTTTAAACCATTTGACATCGTTTCACCCTAGGCAAAGCCATAGGCTAAAAACTTTCCTTGAGGAATGAAAAAGATATATCAGAATAAACATCTTCCTTTTGTGTTCATTATTTTCTGTGTTATATGGTAACAGAATAATGTTCCAAGTGTAGAACAGCCTTCCAAGGTTTTCCCCTAGTGATCTAGAAATGCAGTTTAAACACTTCCTAGCCTGTAGGTTTGAATTCTTAGTCATTCGTCATGATATGGGATTTATTTAAGTAAGTTGCACTTACTAATAATAGGAGAATTAAGTCACTTTTACCTACAGTTAAAAAATAAGTTTGGGTTCCTCATTAATGCTACAAGCTAGACACACCTGGGGATACACAGAGGAAGAAGGTGGAATTACTGTTTTTTTTTTTTTTAATGCTATTTTTAAAATTTTCTTTTTAATTTTATTATTATATTATTATTTTTTGTATATTCAATTGCTGTACATCGTTTAGCTTGTATAGAGAATTTACCCAACATGAAATACATCTCATATCAGTCCAGTTGAGAACACTATACATGTCTTCATTAACAGGTAATAAACCATTCCTGTGTCTCACAAATGTCTTACCTCTCTATTTTTTTCTCCCAAATTACCTTCCCTACACTTTTGAAATCCCTGCTTATATAATACACTGATTGCACCTATTGTGGGGGTACGATAAAAACATACAGTGGAATATATTGAATACAAAAATGCAAAAGAACGAAATACTGAAACTCAGAGGAAACGAAGGTTTTCTAGAATCCCTTTAACAGTGTAAAAGAAATTTTAAAAACTTTCAAAACTTAGGTTATTGCCTAGTAAAGGATGATTAATTTTAATATCTGGGATTGTATCTTATATCCTGTATATTTTCTCTGCTCCCTAAACCCCATGTTTTTCATTGGACACATATTATAAAGAATAATAGTTGGTAGCCATTTATACCGTTATTATTAAATATTTACTGTCCATGTGAAATAGTTTTTTTTATGTGAAATAGTTTTATATTTTAGTAACACACTTGTTTATTTCTTTGGTGTGTGTGGCAAGTCTTATATATTTTTCATACAGGGTGGAATAGTCTAGAGCTCTATGATTTTTGAAAACTTTATATTGCATATTTGAAAAGCAGATAAGTATGTGCTTTGGCAGCATATATACTAACACTGTCCCTCCAAAACAGATAGACTAGAAAATGACTATTCTCTTTAAAAAAGGCTACATTCTTACTAAAGTAATTCTATTATTGCAGTTTTTGAAATGGTATATTTGTCTAATGCATTTAGGACATAGTCAAGGTAAAATAATTTTTAAGTCTTTTAGCAAAAGCAGTTTGAAAATATTTTGCCCATGTGTAGAACCAGTTTTCCAGCACTTACCTGGTATTTCTGAATGTTAATCCTTTCTTGTAAAATATACCTCATATACAGAAGAGGATGTGAAATGTATATGAATAGGTAGAAACACACTCCCCCCTCAAAAAAAATAAAAAAGATGAATAGCCTAAAGAATTCCTTTTCCCTCTTGCATCTTATTATCCTTTATTTCAAGAAATAGCCACCATTCTGACTTTGGCAATAAACATTCTCAAGTTTTTCTTTATAGTGTTTTCATCTTTGAACGTATTGCTAAATATTAAACTAGTTTTCTTTTTTTTTTTTTTCTGGAAAGATTTTTGCCCCAACCCATGTCTTCTTCTTTTACATTTTTGATTGAATCAGATAAAATTTTTGTCAGTCTGATGGGCATTAAGTTCTTTCTTAAAGTAGTTTTAATGTGCATTTTCCTGATTACTAGACAAAATGACCATCTTTTTCTATTTAGTTTTGGGGGTTTCTCTCGCCCCTTTTTAAAAGTTTATTAATTCCTTTCCTTTTTTTTAAATGCTAAAATATTTACTATTAAGTGTACATACAGAAGTAAAAGCAAATTATTCATTGTTGTGACAGACAAAAAAAACCTGATTTTATCAGAAAATCAGTCACAGCATTAAGTGGCTTCTATTCTAGGCAACTAGGGAAGAATGACCAGTTTCGGTTCTTTACAAGGGGCATAAAAATAAGCAATACTGGGATCAGCAGTTGGCGTAATGGCTATGTCGCTGGACTCCCACGTAGTCGACTGTGGTTCGAGTCCCAGACCCGGTGGTCTAAACTCATGCTGGGCGCGTGTGTGTGCGTGCCCAAGATCCCAAGAGGAGAATGGAGGAGAAGGGATTGCGGCGTGGCCATCCCCCCGGGGGGTGATTTCTCGCTTTCTGTCTCTCTGTCTCTCTCTGTCTGTCTGGCGAGTGCACGCGCCCTATAGCAAAAACCTCTCCAAAAAAAAAAAAAAATGTTTATTCATCACAAAATTGTGACTGATCATGGCCCCTAACCACACTCTCTGGGAGCCTAGAGACAGTGTTCCGCCGGGCTTTGATATAGCAACTGTTGTATTTAGTTTTGAGAGCAAGAAATACAAACAAAACTGTAAATCAACAATGGAGCTTTTATATTGGCCTGGCCCCAAAAGGCAGAACATGTAGAAGCAGAGCTTATGGGTGGGCTTAGAAATTCTTACATTAGTAATTGGTTAAAAGCATAAGTTTGTTTCAGAAAGACTCAGAGTCAGCAGAAAAGAATGTCTGAGTTTAGCTTTAACAGAGATAAGAAGGCTTTGTTGTACTTCCACTTGATGCTGCACCAGAGTCAGGACGTCGGGAGCATCTCACAGTCACTGGACCACGTGGTCTGCTTTAGCAAAATTAGCTGCCTATTATATTAACTGCACGACTCTTTCTGGCCTCCCAGGGACAATTAAGAACAAAAGAAAGTGGTCAGCTTCAGTCCTCAGTACACACCCATATGTGTGAGTACTCCTACCCGCAGGGTATAGGGGTACTTATTAACTCACTTTTTTTTTTCAATTGCCAAAGAGCTCTTGTGCTTGCCAGAGAGAGACAGAGACAGAAAGAGAGAGAAAGAAACAACCGCCAGAAAGATGGGCACACCATAACCCCTTCTCTTCTCAGGATTTTGGGCACACACACACATGTGCCTAGCATGTTTTATAGGCTACAGGTCCAGGACTCAAGCCCTGAAGTCGGCTATGTGTGATCCAGTGGCTTAACCACCATGCCACCTGATGGCCCCAACCTACATCTTCTTTAACATTTGATCTAATCAGACTGAATTTTTGTCAGTCTAATGGGCATTAAGTCTTTTTTTAAAGAAAAACATCCCCAGAACTCTCCCACGTGGGTCAGCCTTGCAAAGCCTTGTGTTACTGCCACACCTCTGTCCAGCCCCTTTTAAAGAAAGAGATACCAGGGGCTGGGTAGGACCAGCCAGTTGGCATGGTCATCAAGGTGGCTGAATCCCACATGCACAGTTTGAGTCTAGGACTCAGCAGCTTGAAAAGTGTGTTGGGTACATACGCATGGGTGCCCCAAATCCCAAGAGAATGGAGGAGAAGGGATTATTGTGTGGTCATGCCCAATGTAGGGGTGCTTCTCACTTTCCCTCTGTCTCTTTCCAGCTAGTGTGTGTGCTGGATAAAGACATCAGTACCTCCTCTCTGTGTGTCAGGGGGTCAGGGATGGTGTGGGTATCACTTCCCAGAGCCGGTGAACACCATCAACAGTGCCATGCACATGCATTCCCACCTCGCCCAGCTTCCTTGGAAGCTGAAGGGAGCGGAATGAGGAAAAGTTGGAGAAGCCATAGGAGCCGATGATAGATGTGGCACGGCAAGGCTATTCTGAATGCCTTGTGGTCCTCCGTGGGCTTGGACATGTTCGTCATTGATCTGATAAACATTGACAGCTTCTCCAGTTGTATGGTGTCTGTGTCAGAGTGTTGCCAGAGCCTTCTCACTCACCATGCTCCAAGGTGAGCCAGGTAACCCTCAGCCTGTCGGCCCTGTTGAGGGTACCCACCATGGGTACCTATCTCGTGGCCCTTGCCGGCAGCCTCACCAACCTGGGCAGGTATCCAGCATCCACAGTGTGGATTCTTGGGGCTGAGAAGACCCAGTGCATGCAGGGCTCTGAAGTCAAGGAGTAGCACTCCAAGACATGGCCTCGTTTTTGCTTCTCTCAGGTGCCCACAAATGTCTTTTGGGGGAGAAGCTTTGAGAACAAGTCAAGAAATAGCTCTCCTGTGAGACAGAGATTACACAAGAGAGTCTGGAAGGAAAGAAGGAAGGAAGGAAGGAAGGGGAAGGAAGGAAGGAAGGAAGAAAGGAAGGTAGGTTCAGGCAGAAGTAGCAGCATCTCAGTAGAGATGACTGGGAAGCAGGAGAAGAAATGCTTGAAGAAGGAAAAGAAACAATTGGCTGCACTTACCCTGGCATCTCTGCCAAACAGCAGCAGTACTCAGGAGGAGGAGGAGGGGCAGGGGAAAAACCCAGAGGAAGTAGAAACCAAAGCCCAGGAAGCTCCTCAAGTGAATGGAATGGAAGACTTAACTTAATCTCACATCAAACAGAAGAGAAAGAAATACTTTTCCTAGGAGGTGTGGTGAACAAGCTTGACCTAATGGGGAAAATGAGTGATCTTGAAGAGAAGGCTGGCGGCACAAGTCTCCTCAAGAGGAGGAAATCTTCACTCAAGGAGGAAGCTGACCCTTAAGAGGCAGGCAAGGGTCCTGAGAAAAAGGCAACTCTCTTTCAAGGAGGCTGCATCAGCAGTGGAGGCCACTGGCAGCAGGAGCAGCTGGAAGAAAAAGAACACAATGGTCCCAGAAAGATTAGAACGGCTAGTCCCTGGGGGGAAGGATAGACCCGAAGTTCCATTTCCCAGCCCTTGTCCTATTCCTGAGGGAACAGGATAAATTTACACATATACACAAAAGTGCTTGTCTATTCCTAAACTTCATTTTTTCCATTGCTTTGTAGGAACTCTGTACCCTGACTTATGTCCCATATGCATGTGGAATAGGGAGCCTGAGAAAGTCGACTTTTTTTTGAGGTGTTTTTTTTTTTCTTTTCTGAGTAGGTAGCATCCTACTCTACAATGCATTTAGGAGCTGAAAATAGCTCCTGGAAAATTTCCACATGCTTAGAGAAGATTAATTCATACATTTGTATCTAATCATCCACATCCTTTTTTTTTTTAGCTTGCATAATAGTCTGCATGATTATGAATACTGAACTGACACCTGGCATATGTTGTATTTAAAAATGTGAGGTTCAAAAAATAAACTGCTGCCTTATTATGATTGCTGAACAATACTTCATTAGATAATTTTGATGTAAAAATTTCCTCTAAGAGAAATTTAGGTTTCATTTTTAAATTAGTGCTCTTTGTTCTTATTTTTGCAAGAAAACCAGTGGTAAATTATATTTAATTAGAAGAGACTAGGCTTGAATTTAAAAACTAGATATATTAGCTATTCTGTTGGGTCATAAGTAAAGTCATGATCTGTGTTTTTCCGTGTAAAAATGCATCATGGCTTTTCCAGTGACCAAATACATACTACCTTTGAAATGTTTTCGATACTGCTTACCTTGAAAGAAGAACAGAGATGAGTTAAAGTTTGTAGGTAGGGTAAGTCTGAAAATGTAAAGTTATATTTTCTGGTTTTGGTGGTGGTTTTTAAAATCTATGTTTAATCTTCCTAATGAGGAAATGCATGTGTCACCAACATCAAGTTCTCTGTGGGTACTCACAGTTCCTCTGGCCTTCAATGCAGTGAAGGTGGGCAGTGTGAGTATGGAATAGGAATGACACAGTGTTTGGTTTCTCTTTTGAGTATCACTGTGAATTACTAATTCAAAGATTAGTAATATTCTGGATATTATTAGTATTGTCCTGTAGAAAAGGGCTCAGCTAATGAGTGGAGTTACTGACTTTGTCTTGAAGTGAACTTTTGAGAATGGTATAGAGAAAGCGATCCCCAGCTAGCGCCCAATAGGGGTAGAAGGGCTTCCAGGGAGTCCCTGGAGTCAGACCCACACAGAGTGTGCTGTTTCCACTGTAGGACTGGGGTTTGTGCCTCCTCCCCTCTTGTAGCAGGTGTACTCACAGGGATGGCACCAGAGTGTGGCTCTGCTGGGTTTGGCATGCAAGAACTGATGAATTATCAGTAGTATCGCCTCTCAAGGATTTGCATTGGCTGGATTTCTGTGTAAATTTTTTATATTCCATTGATTGTTTTGTTCATTACATACTTGGTATATTTATCAAAATCCATATGTCTTCTGTTTCTCTCTTATTTAATAACTGATCTAGTTTTTCTATTTATCTCTTTATTACTTTTAGCTTAATGGTATTATGGTTAGAGAAAATAATGTTTATATGATTCCAAGCCTTTGAAATTTATTGAAATTTTCCTGTTGAGTAAGTATAAAAAAAGAGTGAATTCGGTCATTGTTGAGTGATTTTTTTTTTTTTTAACCCAGTAGGTCAAGCTTGTTAATCTTCTAGGTAGATAGATATAGATCTGTATCTATGTTGATTGTTTTTTGCCTTTTTGTTGTATCAGATACTGAGATGTGTGTTTAAATTGCCATGTTTTGTAAGGTAACACTTTTTTCATAATTTGCTTTTATAAAAGTATTTTGAGTGTTAGTTATTAGGTATATAGAAAATATAGAAAACTTAGAGGTTTTTCCTTTGTTTTGTATAGTTTTTATCATTATGGTGTAACATTTAAAAACATTCAATAGTATTTTTCATCTAAAGACTGTATTATCTTATATTAACTAACCAGACTTCTTTTGGTTAGATATGACTAGTGTTATATTTTCCCAGCCTCTCTTTTTCAGCCTTTCAATAATTCTGTTTTATGTCTTTTTGCATTGTTTATTTAAAGAAAAAAATCTGGTGCTGGCAGATGGCATGGTGGCTAAGGGTGCTGGACTCCCCACATGGCCGACCATGGTTCAACTCCTGGCCGACCATGGTTCAACTCCTGGACCTGGCAGCTTGCTTTCTCACTTTCTCTCTCTTTTTGTCTCTCTTATTCTGTCCCTCTCTGGTCAAATTAAAATAAATAAATAAAGCTAAAGAAAATGATTCTTTAAAAAAGCTGTTTTATAGTAATTTTAACCATAGCACATACAGTGTTTACATTTGATGTTGTAGGCATAATTATATTTATAGCTGTCATTTTATTTCATGCTATTTGTTCCATCTGTTTTGTATTTATTTTTTATTTCATGTCCTTTTTTTCTTTTTCTGATTCCTTTTACTTTTGTGGTCATTCTATTGCTTTTGTTTTTGGAATTTTTATTTTTTTTTCTGTGAATACAGTTGTAGGTTGGCAATACTTTTCTGTTAACAATTTAGTATTTCACTGACTTCTGGAGCAGTGGTGGCCCCTTTTAAGGAGATACTTGGAAATCAACTTAGGGCCCACATGTGCTTTTAACTTCTGGTGGACTTTCAGTCCTTCAGTTCTCCCCTCACCTCCATTCTCAGATTACCCCTTCAGCCCCCAGCTCAGACCGGTGGGATATCAGGGAGATGGGAGAATTATTTTTTGTTCTCTTTTATCATACTTAGTTGTAGTCACTTGGAGCTTTTCCTTTTAATTGGGTTTGCATAGGGGATTTTTTTTTTTCCCCTTAATGAAAAAGTGAGAGGGAGGTAAAAAGAGAGACAGAGATGAGTATTTTTGATAGAGTCTGACTATGTGTGACCCTCTGCCCTAACCTCCCAATTAGTTAGGATTGCAGGTGTTTGCAACCTGATCAGTGTGCTCAGGCTGACTGGGGAACTGAACTTGGGACTCCCATGCAGCTTCCATTCTCCCAAGTGGTAGTATTGTTTCTGGGCCACAGGGGCTGGACCTGGGTAGGGAATTCTTCCTTTGACTTGCTACTTATGTGTAAGCCTTGCCTCTCACTCCTTGTATTTACCTTCTTGGACAAATGCTTTTGAGGCAAGCACTATCTGTGATGTTCTGGGCACCTCTCAGAGTTCTCTCCTGCAATCACTGGCCTAAGAATCTGGTATTGATTTACAGATGGTTTTAAGAAGGTTTGCTTGCTTGTTTTCTTATTTTATTTTTAGCATTTTCAGAGGCATAGTGTTATCTAGGTGTCTATTTCTGTTGTAAGAAATTAAAATACTTGGACCAGCAGATGGCATAATGGTTATATCACTGTACTCTCACACGACTGACTGTGGTTTGAGTCTTGGACCTGATGACTTGAAACTCACGCTGGGTGCGTGTGTGCGTTCATGCCCAAAATTCTGAGAGGAGAATGGAGGAGAAGGGATTGCAGCATGACCATTGCCCTGGGGGGTGATTTGCTTCTTTCTGTCTCTCCAGTGAGTACACATGCCTTGTAGTAAAAATCTCTGAAAAAATTTAAAATCTTATGTTCTTGGTCAGTGATTTACTACAGCGGTAAACTATGGAAACTAAGTGCATCTTTTATCTAAATGCCATAGTTTTACTAAGTCTGCAAATGTGAAAATAATGCCAATACTTTGGAGGTTAAGTATGGTACTTTTATTGGAGAAGTAGTTGTATAGACTTAAAATATATTGGCAGTCAAACTTTTTTTTTTTTTAAAGAGATTTTTGCTATAGGGCACCTGCACTCACTGTAGAGTTGAAGCTTTGCGCAGTGGCAGTATCGTAGCCAATGAGGTTTATCCGAGGCGTGATTATTGCTAATTGAAAACTGTAGAGTTGAGAGAAACCAAGAGATAGTAGGTGAGAAATCACCCCCAAGGGAGGTGGCCTCACCTCAATCCTTTTCCCTCCATTGTCTTTTGGGATTTGGGGCACGCATGCACACACCCGGTGTGAGTTTCAAGTCACTGGGTCTGGGACTCAAACCACAGTTGGCTACATGGGAGTACAGGAGTACAGTGCCTTTACCACTTCGCGAACTGCTGGCCCTGCCAAACTTTCTTTTTTCTTAAGACTGCCTAAAATACATGAAATCTACTTAGCACCATTAAAACTTGTACAGATGTGCATTAATAAGCCTAACTTGTTTTCAAATAATCATAGCTTTTATTGTCAGGATTTAGGACAATTGAAGATCTTTCTAGACTTTACCTTCCTGTCCCCCAGATCTAGCCTTGGGGATCTAGTTAGATCACCCTGTTTATTTTCTCTGTCTCTCCCCATCTCTCTCTCTCTCTTTTCAAAAAATTTTTAACTTCTTAGCTCTCTGATGCTATTTTGTCTTGCTAATTCTTACCTTTTCCCCAACCCACATAAGACAAACCAATCACCAGCCATCTATATTTGATTTCTGAGAAACCTCTTTTTTTTTTTTTTTTTTTTTGACAGGGTAGAAAAAAGTCTTTTAATTACGACCTCAATCCATTTGGTGTATTTCAAAAGGTGCAATACTTTTCTTAATTTATCAATGAAAGAAGTTAGAAATTAACTTCCAAAGAATCAGCAAATGGCAAACAAATTTCCTTGAAAGTCATAGTCATGTATATAGTGCATCCTAGAAAAGAGGAGGGGCAAGACAGGTTCCTCCCACTCTCATCAAATACTGGATCTACTCCAGGGTGGAGAGAAAAGGCAACTTTCTAAAAGGAGTATGTTCTTAAATGAGGCATTTTCTATACTCCTTCCTAAGAACACCAGGTAGGGAAGATATTTTCTAAACTAGAACTAGGAAGTGGAATGTGGAATCTTTCTGTCCTCCTCCCCTTAAGGGCTGTCCACTGGTTAATGAATTTAAAAAACAAGACTAAAAAGCAAACCTCCCCACACCCCCCCAAAAAAATAAGGAAGAAGAAAAAAAAAGACCAAAAAAGGAAACCCCCCAAAAAACAAAACACTAAGATGTCCCAGATTACTCTCCAGAGTGGAACCAGGAAGCAGCTTCAACAATTCAGATTACTCTGTTACAGAGTCATGACAAGCATGCCTTACTTTTAAACAAAACAAAGCAAAAAATTTTGAAACAACAAAACAAACACTTGTACTGATTGCTTTTCTGACAATATGCAATTACTCAAAATTAACTAGTATCAGAAGAGAGAGGGAGACCATACCTATGGGCCTTGTCTCATGTGAGTGCATGTGGGGAGGTGCAGGGCATTTATCATCATTGCAAAAAACAAATTTTAATTTTTAATCTTTAGCTTGATTAAACATTGCTTTTAGTATGATGCTGAAACCAGTTGTGCAGAAGGGCTCTGGAGAGTTGCTCATAACAGTTCACACCTGCGACTCTTCTTGGGTTCTGGAGGCTCCAGGGCAGCCAGTACTGCTTCGTCAGATACATTCTGTAGGCCTCTCTGTGTGAGTGCAGAACACTCCACAGACTGACAGCCTTCAGGTTACGGGCCAGTTTTTCAGCAATCTCTGGAGTGATGGCTTCTGTTTGTTCTTGACAAGTTTCTCAACAGTAGAAGGGTCATCTCTGAGATCAATTTGGGTCCCAACAAGCAAGAAAGGAGTCTTTGGACAGTGATGAGTTATCTCAGGCACCTACTTTTTGTTCACATTTTCAAATGAGGACAGAGAGACCACTGAAAATCAAACTAGACATACATCTGTTTGTGGGTAACTCAGTGGTCGTAATCTGTCATAATCCTTTTGCCCTGCAGTCTCAAAAAGCCCAAGAGTATATGGCTCTCCACCAATCATAACTGTGACTGCATAGTTGTCAAAAACAATTAGTACATATTCAGATGGAAATTTGTTTGTTGTGTAGAGTATCAGGAGACATGTTTTACCCACAGCACCATCTCCCAGCACACTTAATTGTCTACATTGTGGAAATAGTTGTGCATCCACTTAAAATATTTCCAATTTGATGCGGACCTTAGCTCCTCTACCCAGGCGTTGGCAGCACTGCCTGAGAAGTTTTTTTTCATTTTTTACTTAAATTTTTTTTTCTCTTTTCTATTTGTTTATGTCTTTTTTTTTTTCTCTTTTTTTGTTTGCTTTTCTTTTTCCTTTTCATTTTACCTTTCTCACTTTTTTGCTCAGCCTCCATATACTGAGTTTCTAGACAAGTCTAGTTATATAGAAGTCAAATACGTGAATAATTTTAGGGTCAGATGAATCCTCCATTTCCATTGCATCTGCTTCACAGAGGGAGGAAAACGGTACTGCAAGGAGATTGCAGATCACTTCCTCCTGCATGCTTCTGAATGCTCAGGTTTAACTCCAAAAACTAGGAAAATAGTATAATCCATCCTATGGCCAGAAATCACCACAGAAGTACAAGAAATATGAGAAACCAAGAAAACATCTCTCCAATAAGGGAAAAGAATAGCTCCTCATCCTCCACAGACAATACAAGGGAACTTGTGGAAATGTCAGATAAAGAATTCAAAATATGCATAGTGACAAAACTAACAGAGATATAAGAGAAGAGAGAAAATGAATTCCAGGAGGTTGAGGAACTTCTTGCATGATCTGAAAGAGGAAATACACACCATAAGAAAGACTCAAACGGAATTTTTAGAGATGAAGGTTGTAATACAGGAAACCAAATCTTCCCTTGAAAGTTTTAAAAGCAGATTAGGTTATGCAGAAGATTGAATCTCAAATGTAGAAGATAGAACTTCTGACCTAGAAAAATTGAGCAAAAAGACGCAAAAATAATCCTCCAAAGTGAGAATAATATACAAGGAATAATATATACCATTAAACGCCCAAATATCTGGATCATCAGTGTCCCAGAAGGTGAAGAAACTAATGAGGACATCAATAATCTATTCCATGAAATCCTGAAAGAAAACTTTCCAAACCTAGAGAGGTACTCAAACATCCAGACCCAAGAAATACAAAGGGCCCCATGTAGAATCAATCCAAGATCTTCCCCAAGGCACATCATATCCAGGTTGACCAAAACCACAGACAGAGATAGGATACTAAAATTGGCAAGAGAGACACGTCAAGTTACTTTCAAGGGTCTCCCACCAGGCTAACATCAGACCTCTCATTGGAAACAATGTGAGCAAGGTAAGAATGGGAAAATACATTCAAAGTGTTAAGTGAAAAACAATTTCAACCAAGAATACTGTACCTGGCTAGATTATCCTTCATATGGGAAAAAAAAAAGACAAAAACATTCTCAGATAAACAAAACCTGAAAGAATTAACCAACACTAGACCAGCTCTCCAAGAAGTTCTGAAAGGAGTGCTATGCTAGGAAAACTAAGGTTGGACACACAGAAATAAGAGTACAAAAAAACAACCAAGAAAATGGCCAGCCTAATGGTAGAGACAAGTCTGGAGTTAAATGTTAACTTTCAGAATTTAAACCAAAAGATCAGACCACAGTAGCACTGCAAATTCAACAGAAGAGAGAGTAATTACATGAGACTGAACTGGTGAAATAGAATTTTATGATTTTTGACTGAAACGTTACTGATTTCTTTTTATGCTTTTTTCCTTTTTTTTTCAGATTTAAGGATTTTTGTCTTCTCTTGAATTATTGATAGTTTCATCTACCTACTGTTTGAACTGGATCTAACCTTTTCCCTGGCTTTAAGTCTCAAGCAAATTTCTCTTAACATGTTTTGATTTTGAGTCTATTAAAACTAACACTTTTTCTTGAAATTAAAAAATGCATTAAAAATACCTATTTGATGACTGCAGTAAGCTATATAGCTCTAGCTAGGTGCTACTTTATAGTATATTCATTGTAGACACTGAGGTTTATGCCTAAAGTCAGGCATGCGTTCATAGATATGCATATAACAGCGTGCTTGCTGTTGAAAGTATTTAGATTAATTAGGATTTTTAGTGAATCAATAAAATGTGGGGGGAACAAAAGCATGGAAAACAACTGTAGATACCAGAGACAGTCTTGGAGGTGAGTGAGAAATGGCAGAGGGTAAGAGGTAGGGAATCAAGGGGGGAAAAAAGCAAAATATATAAGAAATAAGAAATGGAAAGTTACTTGTTGACGATAGCACATATGGTAATATCCTTGACTGAGCCAATATACAGTGTATTCTGGATGGAAAATCTCATTTCGTATACTGTAATGATGTGCAGTGAATGACTATAAATAAATAAATATAAAATAAGAAAGGAATATTCTCTACAAGAAAAAAGAAAGAAAAATATAAGAACCTTCCATCAGAATAATTTAATACTCTCCTTGTAACCTTTCTGTTGTCAGACATTTTACTTCTACCTATGTTATAAAACCTCACAATACATTATTATTATTTTAAACTATCAACTGTGTTTTAAAGAGGTTCAAAAACTAAGGAAGTCTATTCTATTTACGCACATACTTAACTTTTTAAAAAATTATTATTTGTTTGGATAGGTCCAGTTTTCCTCTCAGTATCATTTTCCTTTCTCTCTGAAGGATTTTCTTCAGTAATTTTGTTAGTGTAGTTCTACTGTTGTTGAATTTTCTCAGGTTTTGTCATTTCAGAAAAGTGTTCATTTTACTTTGTTTTTGAAAGATGTTATTGTTGGGTATAAATTTATAGGTTGACAGTTATCTCCCCCCCCCTTTTTATTTTGGTATTTTAAAGGTATTGCTCCCTTGCCTTATGATTTGTGTTGTTCCTGATGAAAAGTCTCGTCATCTTTATCTTTGTTTTTCTCTGTGGAATATGTCCCTTTACACTAGCTGCTTGCAAGATTTTCTCTTTATTACTGTTTGTGTGTGTCTTTTTTTTTTTTTTTCAAACAGTCTAATTATGATGTGATGTTTGCGTCTTCTGATTGGAGCTCATTGAGCTTCTTAGACCTGAAGTTAATTCATTTTCATGAATTGAAAATATTTTTAGCCAATATTTCAAGGATATTTTTGCCCCACCCCAGCCCTTGGGATTCTAATTGTACAGATATTAGGTCTTTTGAAGATGTTCCACAGTTCACTAATGCTCTGTTTGTTTCTTAACATCTTATTTCTAATTTTTGAATAGTTTTTATTGCTAATTGTTATATCTTCAATTTTGTACTGTCTTAATTTGTGAATCCTATCCAGTCATTCAGTGTATTTTTAATATGAGGCATTGCATTATTTATCCCTATACTTCTGATCTGTGTTATTTTTATATTTCTATGCCTTTCCTTATTATGCTTATGTGTTTTCTTACTTTTTGCATATATGGACTTTGTTTATAATAGCCATTTTAATATCTTTTACTAAATCTATTATTCTTTTTTTTTTTTTTTTTTTTTTTTTGGGAGAGGTTTTTTTCGCTATAGGGCGCGTGCGCTCGCCAGACAGACAGAGAGAGACATAGAGACAGAAAGCGAGAAATCACCCCCCAGGGGGGATGGTCACGCCGCAATCCCTTCTCCTCCATTCTCCTCTCGGGATCTTGGGCACGCACGCACACGCGCCCGGCGTGAGTTGTAAGCCACCGGGTCCGAGACGCGAACCGCGGTCGACTACGTGGGAGTCCAGCGACATAGCCATTACGCTAACTGCTGGTTCCCCTAAATCTATTATTTTTATGGATTGAATTTTTTATTATGAGTCCTATTTTCCTGTTGCTTTGCATGCTTAGTAAACTTAATTAGATGTAAGGCATTGTCAATTTTATTTTGTTGAGTTCTTAAGTCTTGTGTATTCCTTTAAATATTTTTTTTCTTTTTGTACTTTTTTTTTTTTTGAGAGGTTTTTACTATAGAGCATGTGCGCTTGCCAGAAAGACAGAGAGATACAAAGCGAGAAATCACCCCCCAGGGGGGATGGCCACACCACAATCCCTTCTCCTCCACTCTCCTCTCGCGCCCGGCATGAATTTAAGCCACCGGGTCCGGGACTTGAACTGCGGTCGATTACATGGGAGTTCAGCAACATAGCCATTACTCTAACTGCTGGTTCCCTCTTTTTGTACTTCTTTATATAACCTGAAAACAGTTTGATCCTCTTGAAGTTAACTTATAGACACTGGTAAAATGATCCAGAATAGCTTTCAGTCTAATTTGATCATATCACTGAGGCAATACTTTTCTTGGAACTCTGCTTAATTTCGCATATTTAGGTGGTTCTTTCCACTCTGGATGATTGATATGCATTAGCTTGCTAGTGAATAATCAAATGATTATTTATAATAATTTCATAATAATGTGAAAGCGTTACCACACCTGCCAAGATTCCTAACACATTCAGGGGCAGATGATGTAGTCTTGGTTATTAAAACATCATGTGCTATGGTTATGAAGAAATGACATACTCATATTCCCTATACCAAATATGAACATGCTTTTAATTTCCTATCCTCTGCTCCCTCTCTCTAGGAAGAACGTGTCGTGAATCACATGGCAGCGAAGATTATTGAAAACGTCTGCACTACTTTTTCTGCTCAGGCCCAGGGCTTTATTACTGGAGAAATTGGACCTATCTTATGGTACCTATTCAGACATTCCACTGTTGATTCCCTTAGGATAACAGCAATATCGGTAAGCTGGAGCATCTTTTGGGGTTACATGTTGGTATATTTAAACACCAAGTTTGAAGAAATGTCCCAGCATAAAAGTAAACTTAATTGAATAAGTAGGAAACTGAGATCTCAGAGTAATAGTTGGTTAGAACAATAACTAGACTTTCTCCTAAAGCAGAACTTCTAAAACTGGACCTGGGAAACCTAGGGACTGTCACTTGATTTCAGTAGGCCCTCAAAGAACAATTGCATTATAGCTTAAAAATGATTTGAAAGTGACAGTGGAAAACTGTGGCAATAGATCGGATACAGGAACTGATGTTATATTTTTAGTGTTTTCTCACTCAGCTTATTCAGATTTTGTGTTAAATGGGTTTATCACGTGGTTCAGGTAAATACATTTTAATGTTCAGGCATTGGTGGTTTTGCAGTTTTAGTGTTTTGTTTGGTTGTTTAATTTGCTCATGCGATTATAATGACTTGGTGTAAAGGATGTTTATGTACGAAGATGGTTAACATGGTTGTATCAATTTAATACTCTGTTGAACAAATGCAAGTCTTTCTCATATGATTTATTTAAATGCCTCCCCCTCCCCTTTGATTACTGATCTCATCTGGACTCTCAGCGTTATTTGGCGAGCTCTCTGTATTTATCTAGTCAGCTCATTCTTGTACTTTTCCCTTTGATAGTTTTGTACCCTGTCCTCTTTCCTTAATCCTCTGTCACATGTTCATTCTGTGTTCTCGCTAAATGATTTTACCCCTACTGCCCAGAAAGAAATGAAGACATACAGTAGAAATTATCCTAACTTTCTTCTACCGTAGATTGATTTTTTTTCTAAAATTTTGCTAGAGGGCACTTGTGCTCATTGAGAGGGAGAGAGAAAGTGAGAAAGCACCCCACATGGGAGATGACCACGTTGCAACCCCTTGCCCTCTCTTTCCCCTTTTGAGATTTTGGGCACATGTACACACACACATGCCTGGCATATTTTTTAGGCCACTTGGTCCGAGTCTTGAAACGTGTATTTGGGCATAGGGGTCTAGCTACCTTAACCACCATACCATGGGCTGGCCCTTCGTAGACTGATTTACATGCACACCCATCCACTTTCAATCCTTTTCCTACCCATACAGTTGATGAGCTGTCCCTTCTGTCATAGACAAACCTCGTCATGTTTCTTCGTATTTTCTTCCTGGTCTCTTCTTGGGAACCTCACTCAAATGATTATTTTTGTTCTTTTCTAAATCTTGAGTCTTTCCTTCTCTACTAGATCCTTTTAGTCAATATTCAGTTTTTTTTTTTATATATAGAAAACTTCAAAATGTTTAATAAATGTACAAAATATGTTAAACATCTTTAGTAAATAGGACAATACAAAATAAGACCACATCAAATAAACATAACTGAACAGCATCACTCAACATGTCAAACAACTGTACTCTTAGAACCAAAATTGGAGTGTCAGTTTCCTACATTTTGGGAAACTGTTTTTTTTTTTTTTTTTTTGTCTTTTATTTTTCTTTCTCAAATATCAGCACTCTGGCAAAAGGAGAAAGATCTGAAGATATGATAGTGGAAAGGATAAATGTAGATACCAGAGGCTGCAAGGGAGGGGAGTGGGTGGTAGAGAGTGGACGTGAGGGGCAAAGGGAAGAAACATTTAACACCAAAAAATGTAGAGTTCTCTGTTGAAAACTATATATATATATATGAATATTCAGGTTTTTTTAAACTGCCAAAGGGCTTGTGTTCTTGCCAGAGATTGAGAGGCAGAGATAAAGGGAGTAGAAGAAAGCATCCTCTAACGAACATAGAACATGGTCCCAATCCTTTGTCCTCCATTTCTCTATCCTGTTGGGATTTGGGTCACATACACACACATACATGCCTGGCACGTTCTTCAAGCCAGTTGGGCTGGGATTTGAACCATGGTCAGCCATGTGGGATCTAGAAGTCCAATGCACTATCCATTGCGTGACAGAGCCACCTCAGCCATATGGGATCTAGTTCCCCAACCACTAGGCCGAGATCGGCCCCTCAGGTATTCTTTAATGTCCCATTTGGGGAAAAAAATGAAAAGAGGATACATACAAATACTTCAAAATGTCATGAGGTGGCATGTCCCCCCTTCATAGCCATACCTCTTTATTCCTTTCTGCCCCTCACTTGCTCCTCAATCAAATCTGGGGTCCATCCCATGAAGAACACTGAGTGATCTTGCTGAAGTCACTAATGACGCTTATGTTGCTAAACCCTGTGGCTATTTATGGAAATTCTTCAGTTCTTTTTTATTATCTATTTTTTTATTACATTGAATTACATATAACTTTACAGTGTATTACATTGCTTTTTCAAAAGGGAATGCCATGCATGTCAGTCAGTACAGAGACATTAATCTCCCCGCTTCAACATTCAATATCTTTCCTATGTTTCCCCCAATCATTATTATTATTATTCTAATTATTTTTTATGATAAACATGATTTTTTTTTCCAATTATCAGATCATAAAGTTCCCAACAATAGGAAACGTAGACTGCACTCAGGGCTGGACCAAGGGTGGGTCTCGTGCAGCCCCGCAAATGTAGGTGAATCTCCATGGAACACAGTTTCAGGAACGCGGCTCAGGAAAGCAGAGACGGCCATCAGCGGTTGCGGCACGCGGGGCAGATCCCGGCCACGGCCCGCGGGGGCAGAGCCCCGGCCACGGCACGCGGGGCAGACCCCGGCCACGGCACGCGGGGCAGACCCCGGCCACGGCACGCGGGGGCAGACCCCGGCCAAGGCAAGCGGGGCAGAGTCCCGGCCACGGCCCGCGGGGCAGAGTCCCGGCCACGGCACACGGGGGCAGACCCCGGCCACGGCACGCGGGGCAGAGCCCCGGTCAGGCCGGACCTCCGGATAGGGCATGCGGAGCAGAGCCCCGGCCACGGCACGCGGGGGCAGACCCTGGCCACGGCACGTGGGAACAGGGCTCCGGCCACGACACGCGGGACAGGGCCCCGGCCACGGCACGCGGGGCAGGCCCCGGCCACGGCACGTGGGACAGGGCCACGGCACACGGGGCAGAACCCCGGCCACGGCACGCGGGGCAGAACCCCGGCCACGGCACGCGGGGCAGAACCCCGGCCATGGCACGATGGGGCAGACCCCCGGCCACGGCACACGGGGCAGACCCCGGCCACGGCACGCGGAGACAGGACCACGGCCACGGCATGCGGGGGCAGGCCCCGGCCACGGCACGCGGGGCAGAACCCCGGCCACGGCATGCGGGGCAGGACCCCGGCCACGGCACGTGGGGGCAGAGCCCGGCCACGGCACACGCGGCAGAGCCCGGCCACGGCACGCGGGGGCAGAGCCCGGCCACGGCACGCGGGGCAGAGCCCCGGTCAGGCCGGACCTCCGGATAGGGC
Organism: Tupaia tana; assembly: GCA_026018925.1. Classification (NCBI taxonomy): domain Eukaryota; kingdom Metazoa; phylum Chordata; class Mammalia; order Scandentia; family Tupaiidae; genus Tupaia; species Tupaia tana. Next base: position 24,438,603 of record JAKSZU010000027.1, on the reverse strand, counting down.
ATGCGGAGCAGAGCCCAGGCCATGGCACGCGGGGGCAGACCCTGGCCACGGCACGTGGGACAGGGCCCCGGCCACGACATGCGGGACAGGGCCCCGGCCACGGCACGCGGGGCAGGCCCCGGCCACGGCACGTGGGGGCAGAGCCCCGGCCACGGCACGCGGGGCAGAACCTGGCCACGGCATGCGGGGGCAGACCCCGGCCACGGCACATGGGGCAGACCCCGGCCACGGCACGCGGGGACAGGACCACGGCCACGGCACGCGGGGGCAGGCCCCGGCCACGGCACGCGGGGCAGAGTCCCGGCCACGGCACGCGGGACAGGGCCCCGGCCACGGCACGCGGGGCAGAACCCGGCCACGGCACGAGGGGGCAGACCCCGGCCACGGCACACGGGGCAGACCCCGGCCACGGCACGCGGGGACAGGACCACGGCCACGGCACGCGGGGGGCAGGCCCCGGCCACGGCACGCGGGGCAGAACCCCGGCCACGGCACGCGGGGCAGACCCCGGCCACAACACGCGGGGCAGAACCCCGGACACGGCACGCGGGGCAGACCCCGGCCACAACACGCGGGGCAGACCCCGGCCACGGCACGCGGGGGCAGACCCCGGCCACGGCACGCGGGGGCAGAGCCCGGCCACGGCACACGCGGCAGAGCCTGGCCACGGCACGCGGGGCAGAGCCCGGCCACGGCACGCGGGGCAGAGCCCCGGTCAGGCTGGACCTCCGGATAGGGCATGCGGAGCAGAGCCCCGGCCACGGCACGCGGGGGCAGACCCTGGCCACGGCACGTGGGACAGGGCCCCGGCCACGACATGCGGGACAGGGCCCCGGCCACGGCACGCGGGGCAGAGCCCTGGCCACGGCACGCGGGGCAGAACCTGTCCACGGCACGCGGGGGCAGACCCTGGCCACGGCACGCGGGGCAGACCCCGGCCACGGCACGCGGGGACAGGACCACGGCCACGGCACGCGGGGGCAGGCCCCGGCCACGGCACGCGGGGCAGAGTCCCGGCCACGGCACGCGGGACAGGGCCCCGGCCACGACACACGGGACAGAACCCGGCCACGGCACGAGGGGGCAGACCCCGGCCATGGCACACGGGGCAGACCCCGGCCACGGCACGCGGGGACAGGACCACGGCCACGGCACGCGGGCACAGACCCCGGCCACGGCACGCGGGAAAGGGCCCCAGCCACGGCACGCGGGGCAGGCCTCGGCCACGGCACGCGGGGCAGAGTCCCGGCCACGGCACGCGGGGCAGAACCTGGCCACGGCACGCGGGGGCAGACCCCGGCCACGGCACGTGGAACAGGGCCCCGGCCACGGCACGCGGGGCAGAGTCCCGGCCACGGCACGCGGGGGCAGAACCCGGCCACGGCACGCGGGGGCAGACCCCGGCCACGGCACGCGGGGCAGAGCCCGGCCACGGCACGTGGGGCAGAGCCCCGGTCGGGCCGGACCTCCGGATAGGGCATGTGGAGCAGAGCCCCGGCCACGGCACACGGGGCAGACCCCGGCCAAGGCACACGGGGCAGACCCCGGCCACGGCGCGCAGGGCAGAGTCCCGGCCACGGCACGCGGGGCAGACCCCGGCCACGGCACGCGGGACAGGGCCCCAGCCACGGCACGCGGGGCAGACCCCGGCCACGGCACGCGGAGCAGAGCCCCGGCCACAGCACACGGGGCCGACCCCGGCCAAGGCACGCGGGGCAGACCCCGGCCACGGCACGTGGGGTCAGAGCCCTGGCCACGGCACACGGGGTAGAGCCCCGGCCACGGCACGCGGGACAGACCCCGGCCACCTCAGTTCTTATATTACCCATATAATCTTGAAGATAAAGGGCTACAAATCCTGTTTCTTGAATGTCATTAAGAAGGGATATACAGTCATGTGTTGCTTACCAACAGGGGTATGTTCTGGGAAATGAGTTAGATGACTTTGTCGTTGTTTGAGCTCCACAAACCTGGGTGGTATAGCTCACTGCGTGTCTTCACTGAATGGCATACCTATTATAATCTTAAGGGGCCACTATTGTTTATGTTGTCTGTCGTTAACCGAAATGTCACTGTGCGCTGCACAGCTGCATAGCAACCATCACACACACACACACACACACACACACCCTTTGAGGAGCCACATGTTTTTAAAAGTACAAAAACCCATAACTAATTATGGTATTCATAACTACAGAGAAACCATCAAAAAGAGTTACGAAGTACACTAGTGAACTTTCTTGAAGCATCTTTAAATTATATTTTCAGGCATCCTTTTTAATCCTGGGCCTTTGAAAAAAAATCTGTCTTGCTTTAATTAGGTTTATGTTATTTTCATTTTTATACTCAGCAAGTTTTTTTTTTTTTCTTGGCAAAATTTTTCCAGTTATTCTCACCAAAGTCTCATACTTTCTAGCCCTTCCTTTCTTCATCTGACTCATCAAACCTGGATCCTTCCTCTTGGGCTTCTTATAAATACTTTGTTCTTTGCCTTCATCTGAATCATTACTTTTTCCCTAAAATTTTGTCAGTTGTCCTAACAACATCTTTCTGTTTCTTTTCTGCCCCAGGATGCTATTCAGAATCATGTATTTTACTGTATTTTGGTTCCATAGTTCTTCAGACTCCTCCCGTCTAAAGCAGTTCTTCGGTCTTTGTGTAATTCATGTTATTTACAGTTTGTTTTCATTGCCAGAGGGCAGGTGTGCTTGTTAGAGAAGGACAGAGGAACAGAGAGAGGGAAAGGAGACGAGAAGAGGGAGAAGGAGAGAGCACTCCTCAGTGGTAACCACAACCTTCCTTTCCCGTTCCTCCATCCTGTTGGGATCTTGGGCATGTGCATACACACACCCAGCATGTCTCTCAAGTCGTTGGAGCAGGGATTTGAACCATGGATGACCATATGGGAATTGGGTCCCTTTACTCAGCTGCGGGGCTGACCCATCATTTACAATTTTAAGTGTTTTTGTTAGTTTGTTTTGTTACGGTGGAGAGCACATACAGGTGGGGGGAGAGAGCGAAAAGCACCCTCAATGGAGTCTCCTCGTTGCACAGTCTCCTTTCTCTAGCTCTTTAAAATTCTGTGCGCCTGCATGCACGTAAACCCAATGTGTTTTTAAATCAGCCAGGGCTGGGGGGTGGCAGTAGGTGGTGTAGTGGTTAAAACACTGGACTCCCACATGACTGACTGTGATTTGAATCCTGGACCCAGCTGCTTGAAACTCACACCAGGTGTGTATGCATGCCCAAAATCCCAAGAAGAGAATGGAAGAGAAGGGGTTGTGGCATGGCCATTTGTACACTGGGGGCGGTGGTGGTGGGGTTATTTCTCACTTTCTCTCTGTCTCTCCAGTGAGTGCACAAATCTATATAGCAAAAATCTTTCTTGAAAAAATGAAAAGAAAAACCAGCCTGGAATCTGAACCCACAGTCGGCCAATTAGTTTCTAGCCTTGCAGGATGTTCCTCTTACCATTCACCATGGCAGCTGGGTCAATAATTTTAAAAAGTGTAACTTCTTTATTATTATCATTATTATTGTTATTTTAATAGAGTGAGCCTCAACCTGGGTCTGTTTGATATTTCCTCATTAAATATCCCTAGCACCCACTGCCTCCTAATCGGACCAGACATGTGATAATCATCGTTTGCATCATTCCTTTTACGTTAGGGGTTAGAAATATTTCCTATGAAGAAATGACCACATAATAAATATTTGGGGCTTTTTAGGCCATAGATAGTTCTTGTTGCATATTGTTTTGTTTTTGATAACCCTTTAAAAATGTAAAAAACATTTTTCTGGTACTGATCATGAGCTATACAAAAGCATGCCTTAGGCATTAGTTAGAATTCCGTCTGGAGGGAGTGCTTTTCCTTCCCCCGCATGTATGTCCATCGCTACAGACTGGCGGGTGGGTGTCTGTTTTACCCGGTGGATTGTCATGTGATCCTGTCGCTGCAGCTCCTACCACCACTTACTGTTTAGATGCACAGATCACCTCACATTTGGCCAGTGGGAGTGCTTCAGGCTAACTCCTGTGTTCTTCTGACCCGATTTTGGTTGCCTGCACTCTTCCTTACATTCCTCATTTCATACCGTCCCCGCTCCAGCCCTGCAGTCAGTTATTGCTCCATGAACTTCTTAGGATTTAGAAACAAGGATCTGCGTGATCTTTGTGCTCGCTGCATTGTTTCTGGGCCTTCTTAATATTCAGAGCTAGAGAAAAATGTATGTGCATATATACCTTTATATATATCTGTCATTGTACATATTTGTCAAATTACACTTATAAATTCATATTGGTACTTACATTTTTTTTAATTGCTAGAAGGTATGCTTGCCAGAGGTAGACAGGGCAAGAAAGAGGGAAAAAAGCACCCCTGGTGGGATGTGGTTACATTACAATCTCTTCTCTGTCTTTACATCCCGGTGGGATCTGGGAGCACACAGGCACATGCACTTGGAGTGTTTTTTCAAGCCACTAGGCCTGGGTTTTTAACTGTTTATAGCTGTTGGGATCTGGCTCTTTTAAACACTAGGATATAGAGCTGGGCCTATACTTCCAATTTTAATCAAATACCTTAGAATTCTTCTAGCCACCCCTCTTTGTATGCCTGTAAGTTCCTTCTCGGAGAGAAACCGGGTTCCCATTATTCTCAATGTGTCTTCTGATTTGTTCAGTCTCTTAGTGTAGCAAATTCCCATCTGCTCTGGCTGCCTCCCTGGGTTACCCTCCACTTACCCATATCCTTGTCACTAGCACTCTTCTCTCCTTCCTCCTCCTTAGCTTGGCACTCTTTTCCCTTGTTGCCCTATTCTTCAGACTCATAGATACTGACACTGGGAGGAGGGGAGGTTTAGGGACTGTGGGCTAAGGAATGCAAAGGCTAAGAAGTCATTTTGATACTTTCCCCTCTCTTAACTCCTTCCACTTCATTGTTTACAATCAGATAGTCAATTCTTTTCTGTGGTTCTAATTCCTAAGCATCTCTCAGATTTGTGTGCCCTGCTCTCTCCAGCTCTATCACAACCCCTGTAATCCAGGCTGCCACCATTTCTCACCCAGATCACTGGAGTAGCTTCCTAATCTTCCAAAGGCTAGTTTTATGCTCCACCACCTCTATTGTCCACACAGAGTGAACTTCATGAAATCACGGCTCCTCCTCTTACCTATCTGCTTACTCATTTAAATAGCTTTCCATGTTTTCCCCCAGAGTATTGACAACACTTTTTTGAAGCACTATATAGAAGTTGAGGCTGGCAGGTGGTGTGATGGTTAAGGACGCTGGACTCCCACATGGCCGACCGCGGTTCGAGTCCCAAACCTGGCGACTTCCTTTCTCTCTCCCTCTCTCTCTCTCTCTGTCTCTCCCTGGTCAAATTTAAAAAAATAAATAAATAAAGTTAAATAAAATAATTCTTGGGACCAGCAGTTAGCGTAATGGCTATGTCGCTGGACTCCCACGTAGTCAACCGCGGTTCGTGTCCCGGACCGGGTGGCTTAAAACTCACGCCGGGCGCGTGTGCGTGCGTGCCCAAGATCCCAAGAGGAGAATGGAGGAGAAGGGACTGCGGCGTGGCCATCCCCCCTGGGGGGTGATTTCCTGCTTTCTGTCTCTCTGTCTGTCTGGCGAGTGCACGTGCCCTATAGCAAAAACCTCTCAAAAAAAAAAAAAAAAAAGAAGTTGAGAATCGACAAATGCTGTCAGATTTAGGTAATAATTAATATGTTAAGCAGTTAGCACTTTTTAGATCATTAATTGTATTGGCTTATTTTATTATAATGACTGACAGATTGTAAACTCCTTCAAATCTTGGACAGTATATTGTTTATCTCTCTTTCAGTTTGATATTAGATCTGTTGATTACAAATTAGGACTTTTTTCTTCTTCTTTTTTTTTTTTTTTTTTTTTTTTTTTTTTTGCAAAGATTAAGAGAGAACCTGTGGGAACCTGTGGGCAGCCATCTTATTTTTATAACATCCAATTCTTGGGGAGAGTTAAGAACTCCTCCCCTTCCAAGGAAAGGCATTAATATATTCATGAGGGCCAGGCCCCATGACCCAAACACCACCCTCTAGGCCCCTCCTCTTAAAGGTCCTATTACTTCTCCAACACCATTACATTGTGGACTCTGCTTTCAGCACCTGAAGTTTTGGGGACAAACCAGATCCAAACCATAGCAGGATATCTTACAGAGCTGGACTTCCTACTCTATTTTTTCCTGAGCCCGCATGCCTAGGAATATGTTCTGAAGGTTAATGTCCCCATGTGGTCATCAGAAGTGAATTTTTAACATTACCGTTAAGATCTTGCATGATATGGCTCCTGCTTTCCCTTTCTGTCCCATACTGTAACACTCATTCTCTCACTTGCTGTTTTTTTTATTAAACTTTTGCTCATTTTTTTGAATTTTCAAGCATTTCTATGCCTCAAGACCTTTCTCCTTGCTGTACCCTGGGTCTAAGATGCCCTCTGTTGGCCTTTCTCACAGGAGACTCCTTATCGTTCAGGTCACAGCTTAAGTGTCACCTCTTCAGCTAAGTGATCTCTACCCTTCTCCTTCTCCCCTTCTCTATATGATTAACTATAATTTCTTTCCTATTTTCCCTTATGACAATGAGTACAACTTCATTTATTTAAATTATTGTGCACAGTCTTTCCTATTAAAGTATCCATGCTAGGAAGACAGGAGCCCACTGTAAGTGTTCAGTAAGTATCTATTGACTAAATGAATGGGCGTCAGGTGAAGGATAGCATTGCCTGTGCTGAGGCAGTAATCTGCTCCTTGTTCCACTTTGCAGCCTGTCACTGATTTTCTGATTCATTTCTCTGAATGATTTCTTGGTTCCCGGACTGCTCTACATCGCTGTAGTCTGCAGACCAGGAGCATCAGCATCACCTGGGAACTTACTGTAATAGGTAGTTTTTTGGGCCCTAACCCAGACCTGTTGAATTAGAATCTCTGGAAAGGGGGCCAACAGATGGCATAGGTGTTACATCACTAGACTCCCACATGGCTAACTGTGGTTCGAGTCCTGGACCCGGTGGCTTCAAACTCACTCCAAGCACACGTACATGTGTGCCCAAGAACCTGGGAGGAAAATGAATGAGAAGGGATTGCGGCGTGGCCATCCCCCCCCACCCCCCAGTGGGGTTATTTCTTGCTTTCTGTCTCTCTGATGAGCACACATGCCCTATAGCAAAAATTGCTTCAAAAAAGAAAAAAAAAAATCTCTGGGAGGAGAGGCCTAGTGATCTGCATTTCAACTAGCTTCCAGCTGACTTTGCTTGCTGATGTTCGAGACCCTGTGCTCTAATCATTGAGTTTTTAGAAGAACACTCGTATAGCTGGGATTGACTAATGGGTCCTTCCATGCAGGAGTGGTATCATTGGCAGTTGGAGGGAGTGGACCTGACTTGAGAATGTGTTAACTAGGTGAACATGATTCCTAGAATTATTGAGATCATGGGGAATCTCTCTGAAGGAAGCATAGGGGAACCAGAGAAACCCATAGAGTCAGAGTGAGTAAAATTGCTCCTGTGAGGGAAGTAACTGGAGTAATCGTGATTACTGAAGTGCTAAGATGAAAAGGTATCAGAAAATGAAGTACCCTGGGCATTGGTTCTCACGGGGGCTGCGGAAGGCTTTTCAAACAAGATCGACTACTTCCTCTTCCATCTCCATCCCCTTTCTGTATGCTGATGCATCTTAAGATCTTTCATGGTTCAGATGAGCCCCTGTGTATAGTTTGAGAAAGCTCCTGGGGTAATTTCATATAGCATCAAAAACTCATTGGAAAGACCAAAAAGAAATGCTTCTTAATTTTTTTCTTCCTTGATGATTCTGTTCATGTTTCTCATTCTCTCTCTCTTTTGTTTTATGTTTCTGATAGATATGCTGGCTTCACTTTTCAATTAGTCTGTTTTTTAGAGATCGATGTTATAGAACAGACTAAGAAAATCTAAATCTGGAAGTAATATTAAATGTTCTTTTTGAAGTAAATTGTAAAGTGAACTTTCAACTGGAACTGTTTTTCCAGTATTAAAATGTAGTCTCCAACTCTGTTTTGGTAAATAAATATATTTTTAAAAGAATTATTTAATTTATTATTATTATCTTTTAAATTTTGCTCTGAGACATGTGTGTTCACCAGAGAGAGAGAAAGCAAGCCTCCAGGTCCGGGACTTGAACCATGGTTGGCCATGTGGCACTCCAGCTTCCCAGTCAATCACCGTGCCAAATGCTGGTCCTGATAAATAAAATTTTAAAACAAAATTACATAAGATCAGATTTGATATTTGATTTTTTTTAATTCAGAAAATAAAACCCCTAGTGCTCTAAAATGATCTTCTAGTTCCCTTCATTGCTTTGAATACTGTTAGGACGTAAGCAAAATCATGACGTATTTTTCTATGTAAAAACACACCATGACTTTTCCAACAACCCAATATTCAGAAATAGTGTGGAAAAATCTTTTATTAAGAAATTTCCCATTATTAGGTAGGGATTTTATATAAATAGAAGGTTGCTTTTGCTGTGTGAGCTCCTCTAGGAATTGTTACAGTGCTAATTAGACTTAGTGTTTTGCTGTGTTGAAGTTCTGTTGGAAGAATTCTAATTTGCTTGAAAAATTCTCGTTATAGTGTGATCTTAAGGGACATCATTTAATATATTCTTTTAAAAAGATACATGAGTTAAGAAAATAATGGAACCATTCTGTTTTGATTTTATAAATAGCAATTTTATTGGATTTATTACAAGTAAGTTTCTGAAACTCTCCTGATTTTTTAATCAGAACCAGTGTATTTTTTAGTGAATTGATTTTTCATATTTCTACTTTCAGGTATTATTGCTACCTTTCTACCAAAACTCACACAATTTGGATTTTTGATTTGAAGAATCTCACTTTTATATTTTCTTAATCAAGATGTTTAACTTACCCCTTTGTAACTCTCTTGGAAGAAAGAGGAGGGGTGACACTGTGATTTGAAAGATGCCCAAAGAAGAGTTTATTTATTTATTTATTTTATTATTTTTTTTTCTATAGAATGAGTCTACTTGCTGAAGAAAGAAAGAGATACAGAGAGATAGAGATAGAGATAGAGAGAGACAAAGGACCCTCCGTGGGATATGGCCATATCACAATCCCTTCTCCTCCATCCTCCTCTCAGGATTTTGGACACACTTGCACACATGCTGGTCATGTTTATCAAGCTGCTAGGTTTGGGACTCTCCAGGCTCAGGAGGCCATGCGAGATCCAGCCACTTTAACTACTCTGCCGCCAGCTGGCCTGAGTTCAATTATTGCATGGAGTTGTTTTATTCTTACATGACTATCTCTAAATGAATATAAATCACTGGTATATGCTTGAAATGGGGTCAGTTATTAGTAAGACAGAATTTTATGTGTGTCACATAAAGAGGGACACTGATTTTAGGGAGCAGTCTACAGTTAGTGTTTTGCAAACACTCACTTTTTGGTACATTTTATTTACTCATTTACTTCAGAAAGGGCAGCAAATACATACATTATCACGGCAGCAAACTTTTCTGTAAATATTTATTTCAATACGATCTTAAAAATGTTTAATGTAGAAGGCTAGCAGGTAGTGTGGTTGTTAAGGTGCCGGATTCTCATATGGCTAATTATGGTTTGAGTCCCGGACCTGGTAGCTTGAAAATCAAGCCAGGCATGTCTGCCTGTTTGCCCAAAAATCCCAGGAGGAGAATGGAGGAGAAGGGATTGCAGTGTAGCCATTCCCCGTGGGGTGTGATTTCTCACTTTCTCTACCTCTGTCTGTCTCTTTCTCCCCCCAGTGAGCACATGCACCTGATAACAAAAGCATTTTAAAAAATTGAATATAGTCATTACACTGGGATTTATCTTTAAAAAATATTACAATAATACTATGAGTTTATTTCAAAACTTTGACCAACACAGATGGAAAAGGTTTCAGATTCTTTTTCCACCTCCTACCTCTCAGATCTACTCTTTTCTTTTTCTGCTATTTTTTTCTTTCATTTATTTATTTTTACATTTTTCCACAAACATTTACTTTACATAGCAAAGAATTTTAGCTCATGCTCCATAATTCTTGACAGTTTACAAACAACTTTCAAAATTTCAAAATACTGAATTTTAAAGATAATGTTCAAAATATGTCTTATAATTTTGTATAATTTTATAACTCTATAACAACAGAAGCAGTATGGTTTCAAATATATATATATATATATATATATATATATTCACACACACACACACATATATATATATATATATATATATATATATATATTTAGAGTGCAGACAGTATATATTAAGTGGGGACATACAGACAACTGGAGAAGATTCTTTTAGATTTTCATTGATAGCAGTTATATTTACCTTTTTTTTTTTACCATCACATTATCATTTTCATTAAAGGTTGCCTAAAAAGGTTTAGTATTAAGTAAAAACATTTCTTTTAAGTGTTTAATTTCAGAGGAAGATTGAGTTTTACACCAGTCTACACTTATTTTCATTATTTCATTGATAGAAATAACTTCTACAGGAAATTCATTCTTGAAAATAGATAAAAGGTTCATTTTTTTTCCTTAAGACTTTTGAGAAAATGGAAATATTTTTGAAAACCGTTTGTATCTCTTTCCTTCTTTCCCTTCCTTTTCTTGACATCATGTATCTAACAAGTTGTCTTGTATTTGGTCTTTTCATTATTAATTAAGGTTATAAATCTGTTTAAAATATAAATTAAGGAGAAGGAGCTTATATGATATTAATTATAATACTTTTTTAAAAGAGATTTTTGCTATAGGGCACATGTGTTCGGTGGAGAGGCGAGATAGAGAGACAGAAAGCAAGAACTCTGTCCCCCCCACCCCCCCGGGGAGATGGCCCAGTGTGAGTTTTAAGCCACCGGGTCTGGGATTTGAACTGCGGTTGACTACATGGGAGTCCAGAGATGTAACCGTTATGCCATCTGCTGGTTCCCTAAAGTTAATGTTTTTAATTTGCCAGAAGGTGTGCATGCTTAGTTGAGAGAGAGAGAAAGAGAGAGAGAAAGGGAGAAAGCACTCCCCTCCCCGCCATGGGGGTGGTCACAGTGTAGGGTGGGTGGTCATGCCACAAGTCCTCATATTTATTTCCCTCCTTTTGAGATTTTGGACATGTACCTGGTATGTTTCTCAAGCCACCGAGTCTGGGACTTGAAACATGTAGTTGATCATATAGAATCTAGCCATCTTGACCTCTGTGCCACTGACTGGCTTAATTAATGTTTTACAAAACTATTTTTGGCCTAAGTTTATTTCTCTCTTTGGGGTCTCCCACGTGCACATGAAATATGGCCGTCTCTGTTTTGTTTGAACACTTCCAAGGGTTGGCGCTGGATGGCAGTGCAGAGGTAAAACGCAGTGCCGTGTGAGGCTAACCCATCAGGGAAGGTTCCAGTTTGTGTCTGGAGACCTCCCTGACTGTGCGCCCATGACCTGGGGCTGACTGACGCTGGGGGTGGGTACTGGCATCAAGGCCCCGTTAGGGTTCCCTCTCACTCTCTCTCATGGAAGAAATAAATAAATTTACAGAAAAACCACTCTAACCACTTGTTAGCTATATGCCTTTGGGCAAGTTACTTCAATATTCTGTGCTTTAGTTTTATAATCTATAAAATGAGACAATACCACTACTTTTCTTATTCATTGTCAGAAGAATAAAATTAGATCATCTTCAGATATTCTCAGATAGTATTCATCACACAGTAAGTGCTAAATATTACCTATTATAATTTAAAAAAATTATTTTATTATCTTTGCTTATTTTAATTTGACCAGAGATGGGGGTGAGAGAGAGAGAGAGAGAGAGAGAGAGAGAATGAGAAAGCAAGCCGCCAGGTCTGAGACTTGAGCCACAGTCGGCCATGTGGGAGTCCAGCACCCTTAGCCACCATGCCATCTGCTGACCCCACCCTATTATAATAATTTTTAAGCACTTACTTTAGTATCTGTACAAAGAAGGTATTTATTAATATGTTTAATTACTTAAAGGGAACGTTTTCTATATAGATTTTGAATTAACTTATAAATTTAATGATTATAATAGTCTCTAGTGTTTTAAAACAACTTCAGCTTTTACTGGCATCTAGATTATTGTTTTGTTTTTAAGTTTGTGGGAAATTTCCAACTTGTGCCAAAATACATACCAAAGGAGCAAGGTGAGCACCTCCTATGCTTTTCCACCGAAGCTTGGGTCATCTTTCAGAGGAACGGCTAATGCCCTTGGAGCCGTCTGACATCCGTTCTCCTGTCTCTGCAGGCCTTGTGCAGGATCACTCGCCATTCTCCGACTGCCTTCCAGAATGTTATTGAGAAGGTGGGCCTGAACTCCGTCATAACCGCCCTGGCCTCTGCCATCTGCAGAGTACAGCAGTACATGTTGACCTTGTTCACTGCCATGTTGTCCTGTGGGATTCATCTTCAAAGGCTCATCCAAGAAAAGGTTTGACTTCAATTTCACCTATTACTGCACTTTAAAAATGGTCTCCTCCTGCAATTTTAGTGTTTCAACATGTAATATCATCTTTGCGGGATTTATTTCCATCCCAAGGGGCTTTTTTGAATTTTGCCAAACCCCTATACCGAAGAGCATTCATCTGAAGACGCTCTAAGAGTCTTTTAATGACTAAAATAGGAATCTAGTAAATGGCTTCTGTCTGCTTGTTCCATTTTAGTAATGAAAAATTAGAAAATTTCTGAGTTTTTCCTACATGCTAGAATTTCTCTTGCCTTATTAACCTCAGGCCCCACCTCTTTTTGTGTGACTATCCTTTACCTGCCTCAGGTAGAATCCCCTTTGTATTCTCTGCTTCCTCTGACTCATTTTCATTCTTTTCTCATCTTACACTGCCAGTCCAAGTCACCTTCACAGTCCCCTTTCTCGTTATTAACTTAGTCCCCGTTTAGTCCTTTAATATCCCTTGATTTTAAACCCAGTGGAGTGTGTAAATATCAGAATTATCTCACAAGCCAGAGAGCTGTAAGCTCTGCTCTATAGTCGCCTTTTCCAGAGTGTCTTCCCTAGCCCCTTGCAGAAGGGTGACCTCTGGACCTGCAGCACCCCCGAGCTGCTTATTGGAGACCCGGACCTCCAGTCCCTGCCGCAGACCTGCTGAATCAGTGCTTACATTTCAATGACATCTCTAGACAATTCAGTGACTTACGGTCTGAGAAGTCCTGTCTGAGAACATTAGTGTTTCTTGAGGTATCAACAAGAGAAAAAGTGGACTATGGTTTTATATATGTGTGGAAAGCAATGAGTCAAAGTTAGAGATACTTTCAATTGTGCTTCTCAGTTTTTGTTTTGTTTGTTTGTTTGTTTGTTTGTTTTTGGAGAGGTTTTTGCTATAGGGCACGTGTGCTCACCAGACAGACAGAGACAGACAGAGAGACAGAAAGCGAGAAATCACCCCCCCAGGGGGGATGGTCACGCCCCAATCCCTTCTCCTCCATTCTCCTCTCGGGATCTTGGGCACACACGCACACGCGCCTGGCATGAGTTTTAAGCCACTGGATCCAGGACTCAAATCACGGTCTACTACATGGGAGTCCAGAGACATAGCCATTACGCTAACTGCTAGTCCCATGTACTTCTCTCAGTTTTAAATGTGCATGTGTGTGTTGTGACTCTTCATAAGGGGAATGTAGTTTGTAGCATTCTTTAAACATATTCTTTAAAACAGCTTTCTTTAAGCCAATCATCCTATTTTTCCTCTGGGGGATGGATACACTTTTTAATCAGAGTTCTTCAAAACAATAGTAAAGGTTTTACTTCTCAGAAGCAGAATGGAACCACTTAAATACATTGTTTATCATGATTCTTCTGCACTAAATGCAATATGTTAAATTCCAGTTTTTATAATACAAATTAAAATTTCAATAACTTATGAATAACTATCAGATTTACATTGTTAGTTATATATAACTGTCAGATCTCACTTGATCTGTGAAACTCCAAATAGAAAATCACTTCCTGCCTTTAATTATTTTGATTTATATTCTGCTAAGAAACTCCTCAGAGAAAGTATTTTTTTCTGTATCTGTATGTCTAGTTTTGCTATTAGATTTTCCAAATCATTAAATGTTATTATCATCGTATTAGAAAAAGTAGCACTTGGGTAGTTTTATTGTGTAAATTGTGGTAAGAGATGCTATGAATTTTAGTAGGTTTTTCTTTCACCTTTAGAATAGGCAGGGATTGATTAAGCTTCAGATGTATTATTTCAGAAAGGCAGTAAAATAACATGGTTTATTAGTATGATTTTTAGCTGTTTTATAATATATAACTACTATTTCATGTATCTTAAATAAATGAATGCATGAACAGTTAAATGTATGGTATGATTATTAATCTTTTGCTTTTGATTAGTATTGATATTTTTAAAAACTTTTTTACTTAGTAGAAAATGCGTAACACGAGATCAACAGATGGTGTAATGGTTACATCGCTGGACTCTGATGTAGTCAACCTCAGTTGGAGTCCCGGACCTGGCACCTTAAAACTTATGCCGGGAGTGTGTGCGTGTGTGCCCAAAATCCCACGAGAAGATTAGAAGAGAAGGGATTGCGGTGTGGCCATACCCCACAGGGGATAATTTCTTGCTTTCTGTCTCTCTGGCAGTGCATGTACCCTATAGCAAAAATGTCTCTTAAAAATGCATAAAATTGAACATTTTAACCATTTTTAAATGTAGAATTCAGTAGTGTTGAGTATATTCACATTGTTGTGAAACAAATCTCCAGAACTTTTTCATCTTGCAAAACTGAATCTCTATACCTGTGAAACATTTTGGGTTTTACAGTATTAGAAGACTCTGGACTTTATTTAAATAGTCTGTTTTACAAGGACCCCCTCTGACGGTGAACTCATGATGGGTGGGAAGGAGTGTGCCGCCTTTTTTCTGATATGTCTGGGTAGAAAACCAGTTTCCCAGTGGGTTTTTTGACACCCCGGGGAGTAGAAGAGTCCCTTGTTACTACTGGATGAGAGTGAGATTTCAAGCTTCCCACTAGGCTGCCTCTGAGACACCCTGGCCGATAGCTGGAAGGGCTCCTTCAGCTACTACCTTCACTGACTCTGGCCAGTTGGGGAGAGGTACCTCATTACTGGTGAAAGGTAGTATAAAAAGAAGAGTGAAGAGCCCCGTTTAAAATAGGGTCAAGGCAGTGGAAGGAAAATGCATGAGGACGGTGACCTGGGAATGCACACCTGTGCCTGTTTCTGAGCCTCTTTGATCCATTTTCTCTACCAAAGCAGAAGAAAGGACTTTGCTCTGATATTCTTCCATTGTCAGCCTATAGAATGGACCCACCAAAGGAGAAAACACTCACTTTTAACCCTCTCTCCAAAGTTTCGTTAACTGAGCCCGTATTGCAGGAGGAAAGCTTGAAGAATGACATCACACAATCTCACGATCGCTCTCGCCTGTTCCCCAAGCCCATCCAGCTGCTGAGCAATTGAACACTTTCCTTTTCTCTCCCCCTTCATGACTCTTCCTTTAAAATTACCCTGAAATCTGTGAAACCTTGTAAGATTCATCCGGGGCACCTGGATGTTGTGTGTCTGGGCCCGAATAAACTCTGTGCTTTACTTAATCTGTCTCGGGTCTTCTATCGCAGGTTGACTGAGGTGCAGGCTTCCCACTCTGCTTTCTCTAATAGTATCATGGCAGGGAAGGGACAGACGCTTTCCTGCGATATATGGGTGGAAATCCAGGTTCCTCACGTCTCCACAGGCCCAGTGGCTGGGGGTGGGAGTTCCAGCTATTGCTGGTTTGGGGTGAAAGTTCCAGCTCTCTCTTCTTTTTTGACACCACTATGGCATGGGACAGTGTCGGGGTGCCTTCTTATGGGCACATGACATTGGAAGTCTAGGCTCTCTCCTTGCCTTTTGTTGATGAAACCAAGCATGTGGGGTAAAAAGTTTTAAAAATATTTTTGGAACCTGGACCTGGTGATTTAAAACTCACACTGGGTGCATGTGCATGTGTACACAAAATCCTGAGAGGAGAATGGAGGAGAAGGGATTGATGTGTGACCATCTCCTTTTGTGGGGGTGACTTCTTGCTTTCTGTCTCTCTGTCTCTGTCTCTCAGGTGAGCACATGTACCCTATAGCAAAAGTTTCTCAAAAATTAAAAAAAAAATCGTTTTGTTTGTTCTTACTATTTTTCCCCAGGTAGACTAGCTATTGTCTACAGTTTTCTGTCTTATCAGGCTGACCCTTTATTGGTCCTGTAGCTTGAGAGAGCTAGTTGTTCTTGTGTATTTGTGTATGGGTACTTATTGCTGTTTCTAGGCTCTGGATTTTCCAGCATCTAATTTTGGATATAAGAAGCCAAAAAGACAGCCCTGAGATCCCTAGCTGGTCTACCTTCTCTCTCTCTTTCAGTCTTTTTATGTTTGTTTTGTATGCAATGTGCAGTGCTTTTAGCTGTACTTAGTAGGGGAGTACAAGTAGGAAGCACACCTTTTCTTCTAGTTTTTAAATGTACATATGACAATTCAATAATGTACAATCAATTTTCACTTAAAATGCAAGATTCTATGTTTTATAATTCAGAAAATCTACCGGGCCAGCCAGTGCTGTGGTAGTTAAGGTGGCTGGATCCCACATGGCCGACTATGCAGTTTGAGTCATACTTTTTACTGACATTGTAGTTATTTGCAAACATATAAAACCATAGTGTTATATATCAACCACAAAGGAAAAAGCTTTTAAACATTGAGAACAACCTAGCACTTTGACTTAAAAGTTTATCCTAAGGGAATATTTTAGAATGTCCATACCAAAGGATCCAGGCAGAAGAATGTTCAGCCTGGCCAAACAATGGAAATTCTTAAATGTGGAATACTGGATTGTTGGATTAAATTGTAGCACCTTTGTATAGCCGATGTCATAACTTTTTAAAAATTTATTTACTCATTTATTTAATTCCATTCGTTATTATTACTCTTTTTAAAATTTGACCAGAGAGAGACAGAGAGAGAAGGAGAAAGTGAGAAAGCAGGACACCAGGTCTGGGACTTGAACTGTAGTTGGCCACGTGTGAATCCAGAGCCTTTAACCACTATGCCACCTGCTGGCCTCTGTCATAACATTTTAAAATGACACTGAAGAGTTGTATTAATTGACTTAGACACATATTCCAACTGTTATTTCAAATAGGAAAAATACAGGTTTGTTGGTTTTTTTTTCTTTTGGAGAGCTTTTTACTATAGGGCGCGTGTGCTCACAAGAAAGACAGAGAGAGACAGAAAGCAAGAAATCAGCCCCCAGGGGGGATGGCCACGCTGCAATCCTTCATTCTCTTCTTGGGATGTTGGGCACACATGCACATGTGCTCAGAGTGAGTTTAAGCCACCGGGTCCAGGACTTGAACCATGGTCGACTACACGGTAGTACAGCAATGTAACCATTTTGCCATCTGCTGATCCCAGTACAGTTTACCAAACAATACACATTTGATCCAATTTCCATAGAAAGACTCTCATGGCATGTGTACATGGCAGTGGGGCAGGGGCATACATGTGTGTATATATACGTATGTATATGTACATGTACGGGGGTTTCAAAAAGTTTGTGGAAAAGTAAAATTAAAGTGTGAGTTTATTATAGTCCAAAAAGTTGAAATCCATTTATAGTTTCTTCATAATGTATTTTTTTCTTGAACCTTTTGAAGATTTTTCATATGCATGGTAAATATGAACTTGAAAGGATATATACTAAAATTTTTACAGAGTTTACTGCAGTAAGATAAGCACTTCAGCCTTTTGTTTTCTCTCCATATTTTCTGAATTTTCAATCTAAGACATATACATTTCAAGATTAATGAAAGTTATCAGTACAACCAGATAAAAAATTAGGGCTGAAACCTTGAGGTTTCTAGATGTTATCATTAAGGAAAGTTGTTAACAATCTCATCGAATATCCAGCTCCTCAGTAAACAGCATGGGGTATCTCTGCTCACTGCAGCTTGGCTGTGGCTCCACTGCAGGTTCAGTGTTTTAACCACATAACAGATCCTGAATAATAAGCCCGAAGCTGTGGAGCTCTAAGTTTTTTGGAAGTACCATGGAAGATTACTATGAAAAATTTCACTCATGTAAAACTTTGAAACATTCTGAACATATGAAAAAATGAACATATGTTCATTTTTTTTTTCCTTTATAGGTCACTAGGCATGGAGACTCAGTGTTTCCCTAAAGCATTTAATATATGGAAATGAATTTATACATATTAACTAGCTTGATTTTTTACATTATATTATTTCTAGTCTGTATCAATAAGTGTGTCCTCTGAAAGGCAGTTTTTTTTTATTTAAATTTATTTATTTACATTCATTCACTATATATCATTACAGCATACAAAATGAGATTTCCCATCCAGAATACACTGTATATTGGCTCAGTCAAGCACATCAACATACGTGTTATCAACAAATAATTTTCCACTTCTTATTTCCTGTATATTTTGCTTTTTTTTTTGCAATCCTTGATTCCCTATCCCTCACCCTCTGGCATGTCCAACCCTCCTTCCATATTGTCTCTGGTATCCATGGTTGCTTTCTATGCCTTTTCCCCCCATTTAATTTATTCGCTAATGAACTTAATTAGTCTAAATATTTTGAATAGCAAGCACAGCTGATATATACATATCCATGAACACAAGTCTGACTTTAGGCATAAACTTCAATGAGTAGAATGAACATAGTATAAAGTAGCACCGAGCTGGGGCTATATAGCTTACTGCAGTCATCAAATATGCATTTTTTTAAAAATTTCGATAAAAACAGTTTTTGTGGTTTTTTTTTCCTCCTGAAACTTTTTTTTTAATAGATTAATTTACATTCATCCCCTAAGCGTCATCACAACATACCAAGTGGTTTCCCATCTAGAATAAACTGCATAGTGGCTTCATCATGCATGTTATCATCAATAATTTTCCATTTCTAGTTTCATATACACATATACACATATATATATATTTTTTACCCCATGTCTGACCCTCTGCCCTTTCCCACCCTCTTATCACACTATCTCTGTTTTCTACAGTTGTCTTCAATTCCTTTCCCCCCCACATTTTATTTTATTTTATTTTTTATTATTTTTTTATTTTTTTATTTTATTTTATTTATTTTTTTTGAGAGGTTTTCGCTATAGGGCGTGTGCGCTCGCCAGACAGACAGAGAGAGACAGAGAGATAGAAAGCGAGAAATCACCCCCCAGGGGGGATGGTCACGCCGCAATCCCTTCTCCTCCATTCTCCTCTCGGGATCTTGGGCACGTACGCACACGCGCCCGGCGTGAGTTCTAAGCCACTGGGTCCGGGACGCGAACCGCGGTCGACTACGTGGGAGTCCAGCGACATAGCCATTACACTAACTGCTGGTTCCCTGCCCCACATTTTATTGATCACACAATTTCTTAAATAATCTAACTACTTTCAGTAGCAAGTTCAGCTGGTAATTTCAAGAAAAGCAGTTTTGAACTAGTAAGGAAATTTTCTTGAAACTTAAAGCCTAGGAACAGGTTAGTATTCTGTTCAAATAGTAGGTACATGAACCTGTTCACAGCTCAAGACAGGACAAAAATCCTTAAAACCAAACAACAAAGCTTAGAAGAAAAGCAGCAATATCTTAGTCAAGTCACAGGAAGCTATTTCACCAGTTCAGTCTCATGTACTTAATCTATCTTATGTTGTGGTTCTATCTTCCCGATTGAATTCTGGGATATAATATTCAACTCCAGACTTATCCCTACAATTAAGTTGGCCATTTTCTTAGTTTTTGAACTCTTATTTCTGTGTGTCTGCATTTAATTTTCTGGATATAGCACTCCCTTAAGAACTTCTTGGAGATATGGTTTGGTGTTGGTAAATTCTTTCAGGTTTTGTTTATCTGGGAATGTTCTTGTCTTTTCTTCCTATATGAAGGATAATCTTGCTGGGTACAGTATTCTTGGTTGAAATTGCTTTTCCCTTAACATTTAGAATATATTTTCCCATTCTTTCCTCGCTAGCATTGTTTCTGAAGAGAGGTCTGCTGTTAGTCTAATGGAATATCCTTTGTAGGCAACTTGCCATTTTTCTCTTGCCAATCTTGGTATCTTGTCTTTGTCTGTGGTTTTGGTCAGTCTGGCTATAATGTGTCTTGGAGAAGATCTTCTTGGGTTGATTTTATTTCGGGTCCTTTGTATTTTTTGGAACTGGATCTTTGAGTGCCTCTCAAAGTTTGGAAAGTTTTCTTGCAGGATTTCATGGAATAGATTATCAATGCCCTTATGAGTCTCTTTGCCTTCTGGGATGCCTATTATCCGGATGTTTGGACATTTGATGGTATCTAGTATTTCTCGTATATTATTCTTAAAGTTTTGGGCAATTTTCTCAGTCTTTGTGGTGGATTTTTCTAGGCCAGCAGTTTTCTATTCTACATCTGAGAGTCTATTTTCTATATGATCTAATCTGCTTTTAATACTTTCAAGGGAGATTTTGACTTCCTGTATTATAGCCTTCATCTCTAACAGTTCCATCTGATTCTTTTGTAAAGTGTGTAATTCCTCTTTTAGAGCTTGCATGAATTTTCTCACCTCCTGGAACTCGTCAGCTCCTTTCTCCTGCCTCTTCAGCAGTTTGTTGTGCTTCTTCTCTTCCATCTCTATTAGCTTCGCCATTATGAATGTCTATGTTCTAAATTCTTTACAAGACATTTCCATGATTTCCATTGAACTGTCTGTGGATAAAGGGGAGTTATTCTTTTCCCTTGGAGGAGAGGTATTTTCTTGCTTTCCCATATTTCTTGTGGCCCTGTGGTGATATCTAGTCATCTGATGGATGCTGTGTTTCTTCCCAAACTTTGAAGTTCAATCTGAGCGTTGAGGAGTGTGCAGCAAAGGAAGCAGAGATAGAGAAACAACAACAACAAAAAAATCAAGAAACAGAGAAAAAGAGAAGAAAAAAATTAGAGAAAAACTAAAAAAAAAATAAAAAAATTAATATTTAAAGAAAAATTTTTAAAAAAGCAAAAATTAGAAAGCCATGCAGCATGCTTGCCTAGTTCTCAGGAGCCATGAAGGTGTCTTCAAGAAGGCCTGTTCCCTTGCTTCTCCTGGGTTGGGAGGGGAAGAGGGGATTATTAACAAGATAAAGGGAAAGGAGGGGCCAGAAAGTGCAGAAAATACTTTGCCTTCAAAAATTTTAAAAAGGAAAAATTACAAAAAAATGAGAAGACAGAGACAGAGGTAGAGAGAGACAAAGACAGCTACAGAGACAGGAGGCTTGAAAGGGGTCTTCCTACCAGGCAAATTTGTGTGCTGGAGGCTGAATTATCAGTGGAAAATCTTCATTTCCCTGTTTCCCCTGAAATAGCTAGTTCTCAGGAGCTATGAAGCCATGTCTTCAAGAAGGCCTGTTCCCTTGCCTCTGAAAGGCAATTTTACTTAGATACATGACTAAACTTCTTTAAGGAAACTGTGATCCAAAAGCAATGCTGGATTTAATTAATATGCTAATTTTTTGTTTCTATCAATATTAAATAGTATCATTATCTGCATTATTTCTCATTTTTTTTCTTGAGGCTGTTATCAGTTAGTGGCCAGGCCATTCTCATTGATTTTTAACTGACATTTGGTTGAAGTACATCGATTTTATCTCTTGATATTTGCAAGAGATAACTTTGAAGTTTTCTGCCTCATCGTTATATTTCATTCATCTAATGATTTGGTCTTTATGACATATCCTAGGAGGAGAGTTTACCATTTTGCTTAATTTTGATAAAGATATCTTTTTGTAATGGAAGCTTCATATATTTTGGACAAATTCCTAACATTTTGAGTATCTCATTATAACATCTTTTTTTTTTTTTTTTTTTTTTTTTTGGAGAGGTTTTTGCTATAGGGCGCATGTGCTTGCCAGAAAGACAGAGAGAGACAGAAAGTGAGAAATCACCTTCCCCCCCGGGGGGTGGGGGGGTGGGGGGGTAGGGCGGATGGCCACGCTGCAATCCCTTCTCCTCCATTCTCCTCTCGGGATCTTGGGCACACACGCACATGCGCCCAGCGTGAGTTTAAGCCACCAGGTCCAGGACTCAAACCGTGGTCGACTTCATGGGAGTCCAGCAACATAGCTATTACACCAACTGCAGGTCCCTCATTATAACATCTTTACGTTAGGATAGAAGTGCCCATTCTGAAATGACTACTGAGTTCTATTTGTTCCTGGTCATGATCGTGGGACATAAACTCGTAGTGTTGTAACTTGAGTTCGAGAACTAAACTGCCTCTGCTCTTATTCTCCACGTATAATATTTAGGTATGTTGAGCTGTATGACAAGATGAATTTAAATCAAAGCAGAAGGTATAGTGAATTGCAAGCTGAAGTGACCTCAGGTCGTTCTTAGTTCTTTCAAGGCAGTTTTGATTATTCATCATGGGCACTCAGTCTTTGCCTGTAGCCTGCCTTCAGTGTTATGAGATTAATACTGTTCTATCGGGGTGGTGCATGTGGTTTAAGATTAAATATGGAGCTCTGGGCAGTTAGTTGTAGGGAGTCAAAGTTTTTACTGTACATTGAGTTTTTCTTAAAATGTCTAAATGATAATTTATTTAGAGTATACGATACTTTTAGGCTTAGATCCAAAATTGTACTGCATCTTCTTTGGGAACCATGAGGTATTATGTTATAACTAGATATCATATGTAATTAAAAAAATTGTTATTTGTTACAGTTTATCTAGTTTATTTTGCTCCAAGTAAGGAAAGTTAAGCATATTCTTTGTTAGACAATTAGTAATGGCCAAATAACCCTACATCAAGAAGAAATGCAATTATAGGCCTCATTGTCACTGGTTATTGCATATTTCTGTGTTTCTAAATATTGTTCACTACTATATGAAACGTTTTGGTACCTGGAAAATTTTCCTTTCTTAAAACACTTAAGTTATATTTCATTTTTCTGTTGCTGTGTCACAAAGCACTCCGACTGTAGTGTAGTGGCTTAGATGAGAACATTAAGATCTTTTGCTCGGGATCAGCAGGTGGCATAATGGTTAAGTCACTGGACTCCCACATAGTTGACTGTGCTTTGAGTCCTGGACCTGGTGACTTAAAACTCACACCAGGTGTGTGTGCATGTGTGCTCAGGATCCTGAGAGGAGAATGGAGAAGAGATTGCATCATGGCCATCCTCTCTGGTGGGTGATTTCTCACTTTCTGTCTCTCTTTCTCTCTGACGAGTGCAAGTGCCCTATAGCAAAAATCTCTCTCTCTCTAAAGAAAAAGATATTTTGCTCATAAATCTGTAATTTGAGAAAGGTTGTGTCAGCTGGGGTAGGGCTGGATAATAAACTCTCCAGGTGGCTCATTCTTAGGACTGGCAAGTTTGCTGGGAACTCAACTGGAGCTATGGGCTGGCCGTCTCAGTTGCAATCTGTATGGGTTACCATAGGCAACTTGGGTTTACTTGCAGCGTGGGGTCTGGGTTCTACCAGTGAATGTCTGGAGAGGTAGAAGCCACGTGGCCTTTTCAAATGCAGCTTCAGAAGCATGCTGGACTGCTTCTACCACTCTCCGTCCCCACTTTATCTTCCCTTCCCACATACATCATTAATTTTGTCATGAAGAGGGAGGTTAGTCTGGATGCCGGTTGATGGAGTGCTTGCTACAATTAATGATTTACTTAACGAATGCACTATTTTTAGATGTTAAAAATTGTTCCCTGTTTTTATTTGTCTTATTAACAATGCAACTGTGAGCATCATTGCAGATACAACTTATTTGTTCATCACTTTGTTAGGATAAATTTCTTGAAATAGAATAGCAATGTCAGAAGAAATGAACATTTTTAAGGATTTTGAGAAATAACTTAACTATAGGTAAGGATGAACACTTTCCTACCAGTTATATTTAAGACTTACCCATTTACATATGGCTGTGTCAACACTGCCATTCATTTTCGTCTTCGCTTGTCTGCTATACAATAAAATGGATTTTAATTTCTCCTGACTTGATATTCTTTGGATTACTAGTGAGGGCAACCATATATTAATTTGCTTGTTGGCAGTTTAGAGTTCTTTTATCTTGTCTTTGTTTGTTCATGTCATTTTGTTGTTTTATGAATATTTTTATTGATTAAAGTTATTTATACTTAAAGTTGGTGATTTTTTTCTCATAGGTTTAAAAAAATTTTTTTAAGACAGATTTTTTGCTATAGGGCGCGTGTGCTCACTGGAGAGACAGAGAGACAGAAAGTGAAAAATCTCCCCCTGGGGGGATAGCCAAACCTCAATCCTTTCTCCTCCATTCTTCTCTTGGGATTTTGGGTACTCGTGCACATGTACCCAGCGTGAGTTTTAAGCTGCTGAGTCCAGGACTCAAACTGCAGTCAACTACATGGGAGTCCAGCTATGTAACCATTATGCCATCTGCTGATCCCATAGGTTTTAAATCTTACAGTACCTTTTTCCAAGAATATATATCCATTTTGACAAATATGTAATTTCATAAGGTTGTTTTCCTTTCTTAACATTTTAACAACCTCTTTGGAGTCTTTCTAATGTTAAAGTGAGAATATCATTTAAAGAATAGTCTATCCTTTTATCTTTTTCATTTTTTGTTCTTAAACATACTTGTGTTTGTTTTCCTCCTTCTCTTGTTTTGTCTTTTCCATAAAAATTTTCAAAAGAGTACTTCTTTCACCTTTATGATTGATGATGTTTTCTGAGTATCTATTTGGACAAAAGCCTTCAGTGAAGCCTATCTTATGTGTTACTGTAATTCTCTCCACTTTATTTTAAAGTTGAGAGAACTGAATCACAGAGGTTATTTTGACAAGGGATTTGTACTCAGGTTTCCCTGACTGCACAGCTCAAGTTCTTTATGCTGCTATTCCGTTTACCCAAGTGCTCTGTTATCACTCAATAAATACCTTAGTTTTTTTTTTTTTTGGGTGTGTAACCCCTACATTTCTCTTTTAAGCTTTTTTCCCCCTTAAAATGGTTTATATTTTTATTTCTAGTTATCAACAATTTCTTTTTTTCATTACATATCATAGTGGTATGGCATTTTTACCTAGTCACTTGACCACCTTTCTTTGTCTCTCTCTGTCTTTCTTTTTAGAGAGATTTTTGCTATCACGTGTGTGCGTTTGCTGGAGAGACAGAGAGAGACAGAAAGCAGGAAATCCCCCCGGGGGGACGCGGTGAATGGCCACGCCACAGTCCCTTCTCCTCCATTCTCCTTTAGGGATTTTGGGCTCACATGAATACATGCCCAGTGTGAATTTTAAGGTGCTGGGTCCAGGACTTCAGCCGCAGTTGACTACAGGGAGGTCCAGCAATGTAACCGTTATGCCGTCTGCTGGTCCCACTTTACCAGGTATTTTATAAAGAAAGAGAAAACCAAATTGTATGTACAGCATGATTTGGGACTTGAATTTTTAAGTGCTAGATTTATAAATGTTTATTGTTAATCTAAAACTCACTAAAATATATTTAAATATATAAATATATTGTACTTTCAAACAGCAGTTAATTTAGTTGTTAGGTTGCATTTTTTTTATTATAACTTTAAAGATTTCTTAGTTTCTTGCTATTTATACCAAAGTCTTATGTTGTGCTTCCTGTTAGGGAGATGTAAATAGGTTTTCTCCTTCATGACTTTGAATCCTTTTAAAATTCCGTAAAAATTGGAATAAGGAATGTAGTAGTTTGTTTATAAAATTTTGAATAGCTTTAAAGTGAGTTATAGACCTTGTAGTAAGTTTTTTTTTCCTAAATTGACTGTCATTTGTATTCATTAATATTTGCTGTAAACTCAGAAATGAAAGTAAAATGAGAAAGGCAGATAATAACAAGCAATGGTGAGGATGTGAAGCAACTGAAGCTCTCACATATTGGTGCAGAGTAAATTGTTATAGCCACGCTGTGAAACTATTTGAGTCTCTAATAAAGCTGAACAGATAGCTACCTCTTAATATACCAGTTCTGTTCTTCCATATATACCCAAGAGAAGTGAATGCACATGTTCACAGAAAAACAGATGTAAAAATGTCTGTAGCAACTTCATGTGTAATAGTCCCGAACTCCAAACAACTGAGCTACTCAGTAGTACCTTGGATACATACATCGTTTTCCATTTGCACAGTGTAGTATGATGCAGTAATAAAATACAGCTATGTATACAGATCACACAGTGGGCTTTCATTCCCTTATACTGAGACCAGGCAATGGTAGTTTTTTGTTTATTTTTTTATTTTGTTTTATTTTTTTAAATTTTCCAGAGAGTTTGTGTTCTCACCAGAGAGAATGAGAAAAAGAAAAAGTGAGAAAGCAACCCCCATGGGGCAGGGTCATTTTGTAGTTTCCACTTTGTCCTCTTTTTAGGATTTTGGACATGCATGCACATGCACCTGGCATGTTTTTCAAGCCCCTGGGTCCAGGACTCTAACCACACAGTTAGCCATGTGGGATCCAGGTTTCTTGATCACATGCCGCCAGCTGGCCTGATGATGCCAATTTCTATCGTCATTTCTTTTTCTAATTTTTCTTGATTAACTTACTGTTTTATGTATTCTATAGACTTTTTTTTTTTAAAATAGAACCAACATTGTTGTTTTCCTCTTTTTTTGTATTTTCCACTTTCTTAGTTTCTGCTTGCATTTTTCTTATTTTCTTCTCTTTGCTTTATTTGGATTTACATTATTGTTCTTGACTCAACTTTTTAGGCAGGGAATTTAATTTAGCTTTTTTTTTTTTTTTTTAAAGGCTTTTTGCTCTAGGGCACATGCATTCTACAGAGAGAGAGATATAGAGAGAGGAGAGGAAAAGTGAGAAATCATCCTCCGGGTTGCTGGGCACGTTACAGTGCCTTCACCTCTAGTCTCCCCTTGGGATTTTGGGCATACACGCATACACACCCGGTGTGATTTTTAAGCTGCCAGGTCTGGGACTTGACCAGCAGTCGACCACGTAGGAGTCTGGTGCCTTAACCACCATGCTACCTGTTGACCCCTAATTTAGGTATTTCTAGTCTTTCATTTTTATTTTCAAATATATTTGTAGGTTGTGTATTCTTTTGATGACTATTTTAATTGTATGCTATAGTTTCTGGTATGCAATGGTTTTACTATTTAAAATTCTATAATTTATGTTTGTACTTTCCTTTTACTTAAGTTTTGTTTCATAAGGAGTTTAAAATTTTTGCATGTATCAGAGCCTTTCGGATTACTGATTTATAAAAAATTTTGTTTCTTGGACTTTTTTTTCTTTTGTAGAGAGGTTTATTTTGGCTATAGGGTGAATGTGCTCACTGGAGAGACGGAGAAACAGAGAGACAGAAAGTGAGAAGTCACTCCTCAAAGAGGATGACCATGCCACGATCCTTTCTCCTCTGTTCTCCTCTTGGGATTTTGGACACACACGCACATGCGCCTGGTGTGCTGGGTCTGGGACTTGAACCACGGTTGACTATGTGGGAGTTCAATGATGTAACCATTATGTCATCTGCTGATCCCGAAAAGTTTTCTATTTCTATCTCATTGTGATTATAAAAATTATTGTTTTCCACTTTATGAACTATATTAAGGTATGTTTTAGTCAACTTAAACATTTCATGTTAGGTTGAGAAAAGGTATACTTTCTGTTATTTGAGTGTAAAGTTTTTTATATAGTCATAACATCTAATCTTGCTGTACCCTTACTTATTTTTGTTCTTTTGATGGTCTTAGACTGAGAGTGGTGTAATAAAATATTCTATTGCTGCTTGAATCTCTTGTAGTTTTCATTTTTGAAAACGAAAGTGGTTGCTATGCTATTTAAGGCCATAGCATTCTTTGCTGTATTTATTACTGTTAGGTATCTTGTGAAAGATAGTTTTTAGCATATAAAGTGTTCTTTGTCTTGTTTACTAATTTTTGGCCTAAATTCTACATTGTATATCAGATAGAATTATGTGATTTCTTATATACCAGAAGCACACTCTTGCTTTCTTTTTTGCTTGAATTTGCCCAGTATAGTATATATATGTAATACTTTTAATGTTGCTTTTCAGGTTTATATACAATGCAATTCACTATTGTGTGTGTGTGTGTGTGTGTGTGTGTGTGTGTGTGTAATACTAGAGGATTAACAGAAACATAGATGCATGTCATTATTAGTACAAGAAGCATATAAAACAATTCCAGTGTCTTCCCCATATGATTTTATGCTGCTCCCTTTAGGCTAACTGCCTTCTACCTCGGTCCCTGACAATCATTGATGTCTTCTCTGCCTTTACATTTCCCACATGTCATATGATGGGGTCATTTTTATATGATCTTTTCAGATTGGTTTCTTCCACTTAGCGTAATACAGTTGAGATTCATCCCTGTTGTTGTGTGTATCACTGCTTCATTAGTGCTGAGTAGTAGTCCATGACATAGACATACCACAGTTTATCTGTGTACCCATTAAAGGACATGTGGATTTTTTTCTAGCTTTTGATTATTATGAGTGAATGTTGTTGTCAACTTTTGTATGGTAGTTTTTCTGTAAACATGTTTTCTTTTTATTAGAATAAATAATTAAGAGTGGGTTCACTGAAGCATAAGTGGTAGGTATGTATTTAGCACTTTTATGAAACTGCCAAGCTGTTTTCCAGAGTATCTGTACCATTTTGCATTCCCACCAACAATATACGAAAAATTCTAGTTGCTCTGCATATTCACTATTTTTTTCATGTTAGTCATTCTTATAAGTGTACAGTGATATCTCATTGTGCTCTTAATTTGCATTACTATAATGATTATGGTACTGAGTGTCCTTTCACATATTCATTTGATATGCACTGGGTTGTTGGAAAAATCATGATCCATTTTTGCTTAGAAAAATATGAAAAAATATGTCATGACTTTTCCAATGATCCAATATATATCTTCTTTGGTGAAATGATTGTTTATACATTTTGCACATTTATAAATTTTTTTCTTAATATTGAGTTTTGAGTGCTCTTCATATATTCTGGATACACATATTTTCTTCTAGTATGTAGGTTGACTTTTCTTACAGTATCCTTTGTGGAGGAGAATTTTCATTTCAACCAGTCAATTTTTTATATTTATTTATTTATTTATTTTAGTTTTGCTATGGGGCACATGCACTCACTGGAGAAAGACAAAGGCAGAGAGACAGAGAGGGCAAGTAAGAAAGCACCTCCTAATGGGGGATGGCCATACTGCAGTCCCTTCTCCAGCCTCCTCTTTAGATTTTAGGCAGGCACACACATGCACCCCAGCATGATTTTCAAGCCACCAGGCCTGAAACTCAGACTATGCAATCAGTCACGTGGGATCCAGCCACTTTAAACCCCATGCCGCAAGCTGGCCCCTCAATGAGCCAATTTTTCCATTGATTATTTTTCTTTTATGAATTATACCTTTAGTATCATTTCTAAGAATGCTTCTCAACTTAAGTTCATGAAAATTTTTCTCCTCTGTTTAAGAGTGTTGTAATTTTATACTTTACATTTAATTACTTAATCCATTTGGGTTAATTTTGCATATGGTGCAAGGTAGGAATTAATATTATTACTTTGAGGATTCTGTTTCTACATATGACTTTAGGGGGACACAGACATTTGGACTATGGCAGGTGATGTTGGAGAATTTTCATTAGTTGAAATGTTTTAAATCTCATCTTTTTTGGTCATCTTTATATAAAGTAGCTTTATTTGAAATTTGCCTTCTGTGTTCTGTACTTCTAAAAATGTCTTAAATTATCTTGAGCTCTTGCTATTGAAGATATGGAGAAAATCAGAGGTTTCTAGGGCTTTTAGTTTCTTCTTAGTTCTTTAGTTTTTCTACTACTGATATTCATATATCAAGAAAATTAGTCTTTTGTTTATAAAATGTACTGCAACTCTATTCCCTAGTTTATATGTTTTTTTCTTCACTTACAGTGTTTTATTTTATTTATTTAACTTTTTTGTGTTCAAATTTCTTACTTTCTTTTCCTTTATAACACATTATTTATGTACATTTTGCCTATCCTGAGATTTTAAAGTATATAAATATGTACATGCATACACACATCTCTATTTCCTATAACTTCTTCTCTTTGTGTTTATTTTGTGGTGGTGTTGTTTTTTTCAAATGTTAGATTTGGTTGGGGTTTATTTTCAAGCAAGACACAAGGCAACCCCCCACACATTTGTACTCAGTTTATTAATTTTGGCTAGAAGCATTCAGTGGGCTTTTCTTTTATTACATTACCTTGTGTGTTCAAATTACATTTAGATGTATCAGGTGTTCTGTCAGCTCTTTTTTTCTTCTTAAAGAGATCTCTCCTTGAGTCTCTGACCAGCTCTGACATGACTAGGCTTGCCCTGGTTAAAGCTATTAACTTGGAATCACCCTCGGCTTCTCTTTACTTGTTTCTTACATCCAATATTCTTATCTTTCTTGATTTATTTCCTCCTGGTGAATGTTGAGGGTATATAGAGGAATGATGATATGATAGATGATTTTGGAAAGATAATAAAAAAACAGATCATAGGGCCCAGCTGGTGGCATGGTGGTTAAGGTGCTGAACTCCCACATGGCCAACTGCATTTCGAGCCCAGGACATTGCAACTTGAAAAACCATGCTGGCGGGACCAGCAGTTAGCGTAATGGCTATGTTGCTGGACTCCCATGTAGTCGACCGCGGTTTGAGTCCCGGACCCGGAGGCTTAAACTCATGCCAGGCGCGTGTGTGTGCCCAAGATCCTGAGAGGAGAATGGAGGAGAAGGGATTGCGGCGGGGCCATCCCCCTGGGGGGTGATTTCTCGCTTTCTATCTCTCTGTCTCTCTCTGTCTTTCTGGCGAGTACACACGCCCAATAAGAAAAAAACCTCTCCAGAAAAAAAAAAGAAAAAAATAATTATGCTGGGTGGATTGTGTAATGGTTACATCACTGGATTCCCATGTAGTTGACTGTGGTTTGAGTGCTGGACCTGACAACTTTAAACTTACATTTAGTGCATGTGCGTGCACGTGTGCCTGAGATCCTAAGAGGAGAATGGAGGAGGAGGGATTGTGGGGTGACCATCTGCCCCGGGGGTGATTTCCCACTTTCTGTCCCTCTGGCAAATGCGTGCGCTCTATAGCAAAAGCCCCTCTTAAAAAAATATATATATGGGAACCAGCAGTTAGCGTAATGACTATGTCACTGGACTCCCACGTGGTCGACCGCGGTTCGCGTCTTGGACCCGGTGGCTTAAAACTCACGCCGGGCGCGTGTGCGTGCGTGCCCAAGATCCCGAGAGGAGAATGGAGGAGAAGAGATTGCGGCGTGACCATCCCCCCTGGGGGGTGATTTCTCACTTTCTGTCTCTGTGTCTCTCTCTGTCTGTCTGGCGAGCGCACGCGCCCTATAGCGAAAAACCTCTTCAAAAAAAAAAATATATATATAAAATATATATATATATAAAAAATAAATATATATATAAATATATATATATATATATTTTTTTTTTTTTTTTAAATCATGCTGGGTATGTGTGGGTGCATGCCCAAAATCCCCAAAGGAGAATGGAGGAGAAGGAATTGCAGTGTGCTATCCCCTTTGGGTGGTGATTTCTTACTTTCCTTCTCTTTGGTGAGTACACACACCCTATGGCAAAAACCTAAAAAAAGCAAAAAGCCAGATCATGTAGCACGTCATATGCCATGAGAAGTTTTGACTTCATCTCAGTAGTTGTAATGGTTGTGGTAACTATTGAGAATATTTCATATGTGAGTAACATTTTCATATTTGGTACTATAGAATAGAAGAAAGATTAGATAAAACCTTGTAGGAATTCAGGAAAGATGTGATGTCTCTAAATAAGACAGCAATAGTGGGGGTTTCATTCTCACAGAACTTGGGGGATTAATTGGACATGGGAAGAAGGGAGGACAAGTGAAGGAAGGTGCTGCAGTGTCTGAGTTTGGCTATAAGATCGATGCATTTTAGCAGAAGGGTGTCATGCTAGAGTGGGTATTTAGTTTAATTTGATGTGTTGTACAAAGGGTTGCAGTATTCTTTACCCACAGTCACCAAATGTTAAGGTTCTACTCTGTACTTTATCATTTCTCTCACTGTGTGTCTTTATCTCTTCATGTATGTATATATTTTCTAACCCTTTGACTTTGTTCTTGACTGATGCTGATGTGCTTTTGCCTCTAATCACTTCCATGAATATTCCCTAAAAACAAGTGATTAATTTCAATTCAAGAAGTTAACATTGATTCAGTTGTTAACAAATCTACAGGCCGCATTTAGATTTTGCCAGTGTTTCCAGTAATGTTCTTCCTGGGAACCAAAACTCCCAGGTCTTGAGTTGTAGTCAGTATGTCTCTGTAGTCTTCTACAATCTGGAACAGTTCTTCAGTCTTCAGTCAAATTTCAGTAGAAATTTGAATGGCATGCTATTATGTATGTGTCTATGTGTAGGAGATGTGTTGGTGTGATTTGTGATTGTGGTCCTTGGAGGATAGAATAAAAACTAGAATTAGGAATAGACTTTGGAGAAATGGACTTTTTTTTTTTTTTTTTTTAAATAAATTGTCAGAGGGTGTGTGCTTTCACCAGAGAGAGACAGAGAACGGTGGAAAGAAAGGGAGAAAGCACCCCTAAATGAGGCTCATGCCATAAGGACTGGGACTTGAACTGTCGTCAGCCATGTGGGTCTAGCCCTTCTTAAACACTAGGCCATGGGTCTGGCTCAGGAAATGGACTGTCTACTGTGTAGATGATGGAAATACCTACTCAAGGAACCTCAGCATTGAGTCTTTTTTAGGCCAAGTGTTGGTTTGGCTTTGACAGTTTGGTTCAGGAACTAGGTGAGGCTGATGCTTATATACGTATCCTTAAATAGGAGCATATTCATGAGTGTAAGTTTTT
Organism: Tupaia tana; assembly: GCA_026018925.1. Classification (NCBI taxonomy): domain Eukaryota; kingdom Metazoa; phylum Chordata; class Mammalia; order Scandentia; family Tupaiidae; genus Tupaia; species Tupaia tana. The sequence continues at coordinate 24,405,658 of JAKSZU010000027.1, read as the reverse complement.
CCTAGCTGAAATATATCACCCAGTTTAAAAATAGCATGGTGTGCCCCAAAGAACAAATGCAAAAATAAAACAAACAACCCAACCAACCAACCAACCAACCAACCAATAAAAAACAAGTTTCTTAAGTCTGTCTTGTATACTAACTGTTGCTGCTAGGTGCTTGCCTCTGTTAAGGACTCTTGAAAACCCGTATTGCTGCTTTCTGTAGCATCTTGCTAACAAAATGATTCTGTTGGCTTGTCTGAAAAGTCATGACACATTTTTGTGTAGAAAAACATACTAAAATGTGTCATGACTTTTCTGACAACTCAATATGTATTTGGGTACTTACATTCACTAAGTGTGCGTGTGTGCATGCACATACACTTCTTATTTGAAAATTGGTAGGATACCTGAAATGATATACAATCTGTGTGTTAAAAGTGGAAATAGGGCCAGCAAGTGAGGTGGTGGTTAAGGTAACTGTATCCCATATGACCAATGGTGAGGTTTGAGTCCTGGATCTGAGGTCTTGAGAAACATGCTGGGCATGTGTGCCCAAAATCCTGAGAGAGGAGCATGCGTGTATGCCCAAAATCTGAAAAGGAGGGAGGAATGGATGAAGAGAGAGCGAGGCGTGACCATTCTCCATGGGAGCTGAGAAGTGCTTTCTCAGTACCCCCTTCTGTCTTTTGTGGGTGTATGTACCCTCTGGCAAAATCTCTAAAAAATAGTGAAAATAATGTTCTTACTTGTCAACACTCATTCCTTTGTGTTGTATTATGCGTTTGATTTAATTATGAATATTATAGGTTGATAGATCTTTTGTTTGTGTCATGCTTTGGGTATTGCTTTTACTTAATGTATCAGTTGCATGAATTAGAGATCTCATCACTATCTATGTAAGTCTGCTCAGAGATTCATCAGCTGTTACTGCCAGTTGATTTATTTATCACTCCACTTCTGTTTGGGTGATTGAACCAAGAGGCAGGCTTTGTTACTTGACTGGTGTAGACTTGAAATTAACTTTGTAAGTTTGAGCAAATTGCTTAACTTCTCAAGATTAATTCTTCTCCTTTTTAAAAATATTGTGCACTTCTTTTTTCTTTTTTTCGGAGAGTTTTTTTTGCTATAGGGTGCGTGTGCTGGCCAGAAAGACAGACAGAAAGCAAGAAATCACCCCCGGGTGGATGGCCATGCTGCAATTCCTTCTCCTTCATTCTCCTCTCGGGATCTTGGGCATGTACGCACATGTGCCTGGCATGAATTTAAGCTGCCGGGTCCGGGACTCGAACCGTGGTCGACTACGTGGGAGTTCAGCGACATAGCCATTACACCAACTGCTGGTCCTATTGTGCACTTTTTAAAACCAATTTTTAGGTTTAAATGCTATAATACATATTAACAATTTTGCATGGCTCTGGCACAAATTAAGAATACAAAAATAGGGACCTGCAGACGGAGTAATGCTTTTGTCACTGGACTACCACATACTCAACTGTGGTTCGAGTCCCAGACCTGGTGGCTTAAAACTCATAAAGGGCGCATGTGCATGTATGCCCAAAATCCTGAGAGGAGACTAGAGGAGAAGGGACTGCGGTGTGGCCATCCCCCACTTGGAGGGTGATTTCTTCCTTTCTGTCTCTCTGTCTTTCTATCTTTCCAGTGCATGCACCCTATAGCAAAAATCTCTCTCAAAAAAAAAGAAGCAAAAATAATAGATATTACTTCCTGCTGTTTGTTGATTAGAATTTATTTACTCAAAGAGTTGGGACAGCCCCATTTATTTTTCTCGTTTTCTCAAAAAAACTTTAAACATGTCTTCCACAGGATTTTGTCTCCACAATTATCCGTTTACTTGACAGCCCTTCAACTTCCATTAGAGCAAAAGCCTTCCTAGTTCTTCTGTATGTTTTGATTCATAACCGCGAGATGCTGCTGCTCTGCTGCCAAGCAAGGTAAGGTTTTTTTTTTTTTTTCTGATGTTTTCTACCAGTAAATTCAATTGTGTTACCCATTTTATTAGTGGCCTGTTTTTTCTTTTCTCTTTTATTTTTCTTCAGGTTTTGGCCCTAGGGTCTGTGCCTTTGCCAGAGACAGAGAAAGTGAGAAATCACCCTGCCGGGGGAAGAAGGGGGTGGATTGGGGGTCAAGTATGGTCGCAGTATAATTTCCCATCCTCCATTCTCCTTTCAGGATTTTGGGGACACATGCGCGTGTGTCTGGTCTGATTTTTAAGCTCCTGGATGTGTGGCTCGAACTGCAGTTGGCCATGTAGAAGTCCAGCACCTTAACCACCACGCTACCTGCTGCCCCCCTCTTTAAAAAAAAAAAAATCAGTATACATTTAATAGTGTATTTCTTGGCCTTTATGTACCTGGTATCAAGATTTTTTTTCTACATATTTTCAAGAGTTTGATATTTCACTGATAGTCTCAGCTTGGACGCACTGAGGATCCAGAGATGACTTTCGAACCCGAAGCAAGGTGGGAGACGCCTGGCGTTTCCTAGGCTTGAGGGCAGCCCGAGGCAGGGTGTTACATTTGGTTCTGGTGTGTACCTTTGGGAGTCATTTGTGCACTGCTAGTCTGGAATATATTTTTCATTATTGGGAGATTCCGGAATGAGTAGCTGAAGGCCAGGGAAGAGCAGCCTGTTGAAGTAGGAGGAGGAAGAGCAGACCAGGGAGCTGGAGTTTAGAGGCCGGGCCTAGGAGGGAAGATTTCTCACTTTTTGGGTTTCAGCTGCTTCCCCTGAAAGGGGGTGTGCCCTGGATGGTCCTCTAGTTCCCTTCGCACTCTGATGCTTTCTCATTATTTCCTTCTGAATGGTCTGGTCTGTGCTCCATTCACTGATGCCTAGAGCATCTCTGAAAAGCTGGGTTAATGTCTGTTCCTAGACTCACTTGTTCTAGACTACTCAGCAAAGCCTGGACATACTAAGGGCTATTTAGATTAGGATTGGCAAACTTTTCCTTATAAGCAGCCAGAGAATAAATATTTTATGTGTGGGCAGAGAGGCAAAATTGGGGATGACACACAGCAAAAGAGGAAATATATTTTACATATTTTTTATTGCTACAACTGAAAATACCAGTAATGAGGCAGTTTGTGGTGTGATTAAGGTAATTGGATCCTACATGGCCAGCTGTGCCATTCAAGTCTTGGACCCGGTAAATTGAGAAACACACCAGGTATTGTGTATGTATGCCCCAAATCTAACAGGATGGAGAAATGGAGAAGGGTTTGTGTCATGACCATTCTCCATGGGGAGTATTTTCTCACTACCCCCCATCTCTATCCAATGAGTGCCTGTACCATCTCGCAAGTTAGGGGAAAAAAACTGCCAATTGAGTACTGTTACTTTTGTAATACAGGCCTACTAATGAGAAGAAGGAAATTCTTTTGGCAGTAAGGAAGTTAACTTTCTTAATTGGCTAAAAGTTCGTAACTGCATCATCAAATCAATTGCAAATGTTTATCTGTTACACTGATTTCTAATGTGTTTTTGTTTTATCTTTTAAAATGTCTTCACAAAGGTAGTTTAAAATAAAAGTATGAGGGGGCTGGCAGGTGGCGTGGTGGTTAAGTGCGCTGGACTCCCACATGGCTGGCTGCGGTTAAGGTCCTGGACCTAGTGACTTGCTTTTTCTCCCTCTCCCTCTCCCTCTCTCTCTCCCTCTCCCTCTCTCTCTCCCTCTCCCTTTCACTCTGTCCCTGTCTGGTCAAATTAAAAAAAAAATAACTAAATAAGTAAAGTTGAATTAAATAATTATTTAAAAAAACACAAATATGAGTTCATGAGCATATGATTTTAATCGTATATATTTGCTAATTGGAATGTATTTATGGGATTCTGTTAGATTTTTTTTGTGATATTTACCTTTTAGCATCTCATAGCATTGCAGATAATTCTTTCCGATTGAAAGGTATCTGGAAGTTGCTAAGCCTCGTTTGTTTCTCATTTCTCAGGGATTACTGTCCTTCATTGTTTTGCACCCAGTATCTTGTAAGCTGGTGTTCCGTATACATTGTCTCTTTTTTGGCTGTTTTAGATAGGAGACTGAATTTTAGATCATTATGACCAGAGAATAATTTTTTCTTTCTTTTTTTTTTTTTAATTGCCAGAGAAAGGGAGAAAGCATCCCCCAATGGGTCATGGTCAGGCCGCCATCTCTTCTCCTTCTCTGCTTACCTGTCCTATTGGGACTTTGAACATGCATGCTCATGGGCCTGGTCTGTCTTTTAGGCTGAGACTAGATCTGCCGTTGGCCATGTGTAAGGTGGCTCCCTAACCACTAGACTTCAGGGCCAGCCAAGAAGTCTATTATCAATTTCTTTATAATGGCTTCACCGTGGGCTTTGCTGCTTTTTTCTCTTTTTCTCTTTCTTCTTTTTTAATTCCTAACCATAATCCTAGGGCTTTGCTGCTTTGGATCTGTCCTTGTGTCTACTGTAATTTTTCTCAAGAACAACTACTACAGTTTTTCAACAGATGTTCTTACGTTATTTCTTGCACTTGCAGTCTGGTTCCCTGATAGCCATAGAGTATCTATACACCATGATTGTCTTAGTTTCTTCCCTGCTTAGGCTCTTCCAGTAACTTCAGTCATGCTCACATAACACCCTCATCTTCTTCCTGACCTCCTTTGCCCTACCTTATCTTTTCGCTGCCAACCTCTTGACCCTGATCGTCTTTGTGCTCACTTTATTCCAGACATAGTTTTTCTTGTTGCCTTTATTGTTTTGTTTTTAAGGATTATTGTATTTAACTTTATTTATTTATTTATTTATTTGACCAGAAAGGGACACATAGAGAAGAGAGAGAGAGCGAGAGAGAGCGAGAGCGAGAAAGCAAGCAGCCAGGTCTGGGACTTGAACCGCTATCAACCATGAGGAAATCCAGTGCCCCTAACCACCACACCACCTGCCCGCCCCTCTCGTTACCTTTTTTTTTGGGGGGGGGGGGAGGTTTTTGCTATAGGGCGCGTGCGCTCACCAGACAGACAGAGAGAGAGACAGAGAGATAGAAAGCGAGAAATCACCCCCCAGGGGGGATGGTCACACCGCAATCCCTTCTCCTCCATTCTCCTCTTGGGATCTTGGGCACGCACGCACACGCGCCCGGCGTGAGTTCTAAGCCACCGGGTCTGGGACGCGAACCACGGTCGACTACATGGGAGTCCAGCGACATAGCCATTACGCTAACTGCTGGTTCCCTCTCGTTACCTTTTGAACACATAGAACCTACTGTACTCACGTCAAGGCTTTTCTCAGGTGCTATTCCCTGTGCCCCTGATCTCTACCCTTGATATTTGCATGGCTCGTTTCTCAGGTCTTCAGATCTCTCTGTTCAAAGGCTACTTTCTCTGAGTGCCATTCTGATCACCCCGTCTAAAATACTCCCTGTAATCCTACCTCTAGAAACTCTAATTGCAAGGAGCTAAACCACTTAGACCTTCAGAACCTGGGCATGACACAAGTGGTCCTCCAATTCCTATGGAATTGCTGTGACTTTCGTGTTTTTGAATGAATATTTAATAACTTTCTCAGTAGGCAGGAAGAAGGTGACCTGAATCCATGTCCCTAATCCTGACGTCCACACTGCTCACTCCCTGGAGAAACACAAGGAACAGTGTAAGTGCAGAGAGGGGACCAGGCAGGTGAGCTTAGTCTTGTGGGAGAGATACAGGCAGGCTCCATGCACCTTGTACTCTGTAGCAGAGAGAATCCCCTGTTTGGGGGCCTCTAAATTTGGGGTGAATATTAGACCTCAGGGCTTTTGTAGGATCAAAAATGCAGGTGTTTTTTGCATCCTGTGGTTGGGGCCGACAGTCCTGTTCCCAGGAGATCTGAAGCTGGACTGAAATGGTTGGTGGGCCAATCTGCTCCAGTCTGTATGGGAAGACCATCCCATCTTACTGCTCATGAAGAGAAGAACTACTTCTTCCCACCTGCTTCTTTGCACACCTGTCTTGCTTAGCTGTTGTGTAGGGGAAGAAGTCATGAGTGGCAGAGATTTGCCCCAGTCATTTAGGGAGACACCACAGAAAGACCAGGTGGATCTTATTGAGGCAGAACTAATGGAAGAGACAGAAAAGAATTTTAACCAGCACATAATGAAGACTTATAGACGGGCAGTTTTTTGGAAGTGTACAGAACTCAGACAGAATGACCTCTGCCAGGGATGGCATTGGTGCTTTGAAAGGCAGTATGAAAGAACATGTTGAACTGTACAAAGCCGATGAGAAGGACATGGGAAATTCGTGTGAAAACAATACAAAGGATGGAGCGTACGTCCAGGAGACCTCACTTTCAGAGTGCCAGAGATTTCTAAAAGGAAGAAGGGTGATCATAGCTACCACCTTCTGGTTGCATATGCTCTCTCTGATACTGTTCTCAAATAAGGGCAACCGCGACAAGGGCAAGGGCAAAGGCAAAAGGAACGATGACTATAGCAAATGAATGCTGCTGCCTTTTCTTTGTGTTTTGGAACCTGGAAAGCTAACAGATCAATGTTTACTAATTTATCAGAACAGACATGGCTGAGATCGCTTGTCTGTAAGGGGAAAGACCAATTTGAGACTCGGTTACTGGAGAGGTTGGGAATTGTTAATACCAGGTGCCTCTGAAGGCAGTGCTGAGAGGGAGACATCAGCTTCAAGATAAGAAGATGATGGGAAGTAGGCATGTAGATTTGATCATCCCCTACCCCCAAACATCTAGGGAACTCCTCTTTCACTGGAACAGGAGACTTGAAATGTATTTTATTTTTTTTCTTTAAATTTATTTTTTTTACATTAATTCACTATACATCATTACAGCATACAAATGAATTTTCCATCCAAAATACACTGTATATTGGCTCAATCAAGCACATCAACATGCATGTATTTGGCAAATAATTTTCCATTTCTTATGTCTTGTATACTCTGTTTTTTTGTTTTGCCATCCTTGATTCCCTATCCCTCACCCTCTGCCATGTCCCACCCTCCTCCTACATTGTCTCTGGTATCCATGGTTGCTTTCTATGCCTTCTCCCCACCCCCCATTTAATTGATTTGCTAATGAACTTAATTAGTCTAATTATTTCCAATAGCTAGCGCAGCTGATATATACCTATACATGAACCCAAGTCTGACTTTAGACATAAACGTCAGTGAGTAGAATGAACATACTATAAAGTAGTACCTAGCTGGGGCTATATAGCTTACTGCAGTCATCAAATAAGCATTTTTTTTTTTTTAATTTCGATACGAACAGTTTTACTGTTTTTTTTTTCTTCTGAAACTTTTTATTAATTACTTAACATTAATTCCCTGAGCATCATCACAACATACTAAATGTGGTTTCCCATCTAGAATAAACTGCATAGTGGCTTAATTATGCACGTTATCATCAATAATATTTCATTTCTACTTTCATATATATGTATATGTATATATATGTTTTTTACCCCATGTTTGACCCTCTGCCCTTTCCCACTCTTATTACACTATCTCTGCTATATACAGTTGTCTTCAATTCCTTTTCCCCCAACGTTTTGTTGATCACACAATATCATAAGTAATCTAACTACTTTCAATAGCGAGTTCAGCTGGTAATTTCAAGAATAGCAGTTTTGAACTGGTAATGATATTTCCTTGAAACTTAAAGCCTAGAAACCGGTTAGTATTCTGTTCAAATAGTAGGTACACGCACCTTTCGACAGCTCAAGACAGGACAAAAATCCTTTAAAACTGGACAACAAAGCTTAGAAGAAAAGCAGCAATATTTAGTCAAGTCACAGAATGTTGTTCCATCAGTTCAGTCTCATGTACTTAATCTTTCTTCTGTTGTGGTTCGATCTTCCAGATTGAATTCTGGGATATAATATTCATCTCCAAACATTGTCCCTGCAATTAAGTTGCCCATTTTCTTAGTTTTTGAACTCTCATTTTTGTGTCTGCATTTAATTTTACTGACATAGCACTCCCTTAAGAACTTCTTAGAGATCTGGTCTGGTGCTGGTAAATTCTTTCAGGTTTTGTTTATCTGGGAATGTTCGTATATTTTCTTCCCAAATGAATGATAATCTTGCTGGGTACAGTATTCTCGGTTGAAATTGCTTTTCCTTTAACACTTTGAATATATTTTCCCATTCTTTGCTCGCTTGTATTGTTTCCGATGAAAGATCTGCTGTTAGTCTGATGGGATACCCTTTGTAGGTAACTTGCTGTTTTTCTCTTGCCAATCTTAGTATCTTGTCTTTGTCTGTGGTTTTGGTCAATCTGGGTATAATGTGTCTTGGAGAAGCTCTTCTTGGGTTGATTCTATTTGGGGTCCTCTGTATTTCTTGGGACTGAATCTTTGAGTGCCTCTCTAGGTTTGGAAAGTTTTCTTGCCGGATCTCATGAAATAGATTATCAATGCCCTTATGAGTTTCTTCGCCTTCTGGGATCCTATTATCCGGATGTTTGGACGTTTGATGGTATCTAGTACTTCTCGTATATTAGTCTCAAATTTTTGGGCCATTTTCTCAGTCTCCATGGTGGATTTTTCTAGGCTAGCAATTTTCTCTTCTACGTCTGAGATTCTATTTTCTGTATGAGCTAGTCTGCTTTTAATACTTTCAAGGGAGATTTTGACTTCCTGTATTATAGCCTTCATCTCTAACAATTCACCTGATTCTTTTGTAAAGTGTGAAAGTCCTCTTTTAGATCTTGCCTGAATTTCCTCACCTCCTGGAACTCGACAACTTCTTTCTCCTTCCTCTTCAGCAGTTCCTTGTCTCTCTTCTCTTCCATCTCTGTTAGCTTTGCCATTATGAATGCTCTGAATTCTTTATCAGACATTTCCATGATTTCCATTGAACTGTGTGTAGATGAAGAGGAGTTATCCTTTTCCCTTGGAGGAGAGGTATTTTCCTGCTTTCCCATATTTCTTGTGGTCCTGCAGCGATTTCTAGTCATCTGGTTGATGGTCGGTTTCTTCCCAAACTTGGAAGTTCAATCTGAGTGTCGAGGAGTGTGCAGAAAAGGAAACAGAAAGAGAGAAACAACAGCAACAACAGCAAAAAACAAACAGGAAACAAAAAAAAAGAAGAAAAGAGGAAGATAAAAAACTTTTCATTAAAACTAAAAAAATTAATATTTAAAAAAATTTCAGTAAAAACCAAAAATTGGAAAACTGCGCGGTGCGCTTGCACGCTGCACAAAATTCTAAAAAGCAAAAATTAAAAAAAAGAGATAAGACAGAGACAGAGACAGGAGGCCTGAAAGGGGTCTTCTACCACGCGAGTTTTGTGTGCTGGAGCCCGAATTATCAGTGGGAAATCTTGATTCCTGTTTCCTCAAAATGGCTAGTTCGCAGGGTCCAGGAAGCTGTGTCTTGAAGAAGGCCTGTTCCCTTTGCCTCTGCACGCGAGTTTTGTGTGCTGGAGGCTGAATTATCAGTGGGAAATCTTGATTTCTGTTTCCCCAAAATGGCTAGTTCGCAGGGTCCATGAAGCTGTCTGAAATGTATTTTATATAGTGTGAGCTAGAAAGGTTGCAGATGTGTGATTTCCAGACACCGTTAAGAGGGGATGGGTGCCTTGTGAAAAGTCAGACGATTGAATGAAAGTCAGCTCATTCTGAAGGGTGAGGGCCTTGATCCCCTTCTTGCACTTCACTTACAGATTGTTGGTAGCCTGCCTTATTTACTGGCCAGAGTTTGGAGAGTCCTGTTAGGAAAGCTGACTAATCCCTGATAAAAGCCCCATAGGGGCTGATGTTTGGTGTCCCCTACTGCAGCCAATGAAAACTTGTCCCAGCTGTGGAGCCATCCATCATAAGCTCTATCCTGCACAGGAGCTTCTCACCACATACCAGTGGTTCATTTAAAAATACAGATGTCCCCCGACTTTACCATGGAGTCAAGTGCTGATAAAACTATTGTAAGTTGAAAATGTAAGTCAGAAATACTTTTAATATCCTGATAAACCCAGTGTAAAGTCAAAAACTTGTAAGTTCAGTTGACTTATGATAGGGTTACATCCTGATAAATCCATTATAATGTCAAAAAAGTATAAATTAAATCATTCTGGGTTGGGAGCCATCTGATGGACAACCTAGAATCACCAGGTATTTGAGGGAAGCCTCTGACATGGAGCACAGAATCACAGAAACTAATTCAGAAACAGAGGCAACAGTTATGAACAGTCAGTTCATGGAAAAAGGAATGCAGATGACTCTTAAACCTATGAGCGAATGCAAATATTCTTCATTATAAGGGAAATGCAAATTAAAAAAACTACACTGATGTATCACGTCTCACTTAAAAATAGGCAGTGCTTCACAGTGTATTCTCTTGGTGAGACTGAAAAAACTGGTTGGTAATCTTACACATTGTTGGTGGGGATCCAAATACTGTAATTCATGTGATGACAAATGGTAGTATCTGGACAAGCTACTTATTTATTTACCCTTTGACACAGCCATCTCACTTCTAGGATATTGTGTCCAAAGATGTATTAGCAAAGAAGTGAAATGACACATGAAGCATTATTTTTATTTATTTATTTTTGCCATAGTGCATATGCGCTCATCAGAGAGACAGAGAGCGGGAAAGTGAAGCTGGACATCCCTGGGGGGATGGCCATGCTGCAGTCCTTCCCATTCTCCTCGTGGGATTTTGGGCACTCATGTACAGGTGCCTGGCATGATTTTCAAGCTGCCAGGTCCAGGACTCAGCCATGTGAGAGTCCAGTGCCTTAACCACCATGCCACATGTTGTTGCTGAAGAGGCATTATTTGTTATTGCTAAATACCAAAAACTACCTTCATTTCCATCAGGGTGACACTGGCTGGAGAATTCTAATGATTCTTGCTTAATTTTCCATTCCTGCCATTGCAAATTACCACAAACAAAATAGTTCATGACAATGCCCATCTATTAATCTGACAGTTTTCATGGGTTAGGAGTCCGGGCTGGGTGTCACTGGATCCTCTGTTCACATTGCACAGACTTACAATCATGGTGCTGGCTGGGGCTGTGATTCTGATATGAGGACTGAGGTCCTCTCCCAGGCTCACTGGTTATTGGCAGAACTCATTTTCCTGTGCAGCTATAGGACTGAAGTCCCTATTTTGTTGCTGAATTTTGGCTGCAGTTCACTCTGAGCTTTAGAGGCTGTACTTTTTCATGGGTAGTTCATAGTATAACTGCTTTCTTTCTGGCTGGCAGCAAGATTATTTCTTATATCTTGAATCTTCCTCTGCTTCAAACATCTTTAACCTCCGTCTTTTGTCTTCAGTGAGAGAAAATGACTTTTACAGGTCTCAGCTGATTAAATTAGGCTCACCTAGATGACCTAAATATCTTAAGGTTAATTGAATTGGGACTTTAAATACATCTTCCAACTCTCTTAACAGTAGTACTGTTACTAGTAGTACTAATACAGGTTAGATGGTTAATATAGCCAGGGGAGGGGTGTCTTTAGCATTCTGTTGACAAGAATCACCAAAATGAGAGGCTATGAACCGTGAAAGGAACTAGGAAGATCTCTGTACACAGCTGTGAAGTTATCTAAAATATATATTGTTATTTTGGGGCCAGCTGTTAAAGCACTGGACTGCCACATGGCCAGCTACAGTTTGAGTCCTGGACCTGGTGGCTTGAAAGTCATACTGGGCACATACATGTTCTTGCCACAAATCCGGAGGGGATAATGGAGGAGAAGAGCTTATGGCGTGGCCATCCTCCCTGGCTGGTGACCTCTCACTTTTCCTCTCTCTCTCTCTTTCTCTCTCTCTCTCTCTGATGAGCACATGCACCCTATGGCAAAAAAGAAAAAAACAATTATTATTAACAATGTATTATCCTGAAAAAAGCAAGGAGCAGAGCAATATTCATAGTATACTACCTTCTGGGTAAGAAAGGGGTGAAAACTGAAAAGATATGGAAGAAAAAAGAATAAAAGATTGAATAAAAATGAACAAATATGAGTAGGAAGAGAATAGAGTACAGGGGTGAGATGAGCTGTATGTTCTGAATGTACTGCTTTTATGGTTTAGATTTCAGAGCTCTGTAAATGTTTTTTATAATTTGAAAACAAAAGTAAAAATTTCTAAAAATAGAAAACAACCTATATGTCAAGTTTGTTGTATAAGTCCACAGAGAAGAGATATTTGAAGTGTTTTTAATATCACAGTATTCAGGCAATATTGGGATAAATTGTAGGGACCAATAAATCCATAACATTAAGAATTTTTAAATTGTGTACAAGTTTTTTTTTCTCAGTCTTATCATTTGTATTGCTTTGAAATCACTCTTTATAATAATATAAAACTAACAATGATACTAATTTCAATAGGAATCAAGATTTTCTTTCTTTTTTTTTTCTTTTTTTTTTGGAGAGGTTTTTGCCATAGGGCATATGCGTTTGCCAGACAGACAGAGAGAGACAGAGAGATAGAAAGCGAGAAATCACCCCCTAGAGGGGATGGCCACGCCTCAATCCCTTCTCCTCCATTCAGGATCTTGGGATCTTGTGCACGCACGCACACGCGCCCGGTGTGAGTTTAAGCCACCGGGTCCGGGACTCGAACCATGTTCTACTACGTGGGAGTCCAGCGACATAGCCATTACTCTAACTGCGGTCCCAGAATCAAGATTTTCACCATAAAAAACCATAAAGCTATAAAATAAAAATTAAGTAAAATTCTGTCATCCTTCATTTGAATCAGAAGTCTTAGGACAAGGAATTGCATTTCATCTGTAGGTTGCTTGTAGTAGTACAGACTTTTTTTTTTTTTTTTTTGAGAGGTTTTTGCTGTAGGGCGCATGAGCTCACCAGAAAGGCAGAGAGAGACAGAGACAGAAAGTGAGAAATCACCCCCCAGCAGGGATGCCCACGTCGCAATCCCTTCTCCTCCATTCTCCTCTCGGGATCTTGGGCATGCACACATACACGCCCAGCCTGAGTTTTAAGCCACTGGGTCCGGGACTCGAACCGTGGTCGACTACATGGGAGTCTAGCTATGTAGCCATTATGCTAACTGCTGGTCCTGAGACATTTTGGTATTATCCTTTCATTCATGAACATGGGATGACTTTCCTTTTTTTCTTTTTCTTTATTCCCCGCCCCCCCACCTCCCCTGTTCTTTTTTTTTGGTGTCTCTCTTCCCTTCCAATTTTTTCATTTTTTTAACAGGGTTTTTTTTTTTTTTTTTTTTTTTTTTTTTTATATATATATTCTTGACTGGTTTTGACTTGCTAATATTTTGTTGAAGATTTTTGCATTTAAGTTCATGTGAGATATTGGTCTGTTGTTTGCTTGTTTCCTTTGTCCCTCCCTCCATTCTTTTCTCTAATCCTAGTATTAGTATACTAATTCGCTTTGTTCTTTTTGTAGTATCTCAAAGTAGAAACAGATTATTGATTTAAGAATTTTTTTTCTATAAAGGATCTCATTTCATAGTATCTAGTGCTATAGCTTTCTCTCAGCAATACTTTTACTGCTTTTATACAGGTCTTGATGTTATTTAAAAATTTTTATTCAATTCCACATATAAATATTTTTAATTTCACTAGAGGTCATGTATACTTGCTGAAGAGACAAAGAAAAAGGGAAGGAGAGAAGAACGGAGGGAGCGAGACCCCCCTCCTGCCTCCCTACCCCATCCCAGAGATGGCCATGGTGCAGTCTCTTTTCCTCCATTCTCCTCATGATGTTGGGCATGCATGCATATGTGTCGGCTGTGTTTTCCAGGCCACTGGGTCCAGGACTCAAACTGTACAGTTAGCCATGTGGGATCCAGGCACACCATACTATTGACTGGCCTCCTATATATCTTTAAAATATATATATATATATATATATATATATATATATATATATATATATATATACATACATATATATATATATATAAAATTGTTTATTTTATGTATTGTTATTATTTAAGTTTGCTATAGAGCACGAGTGGTCACCAGAGACAGACAGAGAGAGAGAGGGAAAGTGAGAAAGCAAGCCACCGGGTTTTGACTCGAAAGTGATCGTTCCATGGTTGGCCATATGGGAGTCCCATGACTAACTACCACACCACCTGCTGACGTATCTTTTCAATGTCCTTGAAACTTTTTGACTTTGAAATTTGCTCTTTCCTTTGAAACATTTTCTTCCAATGTATTTAGAAATACTATTTAATTTCCTCAGTTTAGAGATTTTTTTCGGTTGTCATTTTGTTAATGATTTCTAGTATGATTTTATTATAGTCAGAGAACATACTCTCTTTGAGTATGTTTTAAATTTGTTGAGATTTGTTTTATGGCTTAGTATGTGATCTGTCTTTGAGAATTGTCTTGTCCATGGACACTTGAGAAAGATTTATGTTCTGTTGCTTGTTGGGTAAATTATTCTTTGTATGTCACTTAGGGCCTATTGTTTCATTGTGTTGTTTCTTCTGAATTTTACCATTTATCTTTCTAATATGTCTATTGATTGCTAAAATTAAGGCATTGAAGTTAGCTGTTATAATTGTGATTTTTGTCTCTCTTTTCAATTTAAACATTTTTTTGCTTTATATATTTGTAGTCTCTATTGGTCGATATGTACATATTTAAGTTATTATGTCTTCTTGGTGTGTAGGTGGTTTTATCATTATGTAAATCTCTCTTTCCCTTTCTCTCTCTCTCTTTTTTTTTTTTTGGAGAGGTTTTCGCTATAGGGTGCGTGCGCTCGCCAGACAGAAAGAGAGAGACATAGAGACAGAAAGCGAGAAATCACCCCCCCAGAGGGGATGGTCATGCCGCAATCCCTTCTCCTCCATTCTCCTCTCGGGATCTTGGGCATGCACGCACACGCGCCCAGCGTGAGTTTTAAGCCACCAGGTCCAGGACGCGAACTGCGGTCGACTACATGGGAGTCCAGCGACATAGCCGTTACGCTAACTGCTGGTTCCTAATCTCTCTTTATCTTTAATCATTTTTGTTGCTCTGAGTTTTATTTCATCTAATATTACTATAGCCATCTCTGCCTCTCTTGTAAATATTCATTTTATACCTTTATCTATTTATTTTAAACCAACATATATCATTGCATATGAAATGAATTTCTTGTACATAGCATATTTTTGGATCATAATGTTGTATCTACTCTGTGAGTCTCTGTCTCTTAATTGGTATATTTGGAGCATTTACATTTGAAAGTAATTATTATTATTAAAAACATAATTACTTAATTATATTTATTATTATTATAATAAAAATTTGCTATAGCGCACGTGTGCTCACCAGAGAGAGAGGGAGACAAAAGTCTGGGGGTGGAGTAGTGAGAAAGCAAGCTGCCAGGTCTGGGACTTGAACTGTGGTTGCCAGTGTTGGAGTCTAGTGCCTTAACCACCATGCCACCTGAAGGTAATTATTGGTATGTTAGGGTTGAAGGATATTTTATTTTTTGTTCTTTTGTGTTTCTCTTTTGTTGTCTTCTTGTGGGTTATTTGAACATATTTAGAATTCCTTTATTTATCTTTCTTTTTTTTTTTTTTTTTTTTTTTTTTTGAGAGGTTTTTGCTATAGGGCGTGTGTGCTCACCAGAAAGACAGAGAGACAGAAAGCGAGAAATCACTCCCCAGGGGGGATGACTATGCCGCAATCCCTTCTCCCTTCTCCTCTTGGGATCTTGGGCATCCATGCACACACACTCAATGTGAGTTTAAGCCACCGTGTCCCGGTCTCGAACCATGGTCGACTACATAGAAGTGCAGTGACATAGCCATTACGCCAACTGCTGATCCCTAGAATTCCTTTATTTATCTATATGACTTTTTATGGTATTATTTTGCTAGCTTCCTTAGTGGTTGCTCTAAGTATTGCAATATACATTTGTAATTTATTACAAACTACTAGTCTCAAGGTTTTGAAAAACTTGATTTCTATTCACTCTTCTCACTTTTAAAATAGAATTATCTTGGGACCAGCAGTTGCTGTAATGGCTATGTTGCTGGACTCCCATGTGGTCGACCACGGTTTGAGTCCTGGACCTGGTGGCTTAAACTCATGCCAGGCACATGTGCGTGTGTGCCCAGGATCCCAAGAGGAGAATGGAGGAGAAGGGATTGTGGCGTAGCCATCCCCCCTGGAGGGTGATTTCTCACTTTCTGTCTCTCTGTCTCTCTCTGTCTTTCTGGTGAGCGCACGTGCCCTGTAGTGCCCTATACCTCTAAAATATATATATATATATATATATATATATATATATATATATATATATATATTTTAATTATCTTGAGACCAGCAGATGGTGTAGTGGTTATGTTGCTGGACTCCCACATGGCCAGCTGCAGTTCAAGTCCTGGGCCTGGTGGCTTGAAGCACACCGGGTGCATATTTGTGTGTGCCCAAGATCCTAGAAGGAGAATGGAGTAGAAGGCATTGCTGCGTGGCCATACCCCCTGGGAGGTGATTTCTCACTTTCTTTCTCATTGTCTCTGTCTCTGTCTGTCTCTCCAGCGAGCACATGCACCCTAAGGCAAAAACCTCAAAATAAGTAAATAAATAAATATGAAATACAATGATCTTAATTATGCTTTCTACTTCCATGGAATACTTCATCAAATGATATTATAATTCTTGCTTTAATCTTCAAATGTGATTTAAGTAATTCATTAGTAGATTATACTGTTAAATTTATCCTTAATTTTATCTACTCTGATGTTCTTTATTTTTTGGTGTTCTTAGTCTTCTGTTATCATTTTCTTTATGATTAAAGAAATACCTTTAGTCATTCCTAAAGTATAGGTTGGCTATATTTTAAAAAAACCCCAAAAGTGTTAATTTTCATTTATTTGAGAAGTCTTTTCCCCCTTTTATCCCTGAAGCATATTTTACTGTGGTTATATTATGGTTCTTTTTTGTGTGTGTGTTTAGTTTTTTTAAATGTTTTACTTACTTTTAGTTCCCATGGTTTCCAATCTGTTGTTCCTTTATGAGTAATGTGTGATTTCTTGCTGGCTTTTTTGAAGATATTTTGTCTTTAGGATTAGCAGATTTAATTGTATTGTATCTTTGGTGTGGGTTTGAGTTTATCCTATTTGGAGTTTGCCCAGTTGCTTGAATCTGTGGATTTGTATCTTTTGCTAATTTTTTTTTTCAGGTTTTTGCCATAGGGGGTGTGCACTCATCGGAGAGACGGAGAGAGAGAGACAGTGAGAGGGACTGTGAGAAATCACCCCTTGGGGGGATGGCCACACCGTGATTCCTTCTCCTCTATTCGTCTGGGAATTGGGGCACGCATGCACATGTGCATGGCATGATTTTCAAGCCACCAGGTCTAGGACTCAAACTGTACTTGGCCATATGGGAGTCCAGCTCTTTTTTAGGATATTTTTTCAATCCCATTCTCCCTCTTCTGCTCTTCTTGGGACTCTAATGATAGGAATGTAAAGTATTTTGCTATTATCCTACTGGTCTCTGAAATGTTATTTTCTCTCTCTCTCTCTCTTTTCGCTATAGGGCATGTACACTTGCCAGAACGGGAGAGTGAAATGGAAAAAGAGAGACAGACAGACAAACAGTGAGGGATAGAAGAAAGCATCACCTGAGGGAATTGTCATTCTACTATCCCTTCTCCTCTGTCTCTTCCTCTTGTTGAGATTTTGGGCATGCATGCACTCCATTCAAATACTCCATTCTCTGTGTGTTTCTCAAGTTGCCAACTCCAGGACTTGAACCACTTAGTCAACCGCATGAGATCTGGCTGGCTTTACCACCAAACACAGAGCTGGCACTTTTTCTCTTTTTTTTGTTTTTTAAGACTGAGTTGGGGCCAACAGATGGCATGGTGATTATGTCACTGGATTCCCACATGGTCAACCACTGTTTGAGTTCCAGACCTGGTGGCTTGAAAATCATGCTGGGTGCATGTGCGTGTGTGCTCAGGATCCCAGGAAGAGAGTCGAGGAGAAGGGATTGATTGTGGTGTGGCCATTTCCCAGGGAGTGATTTCTTACTCTCCCTTTCTTTGTCTCTGCCTCCCTCTTTGGCGAGTGCACAGACCCTATGGCAAAACTTTGTATGTATGTATGTATGTATGTATGTATGTATGTATATATAAAGACTGGGTGTTGCCCTGTTACAGTTCTTCTGCCTCAGCCTCCCAGCTGGGACTGTAGGTGTGCATCACTACTCCTGGTTATTTTTGGTTAGAGCTCTGCTGTGCTGCCTAGGCCATCCCTCAGCTCGTGATCCTACTGCCTCAGCTTCCTGGAGCTGGTGGGTTAGGCACATGCCACTGCACCTGGCCTTTAGGTTGGACCAGTAGTTGAACCTGGGCCTCTCATGGAGTCCCGGCCTGCTGCACACTACTGAGACACTGTGCTCCATGTCTTAGCAATGCCCGCCCTACTCAGGCAACACGGGCATGCATACATACATAAATACATACAAACAAACACACAAACACACACTCCTTGTCTGCACTTGCACATACCTCCTAACTGGCACATTGGTGTTGGCCACTTGCTTCTCTGGGGTGGGGGATGAGATGAACCATCAACTTTCTGATCAACCCCACCAAAAATGTAGAGGAGGGAGAGGGAGAGCATTGTGGGTGGGTTGCTATTGGTGTGTTGCCTGAGCAGGGCAGGCATTGCTAAACATTTCTTATGTTAGTCCATCTTTTTACTGGTCCTTTGGGTAGGAGAAACAGGCTTTCCTCGGGTCTTTTGGGGAGATTCTGGATTGGAGACTTCTGTAGCATCTTGGTGGGATTATATGAGAAGCAGTAAGGAAATGAAGGAGACCCTTTGCCACATGGTTCTTCAAATACTCCATCCTCTAGGTTGTTCAGCTTCTCGTTTCTGCCTTTGATTCTATGTTTGCTTTTTGTACTGTGTCCAGGAAGTTTTAGTTAGATGGAGGACCTTGGAAGACTGAGACGATTCTAGCCTGGCAGAAGTGGAAATCCAGGGTCATTTTTAAACATTGCTTATGGAAATGTGAGTTGCTACAACTTTTTGGAAAGTAATACAGACCAGTATCCATTGCTTTCATTCTAACAGGGCTGCACTTGGTGTTTATCTGCCAAAAATAAAAATATGAGCTATTCAGGATATATGTAATGCTGCATTATTTCTAGTGATGACTACCCAGACAAAAATATCCATTAGGTATTGTACTTCTTCAACAAATGATGATGTTATGTAATATAAATGATTCATTTTGCTACCTTGACGGATGTTCATTAGGTATAGATAATTTAAAAAACAAAAGGGAAGAGTTATATCTATTATGTAGATATTTTTATAAAGCAACAACCAAAAATGACAAAACCTCTATTTGCATATATTTGTATGAAAATTTATAAGAAACAACACAGGTGTAGGAGAGTAATACCAAATTGGTTACATGAGGAGGGTAGGATAGGGAGATTATTTTTTATCTCTATTTATTTTTATTTTTAGTGTTTTGTTATAATAAGTATGTTTCACATTTGTAATAAAAAAATCAGCTAATGATAATAAAGGAAGAGCTAAAGGAAATGTTAGTAATAGGTACCAGTTTTAGAGGATTAAGTGAATCCATAAAGCAGTGAAAGCTCAAGTTATTTGAGTCCTTAGATTAAATTTATTAATGCAAATTATTCTTAGAAACAGATAGACAGTATAGACTATGGGAAGTGGTTGGTATTTGTTTCTTTGTGCTTTGCAGCCCAGGTATTATATTAGTGTGCAGATAAAATGCAATGTTGAATATAAAGATATGCAAAAGAGAGGCAGCCTTCAGGCTAGAGAGATGTTAAAATTCTCTGTGATGAGTTTATATGGAAAAGCTTTCTCCCTTCCTTACCGATCCCTTGAAACTCCACTAGCAGCTGGAGTTCTGAGCGAATCATGAAGCTGCCCATCTGCTTGAGAGCCAAAGCCTCACATCAGGAGCTGCGATAACCTTCGCTAAGTTATGCAGATATTTTTTCCTGCTTACCATCATCACCTTCAGCCTTTTATGGATTAGATTTCAGCACATTTTCTGTGTCAGCTCTGAATCTATCTAGCATGAGACAGGCAGTGAAATTGAGCTGTCAGGATCGGATAAAAATGATCTGATAGCCCCAAATGGCCACCTATTTCTCCAAATGGCTCCATACTAAGATTGAATATGACAGGTGATAAAGAAGAGCCTATGTGTCTCTAGAACTGATAACCCTTTCAGAGGAAGAATGGTCTTATAAGTTCATTGCATAGGTTTGCTGTGAGCCTGAAAAGTCAGAGTCTCTCGATGAACCATGTTTTTTTCCTTTTTAAACTTTCCTGTGGCGTTGTTATTAATATGTTAATCAGCAAAATAAGAAAGTCTACTTTGATCTTGAATTAAAATTTTTTGAAGAAGTATTTACTCTGGATAATTGGTTAAGTGTGTAGGAAAAATTATTTTTTTCAGCTTTCACCATACAAAGGTAAATTCCAAATGGATCAAAGAATTATATACCAGAAAGAAACCGTAAATAGCTGGAAAAAATATGTTTAAATATGGGCAAGGAAAGTTTTTCTCAGAAGAGAATCAATGAAAGAAACCATTAAAGGCAATATTGATAGTTTGGCTACATATAAATTAGAAACTTTTCTATCTCCCCAAATCATAATTAAAATATATCAGGTGATTGGGAAAGTCATGATGAATTTTTGTATAGAAAAATATGTCATGACTTTCCTGACATCCCAATATATGCCAACAAAGTCTGTATATTTTTGCATCATGTTTTCCAGTTAATCTGTATACTGTAAAGAGATCCCCGACAGTATGAATATTCAGTTTTGGTAACCAAATACTATTTCTACCCATCACATTTTAAACTATGAAAAAAACTACCAATGTCTTCTCCAGACAGAAGGACAACTTAATTTTTATAATGTGTATGCTGAAGCCCTGTAATATTCATAGTCTCGTGCTATAAATATACTTGAACCACAGGTTCATACTTTTTTTTTTTTAGGAATATAAGGTACCTGCAAGATCTGAATCCTCGATAAACCTGCCTTTTTTTGGTAGCTGAGGTTTCCACTGACCTTGGCTGTTAGACACGGCAAGACTCCTGGGTTCTAGTTGCCCCATCTGCACTGTTTACATGTTTTTTCTTGGAATCCCATCACTCACTCTAGCCAGCAGGGATACCTTTTTCAGGCTCCAGAATGACCTTTTAGTTTAATGGACTCATTGTAGCCTCTGGTGGAAACTTCCCTGCCTTGTAACCAATCCAGCAGAGCTCAAAGTCATGGAGACTGAAAGCAACAAGTGAGAGAAGGGCTTTCCTACATCCACCCCTCGATTCCCAGGTCAGTATGTGTTGACTGTGGGAGAGACGATAGCATACACTTTGGCTACTGACTCAGCACATATACTTTATGCTGTAAGGTAGAGCCATTGTTTTTTTAGCTGGCAGCATGACTGATTTTGAGTAGGCTGTTCCTTTTTTCTGTCAAGTCATACTTCTCAGCAATAGGGTGAATTGTAAGGGTTGAGCCTATTACATTTCTTTTGCTATTAGTAAGTTCTTGGACCAGATACATCATTATAATGATTACCATGATGGTGTGGTATTTTGTAAGTCTATGCTTAGTGGTGCCAACTGAAGCTATTGGGCAGGAGCATTAAATTCATACCTAGGATGTATACGCGGGGACTTCAAAAAGTTCATGGAAAAATAGAATTAAAATATGAGTTTACTTTGGTCTAAAAAAGGTGAAATCTATGCTTAGGTGTTTCTTTTTCTTCTCCTTTCTTTTAAAAAAATTTGCCAGAGGGCATATGTGTTCGCTGAAGAGAGACTCAGAGAGAGAGCAAGCGCGCGCACTCTCCACAGGACATGTTGCTATTTCTTCTCCTCCATTTCTCCCTCCTTTGAGGATTTTGGGCATGCATTCATGCCTGGTATGTTTCTCAAGCTTCAGCATCTGGGACTTGAAACGTGCCTTCAGCCATGTGGAATCCAGCTGCCTTCGCCATCACACCACTGGTTGTCCCTCCTTTTCTTTTCTTTTGTTTAATTGCCAAAGAGAAACAGAGGGAAGGGGAGAGAGCATCCCCCATGGGTGTGGTCATACTGCACTTCCTCCTCTGTTTCTCCATCCATTAGGATTTGGGACTTGCACATTCATGCACCTAATATGGTTTTCAAGCTGGGGCTGGGACTTAAATTGTGCTTGACCATGTGGGATCCAGCTTTCTTAACCACTGTCCCACAGGGCCAGCCCCTTAGTTGTTTCATAATACTCCATTTCCATGAATTTTGAAGCCCCCTCATATTTATTCTAGTGAGTATAGGTTTCTGCCCTTTCTATACCAACTTGTTACTAGGTGACTGACTGCTCTCTCCAGGAAATAGGAACAAACTGAGGTCTCAAAATTGTTTTTTGTATCTGTTGGCTGAGTGCTAAT
Source organism: Tupaia tana (assembly GCA_026018925.1). Classification (NCBI taxonomy): domain Eukaryota; kingdom Metazoa; phylum Chordata; class Mammalia; order Scandentia; family Tupaiidae; genus Tupaia; species Tupaia tana. The sequence goes on along the minus strand of JAKSZU010000027.1, from coordinate 24,383,285 downwards.
ATACAGGTAATCAATAATTTGGAGCATTCCTTCTACTGAACCCTTACGTGGTCTGTGTCTTTGCCACTTTTGTATATGGGCTCACTGAGCAAGCCTTGAGTCTACTAGAGAAGGAACTGCAGAACATGTTATTTTGTCTGCTTGATTCTTGGCAAGCTCCTTTGAAGTGATACACAGTTGTTTTCATGCTTTGTACTTATTCTGAGAGGTCTCTCTTTCCCAGAACTTCTTGTCACCAGTATTCAAATCTCATTCTTTCCACATTCCTGACCATGCTGTTAAGTGTTAAGCAGTGCCCCTGATTCAGCATGCTCCTGCACATCTGACTGTATCTCAGCTTAAACATGGGGTACGACAAAATGTATTATTTGAAGTTCTCACTAGGAGGATGTCTTTTTCTGGGGGCACTACTGATTAGTTTGTTATAGGGAGTGTATGCTTGTTGGAGGTGTGGGGGTGGTTGAGAAATCATTCCCCAGGGAAATTGGCCACTCCACAATCCCTTCTCCTCTGTGCACTTCTTGGGATTTTGGACATGCATGCACGTGTGCCTGGCATGTTTTTCAAGCTGCCAGGTCGAGGATTCAAACCATGAAGTTGGCCTTAACCTCCATGGCACTGGCTAGCCCACTACTGATTAGTTTTGTAATGTAGCAGCCCCTTCCGGTTGTTGCCAGCATATTGTACTGAATCACACTCTGTGGTTTTTTCTTTTCACCTGCAGATTTTTTTATCGTTATTCATACATTAAATCGTTATACATAATTTAGATTGTGAAGAGACTTTATCCAGCTGATATACACCTCAGTCCAGCTTAGTTGAGACCACCATACACAGCCTCGTCAACAGATAATAAACCTTATCTGTGTCCCACAAGTGTCTTCCCTCTCCATTTCCTCCCCAAATTTCCTATGTTCTTCCCCTGCCACACTCTCTTTCCACTTTGTCTCTAGTGTCCATTTCAATTTTTAATTGAAATACTTTTATGTTCTTCAGTCTTTCTGTCTCTACCATATAGTGTGGCCAGTCAGTATATGTTAAGTGGAGACCATACAATCTCTCTCTTTCATAGCCTGACTTGCTTCACTCAGCAACAAATCTTCCGTATTTATCCACTTTCTATGAAATTCCAGGGCCTTGTTTTTTATGGCTGAATAGTATTCCATGGAGTAAATGTGCCACACTTTTTCAGTCCATTCATCCATTTGTGGACATTTGGGTTGGTTCCATGTCTTAGCAATCGTGAATAATGCTGCAGTGAAAATAGCTGTGCAAGCGCTTTTCAGACTGAGTGCTCTCCTGTCCTTTGGGTAGATACCCAGGAGTGGAATTTCTGGATCATATGGTAGTTCTATTTGAAAGTCTTTAAGGAACCTCCATATTGTTCTCCACAGTAGCTGGACCAATTTACATTCTCATCAACAGTGTAGGAGTGTCCCCCTTTCACCATATCCCCTCCAGCACTTATCATCATCATCATCATTATTATTATTATTATTATTATTATTATTTTTAATCTTCGCCATGTTGTCTGGGGTTAGTTGGTATATCATTGTGGTTTCGATTTGCATCTTCCTTACAATGAGGGATGTTGAGCATTTTATCATATGCTTTTTGGCTGTCCGTATATCTTCCTTAGAGAGTTGTTTATCCAGCTCATTTTCCCATCTTTTTAATTGGGTTAATTGTTACCGTTTTCTTCTGAATAGGCTGCTCGAGTTCCCTGTGTATTCTGGTTATCAGTCCCTTATCTGAGGCACAATTAACAAGAATTCTCTCCTATTCTGAGGGTTGTTGATTCACACTAATTACAGTGTCCTTTGGGTGCAGAAACTTCTTAATCTGATGTAATCCCACCTGTCTATCTTGGGGATTATTGCCTGTGCTTTAGGGGTCTTGCATAAGAAGTTTTTGCCTACCCAAATGTCTCTCAAAGTTTTCCCAGTGTTTTCCACTAGCAGGTATTTTTAATTATTTTTTAGAGGAGAGTTTTTTTGCTATATGGAACGTGCGTTCACCAGAGAGACAGATAGAAAGGGAGAAATCACCCCCCAGGGGGGATGGCCTTGCTGCAATCCCTTCTCCTCCATTCTCCTCTAGGGATCTTGGGCACACACACACATGCACCTGGTGTGAGTTAAAGCTACTCGGTCCGGGACTCGAACCACGGTCAACTACATGGGAGTCCAGCGACAACCTTTATGCTAACTGCTGGTATTTCCACCAGCAGTTTTATAGTTTGCTGTCTTAGGTTTAGATCTTTGATCCACTTTGAGTTGATCTTCGTTAATGGTGACAGATAGGGGTTCAGATTCATCTTTCTGTCGGTGGATACCTGGTTTTTCCAACACCATTTGCTAAAGAGGTTTCCTTTTTCCCACTGGATTTACTGGTACCCTTTGTCAAAGATGAGTTGGCTGTATGTTTTGGCATTTATTTCTGGATTCTCTACTCTGTTCCATTGGTCCTCATGTCTGTTTTTGTGCCAATACCATGCTGTTTTAGTTATTTTGTTACAGCTTTGTAATATATTTTGAGATCAGGAAGTGAGATGCTACCTACTCCAGTCTTCTTGCGCCGGATGGCTTTAGCAAAACGAGGCCTTTTATGGCTCCAGACAAATTCTATGATTGTCTTTTCTAGATCTGTGAAGAATGTCTCTTGTAATTTTATAGGGATTGCATTAAACATGTAGATTAATTTGGGTAGGATTGCCATTTTTATTATATTGATTCTGCCAATCCAGGAACATGGGATGTCCTTCCACTTTTTAGTGTCCTTTACAATTTCCTTTTTAAGGTTTTCATAGTTTTCCTTATAAAGGTCTTTGACTTCCTTCGTTAGTTTTATTCCTAGGCATCTTACACTTCTTGTGGCTATGGTAAATGGAATTACATTCTTCAGTTCTGTCTCTGTCTGCTTGTTGTTTGTATATAGAAATGCTATAGATTTTTGTAAGTTAATTTTGCATCCTGCCACTTTACGCATTTATTACTTTGAGAAGTTTTTTCATGGATACTATTGAGTCTTCTATGTATCCAATCATGTCATCTGCAAACAGAGATAATCTCAGCTCTTCTTTCCCTATTGGAATACCTTTTATTTCCTTCTCTTGTCTGATCACGTTGGCTAGAACTTGCAGTACTATACTGAATAGGAGCGGAGAAAGTGGGCAGACTTGTCTTGTACCCATTTTTAGTGGAAAAGCTTTCAGCCTTTCTCCATTCAGTATAATGTTAGCTGTAGGTTTTTCATAAACGGCTTTTATTATGCTGAGAAACGGTCCTTTTATGCCAATTTTACTGAGAGTCTTGATCATAAAGGCATATTGTATTTTGTTGAATGCTTTTTCAGCATCAATTGAAATGAGCATATGGTTTTTATCTTTCTTTCTTTTTATGTGGTATATTACATTTATGGGTTTGCATATGTTGAACCACCCTTGCATTCCTAAAATAAAGCCAACCTGGTCATGATGAATAACTCTATTTATGTGCTGTTGAATATGGTTAGCAAGTATCTTGTTGAGAATTTTTGCATCTATATTCATCAGAGATATAGGTCTGTAGTTTTACTTTTTTGTCATATCCTTATTTGTTTTGGGAATGAGGGTAATGGAGACTTCATAGAATTAATTGGGAAGGGTTCCTTCTTTAGGGATCTCTAGAAACAGTGTGAGAAGAATGGGGGTCACCTCTTCTTTAAAAGTTTTTTAAAATTTGGCAATGACATCATCAGAGCCTGGACTTTTCTTTGTTGAGAGTTTATTTATTACTGATTCAATCTCATTGGTTGTTATGGGTCTATTCAGACTTTCTATGTCCTTCTGAGTCAATCTTGGTAGATTATATGTGTCCAGGAATTTGTCCATCTCATCCAGGTTTTCTTCTTTGTTGGCATAGAGTCACTGATAATATCCTCTAATGAAGCTCTGTATTTCTGTTATGTCTGTTGTAATGTTGCCTGATTCTTTGTGGATTTGACTTACCTGGTTCCTTTCTCTCTTAATTATTCTGGCAAATGGTGTGTCAATCTTGTTTATCTTTTCGAAGAACCAGCTTTTGCTTTCATTTATTTCCTGTATAGTTTGCTTATTTTCTATTTCATTTATTTCTGCTCCAATCTTTATTATTTCTTTTCTCCTGGCATTTTTTCGATTTTTTTTTTTGTTGTTGTTCTCTTTCTAGTTCACTGAGGCATGATGTTTAGGTTGTCCTTTTGCCACTTTTCCATCTTTTTCTTGTGCACACTAATTGTTATGAAATTCTCTCTTATGACTGGTTTTGCAGTGTCCCATGGATTATGGAAACTTGTGTACTCATTATCATTAGTTTCCATGAATCTTTTGATTTCCATCTTAATCTCTACAGTAGTGATGAAGTAATTCAGAAGTAGGTTATTTAGTTTCTATGTATTTGTATATTTTCAAGGGCTTTTCCTGAGATTATTATCATATTTAATTCCATCATGGTTGGAGAAGATGCTGGATATAGTTTCTGTGCCTTTGAATCTGTAAAGGCTGGTTTTGTACCCTATCATATGATCAATCTTTGAGAAAGTACCATGCAGGACTGAGAAAAATGTGTATTTGTGGAGTTTTTTTTTGGGGGGGAGAGGGTGGAAAGTTCTATAAATGTCTGTCAAGTCCATCTGATTTATGTTATCATTTAGGTCCTTAATCTCTTTGCTTATTTTTTGTCTCATTGACCTATCTAAAGGAGATAATGGGGTGTTGAGATCTTCAACAATTATAGTCTTACAGTCTGTCTCTCCTTTTAGATCTACCAGTCTTTCCATTATGTATTTGGGTGCTCCTGAGTTTGGTGCATAGGTATTTATAAGTGTTATATCTTCTTGGTGAATTAGCCCTTTTATTACTATATAATGCCCTTCTTTGTCTTTTCTTACGGTTTTTGTCTTAATGACTATTTTGTCCGAAATCAGTATAGCGACTCCCGCTCCGTTTTGGTTTCCAGTTACATGGAATACCTTTCTCCAGCCCTTCACTTATAGTCTATGTATGTCTTTATCCATGAGGTAGGTTTCTTATAGGAAGCAGATGGAGGGTTTCTGATTTTCAATCCATTCAGCCAGTGTGTGTCTCTTGATTGGAGAATTTAATCCATTGACATTCAATGTTATTTTAGATATTTCCAGACTTGTCCCTACCTTTAAGTTAGCCATATTCCTGGTTGTTTTTTGTTCTCTTATTGATGTCTGTTTGACTAACTACTCCTTTCAGAATTTCTTGAAGAGCCGGTGTAGTAAATTCTATCAGGTTTTGTTTATCTGAGAACATGTTTATTTTCTTTTCCCATATGAAGGATAATCTTGCTAGTATAATATTCTTGGTAGAAATTGTTTTTCATTTAACACTTTGAATATTTTTCCCCATTCTTTCCTTGCTTGCATTGTTTCCAAAGAGAGGTCTGGTGTTAGCCTGATGGGATAGCCTTTGTAAGTGATTTGATGTTTCTCTCTTGCCCATCTTAGTATCTTGTCTTTGTCATTTTGGTCAATCTAGGTATAATGTGGCATGGAGAGGATCTTCTTGAATCAATTCTACTTGGGGTTCTTTGTATTTCTTGGGTCTGGATGTTTGAGTGCCTCTCTAGACTTGGAAAATTTTCTTCTAGGATTTCATGGAATAGATTATCAATACCCTTATTTAATTTTATTTTATTATTTTTTTAATTTACACTTTTAAATACATTCAATAACATTATTTAGCTTACAAGGTGATCATTTCAATACGTGAACATTTCTCCTCAGTTCAGTTGATCAAAATATAACAACACTACCTCTCTGTCTCAACAATGCTGTCTCCGTATCCCTCCTCCAAATGTTTTTCCCCAGGCCCCACTCCTCCACACACACCACATCTGGCATTCACACCCATCTCTTGTATTTGTGCATCCTTTAGCCCGTCAGTTTCTGTTATAGAGCGTGGACACTTGGTATATATTAAGTGGGGACATACAGTGTTTCTCCTTCATAGCCTGGCTTGCTTCACTCAGCAGTAAATCTTCCATATTCTTCCACTTTCTGTCAAAAGCCCAGGGTTTTGTTGTTTTTAATGGCTGAATAGTATTCCATAGAGTATATGTGCCACAGTTTTTCAATCCATTTATCCGTACGGGGGCATTTGGGTTGGTTCCATGTCTTAGCAATCGTGAAAAGTGCCGCAATAAACATCGATGTGCAAACACTTTTCCAATGAAGAATTCTTCTGTCCTTTGGGTAGATGCCAAGGAATGGGATTGCTGGATCATATGGCAGTTCTATTTGTAGACTTTTGAGGAATCTCCAAATTGTTCTCCATAGTGGTTGGACTAATTTACATTCCCACCAGCAATGTAAGAGAGTTCCCCTTTCACCACACCCCCGCCAACACTTATCATTTTTCTTTTTTTTTAAATCTTAGCTATTCTGACTGGGGTTAGGTGGTATCTCATTGTTGTTTTGGAGATTCCTCAAAAATCTACAAATAGATCTACCATATGATCCAGCAATCCCACTCCTCAGTATCTACCCAAAGGACAGAAGAATTCTTCATTGGAAAAGTGCTTGCACGTCGATGTTTATTGAGGCACTATTCATGATTGCTAAGACATGGAACCAACCCAAATGCCCCCATATGGAGGAATGGATTGAAAAACTGTGGCACATATACTCTATGGAATACTACTCAGCCATAAAAACCAACAAAATCCTGGCTTTTGACAGAAAGTGGAAGAATATGGAAGATTTACTGCTGAGTGAAGCAAGCCAGGCTATGAAGGAGAGACATTGTATGTCCACACTTAACATATACCGAATGTCTGCACTCTATGACTGAAACTGATTGACTGACGGTTGAACAAACACAAGAGATGGGTGTGAATGTCAGGTGAGGTGTATGTGGAGGAGTGGGGCCTATCGAAGGACGTTTGGAGAAGGGATACGGAGGTAGAGCACTGACGGGATGGGGAGGTGTGGTGTTTCCGGTTGAAGATATTTTGATCAACAGGACTGGGGAGAAATGTTCACATATTGAAATGCTCACATTGTAAGCTAAACAATGTGATTGAATGTATATACAAAAATAAACAAATTAATTAAAAAAAGAGCAGATGAGGGAAGCATAAAGGTAGATGTGTGTGGAAGGAGGATTCCTGTGATGAGAGTAAGAAAATTGGGGTCAGATCACTGAGAATGAATCACAAAGACAAATGGAGAGAAATGTTTGGGAAACAAGGAAGTCTTGGGAGAAATATCCTATTATAGATATTTGGGGAGGGAGGAGAAGAATGGATCTTGTTCATTTGTAGTTTACTTGGATTAGTGTTCAGAGTATTGATCTTGGTAAACTTGATACTCTTGTGGAACTCTAAGAAACAGCATTCATAGTTTTGCTGTTGAACAGTTGTAATGTGTTAATGGACACTGTGCTCAAATATTCCCACATCTTGTCTCTTTCATAGAATGTGTATTCTTTTAGTAAATAATGTTCCCTTGTCAGTAAAGTCAATTTATTCTCCTGTAGGCTGTGAAAACACATCTTGTAATAGGGAGGCATCCGGGAGAGCATGAAGAAACGGAGCATCAGTCTAGAGTTTGTTTTATATTGTTATGAGTCCCATCAGTCTTTTATTTTTCCCAGCAGATGTAATAGATTTTTTAAAATGTGTAATAGTGTGTACTAGTGTCTGAAAATGATTTGAATAGTTTTTGCCTGAAGGAAAATATATTTCAAACCGTGGTAATTAAGCAACACATTATTAACTTTTATAATAGACTATTTAAATTTTAGAGAAAAATGGATTCCTTATAGACAAGCATGAATTTGCTTTTTTTTATACTCTATAAATTTTGGGGGAATTTCTTTCATATTCCCTGACTGCCAAAAGAGAAACATTTCTATTTTAATCTGTTCTGTTTCTGAGATACCTGTTGTTGATATGAGGGATTTCCTGAAAAAGAGAAAGAAACCCATTTTTGAATCATCTCAATCCTTTTCTAGATTAAGGTGATCCAGATTTATTGTGCCTGAGCTATTTTCCAGAGGCAAATATAAATCCTATCTAGAGAAATCTAATGTTAGGTCACAAAATCTCTCATTTTCATGTATACAGTTTAACACTCAATAGAAAGTAATCAGGCTTGGGACCAGCAAGTGGTGTAATGGTTATGCCATGTAGTTAACCATGGTTCGAGTCCCACACCCGGTGGCTTAAAACTCAGGCTGAGCATGTGTGTGTGCATACCCAAAATCCCAGAGGAGAATGAGGAGAATGAAAGAGAAGGGATTGCAGTGTGGCCATCCCCCCAGGGAGTGATTTCTTGCTTTCTGTCTCTCTCTGTCTCTTGGGCAAGGGCATGTGCCCTATAGCAAAAATCTCTCAAAAAAAGGGAAAGTAATCAGGCTTATGAGGTGATCAGATTATGTAATAAACAAAAAAACTAAGGTAAATAAGAGATAATGCATAATGGAGTTATCAGATACGGATTCTAAAATAGTTATGATTGGCCCAGCAGCGGTAGCACTACTAAGATGTTGTGTTCCGTTAGGCTGGGACCACGTGGGAGTCCTGGATTCCTTTCCTCATCCCACCTACAGACTGGGAGGTGGTTGTGTGTGCCTGTTACCCAGCAACTCTGGAGACTGAAGCAGGATGTTTGTGAGCCAGAAGCTTGCCTGAGCAACATAGTGAGACCTGAGCAAATAAAAATAAAATGAGCCAGGCATGCTGGCACGTGCCTGGGAGACTGAGGCAGTTGGCCCTGTCTTTAAAACAGCAACAACCATATTATAAAAAGTTGTCATTAGTATATTAAGGAAGACAAGCAGTTGGCATAACGGTTATGTCTCTGGACTCCCACGTAGTCGACCACAGTTCAAGTCTCAGACCAGTGGTCGGCTTAAAAATCACATCACGCCAGGCACATATGCTTGTGTGCCCAAGATCCTGAGAGGAGAATGGAGGTGAAGGGATTTTGGCATGGCCATCTCCTGTGGGGGATGATTTCCCATTTTTTTTCTCTTTGTCTCTCCGGTGAGCACATCTGCCCTGTAGCAAAAATCTCTCTAAAAAAAATAAATACACACACACACACACGTATGTATTATTATATATATTTTCTTTCAACAAATTTGAAGGTTGTGGGTTTCACTAGAGTATTTTTTTTTTTTTTTGAGAGGTTTTCGCTATAGGGCGCGTGCGCTTGCCAGACAGAGAGAGACATAGAGACAGAAAGCGAGAAATCACCCCCCGGGGGGATGGTCACGCTGCAATCCCTTCTCCTCCATTCTCCTCTCGGGATCTTGGGCATGCACGCACACGCGCCCGGTGTGAGTTTTAAGCCACCGGGTCCGGGATGCGAACCACGGTTGACTGCGTAGGAGTCCAGCGACATAGCCATTACGCTAACTGCTGGTTCCCTCACTAGAGTATTATATCTATAAAAATAAATCAAATTGGGGCCAGCAAGTGGTGTGGTGACTAGGGTACTGTACTCCCACGTGGCTGACTTGTTCGAGTACACCAGACTTGGCAGCTTGAGAATCATGCCGGGTGCATTTGCGTGCATGCCCAAAATTCCAAGAAGAGAATGGATTGTGGTTTAACTACCTCCCCTCCGGGGGGTGATTTCTCATGTTCCCTCTCACTGTCCCTCTCTTTCTCTCTGGTGAGCATGCTAAAAGAAAAAAAAAAAAAAAGAATCAAACGGACTTTCTACAACTGATAAGTACAGTGACTGAAAAAAAAAGAACTCAGTGTATTGGGTGAACAGCAGATTAGACTTAGATGAATAAAGATTAATATGCTAGACATTCCTGTAATCAGCACAGAAAGACAGGATGGAAAACATGGAGAAGAGCAGCGGGGGGTGTGAGGGAATGGTGGGAAAATCGTAATTTTTACAGTAAATGGTGCTGGATCATTTCGACATCAATATAGAAAAATAATCTCAACCCCTAAGTTATATGGTACAAGAAAATCAATTCAGGTAGATAGTGTGTGTAAATGTGAAAATGGGCTGGGCCTAATGACTTAGTGATTAAGAGAACTAGGTTCCGCATGGCCCTCTGTGCTTTGAATCCCAGCCCCGGCTGCTTGAAAAACATGCTGGGCATGTGTGCGTGCATGCCTCAAATCCTGACATGATGGAGAAATGGAGGAGAAGGAATTGCACCCCAGATCATGCCCTGTTGTGAGGGTGCTTTCTCTCTCTCATCTTGCCTCTCATACATTTTTCTGGTCAGTGCACATGCCCGCTGGCAATAAAACACCAAAAGGGTCAGTTCATAGCCTGGTGGCCAACTATGCAGTTCTAGTCCTGAACCTGGCAGCTTGAGAAACACACCAGACACATATGTGTGTGTGTGTGTGTGTGTGTGTGTGTGTACGTACATCCAAAATCCCAGAGGGAGGGAGAGATGGACTAGAAGGGATTGCAGTGTGACCACTCCTCTTGGGGGTGATTTCTTCTCTCCCTCTCTCTCTTTCTCTCTCAGATGAGTACACATGCCCTTTAGCAAACAACAATAGTGAAAAAGTCGAAGTGTGAAAAAGTAAAATAATTAAGTGCCCAGTAGATAGCAAATGAAAGTATCTTCACAACCCTGGGTAGACTTAGGTTTTTTTTTTTTGTTTGTTTGTTTTGTTTGTTTTTAAAACAGAACACCAAAGTCTTACCATAAAGAAAAATATTTGTAAGTTAAATTACCTTAGATTTAGAAACTTCTGTTCGTCAAAAGACATCACCGAGGGACAAGCAGTTGGCGTAACGGCTATGTCGCTGGACTCCCATATAGTTGACCATGGTTCGAGTCCCGGATCCGGTGGCTTAAACTCATGCCAGCGCGTGTGCGTGCATGCCCCAGATCCCGAGAGGAGAATGGAGAAGAAGGGATTTTGGTGTGGCCGTCCCCCCTGGGGGGTGATTTCGCACTTTTTGTCTCTCTGTCTTTCTGACGCGCACGCGCCCTATAGCAAAAACCTCTTAAAAAAAAAAAAAAGACATCACTGAAAGAGTAAAGAGGCAAGCTATGGAGTGGGGGAAGATATGTGCACATGTATAATTAACAGTGGGCTCTCAGGAAGAGAATCAAGGGGAAAAAAGAAGCAGAACATTTAAGGGACACAGATATGAAAAATTATCTGTTGATAATGTGTATAATAATATCTTTTAACTGGACTAATGTAACGTGTATTCATGCTGGGAAAATTCGTTTTGGATGCTGTCGTGATATAGAGTGATTGCATGTATATAAAAAATACCAAAAAAGTAGTAAAGAACTCTATGAAGGAGAAAAAGGTCAGTAACACAATAGAATAAAGAGTACAAGTTTTGAGCAGGTACTTAGCAAATGGGGTTATTTCCAAATGGCCAATTAATGTTTGAAAATATACTTAACTTTATGAGTTGTCAGGACATTTCAGTTTAATAACAATGAAATACCAATAGCTATGGATTAAAATACCTGATGACGGGACTAGCAGATGGTGTAGTGGTTGTGTCCCTGGAGTCCCACATGGCCAACCTTGATTCTAGTCCTGGACCCAGTGGCTTAAAAGTCCTGGAAGGAGAATGGAAGAGAAGGGATTGTGGTGTGGCCATCTCCCTTGGAAGATGATTTCTCACCTTCCCTCTTACTGTGTCTGTATCCTCCCACTTACCTACCTCCATGAGCCTTAAGACAAAAACCTCTTAAAACAAATCACAAAAGCCTTATAATGCAGGATATTGGCAAGGATATAGGGCAGCTGGAATTTTTATACCGACTCGTTGGAGTGTAAATTGACAGAACAGGTTGAGCATCCTAACCCAGCAATCTGAAATGTTTCAAAATCTGAAACTTTCTGAGTTCCAGCATTACACCAGGAGTAGGATAATTACACACTTGACCTCACTGAGATAAAAAAAGTATTGTATAAAATTACCTTCGGGCTATTTGTATAAGTTGTATATGAAACATAAATGAATTTTGTGTTTACCGTTGGGTACTTTCCCCAAGATATCTCATTATGTATATGCAAATATTCCAAAATTCAAAAGACTTGCAAACTAGAACATTTCTGGTCTCAGGAATTTGGAATAAGGGATACTCAACCTATAATCACTTTGTAAAACTGCAGCAATGGTGTTTATTAAATTGAATCTAGGCATGCCTTATGTTCCAGCAATTTCGCTTCTAAGTATTCATGCCCAAGATAAATATTTACATGTGTTCAGTGCTTAGCACTGTTCAGAAATTGAAACAGCCCAAAAGTCCACTACAGCAAAATGAGTAAATGAATTGTGGTACATTCACATGTTGCACTTCTGCACACAGAAGTGGAAGAGAACAGGGAACCAGCAGTTAGCGTAATGGCTACGTCGCTGGACTCCCACGTAGTCGACCGTGGTTTGTGTCCCAGACCCGGTGGCTTAAAACTCATGCCGGGCGCGTATGCGTGCGTGCCCAAGATCCCGAGAGGAGAATGGAGGAGAAGGGATTGCGGCATGACCATCCCCCCTGTGGGGTGATTTCTCGCTTTCTGTCTCTCTGTCTCCCTCTGTCTGTCTGGCGAGCGCACACTCCCTATAGCGAAAAACCTCTCCAAAAAAAAAAAAAAAAAAAAGAAGTGGAAGAGAACATAGATGAACATCAGCACACATACTGCTGAGCAGCGAAGCCAGGCTTTCAGAGGGTCTCCTTACGTGCTTAACCGCTGAGGGCATGGCAGCCTGTTTTGGAAGTTTTTAGTGCAAGAGTGCGTTTTGCTAATTTTGAGCTTTACACTAAGGTCATCCCCACAGACATTTTGGGTGAATTTTAGCATCAGTATCTCTGGATGTAACAGTTAATTTTACCAAAGAAAAGCACATTTCGAATATTCCAGTCATTTCTCTAGAAATAAGGGACCTGGTTGTCAGCAGTCCTAGGAGCCCACTGGAAGTAGGGAGAGAGCTGAAGTCTCAGTAGCCACTGTGTATAAATTGACTTAGTCTCCCAAGTTTCAGTTTCTCTCTTTAACTAGATCTATTGTTCAGTCCAGTGATTTTTCTGTTTTAATTTCTCCAGAGAAGAAATGTTCAGGCTTTTGCCTGAGTGCAAGTCTGATGGCAGTCACCTAGGTGCGTTGGGTAGAGGAGATAATGCAGAGATTCCACTGCTTTTTAATCAGATTCTGCCAAATACAGTGTGTGTTCTTTTACCCCTACTCCTTAACCCTTAGTTATAAAAGCAAAATGGTTAGCCACTTGAAAATATAGTGGGTTTAGATTTCTACCTCAACCTTTATGATAAATCAGTTTCCAGTGGATTGAGGACTTTAATGTGAAAGATAGAAAGAAGGAGGAGGAAAAAAAAGGAAAGAGATAAAAAGATAAAGAAGGGGCAATGGAAGGGGAAGAGAGAAGATTGATGTTATATAAATAATTCCTACAATGTATAACAAAAGAGCAAAAACCCAATGAGATTCTGAGCAAAGACCTGAACAGGATTTTAGAAAAGAGGAAAATATGGTCCAGCCCTGTGGGCTAGTAGTTCAGGAGGCTGGATCCCACACAGCCAACCATGGTTTGAATTCTTCTTCTTCTTTTATTTTAACTTAAAAAATTATTTATTATTTTTAATTTAAAAATTATTTTATTTAACTTTATTTATTTAAATTTGACCAGAGAGGGACAGAGTTAGAGACAGAGAGAGAGAGGGAAAGTGAGAAAGCAAGCCGTTAGGTCCGGTACTCAAACCAGTGTGGTTGCGTGGGAGTCTAGTGTCCTTAACCACCGCTCCACCTACTGGCTCCCCATGGTTTGAATTCTGACCCCAGTGGTTTGAGAAACTTGCTAGGCATATGTATATGTATGCCTAAATACGGGCAGGATGGGGAAATTGAGAAGAGATTGTGACATGACCACACTGCATTGTGGGGTGCTTTCTCCTTCTCCCTCTTTTTCTCTGCATTGTGGGGTGCTTTCTCCTTCTCCCTCTTTTTCTCTATCTGATAAGTTTACATGACCTCTGGCATTGGAAAAAAAAAGGAAATAGGAAATAGCATAGAAATATCAAGATATGCTTTCCATCATTAATAATTATGAAAATTCAAATTAGAACCAAAACTACTTTTTTGGTTCTTATAGACAGGTGGAAATTTAATCTGCTTCTACGAGGCATTGGTGAAGTTGTAATTTAAAGGGATCACAGAACACTGCTGGTGGGGGTAACCTGGGGCAGCTACTTTGGGAACCAGTACGGTGGAGAACCAGTGTGGCGAAGCTGAATCTGTGAATGTTCCTGAGTGAGTCCTTCGTAGCTCTTGGGCCTGTGCACCAGGAGACAGAGGTAGCAGTGCCCCTGCAGTGTTGTTTGTAAGAGCAAGAGCGGCCCCAACGTGTTTCAGTAGAAGAATGGGTAAATAGTGGTGCATTCTGCTGATCACTCAGAATCAAAACTGGCCTGGTAGTTCAAAACTGGCCTGGTAGTTATTTTATTTCTTTACTGAAATGTTAACTTTCTACTTACCTGAAAAGGAGTAGAACAGTTTTATTGGCATTTATGTCTGTACTGTCTATAGAGAGCTGTAAGAGTTGTTCTCATTTTAATAATTTGAAGCAGGGCTACAAAATACAGGGGAAGCTTGAGGCAGGACTTTCGACCACAGTGATTTGTGAATCAGAAAGTGGGGTGGCAAGCAGAGTTAGCCTTCTCTAAGAATTTTCTTCTGTGACTTGTGTACTTGAAAAAGCAATGTCCTAAGTGTGATGGTGGTGGAGGTAATCATAGCAGCAGCAATCATTTCTTGAGTATTTGACATGCTGAGTCTCATTTAAAAAATTATTATAATTTTATTATTGTCATCCTCTTCTTACCACTTTTAAGGATGAGGATAATAAAATAGACAGAAGGACATGATGCAGTAAATTTAAGAAAATATGTCTCATTTATTTTTCTTTGGAGAGGTTTTTGCTATAGGGTCCGTGTGCTTGCCAGAAAGATAGAGAGAGACGGAGAGACAGAAAGCGAGAAATCACCCCCCGGGGGGGGGGGGTGGCCATGCCGCAATCCCTTCTCCTCCATTCTCCTCTCGGGATCTTGGACACGCATGCACATGCGCCTGGCGTGAGTTTAAGCCATTGGGTCTCGACTCGAACCACAGTTGACTACATGGGAGTCTATCGCCATAGCCATTATGCTAACTGCTGGTCCCTGTCTCATTTTTTTTTTTTTAATTGCCAGAATGTATTCATGAAGAAGAGAGAGAGAGAGACAGAGAGGACTTCCCAGTAGGGCATGGTCACAGTGCAGTCTCTTCTCTATTCCGTCATTCTGTTGGGCTTTGGGGCATGCACACTCACCTAGCATGTTTTTCATACAGCTGAGATTGGGTTTTGAACTATGGTCAGCAGAAGGGATCCGGCTTCTTAATCACCAGGCCACATGGCCAGCCTGCTAGTTCTGACTGAAACATTAACAGCGGTCCTACAAGGCAGGCATCATTATCCCGTTTTGTAATAAGAAAGTGAAGTTTTCTTTCTTGCTGGTTTTTTTTTTTTTTTGAGAAGATGTATTATTTTTAATTTAAAAATCTTTTATATAACTCAGCATTATATATTTTAAACAAAAATGATTGAATAATGGCAAACATTATCAAATAATCAAAGATATATTTTAAAATTGCACTTGAGAAAGGCCTGAGTGTGTTCTCTGCCATGCAACAGCATCACAGAGGAATTTCCTTAGGAAAGCCATCGGAAGCTGCAGTGCATCGTGAACTATGTATAGGAACTCACTAGCAAGGAGGAGAGAGAAAGCCGTACAGACAGAGGCAATCCCTTGTTGCTGGGGAGATTCTGAGTTTAAGAGACTGACAGGACAGTGTGACGAGAGGGAACAGAGAGCAAGAGGAAACTGGAGACACTGCTGGGGATTAGACCTTGTAGGCCTTGTGGGTCATGATAGGGACTTCTGAGAGTTTCCAGGTTATGAACAGTGAGATGATGTAGATAGGTTTCAGATAGGGGAGTGACTTGATGGACAAGATTAATTTAGATGTAGAGTGTGCAAGGAGGAGGGAAGGTGGGAGCTTACACTGGGGTTGGGAGTGGAGAAGCGTGAGGGCTTGAGGATTGATTGACCTGATGGGAAAGGACAGAAAGGGAGGTGGAAAGGTTGGTTTTCTGAGGTTTTTGTTTTGCTTAATAGGATAGAGTGCCTGAAAGAATTTACCAACACCAGACCGGCTCTCCAAGTTCTGTAGGGAGTGCTAAACCAGGAAATCAGATACAGTCATGCAGAAAAAAGAGTTCAAAACTAAGAAAATGGCCAACTTAATCATAGGGACAAGTCTAGAGTTGAATATTATGTCCCAGAATTTAACCAGGAAGATCGAACCACAACAGAAAATAGACTTAAGTACATGAGACTGAACTGGTGAGATAGAATTTTACAACTTTTGCTGATTTTCTTCTAGGCTTTGTTTTCCAGTTTTAAGGATTTTTGCCCTGTCTTGAGCTGTTGATAGGTTCATGTACCTACTATTTGAACAGAATCCCAACCTGTTTCGTTGCTTTAAGTTTTAAGCATTTCTTTGATTTATTTTCTGAGCATTTCTTTGATTTATTAAAGCTAAAACTGCTTTTCTTGTAGTTAAAAAATACATAATTAATGACCATAGTAAGCTATATAGCATCAACTAGTTGCTACCTTATAGTATATTCATTCTACTCGGAGTCACGCCTAAAGTCAGACATGTATTCACAGATATGAATATATAGATGAACTTCCTATTGAAAGTAGTTATATTATTTAAGAAATTTGTGAATCAAAAAAAATGTGGGGAAAAAAAGGAATGGAAAACAACTGTGGACACCTGAGATAGTGAGGGAGGAGGGTGGGAAATGGCAGAGGGTGAGAAATAGGGGGGAAAATATATATGTGTGTGTGTATATATATATATATATATATATATATATATATATATTCACACACACACACACATGTATGAAACTAGAAATGGAAAATTACTGATGATAACATGTATGATTAAGCCACTATGCAGTATATTCTAGTTGGGAAATCACATTTTGTATGTTGTGATAATGCTCAGTGAATGAATGTAAATTAGTTAATTAAAAATAAAAATAATAATAAATAAATGCTCCCCCCCCCACACACACACACAAAACGAATGATGCTATTTACTGGGCTATTGTACTCTGAAAGACAGCCAGGTATAGGGAGATAATGATGTTTATACAGATGTTCCTTGACTTACGATGGGATCATGGCCTGATAAACATTTTTTTAAAGGTGTTGCCATCGGGCACATGCACTTACTAGAGAGAAAGGGAGAGACAGGCCAGAGAGAGAGAGAGATGGGGGGAGAGAGAGAGGGAGAGGGAAAATGAGAAATCACTCTCCCCCCCAGGAGGATGGCCACTCAGCAATCCCTTCTCCTCTATTTGAAAATATTTAAGTAGAACAATTATAAGTCAGGGACTATCTGTAAAGAGTTAGAAGTATCTCTGGGACAAATAAAAGCAGATTACAAGTTAACTCAACAGTTGAAAATATTGTTCTATAGGTTAGAGACTGGGTTTGGGCTGCAGATGTAGAAGCGGAAGACATCTATGTATAGGAATGGTAATTTCAAATTGTTGGAAGGGATGAGATAACTTGGGTCAAAAAGATAGAAAGAGGAGAGTAGTGAACCTAGAGCCAAGTCTTATATAAACTTGATTGTTCACAAGCAAGAACCAGCAAAAAATACTGAAAAGGAGCAACCAGAGTAGCTGGAGAAGGAATCTAGGTACCTGTGATGCTGTGATAGATAAAAGGACAGGAAGAGTATGAGAGTGTTGAATGTTGCTGATTTGTCAAGAGATGCGAAGGATGACAGGGATGATTGATGACTGATGATAAGGAGACTGTCAGTGACCTTAGAATAAGGGGAGTGAAAGCCCAGTGGAGGGGATTGAGGAACTGGCAAGGCCAACAGTGGAGCCAGTCCATGTAGATTTCATTTTAAGAGGTTGGACTGAAGAGGGGAGGATGGAAGAAAAAGGACAGCTGCTGGAAGAGCACTAAAGGTGTTGTATTGAATGGGAGACAGTGAATGTATAGAAGAAGAAAAGAAAGCCTTTGGCAGTTCTAAGGTTCTGAGAAGGTGGAGGGGAATGAGATCCAAAGCACAGGTAGAAACAGGGATAGATTCGTTATGATAGGACGAAATGTGGCCAGGATGTGATGCACAGATGCAAAGGTATTTACATTGGAAATTAGGAAGGAGAGGGGTTTCTGTATGTTGCTTTCTGATTTTTTCTTTTTGAAGATTTTTGTTTGTTTTGGGGGCCAGCAGGTGGTGTGGTGGTTAAGGGCGCTGGACTCCCACATGGCTGACCATGGTTCAATTCCAGGACCTGGCAGCTTGCTTTCTCACTTTCTCTCTGGCTCTCTTGCTCTGCCCCTCTCTGGTCAAATTAAAATAAAGAAAGAAAGTAAAATAATTCTTTTAAAAAATTGTGTTCGTTTTTAAAAATTGGAGGCATAATGACTCATGATAGGGTGGAATTTAGGGGGTTAAAGAGAAGAAATATTTCAAAATAGACTATGGGAATAAGTTGGCCAAGGAAATATAGTTTGAGTCTGGTATGTCCTGGGCTGTTCAATATTGGTATTTACAGTGGAATATTATGTATTCACAGTGGACTATTAGTATTCATAGTGCAGTATTACGTGTTCACAGTGGAGTATTATGTATTCACAGTGCAGTATTATGTATTCACAGTAGAGTATTATGTATTCACAGTGGACTATTATGTATTCACAGTGGACTATTAGTATTCACAGTGGAGCATTACGTATTCACAGTGGAGCATTACGTATTCATGTGGAGCATTACGTATTCACAGTGCAGTATTACGTATTCACAGTAGAGTATTACGTATTCACAGTGGAGCATTAGTATTCACAGTGGAGCATTACGTATTCACAGTGAAGCATTACATATTCACAGTGGAGCATTATGTATTCACAGTGGAGCATTACGTATTCACAGTGGAGCATTATGTATTCGCAGTGCAGTATTACATATTCACAGTGCAGCATTATGTATTCACAGTGGAGCATTACGTATTCACAGTGCAGTATTACGTATTCACAGTGGAGCATTACGTATTCACAGTGGAGCATTACGTATTCACAGTGCAGTAATACGTATTCACAGTGAACTGTTACGTATTCACAGTGCAGTATTATGTATTCACAGTGGAGCATTATGTATTCACAGTGGAGCATGATGTATTCGCAGTGGAGCATTACCTTTGCAGTGGAGCATTAGTATTCACAGTGGAGCATTATGTATTCACAGTGCAGTATTACGTATTCGCAGTGGAGCATTACGTATTCGCAGTGGAGCATTACGTATTCGCAGTGCAGTATTATGTATTCGCAGTGGAGTATTACGTATTTGCAGTGGAGTATTACGTATTCACAGTGCAGTATTCCGTATTCGCAGTGTAGTATTATGTATTCGCAGTGCAGTCTTATGTATTCATGGTGGAGTGCGTCTGCCCCACGTGTACTTTACCTCAGCAGCCATGCAAGTAGACTGTCAGATTCATCTGTAGTTCATTGGGCTGGGTGGGTGCAGAGAAGGCACCACAAGAATGTTCCCAAGTGACAGGTGGTGGGATATGATCCACTCAGGAAGAAACTAAAGAAAATAAAGGACTGATGAATTGAAAGGGAATGAATGGATTCAGTTAGAAGTTCTCAAGAAGTTTTGAATATCGTGGTGGAAGCTCTTAGGAACAAGAGCGGGTATGGTCGGGGTGTTTGAAATACTTATCTTGGAGGTTTCAGTTAAATGTCATCATCTGTCATTTTGGAAAAGCTGTCCTCTAGATGGTGAGATAGGGATGGACCGTTCATCTTGCGAACTAGAAAGGAAAGGTGGACTTCCATTTTCCCTGGTCTTTTCTGGTCACATATTTGTTAGAGCTGCTGGGACCGTAGTCAGTGCCTAGAGCAGAGAATACCAACTGATTGACGTGGACTTGAGGCCAACTTCCTGAGGCTTCATCCTCATGCGTTCACTAATAGGACTCCAAATAGTGATAAACACAAAGGCAAATGCATGAATGCATCCATTGAGAGAGCCACATAAACGCTGTCAAGATTTCAGTATGCGTTACATGTGTGCATTATGCACAAAGCTACCACTTTTCAGTTTATAGTGGGAATAGGTGGAAGTTCTTTTTGAGAAGTAAAAGTTGGGTGGAATGCATGAGAACAAAAGAAATGGTGACCAGTAGGTAGAATACTCTAAAGGGGGTTTTCCATGATGAAATCAGTAGAATTTCTGTTCTTTAGAGAGATGAGGGGACTGGAACTTGGAAAAATGACTGGTTGGCCCAGCAGTGGTTGCAAAGTTTGCAACCACATTCTAAATATTTAAGACGATATTATCATGTGCTCCCTAATTCTGGGTTGGAAACACTTGGTTCAGATATTGATGTGGTTTGAAGAAGAAATAAGTTACTTTTAAAAGGCAACTATCAAAAAAAAAAAAAAAGAAAGAAAGAAAAGGCAACTATCATAAAACTAGTGGACAGAGATCAGCAGATGGTGTAATGGTTACATCGTTGGACTCCAACATAGTGGACCGCAGTTCCAGTCCTGGACCCAGCAGCTTAAAACTCACGCCGACACGTGTGTGTGCATGCCC
The DNA here is from genome assembly GCA_026018925.1 of Tupaia tana. Taxonomy (NCBI): domain Eukaryota; kingdom Metazoa; phylum Chordata; class Mammalia; order Scandentia; family Tupaiidae; genus Tupaia; species Tupaia tana. The sequence continues at coordinate 24,362,586 of JAKSZU010000027.1, read as the reverse complement.
AAAAATCCCAAGAGGAGAAGGGATTGTGGCGTGGCCCCCTGTTCCCTGGAGGTGTGATTTCTCACTTTCTGTCTCTCTAGCGAGTGCACACTCCCTATAGCAAAGATCTCTCACAAAAAAAAAAAAAAAAACAAAGAAACAAACAAAAATAAAAAACTAGTGGACAAAGACATGTAATATTTAGATACTTAGATATAACCCAATGTTAAAATGAAACCTATACTTAGCATTTGTGTATATAGTTTATTGGAAGAATTGGAATTCATGTGAATTATCTGGTGTTCCAAGAAAGTTTAATGCCAATGCAGTCAACTTGTTGTTCTGTTAAAATCTTTGAAACATCAAAAGCCCTCTTCTGTCCAGACATCTTTGTTTGCCTTTCATTTATCATCCGGGGAATGTTGCTTCTTCCCATTGGCCAAAGGCAAATGAAATCAGGGCATCATTTTGTAATACGTCAGCAGAGAGACTCAGAGTCACCTTATTTTCTTTCTGCATAAACGTTTTGAGTTTTCGATGGCAGAAATGGTGCTTGACAAGTTGTTAGGGATGTCAGCATGATTGGGACTGTGCCCTCTGGAAACAATTGCCTTGGCGGCATTTTTGGACAGACGCTATGCACTGTTTTATCATGAGAGGTAATCTTTGCACTCTCCCGTGTGTAGACTGGTGATGTACATCGAGAGAGACAGCAGAAAGACCACTCCAGGCAAGGAGCGGCAAAGTGGCAATGAATACCTGTCCAGATGCCTGGATCTTCTCATCCGTCACGTCGTGCAGGAGCTGCCACGAATCCTGGGTAAATTGGAATCTCATCCTCAGGCCCTGTTGATGCTTACCTTTCTGCAGCGTGGCTTTTAGGCATCACTTCCTTTTTTTTTTGTCTGTTCCTACAGGCTAGTGCTATGACACCATTTATTGTGTACTTGTAAGATTTAAATCTACCTTACTTGTTTTTGTAATTATTTTGCATCACTGACATGTTAACAGCTATCAGGCTAAAGGTTACACTGAGGTGTTTTCTCAAGTTCTCTGGAATTTGAGAAAATGAAAAGTGTCTTCATTGCTGAAAACCAGATGCAATGCTATTATTTGGGTAACTTTCCTCAAGATTTCTCACTGCCTAAATGATTTTATCCTTTGTTTTTTTTTTGAGAGGTTTTTGCTATAGGGCACGTGCGCTCGCCAGACAGACAGAGAGAGACAGAGAGACAGAAAGAGAGAAATCACCCCCCGGGGGGATGGTCACGCCGCAATCCCTTCCCCTCCATTCTCCTCTTGGGATCTTGGGCACGCACGCACACGCGCCCGGCGTGAGTTTAAGCCACCGGGTCCGGGACTCGAACTGCTGTCAACTATGTGGGAGTCCAGTGACATAGCCATTACGCTAACTGCTGGTCCCTAAATGATTTTATCTTGAAAGTAGAGCTACAAACTTATTTATTGTTGAAAGAACTTTAAGTGGAAAGAGCTAATTCTTGGAGTTTATTGATTTTTTTTCCCACACGGAGCACGCAAGAGAGCGAGTGAGATAGAGAAAAAATCTCGATAGGGTCTTCATGCTGCAGCCCATCCTGCCAGCAAGATTATGGATGTGTGTGAGTGTGCCCAGGGTCTAGAGGGAGTATCTAGGACATGAACCAGGGTCCCTCTCGTGTGGCCTCAGCATCACGTGTTGTGTTACTGCTGTGCTATTGTGGCTAGCCAGCATAGAACTTAATTTTAAAAGAACTAAAATATTAAAACTTGATATTAAAGAATTTTGATATTGGTTTACAGTTCTAAGTTTAAATTTTTCTTTGATTTAAAAAATATCTTTTAAAAAAATCTAATAATGAAAGATGTTTATTACAACTACAGACACCTATATTTTTATTTTGTTCTTTGTAGAAATTAAAATAATTTAAGGAATGTGCACATGTAGCATAAACTCCATTCCATGCTTTTCCAGCAGATGTAGCTATAAACCAGAAATGTTAAAAATGTTCAATTTGATCCATTGCTATTGTAGTAAAGTATACTTATACTTATGAATTCAGAATATTAAATCAAAGTAATGAAAGTTCTTTGTGACTGACTGATAAAACGTTTTTCTTCTTACTATAGGAGATTTTTTATTTTCCCCAGGGGAAGGAGCTATTAATAACTAAAAATAGAACATCTCAAAATTTATTTTGGGTTGTAACCTTTTTTGTCTCTAGCCTGAAGGCTGTCACTTGGTCAAGCTGCATTTCTTATTTCTGTACTTACTTTAGGATTTGCTAAGATCCTAATGTCCACAAAACAAGTTTTATTTACTAGTAAATGTATCACCTCCTTTATTCTATTTTTTAAAAGGTTGTGATCTATAATCTATTCACTTATGCTTGTTTTTAATTTTTTTTTTTTAATTTATTTACCAGAGGGCATATGTGCTTCCCAGAGGGAGAAAGAGACAGAGAAAGGGAGGGAGAAAGCACCCCTTGTGGGGTGTGGGGATACTGCAGTCACTTCTCCATCTCTCTATTCTGCAGAATTTAGAACACACATGCAGATATGCCCAGCATGTTTTCTCTTGCTGGGGGTGGGATTTGAACTGTTGTTGGCCATGTGGGATCTGACTTCCTTACCCACTAGACCACAACTCTGCTTTATAATTTCTTTTAATGAGAGAAAAGACCCTGTATTTTTTGACAGGGTCTTGCCATGTTGTGACCCTCCTGCCTCTGCCTCTCAGTTCACTAGGACCTCAAGCATGCATCGTTACACCTGGCCTGCCTAGGTTGGTCTGGGGAGAGGACCTGGGCCTTGTTTGTGACATCAGCCACATGCAGCAGTTCCCGTCTGCCTGTGCCACCACTTTGGACATATTCACTTACAATATTTTTCAAAAATTGCCAGAGAGTGCATGCGTTTGACAGAGAAAGAGGGGGAGGGACAAAATATCCCCAATGGGGGACCAGCAGTTAGCGTAATGGCTATGTCGCTGGACTCCCACGTAGTCGACCGTGGTTCGCGTCCCAGACCCGGTGGCTTAAACTCATGCCGGGTGCGTGTGCGTGCGTGCCCAAGATCCTGAGAGGAGAATGGAGGAGAAGGGATTGCGGTGTGGCCATCCCCCCTTGGGGGTGATTTCTCGCTTTCTGCCTCTCTGTCTCTCTCTCTCTCTGTCTGGCGAGTGCACACGCTCTATAGCAAAAACCTCTAAAAAAAAAATATCCCCGATGGGACATGGTCATGCCACAGTTTCTTCTCCATTTCTCCATCCTGTTGGAATTTGGGGCATTAATGTACCTATACCCAGGGATTTGAACATGTGGAACCTGCCCTTCTTAACTACTAGGCTATAGGGTCAGCCCCACTTACAATTTTTGCCATTTACAAAAGTAATAGCACGTATGGTTAGAATTTTGAAAAAAAAAAATCTAAAACCACCATTCTACCATAATAATTTATACATTTTCTCTTTAGGGACCAGAGGATGGTGTAACATTTACATCACTGGACTCCCGTAGTCGACCGCAGATTGAGTCCTGGACCCAGTGGCTTAAAACTCACACTGGGCACATGTGTGTGCATGCCCAAAATCCTGTGAGAGGAGATTGGAGGAGAAGGGATTGCAGTGCATATGCCCTGTTGCAAAAAATCTCTCAAAAAAAAAAATAGTTTTTAATTTCTAGATGAGAGAGGTTAACTGATAGTGTATATACAGAATATCATAGTCTGTCCCCAGAGGCCACAACTGTCTGTTATAATTTCAATTCTGTATTTCTGAATAAAATGGCACAACTTCTGTCTGCTTCCTTTTTTTTTTTTTTTTGCCATAGGACATGTGATCTCACCAGAGAGAGATTCAGAAAGGGGAGAAAGTGAGAAATCACCCCCCGGGGGGCGGGGGGGGATGGCCATGCCACAATCCCTTCTCCTCTATTTTTCTGTCAGGATACCAGACATGCACACACTCATGCTCAGTGTGTTTATCCAGAACTCAACTTAGGGAGTCAGCCATGTAGGACCCAGTGCTTTAACCACCACACCACCTGCTGGCCCTCTACCCACCTCTTTTATTTAGAGATTACATACCTTAGAAGGCTCGTTAGTTTGCAAGCATTGACCAACAGCACCTAAATATTTGTGATTTTTGATGTCTGTGTATGTTCTGGGGTGTGCTTCACAGGTGACATTCTTAACGCCTTGGCTAATGTTTCTGGTCGGAAACATCCATCCACCGTTCAAGTGAAACAGCTGAAGATGTGTCTCCCCCTGACGCCTGTAGTGCTTCACCTGGTAACTTCACAGGTACCATCCTATTAGGGAAAAAAAAAATAATACAACAAGGTGGTTCCCTTCTTTGTAAATTGGAGCTGGGAGATGTCAACTCAGATAAAACAAAACTTTTTTCTGTTTTTCTTTTTTCTTTTTCTTGAGCTAAAATTGTACATGACTCCTGGACTTTAATCTGTGGGAACTCTCATCACACAGGTATTTCGACCTCAAGTTGTTACCGAAGAGTTTCTTTTCAGTTATGGAACTATCCTGGTAAGTGACACTAAATTTTTCACGTCTCTAATAGAAATGTGGCTGTCTCTACTGTTTATAGAATTTAGTGTCAGGATGAGGTAATTTAAAAATCTTAGTGGCATTTATTTGTCTCTAGGGAAGTGACCTTTTTATATTTTTATCTGTTGACTGTAATAAAATTTGACATTTGGAGAAAAATACATTCTCTCCTGATAATGTATTTCGTTCCGAGACAACCCCAAACGGGATAAATAAGTTCATAGAGATATTTTAATCGATTTTCATATTAAACATCATAGGAAAATTTAAGGTAATAAAACTGGTCAAAAAGGAAAGCTAAGAATATGTGATTATTGTTACTAATCACTTTGGCTTGCATTGTACTCTTCATGCGCATTCTCTTTATGCTGCCATTTCTCTAAGTTAAGCTCAGTTTAGCTTTTTCTTTAATTTTGGTGATACAGGTAGAAATGAAAAACGAATCATTGTGCTCTTCCACTTCAGTTTGGGCTCCCAATGAGTCATCTTTTTTGTCTCGGCTGTGGCTCATGAATTATGTTATCTTTTTCTCTTGCCCGTAGTGGTTACAGTATGTATTACTGATAAATGGAGAGTGATACAAAGGGAGAGCTAGGACATTTGCCATGCAGTATCTCCAGTCTTACTTTGATATTAATGATAAACTGAGCTGAGATTTTCAAAATGCCACGGAGGTGTCCAGTTAAAACAAAGCAGAATTTTCAATTTTATTGTGTGTTTGGACGGTGGGAGGGGATGGGGCGATGGGACATGAAAAGTGGTTTCCAACCACAAGTGAGAATATGATTTTTTTCAGAAGTTTCTTCACAGGGGTAAGGATGATTTATTTACTTTATTTTATTTTATATATTTAGTTTTCCATAGGGCGCATGCACTTACTGAAGAGAGACAAAGAAAGAGAGAGGGAACATGACAAATCAGCTTCAGGGGGATGTCTACATGGCAATCCCTTCTCCTCCATTTTCTTCTTGGGAGTTTGGGCATGCACACACATGCACCTGACATGATTTTCAAGCTGCTGGGTCCAGGACTTGAACTGCTGTGAGCCATTTGAGAATCTAGCACCTTAACCACTGCAGCACTTTGCTGGCCCATAGGATGATTTTTTTTTTTTTTTTAAGAGATTTTTGCTATAGGGCACATGCGCTCACCGGAAAGACAGAGAGAGACAGAAAGCAAGAGATCACCCCCCCCCCCCACCCCCGGGGGGGGATAACCACACCACAATCCCTTCTCCTCCATTCTCCTCTCGGGATTTTGGGCATGCAAGCACATGTGCCTGGTGTGAGTTTTAAGCCACCCCCGGGTCCGGGACTCAAACCATGATTGGTTACATGGGAGTCCAGCGACATAGCCATTATGCCAACTGCTGGTCCCATTGAGAATTTTTTTGAGGGTGAGAATGAGGTTATGTAGCTGTCCATGTTCCATGGGTCAGTCCACAAAACAATTGTGTGGAACTGGTGTGAAGAGCCCAGTGCTTCTTCCTTCGGTCCAGATGACACGAGGAAGTTGTCCATTCATATTCATGCATCCAGCATTGTGTTTTGATAGCCTTCTGGGCTCATCTGGAATATTTTGTTCACTACTTTAAAAAATGTATCTGGGAGAATAGGTTTGTATTATGTCAGGTACATTGTTCTTTTTTTTTTTTTCAAAGATTTTTCCTATAGAGTGCAGTGCACTTGCCAGAGAGACAGAGAGAGACAGAAAGCGAGAAATCACCCCCCAGGGGAGATGGCCATGCCACAGTCCCTTCTCCTCCACTCTCCTCTGGGGATCTTGGGCACACACACACACACACACATGCACACAGCGTGAGTTTAAGCCACCGGACCCAGACTTGAATCGTGGTCGACTACATGGGAGTCCAGCGACATAGCCATTATGCAAACTGCTGTTCCCACTGTCCTTTTATATTTCAAAAACATGTGTTAGTTTGAGGTATTCAAGCTTAGTTCAACTTTAGTAGCTGTATCGTGTAGCACCAAGCTACAGCCAGAAATTTCTTGAGGTCCCACTAAAACAGTCCTGTAGGAACTACTGGCCTGCCTTTGGGGTAAGTGTGGAGACAGTGGTCAGGAGCGATGTGGTTGCCACTCACTTGAAGGGTCCTTGCGGAGCAGACCTGAGGGCACCTTAGACTTGTAATTTCCATTGGCTTCAGTTTATGTGATGGCACCAGGGCGTGGTTTGCCTGCCTGACATGTGGATTTTCGTTTCGTTTTGTTTTGTTTTTTAATTACCAGAGGGTGCATACACTCACCAGAGAAAGGCAGAGGAAGAGGGGTAGAGGGAGAAGGCATCCCCCAATAGCATAGTCACACCTTAATCCCTTTTCCATTTCTCCGTGCTGTTGGGAAAAATTGCGCATACCTGGTGTGATTTTCAAGCCACTGGGGCCAGGATTTGAACTGCTTAGTCAGCAGTGTTGGAGCTGGCTCCCTTAAGCACTAGGCCACAGGGCCAGCCCCTTATTCATTCATTCATTCATTTTGGTAGAAATATTCATGATACTTTTTATATATGGGGTCATGAATATAGGAATGAACCTGTTGTAAATAGTTTTAACCCTAAGTAAAATGAAGTTTTGGTCTGATATTTTAAAGTGACTTGTGTTTGGAAACAATTAAGCAGGATACTTTAAAAACATTGTCAAGCTTTAAAAGGCTCCAGGCAAAAAGAGGTGTACCCAGCTGATAATTGCTATTTTCACTTCCTCTTGGCAGAAGCAGCCTGTCATCACAACCTGCTCCTTTTCCAGGTTTTAGCCATCAAGTGTCTGGGGAAGTGCTGAAAATTCTCACTGAATATCATAATCTTTTGAGCCTCCATTAAATTGAGCAAGGAAATAGGAAATAATAACATTAAAAATACGTGAGAAAATTCATGGTATATATTAACCTACTGCTCATTGTATTTTTGTGTCTTTTTGAAAATGCTCTTGATTAATAATGTAAGTGAGATTATATTTATTGTTCTTAAGTTCTGGCCTCATTAGTTTATAAAAATATGATGCTTGTGTGGTGGTTATAGTTTTCTACAAGAAATAACTTAGAAAGGACACACTCCCTGCTCTTGTCCCCTAGATTTTTATTGTAAGTGCATCCTGGTGTGTTGCTAGATTTTGACTTTAGTTGTAAATGAATATAGTATACTTTAATATTTTTATTTTATTTATTTTAATTTCCAGAGGGTGCATGTACTTGCTAGAGAGAGAGGGAGAAGAAGAAAGAGAAAGCACCTTCGATGGGACATGGTTGCCCTGCTATCCCCTCACCTCCATTTCTCTATCCTTTCAAGATTTTGTGTGCACACTCACATGCCTGGCACGTTCTAACGTCACCAGGGCTAGGATTTGAACTACACTTGACCATGTGGGGTTAGGCTCTCTGAACCAATAGGCCACAGGGCTGGCCCCACTCTCATCTATTTAAAAATATGATGCTGTGTACTTATTAGTTGCCACACAAGTGATATTGTTATAAGAGTTTTTTTTTTTCTTTAACAGAGCAAATTTATCTTCCCAATTTGCTTCAGAAGCTTATTTTCCCCTTCTTTGAGGGAATAGTGAATAATATTGCAGAGTATTCCCCGTCCTTGAGGTACAGCTATTCTTCCTGCCCTGTAGAGGGGGCCATTTCCTGCCCCGTGCTGCCCCCACCAGCAAGCCTAGCTATTGGGTTCATGAGTTTCTCTTTCCTGCTGAAGTTGCTAACTTTGAGGATTGTGCCACTGGAAGATGTCCTGTGTTATTCCCTGTGTCATAGTTGTCTGTAGATTCCTGGGTCATTACTGGTCAGTCCTCAAAACTTTTTAGCATCGGGCTCTTTGTCACAGTCTCTCTCTGCTGCTCATGACATCACGGGGGAAGAATTCCATATCTCCTGGGAGGATTCTTCTAACCTGCTTCCGCTTTCCGCTTCTCACCACCTCCTTCTCCATGGGCTTGTTCCTTCTTTTTCTTAGCTGCCTAACTGCAGGTTCAATCTCTGCTTACTCAGGTAAGCATCTCCTTTCTGGCCACCGCCCCACATTTTCAGCTCACTTCCTCTGCTCCCCACCTCCAGCTCCTCTGAGATACGGATTGTTCCTACCACCTCTCAGCTCACCACCCTGCCTGCCTCTTCCTCCAATCTTCACTTTGCTTTTCCTCTTCTCTCAGGTAGGCCTGGCTGCCTACCTACCTGCCTGCCTGACCCTGCTTCAGTCACTGCACTTTCCTGTAACTGCCCAGAACTCCCTTTCTGCTCTCCTTTCTCCTCGCTTTCTCTATTGCCCTTGTCTGGCAAACAGTACGCTTCATTACAATGGATTCTCTCTCTATCCTACCCCTGCTTGAATGGTTGCATATGGCTAGAGAAAAGCATGATGAATGAAAATAACCCATCTCACTTCAGATTTGTAACTGCTCATCTTAGGTGAACTCTTAGGATTTGTACTTCTGGTTTTCCTGGCTGCCTACCTACCTACCTGCCTGCCTTCCTTCCTTCCTTCCTTCCTTCCTTCCTTCCTTCCTTCCTTCCTTCCTTCCTGTTTGCCTTCCTTCCCTCCTTCCTGCCTGCCTGCCTTCCTTCCACCTGCCCAGCCATGAGAAAGCTAACACACCCCTGCATGAGAGTGGCCATTTTGTAGTCCTTTTTCCTTCTTTTCTCCATACCATCAGGGTCCTGGATGGGCACATGCGTAGGCACAGCACACATGCCCAGCGTGCTTTTTTTTTTTTTTTTTCTTTTCTTTTTTTTTAGAGAGAGAGATTTTTACTATAGGACGTGTGCACTTGCCAGAGAGACCAAGAGATTTTTACTATAGGACGTGTGCACTTGCCAGAGAGACCAAGAGAGAGAAAAATTACCCCCTTGGGGTGATGGCCATGCCACAATCCCTTCTCCTCCATTCTTCTCCTGGGATCTTTGGCATGCACTTAAGGCATGAGTTTTAAGCCCCCGGGTCCGGGACTCAAACCATGGTTGACTATGTGGGAGTCCAGCAATGTAACCATCATGTCATCTGCTGGTCCCCATCCCAGTGTGCTTTTCAAACCACTGGGGCTGGGATTCAAACCAGTCACACATATGGAATCTGATTCCTGATGCACGGCGCTTAACTGCCAGAGTACAGGGCCAGACCCAGCTCGTTCGTTTTCTAATTTTCTGCCTCATATCCACCTTTGTGACTATTCATATGTTCCCTTCCCTTTTTGAGTGTCTGATGTCTCCTAATCTGACCTTATTCCTACCTTATTACTTCCTATTACACTGAAAATGAAGAAGCAGAAATATATATCAAAAGACATGAACATTGTTAAATCAATGAAACATTCAGTAGGGATGTTTAAATTAAATAGGAGAAGTATAAGGAGGAAAATAAATTTTAAAAGGCCCATAATTTCACTATCTCGATTAGATAACACTCATTGACATTACAGAAGAGAAAAAGGTAATGCATGTGAGCAGTTAAGAAATCCCAAGTACAGAAGAGCAGAGAACGTGAAGCCGAAGCCCACCTCTGTCTTGGGTCCCCTCTCGCAAAGGAAAGCGCCGCTCATCTTTTCTGTGATCTCTTCTTCAGAAAGCACTGCTCGCATCACCAGCGTTTATGTACTGTCTGTGTAATCCTGTAAAAGAATTACACAGACTCGTAGTGTGTACACTACTCTCTCTTCCTTCTTTGCTTAATGAGCCTAGACACTTTAGTATTGGGTTGTTGGAAAAGTCAGGATGTATTTTTTTCTATGCATTATGACCTTTCTGACAACCCAATAGATATATTTAGGTTGAAAGACATTTCTCTGTGAAATTGTTTATGACTTTTACTTATTTCTTTCATGAAAAAGAGGAAAGGAAGGACCAGCAGTTAGTGTAATGGCTGTGTTGCTGGACTCCCATGTAGTTGACCATGGTTCGAGTCCCGGATCCAGCAGTTTAAACTCACACTGGGCGCGTGTGCGTGCGTGCCCAAGATCCCGAGAAGAGAATGGAGGAGAAGGGACTGTGGCGTGGCCACCACCCCCGGGGGGTGATTTCTCTCTATCTGTCTCTTTCTTTCTGGCGAGTGCATGCGACCTATAGCAAAAACCTCTCAGAAAAAAAAGAAAAGAAAAAGAAAAAGAGGGAAGGAGAAAGAAGGATGGACACACACACACACACACACACACCCACCCAGAGAGGCATGCCCAGCAGGGTCTGCATAGTGAAGCCCATGCCCTGTCTCAGCAGACGAGGATCAGGGACACACACAGACAGGCCTGGTCAGCTTAGCAGGGGGGCTTCTTGGATCCAAACCCTGGACCTGAGTCCAGTCCAATGAGCTAGTAGTATGCCACTGCCCGGCCTTCTCTCTGAATTTTGTATTCAGTATCAATCCATATTTATTCAATAATAGTTATGAATTTATTTTGGAATTTTGTGAAAATATTCAACTAAATTATGAGAATTACGTTGCCCTCTTCCTTTTCTTAAATTCACTTTTCCCTTTTTAGTCTTTCTTCCTCTTTGTTTATTTGTAAGTGTATTTATGCAAAGTGTCCTGTATTTTCAGATTTCCAAGAGCTTGCATTTTCTAGGCCCTCTGATTTTCTTTATAATGTAGACAATAAATACATTAATTTTTTATTTTAAAGATAAATTATGCTGATTTATTTAAATCACAAAATGCATGTTTGTTGGGAACCAGCAGTTAGCGTAATGGCTATGTTGCTGGACTCCCACGTGGTCGACCATGGTTCACGTCTCGGACCCGGTGGCTTACAACTCACGCCGGGCGCGTGTGCGTGCGTGCCCAAGATCCCGAGAGGAGAATGGAGGAGAAGGGATTGCGGCGTGACCATCCCCCCGGGGGGTGATTTCTCGCTTTCTGTCTCTATGTCTCTCTCTGTCTGTCTGGCGAGCGCACACGCCCTATAGCGAAAAACCTCTCAAAAAAAAAAAATATGCATGTTTGTTAAAGAAAACATGGAAAGTTATAGTGAGATTTCAAGAAAATAAAATCACTTTTAACTCTCCACTCATTATTGTTTTCTTAACACTGTTTTCTTTTCATATATATGCATGTCTGTGTAGAAACGTTAGGTCTGTGTGAGATATATATATATATATATATATATATATATATATATATATATATAAATAAATAAATAAATAAATGCAGGTGGTTGAAACCATGCTGTGTATGTAGATTTACATTCTGTCCTTTTTTTTTTTTTTTTCTGGAGAGATTTTTTGCTATAGGGCGCATGCGCTCACCAGACAGAGAGAGACAGAGAGATAGAAAGCGAGAAATCACCCTGGGGGATGGCCACGCCGCAGTCCCTTCTCCTCTACTCTCCTCTTGGGATCTTGGGCACGCACGCACACACGCCCAGTGTGAGTTTAAGCCACCAGGTCCGGGACTCGAACCGCAGTTGACTACCTGGGAGTCCAGCGACATAGCCATTACGCCAACTGCTGGTCCCGACAGTGGTTATCTTTAGAGGAGAGGCAGGCAGATGGGATGTGTGAGCTGATGCATGGAGCGAAGTTCTTAACTTGAATGGTCAGGGTTTTTCTTTATTCTTTATTATACAAAATACATAAATTTTATACTTATCAAATATTTTAAGAAAACCACTAGAGCATAGTAGACCAGTTTCTACCCCGGGCTAATTACTTATTCTTAGTTAATTTTTAATTCCAGAGTCATCTTATATTTTATTAGATACTTATTATTATATATAAAATATTGTACGTGTATTATTTTTAGCCAAGAACAAGAACTTTGTTGCCGTGAACATCAAAAACTTGAGTGCTCTGCCTGTCAAGTGTCGGCATTGACTGTCGCGTTGAGATCTTGTTCACAGAGCAGCTGTTCTATGCTGACCCTTGGCCTGGGGACTGGGGAGTTGGCTCACCCTGGGTGCTAAGGCCTCCGACAGCTCACAGCCCAGGCCTGCCTCTCAGACAGCTCTGGGGGCCGTCCTGCAAAGGAAGCAAGAGCGTGGTGTGTGGAAGCCTGAGAAAGGGTTAGGGTAGGAGGCATCTCTGAGAAACCAGAAACGGTGGTGAATCTGAAGACAGTCCTTGAGAACTAAACAGCTGCATCTTGATGAAGTTTGTACTCAGGGTAGCTAAGGCTTGACCTTCCTTTGAGACAACTCTTTTACCTGGTGAGGTGCTGTTCTCACTTCCAAGACAGTAAGATAGTATTTAAGTGTGGCACAGCATTGGAAATAGCTATGTATAAATGGATCATTCACACTATTGCAAGTCCTTATACAGGTTGAGTTTCCATATTTGAAATGCTTGAGACTAGAAGTAAATTAGAATTTTTTCTCCTGAATTTTGGAATATTTACATATACCTAATGAGATATGTTGGGGATGGGACCCAAATCTAAACATGAAATTTATTTATGTTTCACATATGCCTTACACATGTAGATGAAGTTAATTTTATCCCCCCGCCTTTTTTTTTTAACTTTTTTTTGGAGAGGTTTTTGCTATAGGGTGCGTGTGTTTGCCAGAAAGACAAAGAAAGATAGAGAGAGAGAAAGCGAGAAATCACCCCCAGGGGGGATGGCCACGCCGCAATCCCTTCTCCTTCATTCTCCTCTCGGGATCTTGGGCATGCACACACACGCGCCTGGCGTGAGTTTAAGCCACTGGGTCCGGGACTCGAGCTGTGGTCAACTACATGGGAGTCCAGCAACATAGCCATTACACTAACAGCTGGTCCCTTTATGTTATATTTTACATAATTTTGTACGTGAAACAACATTGAGCTAAAGCTAAGATGTGACTGTCTTAGCCACACCTGCACACGGTCTGTGGTTGTTTGGCAAATCAGCATCATCCCTGACTTGGGCTGGGTGGGTGAGAGTCTTTTTTTGTTTTCTGTTCCTAATTAGCTGAACTTGTCTATCTTTCCTTTTTTTGTAGTAGGGTGTGTGTATGTCTATGTATGCCTTAGACAGGGTCTAGCTCTGTCACGATCCTTCTGATTCAGCCTCCCTAGCAGATGGGACTACAGCATCCACTCTAGTGGCCAGTTTTTCAGGGCTGGCTGGGAATTGAGCCGGGGTCTCCTATGTGGCTTCAGCAGCCCTGCAGAAGCATCCAGGGTGTGCTAACATGACTGGGCTGTGTCTGTGTTTTGACCGTGACTGTTCCATGTGGTCAGATGTGGCATGGCATTTTTCCTTGGTGGTGTCTTGTCAGTGCTCAGAAAGCTTCATATTTTGGAGCATTTCAGAATCTGAGTTTTCATATTAGAGATATGTTTGACCTGTTTTATACTATTGGATTTATCCCACCATTAAATCTTAGTGATACTGATTTTTTTTTTTTTTTCAAGAGAGATTTTTGCTATAGGGCACATGTGCTTACCAGAGAGACAGAGAGAGAGAGAGAGACAGAAAATGGGAAATCACTCCATAGGGGGAATGGTCATGACACCGTCTTTTCTCCTCCGTTCTCCTCTTGGAATTTTGGGCATGCAGTTACACGTGCTCAACGGGAGTTTTAAGCCACTGGGTCCAGGACTTGAACTGCGGTTGGCTACGTGGCAGTCCAGCGACGCAACATAATGCCATCCGCTGGTCCCTTGATAATGGTTTTTATATTTAAAAATGATAGGCCAGTCCTGTAGCCTAGTGGTTAAGGGAAGCTGGATCCCACATGGCTTATTGTGGTAAGCCTGACCCAGGGAGCTTGAAAAACATGCTCAGTGTGTGTACATGCATCCCCAAATCCTGACAGGATGAAGAAAGAGGAGAAGGGATTGTGGCACGACCATGCCCCATTGGGGGTGCTTTCTCTCCCTTTCTCTCCTTTTCTGTCTCATACATGTGCCTTCTGACAATTGAAAGAAATGATTATATTTTATGATTTATGTACAGAATTGAATATAATCATATTTAAAGTTATGATTATAGCATTTATAAAATCTGTAGTGTATTTAATATCTTCCATGAGCTATGTCATTAAGAACAACAAGTATAGAGACCAGCAGTTAGCGTAATGGCTATGTCGCTGGACTCCCACGTAGTCGACTGTGGTTCGAGTCCCGGACCTGGTGGCTTAAACTCACGCCGGGTGCGTGTGTGTGCATGCCCAAGATGCAGAGAGGAGAATGGAGGAGAAGGGATTGCGGCGTGGCCATCCCCTGGGGGGGTGATTTCTCGTTTTCTGTCTCTCTGTCTGTCTGGCGAGCACACGCACCCTATAGCAAAATCCTCTCCAAAAAAAAAGAACAAGTATAGTTTGGGGTAAAACATTAACAATCTATATTTCAGAGTTAACTTGGAACCTCTATTTATTAGACATTTTATTTTTTTCAGGGTCATATTAAATCAGTAGACTCAGGAGAAACCAACATAGATGGAGCCATAGGTGAGTAGACCATGGGGCATTGTATGTCGTTCAGGTACTTCAATATTGTGATCTCGAGGGTATACGCAAACACCTGTAACAGTGAACTGTATTCCTAGGCTCGGCAGCATCGGAGGAATTTATCAAGATTACATTGTCGGCTTTTGAGGCAATAATACAGTATCCTGTTTTACTGAAAGACTACCGCTCTACGGTCAGTTCTGGCAGCTTTTGAAAAAAGTTCTTTTTTTTTTTTTTTATCATTTGTTGACTTGGCAATTGTGTATATAGAGACTTAGTTTATATATATTTAGGTGTTCTCTGTGTGAAATAACCATTTAGAAAAGATCGCTCCCTGGCAGGATGAACATAGAAAATCTATTTCCTCTTTGTTGACTTTCTTGAGATTTTTCTTTGTTATTCTCTTTTCTTCCTAGTCTATACCTTTCTTCCAGCGTACTCTTTTTTTTTTTTTTTTCCATTTCTTTTTGGTTAAGTTTCTTTATTTCTTCTTTTTTTACTCCTTTAAGGTTTTTTTTTTTTTTTTTTTTTTTTTTTTTTTTTTTTTTTTTTTTTTTTTTTGCCATAGGGCATGTGTGCTCGCCAGAGAGAGACAGAGACAGGGAAAGTGAGAAATCACCCCCAGAGGGGCTGGCCATGCCACAATCCTTTCTCCTCCATTCTCCTCGTGCTCTGTTTCTTCTGTGAGCAAGGGACAGAGAAATAGAGAGGCAGAGCCCCGAGCAGGGTCTCGATGCTGTGATCCAGCCCCGGGCCCAGCCAGTCCTGGTCATGGGCACGTGCACACACGTAGCAACTCTGAGAGGCACGTGATGCGAACCTGGCGCCTAGGCCACCCATGTCGGGCGTTGTATCATCTGGCTCCACCGCCTGCTCCTTCTTACCTTTTGCCTGAGTATTTGTTAGAGCCAATTGTTCAAACCTGTAGGGCAGGGTTTTCCAATCTCAACACTGTGGGCATTTTGGGGGAGACAGTGCTTTGCTGTGGGAGCTGTCCTGTGTATTGCAGGGTGTTCAGCAGTGTCCCTCCCTTACCCGCTGAATGCCAGCGGCACCCTCAGTTATGATACCCACTGGCTGCTTACCGACCTATGTCCTCTGGGAGAGATAATCACTCCCATATGAGCACCTTGCCGTAGGGTGGTCCTTCGATGAGCTGGTGTTGGCCTTAGGGGAGGGAGGAAAATCTCTTTGCAGAAAGCCTCTTCAGAAGAGAAGCCAGGTAGGAAGAGATGTGAGGCTGCAGTGCTCTGAGCAGTATCGAGTTTGGCCAGAAGAAGCTGTTCCTAGCCTCAGCGACAGAGCAGACCTGCAGTCCTGTCCTTCCCTTCTTGATGCTTCTTTCTTCCTCCCTGCCCTACCCACTGAAGCATTAGTATTGCGATAGAGGGAGCCAAACAACGGTGATTACTTTTAGATAATAAGTTATATGGACATCCTAGGTATAGCCCAACAGAGGTTTTGATATGAAAATGTTTTTACCTAGCAGACAGCCCCATAGGCGAAGTTTTAGAAAACAGTCACATACGACTTGTGAATTGCCTGCAATGGTAGTGAATCGAAGGCCTGAATTTAGAGATTAAAATTATTTTTAAAAAAGAAATATGAAGGAAAAAAATTATTTTTTTGATACTTGATACTCCCAAAGATACCATTGTAAGACTGAATTCTAGAATTTATTTTTTATATTATTCTTTTCCACTCCTCCTCCATACCCAAACCCTCCCATCTAACCCCCCTACCCTCCCCCCCCCCCGCCCCCGGTCTCCTTCCCCCTCCCTCCCCCTCCCTCCCTCTCCAGCTCCTCCAGATTCTGCTCACTCACATGAGTTACTTGCCTGGTTATTTTCAAGCCAACCTGGGGTTCCAAATCTGAGATTTGCAAAGTAGCTTCTAGCCTTGTTGGGCACTTTTGTTCTTGTGCCTCAGTGGCTAGGCAATCGTAAAACAATTTTAAAAATTACACGTTTGTTGGGGCCAGCTATTAGCATAATAGCTATGTTGCCGGACTCCCATATAGTCGACCGTGGTTCGAGTCCTGGACCCGGTGGCTTAAACTCACGCCGGGCACATGTGTGAGTGTGCCCAAGATCCCAAGAGGAGAATGGAGGAGACGAGATTGTGGTGTGGCCATCCCCCCTGGGGGGTGATTTCTCGCTTTCTGTCTCTGTCTGTCTGTCTGGCGAGCATACGCGCCCTATAGCAAAAAGAAAAAAAAAAAAACCTCTCCAAAAAACACAAAAAGTACATGTTTGTTCAGTTTTTGACTTTTAACTGCAGCATGTATTCCATGTACACTTTGTAATTGTTAGTCTACTTGGGTTCATTCTAACTTCTTTCAGACTTTCTGTCATCCATATTTTCTTTTATTCCACCTTCACCTTTTTGTCCTATTGACTTTTTTCATTGTTTTCTCTGTGTAAAGTTGGTATTTATATCTTTCTGTTCTTTTACTGTTCACTCTAAAATTTACATTGCATATATTAACTCATTGTTGAAAAGGTGACCTTAAAATAAAATTTGTCTCTTGGTAACAAGGTATGTACTCAGCCTGTGTAACTCCATTTAGTTCCCTCAGAATATCTGTATGTTACTGTTATCAGATAATTTGCGTATCTTGTTTCTCTCTCTCTGTCTGTCTCTCTCTTTGCCACAGGGCATATGTTTTCTCCAGAGTGAGACAGAGACCAGAGATAGTAAGAGGGAAAGTAAGAAATCACCCCCGCCCCCCCGGGGGGGTGGGGATGGCCATTCCACAATTCCTTCTCCTCCATTTTTCTCTTGGAACTCTGCACATGAACACACGTGCCCAGCGTGATTTTCAAGTTGCTAGGTCCAAGACTCGAACTGTGGTCAGCAGTGTGTGAGTCCAGCACCTTGACTGCTATGCCATCTGCTGGCCCCTTGTTTCTCTTTCTTAAACATCCACTCGCCCACATCATCCTACTTTAATGTAGTTAGTGTCCATTTTCATTTCTCCATATTTTTACTACTTTTTTTTTTTCCTCCTTTCTTCCCACTCTTCTACTTGTCTTCATTTATTTTCTGATCAAAGTATATTCTTTACAGGGTTCTTTAATTTGGATGTGCAAACTTTCTGTCTGATATAGTCTTTATTTCTTGAGGGCTATTTTTGCTGGCTATTAAATTCTAGGTTGGTGTTTATTTTTTCTATTATTGTTTAGCACTATGCAGATACTATTTCATTATCTTACTTTGTGAATTGTTGGTATCGAAAAGACAGGTATTATTTAGTTTTCCTCTGAACATAATTTCTTTTTGTTCCTTGTATCCTTCTAAAATGTTTTTTTTTTTTTTTTTTTTTTTTTTTTTTTTTGGGGGAAGGATGGCCTTTGGTTTTCTATAGATTCACGATGGTGTAACTAAATGTGAATTTCTTTTTCTATTCATTCTGTTTAGGATTCTTTGTGCCTTATGAATCTGTGAATAGTTCTTTTTCACCAATCCGGAAAACTCTGTGCTATTCTCTCTGTATGTTCTTTCTTTCCTTTGTTCTACCTCTTCAGCAATTAAGATCACTGGTACTTTAACCTTTCTCATTGTATTTTTTTTGCATTTCTTATGGTCTTTTTGTGTGTTCCTCTTTTTTCTCTTTCAATGTTATATTCTGAATGATTTCATTTGCTTTATTTGTGTCTTCTGTTAATCCTAATGCCAACTATAGCAGTTAAATTTTTAAGTTTTGGTTATTTTGCATTGTAGAAGTTCTGTTATTACTATTTTTTCCCCCAAATCTACACACACACACACACACACGCACACACACACACATATATATATGTGTGTGTGTGTGCGTGTGTGTGTGTGTGTGTATGTATGTGTATATATATATATATATATATATATATATATATATATATGCCAGAGGGCACATATGTGAGAGAGAAAGAGAGAGCATGAAAGAGAGGGAGACAGGAAGCATCCCTCAATGACATCTGGTCATACTGCAATCATTTTTTTTTTTTTCTGAATTTTCCATCCTGCTTGAGAGCCCAGCGTGAACCCAGTGAGTTGGGACTTGACCCTCAGTTAGCCATGAGGGATCTGGCTTCCTATATACAGCGTCTGAATGATGCTGCAGTACAGGGTCAGCCTCATTTTGTTTTCTGTAGTTTCCTGTTCCCTGTAGATATTTTCCAGTTTGAGATATATGGATGTTCCTTCTTCTAGAAAGACTTCTAGTTTTTTTCTCCCAGTCACTTAAGGACCCTACCAGCTGGGACACTGGCATCATTTATACCCTGTCTGCAAATACCTGAGAATATAGGTCTAACACTGTCACTTTGTAGGGCAGCCCAAAGGAGCATGAATGTATGTAGAGGGGCTGGTGACAAGATCTGTTTTTTTCCTTACTTCAGGAGTGTAACCTGTTTTCCACAGGTACCCTGGCTCATTGTAAAGGGACTCACAAATGCACTAGGAGGACCTGGACCTGACCTCTGGTTCTGTGGCCCTGGTAGTGCCCCTTGAGCCCTGTGTTTGTGTCATTAGTAAATTCTTCCTTCCCATAATCAGTCTCCTGCTGCAATGTTCTCTTCAACTCACTACTTAATATTGTCATGCAGAAGTATCTCTGAAGGTTCCCCACTGTCTTCTTTTTTTTTTTTTTCTTTTTAGAGAGAGATTTTTGCTCTAGGGCATGTGTGCTCATTAGAAAGACAGAGAGAGAGAGAGAGAGGGAGACAGAAAGTGAGAAATCATCCCTTCGGGAAATGGCCATGCCTCAATTCCTTTTCCTCTATTCTTCTCTCGGGATTTTAGGCACGCATGCACAAATGCCCTGTGTGTTTTAAGCAGCTGGGTCCAGGATTTGAACTGAGGTTAACTACATGGGAGTCCAGCAGTGTAACCATTAAGCCATCTCATGGTCCACCCCACTGTCTCCTTATCTTAAATATTTTTAGGATTTTGATATTTTAATATTTTATCTGTTACTTTTCATTATTTTCAGTAAGAGAGTTAAATTATACCCATCATAGTTAGAAACCCTGTTTGTCATGGTCATTTTAATACATTCTAAGGCTTCAATTGAGATATTACAGCTGGGATGTTGCTTATTGATTCTTTAGCCTAATGAACAATAACCTTAGCCAATTTGTTAAGATCCAGTGTTTATAAATATCTATATTGCATTTAAATAGGAATATAATTAGTTGATTTTCTAATCATGAAATGCAGGCTTACTAATTATTGAAACTACAGCTTCTATTACGATGAAAAAAAAGTATCCATGCAACATTGACTTCATAAAAATATTTTTTAATGCTACAACTCATGGGAAATCTTCTAATTACCTCTCCTTCAGCAAGAATGGAATGCTTAAAAATGAAGATCCAATACCCTAAGGATGATAATCTTGTTTGAAATGTTAGCACACACGGTGTTCAAGGCTCCTGATCAATACTTTATTATATGGAAGCGCCTAAATACATTTAATTCTTGCCAAGCTCAAGTGCTTAATTCAGATTTTTTTCCCAGACTTTTCAGACCATTTAGCATCTCAGAATGGAAATCGACAGTATGGCCCACAGAGCAGCAAATAAATAAATAAATAAATAAATAAAAGATAAATAAAAAACAACAACATAAACACAAATACAATGATTTGGTTTGAAGAGAGAATTTGTTCCCACTCATACTGGTTTCAAAAATGCTATTAATAAGTACAGGAGAAATAAAGTGACTTCTTTATTAGAAAATCGTAGTAATAGTCATAATTTGTCCAAGATATTATTCTATATTTTTTAAACTTTAAACAGTAAGCTAAATCTTATTTTTCTTTCATAAACCTTTGTCCTTTTATAAATTATTTTTGAAGTTTATTTATTTATTTCTTTCATGAGAGAAGGCAACAGAGGGAAAGAGAGGGAGGGCTGGCTTTGTGGCCTGGTGACTGGGGGAGCCAGATGCCACTTGACTGACTGTTTGAATCCCGGCCCCCACTGCTTGAAGAACACACCAGGCACATATTCATGAGTGCCCCAAATCTCAACAGAATGGAGAGATAGAGAAGAAGAGATTTCAGTGAGTCCATTCTATGTGTGTGTGTGTGTGTGTGTGTGTGTGTGTGTTAGGGGGGTGCTCGTGCTCTCTCTCTCTCTCTTTCTCTCTATGTGTCTTTCTCTGGTGAGTGCACATGCCTATTGGGGGAAAAAAAAAGGTAAGAGAAACAAAGGAAGAGCAGGAGAGGGAGAGAGGCAGTTACCCCCAGTAGAGTCTTCATATCCTGATCTTACTACCTACCAAAGTAACAGGCATGTTTGTCTGTTGTGCACAGGGAGACCTCAACACATGGACTCAAATCCTTCTGATATGGCTTTGGCATTATGAAACACTGAGCAACCCCTGCACAGCTACAGCTAGCCCTTTCTTAAATTTTAAGCTGAAAACTGGAGGGTAATAATTACTGAGTAATTTAATTGAACCAAGTATTTGAGTCAATACTAAGTATTGGTGGGGATATACAGCAAATGGAACTCTCAGACACTGCTAGTAGGACTGTAAATTGCTAGAACGACTTTGAATAACTGGTAGTTGCTACCGAAGCTGAACATATGTGTGCTGTGACTTAGCAATTTCACTTCTAAATATTCCCTGGAATTGTGAACCAAAATACATAGGTAGGAATGAAAACTATCCAAATGCCCCATTAGTAGTCTGTAAATAAATAAATTACGGCATAGTCATTCCATGGAATTCTGTGTAGCCAGGAAAACCAGTGACTTACAGTCACTTATAACAGTATAAATAAACCTCACGAATTAAAATTTGAACTAAAGTTAGCAAATAGAAAATGCCATGATTCCTTCTCCTTCCCAGCCCAACAGGCAGTGAAAAGCCAGAATCCATGTGCATCTGAGGTGGGCCTAGCTCAGCCCCTTTAACTGGAAAAAGCCTCTACACCAAACCCCTCCTTCCGGCCCCAAAGTCTGTAGGTACCATCTCTTGTCTCTGACTTCTCCTTTCTCTTGCTAATTTCAGAATCCATGTACATCTGAGGTGGGCCTAGCCCTGCCCTTTCTGCACACTGCACTAGCGTGTAGCATGGTTCTCTCTCTCTCTCTCTCTCTCTCTCTCTCTCTCTCTTTTTTTTTTTTTTTTTTTTTACCTTTTTTAGAATAATTTTTTTTCCTTTTTCATTGTTTCGTTTTGCCTTTTTTTTTTTTTTTTCTGTCTTTTTTCCTTTGTTTCCTTTCTTTTACCCAAGTTTCTTGCCTTGCTTCTCACCTTCAACACATTGAGTATCTAGGCAGGCCTAGGTGCACAGTAGTGAAACATCTGAATACTTTAAACCCCGCAGCTCAGCATAGGTGCCCCTGTTCCCTTGAAATTGTGAGGCCTTTGTAATATCCAGTTTAACTGACAAGAGTGCAGGTTACTAGGTGAAGATCAGAGAAATGGAACTGCAGAAAAATTGCAGTCCATCTCCTTCCACATGCCTCTAAGACTCAGAGTTAACTCCAAGAAGGTAGGAAGTTACATATAATCCATCAGATGACCAGAAACCACCACTGTAGAGGCACAAGAAATATGGGAAACCAAGAAAATATCTCTCCCCCAAGGGGAAAGAACAGGCTTTCATCATCCACAGACAGTACAATGGAACTTGTGGGAATGTCAGATAAAGAATTTAGGATATTCATAGTGAGAAAGGTAACAGAGATGCAAGAGGAGAGAGACGATGAACTCCAGAAAATTCAGGAGAAAGGAGACGAGTTCCAGGAGGTGAGAAAGTCCTTCCACGATCTGAAAGAGAAAATACACACCATAAAAAAAAGAATCAAATGGAACTATTAGAGATGAAGGCTGTAATATAAGAAATCAAAACGTCCCTTGAAAGTATTAAAAGCAGATTAGATCATGCAGAAGATCAAATCTCAGATGTAGAAGATATATTTTCTAAGCTAGAAAAATATACCAAAAGGACTGAGAAAATACCCCCCCCCCCCATGAGAATAATATACGAGTAACGCTAGATATCATTAGACACCCAAACATCCAGCTAATTGATATCCCAGAAGGTAAAGAAACTAATCAGGACATTGATAATCTATTCCATGAAATCCTCCAGATCTAGAGAGGCATTCAAAGATCCAGACCCAAGAAATACAAAGGACCCCACATAGAATCAACCTAAGAAGATCTTCTTCAAGGCACATCATAGTCAGATTGACCAAAACCACTAAGATAAGATATTAACATTGGCAAGAGAAAAACGTCAAGGTATTCTCACAGTATATCCCATCAGGATAACATTGGACCTCTCATCTGAAACAATGCAAGCAAAGAAAGAATGGGAAAACATATTCAAAGTGTTAAGTGAAAAATAATTTCAACAAAAAATATTGTATCCTGTAAGATTATCCTTCATGTGGGAAGAAAAGATAAAAACATTCTCAAATAAACAAAACCTAAAAGAATTTACCAACACCAGAACAGCTCTTTGAGAAGTTCTGAAGGGAGTACTATACCAGGAAAACTAAAGACAGACAGACAAACAAGAGAACAAAAAATGACCAAGAAAAAGGCCAACTTAATGGTAGGCAGAGCAGAAGAAAGATTGCCGATTTCCTACTCCTACACACCTTTGAATGCTTGGAGATAGCTTCATAATTTAGGAAGGAACGTCTAGATCATCAGATGACTAGGAACCATCACAGACACACAAGAAATATGAGCAACCAACAGAATGTCTCTCCTTCAAGGAAAAACATCAATTCCTCATCAAACAGAGTCAATACAGTGGAACTCGTGGAAATGTCATATAAACAGCTCAGAATATTTGTAGTGACCAAACTAAATGAGATGCAAGAGAAGAGACACAATGAGCTCCAGGAGATGAGGAAGTCTTTTCACGGTTTGAAAGAAGAAATAGACACCATTAAGAAGAATTAGATGGAACTATTAGGAATGAAGAATGTGATACAGGATATTAAAACCTTCCTTGAAAGTTTTAAAAGTAGATTAGATCATGCAGAAAATTGAATCTTGAATGTAGAAGACAAAACCTCTTACCTAGAAAAAATTATCAAAAAGACGAAGAAAACAACCAAGAAAAATGAGGATAATGTACGAGAAATACTAGATACCATCAAGTGGCCAAACATCTGGATAATTGGTATCCCAGAAGAGGAAGAAAATAATAAGGGTATTGATAATTTATTCCATGAAATCCTGGAAGAAAACTCTCCAAACCTAGAGAGGTATTCAAATATCCAGATCCAAGAAATCATAGGACCCCAAATAGAATCAACCCAAGAAGATCCTCTCCAAGGCACATTATAGTCAGATTGGCCAGAAGCACAAAGACAAGATACTAAAATTGGCAAGAGGGAAACCTCAAGTTACTTACAAACTTTATCCCATCAGGCTAACATAGGACCTCTCATCAGAAACAACGCAGAGAAGGAAAGAAAGGGGAAAAATAGTCATTGTGTTAAATGAAAAACAATTTCAACCAAGAATACTATACCCAGCAAGATTATCCTTCATATGGGGGAAAAAAGATAAAAAACATTCTCAGATAAACAAAACCTAAAAGCATATACAAACTCCAGACCAGCTCTTCAAGAGGTCCTTAAGGGAGTGCTATACCAGGAAAACAAAAAAGTCAGATAGACAGATATAAGAGAACAACAACAAAACAAAACAAAACAAAAAACCAAAGCAAAACAAAACAAGGAAATGGCTCACTTGATGATAGGAACAGGTTTGGAAATACTGATAATAACACTGAACATTAATGGATTAAATTCTCCGATCAAGAGACACAGACTGCCTGAATGGATAAAAAACAAACAAAACAAAAAACAGAAAACCTCTATCTGTTGCCTACAAGAAACACACCTTATGGATAAAGACACACATAGTCTAAAAGTGGAGGGTTGGAAAAAGATATTCCATGCAAATGGAAATAAAAAAAGGGCTAGAATTGCGATACTGATTTCAGAAAAAATAGACTTTAAACCAAGACTGTAAGAAGAGACAAAGAAGGGCATTATATACTAGTAAATGGGATAACTCATCAAGAAGACATAATGCTTATAACTATCTATGCACCCAACTCAGAAGCACCTAAATATTTGAAGGAAAGAATGCTGGAGATAAAAGGAGAGATAGATTACAACACTATAGTTGTTGGAGATCTCAACACTCCATTAGACAGATCTTTGAGACAAGAAATAAGCAGAGAGATACAGGACCTAAACCATACTGTAAATCAAATGGACTTGACAGACATCTATAGAACTTTCCACCCTAAGACTACAAAATATACATTTTTCTCATCCTAACATGGAAAATTTTCAAAGATTGACCATATGATAGGACACAAATCAGGCTTTTACAGATTCAAAGGCATCTTCTCTAACCATGATGAACTTGAACTCGATATTAATTTCAAGAAACACCCTTGAAAATACACAAATACATGGAAACCAAACAACTTACTTTCAAATGCCTTCTTAACTACTGAAAAAAATAAGTCTGACATAAAAAAATTATGGAAACAAATGATAATGAGTACATGAGTTTCCATGATCTATGAAATATAATGGAAACAGCAAAAGCAGTCATAAGAGGGAAATTCATAGCAATTAGTGTGCTGAAGAAAAAAATGGAAAGGTGGCAAATAGACAAACATCATGCCTCAGAGAATTGGAAAAACAACAACAACAACAAACACACACACACAAAATGCCAGGTAAAATAAATCATAAAGATTCGAGCAGAAATAAATGAAATAGAGTAAAAGAGCTATATAGAAAAAATGAAAGCAAAAGCTGATTCTTTGAAAAGATTAACAAGATCCATACACCATTAGCTAGACTGATGAGAAAAATGAAAGAAACCAGATAAATCAAATGTGTGATGAAACAGACACAATAAAAACACAAAACATCATTAAGGATACTGTGAGCAACTGCATGCCAACAAACAAGAGAGCCTGGAGGAGATGGACAAATCCCTAGAAGGATATAATATACCAAGATTGAATCAGGAGGACATAGAAAACCAGAATAGACCCATGTCAAATCATACGATTGAATCAGTAATAAGTAACCTCCCAACAAAGAAAAGCCCAGGTCTTGATGGCTTCAAATTTGAATTCTACAACACTTTTAAGGAAGAGTTAACCCTCATTCTACTTAAATTATTTCTAAAGATCCAAAAGGAAGGAAACCTTTAAATTCATTTTATGAAGCCTCCATCATCCCCATTTTTAAACCAAATAAAGACATGACACAAAAGGAAAACTACAGACCAATATCTATGATGCATATAGATTCAAAAATTCTCAACAAGATATTTGCAAATTGTATCCAACAACATGTAAGAAAGATTATTCATCATGACCAGGTAGGCTTTATTCCAGGGATGCAAGGGTGGTTCAACATATGCAAGACCATGAATATAATACGCCATATCAATAGAAAGAAAGATAAAAACCATACGATCATTTCAATAGATGCAGAGAAAGCATTTGATAAAATACAACAATGCTTCATGATTAAAACTCTCAGCAAGATTGGTATGGAAGGTCCATTTCTCAAAAAAAATAAAAGCTATCTATGAAAAACCTATAGCTAACATACTGAATGGAAAAAGCTTAAATCTTTTCCACTAAAAACTGGTACCAGACAAGGATGCCTGCTTTCTCTACTGCTTTTTAATATAGTACTGGAAGTCTTAGGCAATGCAATCAGAAAAGAGAGTAATATAAAAGGCATTTACATAGGCAAAGAAGAGTTGAAAATATCTTTATTTGCAGATGATACAGTGGTATACTTAGAAGACCCAAAGGTTTCCCTGAAAAAACTTCTCAAAATAATGAACAAATAAAGTGACAGGATACAAAATCAACATCCAAAAAATCTATACCATTTCTATATACAAACAACAAGTTGAACAAAGTAGATCTGAAGAAAGAAATCCTTTTTACCATAGCCGCAAAGTGTGTAAGATACCTAGAGATAAATCTAACTAAGAAAGTCAAAGACCTTTACATAGAAAACTATAAAAGTCTCAAAAAAGATACTGAAAAGGACCCAAAAACGTGGAAGGACATCTCATGATCCTTGATTGGAAGAATTAATATAACCAAAATGGCAATTCTACCCAAATTAAACTACATATTTAATGTAATACCAATGAAAATACTGGAGACATTCTTCACAGATTTAGAAAAGACAATCATAGAATTTGTCTGGAATCATTAAAAACCTCGTATTACCAAAGCAGTCCTGTGCACAAAGAGTGCAGTGGGTGGGATCTCACCCCCTGACCCCAAAATACACTATAAAGCTGTGATCATCAAAACAGCATAGTATTGGTACAAAAAGAGACAAATGGGCCAATTGAATAGAATAGAGATCCCAGAAATAAACCTCAACGTTTACAGCCAACTGTTTTTTTTTTTTTTTTTTTTTGGAGAGGTTTTTGCTATAGGGTGCGTGCACTCGCCAGACAGACAGAGAGAGACAGAGATAGAAAGTGAGAAATCACCCCCAGGGGGGATGGCCACTCCGCAATCCCTTCTTCTCCATTTTTCTCTTGGGATCTTGGGCACGCACGCACATGCGCCCAGTGTGAGTTTAAGCCACCGGGTCCGGGACTCAAACCACGGTTGACTACGTGGGAGTCCAGCGACATAGCCATTACGCTAACTGCTGGTCCCGCCAACTGATTTTTGACAAAGGATACCAGTCAATGTATTATGAAAAGTAAAATCTTTAGTAAATGGTGCTGGAAAAAACCGGGTATCCATCTGCAGAAAGATGAAACTATATTCCCATCTTTCACCATGAACAAAGATCAACTCAAAATGGATCAAAGATCCGAACCTAAGACCTCAAACTATAAAACTACTGCTGGAAAACACTAGGGAAACTCTGGGAGACATACGGGTAGGCAAAGACTTAAGACTCCCAAACCACAGGCAGTAATTCACAAAATAAACAAGTGGGAGTATATCAGATTAAGAAGTTTCTGATGTTTTGTGGTTTTGTCAACTGTGTTGGGGAGAGATGTTCACCTGTTGAAATATCCATTTTGTAAGACAAATAATGTGATTGAATGTATAAAAGAAAATGAAATGAAAAATAAATAAATTTTAAAAGTTTCTGCATGTAAAAGACACTGTAATGTGTGTGAATCGACAACCCTCAGAATTGGAGAACATTTTGGAAAAGTATGCCTCTGATAAGGAACTGATAACCAGAATACACAGAGAACTCAAGTAGCTTACCTGGAAAAAAACTGATTAACCCAGTGAAAAGATGGGAAAATGAGCTGAACAAAAATCTCTCTAAGGTAGACATACAAAAAGCCAAAAAGCATATGAGGAAATGCTCAACTCTGTCATCATAAGGGAGATGCAGATCAAAACCACAGTGAGATACCACCTAACTCCTGTTAGAATGGCTAAGATTAAAAATACAAAGAGTGATAAGTTTTGGTGGGGTTGTGGTGAAAGGGGAGCTCTCCTACACGGCTGGTGGGAACGTAAATTGGTCTTGCCATGGTGGAAAACAATATGGAGGTTTCTCAAAGACCTTCAGATAGAACTACCATTTGATCCAGCAGTCCTACTGCTGGGTATCTACCCAAAGGACAGGAGAATGCTCAGTCAAAAGCGCTTGCACATCAATGTTTATTACAGCATTATTCACAATTGCTAAGACATGGAACCAACCCAAATGTCTACAGACAGATGAATGGATTGAAAAAGTGTGGCGCATATACTCTATGGAATACTATTCAGCCATAAGCAACAAGATCCTGGCATTTGATAGAAAGTGGTTGAATATGGAAGATTTATTCCTGAGTGAACCAAGCCAGGCTGTGAAAGAAAGATACTGTATGTATTCACTTAGTATATACCAACTGTCTGCACCTTATGGTATAGATTGAAATATTGGATGGTATAAAAGCAGTGAAAGTAGTTATGGATGCTGAAGACAGTGTCTCACGGGGGTGGTGGGGGGAAGAGAAGAACATAGAGAATAGCACGAGAACAAATAAGCATGATATTTGTGGGACACAGAAATGGTTTATGACCTGTTGATGGTACATGTATAGTATTCTCAACTGGACTGGTCTGAGAAGTATTTCATGTTAGGTAAATTCTCTTTATAAGCCAAATGATGTATAGTGATTGAATGTTTAAAAAAATAGAGTGAAAAATAATAATAATCTGGAAAAAAAAGAAAAGCTATTTGCTGCTGCTGCTGTGTATAGTAGTGTCTTTGTCTTGACTGATATGCATGATAATTGTGCAGTAAAAAGAAATGTTATACACTATGAAGATATATGTGGTTATATGCTATATATAAAAAAGTATACTTGGGTAATGACTGGTAGGTGGTTTCTGAAAGTGGATACGAGGGAGCTTCATGATGTCTTGTTTCTTCATCTAGGTTCTCTTTATATAAATGTGTTTATATTATGAATATTAACTGAATTAAATATTTAGGACTGGTACACCTTTTGTATTCATGTTATATTTGAATTTAAAAGTTCACATAAATATGAAAAATGTATTTAGAACTTGGTGAATGTAAGCATTCTTTGTAATGTTAACTGATGCGAATAAGCATCTATCTGGCTTTTATTGGTATGGAATCATATCTGTATTCATTGTCTATGTCTGCTATAATAGTGGCTTTAAACAACCCAGATTTATTATTTTACAGTTTGGGGGATTAGAAGTTCGAGATAAGTTTTGGGGGCTAAAATTAAGGTGTCAGCATAGCTGTGTTCATTCTGGAGCTTTTAAGGAAAGAATCCACTTTCTTGCCTTTTTCAGGGTATTAATAACTTTAAGAACAAATGAGGCTATCCCCAGAACCCAGTGGATAAGCCTTGTGTCGTGTGAGCCACATCCCACGTGGCTGACCATGGTTCAAGTCCCAGCCCTGGTGGCTTGGAAGACATATCAAGTGCTTGTGCACATTTGCCCGGGATCCTGATGGGATGGAGGAGAAAAGGAGAAAAAAGGATTGTGACTTGAGTGGGGCCATTGTGACATTGAGGGAGTGCTTCTTCTCTCTTTCTCTCTCTCTGACTTGTACATTTGCCCTCTATTTGAAAAAGAGCAAATGAAATAAGGGTTAGTGATGGAAGTGTTATGTACATATTTGAAATGGATTTGTTGTTATTCCACTTAAATGCCTGGAGTTGTCTTTTAAGCGTCCCTGAGTCGCAGACGTTTAATTTCATATTGAGAATACTGTTAGGATCATTAACAGTAACTAATATTCATACACACAGATACTTTTATTTTTTTTCTCCAAATGGAGGTCACAGTTTTTGATCAAAGAAATGAAAAAATCACTAGACTTGGGAATTTCCACTTTCAAAGCGTCCAGTAGGTCTCTATTTTCAGGACATATCCTTAAATGAACTTTAGCACAGCTAAATGTCTTTAAAAAATCAATTAAAGCATTAAATATTAAAATTACTTGGATTACTTCATATAGGTCTATTATCCTTACAGCTAGAATAAGTAAGGAATGATGGAATTTTATTATAGAGAGAAGTCATTGATGCAGAGAAGTTTGGCTAGGGTTATAGTGGTGTTTATTTTAATGGTGTGCATGTTTATAAATTCTGTGGGAGATTCTGGAAGGGCAAAGCATTGGTGAGAAAATCATCACAGCAGCAAAAGGGCACTCATTGCCCATCGTCTGAAACAATTTAGTCTGCTCTTTTGAATAAGGAGAGGTCGTATTAAAGACCAAACCATGACAATTTGAAGTCTTAGAGCTTGTTTTCTGTCATATACTGAGTCAGATTTTGTCATAATGTTGTTCTTACTATGACTTGGAAGTGGTTTGGTAAAGAGAATTTTTTAGGGCTCTGTCGCCTTTTTTGTTGTTCTCTGTTGTCACGCTGCATTGTTGCTCTTTAATGTTGAGTTGTCATTAAGGCATCCTTTTTTTTTTTTTGGAGAGGTTTTTGCTATAGGGCGCGTGCGCTCGCCAAACAGACAGAGAGAGACAGAGAGATAGAAAGCGAGAAATCACCCCCCAGGGGGGATGGCCACGCCGCAATCCCTTCTCCTCCATTCTCCTCTCGGGATCTTGGGCACGCACGCACACGCGCCCGGTGTGAGTTTAAGCCGCCGGGTCCGGGACTCGAACCGTGGTCGACTACGTGGGAGTCCAGCGACATAGCCATTACGCTAACTGCTGGTCCCTAGGCATACTATTTTTACGTGACTTCTCCAGATGCAAATTGAGGATCATTATGAGTCAGACTGCATTATCCAATTATTATTTTCAAATCACAAAACATCCTGCAATACCATTTATCGATAAGGTAGTTTTAACCCATTCTTTGTGTTGGTATGGTATTATGTGTGAAACTTCTCAGATCCTAAAGGAACTTGGTCATGATTTTAGATAAAAATCAATGTATGGGGACCAGCAGTTGGTGTAATGGCTATGTTGCTTAAATCCCAAGTAGTCGATTGCTGTTCAAGTTGCAGACCTGGTGGCTTAAACTCACACTGGGGATGTGTGCATGTGTGCCCAAGATCCCAAGAGGATAATGGAGAAGGGATTTGTGGCATGACCAACCCCCTTGGGGAGGGGTTTCTTGTTTTCTGTCTCTCTGTCTCTGTCTCTGTCTTTCTGGTGAGGGTATGCACCCTCTAGCAAAAATCTCTCAAAAAAAATCAATGAATGTGAAAAGAAGAAAATTAAAAAATAAATGCATTTGAAAGTGTATTTAGAAGAAAGAATTCTCTATCTCTGGGAGGAGATGTGGGCTTAAATTGTGTTTTGGGGGAAATCTCTCTTTTGCATGTAAGTGCTGCTTCCTTGGAATGTAATCTGTGGAAGACAGGGAATAACGGGTACCTTGAAACAGCTGCCTGACCTTTTAGTCACCATGAGGCCATAGACAAGTCTGTACTGGGCTTCCATTTCTTTTGTAGGTAGAGTTTGTGGAGTAGCCTCAAAGCCTGTATGGACAAAGAGGATGGGGGCTGCAGAGTAGCTAAAATTTGTCTGCAGAAGAAATGAATGTACAGTGGATGGTGGGGGAGATAACAGAAGTGAGGCAGGAATAAGAAGGGCGCTTAGTAGCCCAAAAAGTCAGGTAACGGGGCAGGAGCCCAGAGCTTGCAGAGAAAAGGAGGTCAGTGGAAAAAGTTCAAGTTGCAGGTGATTAAAAATGATTAAAAACAAGACAGAGGCTATTTATTCAGAGCTTGCTGTAGCAGGGAGTCAGCCATGTACTTGTGATTGGCAAAGACTCAAAGGCAGACAGGAGGGTGGGAGAGCTTTATAGAGAAAAAGAGAGGAAAGACTTTCCTTGTGCCCTGGCTGGGGACTGTGGGCCTGGGGAATCTGGAGGTAAGCCAGTAGAAGGGGGGGATTCTGTGTGAGGCTTGGGGAGCATATTTGGTTTTCTCTGGTTGGCCATAGTTAGAAAGGAAGAGTGGTAGGAAAAATAGTGAAGCTGACAGTCATTGAACAGACCCAAACTGCCCTGGACTGGTTGCTGCAATTTGTGGTCTGGCTTCCTTGCTGGTTGCTGCAGAGGTGGGGGTGGGAGCTCTCTTGTCACCTGTAGTCTGGCCATTGTTCCTTTGTGTATTCAGTTTCTCAGAATCAAATAGTAGGAGAAGGTAAAAAGCAAATAAAATATGAACGTTAAGAGAGGTAAAAACTTAGTGTTCGTAAGGAATGATAGGAAAGTCAGTAAGCCTCTGTAAATTCCCTGGAATCTTGGAGAACACATTAAATTGCTTATAACATGCAGGGCCGAGGGTTTTATCTGAACTCAGTGTTTGTGGTGACCTCAACTGATAACTAAGATAAAAAAGCCAGCCAAGCTTTATTATGTTTTAAAGAAATTGATAAGCCAGGGGGACCAGGAAATGGTGTAATGGTTATGTTACTGGACTCCCACGTAGTTGACCATGGTTCAGGTACTGGACCTGTTGGCTTAAAACTCACACAGGGCTCTGGGACCAGCAGTTGGTGTAATGGCTGTCGCTGGACTCCCATGTAGTTGACCACGGTTCGAGTCATGGACCCGGTGGCTTAGACTCATGCCGGAGATGTGTGCGTACGCGTGCTCAAGATTCCAGGAGGAGAATGGAGGAGAGGGGGATTGTGGCGTGGCCATCCCCCATGGGGGGTGATTTCTTGCTTTCTGTCTCTCTGTCTCTCTCTGTCTTTCTGGTGAGTGCATGTGCCCTATAGCAAAAACCTCTCCAAAACAAAAACAAAAACAAAAACAAAAACAAAGAAAAAACCAAAAAAAATAACCTGAAAAACATACAGGGTTTATGTAGGTGCATGCCCAAAATCCTGAGAGGAGACTGGAGGAGAAGGGATTGCAGTTTGGCCATCCTCCCTGGGTGCTGATTTCTTGCTTTTTGCCTCTCTGTCTCCCCAGCGAGTGCACATGCCCTATAACAAAAATCTCTCTTTCAAAAAGAAAAAAAAAAAAAAGAAAGAAATTGGGGAACCAGCAAGTGCTGTAGTAGTTATGTTGGATTCCCACATCGCTAACCAGTTCGAGTCCTGGACCAGGCAGCTTGAAAATCACTCCAGTACATGTGCTTGCATACCCAAAATTCCAGGAGGAGAATAGAGGAGAAGGGATTGCAGTGTGGTCATCTTCTCTGGGGAAAAATAGACCCCCCCCCCAAAAAAAAAAAAAAAAAAAGAAGAAAAAGAAGAAAGAAAGAAATTGGTGTAATTTCCTAGGTTTCAAACTCATTTTTTTAACGTATCATTCATACTAAAGGGTAAATTAGTATGAATAAAATTATAGTAGTGATGTAAAAAGTAGTCTCAAAAAAACTTTTTCACTATTTGGTTTACTGATGTACTACTTGTCTTGCTTGCAAAAGGGGACTTCAAAAAGTCCGTGGAAAAGTAAGATTAAAGTACAAGTTTAATTTGAAATCTATGTATTATTTTTTTCATAATATATATTTCCATAAATTTTTCATGCAGACTCCTTGTGTTCTTAGTAAGAGGCTTTCATAAACCATCTTTTAGTTTTTTTTAAAGGTTTTTGCAATTGTGTGTGTGTGCTCGCGCACGAGAGAGAGAGAGAGAGAGAGAGAGAGAGAGAGAAATCATCCCCCACTGGGGTTGGCTATGCTGCAATCCCTTCTCCTCTATTATCACATCAGGATTTTGGCACAAATGCACACTTGCCCAGTGTGATTTTTCAAGCTGCCGAGTCCATGACTTAAACCACAGTTGGCCATGTGGGAATCCAGCGCACCTTAACCAACATTGCACCTGCTGGCCTCTTTAAAGGAAGCACTGAGAATATAGTAGTGAGTCAGAATTCAGTCTGGGGTGGAGTGAAAAGCAAAGACTACTCCCCAGTTTGAAGAGAACTCTTTTTATGGTGTGCTCTATTCAGTCTTACAGGGCATGGAGATGATTTTTAGAGTAGGCCTTGACTACACCTTAAAGGCAAATGGGTATTAACTTCTGGATGGGCCGTTGAGTGGGGAGTGGGTGTTGTAGAAGTGCCAGAATGGGCAGGGATGCTTATTTGGGGGATGGAAATAGGTCCATGTCACTCGCTGCTTGACGGACACAAGGGTCTGTGAATGAGGAAAGGAATTTATCAGTGAGGCCAACACTGGAAAGAGAATGGACGGGAGTCCATATGGTCTCCACTATACTAACATATAAAACTTACACTGGGGAGGGGGCACATTTGTGACATGAGCGAGGTACATTTAGAAACACAGGACAAGTAATTCATTGCCTTGGGGCATGATCACGAGGCGGCCTGGTCATGGTGTTTGGGCAGGATGGCAAGGAGCCTTGATAGCCTCACATTCATTTTACCCTGATTAACTGGCAGCTGTCACTAGAGCTGACTGATTTGGAGAGTGAAGAGGATGGCCTGAATCATGTATGCAAAGGGAGGGAAGTGTGAAATGATTTTGTAAGTCACTTTAAGGTTCCTCTTGACATTATTTTGAGATATTTAGAATAATTTATTTTAAAATACTTAAATCATAGAGGTGTGAAATTATATGCATGAGTTGGTCTTAATCTCTGCCTTAGGAGAGGTTAGTTCACATGTGAAGTGCACTATCAGGAATACGCTCTTCAGGGATGGTTGGTTAGCATTTGAAAGACTAGTCCAAGTTCACATTTTGGAGATGTCTTTTTATTCATGATCCTTTTGTTAGAAAGATTTTTTTCTTTGGTGAAATTAGTCTTTTTTTTTTTCAAGATATGTGAGTCGACTAGAAATACTGTACAGGTACTCCACCTTTGTACCCTTGTGTGAGAAAAGTGCAAGAATCCCAGTCAACCTGCATGGTGGTTCTCTTGGTCTTGGACACCGATGGTTGTATTTATTTCATTGAGCTTTCTGCTGTAACATTCTGACTAAACTTAAGGGGTTTCATCTTGTACCTTAAAGATCCTTGTACCTTGGAAGTCAGTTGGCAGTCCTGGTTGGCCTATGGACTCATTCTCAAAATAATGTTAAGTGCATTAAATAAAATGCAGAGTTATATAGGAAATAATTCATATTGAAATAATAGTTATCTATATCTATGTATATCTATCTATCTATCTATATAAATATATATATACTGGCCAGAAGCCATGCCACAGTCCTCTCTCCTCCATTTCGTTGGGATTTGGGGCATGTACATACACATGCCTGGAATGGTTTTCAAGCTACCAGGACTGGGATTTGAACTGTGTGGTCAGCCATGTGGTTCCTAGCTCCCTTAACCACTAGACCATGGGCAGACCTGAGTACTAGCTATAACTGAGCCGAGTAACTGATAGCCCCTTGACAGTGTTAGTCAATATACAAATGAGCTGGTGGGCTTCTGGTCCTTTTTCTCTACAGTTACCATCTGGAACTTGAGATAACCTGCCATTGGGGGTTATAAATATCATTATTTTGAACTGTTATCTGAGACACATCCTGCTGTGGCTCCACTCTTTGCAAGCATTCATTCCGTGAGGTGTTGGCCACTTCCTGGGTGGACAGTCCCTCAGTCTTGTCCTTGGTACCTGAAGCATTCTGAACCAGTTCAAGTATCACCTTGAAAGGGCTGGTCTCTTGGACCATTTGAAAGTTTCTCCACCGAGTTTGGTTTGTTACTAGCACTTGGCTCATTGCCTTCTGCTTTCCTTTCTTTCACTTATTTGAGTATGTTTAATTTAAGCATAAAAGACCTGGCCCCTCAAAGTGAGGTTAAATTGTCATTAGCTATTAGGTAACTGGATCACTTTTGTTGGTTCAGTGTGACAGAAATCCTGGCTCATTTTTATATCCTTATTTAGTTATATTTGTATGTATATGTACAAGGGGTCTTGAAAATATTATGGAAAAATATGAAAAAACTATGAATGAATTGCATTCTTTTGTTGGCACCAAAATAAACTTGTACTTTAATTCCTTTTCTTTTTCCAGGAATTTTTAATGTCCTCTCCTAGTTATAGAGTCATTTCCCTCACGATCTGTAGTAGCTCTGAAGTTTTCTTATTTTTTCCTTGAAGCTTATGTATTTGTTAAATCAATGGCTGGTGGGAGAGAGAGAAGAAAGAACTACAACACCCCAAACAGAGTCCTGGCGCCACCATCCATTCCCAGCTGCACGAGCCTAGATCAGGGCGCCTGTGTGCCCAGCACCTTCAGAGTGGTCTCCCGACTAGAACTGGCAACCTTCCCATGGGGGCGTGCCTAGCAGATTGCAATGTTTTACTGCTGCACCACTGTCTGGTCCCATTAGCCATTATATTTGATAATGGTGGTGATAAAATTGTCTAACCTGTATATTGGCAGCTCATTTACATAATTTTTATATATTACATATCAACTTATATATAACAAATTATATTATAATAACATATAAAATATATTTATATATAAATTAATAAATTTTATACTAAAATATATAAAGTAATTGATTATAATTTATTATATATTATATATAAAATTATATATATATGCACATATGCATATACATATATATATATATATATATATATATATATATATATCACCAATATGGGTCTACATAAAATTCACGTTTGCACTAATATTGGGATTTATCAGTTATACAAATTTTTCTGTATTTTCTTGAGAAAAAAGAAAATTACCCTTGAGATTTATATGGGAATATACTGAACTATTGATATTTTATTTTCTTAAATTTCCTTTGGTGAATTTTCTTTATATTTTTTGCTTAAAACTATTCCAGGAGCCAAATATATTTCTGTCTATACCCTGAAGTAACTAACATTTTAAAAGTTTTATTTTCTTGTCCTTGGCCATGTATGTATACATTTTTGATTTTTTTGCCCTTTTTTGCTTTTTAAGACAAGGTCATACTATGTCACAGTTCTCCTGCCTCAGCCTCCCAAGAAGCAGGGACTCAGGCGTTTGCTTCCAAGCCGGGCGCGTTAGGGCAGGCGGGGAACCAAACCCAGGCTTCCCGGGTTGCTTCGTCCTGCTCAGCAGCAGCGTCCAGTGCACGCTATACCAAGGATGGGCCATTTTTGTGCCTTTTTTTCTAGAATCCCTGTATATTTAATTTTAACTGTACATTTTTGCCAAAATATATACAGCATTCTTTTGGATTTTAAAAACAATGATCTTTTGGGGACCAGCAGTTAGCGTAATGGCTATGTTGCTGGACTCCCACGTAGTCGACCGCGGTTCGTGTCCCGGACCCGGTGGCTTAAAACTCATGCTGGGCGTGTGTGCGTGCGTGCCCAAGATTCCGAGAGGAGAACGGAGGAGAAGGGATTGCGGCGTGACCATCCCCCCTGGGGGGTGATTTCTCGCTTTCTGTCTCTATGTCTCTGTCTGTCTGGCGAGCGCATGGGCCCTGTAGCAAAAACCTCTCCAAAAAAAAAAAAAATGATCTTTTTCTGAAAATCATAATTTTATTTTTAATTACCAGAGGACATATTCACTCACTAGAGAGAGACAGAGTGACAGAGAGAGGGAGAAGGCAATCCCCCCCTCAACACACATAGACACGGGGTATAGTCACACCTCTCTACCCTGTCAAGATTGTGGCATATGTGCACATGCACTTGGCTTTTTTTTTTTTTTTTTTTTAAGTCACTAGGGCTGGGATCTGGCTGCCTTCACCACTAAACCATGGAGCCAGCCCCATTTATAATTTTGATCAATGTAGTTATTGAGTAGAATATGAATAAAATTGATGAAACAGTTTTTCAGATTTTTTCCCCCTTTATTTATGATAGCACATGTGCATGTGAAGAGAAGGTGAGTGTCCTCCACAGAGTCTGCTCACATGGTAGCCTCATTCCTCCAGTCCTCCAGCCCTTCGAATCTTGGGCAGTTGAGCCCAGCCTGGCAGGTTTCAGGCTGACTGTGCTGGAGATTCTGTGATTGCCATGTGGGATCTGACTTTCCTTGGGCAGGTCATTCCTGCGGTGCCACAGAAGTGGTTGTTTCTCAGTTTTTTAATCCTTCATCTAGTTTTCACTTGCTAAGTGTGCAGATATTTTTAGTGTAATTTTATTTTTAAGTTACATCTTTTTGGGTGGCCTTCATTTATGATCAATTGTCATGGCTCAGCAAAAACACAAACTAAAGGTAAAATAGTTAAATAATTTTCTAAAATTATTTACCACCTTCATTTATGTAGTGTAGAAAGCATTGTTTCCACATTATCATTCTGCACTTGTAATTTCTTCTAAGGGTCATTTTCATTTGGAAGGACTAAATTTGTTACATCTTGGGATTCTACTATAATTGCTTCTAATTATTTGAAGAAGAATTATGTTAATTAGAAGGTTAAATGACAGGACCAGCAGATGGTGTAATGGTTACGTTGTTGGACTACCACATGGCCGACGGCGATTCAAGTCCCAGACCTGGAGACTTGAAACTCATGCTGGGCATGTGTGCCTGCATGCCCAAAATCCCAAGAGGAAATTGGAGGAGAAGGGATTGCAGCATGGCCAACCCCCTGGGGGGGGGGGGTAGTGATTTCTTGCTTTCTGTTTCTCTGTTTCTGTCTCCGTCTCTCTGGTGAGCGCACATGCCTTATAGCAAAAAAAAAAAAAAAAAAAAAAAAAATCAAAAATGTTTTTAAGTGACATTGTAATTAGATTTTTAAATTTAAAACTTATAAAATAAAATTTAATACAGGAGTTTACATTTAGTATGTGTTTACGATTATATGTATAGTTGTATGTATAGTTTCAGGACATAGTGTCATGCTCTTTGTGTCCTTACGCAAGTTCGTGTTTTTTTCTTTAATGACTGAGATTTATGCACCTTAATTTTCACTGTTGAAATCAGGTCTGCAATGAGTATCTGAATGTGTCATATAACTTATGGAAGTGGAATTTTCGGGTTGTAGGATGTGTTCATCTTTATCTTTGGTCGACATGACGAAGACGAAATTATTTCCAAGGTGTTAAATTGATTTATTGTGGAAAACAAGTCATTTGCTTACAGACTTGCAGACAGCTGCGATGTGATTTTTAACTGGTTTTCTGTAATGTGGCATCTCAGTGTTGTTTTAATTCCTACTTCCCTTATTGTTAGTGGGCTTAAATAGTTTTCATCTGTTTATTGACTATGTTGGTATTCCTTTTTCTGGAACTACCTGTTCATATATTCTGTCCAGTGTTAGGGACTGTTTGTTTCTTTCTCATGTACAGATGGTCCCTGACCTACCATGGTTACTTAGTACTTTTCAGATTTACGAAGGTGCAGAAGCAATACACATACTGCATATGTGACATGGAAAAATTTATGCAGTACATTAAGCAATATATTCAACACTTGCAATGTAAAATAGGCTTTGAGAAAGATGATTTTGCCCAACTGTAGACTTATGTATTACAAAATCAGTTAAGGTAGCTGGGCTAAGCTGTGAGGTTCAGTAGGTCAGATGTATTAAATGTATTTTTGACTTACAGTATGTTCTACTTATGATGAGTGTATTGGGACACAACTCCATTGGAATTAAGGAATATCTGTATTCTGCATACTAGTCCATCGTGAGTTATACGGGTTGCTGAACTTTCTCTTCGCCAGTGACTTTTTTTCTCATTTTGTTCACAGGGAGTCATCTGATACAAATGTCTTTCATTTTAATATGGTCATTTTAGTGTTTTCTTTTTAGGTATCATTTAATCCTTTCTACTCTCATAAAACTATTCAATATTTTCTTTGAAAAGCTTTTTCTTTTAGCCATTTGGTCTTTAAGGCCCTTGTAGTTATAATTCTTTATATATATATATATATATATATATATTTCTTTGAGTTATAAAGATCTCATGGGTAGCTAATTGTACCTATATCTTAATTCATAGTCTATAGGTTTTCCCAATACAAATGATAATCTCTCTGTCACTTTTTAATTTTCCATGTATGTCTGTAGACGCTTTATTCTGTTCCATTGATCTCTTTGCCTAGCCCTATGCTTGTACCCCTTTATTTTCCTCCTAGTGAACCTGGAAATTTGGTAGGTTTAACCTTTCCTGCTTCATGATTTCTTGAAAATTTCTTGTTCATTTTGTTCCTTTTTCCTTTCCCCCTTCCCTCCCTTCTCCCTTCCCCCTTTTCTTGTCCCTGCCCTTCTCCCTCCTTTCTTTCTCTCTCCCTCCATTTACTAGAGGGCATGTGCACTCACCAGAGAGACACAGAGAGTGAGAAAGCACTCTCAGGGGGCATGTCCATTCCACACAGTCCCTTCTCCTCCATCCTCCTGTTGGGATTTTGAGCACTTAGTCATTCCACCTAGCATGTTCTCCAACTGCTGGTCTGAGACCCAAACTGCGCAGTTGGCCATGTGGGATCCAGCCACTGCCTTACCCACCAAACCCCCGACTAACTCCCTCCTCTTACTCTTGACCCTTTACTTTCTATGTATGTTTTACAGTCAATATAGAGAATTCCTGAAAACCTTGCTGGGATATTTATTTTTGTTGCATTGGAATTGGAATTATATATTAATTTACAGAAACTTGAAATCTTTCAGTCCTCTAAAAAATAACTATGTTTTACCTCAACTTATTTACTTCTTTAATGCTCTTCCTTTCCTTAGTAGATCTCGGTTTCTAACTCATATATCATTTTCCTCTTTTTTGGAAGAATTTTTTCTAATATTTCTTTTTTTTTTTTTTTTTTTTTGGAGAGGTTTTTGCTATAGGGCGCGTGCGCTCGCCAGACAGACAGAGAGAGACAGAGAGATAGAAAGCGAGAAATCACCCCCCCAGGGGGGATGGCCACACCGCAATCCCTTCTCCTCCATTCTCCTCTCGGGATCTTGGGCACGCACGCACACGCGCCCGGCGTGAGTTTAAGCCGCCGGGTTCGGGACTCGAACCGCGGTCGACTACGTGGGAGTCCAGCGACATAGCCATTACGCTAACTGCTGGTCCCTTTTCTAATATTTCTTACAAGGTAGAGCTACTAATAAAAAATGTCTTCAGTGTCTGTGTGAGAAAGTCTGGAGGGACAGTTTCCCTGAGTATAGAACTCTTGTTTTTCCCTCAGCACTTTGCTTATTTCACTTCAACATAATATGTCACGGGAAAAAAACTGAGGAAAAGAGTGTAAGATAGGTGTCGATCACATTGATAGGTGTTGGTAGGGGAATCCTGTACATAGTTTTTGCTTTTAATGTAACTGGAAGTTTGGGGTTTTCAAAATACCTGATAGGTCATGATAAGCTTGTGCTTTTATTGATGTGATATCACTTTGTGGAAGAGATTGAATAAAATATCTTTGGTTCTTAAGTTCCTTTGACAAATATCTAGGTATAATATTATATAAAACTTATGTGAAATGGAGACAGAGCATATTATTACTGATGGGCCACCGACCATAAACGGAGATACCTACCTCTGTAGAGCATCGTTTTCTTAGTATGGACAGCAAGAGGTTGCTTGGCCGAGCATAGCTTCGCCCAAGTGTTTATCAGTGTAGGAAGAAGTATACAATCAGAAATTTTGTCACCAAAATAATTAATCAAATGAGACAGTACATTTCAAAATTAGAGTGTGTTAGTGATTTTCTTCATTGATGTTTTAGAGGAAGAAAACCTTGTTATTTTGATTTAAATTTCTTTATTATTATTATTATTATTAATTATTATTCTCAAGTTTTTAAAACATTCAATCACTATATATCATTTGGCTTGTAAAGAGAACTATACCCAACATGAAATACTACTTAGACCAGTTCAGTTGAGAATAGTATACAAGGTGGAGCCTTCAGTTCAGGAGGCTTAAAGTGAGACTAAACTTAGACACCTGCACAGCACTGATTCTCAGATATATTTTTCTATCAGACTCCCCCAGGTTCTTGTTACAATACAGATTCCTGGGGCTCCAAATGTTCCATTTGGTAGATCTGGGTTGGGGCCTCAGAATCTGCATTTATTCTTGGTTTTTTTTTGAAATTTATTTATTTATCTCAGGAAAAGCAGTTTTAACTTTAATAAATCAAAGAAATGCTAAAGAACTTGGTTTAAAACTTAAAGTCAGGAAACAGGTTAGGATTCTGTTCAAATAATAGGTATGTGAATCTATCGACTGCTTGAGACAGGACAAAAATCCTTAAAAGCGGAAACCAAAGCCTAGAAGAAAATCCAGCAATGTTTTAGTCAAAAGTCATAAAATGGTATTTCACCAGTTCAGTCTCATGTATTTTATCTTCTGTTGTAGTTCGATCTTCCTGATTAAATTCTGGGATATAATATTCAACTCTAGACTTGTACCTACAATTAAGTTGGCCATTTTCTTAGTCTTTGCACTCTTATTTCTGTATGTCTGTTTTAATTTTCTTGGTATAGCACTCCCTTGAGAACTTCTTAGAGATCTGGTCTGGTGCTGGTAAATTCTTTCAGGTTTTGTGTATCTGAGAATGTTCTTGTCTTTTTTTCCCATATGAAGGATAATCTTAC
This sequence comes from Tupaia tana, assembly GCA_026018925.1. Lineage (NCBI taxonomy): Eukaryota > Metazoa > Chordata > Mammalia > Scandentia > Tupaiidae > Tupaia > Tupaia tana. The sequence continues at coordinate 24,319,738 of JAKSZU010000027.1, read as the reverse complement.
CAGGTACAATATTCTTGGTTGAAATTGCTTTTCCCTTAACACTTTGAATATATTTTTCCATTCTTTCCTCACTCGAATTGTTTCCGATGAGAAGTCCGGTGTTAGCCCAGTGGGATATCCTTTGTGGGTAACTTGACGTTTCTCTCTTGCCAGCCTTTGTATCTTGTCTTTATCTGTGGTTTTGGTCAATCTGGCTATAATGTGTCTTGGAGAAGATCTTCTTGGGTTGATTCTATTTGGAGTTCTTTGTGTTTCTTGGTACTGGATCTTTGAGTGACTCTCTAGGTTTGGAAAGTTTTCTTGCAGTACCTCATGGGATATATTATCAATGTTCTTATGAGTCTCTTTGCCTTCTGGGATGCCAGTTATCTGGATTTTGGACATTTGATGGTATCTAGTATTTCTTGTATATTATTCTCATTTTTGGGGGCAATTTTCTCAGTCTTCGTGGTGGATTTTTCTGGGCCAGCAATTTTCTCTTCTACATCTGAGATTCTATTTTCTGTATGATCTAATCTGCTTTTAATACTTTCAAGAGAGATTTTGACCTCCTGTATTATAGCCTTCATCTCTAACAGTTCCATTTGATTCTTTTTTAAAGTATGTGATTCCTCTTTTAGGTCTTGCAAGAATTTCCTCACCTTCTGAAACTTGTCAACTCCTTTCTCCTGCCTCTTCTGCAGTTCATTGTCTCTCTTCTCTTCCATCTCTGTTAGTTTCATCATTATGAATATTCTATATTCTTTATCAGATATTTCCATGATTTCCATTGATCTGTCTGTGGATGAAGAGGAGTTATTCTTTTCCCTTGGAGGAGAGGCATTTTCTTGCTTTCCCATATTTCTTGTGGCCCTGCAGTGATTTCTAGTCATCTGATGGATGGTTTATTTCTCCCTAATTCTCAAAGTTCTATCTGAGCATTCAGGAGCATGTAGAAGGAGGTGATCTGGAATCTCTTTGCTCTTCCATTTTTATCCCTGTGTGCAGCAGATTCATTGGATATTGAGGAATATATTAACCCTAATCGTATTTGTATGTTTGGCTATGGTTCCCTTAGATCCGTCTAGAAACATAATGAATGGAGATAGAGGAGTAGAGTGATGAGATAAAAGAAAAAGAAAAGAAAAGAGAGAGAGAGAGAAAAGAAACAGAGAGAAATAGGAGGAAAAAAAAATAAAAAACAACCAAAAAATTTGTTATTTTTTCTTTTCAAAAGCAAGAAATAAATTGCGCGGCACACAACCATGCCGAGCAAAACCACTGGTTCTCAGGAGCTGTGGAGGAGTCTTCTGAATGCCTGTCCCTTGCCTCTCCTCTCAAGTTTGTGGGCTGGAGGCTGAATGATCAGTAGAAAATCTTCATTTCTCTTTTTTCCCTGAAATCACTAGTTCTCAAGAGTCTGGTTTCTTCTTCTTCTCTGGTTTAAATTTCAAACCACGTTTGATTGTGCTCTGTCTGATATAACTGGAAAATCATAGGGTTCGTTTTGCATACTGGATTTTTATCTTTCTAGTCTATTTCTAAAAATAACCAAGATTAACTTGTCATAGTTCTTTGATGTGTTCAATAAATCATAGGGATTATGTGTGTCTACTTTTTTCCCAACATTTTGATTGTTGTTTATCTTAAATAATGATCACATATTATACCTATTAATTTGATGGTTTAATACTAACCGATACCAATCAGATTTTATATTATAAACTAGAGCTTCTTTAAAAAAATGGAAAGTTTTGAGAAATTACTGTTCTGATTTTCATAATGTCATTCTTGACTTGAAGACTTTTGCAGAGGTAAATGAGCTTGGTGTTTTTTTTTTAAATGTGGAGAGTTTAAATTCAGGATTTTTAAATTGACAAAATGTGGTTTTTATTTTTTTTTTTTTATTCCTTTCTTTGATTAGTGATTCTGTTTATGGAGTAAGCATAGATAGTGGTCGATATCAGTTTTGCATTTATAGAGATTTGAACCAAGTCTCTTATATCCTGTCTTTTAGGTTGTTGAGTATATTCTGCCACCTTTGGTTTCCTTGGTTCAAAGCCAAAATGGTAAGTGTGACCACATCAACAAGAATTCCGTCAGTTGCACATTCTGTTTTCATTCTGTCTCCATGGAGTCACATTCTTAGCTTTTATTTTCTTTCAAGTGGAGTGGAGACTCTTCAGCTTACGGCTGCTCTCAGAAACCACATCCCTACTTGTGAACCAGGAGGTTGAGGTCGAGGCGAACGTTGATTCTGACAGCAATCTTCTGGCTCTCATTAGAGACGTCTTACTTCCTGAGTAAGTGTCACGCTGCTGATGTCATGCAATAAAGTGTAAGATGCCCAGGTCAAGTGATACGGCTGGGGTCTTGGTGTCCTTATATTTGTGCATATATGCTTGTGTCCCCACTGTGAAAGTGGTCTAGAAACAGAGCCAGTCTTTGTTACACTGCAGAAGACCCAGAAAAAATCTCAGTCTGTCTTCAAAAACATCCCTTTAGAACTGAATCCGTTTTCTGCCAGGTGCATGACTCTGAATTTAGCATATTTAAAGGTGTTCATGGCTCAAGGGGTGAGGTTTATGATTTAAGGTCAGTATTGCAAGATTACTAGAACATGAAATTGAGACTCTTTCTGGTTCCACTCAGAAATAATAGAAATGGAAGGGAGTCTTCCTTTTCCCCAAAATCGTGGAATAAAAATTAAGTTTAGTTACAAACAATATGTTTGGGATATTTGGAAGAAATAGTGGGAGATACTGAACAAATGCTGCATTCCATATCGTGCATTAATAGTCATGCCTGATCATGGCTTCCTTCAAGGCCTGGGCTGCTTCTGAGTCCATTCAAGCTTTCAAGGATAGCAGCCTTACTGGATGCTTCCCTCCCTTTGTTCAGTTTTTCAAGATCTACTATTCTCATTTAAAAAAAATAATAATAATGGGATCAGCAGTTAGCATAATGGCTATGTCGCTGGACTCCCACGTAGTCAACCGCGGTTCGAGTCCCGGACCCAGTGGCTTAAACTCATGCCGGGTGCGTGTGTGTGCGTACCCAAGATCCCGAGAGGAGAATGGAGGAGAAGGGATTGCGGTGTGGCCATCCCCCCTGGGGGTGATTTCTCGCTTTCTGTCTCTCTGTCTCTCTCTGTCTGTCTGGTGAGTGCATGCTCCCTATAGCAAAAAAACAAAAACAAAAACAAAAACAAGACAAAACTCTCCAAAAAAAGAAAAAAAAAATAATCACTGTATAGAGGCCACATATAAATACATTCAGATTTTGGCCGATGTTACAGTTTGAACAGTCTTACATAATATTTTGAAGTGCTTAACCACTCCTCACTGGTGTGGAAAGGCACAGTTTAGGAAGTGTGTAGCTATTGTGTGTCAACCCTTCTAATGGATGAGGAAGCCTGTCTTGACAGACTGAGGGCTTGATCTATCATGGCTTGATGGATAGACTCAGCCTCTTGTTCTTTTTTCTTATGCTTTTACAATTGATTTTAGGGAGACCCCTGATAATGAATATGTACTTTTAGAACTCAAAGTAAGAAATTGGTTCTGTATATGATAATTTTAAAACTTTGTCATGTGGGGCTTTCTCTGTGATAAATTATCAATAAATACATTTTCAGTTGTATTTGTTACATGCCATCTCTGCTAATGTGAGTTAAATAAAAGGTTACAACCTTCTTTAATGGGATTAATTAATGCTTTCTGTGTCATCTTAGATTTCTAAAGTTACTTATATATCATCACACACATCTTTCAGGAAAAAAAAGGCAAAAAATGTAGTGTGTGCACAGAATATGATTTTTTAAAAAGATGTACCTTGAATATCTGCTATCTAAAAATACAAGGAAGCATTCTTTAGGACCCAAGATTACCTCTTAAAATTAGGGACATAATTTATTCCAGTAGGACTTTGCAGTTTAGTAATATTGGGTCGTTGGGAAAGTCATGGCACATTTTTGCATAGAAAAACATGTCATGACTTTCCCAATGACCTAATAGCTTAGCAGCTCTGTAAATCAAGTTTTAAAAATAATAATGAAGTTTCATTATTTAGAAGGGACTAACATAGATGTTTATGCTTTGTTAAGGGAACCAATTTAAAGAAAATTATAAATTAAAATATGTATATACACAGATACGGTAGAAATCATGAGGCTGGGGCATGTGTGATGAAGTTTGCAACACTTCCTCAGTAGTCAGGAAGAAGAACAATTCCAGTGAATCACTGAAAATGAGTATTGAAGCAAAGGAATACATCCAAGTGTATGTCCACCATTGCCTAACTCCTTCACCAGGGACAAAATGTCTGAAACTCCTTTTCTGTTTTATTTGTTGTGCATAGTGATCTTAAGCAAGCGAAGGGATTACTGTATGTAGGGCTTTGGTACCACTACCAGACTCAGAGCTGCTCAGTTTTATACCACCAGGTAATTCTGATTCTGAAATGTCTGGCTTTTCTAGTGTCTCAGTCTATTACCTGCAGCTGTGACAGAATGCCCAGAATATTACCAATATTACCGTTACTGATTTTATTTATCTGGTTCCTTTTTTGTTTTTTCTTAATTAGCTAATGGTTTGACAGTTTTGTTTATCCTTTCAAAAAGCCAACTTTTTTGTTTCTTTCATTCTCTATTTCATTTATTTTTAGCTTCAGTCTTGACTATTCCTTTTCTTCTGCTATTCGGTGTTGCTTTTCTAGTTCCTTGAGATGTAATGTCAAGCTATTTATCTGCCACTCTTTTTTTTTTTTTTTTTTTTTCCTTATGAGAACTAATGGCTATGAACTTCCCTCTTAGGGACTGATTTGCTGTGACCCAGAGGTTATGGAGGTGTGTTCCTTATCATTAGTTTCAGTGAATCTTTTGATTTCCATCTTAATATCAATAGTTTAGAAGTTGTTCAGGGGTAGGTTGTTTAGTTGCTATGTTTTTGTGTATTTCTGAGGGCTCTTTCTGTGGTTGATTTCAAGTTTAATTCCATTGTGGCCAGAGAAGATGCTGGATATGGTTTTGTATTTTAAATATGTTGAGGCTTGTTTCATGCCCTATTGTGTGGTCTTAGTCTTTGACCTAACAGGAAGACTGAGGCAGGAGAATTGTGACAGTGAGACCTGCCTTAAAAAGAAAAAGTTTTACATATTTTGTAAAGTGAAGTGGCCATTAAATGGGTAATGCTTGTTGTGCCTTACCTGGCATATGTAGTATGGGCTCAATAAATGTTAAACAGAAAATTTAAAAAATGAAATATAAGTAATGCATTCATTTCACTTCTTTGACTTTAGAACAGTAGAAACTTGAAAAGAGTGTGGTCTTTGAAGATAATTCTTTGTAATTGTACATTTAGAAATGCTAATAATAAAAAATTCATGTTCTCCGTGGAGTATGGCAAATATGAGGGCTAAGAATTATGACCTTTCTGTTGTTCATAGGAGCTGTATAGCATCCACTTCAATTTAGCAAGTAGACATATTGATGTTGATACTTCTCATTTTGTTCAAGTTTTAATCCTCTTTGACCTTAACTAATACTTTGTATAAAGCCAAGGTGAATCTTTTCATATGTTTGTACAGTAAGTGCCTCAATTTCATGTGAAGAATTGTATTAGTCAAGACTATGTTATTTATAAATAGTATCACCTGTATTTTTTAACTATGAAATTTTATTAATGATTCCCAATAAACTGACAAAATCAAGTTTACAGCAGTAAACGGTGGCATATCTGTGAAAAAAAAAAAAAAAAGGTCCTTTTAGACATTGGTGGTGAAATAGTAAATCCATGTAGCTTTTTGGAGGGGCACAGGTGTGCAGTATTTCACAATAACCACCAAACTCTGACTCAGCAATTAAATTGTTGGTAACAGTCACAAAGAGATAGAACAAAGATGAAAAACTAAAAAATTGGTAGAAAAGTGTTACAGATTTCTGAGAACCCAGTCAAGGTGATTTCTATAAAATTAACTATCACATCTATTATAAATACTGTGAATGAATTGCTTGCTATATCAAAGAACCATTACCTCAGCGTGCATGCCTTACTTTCTAAAGAGACAAACTTCAGTTGTAACTACTTGTTTAGTGTTTACTGTATGTGGATTATATTACCATTTGTAGAGAAATGGCATTTGTCTTAGTCTGTTATTGCATCGCTAAGAGAAATACCTGAGTAGGTGGGTTTATACAACTAGAGGTTTAATAACTCACAGTTCTGGTGCCTGGAAAGTCCAAAGGCATCCCAAAATGGCGAAAGTAGAATGTGGTTTGTATCCATATGACCTTTTCTCTACAGTTCAGGTCTTCTTCCCTCGGCTTAGAAACCCACTAAAACCCAATCACGGAGGCTCCGCCCTAATGACATCATCTCACACTCATAGGCCACCCTGGGACACTAGGAAGGAATCAAGAAGTCCCACATGGTTATGACTGGGCTCTCTGCTCAGCTTCTCAAGCTGCTGGAATCAAGGCTCTGTTGGGCTGAGTCCTTGTCCAGAGGCTCTGGATGTAGACCAGTTAGTTGCCAAGCTCGTGCAGGTTGTTGGCAGGATTGGTTTGTCGTGGTTCATGTTGGTTTCTAGGGCTCTTACAACCAAAAAGCAGCTGGATTAAAACAACAGCAATGTATTTAATAGTTCAGGAGCACAGAAGTCTGAAATGAAGGTTTCAGGATGATTGCCTCTGGGAAGCTCTGAGGGAGAAGCGAGTCCCTATCTCTGTCCCGGCTTCCAATGGTTGCCAGTTATCCTTGCTTGTCACACTGTCACTTCAGTCTGTGCCTCTGACATCACAGACTTTCCTGTGTCTCTGAGTGTTACTTTTCCACCTACCTTTCTCTTTTGAGGAAATCTGTCATTGGAATTAGAGTCCACCCTGTCTTTTGGGGAGCAGTTGTTCGACCCACTCTGAATGTGTAGGACTCACACACCCCCATCTGCTGCGCTGCGTTCCTTAAGTTGCCTACGTCTTTTCATGCTCCCTCTCTGTCTTTAAGCCAACAGTAGTTTGTCAAATCCTTGTCTTCCTTGGAATCTCTCGGACTACTTCTGCCATCAGCTGGAGGAAACTTTCTGCTTGTTAAAAAATTGGTGATATTGGCTTTTAGTAATCTTTATCTTGTGGCTCGTATACTTGGCTTCAGATCTGGGCTTTGCATTTACTTGATATGTATGCCCCCACATCCTCCTCCTCCTTTTAGTTCTTCCTCCTTTCTTTAAGATTGTTGCAGTGCCAGTAACATAACTGAGTTATCTGTGTGATTAATGAGAAGAGGTCTTTTTCTCTTCTTGGAAGAAAGGTACCACATATCAGAAAATTACCATGATTTTTATTCAGCTGAGAGACAAGATTTAATTTTAAAGGTTTATGCAGTAGAGAAGAGGCAGTATTTAATGGATCTTAAGCCCAAATTGGCCTTATTAATTAAAATCAGCACCTCTCCGACACTTAATATCAAAGTCATTATCAATTCAGTCTTACTACTGAAAGTAGTCTTATGCTGATTGTGTGAACATTTTTTTCTGAGCCTCGCTATTTAAGGTGAGGACATTTCTTTTTCAGTACTTAACTATAATAGGACTAGATCCTTCACTTAGGAAACACTTTTGCTAGTCTCAAGGAGAAGGACTTGTCAGGATTCATACAAATGTAAATACTCTGATTTGTACTGCATGTGTGATTGTGCATGCGCAGTTCTTTTTCTTCCCTTCCTCTTTTTCATTTTGATAGTTAGTTCACCCAATAAATACACATGGAATGACTCCTCTGTACCAGACACTGAGGGTGCAGTGGTGAGCAAGATTAAATCCTGTCTTCTGTGAGTTTATATTCCAGTGGGTGAGACAAAGTAGTAAATAAATATGTGAGATGGCTTAAGTTATGAGTACTGTGAAAGAAAATAAGACATAAAATAGTGTAAGAGGATACAGAATGATGCTAAGAGGAATGAGGGAGGAGCTGTTTAGGTAGGATATTCAGGGAAGATTTAAGTGATGTAGCCTGCCAGGGGAAACATTTGCTATGCTATTTGCCTTTGGTAGGCTGGAACCATTTTACCAACATGAATTTTAGTTTTGTATTTTCTTTTGGCTTTGAGTATTTTATATTGAAAAGAGATCATGCTGCTATAAATGTGCTTACAGTATTTTTATGACAGTATGGCATTCAGCATTTCTCTCCTGGGGAAAATGAGTACAACTTTCCTTTTTCGTAATTCTCTTGTGACCCATAAAATCATGAGGGCCATAATGCCTTCATAAATTTTTAAGGCTTTGATTTTTAGAATCTGAGAAAAGAATATATTCCTTACAAATTAGAATTGTGTTTTCTTTTAGAAATTGGAATTTATAAATGGATTCCATTAATGGTAACACACTGCAGGGTTGGTTAGCTGTCTTGGGAATAATATCTAGCAAAAGTCATGAGTCTGCCTATCTCATTTCTGTGTTTATGGCTCCAAGGACATGTGATGGTTCTATACTACTTATTTGTCTCCCTTTGCCACAGCATTCGCTGTTAAAATAGGTACAAACTTGACCATCCTCAAAGAGAATCAGTAAAGAAAGTATTTCACTTTTTACCTTAACTTAGATCATTTTTTTGCAGATAAAGTCTAATGTACAGGTATTTTTGTGTCAGAAACATCATAATCTACTTTTTTACTTAATCTTTCTATAATGTTTAGCATCTCATTTAGGTCATTTAGGTACAGAAATCCCTCCCCACCCCCACAGGGTATAAGCTGTAGGAGTCTAAATTAGGATCATTTGATAATTAGAGTTAGTAATAGAACATAAAAATAAATTTTCTTTGGTTCTTATGAACTAGGATAATTATTCCACTTTAGTTCTTTGGATAGTTTATGTAAACCTTGAGTGTTGTCATATCAGAGTTGTTTCTTCTAGACTTTTAGGATTTCATAGTGAAAATTTGCTGATGATCTGATTGAAAGGGCCAGAAAAGAGTAGGCATTAGATGAAATTATATTTAATACTTATTTCAAAGTTACACCTTTCTCTTATTTTAATTAAAAAATGTACATATATGTTGGCCCTCCTATCTGAGTGTCTAGCTCTCCACTTGTGAATTAATTTGGCTGTTTATGTATTTAAATAACTATACATACGTGCAAACTACCAGAGAATCACATAGAAATCATATCACATAAAAACCATAGGACTGAAGGCCCCCTCAAGATAACTACTTGCTTGATTTATACCTTATCTCATGAAGTTTTCAAGTAGACTCTAGATGTCACCTAGTTCAAATTTTGTAAGAGACTGTACAGAAAAATGCCTAAAAGTAGTTTACCTACCCTTTTCTCATAGCAGTTCAGGGGAAAGTCCTAAGCTTTTTTTCCTTTCGTTTAAAAGCCTTTATTTATTCATTTATCTATTTTTTTACTGTGTTTTTCAAGCTGCCAGGTCCTGGACTCAAACCATGGTTGGTCATGTGGGAATCCAGGGCCCTAACTACAAGGTAGATTTTACCTCACGCATATTTGGCAGCCTCTTCTGTTTTTTTAGTTTTATTTTAAATTTATTTATTTACATTCATTCACTGTACATCATTACAGGATACAATATGAGATTTTCCATCCAGAATACACCGTATATTGGCTCAATCAAGGATATTACCATACATGTTATCATCAACAAATAATTTTCCATTTCTGTTTCTTATATATTTTGCTCCCCCCCCCCCCCCCCGATTCCCTACCTCTCACCCTCTGCCATTTCTCACCCTCCTCCCTACTGTCTCTGGTGTCTACAGTAGCTTTCCATGCCTCTTTTTCCTTTTTAATATTTTATTGATTCACAAAAGATCTTAATTAATCTAAATATTTTCTATAGCAAGTGTATCTGATACATACTTATCATACTTATGGATACATGTCTGACTTTAGGTATAAATTTCACTGAGAGGAATGAACATACTATAAAGTAACACCTAGCTGGGGTTATATAGTTTACTGTAGTCATTAAAAGGGTATTTTATAATGCATTATTTAATTTCAAGAAAATCAGTTTTAGTTTTAATAGATCAAAGTAAAAAAAATGTTAAGAGAAATTAACATTTTTTCTTAAGCCAGGATAAAGTCTAGGATTCGGTTCAAACAGTAGGTAGATGAACCTATTAATAGTTAAAGACAAAAATCCTTAAATCTGGAAAACAAAGCATAGAAGAAAATCAGTAATGTTTTAGTCAAAAGTCATAAAATTCTGTTTTACCAGTTCAGTCTCATGTAATTAATCTCTCTTCTGTTGAATTTTCAGTGTTACTGTGGTTCGATCTTTCCATTTAAATTCTGAAAATTAACACTCAATTATTATTGATCTTTCTGGACTTGTCCCTTCCATTAAGTTGGCCATTCTCCTGGTTGTTTTGTTTATTCTTATTACTGTTTGTCTGAGTTTAGTTTTCTTGGTATAGCAAGCACTCCCTTCCAAACTTCTTGGAGAGCTGGTCTGGTGTTAGTATATTCTTTCAGGTATTGTTTATTTGAGAATGTTTTGTCTTTTCTTTCTATATGAAGGATAATGTTGCTGGGTACAGTATTCTTGATTGAAGTTGCTTTTCCTTGAACACTTTGAATATATTTTCCCATTCTTTTCTTGCTCACATTGTTTATGATGAGAAGTCTGCTGTCAGCCTGATGGGAGACCCTTTGAAAGTAACTTGATGTCTCTCTCTTACCAATTTTAGTATCTTATCTCTGTGATTTTAGTCAATCTGGCTATGATGTACCTTGGAGAAGAACATCTTGGGTTGATTCTATGTGGGGTCCTTTGTATTTCTTGGGTCTTTTTTTTTTTTCTTTTTTTCTTTTTTTGGAGAGGTTTTTGCTATAGGGCGCGTGCGCTCGCCAGACAGACAGAGAGAGACAGAGAGATAGAAAGCAGGAAATCACCCCCCAGGGGGGATGGCCACGCCGCAATCCCTTCTCCTCCATTCTCCTCTCGGGATCTTGGGCACGCACGCACACGCGCCCGGCGTGAGTTTAAGCCGCCGGGTCCGGGACTCGAACCGCGGTCGACTACGTGGGAGTCCAGCGACATAGCCATTACGCTAACTGCTGGTCCCATGTATTTCTTGGGTCTTGATATTTGAATGCTTCTCTAAGTTTGAAAAGTTTTCTTTCAGGATTTCATGGAATAGATTATCAATGCCCTTATTAGTTTCTTCACCTTCTCGGATACAGATGGATGTTTGGCATTTAATGGTATCTAGTGTTACTCGCATATTATTCTCATTTTTGGGAGGTTGTTTTCTGTCTTTTTGGTTAATTTTTCTAGGTCAGAAGTTTTATTTTCTACATTTGAGATTCAATCTAATCTGCATTCAATACTTTCAAGGGAGGCTTGATTTCCTGTATTATAGCCTTCATCTCTAACAGTTCCATTTGGTTCTTTTTTATGGTGTATATTTCCTCTTTCAGATCATGCAAGAACTTCCTCACTTCCTGGAACTCCTTGTCTCTTTTCTCCTTCATTTTCTTGAGTTCATTGTGTCTCTTCTCTTATATCTCTGTTAACTTTGTCACTATGAATATTCTAAATTCTTTACCTGACATTTCCACGAGTCCCATTATATTGTCTGTGGATGATGAGGAGTTATTCTTTTCCTTGGGAGAGAGATATTTTCTTGGCTTCTCATATTTCTTTTGCCTCCGTGGTAGTTTCTGTTTATCTGATGGATTATATATTTTTTCCTAATTTTTAGAGTTAAATCTGAGCATTCAGAGAGGCATGCAGGAGGAGGTGATCTGCAATCTCTCTGCAGATCCATTTTTCTCCCTTTGTACAGTGGATTCCATGGGAATTAAGGATTATTCTGACGCTAAAATTATTCAGATATTTGACTACCGTGCACCTAGACCCATCTAGAAATTCAGTATGTGGAGGCTGGCTAGATCTTGGGGTCAGGAAGGTGAAGTCTGAGCAGAAAATCTTCAGTTATCCTTGTGCCTTAAAGGGGCCACTCAAATGTAGATGGCTTGTGATTGGCCTGTCCTGGCTAGATCTTGGAGTCAGGATAGTAAAGCCTGGGCAGAAAATCTTCAGTTGTCTTACTCCCTGAAAGGGGCCGCTCAGAGCTTAATGTAGATTGGCAGCCTCTTCTATATCTAAACATCTCTTTCCTCTTAGATATTCAAGTCTGAGATCTGTCTTGCACTCTGTTAGATTTGCATTTTCACACACAGGCTTTCTCATAGCATTCCCTTGTTCAGAAACCTTTGACCTGTAGATTGTAGAACATAATAATAATGGTATCTACCCAGTGATTCAAGCTACTATCAGTGTGTTGCCTCTCCCATACCATTTTGAGTTAGTATGCTCCACTATATGGTTTCTCCATTCTTAGGGAGATTGACTTAATACTTTCTGAAATTTTCTCTTTACAACAGTCTTTCCTCCTGAATATCATATTGTTAATCTCTATATCTGCAACTGTATATATGAACACATAACAGTATTTTAGAGGCTGTCTTGTAATCTACTTTCTGTCTGCTTTTAATACTTTCAAGGGAGATTTTGACCTCCTGTATTATAGCCTTCATCTCTAACAGGACCATTTTATTCTTTTTTAAAGTGTGTAATTCCTCTTTTAGATCTTGTAAGAATTTCCTCACCTCCTGGAACTCATCAGCTTCTTTCTCCTTTCTCTTCTGCAGTTCATTGTCTCTCTTCTCTTCCATCTCTGTTAGTTTCGCCATTATGAATACTCTAAATTCTTTATCAGACATTTCCGTGATTTCCATTGAACTGCTTGTGGATGAAGAGCAGTTGTTCTTTTCCCTTGGAGGAGAGGTATTTTCTCGCTTTCCCATATTTTTTGTGGTCCTGCGGCGATTTCTAGTCATCATAAAATTTGCTGGAGGCTGAAATATCAGTAGGAACTCTTCATTTCTCTTTTACCCTGAAATGACTACTTTGCAGGAGCCATGAGCAATCTTCTGCTGAAGGCCTCACCTCTCCTGCTTCAGCAGTGTTTTCTTTATAAATGTAGCATCTACCTACTTCTTATTGTGTATTTTTAAAATATAGTTTTTGATCCGATTGAGAATAGTTTTTTTGTATTTTTCTAAATAGTTGTTCATATCTTCTCTTGTGCTTTCCATACAAGTATGTGAGTAAAAAAAAAAAAATCCCTTGGGGAGCTGTTAAAAAAATTCTTAGGCTTGTAGCCTTTTCCCTCACTGATTCAAGTATGTCTAGGAGTGGGAGCAAGGCAAGATAGTTTATGCAGTTATCCCAATGAGTAACTCATCAGAAGTTTCTCACACTCACTTCAATTTGAGACTCCCTCACTGATTGTTTCCAAATACTGGTAAGCAATGGAAGAGGGTTGACTTGACTGGTCGGTCTGTCTTTTCCTTTTCCTTCCTTCTCTCTCTCTCTCTCTCTCTCTCTCTCTCCCTTTCTTTATCTTCTCTCTCTCTTTCTTCCTTTTTCAAAGTTTATTCATCTGTTTCTTTTACTAACAAGAAAGAGAGAGAGAGAACACTCCTAGCAGGGTCCCAACACTATGATCTACTCCAGCTTCTGAGAGCCCCAGATTGTGAGTATGTGTACTCCAGTTTACTTAGAGGTCTCTGGACATGACCTTAGAACCCTCTCCCTGTGGGTCAGGCTCACAGAGCATTACGTTTTACCACTGTGCCACCATTCAGCCTTCTCTTCTCTTATTTTCAACTTTAAGAACACTGCTTCTGAGTTTCCCTATTAAGGATGTGTGCTCTAAAGAGTTAACTCAGCAGATGTGCGGTGTTCAAACTCTGTACATTCCAAAGAAACTGGCCTATGACTGCCTCCTAGGAGACAACTTCTTAGTCTTTGGAATATCCTGTCTGATAGGACTATATTTGTATACTTTGATCCATACCAGAAAATTCATGCTAACATTATGAATTATGGTGGGGGCCTTTGGCCAACTCAGCCTGACCTCTGGAGGGCCTAGAGTCTGAATAACTAAGCTCAACCTGTACACAGGCTACAGACCAATCTCAATAAAAACTCTGGCCACCAAGGTTCAAATGAGCTTCTCTGGTTGGCAGTACTGCACATGCATTGTCACACCTTGCTAGGAGGATTAAACACTGTCTGTATAACCCTACTGGGAGGTGAAAACTGGAAGCTTTGGCCAGGTCTCAAACTCTACCCTGTGTTGATTATCTTTGGTGATTTTTAATTTGTATTTTTTTCAATGTAGTAATCCATAATTGGGAGTATAACAGGTTTTCTGATTCTGTGAGTCCTAGTAAGTCATCGAAACTTAGAGTGTTTGAGGTATTTTGGAGTCAATGATTAGACCTTTTTTTTCAAATAGGTTTTTGTCATAGGGCATGTGCACTCACTAGAGGGTGAGAGGGAAGGGGAGAAATCATCCCCCGGGGGAGATGGCCATGGCATAATGCCTTCTCCTCCATTTTCATCCTGGGATTTTGGGCATACACATACATGCATCTGGTGTGATTTTCAAGCCACCAGGTCCATGACTCAAACTATAGTTGGCCATGTTGGTATCCAACATCTTAACCACCATGCCATCTGCTGGCCCTAAGACCTTTCTGTCATAGGATTATTTAATCAGAGAAAGGAGCTAATGATCCCTCTCTAGTATGTTAAGTTGTTCTTTTTTTTTTTTTAATTGAGTTGGATATTAAATTTTTGTCAAACACATTTTTAGCAACTCTGAAAGATGTTTATTAGATTTTTGTTTTATTTGTACGATAAAATACGTTAGTTGTTTCCCTAATGTGGGTTTTTCAATCCTTGATATAACTCATGCTTGGTGATACTATATATTTTTTAAACTTATTGGTGTCTTTGACTTACTAATATTTTAGTTATGTTGCCCTGCTACCTCCATTTTTTTTGTTTTTTTTTCTTTTTTTTTGGAGAGGTTTTTGCTATAGGGCGCATGCGCTCTCCAGACAGACAGAGAGAGACAGAGAGATAGAAAGCAGGAAATCATCCCCCAGGGGGGATGGCCACGCCACAATCCCTTCTCTTCCATTCTCCTCTCGGGATCTTGGGCACGCACGCACATGCGCCCGGCGTGAGTTTAAGCCACCGGGTCTAGGACTCGAACCGCGGTCGACTACGTGGGAGTCCAGCAACATAGTCATTACGCTAACTGCTGGTCCCGTACTATATATTTTTTAAACTTATTGGTGTCTTTGACTTACTAATATTTTAGTTATGATTTTATAATGAATGGTTAGTGTTTTACTTTTCATCTTTTTTATACATAGGTAATCATTTCCTTGTTATAATTCAAAAGTTTAAGTAAACTTTATAAAATATGATACTTCCTGGGTCTTAAACAGAAGACTGTGCCCAACTTAATTTATTCTTGCCCTGCTACCTCCATTTTGAACACTAGGTGTATGACTTCCCTCAGGCCCTCTTGAGGTTCGAGCAGCTTGTCAGACTGAATTAAATGCCCCCAGCCGGCTCCCTGCTCAATTCTTGGGATTTCTTTCTTTCTTTCTTTTTTAACTCTCTACTTTCAAGTCCCATGTCTTATAATTGTCAGGTTCCTTTTCTGTAATAGTTGCTCTCCTTCCTTTGCTTGCCTCCTTTGTAATGGCTGTGGGCTTAGAGGCTATATAATTAAGCTTGTTATATAATGATTTCCAAAATGAAAGTAAATAAGCTCAGAGTAGGAGACTGGGGCCCTGTTCTCGAAATGAAAAGCATCTGTTTCATGCCATAGATTTTTAAATATCCAGTTTGGATTTTTAAAGAGAATTTTCTTCCATTTTAGATGTTGGATGTCCCAGAGAATTAGGTTGTAAAGTTGACTGGCTAGTTCATTCGTTCATTTATTTGTTCATTCATTCACTCATTTATTTGGTGCATATTAATTGTATAGATACACAATGCTATACATTAGACAGGTAAGACATAGTGTATAAACAACTTCCACTAGCAAACATGGGAGAGCAGTCTGAGTTTTATTATGGAAACATTTTTATTTTAATGTTTGCTTGTTTCTTTCATGAAACAAAAAGAGAGAAGGGAAGAGAAGGACAGAGACACCAGGGTCTCATGCTGTGATCTCCCACACCTCAGTGTCCAACCAGTCAGTATCTCAGGTGTGTGTCCAGGTCTACCTGGGAACTGAGCCCGATTTTCTGTGTGGTTCCAACATTGCCAAGCATTATGCCAGCACTGTGCCGCTATGGCTGGACCTGTTGTGCAAACTTTAAAAAAAAAAAACTTTTGTGATAGAGACTATGCACATGAGGGAGAAGGAGAGAAGCACTCGTGACAGGGTCTCAGCATGCTGTGGTCTCCTTTCCCTGGTCCTCCTGCTCCTTAGGTCTTGGACCCCTCACTTAACGCCTAGTGTATTTACAAGTCCCCCCTGGGGTCTGACCATATGGCTTCCAGGCTTGCAGGGCACTTGTGTTACAGGTGCACCATGCTGGCTGGGTAGTTGTGCAAACCTGTGATAATACCAGTCTGGGTTTTATTCTCTTTGGTAATATTTAATTTGGGATTTTTAAGTATTAATTATAAGACTACTCCGCAGAACATTGTTAACACAGCAGGCTTGACTCTGCTTTCATTAAGTAGGCCTGATTTCAGGCCAAGCTCCTGATCAGTGTTTACATAGGGTTGTTCACTAGTCCTAGACTGTTTGTGCATCTAGTCTGGCTTATGCTGAGCAGCTGCTTTCCTTCTGGGAGCCTGAATTTTTTATTTGTGTTAGACAGAGGTTGTCTACATGACCATCCCCTAATAAAACCCTTGGTTACTGACTCTCATGGACTTCCTGAGCATGCAGCATTTTCATTTCTGGGGCAAGAATGTGCTGTGTGAGCCCTCGTGGGCGTGAGCCTCAGGAAAGCTCCATGTTCTCCAGCCTTCCACCTGAGTCCCTTTCCTTTGTGGATCAGCTTTGTGCCCCCACATAATGCTATTCTAGATTTTTGCTATGAATAAAATGAAATGCTGAGTCCCACAAGTCTTCTAGAGAATCTCCAAATGGGAGGATGGTCTTGGAGAGCCCCAACACAAATGCCTAGTTGAATCGTAATTGTACATGGATTATCCCAATGTAGCTTCCAAATAACAGTATGGGGTAAGTCACTATTGTTGTCACCATTGGCAAGTGCACCGCTTTGAAGCTCCATGAGCTTATGTAACCTGTGCAGGTTTTGTGGTTCATAATTTTATTCCAGTTTTTTGTGTGTCTTTGTTTTATTGGGTCATCGGGAAAGTCATAATGCAGAAAAACAGAAAAGTACATCATGACTTTCCTAATGACCTAATAGCTTTTTGCTGCAGGGTGTGTGTGTTCACCAGAGACAGAGACAGAGAGGGAAGAGAGGAGGGAAAGTCAGAAATCATCCCCTGGGGATACTGGCCATGCTGCAACCACTTCTTCTCTATTCTACTCTCAGAATTTTGGGTGCACTCATACACGCACCTGGCATGTCTTTCAAGCTGCCAGGTCAAGGATTCGAACTGTGCTGGTGGCCATGTGGGATCCAGCACTTTAATCACCATGCCACCTGTTGGCTTTTTATTTCAGTTTTTTTCCCCAGATGTTTGTGCCTTATTGTTTCTGTTGCCCAGAGGGAGATTTAAATGAGAAAATATACTGAATATTTAAAAAATAACTTTACTATTCTAGGTATGAGCACATCCTCACAGAGCCTGACCCGGTACCAGCATATGCTCTGAAGCTGCTAGTTGCAATGACTGAACATAACCCACGTTTTACCAGGTACTATAATTTCAAATTTGTTTTTCTTGTTTCTTATCTGTAAGGAGAATTTTGTGTGTCCTGCAGATGTTGTTCGAGATGAGATTCCAAAAGACCTACATTTTATTTGCCAAAATGGTCATTTTTTTCATGCACTGTGGTTTGTAATATCTGCCACTTATGCTCTTTTGGCTCTTGTTCTCCTATTTCTAACCCTTACTATGGAATTCACAATGCTTTACAATGATAGTCTTTAAAGAGAAAACACTCAAGTGCCAATTGTTGCTTTGCAGTTTATTAACTCCTGGGACTATTTTATGTAGTTGACAACTTTATTTTTTTATTTTTGACATAGGACACATGCATTTGCCTGAGAGAGGGAGATAGAAAGAGAAAGTGAGAAGTCAACCCCCAGGGCAGTTGGCCATGCTATAATCCCCACTCCTCCATTTTCCTCTCAGGATTTGGGCACTCGTGCACATGCGCCTGGCTTGATTTTTAAGCCACCATGCCCGGAAATGGAACCATGCAATTGACCACGTGGAATCCAGCCACCCCGACCTCCACACCACTTGCTGTCCCCATTGACATGCTTTATAATTTGTAAAGGTTTTTGCCTTAGGGTGCATGCGCTTACCAGGGAGAGAGAGAAACAGAGAGAGAGGAAATATGAGAAATCACACAACGGCAGGGGCATGGCCACAACAGTTCCTTCTCCTCCATTCTCTTCCTGGGATCTTGGGAATGCACATACATGCGCCTGGCATGAGTTTCAAGCCACTGGGTCTGGGATTCAACTGTGGTCGGCCATGTGGGAGCCAAGCGATGTAACTGCTCCACCATCTGCTGGCCCTCGACATACTATTTTAAAGTAGTGGAGTAGTTTTACCTTTTCGGATGTACTGAATATGATGATGCCAGATTTCTGTACAACTAGTTGCTGGGTGTTTTCAGTCTTGTAAGAACAGTTTTTCAGAGGGAACATACCCAGGTCCACAGAAGGGGAAGAGAGGCAGAAGTCTTTCTTCCTCTCAAAGAGGAAAACAAGTTTTCTTGTACAGGTGATATCTGAGGACATTTTGGGGTCAGAATAGCATTTGTATGTGGAGTACACCTCCAGAGTTGCCAGTTGATCATTAATTAATTAATTTAGGGTTTTTGCCTTAAGGTGCGTGTGCTTGCTGTAAAGAGGTGAGAGAGATAGCCAGAGGAGAAGTGAGAAATCACCTCCTAAGGGGGGACAGCCATGCTGCAGTCTCTTTTTTCCCAATTTCCTCCTGGGATTTTGGGCACATAACACAAAATAAGATTTTTTGGCACTTGGTGTGATTTTTCAGGCTGCTAGGTTCGGGACTCACACTTCAGTTGGCCATGCCCAGTGCCTTAACCACAATACCACCTGCTGGGCCCTGTCAGTTGGTCTTTTTCTTTTTTTAAGAGTTTTTTGCTATAGGGTGCGTGCATTCGCCAGAAAGACAGAGAGAGACAGAAAGACAGAAAAGTGAGAAAATCACCCCCAAGTGGGGATGGCAATGCTACAATCCCTTCTCCTCCATTCTCCTCTCAGGATTTTGGGCACACACGCAAACTTGACTGCCGTGAGTTTAAGCCACTGGGTCTGAGACTTGAACTGTGGTCGACTACATGGGAGTCCAGCAACAAAGCCATTTGGCCAACTGCTGGTCCCTATCAGTTGGTCTTTGACAAAGAACCAAATCTCATCATTCCCACCACCTTGATTTAATCTGCTTTGCTGTCTAATCACAGATAGTATTGCATTATGAACCATCATGTTGTTACTAGCAAACAAGAAAGGCTGTTGAGAGTATTCATTTAAAGGAAGAAGCTGAGCCATACAGTCTTCCCCTGGCTGTGTCAGGGCTCATGGGTGTGCTATGTCTGAGTCACAGGGTGCCAAAATGTTCTTGGTCTTTGGGTCATCCACAGCGCTGGGGCTGGTTTCCTGCTCTCATCCATTTCTAGAGGGTGCCGTAAAAATATTAGTCTGTACTCTCTGTGCTATGTTACAAGAAAATCTGGGGAGCTAATCTGACGCTCTTTGTCCTTGCCAGTTTGAAGTTCTGTGCTTCTGTAGATTGTAAAGAGTCTGACTATGAGCCTTTCAAATTCATCACTCAGAAGGCATCATTCTCTCTTCCAAAGTAGAATTTAATTCTAAAGAGTGAATCTGTGCTAGAAGTTGAATGAAAATTCAGATAGTTGTTTCTTTCCCAGACCTTGGGTACCAAGTACTGTATACTAATTTTATCCATGTATGAGATTGAACAGATTGTATTTATTATTATTTTTTCTGTTGACTTTAGCTCATTCTTGTAGCATATTTTTTAGGCTTCTTTCCCTTCTTGCCAACTCTCTATTAAATTCAGTTGAATTTACTCACTTTGGGGGAAAAACCTACAGAAGTAGAAACAGATAATCCGTAGCCTTTATGGAATCTTTTTAATTGAGAAGAGATTAGAGACTAGGTTTAGAAATGAATTTACTCTAGCTTTTTTATTTTAGAAGAGAGTTTACAAGCACAATTCAATGGGCTTATTTATATGTATTTCTGTTATTTTAATGGAACAACTAGTATTTTAATATATTATTTAGTCTTAAATTCTAATAATAAAACCAAGAAGTTCCCAGGTTCTCTATCCCCCCATCTTTCTACTCCCACAGCCTCACAGGCCTTGCCCCAAGTTGAAGTAATAGTTCTTCTTGTTTGGGTGTTTTTCCTTCCCAAACGTTTTTTGGCTACTTAAATTTAGTGTACACACACACACACATACACACACCCTCACACGTAGAATTGAAATAGTTTTGCTTGTGATTAATTAAAAAATTCATAGATAGTATCATTCTGTGTGTATTTCTCTTCATATTCTTGCCAACATTGTTGCCAAACTAATGGAATGGGATTTCATTTTATTTTGCATTGATCTTAACTATTAATAATATTGAATCTCTTTTAATGTTTATTTATGATATTTAATTAAAATATAAAAGAAACAGCCTTCAACCTTCAGTTCTACTTCTAAGAGTATATTCTAGAGAAAAACTCACATATGCACAAATAATTCCATTGAGGCAAATAATTTTTAAAATGAAAAAATTTTTCTATCTTACACAATTTGTATAAAGAAATTAAGCTATGGGATAGCTATAAAATTGAACATTATGTAATAATTTAAAAGAGAAATGTATTTTAATTCTGACATGCAGAGATATCTAAATCATTTTGCCACCTGAAATTACTTTCCACCCCTCTGTCCCTTTCCATTTAAATGTTACTTTTGCCTTACTTGGAATTTCCTTCTAGATCTGTTCTTATTCACTTTTCTTGAGAAATGTGGTGTTAAAATAAGACTTACTTGATGTTAGTTTTAGCTGAAGTTCCAAAGGCCAAGAGTAGAACACTAAAGGTCAATTTCTACTGGCCTGTCCCACTGCCCAACCCCGACACACACACATTTTAAAGGGAGGTTATAGCAACCTGTGTGTAATTTGCAAAGTCCTTTTACACATCTTGAAGGGAAGGATAGGAGAATGAAGAATACGATATGACTTTGGAGTTTGTGTTTATTTCTCTAATTGGATTTTCTAAAAAATGCATGTTAAGTGTGACACTTTTCATTGAGGGGAAAAAAAGAATAACATTAAAAGATAGATACTGGTATTATATTTTTTTTTAAACTTTGAAAGAATATGCTTTAATTATTTTAATTGCCAGAGGGTGTGCATGCTCTCCAGAGAGACAGAGCGAGAGAGAGGGAGAGAGGGAGAAATCATGCCCTCCATGGGGGATGGCCATGATGCAATCCTTCTCTTCCATTCCTCACTTGGTATTTGGGACACACACACACACACACACACACATGCACATGCGCCCAGCATGATTTTCTTTTTTCTTTTTAAATGTACTTTTTTTCTTTATTATTATTATTTATACATTCAATTGCTATACATCATTTAGGTTGTAAAGAGACTTTACCCAGAATGATATACACTTCAGTTCACCCCTGTTGAGAATACTCTACACGTCCTCATCAACAGATAATAAACCATATCTGTGTTCCACAAATGTCTTACCTCTCTATTTTTTCCCCAAATTTCCTTTCCTATGCTCTTCCTGTCCCAAACTCTCCTTCCACTTTGTCTTTAGTGTCCATAAGACATTTTAATGCTTTTATATCCTCCAGACTTTCAGTCTTTACCATGGAGTGTGGACAGTCAGTAGATGTTAAGTGAATACATACAATGTCTCTCTTTCATAGCCTGACTTGCTTCACTCAGCAGCAGATCTTTCATATTTGTCCACTTTCTATTAAATTCCAGGGCCTTATTGTTTTCTATGGCTGAATAGTACTCCATGGAGTATATGTGCCACACTTTTTCAATCTATTCATCTGTTTGTGGACATTTGGATTGGTTCCATGTCTTACCAATTGTGAATAATGCTGCAGTAAACATTGATGTGCAAGCACTTTTCCAACTGAGCATTCTCCTGTCTTTGGGTAGATACTCAGGAGTGGAATTGCTGGATCATATGAAGTTCTATTTTAAGATATTTGAGGAACCTCCATATTGTTCTCCACAGTAGGTGTAACAATTTACATTCCCACTAGTGATGTAGGAGTGTTCCCCTTTCACCACATCCCAGCCAGCACTTAACACTTTTTTGTTTTTTTAATCTTTGCCATTCTGACTGGGATTAGGTGGTATCTCATTGTGGTTTTGATCTTTATCTCCCTTATGATGAGGATGTTGAGCTTTTTTTTTAATATGCTTTTTGGCTGTTTGTCTTCCTTAGAGAGTTTATTCAGTTCATTTTCCTGTCCTTTAATTGGGTTGATCATTTTTTTCCAGGTAAGCTGCTTGAGTTCTCTGTGTATTCTGGCTATCAGTCTGTTATCTGAGGCACTGTTAACAAAAATTCTCTCCCATTCCGAGGGTTGTCAACTCACACTAATTATGGTGCAGAAACTTCTTAATTTGATGTAGTCCCACCTGTCTATTTTGGGGATTATTGCCTGTGCTTTGGGGGTCTTGCTAAGTCTTTGCCTACCTCAATGTCTCCCAGAGTTCTCCCAGTGTTTTCGACCACTAGATTTATAGTTTGCGGTCTAGGTTTAGATCTTTGATCCACTTTGAATTAATTTTTGTTAATGGTGGTAGATAAGGGTTCAGATTTATCTTTCTGCAGGTAGATACCCAGTTTTTCCAGCACCATTTGCTAAAGAGGTTTTTCTTTTTAAAATGAGATTTTCCATCCAGAGTACACTGTATATTGTCTTAATCAAGCACATCAACATACATGTTATTGTCAACAAATAATTTTCCATTTCTTGTTTCCTGTTGGTTCCCCCCCCCCTTGGTTCCCTATCTCTTACCCTCAGCCATCTCCCACTCTTCCCACACTGTCTCTGGTATCTATGTTTACTTTCTATACTGTTTTCCCCCCATTTTTTGTTGAATTACTAAAGATCTTAATTAATCTAAATATTTCCATAGCAAACACAGGTGATATATACATTTCCACGAACACAAGTCTAACTTTAGGCATCCTATAAAGTAGCACCTAGCTGGGGCTATGTATCTTAACTGTGGTCATCGAATAGATTTTTTTTTTCCTGAAACTTTTCTTTTTTTTTGTAACTTAATTTACATTCTTACCCTAAGCATCATCACAGCATACAAAATATGATTTCCCATCCAGAATATACTGCATCGTGACTTAATCATACATATTATTATTCAAAATTTTCCATTTATACTTCCTAGAATTTTTTACCCCTCTTTCTGACCCTCTGTCCTTTCCCACCCTCTTCTCCCACTGTCTCTGGTGTCTACAATTGTCTTCTATTCCTTTTCCACCCACATTGTATTGATCACACGATTTCTTAAATAATCTAACTACTTTCAATGGTAAGTTCATATGGTACTATTAAGAAAACCAGTTTTAACTTAAATTATAGAAATGCTAAGGAACTTTTCTTAAAGCCAGGAAACAAGTTAGGATTCTGTTCAAATGGTAGGTGCATGAACCTATCAGTCTCATGTACTTTATCTTCTGTTCTGGTTCCATTTTTCCTATTAAATTCTGGGATATAATATTCAACTCCAGACTTGTCCCTATGATTAAGCTGGCCGCTTTCTTAGTTTTTGAACTCTTCTTTCCATGTGTCTGTATTTAATTTTCCTGATATAGCACACCCTTCAGAACTTGGAGATCTGGTCTGGTGCTGGTACATTCTTTCAGGTTTTGTTTATCTGAGAATGTTCTTGTCTTTTCTTCCCACCTGAAAGATAATCTTGCCGGGTACAGTATTCTCGGCTGGAATTGCTTTTCTCTTAACACTTTGAATATATTTTCCCATTCCTTCCTCGCCCGCATTGTTTCCGATGAGAGATCTGCTGTTAGCCTGATGGGATGTCCTTTGTAGGTAACTTGATGTTTTTCTCTTGCCAATCTTAGTATCTTGTCTTTGTCTGTGGTTTTGGTCAACCTGGCCATAATGTGTCTTGGAGAAGATCTTCTTGGGTTGATTCTATTTGGGGTCCTTTGTATTTCTTGGGACTGGATCTTCGAATGCCTCTCTAGGTTTGGAAAGTTTTCTTGTAGGATTTCATGGAATAGATTATCAATGCCCTTATGGGTCTCTTCACCTTCCGGAATGCCAATTATCCGGATGTTTGGACGTTTGATGGTATCTAGTACTTCTCGCGTATTATTCTCAAATTTTTGGGCCATTTTCTCAGTCTTCATGGTGGATTTTTCCAGGCCAGCCATTTTCTCTTCTACGTCTGAGATTCTATTTTCTGTAGTCTGCTTTTAATACTTTCAAGGGAGATTTTTCCTTCCTGTATTATAGACTTCATTTCTAATAGTTCCGTTTGACTCTTTTGTAAAGCGTGTAATTCCTCTTTTAGATCTTGCAAGAATTTCCTCACCTCCTGGTACTCGTCAACTTCTTTCTCCTTTCTCTTTAGCAGTTCATTGTCTCTCTTCTCGTCCATCTCAGTTAGCTTCGCCATTATGAATGTTCTAAATTCTTTATCAGATATTTCCAAGATTTGCATTGAACTGCTGGTGGATGAAGAGGAATTATTCTTTTCCCTTGGAGGAGAGGTATTTTCTTGCTTTCCCATATTTCTTGTGGTCCTGTGGTGATTTCTTGTCATCTGATGGATGGTGTGTTTCTTTCGAATTCTTGAAGTGCAATCACGCTAGCTTTCTTTGTTGGAGGCTGAATTATCAGTAGAAAATCTTCATTTTTCCTGTCCCCTGAAATGACTACTTTGCAGGAGCCATGAGGAATCCGCCTAAAGGGGTTTTTCTTTTCCCCGTATGATTAATTGGTAACCTTTGTCAAAGATCAGTTGGCTTTATGCTTTGGGGTTTATTTCTGGATTCTCTAGTCTGTTCCATTTGTCCTCATGTCTATTTTTGTGCCAGTACCATGCTGTTTTGATTATCACAGCTTTGTAATATGATACTGGTCTTATTTTTGCCCCTGTCCACTTTATTCTCTCTTCATTTCCCTGTTAATCACTATGGTTTACTACCTTTATTCATTTTGTATGTAAATGAAAGCTATTTTGTGTATGTATTTTTCATTTTTCCTTTACATACACAATAACATATTATATACACTTTCTGCCCTTTAGTTTTTTCTTACCTAACAATATATCCCCAAGATTTGCTTTTGCATGTAAAGAGTTTCCACATTATGATTTATAGCGGCAATCCTTCCATTGATTGGATATATCATAATTTACTTGGTTAGTGTCTAATAGATAGACTTCCATTGTTTCTAATCTTGTCATATTATAATGAACAATCTTATATGTACATCATTTTGTACACATGCATATACATCTTAGAGGATAATTTGTAGAGATAATATCAAAGGATATCAAATGTATCAAAGGATACATACATTTGAATATTTTATTTGACATGGCCAAATTACCCTCTCTGGGAGTTTGCCATTTTGTATCTCCAAATGAGCTGCATGAGGATGTCTCATTTTCTAGAGCCTTGCCATCACAATTTGTTGTTAAACTTTGGAATGTTGCTGGTATGACAGGCAAAAAAAGTTATTTTAGTGTCATTTTAATTTGTGGTTCTCTTGTAGTGAGTGAGGTTGAATATCTCTTCATAAGGTCAGGGGTTGTTTGTACATCTTTTTTATGCCTGTGCTCTTTGTTGTCAATTCCGTAGTCTAAGCAATGACACTCTTTTTTTTTTTTTTTTTTGGAGAGGTTTTCGCTACAGGGCGCGTGCGCTCGCCAGACAGACAGAGAGAGACATAGAGACAGAAAGCGAGAAATCACCCCCCAGGGGGGATGGTCACGCCGCAATCCCTTCTCCTCCATTCTCCTCTCGGGGTCTTGGGCACGCACGCACACGCGCCCAGCGTGAGTTTTAAGCCACCGGGTCCGGGATGTGAACCGCGGTCGACTACGTGGGAGTCCAGCGACATAGCCATTATGCTAACTGCTGGTTCCCAGCAATGTCACTCTTTAAACCACCTCCTTCCTGCTTTCCCGTGCACAGGTATGCCACAGCCTGCTAGTCTGTCTTACTTTTAACAGTGTCTGGGGTGCTCCAGTTTTGTTGATGTCACAAATACTGTGGCCATCGATACTTGTGCATGTTTCGTGATGAATCCATACATGTGTCTCCACTGGGTACCCATTTGGAGGGGAAATGTCAGGTCACAGGACTTGTCCTTATATATATTTATTTATTTTAATTTGACCAGAAAGGGACAGAGTACAGAGTGAGAGTGAGAGTGAGAGAGAGAGAGAGAGAGAGAGAAAATAAGAAAGCAAGCTGGCAGGTCTGGGACTCGAACCTCAGTCAGTCTTGTGGGAGTCCAGTGGCCTTAACTGCCATGCCACCTGCTGACCCTTTTTTTGTTTGTTTGTTTTTAATGTTAGATTTATTGATTTATAATTTACACAGAGGGAAATTCACTTTAGGTATACAGTTCTGAAAAAAAAAATACAATTGTGTAACTACTGCAATCAAGATAAAGAATATTTCCATCATTCTAAAAATTTCCCTTGTAGCTCTTTGAATATTAGTTTGTAATAATTATTTACCTGGAAGTGATGTGACCTGATTGATTTTATATTTTAAGTTTTTACATTTATTTTTCAAACATTAATACCTAACGTGTTCCAAACCTCAGTATTTGACAGGGTACACAGGGCTGGTAGGTGGCATGGAGGTTAAGATCCCACATGGCCAACTGTGTGGTTTGAGTTCTGGACCCAGCTGCTTGAGAAACACACTAGGTATGTCTATATGAGTGCCCAAAGTCCTGAGAAGAAAGTGGAGGAGAAGGGATTGGGGCATGGCCATCCCCCGGGTGACGATATCTCATTTTTTTCTCTTACTCCCTGCCTCCTTTCTCTGCCCCTGGTGAGTACAGGTACCCCATAGCAAGTTTAAAAAAAAAAAAAAAAGAATATACAGAGAAAAGCAAGTCTTCTTCCAAAGAGAAAGCCAGTCTTAATAGTTTGTGTGTGCATTATTTTTCACAGAGGATAGCATGCTATCTATACCATTCTGTACCTCTTTTAAAAGTATGACCTCTTTCACTCATTTTCTCTCTCATAAAAAAGAAAACTTTTCCAACACAAAGATAAATGTTTGAGGCAATACATGTGCTAATTACCTTGATTTTATCATTACACATTGTATTCTCCCTTCTCCAAATGTCTTTCGTTGGGCCCCACTCCTCCACATACACCTCATCTGACATTCACACCCATCTCTTGTGTTTGTTCAACTGTTAGTCAATCAGTTTCAGACATAGAATGCAGACAAACGGTATATGTTAAGTGGGGACATACAATGTCTCTCCTTCATAGCCTGGCTTGCCTCACTCAGCAGTACATCTTCCATATTCTTCCACTTTCTGTCAAAAGCCAGGGCTCTGTTGGTTTTTATGGCTGAGTAGTATTCCATAGAGTATATGTGCCACAGTTTTTCAATCCATTCCTCCATACGGGGGCATCTGGGTTGGTTCCATGACTTAGCAATTGTGAATAGTGCCGCAATAAACATCGATGTGCAAGCACTTTTCCAATGAAGAATTCTTCTGTCCTTTGGGTAGATACCGAGGAGTGGGATCTCTGGATCATATGGCAGATCTATCTGTAGATTTTTGAGGAATCTCCAAATTATTCTCCACAGTGGTTGGACCAATCTACATTCTCACCAGCAGTGTAAAAGAGTTCCCCTTTCACCACACCCCTGCCAACACTTATCATTTTTTGTTTTTTCAATATTAGACAATCTGACTGGGGTTAGGTGGTACCTCATTGTTGTTTTTATCTGCATTTCCCTTACGATGAGGGAGGTTGAACATTTTTTCATATGCCTTTTGGCCATTCGTATGTCATCTTTAGAGAGTGTTTTCTTCATCTCCTTCTTCCATCTTTTAATAGGGTTGCTCATCTTTTTTCCAAACACCTTTTTTAGTTCCTTGTGTATTCTGGTTATCAGTCCCTTATCTGATGCAACATTTACAAAAATATTTTCCCATTCTGAGGGCTGTCGATTCACACTAACTACTGTGTCTTTGGCCATGCAGAAACTTCTTAGTCTGATGTAATCCCACTTGTCTATTTTGTGGACGATGGACTCTGCTTTGAGGGTCTTCTTTAGGAAGTCTTTCCCTACACCAATGTCTCCCAGAGTTTCCCCAGCATTCTCCAGGAGCAGCTTTATAGTTTGAGGTCTTAGATTTAGATCCTTGATCCACCTTGACTTGATTCTTGTCAAAGGAGAGAGGTAGGGGTTCAGATTCATCTTTCTGCAAATGGAAGTCCAGTTTCTCCAGCACCACTTGCTGAAGAGGCTTTCATTTTCCCACTGGATTGACTGGTACCCCCTTGTCAAAGATCAGTTGACTGTATGTTTGGGCACTTATTTCTGGGGACTCTATTCTGTTCCATTGGTCCACATGTCTGTTTCTGTGCCAATACCATGCTGTCTTTATTACCACAGCTTTGTAATATATTTTTGGATCGGGGATTGAGATGCCACCCACTCCATTCTTCTTGTGTAGAAGTGCTTTGGCAATATGGGGTCTTCTATGATTCCAGACAAATTTTAAGATTGTCTTTTCTAGATCTGTGAAGAATGTGTCTGGTACTTTGATTGGCATTGCATTAAATAGGTAGATTAATTTGGGTAGAATTGCCATTTTGATTATATTAACTCTTCCAATCCATGAACATGGGATGTCCTTCCATTTTTTTGTGTCATTTTCAATTTCTTTTTTTACCTTCTCGTAGTTTTCCTTGTGGAGGTCTTTAACTTCTTTGGTTAGATTTATTCCTAAATATCTTATACTTTTAGTGGCTATGGTAAACGGAATAAGTTTTTTCAGTTCTATCTCAGTCTGCCTGTTATTCGTATATAGAAATGCTATCGATTTCTGTATATTGATTTTATATCCTGCAACTTTACTGAATTCATGTATTACTTCCAGTAGTTTTTCCATGGAGACCATTGGGTCTTCTATGTATACAATCATGTCATCTGCAAATAGAGAGAGTTTCACCTCTTCTTTTCCTATTCGAATGCCCTTTATTTTTTCCTCTTTTCTGATTGCGTTGGCGAGGACTTCCAGTACTATATTGAAAAGGAGAGGAGAAAGTGGGCATCCTTGTCTTGTTCCTGTGTTTAGTGGGAAAGCTTTCAGCTTTTCTCCTTTCAGGATGATGTTCGCTATGGGTTTTTCATAGATGGCTTTTATTGTATTGAGAAATGGCCCTTCTATGCCAATTTTGCTAAGAGTCTTGATCATGAAGGGATGTTGTATCTTATCAAATGCTTTTTCTGCGTCAATCGATATGACCATATGGTTTTTGTCTTTCTTCCTATTAATATGGTGTATTACATTAGTAAGTATCCTTTTGGTAAATATTTGTTTTCTTCCTAATCATCTGCTGTTATAAAACAAAGTTACAGTTAATGACATAGATAATTTGTCACATGTGTGAATGTATGTGTAGGATAAATGAGAAGTGAAATTCCTTCACTTAAGTGTGTATAAGCCAGTGATTCCTAAATTTGTCTGTATGTTAGTATCGACTAGGGAGCTTTTAAAAATTCTAAAGTCCAGGCCATATCCCAGGCCAGGTGAATCACTATTTCTACATTGTGTATAGGCATCAGTAATTGTTGAAGCTCCCCAACTCAGTAAAGGCTCAAACAGGTTTGAGAACCACTAGTTTAAGAATTTGTAGTTTTGAAAGATGTTTGCCAAATTGCCCCAGTCTGAGTGTGCCAGCTTTCTCACTATCAGCTGTGTATGAAAGTGCCTGTTTGCGTGAAAACTTTGTCAAATTAGTGTACGTGTGGTCATTGCCGTACACGAAAAATGGGTCTTTTCTGCTTCACGGCATTGCAATCAGGTATTGTTTGTTGAATTTCTTGTACTTATTGTTTGCTTTTATTTATGGCCTAACATGCAGTCCGTGTTTGTGAATGTTCTATGTTTATTTACTTAGCTGTAACCAAAACAAAATTGGCCCCAGTGCTGTGGAATATTCTCCCTAAGTTTTGACAAGTGCCTATAATGATAAGCTCATAATCTTAGCAATCTCTTTTAGTGACCTAGTTGGCATTCGTTTTGGCAAAATGCTTGACTAAAGTATATATCAAAAGTAGAATGCTGTGATACTTTGTTTTTTTTTTTTTTTTAGGTTTTTACCTTAGGGCATGTAAGTTTGTTGGAGAGAGACAGAGAGAGAAAGTGAGAAATCACCCCTCAGGGAGAGATGCCACAATCGCTTGTCCTCCATGCTCCTCTCGGAATTTTGGGCATGCACGCACTCATGTCCACTGTAATACGTTTAAGCAAATATTGGATTGTCAGAAAAGTCATGATGTACTTTTTAATTTTTTTATGTAAAATGCAGCATAACTTTTCCGACCACCCAATAGATTTCTAGTTATATAAAAATGTTATGCATTTAACTTATTTATAACTTGTATGCATTAGTATCATGTTCTTTAAAGCATATGCATCTTAATTTAACTTGTATGCATTAACAGCAAGTAGTAACTATTGGAACATGAAACCATTCTATGTCAAATGAAGTGTTATTATTTTTATGTGTTTATTCTTATTTTATAGGATTCTTAGTGGATAAAGAAGCCTCAAGAGCTTATTTAGCTTAAAGTACCATTGAGAATTTATTGTTCCCCTTCAAATGAGGGACAAGAGCATGATCTAATCTGCATTGCACATGGCAGGAATTTTAACTTTTTAAAACGCTACTCCCCT
Organism: Tupaia tana; assembly: GCA_026018925.1. Lineage (NCBI taxonomy): Eukaryota > Metazoa > Chordata > Mammalia > Scandentia > Tupaiidae > Tupaia > Tupaia tana. The sequence continues at coordinate 24,288,712 of JAKSZU010000027.1, read as the reverse complement.
GTTGGCTGTAGTTTATTATTACGTTTATAGCAGAAAGGTAAATTGTTTGCCATGTTGGTGCAGTTTTACTGTCAGAAGGAACGCGTTAATTCCCTCGAGCTCTGCCCTCTTCTCTCTTCTTAATTTTACAGTAGGTTGCACCAAACCGTTTCTCTCAGACAGAGCAATACCCAGTAGCTTGTTTCCATTAAGAGGTAATTACCTTTCTTGCCAGCAAATCTTCCTCAGCAAACAAATTAAATTTTAACTTCTTTTGGAGCAAAATGTGGCTCTTTTCTTGAATTGAAAAGAAAAAAAAAGTTTATGCTCTGTATCTAAGAAGAATTATTATTTTAGTTTGCTTAAAAATGTTAGAACTTTTTTTTTAATGGCAGGATTCATAAAAATGCTTTTTATAAGCATGAAAGTTTAGGGAACTCTAAAATAAAGTTCACAGTGTATCAGTGGGATCGCCTTCAGTGAATGTACTTCAGGCTTTACAGTCATCAGTCTTCAACTGACTTCTCTCCTTGGTTTCTTTTCTTTTCTTTCTTTCTTTTTCTTTTTTTTCTTTTTTTTTTTTTTACTAGATGTAGATTTAATTTAATTTAAAAATTTTATTATCATAATCTTGTTTATATTACATTGAATAACATATATCTTTATAATGTATTACATTTCTTTTTCCAGAAGGAATACCATGCATATCAGTAAAGATAGAGACATTAGTATCCACATCATCAAAATCGAGTAGCTTTTCATATTTTTTCCAGATTATTATTATTTTTATTCTCATTATTTTTAAACATTCCATCACTATATATCATTTTGCTTGTAAAAAGAATTTACCCAACGTGAAATACTTCTCAGACCAGTCCAGTTGAGAATACTAGACATGTTATCATCAACAAGTAATAAACCTTTTCTGTGTCCTACTAATGTTATGCCTCTCTATTTGTTCTCTTGCTGTCTTCTCTTTACTCTTCCTTTCTTCCATCCCATTCCACACTGTCTTCAGAATCCCTATTTTCACTGCTCTTATGCCCTCTAGTATTTCGATCTCTACCATAGAGTGCGGATATTCGGTATATATTAAGTGGATACATACAATATCTTTCTTTCATATCCTGGCTTGCTTCACTAAGCAATAGATTCTTCATATCTGATCACTTTCTATCAAATTCCAGGGTCTTGTTGCTTTTTATGGCTGAGTAGTATTCCAGAGAGTATATATACCACACTTTCTCAATCCATTCATCTGTTTGTGGACATTTGGGTTGGTTCCATGTCTTAGTGGTTGTGAATAATGCTGCAATAAATATTGATGTGCAAGCGCTTTTCTGATTGAGCATTCTCCTGTTCTTTGGATAGATACCGAGAAGTGGGATTACTGATCAAATGGTAGTTCTATTTGTAGATCTTTGAGGAACCTCCATATTGTTCTCCACAGTGGATGAACCAGTTTACATTCCCACCAACAGTGTAGGAGAGTTCCCTTTTCAATACATCCCTGCCAACACTTATCACTTTCTATATTTTTAATCTTTGCCATTCTGACAGGGGTTAGTGGTACCTCACTGTGGTTTTTAATCCACATCTCCCTTATGATGACGGATGTTGTGCATTTCCTCATATGCTTCTTAGCTGTTCATATGTCTTCCTTAGAAAGATTTTTTTATCAGCCCATTTTCTCATCTTTTAATGGCATTAATCATTTTTTTTCCCCAAGTAACCTGCGTGAGTTCCCTGTGTATTCTGGTTATCAGTCCCTTGTCTGAGGCATATTTTTCAAAATATTCTCCCATTCTGAGGATTGTCGATTCACACTTGTTACTGTGTCCTTTGCTGTGCAGACACTTCTTAGTCTGATATAGTCCCACTTGTCTATTTTAGGGATTATTGCCTATGCTTTGGGAGTCTTATTTAAGAAGTCTTTACCTACCCCCAGTGTCTCTCAGAGTTTCCCCAGTATTTTCCACCAGCAGTTCTATCGTTTGAGGTCTTAGGTTCAGATCGTTGATCCATTTTGAGTTGATTTTTGTTAATGGTGAAAGATGGGGGTTCAGTTTCATATTTCTGCAGGTGGATACCCAGTTTTTCCAGCACCATTTACTAAAGAGGTTTTCCTTTTCCCAGTGGATTGACTGGTACCCTTTGTCAAAAATCAGTTGGCTGTAATCTTTGGGTTTATTTCTGGGGTCTCTATTCTATTCCATTGGTCCACCTGTCTGCTTTTATGTCAGTATCATGCTGTTTTGATGGTTACAGCTTTATAGTATATCTTGGGGTCAAGGAGTGATATGCCACCCACTCCACTCTTCTTATGCAGGATTGCTTTGGCAATACAAGATCTTTTATGGTTCCAGACAAATTCTATGATTGTTTTTTCTAGATCTGTGAAGAATATTTTTGGTATTTTGATTGGAATTATGTTATTAATGTAAATTACTTTGGGTATAATTGCACTTCTGGCTATATTAATTCTTCCAATCCAGAAACATGGGATGTCCTTCCACTTTTTTATGTTCTTTTCAATATCTTCTTTAAGATTTTCATAGTTTACTTTGTTAAGATCTTTGACTTCCTTAGTTAGGTTTATCTGTAGATATCTTATACATTTTGTGGCTGTGGTGATAAGGGATTCCTTTCTTCAGCTCTATTTCATTCAACTTGGTCATATATAGAAATGCTGTAGATTTTTGGATATTGTTTGTTTATCCTGCCACTTTACTGTATTCATTTATTACTCCAAGAAGTTTTTTCATGGAAACCTTTGGGTCTTATAATTATACCATCATGTCATCTGCACATAAAGATATTTTCAACTCTTCTTTGTCTATATGAATGCCTTTTATATTGTTTTCTTTTCTGATTGCATTAACTAAGACCTCTAGCACTATATTAAAAAGAATCAGAGAAAGGGGGCAGCCTTGTCTAGTACCAGTTTTTAGTGGAAAAGCTTTTAGCTTTTCTCCATTCAGTATAATATTAGTTATAGGCTTTTCATATATAGATTTTATTGTGTTGAGAAATGACCCTTCTATACCAATCTTACTGAGAGTCTTACTCATTAAAAGGATGTTGTATTTTATCAAATGTTTTCTCTACATCAATTAAAATGGTCATATGGTTTTTATCTTTCTTTCTTTTAATATGGTGTATTATATTTGTGGTCTTGCATATGTTCAACTACCCTTGCATCCCTGGAATAAAGCCTACCTGGTTGTGGTGAGTAATCTTTGTTATATGTTGTTGGATATGATTGGCAAGTATCTTGCTGAGAATTTTTGCATCTATAAGCATCAGTGATATTGGTCTGTAGTATCCTTTTTTATCCTGTCCTTAGCTGTTTTGGGAATGAGGATGATAGAGGCTTCATAGAATGAATTTGGAAGGTTTCCTTCCCTTTTTTTTTTTTTTTTTTTTTTTTGAGAGGTTTTTGCTATAGGGCGGATGCGCTCACCAGAGAGACAGAAAGTGAGAAATCACCCCCCAGGGGGGATGGCCACGCTGCAATCTCTTCTCCTCCATTCTCCTCTTAGTATCTTGGGCACGTACGCACATGCGTCCGGCGTGAGTTTAAGTCACCCGGTCCAGGACTCGAACTGCGATCGACTACATGGGAGTCCAGCGACATAGCCATTTTGCTAACTCCTGGTCCCCTGATTCAATCTCATGGCTTGTTATGGTCTATCCAGGTTTTCTATGTCTTCCTTATTCAATCTTAGTATATCATATGCATCCAGGAATTTTGCCATCTCTTCCATGTTCTCTTGTATGTTGGCATATAGTCACTCATAGTATCCTCTAATGATATTTTTTATTTCTGTTATGTCTGTTGTAATGTTGCCTATTTCATCACATATTTGATTTATCTGGTTTCTTTCTTCTTTATCCGTCTAGCCAATGGTGTGTCAATCTTGTTAATCTTTTCAAAGAACCAGCTTTAGCTTTCATTTATGTTCTGTATGGTTTGTTTATTTTCTATTTCATTTATTTCTGCTCGAGTCTTTATCATTTCTTTTCTCCTGGCATTGTTTGTGTTTTGTTGCTCTTTTCCAATTTCCTGAGGCATGATGTTAGGTTATCTATTTGCCACTTTTCTATCTTTTTCTTATGTGCACTAATTGCTGTGAATTTCCCTCTTATGACTGCTTTTGCCATGTCTCATAGATTATGGAAACTTGTGTACTCATTATCATTTATTTCCATTAATTTTAAATTTTCAGACTTAATTTCTTCAATGGTTAAGAAGTTATTCAGAAGTAAGTTGTTCAGTTTCCATGCGTTTGTGTATTTTTGAAGGTGTTTCTTGAAATTAATATTGAGTTTAATTCCATCATGGTCAGAGAAGATGCTGGGTATAGTTTCTATGCCTTTGAATCTGTAAAGGCTTGATTTGTGTTCTATCATATGGTCAGTCTTTGAAAAGTTTCCATGGTAGGGTGAGAAAAATATTTATTTTGTCATCTTAGGGTGGGAAGTTCTATAGATATCTATCAAGTCCATTCAATTTATAGTATCATTTAGATCTTGTATTTCCCTATTTATTTTTTTGTCTAGAAGATCTGTCTAAAGGAGATAATGGGGTGTTTAGATCCCGAACAATTATAATGTTGCTCCCTATCTCTCCTTTTTGCTCCAGCAGTCCTTCCTTCACATATTTAGGTGCTCCTGTGTTGGGTGCATAGATATTAATAAGCATATGTCTTTTTGCTGAATTAACTCATTTACTATTATATAATGTCCTTCTTTGTCTCTTCGTACAGTCTTTTTCTTGAAGCCTATTTTGTCTGAAATCGATATCACAACTCCAGCCCTTTTTCGATTTCCATTTGCATGGAACATCTTTTCCCAGCCCTTCACTTTTAGTCTATGTATTTCTTTATCCATAAAGTGCATTTCTTGTAGGCAGCAGATAGAGGGTTTTTGTTTTTATATCCATTCAGCCAGTCTGTGTCTATTAATTGGAGAATTTAATTCATTAACATTCAATGTTATTATCAATATTTTCGAACCTGTTTCTATCATTAAGTGAGCCATTTTCTTGGTTGCTTTTTGTTCTCTAATAACAGTCCGTCTGATTTTTTAGTTTTCCTGGTACAGCACTCCCTTCAGAACCTCTTGAAGAGCTGGTCTGGAGTTGGTAAATTGTTTCAAGTTTTGTTTATCTGAGAATGTGTTTTTCTTTTTTTCTCATATGAAAGATAATCTTGCTAGGTATAGTATTCTTGGTTGAAATTGTTTTTCATTCAATACTTTGACTATATTGCCTCATTCTTTCCTTGCCTGCATTGTTTCTGAGGAGAGGTCTGATAGTAGCCTGATGGGGTGACCTTTGTAAGTAACATGACATTTCCCTTTTGCCAATTTTAATATCTTGTCTTTGTCTGTTGTTTTTGCAAATCTGGCTATGATGTGCCGTGGAGAGGATCTTCTTGGGTTTATTCTATTTGGGGTCATATGTATTTCTTGGGTCTGGATATTTGAATGGCTCTCTAGGTTTGGAATGTTTTCTTCCAGAATTTCATGAAATAAATTATCAATGCCCTTATTATTTTCTTCCTCTTCTGGGATACCAGTTATTCGAATGTTGGGGCACTTGATGGTATCCAGTATCCCTTGTATATTATCCTCGTTTTTCTTAGTTGTTTTCTTAATCTTCTTGACACTTCTTTCTAGGTCAGAGTTTTTGTCTTCTACTTTTGAGATTTGATCTTCTGCGTGATCTAATCTACTTTTAATACTTTCGAGGGAGGTTTTAATTTCCTGTATCACATTCTTCACCCCTAATAGTTCCATCTGTTTCTTTTTTAAGGTATCTATTTCTTCTTTCAAATCATGAAAGGACTTCTTCATCTCCTGGAGCTCATTGTCTCTTTTCTCTTGCATCTCACTTAGTTTGGTCACTACAGATATTCTGAATTGCTTATCCAACATGTCCACAATGTCTATTCTGTTGTCTGTGGGTGATGTAGGATTGACGTCTCCTCTTCATGGAGAGACATTTTGTTGGTTGCTTCTACAATTGTTCCTAGTTATCTGCTTGTCTATACATTCCTTCCTAACTTGTTCAACGTACCTTTGAGTGTTCAAAGGTGTGCAGGAGTAGAAAATTGGTGATCTCTCTTCTGGTCTTTCTCCCCATTGCTCAGGAGTACCCTGCACTGTAGTCACAGGTCCTGGGTAATCAAAAGTCCTCCCTGTTTGTAAAGAGTGGTGAACCTCCAACTGAGCCAAAAAAAAAAAAAAAAAAAAAAAAATTGTGTAGTGGGCGTTGCGTGCCCTGTGCTGTTCAAAATACCGAAGTTCTGAGAGTACAAAGGTGAGTAGGAGGATGAGCCACAAGTCCCGGCCATTAGAGCCTGCAGGCACAGACAGCCTGGTGTCCTGTAATGCCACTTGAATTGATCTCTGGATGGGGTGGGGAGGGGCGCAAATTCGTCTTAAAGTTCCAAGACACAAACCTGAAGTGCAAATGTGAGTAGAGAGGGTGGTGACCCACAAGTCCCGGCCGTTAGGGCCTACTGTAGCCACAGACAGCCTGGTGTCTGCAATGACATTTGAACTGACTGGTCTCGGATCTGGTGGGGAGGGGTGCAAGTTCATCTTAAAGTCCCATGACACAATCCTGAGGTCCAAAGGTGAGTGGGAGTAGGGGGATGAGCCACGGGTCTGGCTGTTAGGGCCTGTAGCCACAGGCAGCCTGGTGTCCAGCAGTGCCACTTTAACCAGGTGTCTCTCATTGGTTTCTGCTTCAGTTATTCATTCATTCATTCATTCATTATTCAACATCCAGTCAGTAAGTATGGAATGATGAAAAGAATGAATGACAAGATAAAGTTCCTGCCTATAGGTGCTTAGAATTTAATGGAGGAGCAGATTCATAAATAGTGTAATGATTTCAAAGAGACAGTTATGTTCGGATTATGGTAGCAGTTAAAGGAATTTGACCCAAGTGGCTTTATGATATTGGCAAGTTACTTAACCTGTTTATACCTAAGTTCTCCTCTTTGGAAAAGAAGAGCAATATTAGCATTTGGTCCCCAGAAAACACTATTTAAATGTTTTCCCCTTTTCTTCTTTCTTCTTTCTTCTCCTCTGCCTCCTCTCCCTCTTTTCTTTCCTTTTCTCCTTTCATTATGGTTAAAGGAAGAAATACTAAGGAAAGTATTCTTAGAAGAGATAACCCCTTTTGACAGAAGGTAGAAATGTTGGGCGCTGGCCCTGTTTTCTAGTGGTTAAGTGAGCTGGATGCCACGTGGCTGACTATCATTTGAATTCTTGCACTGATGGTTTAAAAATACACCTGTGTGTGTGTGTGTGTGTGTGTGTGTGTTCAGAATCCTGACAGGATGGAGAAATGGAGAAGAGATTGTGGTGAGACCATGACCTATTGGGAGGGTGTTTTTCCTTCTCTGTCTCTCTCTGGTTCTCTGTATTTTTCTGGCAAGTACATGTGCCCTTTGGCAATTAAATAAAAGAAGACAAAAAAAGATGGTAGGAATCTTTAGTGATGGTGGTATTTATTCAAATCAGAGCTCCAACACCCACCAAGAGTAAAGAAAAATCATTTTTTCAGCAAAAGAAATAAACTACATGGGGGGTGGGCAGTCTTTTTGGATTGACCTTGTTATCTAGGGTGAAGTCATTGCAAAGACTCCAGTTCTAAGATTGCTTCTATTTGAGTTTGCCTTTCAGTTTATGTATTTTAATAAAATTATGCTTTGTCATATAGTGTTTTATTTTAATTTAAATAAAAAATAAAAGCTCAAATGGTCAGAGATGTTAGAGGGAGTTAAGATGTTTTCCTATTGTTAAAATAAGCCATGTAGCTTTTCCCCCTCAATTAGCTGAATATATAGAGCTAAAATACCTCCTTTGATGAGATCTTAGTGAGTGAAATAGCTGTGTAATAAAGTAAGACTTAATTGTCAAAATTAGAATCAATTGACTTCTCTAGAAATCGTTTGCTGCTTCTCAGAGTACCTGTAGATATTGAAAAACCTCATAACAGGAAGTCAGTCTCTGATCTCAAAGACTTCCATTTCACTTTAGGGTCACTTTTAGGTGGTTTCCCTTTTACTGTTCACCAGCATTCTGCAGAGTGAAATGCAACGTTTCTCTAACTAGGACTGAGCTCTTGAGGGTCTGTTTGTAACTTCCTCTTTCTTCTTTTGTGGATATAGTCTATCTAGTATTCTTGTATACTTGTTCAAATTGAGTGCACGTCTACACTTCTTACTAAAATAGAGGAATTTCAGGGGATAAAGCAAGTGTAAAAGATTTTAGAAAACATTTTTCTCCTCCTCTTTCCCTTCCTTGATTGAGGATTATGATTCTGCATACTTGGCTGGCTTGTTATCATTGATATCCAAAAAGTTTAAACTGGGTTCTTAAGAAGAATTTGAAATGACATTTGTCCTAGTTGTTGACTTCACTGTGAGGTACTTTTGTGTTCTTCCACTGAAATTATGCTTTTACAGTTTATGAACATACACTTTTACTTTATTGTAGACAAATTTAGGGTCTTTTTCCCTGCAGTATTTTTTTTTTCTTGGTTTAACTGCTAATCGTTTTTTAACTGTCTTTGAAAGTTCTTAGTTAAATGGTGTCTCCTGTTCTAAAGAAGAGTCAGTAGTTGGGTGTGTTTATTTTATGTTGTCTTGTCTGGTTCTAGGGAAATCCCCAAATTATAAATACACTTAGAATCGATGTGTGTTGTTCTTGCGAAGAATTTCTTATTTGTGAGTCTGTTGAATTCGTGTCTGCCAGACTCTAGCCAGGATAGTTATTTCAACGTAGTGATCTTTTTTCATTGTTTTATTTCAACATAGATATGAGTTCACTGTCATATGAATACTTAGTTATTTTTGGGTCAGAAGCAGATGGCTTTTTTGGTGTGAGATTTACAAGGAAAGCACTTAGAGTTTATTGTACACATTTACAAATAGTGATTTCCCAGTTGTACATTGCTGAGTGATTTTAAATCAGTATGGATTCAATAAAGCTTTTTATATTTTGCAAGTCATCTTAAGGTCTGTAAACTTGCTCTTGTCATCGAAAGCAGGGGCTGGCATACCCCGGCCTACAGAGCCGGCTGACTTGCAGTCTGTTTCTCATGCAGCCCACAAGGTAAACGTGGTGTTTGCTTTATATATATATACATAAATTTTTAATTTTTTATTATTATCAATTTTTTGGCCATAAGGTGAATGTGTTTGCCAGAGAGACACAGAGAGACAGTATGCGAGAAATCACCTCCCAGTGGGAATGGCCATGCTACAGTCCCTTCTCCTCCATTCTCCTCTTGGGATTTTGGATATGCACAAACACATGCCCAGCCTGACTTTTAAGCCTCTGGGTCTGAACTTGAACCACAGTCAACCACGTGGGAGCCCAGCGATATAACCATTACGCCATCTGCTGGTCCTTGGTGTTTGCATTTTTAAAGGCTTGTAAAACTTATGGAGATGAATATAAGACAGAGACCGTATATCTGGAAGAACCTGGAATGTTTACTTTCTTTCTTTTTTTTTTTTTTTAAGAATGACTTTACTAACTTTATTTATTTATTTTAATTTCACCAGAGAAGGACAGATGAAAGAGAGAGAGAGAGAGAGAGAGAGAGAGAGAGAAAGCCACCAGGTTCAGGACTTGAACCGCGGTCAGCCATGTGGGATTCTAGGGCCCTTAACCATCACGCTATCTGCCGGCCCCCGAATGTTTACTTTCTTATCCTTTTAAGAAAACATTTGCTGACTCCTGATGTAAAGTGAAATACAAAGAACTTCTTTGTCTTCATTCATGTGAACACAGAAATACATGTGAAACCAACAAAGGTGACCATCATTGAAAAGAGAGTTTGTTATACTCACAGATCCCAAGGGAAGGGTGTGTCATGCTGTTTGGCACCATCCGAGGGAAGCCCTAGGGTTGGTCAGGAGGCAGAGAGGAGGAGGACAAGAACCTTTATCGTGGTTTCTGTGAAAAGCAATAGGTAAGACAGGGTAAGCAGGCTTAGGGTTGGCTCAATTGAATAATTGCAATGGACTTGAGTGTAGGGACTGTTTCCAGTTTTCTGACACCTGGCCCTGGAGTGTTCAGGGCAGGAAAATAGTGGCCTGGGGTGTTAAGAGCTCAGTAAAGAGGGTGGGGGTATTTGCATAGGAAACCCATGCTCAAAGATAGTCGGTTATTCTCTCTAGCAATCAGGTAGCCCCGGGATGGGCGTTCTCTTCACTGTTAGCAGGCCCCAACATGCCAGAGCATCAAAAATACTGAGTGAATCCACACGAGCAGTGCACCAGTCCAATCTTCATTTGACACACGATGAAAAGGAGGCCCCAGAGGAATTTGTGTGTCCCAAGTCCCACACTCAGTTTCAAGTAAGATCAGATTTTGGGTTTAGATCTCCTGGTCCATTGTTCTTCGTAATGTATTATCTAGCAGAGCCACTTAAAAAAAATCCCAAGTAAATATTACCGTGGACTTGAAAACTACACTGTTTGATGATTCATTGTGTCACATTTCTGCCTAAGAGCAGTTGGTTTCTCAACACAGACACTCTCAGTGCCATGTGGATTAAAGCAGAAACGTGATTCCCCTTGGCTTCCCTCTGCTGTTACCATCACGAGGGTCTGGCGTCCGCCCCTCTTCACTCTTTACCACTGTGCAGTCCTGGGAATATTCTTGTTCTGGGTCCTGGTTTAGCTCACCTCTTCCTTCTCCCGTCCTTCTAGTCTTCTTGTTTTGCTTTATTCATTCATTCATTTATGAAGAGGTTTTTGCTTTAGAGCGCGTGTGCTTGCCGGAAAGACAGAGAGAGAAGAGAGATAGAAAGCAAGAAATCACCTCCCAGGGGGGATGGCCATGCCACAGTCCCTTCTCCTTCATTCTCCTCTTGGGATCTTGGGCATGCATGTACTTGTGCCTGGTGTGAGTTTAAGCCACCAGGTCTGGGACTCAAACCACGGTCGGCTACATGGGAGTTCAGCGACATGGCCATTAGCTAACTGCTGGTCCCTTTATTTATTTATTTTTAATGCTAGACAGTATGCATTCACCATAAGAGATAGGGGTAGGTAGAGGAGAGAACACCCAACGGGGCATAGTCATACCACATCCCTTCTCCATCCTGTTGGGATTTGGGACATGCATGCACACGTGCTTGACGTGTTTTTTAAGCCACCTGGGATCAGATTTGATCCAGTTGCCTTAACACCTAGGCTACTAGGCTGGCTCTTCTTCCAGGTTTTGAACCTTGTCTGGCTTTAAACCACACTGATAGTGTTGACATCTCTCTTCATTACATTAAGTGTAATATAATTCGTCATCGTGTGTCCTACCGGACCTAACCTAAGTCTTCATACAGGTATGTGTGCAGTGTTAATTCTTTATGCACTTCATTATTTTCTTTCTGATAGGGTTATGGAAGGACTCCAGCCTAAAAGCTTAAGACTTTGGTCCAGGATGTTCTGTTTTTCTTACTGATTTATAAAGCAGATAAATGTAATTGATCTAATTCTGTTAGGACATTATATACATTTTCAGGATACAAAATCTCTTTTGTATGTTTTGCCTGCTCAGGTGGTAGTAAATATTTGGGTGTTAATAAATATTTCTGCTTATTTTCTTCAATTATCTTGCTCACCCTCGTAGATTAACCCTAGGTTCTTGGTGACTATTAAATATACCCTCATCTATCTATATTAAATGAGGTTCCATTGGATCCGTTGCGACTTCATCTGTACTGTCAGAAATAATCTTTTCAATCTACATTCTCATAGCAGCCCCATTGACTGGGGCGTATTCATTTCAGCTTTCCATCTCTGGCTTTCCTGGGTTTGGTGACATCGTTCCTTTGGTGGCAACCAGAGCCTGACAGGGAAGCCTATGTGCTGGTGTCTCGTTGGTCACAGAGTACTCAGACTTGACTCTATGTGCTGTGTCAGCAGCCAACATTTAGCTGAAGTCTTTCATCAGAGGTCTGCCTGCTTATTTTGGCGGCTGCAGTGAAAAATAATTCACAGTCCTTTCCTCCGGTGTTTAAATGGAAGTCTAGGGGGCGTCATCACTAACAGTGTACTCCCCAATATTTCCCTCTAAATTATTTCCTTACTCACCCACAAGAAAACTCATTTTTACTTTTTTCTTCCTACGGACTCTTGGGGACTTACAGTTTATTTACATTGTAGAATCATGGAACTTCAGAGCAGAAGCAGCTGGGCATTTTATCTGTAAGAAAAGTTGTATTTTCTTCATTCATTGAGTCTGCTCAACTGGTTCTACCCGTGGAAGTGGACAACACAGACAAGGGTCACGGCTTTTATGGAGCTCACAATTAAATGGGGGTAGCAGACAATAGACAAGGAAATCCATTTAAAAAACATAACTTATAACAGTTGTAAGTGCTATGAAGAAGAATAAAGCACTGTAGGAGAGTGGAGAGTTTTCTGGGCGGGGCTGTTTTGGAGAGGGTGAACAGAGAGCCCCTTTAGGAAGCTGACATGTAATATTGGCATGAGGAAGTTTATAAGCTGTGTTAATGGTAGGCTCAGTATTAAAAAGCAAGTGCCCGCGGGCCAACAGGTGGTAAAGGGGTTCAGGTGCTGGGTCCTACATGGCTTACTCGGAGTCCTGGACCTAGCAGTTTGAAAAATCACATCAGGCAAATGTGTGTGCATGCCCCCAATCCCAAGCGGAGAATGGAGGAAAAGGGATCATGGAGTGGCCACCCCCAGGGGGGATTTCTCACTTTCCCTCTCTGTTTCTCTCTTCTAAGTACAAACACCCTATTGCAAAAATCTAAAAACAAAACAACAGAATTAGGTAGTTGTGAAAGAGACAGAATGGCTTGCCCTAAAGCGTTTATTTCTTGACTTTTACTGGAAGTTTTCTAACTCTTGCTCTCCTCCAAAGGGTGAAACTGAGGATATAGATGGTTGGTTGGTGACATGTGAGATTGATGGCCTTGTGTTCCCTGTAATCCAAAGGGTCTTCAAAATGTTAATGAAAAACTGTGATAAAATAACTGTATATGGATTTCATCTTTCTGCACCAAAATCTATGATTTAATTCCCTTTTCCCACCAACTTTTCAAAACTCCTCTGTTTTCCGTAATGTGAAGTGTTAGCATCCAGTGCACAGGTGGAGGGGTAAATAAACTGGAAGGTTAGGAAGTGATGTTCTGGCTTTAAAATGCTTGAAAATAAGACTTTTTGAAGTGATAGTTATGAAATTCTCTAGGAAAATGGATGCCTCTGGGGAGAGGCTAAGAGAAGAGTTTAGGAGAGGCTAAGAAAAGAGTTTAGAAATGATGAGATCAATGAATTAGAGAGTCAAGATACTGAATTTTTAATTGGAAATTATATTACATATTTCTCTTTCTAGAATACTTGTAAAAGCAATGCCTACCACTACTCATACCACATTGCTGTTTACACATTTCTGTTTCGAACTGTGGTCTTTTGGTACTATCCTTTGTTTCCTACTACATCTTAAGTAGTTAAAAATACTAGGCATGGGACCAGCAGTTAGTGTAATGGCTATGTCACTGGACTCCCACGTAGTCGACCACGGTTTGAGTCCTGGACCTGGTGGCTTAAACTCACGCCGGGCACGTGTGCGTGTGTGCCCAAGATCCCGAGAGGAGAATGGAGGAGAAGGGATTGCAGCATGGCCATCCCCCCTGGGGGGTGATTTCCTGCTTTTTGTCTCTCTGTCTCTCTCTGTTTTTCTGGTGAGCGCACGCACCCTATAGCAAAAAACTCTCAAAAAAAAAAAATACTAGGCATTATTGGGGTTGTTATTTTTATAAGTTCTTTTTACACTTGTCCCCCCCCCCCTTTTAATGGTAGACCATGTGTGCATGCTTATGAACTAAGAGAGAGAGAGAGAGAGAGAGAGAGAGAGAGAGAGAGAGACCTATATATGTGCTTTCCACAGGGTCTGGTCACACCAAGATCTGTTTCCTCTAATCCTCCAGGCAGTTGAATCTTGAGCACTTGTGAGGGTGCTCTGTGTGTTTCAGGCTGACTGAGTGGACCCTGATCACCCTGTGGGATCCAGCCTTTCTTGAGTAGTACATTAGCACTGGGCATGGAGCTGGCCCTGCCCTCGCCTTTGAAGAAATTAAGACTTGGGGCTGGAAGGTGGCATGGTGGTTAAGGGCGTTGGACTCCCACATGGCCAATAGCAGTTCAAGTCCTGGACCTGGTGGCTTGCTTTCTCACTTTCTCTGTCATTCTCTGGTCAAATTAAAATAAGTAAATAAATAAAGTTAAATAAGATTATTGTTTTAAAAATTAAGACTTAATTATCTGCCTTCTGGAAAAGATCTGTTGTTTTCCATAATAAATCATTTAAGGTCAGAATATACATTTACTATTTAATTTTAGCTCTTTCATTTTAGACAGAGGAATTCACCTATTTGAGTCTCTCAGTCTGCTTTGAAACCCTTCTTAGAAGTGTTTTTTAATCTGGGTCTTCCAAGCTTTAGGGGCACAGTTGCTTGTGTGTATGTGTGTGTGTGTGTGTGTGTGTGTGTGCGTGTGCGTGTGTGTGTGTGTTTGTATTTTAACGAGCAAAGGGTTTTGTATCTTCTTGGATCAGTCCTCTATTTTCTTTTGAACTCCTGCTTAAGGTGTGTCTCAGTCAGGTTCCTCAATATCTATAGTAGAATGCTGGTTAAGTCTCAGATGTGCCGTGTGCTTGGCCATATTTTATGACCTGCTCGTTATTCGCTCAGATGTATGCGTTTTGAGACACGATTTGGGGCTGTGATTCTCCACGTCCTTTCTAATGAGGTTCTATAGTGCGCCGGAGAGGTGAGCAGTAGGTACAGCCCACAGTTCACCTCCTCCTCAGCTTTTCACTAGGAAGAGCCCTAGGCTTCCTGGGCCACTAGGCAGAGCCAGAGACTCTTTACAAACTCTGGCCGTTCTATTTTATTGCAGAAGGTCTAGCCTACGCGGTCAGAGTGTGATGTGAATTCCGAGCCTTCTGAGCAGTTACACATTGGGCTTAGTTCAATGGTAGGGTCCTCAGTTCACCAGTCATGATTAAGAAACGGCTCAGTTGTACAGAGCACACTTTCTACAGGGCCGAGCAGGCAGTGTTATATGTAGGAGTGTACAGTGAGCTTTTCTATCCGAGATAGGAGGAGAGAGCTGTCAGTGGCCTGCGTGCCCATGGAAACGGGACCTCCCCGTCACACAGTCCAGGATGAGGATGTCAGTGCCCATGAGAAGATGACAATCACAATGGCATTTGGTGAAACACAAACCTTCCCATGCTTTCTTAAGTCCTTAGCTATTGAAGCATCAGTATCTTTTAGTGCTGTGGTTGGTTTTCCATATGCACATAGGGTCTGTCATCAAAATGATCTGTTCTATTTTTTACTATGATAAACTATTTTTCATTTCTTCATCCATCTTCCAGATATCATTATATTAAGGACTTAAAAGGAACATTCTTTAATTACTTGTCTATTTAACCTTAGGTTACCTTTTTTTTTTCATTTTATCGGCTTATTAAGGAATATGTAAAGGTCTTAGACCAGAATATTAATGTGGGAAATGTTTGTTTTGACTGCTAACACATAGTTACTTTTGGTTTATGGGAATTCCCAATTTATTGGTATTTAATTTTTTGATTCATTAGTTAATGCCTTTATTTACTACTTGTAAAGCAAATTTATTTTGCTTCTGATGGTGTTAAAATGTATAGCACTAAAAACAGTGGCGAAGAGAAAAGATAATGTCTCGCAATAAAGCATTTCTATCATGCCCTGAACTACTATGTTTATATGATTACTTGGTCTCATAGCTGAAAAAAGAAGTCTCTGGATATGATCACTGTACCTTGTAGAGTCTGAAAGAATCAACCCCTTGACAATAGTTGGCAAGTTTTAGCATCCTAGTTCTGTTTTAATGTTTGTATTTTCTCTTGGAGACTTACTAAGGCAATTTACCATTTCAGAATTAACAAAATGCTTGTGCTGCAGATTCTTTTTTGTTGCCTTTTCATCTACTTTGCTGAAGGCGCGCACCATTGCGAATATATATTGCACACACCTGCCACCGTCAGTCGAGTCGGTAGAACAAAGTGAAGCCCAAATGAATGGGATGGAACGTGAGGCGTAAAGCCCAGACTCCCAATCCATCTGTCATGACTCAACACCAAATCCTTTTTCATATCGAGTCTCCTGATTGTTTGTGATGACAGCTATTGGTCAGAATATATTACAGTGTTTGCTGTACAGATGGGGCCTTTCCATATAATTAAAGAGCACAAGAGCTGCCAGACTAAACAGTGGTCTGAGTTGCAAATAACGTCCTGTGACTTTCCTGCCACATTTTTATTGCCATGTCAGACATGTGTTATCACTTAGCATGCTTCGCCGTAGCACATTACAGAGGGGAGAAAGCCCACACAGTGAAACAGTCTAACCATAGTTCTTCGTCAAGGTCAATGCCTGAGACACTTTGTACGCTTAGGATGCACCCGTTTTTGTATGCATTTGTTATCTGTGCTTGGAGTCTTAAATCCTGCCTAACCCAGCTTTTTAAAAACTAAACAAACGCCCAGCTTCTAGGCACAGATTTCTTTAGGTATTTTGAGATTCTAACGTAAGGTTGACCCAAGGGGGAAATGGGCAAAGAGCATGAAAAAGTCCATTTCATTGAAAAAGAGTCATCTTCCTTTGTAATCAGGTTTTTTTTTTTTCTTATTTAAATAGTAAGATACTTACAAAAAAAAAAAAAATTGGGGACCAGCCCACAGCCTGGTGACTGAATTTCACATGGCTGTGATTTAAGTCCGAGATTGGCAACCTGAGAAACACATTGGGTGTGTGTGCCTGTGTTCCCAAAATCCCAAAAGGAGGGAGAGATGGAGAATTGGTTACAGTCCCATGGGGGGTACTTTCTTACTCTCCCCCTCACTCCCTCCTCTACTCTGTCTCATTCCAGAGAGTGCACAAGCCCTATAGTAAATTAAAAAAAAAAAATAAAACAAAGCAAACAAACCAACAAAACCCGACAGTTCTTTACAGACTTTGCTGAGAGTTCAGTGAAATGTGCACTTTCATACACCACTGGTTGCTTTTATTTTAAATTAGGGTATCTTTTATGAAGAGCAAACCACCAGTACGTATTAAACCTTAAATACCATTGATTCTGCTTCTAGGAGTATGTCCTAGGAAAATAGTAAAAATATACAAAGCATGCAAATGTTTGTATACAAGAATGTCCATTCAAACATCATTTAAAACAATACCACCACAATAGTAGGTAAGCTAGTGTCTGTCCTCAAAGAATGCTGTTTATGTTCCAGACAGTGCCGAGTGCTTCATGCATACAGCCCTATTTCCTCCTCATCACAAGTAGAAGTATTACATATAATGAGGGTAATGGTCAGAGTCTATACCAGGCAGGAACGCAGCTCGGAAAATTGAATGAGGATTGGAACTCTTTGGAAGTGATTCCTTAATCCTACATTTACTTTCTAATGGATACAAGTAACACTAGAAAACAGGGATCTGTCAAGCGAGGACTAATTAAATTATAGACTAGAAAACTGTGTATCTAAAATAACTCATATTTTAAATGAATATTTAATGATCTTGGAGAATATTTTTAATATGTTTAAAACACCCAGCAGTGTTTGAACTTTTCCTCACACCCCCATCCTGTTATAATATGTCTAATAAATCCTTCTGTTAGGGAGATTTCAGTTCTCATCCCAGATCCATGACTGGCTTTGAGAGTGACTGAGCAAACTGCCTGACCACCCTGTGCTTCAGTGTCTTCCTCTGAGATGAGCTTAACCTCATCAGGTTATTAGACACTAAATGAAGCACATAGCACAGTACGACACAGAGTATACGCTCAATAATGGTAGCTATTATTTTTATTTGCCAGAGGATACATGTGCTTGCTAGAGAGAGAAAGAGAGACATAGAGAAGGAGAGGGAGGAAGAAACCCCCATTGGGATGTGGTCACATTGCAGTCCCTTCTTCATTTTTCCATCCTGTCCAGATTTGGGGCATGCACACACATGCACCCACTGTGTTTTTTAAGCAGTTGGTCATACTGATCTGGCCTTTTAACCAACCCTATTTTTTTTTATTTTTAAATTTTTTTGGAGAGGTTTTTGCTATAGGGCGCGTGCACTCACCAGACAGACAGAGACAGAGAGACAGAAAGCGAGAAATCACCCCCCAGGGGGATGGCCACGCTGCAATCTCTTCTCCTCCATTCTCCTCTCGGGATCTTTGGGCATGCACGCACACGTGCCCGGCGTGAGTTTTAAGCCACCAGGTCCGGGATGCGAACCGCGGTCGACTACATAGGAGTCCAGCGACCTAGCCATTGCGCTAACTGCTGGTCCCCCAACCCTATTATTTTAAAGTTGAAATTGATCATATGTTCTATATGAGTAGAAAAGACATAACTAACTGATATGTAAAAACTTAGTAATTATCACTGTAGATTGCTGGGGTTATCTTTTCCTTGTAATATTTTCTCCAAATTTAGCAGTAAGAAAATATTGCATTTATGCTTCTATACATTTTATATAAATAATTGAATATAGTTATATGAACTATAATTTTTAATAATTACTTTCCATAATCAGTAAAAACTTTATTTTTTAAGTGTACATAAATACACAGAGGACTCTTACAAAACGTGAACTTTCGAAGGTATATTTAAAAAGCTCATGGAAAATGTGTATAATGAAAGAGTATATGGATTTCAAAACTTACACTAAAATAAACTTTTACTGACTTGCTATAACACGTCTGAACAGGATCTACTTTAAAACACTGAAAGGGTAAGATGTCAATTTGAAAAGAAGCCTCATCAGAGCAACCCGAATTCGGCTAAAATTGAAGCAAGTGTGCACGTCAGTTTATGGCGAAGCTTGGGTCAGCAAATGGTGAGATCCCTAGTGCTTTACAAAAAGTTTAGGAGGACAGTGCTCCCAAGAAGTTAGCAGTTTGTAAATTGATAACTTATTTTAAGAAGAGCTGAGACGGGCCTACTCCATGACATGGTGGTAATGAGCTGCTTGGGAGAAGCTGGATCCCACATGGCAACAGTGGTTCAAATCCCCACCCATCCAGTCACCTGAAAACATGCTGAGCATGCGTGTGAGTGTCCACAATCCAACCGCCTAGAGGACTAGTGGAAGAGGATCGTGGCGGGACCAGACCTTGTGGAGGTCGCTCAATTCTTGATCTCTCTCTCTCTCTGTCATGCTCATGTGCCTGTGCACTTTATCTTGAGTAAAAGGAGAAAAAAATCTGAAAAGAAAGAACATGGTGTGGTTGAAAGTGATGCCCACAGCAGCATACCATCCACATCAATTTGTAAGAGGAAAAAAAATCTTGTCTGTACCTTAATTGAAAAGGTCCAGTGATTTCACAGCTGGAACGATAGCTCACACTGTAGATATCTCATGTGGTTCAGCTTACACAATTCTGACTGAGAAGTTAGAGTACATGGTCTGCTTGATGAGTGCCGAACTGTTGCCTAGATTAGTGATCCTCTTAGGGACTTGCCTCTGGTGTATGCCTCTGTAGGGCTTTTTTCTGAACTGATACTCTTTCTTTCTGTCCAGTTGTCTTCCCACTCTGGTGTAAGGAGGAACATTCCTGTTACCTGTAGTTTTGTTTGTTTTTGTTTCTTTTCTAATGCTATAGGGCACATGTGCTTGTCAGAGAAAGAGAGAGTGGGAGAATATGAAAAATCACCCTCTGGGGAGATGGCTGCAGCACTATTCCTTCTCCTCTATTCTCCTCTCGGGGCTTTGGGCATGCATGCACACGTACTTGGGATGATTTTCAAGCCAATGGGTCTGGGTCTTGAACTATGGAGTAGGCCATGAGAGGTCCAGCACTTTAACCTCCATGCCACTGGCTGGCTGGCTGGCCCTTCCTTCCTTTCCTTTCCCTTTCCCTTTCCCTTTCCCTTTCCCTTTCCCTTTCCCTTTCCCTTTCCCTTTCCCTTTCCCTTTCCCTTTCCCTTTCCCTTTTCCTTTCCTTTCCTTTCCTTTCCTTTCCTTTCCTTTCCTCCTTCCTTCTTTCCTTTCCTTCCTTCCTTCCTTCCTTCCTTCCTCCCTTCCTTCCTCCCTCCCTCCCTTCTTTCCTTCCTTCTTTCCTTCTTGAGGGGCATGTGTGCTCACCAGTGAGAGAGAGAAAGAGAGAGAAGCCCTGGGGAGATGCGATCACACTTTAGTCCCTTCGCTTCTCCACCCTGTCAGGTTTTGGTGTATGCACCCACACACACCCAGTGTGTTTTTCAATCAGTGGTGCTGGGATTCAATTTACAATAGGCCACGTGGAACCCTGCTCTTTAATCACTTAGACACAAGGACTGCAGGTTTCAACAGACGGAGCTGTGGTGTGAATCCAGAATCATGTCTTGGGAAGACTGCCAGAGATTCAAAGAAGAGTTAGAGAAAGGAGGCTGCTGCAGAGTCACAGGGCTCGGAGGAGAGTGAGAGCTCAGAACACAGAACAGAAAGCACGGAGCACGTTGTGGGAATGAGGGGCCAAAGCCCTCAGCGGGTTAGCAAGGGCATTATTGCCTCTGCTGGAACAATTTACGTATAGCCCTGGTCAAAATAGATCTTTCAAGCAAATTATAGCATCGGGCAGAACTGGAAGGAGTCAGAGTGTCTTGTATAAAAGTTCTGTGCACTTGATGGACAGCCTCAACTATAGTTCTCCCATTTTGCCTTCTGTGTACTCTTTGTGATAAAAACACACAGTGGCCTTATTTTACTCAGCAGATGTGGATTATCACAGGGCTGTACTGGGTATCTGTTGAGGTTAATAGATGTAAAAAAAAACCCAACATTTTGCAAAGTTGTTAATGAAACATAAAATTCTTTCATTTCCAGGAACCAGCAGTTAGCGTAATGGCTATGTTGCTGGACTCCCACGTAGTTGACCACGGTTCGCGTCCCAGACCTGGTGGCTTAGAACTCACGCCGGGTGCGTGTGCGTGCGTGCCCAAGATCCCGAGAGGAGAATGGAGGAGAAGGGATTGCGGCGTGACCATCCCCTCTGGGGGGTGATTTCTCGTTTTCTGTCTCTATATCTTTGTCTGCCTGGCGAGCGCATGCGTCCTATAGCGAAAACCTCTCAAAAAAAAAAAAAAAAAATCTTTCATTTCCATTTAAAAACTCCTTTCTAATAGGAAATATTTGCTTTTAGCCAACCAAATTTTCTCCTACTAAAATTCGTATCTTTTTAATGCTGTTTAGATCATGGGAGAATTTCCTACATAAGGAGGTACATTCTTGTGTAAGTTGATATTCTAACTTGAAGACTATTTCAGTGAATGAAGCAGTCAGCATTATAACTTTTTTTTTTTATTATATTGTATATGTTTTGTACTTGCTAGAGTGTAAATTTCCTCAGGGAAGAAGTAAAATGCACATAAGAAAGACTTCATAGGTTTTCATAAAATGACCAGATCTAAAATGTACCTGTAGGAAAGGTGCTGGAATATCAACCCTGTCCTTTTGCGTGTATGTATGAAAAATAACTTTTTATATGTGGACTTTTATTTGGTAGGACTTCTGCAGTTCTCTGAGAGTGGATTAGCAAGTATTGCAGGCAAGGGCAAACATTTCAAGGAGAAATATTATTGCTTCTAGGGTAAATATAGTATCATACCATAACTAAACATTATGAAACCATTTCTTTTGAAGTTGAGTCACCGACCAATAATTTGCAATTCAGCTTGATGTTAGAGATTTTTAATTTAAAATGACTGCTGTTGGTTCACTGGACTGCTAGACTGGTAAATTGTGTAAATAAAAGTTTAGTTCAGTTTAGTTTTTTTTTTTTTTTTTTTTTGTCATTTAATGCTCAGTCAAGTACAGAACAAGTAGAAAATCTAAAAGTCTTACCAGTATTGTTGGAAATAAGAAGGGCAGTTACTGTCGTGTCATCAGAAAAGTCATGATGTATATTTCTATGCAGAAAATATTTTGTGCAGCTGATCAGATGCAGCTTATTCAGAGAATTAAACATGAATTTTTTTTGAAAAACAGGCAGTGGGTAAAATGGAACTAGGGATTGGGGGCAAATTCAGATCTGTGGCAAGTAGAATTCTAAGATAAACTTCAAGATTCTCACCCCTTGGTGTATACATACCATCTTCCAGTTGTTTAATTAAACACTGATTTAGTGATCTTATGAAGAGCTATTACAAATGTATTTAAGGTCCCAAATCAATTCATGTTAAAATATGGAGATTAGGGGACCAGCAGATGGTGTAATGATTAACGTTGCTGGACTACCACATAGTTGACTGTGGTTCAAGTCCTGCATCTGACGGCTTAAAACTCATGCCAGGTGTGTGTGCATGTGTGCCCAAGATCCTAAGAGTAGAATGGAGGAGAAGAAAGTACAGCGTGGCCATTCCCCCTGGAGGGGGTGACTTCTCGCTTCCAGTCTCTGTCTCTCTGGTGTGCCCTATAGCAAAAATCTCTCTCAAAAAAACTCAAAAAAAAAAAAAAAACCAAAAAAAAAAAACAAAACTGAAGATTAGCCAGATAGGCCTGGTGAATCATGAGCTCTTTAAATCTGGTCTAACGGTTAGGGAAGAGAAGTCAAAGATATCTGAAGCTTGAGAAGGGTTTGAATCGAAGGATCCTCCCTGATGCATTTGGAGATGGAGGGGGCCACATCACAGGGAATGTGAGTGACCTTTAGGACATAAAAGGTATCCCTCACTGAAGGCCAGCAAGGAAATAGGGACCTCAGCCCTAGAAATGCAAGGAACTACCAACAATAAGAGTGAGGTAGAAATGGCTGCCCCCACCCTCGGCCTCCAGACTAGGACTTAGCCCAGCTGACTTCTTAATTCCAGTTTTGTGATACTCTGAGAGGATAACCCAGCCTTACCAAACTAGACTCCTGACATACAGAATAGTGACATAATAAATGGGTGTTATTACTAAGTTTATGGTAATTGTTATGCAGCAATAGAAAACTAACATAAAGCCCCAGTTGCGTCTCCCTTGAGTTGCTGTGGTAGTCTTTTAACTGGCTTTTGGTTCTCTAGGCTGGTACTACTCATACTGTCTGTGGTAAGCAAGCAGTTTTTAAAATTTTTACTTGCTCATGATGAATACTATGGCAGATCATGTCTTACAAAGATGGCTCCAAAAATATCTGCCGTCCTACATGTTCTTCTGTAGTGCAGCTATGCCATCCCCTCATCAAGATAGTCCCGTTTCCCTCCACTTGAATCTGGACTGCCTTAGTTATTTACCTGCACCCACTCAGAGCAGCACTGAAGTGACGCTGTGTGACTTCCACGGTAGATTAAAAAAGGCCACATAGCTTCCATCTGGTTTTCTCGGGATGCGTGTTCTCCAGATACTCGCTATTCAGACATTTCCTCTTGACACCCGGCTGTCGTGCTGTGAAAGACCAAGCCACATGGAGAGGGCAGCAGTAGGTGCTCCTGTCAACAGAATCAACCGAGCCTTCTTTGAAGCGTCCCAGCCCAGGTGTCAGACATGTGATTGAGGATGTCTTCAGGTGATTACAGCTACCAGCTGTTCTACCTCTACCCTCAAGCATTGGTGCCTTACTGACTTAGGTCTCAGGTGTCCTGAAACAAAGAAAAGCCATCTGTGCCCTGTCAAAAATGTATGGTCCTGGGACCAGCAGTTAGTGTAATGGCTAGGTCGCTGGACTCCCATGTAGTCGACCGCGGTTCGCATCCCGGACCTGGTGGCTTAAAACTCACGCCGGGCACGTGTGCGTGCATGCCCAAAGATCCCGAGAGGAGAATGGAGGAGAAGGGATTGCGGCGTGGCCATCCCCCCTGGGGGGTGATTTCTCACTTTCTGTCTCTCTGTCTCTCTCTGTCTGTCTGGCGAGCGCATGCACCCTATGACAAAAACTTCTAAAAAAAAAAATGTATGGTCCTCAGAACTCGTAAGCATCATAAGATGGTTATGTATCACTTAACCATCTAAGTTTGAGCAAGTTAGCTACAAAGAAAAAGGTAACCATAAAATTTTTTTAAAATAAAATACTGTAGAAATCAAATTCAAAAAAGACAATATGGCTGATCCGATAGCCTAGTGGTTAAGGGAGCTGGATCCCACATGGCTGAGCGCAGTTCAAATCTTAGCCCCACTGGGTTGAATAACACTCAGGACATGTGTGTGCATGTCCCACATCTTGATAGGATAGAGAAATGGAGGAGATGGGTTTGTTGTAACCACACCCCATTACGGGGTACTTTCTTTCTCTCCTTGTCTCTCTGTTTCTCTCTGGTGAGCGCATATGCCCTCTGATAATTGAAAAAAAAAAGACACAAAAGAACATAAGCAGAAACTACGTAATCTCATTTCCATGCTATTCTCTTGGTCAAAGGAGTCACAAACCTTCACAGACGCACAGGGAAAAAACAGACTCTTCAAAGAGAGGAGAGTCAGAGAACTTCAGAGTCATTAAAAAGAAAAACCTTTTACTTAAAAAAAGTTTTAGTCTTAAGAAAAGTTGCAAAAATAGTACAACATTCAAATTTTCTTGGGACCACCAGTTAGCATAATGGCTATGTCGCTGAGCTCCCATGTAGTTGACTGCGGTTCGAGTTCTGGACCCGGTGGCTTAAACTCACGCCAGGCATGTGTGCGTGCGTGCCCAAGATCCCAAGAGGAGAATGGAGGAGAAAGGATTGTGGCGTGTCCATCCCCCCTGGAGCGGTGATTTCTCGCTTTCTGTCTCTCTGTCTCTCTCTGTCTTTCTGGCGAGCGCACGTGCCCTATAGCAAAAAAAAAAAAAAAAAAAAAAAAAAAAAAAAAAAAAAACTCTCAAAAAAAATTTCTGTGTGTGTGTGTTTTTGTTTTGTTTTGTTTTGTCTTTTTTTTTTTTTTTTTTGGCTATAAGGGCACGTGCGCTCACCAGAAAGACAGAGAAAGAGAGACAGAAAGCGAGAAATCACGCCCCAGGGGGGATGGCCATGCCACAGCCCCTTCTCCTCCACTCTCTTCTCGGGATCCTGGGCATGTACATACATGCGCCCTGTGTCAGTTTAAGCCGCCGGGTCCGGAACTTGAACCTCAGTCAACTACATGGAAGTCCAGCGACATAGCCATTACGCTAACTGCTGGTCCCACAATATAAAAAATTTCCATGTGTCATTCAGCCAGCTTCCACTAATGTTAACATCCTTAACACAGTTATCAAAGCCAAGAAATTAACTTCCATATAATATTATCAATTCAACTATAGATCATATTCTAATTTAGCCAGCATTTCTACTCATTATTCTAGTCTAGGATTGAATCTAGAATCCCATGTGTCATTTATTTTTCATATCTCCCTTATCTGGGGTGATTTCTTAGTGTTTTCTTGTCTTTCATGACCATAACACTTTCAAAGTATACAAGGTAGTTATTTTGTAAGATGCTTCTCAATTTAAGTTTGTCTGATGTTTTTTAATTACTAGATTAAGGTTATTCATTTTTGATGAAAATACCACAAAAGTGATGTTGTGCCTTCCTCATTTCATCATATCAGAATATACATTTCATGTATTTTATTACTGAGATGTGAAATTCACTTAGGGTGGTGTCTGCCAGGTTTCTCAGATGTTCTAAATATCTTGTGGGGAAGTGCTATACAAATATCCTGGTTTTCTTCATATTTTAATGGAGTCATGTTTTAAAACTGTCTTAAGAGTAAAAAAAAAAAAAAAAAAATTCTATAGGGCATAGGTGCTTGCCAGAGAGAGAAAAGAGGTTGAAGAGAGAGAGAAAGAGAAAGTGAGAAAGAACTTCATCCCCCCAGGTGGGAAGACCACATCACAATCCCTTGTCCTCCATTTCTTTTTGGGATTTTGGGGACATGCACATACAAGTGCTCAGCATATTTTTTAACCTGCTCGATCTGGGACTTGAACTGTGCAGTTGGCTATGTGGGGATCCTTAACAACCACGCCACCAGCTGGCCCCAGTGTGTTTTTTTTTAATCATTCTAACCGACAGACATAATCACTTAAATTTCTGTGGTTGTCTTGTCATCTGTAGCATTTGCAGGGTAGCTCTGGTTAACAGACCACACTCTGAGTTGCAATGATCCAGACTGCATGCCTTCCCCTAGTACATTTTTTCCAGTACAGTCAGATTGGAGTTTGAACAGCAAATTCTATCCGTCTACTTAAAATCCACAGAGGCTACCCATAGACTATAGAGTAAACTCCAATCTTCTTTGCATGCCGTTCAAGGCTGTATCCCTCTGATCCACTTTTCACTTGCCCTTTTACTACTTAGAATGCTCTCCTGCCACCCCTTCTTATCTCATCTCCCACCACATATGTACACCTGCCCCCTCCACACACTTTATCTGGCTAATTTCTACTGTCTTTCAAGTTCTTTCATGAACTCACCCTCTCACCAATCTGGGCCAGCTAGGTTTTCCTCATGTCTGTTTCCTTACATCCCATTGCATTTACCTGTGATAGAAATTAATTCCATTTTTAATATTTGTTTATGTAGCTATTAATCCACTTGACTCTGAGTTTAACAGCATGGACTTTGGAGTTTGCAAGATTAGCCCATGGCAAGGGATCAGTAGTGTTAATCATAAATTGAATACTGAGATAGTTTACATACACACACACACACCAAGTCTCTAGTTCTTAGTAAGGCCTGTATAACAAAATAGATGCCTAAAATGCAGATACAGTGGATGAAGAAGCCCTTTAGAAAGGACAGTATTCCAGCTTGATGGGTTTGGCTCCTAGATGTTTGGCAGTTGCTTCTTGTGTCTCCCCTCTCCCCACGTGGGCAGATAAAACTTCAAGTGAGTAAGCAAACCCAAGGCAGGGCAGCTCCTGGACCACCTTGGCCATCGCTTTGGACCTGTCATAGCACCTTTGGAGGGGAGAGTCCTTTTTTTGTCTTGCAAAACTGAGCCAAGAACAGGCAGAGATCCCAGAAAATACCTGGTGAATAGAAAGGGAATTTTATCATCTGGCCTCCCAGGATCTTGTTTATCTACTATAATATACACATATTGATAAAAGAAAAACCCATGAGACTAACTGATGATCACTGTGTCTAAAATTATGTATTAAGAGAATATGAGATACAGAGAGAGGGTGAAGGAAACATGCCCCATGGGACTGGTCACTTTGCAACTCTTTTTCCTCCAGTGCTCCATCTCATCAGGATCTTGGACAGACATGTATACCCAGTATGTTTTTCAAGCTGTTGGGGCCAGGACTCGAACTCTGGTTGGCCATGTGGAATCTGTCTTCCTCTACACAGCACTTAACCAGCACACTACAGGGCTGTCCTTCTTTCAGTGTGTTCTTAAAATACAGTTTTAAAAATGCAATCTCCAGGCTAGCTGTGGTGGTGTGGCAGTAACATAGCACTCCCTGATACTGAAGCCAGATTGGAAGGTCCTGGGTTCAAGTCCTGAGGTTTCCTGGCACATACACATGTATACATGTGACCCAGGCCTGAGGCTGGGAGTAGATCACTGTGTGAAGACTGTTGTGGGTGTGCCTGTCTCTGTCTTGGTCTCTCTGAAGAAATAAAACAAACAAACAAACAAACCAAAAAAACCCCAAAAACAGTCTCCTTGCTTTAAGCATCTGCTCTTATACTACCATAATTGAACTGGTAGCTCAGATCTCAGATTATCAAGCGTGATGCACTCTGGGTAATGCAGCTACCTCCTTAGAGTGCTCTATCTTTGATGTGGGACTTCTGAGAACAGCTCTGGTGCCCAGGACTCTTAGTGGGCCCTGGAGAATGAGGCTTACCTCTAAAGAGAGATGATGCTGGGATTTTCAGGGAATTAATCAGACAGCAAGTCTTAAATCATCATAGCAGACTTTGGAAAATAATAATGCAAAAGGCTATCGAATTCTGGGGCTCTGTTGTGGTTGGCCATCACGATTTAAATCAGCAGTATCATTTTACTATCTGAGCCCGTTATAGCCTAAATTCTAAAAGATGAACATTTCTATATTTTCTGAACAGCCTAAAGGATAGGAAGTGAAGAAATTTATCTAAAGAGCAAACAAAAATAGAGATCGTTCTGAAATTACCTCTAACCTTCAAAAGATTGTGGAGATATTAACGCTGTTACCCTATACTTCTCTTCCTTTATGTTAGCCATCTAAGAACACGGTACTTAAGTGATTCCAGATGAGTACATTGGAGTATACTGCCCTTCCCAAATGCAGTTCCTGGGACTACTTAAATTGGGGTTCTTGTTTTCCCCCTCTGTAACAGTGCAATTTAATGATAGACTTGTGTGTAGTTAAAGTGTTTTCCTTACAAAGTTTTCTTTGAGAAGATTCACGGAGATTTTGTATGCCTGTGGTCTAAGGAGGTGCTGTTTCAATTGGAAAATTTTGAAGCACTTATGAAAATCTTTAGTATACATTATGCGGCATTCTAATTCCCTCCTGTGCCTAAAGTAAATGTTGCCCTGAATATTGGGAAGTCTAAAAGAAAAACTCATTGTTTGGTAACTGATAGTTCAAACATCAATAAATAGCAGTTTAAATGACATGTATTTAACAATAACAACAACGACAAAAGAGAGCATACTGAAAAGCAAATGAATATTATCTCCAAAGCAAGTCCATATCTGGATATCAAATGTTTCATCTACAACTCACAATGAAAAAAAAAAATGAAAGCATTTTGTGTCACTCCTGGGTATACCACAGAATACTACTACGTATGACACCCTTGGGTATTCCTTGTTTACTATTTTTAATACAAAAAGTTGGGGGAACCAGCAGTTAGCGTAATGGCTATGTCGCTGGACTCCCACGTAGTCGACCGCGGTTCGAGTCCCGGACCCGGCGGCTTAAACTCACGCCGGGCGCGTGTGCGTGCGTGCCCAAGATCCCGAGAGGAGACTGGAGGAGAAGGGATTGCGGCATGGCCATCCCCCCTGGGGGGTGATTTCCTGCTTTCTGTCTCTCTGTCTCTCTCTGTCTGTCTGCCGAGCGTACGCGCCCTATAGCAAAAACCTCTCCAAAAAAAGAAAAAAAAAAAAGTTGGTAAATACTCATTGAACTGGTCACGTTGGCCACTTTCTCCAATTTCGGAAAATGCTGCCTTAAGTAGGAGTAGACATTGACAGTCATTCATGTTCCTTACTTGCTTTAGAGTTCTGTCGACAGGGCATTTAAGGCTAGTTCATATGCCAGAAAACAACGCAGAAATTTTTTAACTTAGTAAAGTCTTGTTTAACTTCAATTCTCTTTTTATTTACTACATCTGACTCTAAATTATGTCAGCCAAACCAAAGAATGAAAATTGGTAACGGTCGTATTCAGAAGACTGTTAGGACTGGAGTGTTAGAATGTAAGATTAGAGGAGACTTAAGAGGTAATCCAGGCTAGTCTGCTCATCATCAGACCTGGAAAAGAAGAATTCGTCATTTTAAAGACTGAATTAAGATAGTTTTATGTGTTTCTCTGTAATAGAATATATTGGGTCATCTGGAAAGTTATGATGCATTTTTGCATAGAAAAACAGAAAAATACAGCATGACTTTCCCGACGACCTGATATTTTAAATACTGTCATTGGAGAGCAGGTGTTGTGAGTGGATGCCTCTGGACTGGAATGATGGAACAGACGGTAGTGAAGGGAGAGCTAGAGCTTAGTAAAGGAAGATATGACCTCTAGGTGCCCTTGGAGAAGCAGTGGCATCTCTGTGCTTGTGACTTTCTTGGCCTTGATTGCTAGAGCAGCCCGAGATGTATGTGCTTGACCATTGTAGCCTGGCCCTGATAAAAGTATGTGTCATAAATTGTTTTCGTAGAGGCTTTTGCTATAGAGTGCATGCGCTTGCCAGAAAGACAGCAAGAGACAGGGAGACAGAAAGCAAGAAATCACCCCTTAGGGGGGATGGCCACACCACAATCCCTTCTCCTCCATTCTCCTCTCGGGATCTTGGGCACACATGCACACACGCCCGGCATGAGTTTAAGCCACCGGGTCCAGGACTCGAACTGCAGTCGACTACATGGGAGTCCAGCCACATAGCCATTACTCCAACTGCTGGTCCCGTGTGTCATAAAAATTTAAAAGGACCAATTTCAGAAAAGAGGTAGGTAGCATCTAGGAAGCTAAAGAAGACTGAGAATGTGCTGTGTCTAAAGTTGTGCTTGGTCTTCTTCCTACCCAGGCATGATAGAGAGAGCTTCACTCTCACATCTGAGACTTTAGTTGCCTAGGAAATAAGAAAATATCAATGAACTTAGTATTTGTAATCAAGACTTTTTTACTCCTAGTATGTTGAAGCTATAAAAATAATCACACATCTTTTTAAAATTTATTAACATTATTGGTTTAAAGTTTTTTACTTTTAGTTGAAAAGTAATTGTGTATCTTTGTGAGGTGTGATGTGATGTTCTGATACAGGCGTACATTGCAGAATGATTAAATTAGGCTAATTGACACGTGTGTCACCTTTTATACTTACCATTTCTTTGTGGTCAGATCATTTAACATCTCTTTTAGCAAATTTGAAATATACAATTCACTATTATTAATGGTAGTCACATACTGTGCAGTAGAACACAGAACTTACTTCTCTTTTTTTTTTTTTTTGGAGAGGTTTTTCGCTATAGGGTGCGTGCGCTCGCCAGACAGACAGAGAGAGACATAGAGACAGAAAGCGAGAAATCACCCCCCAGGGGGGATGGTCACGCCGCAATCCCTTCTCCTCCATTCTCCTCTCGGGATCTTGGGCACGCACGCACACGCGCCCGGCGTGAGTTGTAAGCCACCGGGTCCGAGACGCGAACCGCGGTCGACTACGTGGGAGTCCAGTGACATAGCCATTACGCTAACTGCTGGTTCCCCAGAACTTACTTCTCTTTGAGCAGCAGGTTCAGGAAGGGTTGAGGATTTCTATGATGATGAAAGTATTCAGACACTTGACTACTGTGCACCTAGGCCTGTCTAGACACACATAGAAAGTAAATGTTTGTGGGAAAATATAAATAAACAAATAAATTTTTTAAAAAAGAATTTATTCCTCTTTCCTAACTGAACTTCGTACTTTTTGACTACAATCTTTTCTCTCTCCCTTCCTGTGACCACCGTTCTACTCTCTGCTTCTCTTGAGTTTGACTTCGCTAGAATCCACCTGTAAGTGAAAACATGCTGTATTTGTCTTTCTGTGCCAGACTCACTTCACTTAGCATAATCTCGTCTAGATCAATCCATGTTGTTGCAAATTACAGAATTATCTTTTTTTTTTTTTAAGGCTGAATAGTTTGCCCATTTACTACATTTTCTTTCTTTTTTATTTTAAGAGATTTTTGCCTTAGGGTGTGTGTGCTTGAGAGAGACAGCAGGGAGAGAGAAAGTGAGGAATCACCCCCCCCCCCCCCCCAGGGGAGATGGCCATGCTGCAATCCCTTCTCCTCCATTCTCCTGCCAGGGTCTTGGGTATGCCTGCATACACGCCCAGCATGATTTTCAAGCTACCGCCGGGTCCACACTTGTATCACAATCAGCGATGTGGGAGTTCAGTGATGTAACTGCTTCACCATCTGCTGGCCCCAGATAGCACATTTTCTTTAGTCATTTGTCTGTTGATGAGCACTTAGGTTGTTTTCAAATCTTGGCTGTTGTGAATAATGCTGTATACACAGTAATCACCTTTATTTTTGTTAGACACTGAAGTGGGCCTACGTGCTTTAATCACTGGTCATCCCTCTGTGTCTCATTTTCTCTTAACACTTATTTTTAAAAACTATTATCTTTTGTGGTTAATCTCATAGGCTTTTCTTTTAACAATATGCATATATTTTCATAGACAAACGAGCTCCTGGGAAGGCAGATGACAAAATGCCCTTCTATCTTCTTGGTGTTTTCTGTAAAATAGACAGTTTGAAGATATTTATAGTAGGGAGGACAATTGTAGATACCTGTGACTGTATAGGAGGGTGGTGATTAGTAGGAGGTGGGTGGGAATAGCTCAGGGGAAAAAAAAAAAAAAAAAACACTTTTTTTTTTTTTTTTTTTGGAGAGGTTTTCGCTATAGGGCGCATGCGCTCACCAGACAGACAGAGAGAGACATAGAGACAGAAAGCGAGAAATCACCCCTGGGGGGATGGTCACGCCGCAATCCCTTCTCCTCCATTCTCCTCTCGGGATCTTGGGCACGCACGCACACGTGCGCGGCGTGAGTTTTAAGCCACCGGGTCCGGGACGCGAACCGCGGTCGACTACGTGGGAGTCCAGCGACA
This sequence comes from Tupaia tana, assembly GCA_026018925.1. Lineage (NCBI taxonomy): Eukaryota > Metazoa > Chordata > Mammalia > Scandentia > Tupaiidae > Tupaia > Tupaia tana. Next base: position 24,256,448 of record JAKSZU010000027.1, on the reverse strand, counting down.
TGGCCATTACGCTAACTGCTGGTTCCCAAAAAACACATATATTTAACAGACATTAGAATGGGAAGTTATCTGTTGAAGATGATGTACACGATAATATTTTCAACTTGATTGACATGCACTGCCTGCATGCTTTGAAAAACCATATTGTATGCTATAAAGATGTACAATGATTAATGTAAATAAATCATATAATAAAAATTGCTAAAATAAGTACAATATGGAAAACTAGACAATGTAAACTCTACAGTTTATCCAAAAAATTAATTCAGATAAAATGGTAAAAAAGGAATATGATTTTTTGGGTAGCTGATGTACAGGAATTAGTAAACCATAGATTATAACCCAAATAGTTCACTTCCTATTTTTGTAAATAAAGTTTGATTAGAACACAGTCATGCCTTTTATTTATGTGTCATTTATGGCTGCTTTCACATTACCGTAACAGAGCTGGCTAGCTGCTATAGAAACTCTGTGACCTGCAAAGTCTGAAATATTTATTACCTGACCTATAATAGGAAAATAGTTTGCTGAACCCTGGACTAAAGGAGTATTTAGACACTAAAGTATTATTCTTAGTAAAAATCGTGACTCCTGAAAGGCTTAGTGTTTATCAAGGCTATTTTCTCTTAAATTGCATGAAGACATTCTTTTGTTACACTCGATGAACACAGTTTATGACTAGATTTGATGAAGGAAAGAGTCTGAGTCATTGGGTGATGGTGTCCAATTTTAAAAAAATCTGAAGATCATTAAAATTCATTGTACATTAATTTCTTAATGCCGAGAAGACAGCTAATGAGGCATATATAAAAAATTGCTGTGTGGAATGCTTATGATTTAACTGTGTGGTGGTTACATTATTTTAATAGTAATTGTGAATTTTAATTAACTTTCAGATTAAAAATATCAACCTATTTGAGATTTCAATTGCTACAGATCAATAAGGCTCAGCAAGTAGTTACTTGCAAAAGCCCCTCATATATCTTGTGCTTAATAGCTGGAGTTGAATGTTCAAAAATGAGCATTCAATCGTATTATTTCTCAATCACAGTATTCTAGCAATAAAATATAGGAGCTACAATGCTCTCATATTAGGGCAACAGTTTAAATATGAATTATCTAATGTGTGATTATCTTTTTATTTTTTAAACAGACTTGTGGAAGAAAGCAAACTGATTCCGCTCATATTTGAAGTGATTCTGGTAAGAAAGGAAACGTGCATTTGAAATTCGACTAATTTTAAAATTTTGACGATGTTGAACAATTGTATGGTTGTTTCTAACTCTGCCTCTGCCCTGAAGGCTTGCGTGTCCTTTCGCATCTCATTTTACCTCTTCGAACCTCCGTTTCCTCATCTTTGAAGGGATAACGAGCTCTGAAACTGTATTAGAGATACGTCTTTTAACTTTATTTTTTATTATTATTTATACATTAAATCGCTATACATCATTTAGATTGTGAAGAGACTTTACCCAGCACGATATACGCCTCAGTCCAGCCCAGTTAAACTATTATACACATCCTTGTCAACAGATAATGAACCTTATCTGTGTCTCACAGGTATCTTACCTCTCCATTTCACCCCCAAATTTCCTTTCCTATGCTCTTCCCCTCCCACGATCTCTTTCCACTTTGTCCACTAGTGTCCATTACAGTTTTTAATATTATTATGTTCTCCAGTCTTTCAGTGTCTTCTTTTTAATGACCTGTCATCTTTTCACAAATCTTTTACATTTTGGTTCTATTGAATTAAGCAATATTTGTTTTCTAACATAGATATTTTATCTGAGGTTGATTTGTAGAGGAAGAGTAAAATGAGTAGAACTGCTGCACTTCTATGTGAATGTTTTGACGTTCTAGGTGAAACATTCTGACTTTGAAGCCACTGCACACCAGATAGGCAGTTTTATGACATGGTAGAAACTTGACTTCTTCCAAACTTAGAGTAGCTTAGTTTACATGTACCATTTTGTTTTTCTATTGACAGAATACAGCTTAATTGAAAACCATCTGTTAAGGCCATCTTTCATCTGTAGTTCCTGTGCATAGAGAATAAAACAGGATGCAGGATCGACTTTCTTTCTTTCTTTTTTTCTTTTTTTTGGAGAGAGTTTTGCTATAGGCCTCATGTGCTTGCTGGAGAGACAAAGAGAAACAGAGTGGCAGAAAGCGAGAAATCACTCCCCAGGGAGAATGGCCATGTCGCAATCCCTTCTCCTCCATTCTCCCTTTGGGATTTTGGGTACACATACACATGCGCCCGCTTAAGTTTTAAGCCGCTGGGCCCGGGACTCAAACTGCGGTTGACCACGTAGGAGTCCAGCGATGTGATCATTACACCATCTGCTGGTCCCTGACTTTATTTCTGATAAATCTCATTTATATACTAGATACAAATCTGTGAATCAGGCTGAATATGAAGGTGGTGTTTATCGCAAGTGTATGCCCTTGGCCCAGCTTCTCTTGTACCTGGATGTATTATCCCTCTTTACCAAGAACTTCACCTCCATAGCTCACTGACAGATACACAGGGGGGACACTTCCCCAGCCAGATCAGCCTAATGACCATCCATGGTGTTAGCTGTGATAATCTGATAATGCTACAAGTAGAAAATAAACTTCCCTCAATCACCTTACATTTTCATATACAAGTTGTGTGTGCTGTTAGGCCTACCTGGTGAAAACTCTATTCTTCTTGGCCACAGGCCGCCCTTTCCCTTTCAGGCCAGCTGGTCGGGTTCACTGAGGTATTTGTACTGGGTGTGGAGTAGGGGTAGGAGTGCGTAGTATTGTGAATGCATGGCGAAGTGACAAGATGATAGAGAACTTCTATGCTAGAAGCATATGCAAGATTAGAGCCTGGATTGAGTTGCTTAGAACGAGGAAGGGAATTTTAGAGGCAGTGTGAGAAGGGTTGGGGAAAAGAGAGATGGAGAACAATGGAGATCAAGAGCTGTCTAATAGAGATTTTTAAGTTTTGCCAAATGGTACGTGCACTTCTCCACCTTCAGTAGGATGCACTAAATTACTCGCTAATTGGTTATGAAGTTGAATTTGTTTGGGGGGACAGTGGTGCAGCAAACTTGTTTGGTCCCTTGGTTGGGCATGGGGCAAGAGCCAGAACTGTCTAAAAGCAGACATATTTGGCAAGCGTTGAAAAGAGGCTGGTGTTGTCCGCATGGCAGAGCTAGAATGGGCTGAACAGGGTTGATGCGATTCATCTTTTCGCTGTGGTGGGAGGCTTCTAACTTGTGATGGTCAGTATGGATCTTTTTGTGACTGATAAAGGTTTTCATCCTATCCTTTGACAAACATGTCAATGTCTAAAATCCCAACATAGAGAATTTCTTTTCATAGGTTATCAAAACTCCTCCGTACTTAATTAATATTTAATATACTGAGCCCCTAGCAAGTGCTTCAAAATTGAAAAACCACAGTCAGTTTAACTAATTTTTTTTTCTTTTTTTTTTGGAGAGGTTTTTGCTATAGGGCGCGTGAGCTTGCCAGAAAGACAGAGAGAGATAGAGAGACAGAAAGCGAGAAATCAGCCCCCAGGGGGGATGGCCACGCCGCAATCCCTTCTCCTCCATTCTCCTCTCGGGATCATGGGCACGCATGCACATACGCCCGGCGTGAGTTTAAGCCGCCAGGTCCGGGACTCAAACCGTGGTCGACTACATAGGAGTCCAGCGACATAGCCATTACGCTAACTGCTGGTCCCTAATGTTTAACTAATTGATTAATGCCACAATTTTAACTCTTGTCCTTGTCTGGTGGTTCTCACAGGGAGTCGATAAGAAGGTGACATCTACTGTCCAGATCCGGAGTTTAGCGGGTCCTGTGTGTTACGGCCTTGCAGGCATATCTGGGATGATGCTTTTACTCTTATCAGAACTGTTTCATGTTGAGATTTCTTTTAGGATATTGTTTTAAAAAGAGGTTCTGCCACTAAAGTGTAAAGAAACAAATATAAGAATTGGAAATCACTGATTTACGGGGAAATACTGTGATGTCCTTGAAGAACATTACTAAATTCCTGTTCTACTTTTTTTTTTTTTTTTTTTTTGAGAGATTTTTGCTATAGGGCGCGTGTGCTCGCCAGACAGACAGAGAGAGACAGAGAGACAGAAAGCGAGAAATCACCCCCCAGGGGGATGGTCACGCCGCAATCCCTTCTCCTCCATTCTCCTCTCGGGATCTTGGGCACGCACGCACACGTGCCCGGCGTGTGTTTAAGCTGCCGTGTCCAGGACGCAAACCGCGGTCGATTATGTGGGAGTCCAGCGACATAGCCATTACGCTAACTGCTGGTCCCAGTTCCTGTTCTACTTTTGTCTTTCTTGAGATGGATAATCTCAACTTTTTTCTCTGTATAAATACATTTTTTAATTAATGAAATGTCTTCATAGCAACTATCATGTGAACTATTACCTTGTCCTTTTAAAGTTTTTGCCACTGAACTCTAGACATAATACAGCATTTTATTGATTCTATGATGCACATCTTTTTTCAGATTTTAATATTTCTGAAACTGAGATATACTTTCCAAATCAGTGGCATTTTACAATTGCTTTCAGCCAAGTGACCTGTTTGTCATTGCCTTCACCAATTTATTTCACTTTTATTCTCCTTTTTATAAATGCCTATAGATTATAAAAATCTGTTTCTGAATAGGTCTAAAAGAGCTCTTTCAATAAAAAGAAAATAAAAATTCTAAGTAATATGAAAGCATGTCATAGTTTAATTGGCAGCATTTTTCTTTCTTAGTGCTTGATAAAATAATGGTGCATTTTAGAATTGATGAATTTCTTGATTCAAGGGAATACCAGAGATACCTCAGTTTGGTTTGGTGTTGAAGTTTGAAGGCCTAGGTGGTTGAGCCTAGCACCCATAAGGCTGCTTTTAGCAATTATTTGATCAGGAAAAAGCACAATGGGAAGATTGGGGGAGGGGAGTGGTCTCCAAATACTTGGCTACTACTTCTCCCTTCTAGCCGCCTTTTAAAGGAACAGCAAAAGTATCTGACTCATTCAGATGACCTATGACCTCGTGATGACTTTTTCCTTTACTCTTGGGCATTGCTGTTGCCCAGCTTCTGTGTGATGTGCTTAAAACCTGCTCTCTTTTGTTCTTGCATTCCTCACGTGATGTGCTCTTACCAGCAGCGCATCCTGTCCAAGTGGCCTTTCATTACACAAATAGTCCAGTCTCTTCTGATGGGCAGGGATAGAAGGCAGCTTCTCTGTTTTCGAGTGTAGTTTGAAAGCAGCAGAATTCTATACGCAATAGCCATGTAAAAGCCGGGAAGATTCTGGAGTGTATGGTAGACCGAGAACTGAAGGATGGATTCAAAATGGCTAATAATGAATTGGAAGTCATTAAAAAAAAATTATTTTGGAAAAAACTAATATAAGCAACCTCCAGTTGGAACTGCCCACACAGGAGGCACAGTGCTCCTTCCTGTCTGAACGGCTAACGTGCTGGCCCTCTGAGCTCAGGGTGCAGGGCGTGAGTGTGAGCACATGATTGGGTTGGAGCATGGGCTGATGTGGACTGAGGCAGGGAAAGCTGCAGAGCCCAGAGAAGGCAGTGAGGGGCACTGCTGATTGAGGGGAGAGAAGTCTCACAGAAGAAGGAAGAGGAGAGGCATTCCAGTGGGAGGGTCAGAAGTCTAGGTCAGCACAGTGGATTACTTAGATGTGCTTGAGTTCACAGAGCAGAGACCATGGGGCAGTATTGACAGTGACGCTAAATGTAGTTAGGGACGAAATCCTGCGGGGCTTTCTGCTGTGGTTATTTCCTATTTGCTGAATTTTGCAAATAATTTATGCTCTTCAAATCAAGTCATATCCTTTACTTAGAAAATAAAATCATCTAGATTTTTAGATCATCTCGATTTTTGTAGATCTACTGTGCTGTAAGAGGGATGTGCAGTGAGGAGGCAGGCTGATTAGTCACTGGTTTGGGACTCAGAGAAAATCGTGCTTAGGGTCACAGGCAGATACTGCAATCCTGAGTAGTCACACTAATTCAGTCACTAGAGTTCTGAAACAGGGTGGATGCTGAATTCTGAGAGCTCCCCTCAAGTCTCCATTAGTGAGATTTTTGAGATCAACGAAGGGACTGTGGAGAAGGGTGCGTAAGAGGCAGAGCCAGTTTCTGAGGTCACATCTAAGGTCCCAGGAGTTCTAACACCATTTTCAGGGCAGGGAGAGGAAAGAGTGTTTTCAGTCCTGAGGTTCCACTGTGGTGACGTTCCCTGCTCTTGGCAGGTAAAGCAGTAGAGAAAGCCAGATGGCTGATTGTTAAGAAAAAGTTCAATCCTGAGAGCTTCGCAGGCGGGGCTCACCTGGAGGAAGGCTGTGCCTTTTCATTGGCAGCACAAGGCAGCAGTGTTGATGGGGAGTAGAGGTGTAGGCGACGTGCACTGGGTTAAGCTGAGCCGATCTGTATTATACACAGTCTTCAGGGGCTGAGGCACCAAGGAAGTCCAAATACGCTTAATAAATGTGGGTTCCTAAAGAACGTGAGTCATCGGAGGAGTGTGACGGCTGGCCTGCTAAGTGAAGAATTGCTAGATGAACGCGACGGAGGACGTTCTTTTTTCTGCTTTGCCACTTCCCAAAAGTTGAAGTTGCTTTTAAATGTGTTGAAAGTGTGAACTTGGATGTATCCGCCTTTAGATTTTGCTATAACTCTAATCTCTTCCCATTTTATTTCAGCGGTTTATGTTTGGGTTTACTTCAATAAATCATTTTAATGCCAAGTAATACAGGCAAACTCTTTTTTATTGGAAAAAAAATCTTTATTCATGGCAGATTTTCCAATATGTGCCAAAATATCGCTGTCATGATATTTTATGTGTCTGTTCTAAAACAAACAATTGAAGAGCAATTTCAGTGGCAAATGTTAACAATAAAAATGGGATTAGCAATACACCAGTTTGACAATTACATTGTTTTAACAGTTTTCAAGGATAGCAGTTGAAGTAAGCTTTAGTAAATCTTTCAAGTCAACTGTGTATTTAGAAGAGAGTCTCTTTATGGACCCTTGGAGCCTAGAGGGTTTAATCACTAACATACCAACCCAACCTAGTATAGACTGGCAGCCACACTACATTTTAGGACTGTTTTCAGTCCTGTGTGTTCATCAGGTTTTTAAAATTGCTTTGCCCACCATGGTTGCAACTCAACTAATATGAATAGGTTTTCAGAGTATGCTAAAATGACAAGTTCCTTATAACTTTTAAGACTGCATGCTTAAGTCCAATATGCTGTTAATAAGATTCTGTTATGCACATGAGTAAAACTTTCTAAACTAGGAAGCAAGATTTGATTAAAATTCTAAAATGCTTGAATTTGGAAGATACTTTCAAGTTTATACAAAGAATACCTATCAGATGCAGGAGATAAATCTCATTCTCCAGCCTACATTTATATCCAGTCGGGCTTCTGCAGAAGGCACTGTGTAACAGATTGCTGTTGTATACAAAGTTGACTTTACACGCTGCTAGCACGCACTGATATCAAAGTATGTACTGTGAGGTGTTTTATTGGGGGTTAAAATCGATTTGCACAGATTCATTATGGGTAGTTTTTATTCACAGGTTTGTATTTACAGAATAACTTTTTGGGACTAGAGTATAATCTGTTACTGGATTGCATGAAGTGAAGTTGCCCAGGTAGCAACGAAAGAAATGACTTTAACATGATTGATTTCATGGCAGCTGAATAAATGGGCTAAGTTAAGTAAAATAAACATATTAGTAAGCTTGGGCAAGCTGTGTCATAAGCCAAAAAAATATTTTAATGGTCAGAGGGTGTGTGGACGAGAGAGAGAAAGCACCATCACTGGGGCATGGTCACACTACAACAGTCCTTTTTCCTCTCTTTTTCTATCCGTTAGGACTTGGGGCATGCACACACGTGTGCCTGGTGTATTTTCATGGCCTGCCGCAGTCAGCGACGTGGGATCTGGTTCTCAAAACATGGCACTTAATCCACTGCACTACTGGGCTGACCCATTTGGTCTTAACTAAGATAGACTTTATTAAGAAGTACATATTGCACCTACTGAAACAAACATGAAGTAGAACTTAGTATATCTTTAACCAGTCACAGTGCACGTACTGGGTATGTGTTACACATGGCTTTGCTGAAAACAGTGAAATCTCAAGTTCTGTTATCATTCTTATTTTCAGTTCTGTCTTAGTTTTGGGCTTCACATCAAGGAAATGAATAGTATTCCGTCTTCTTTCTCTCTACAGTAGACAATCTAGGTAGAAAGCATTGGAGAGAAGCAGGTAAGTAGTAAGATGTTACATTACATGTTTTCTGAAATTGCAAACTTTTGTTTTGGTTTTTGCCTTTAACTGATTGAGGAATTGGAAGATGAAACAGTACTGAGGGCCAGTATTCCTCATGTGAGGTACTCACAAAAGGCAGTGGCTTTGGCCATGGGATGTGATACCACTCAGATTCTTTCCTAACTCTGGACCATCTGGGAGTGCTGTCTTTGGTTATTGGCCAGCTTTGGTTTCAGGCTTGTGTTAAAATAGAAAATGGTTATTGTGGACAGGCATGGCCTGGTCACTCTACTCCCAAACCATATGTATGTTTAGTCCCTTGATAGAGGGAACGTATTTAAATGACTGATGGCAAATGCAAAGAATTATTTGGAGAGCCTAGTATAAAGGCAGTGATAACTCAAAAAGTAGCCATTGAATGTTACTTTTTCTCAAACTTCATTAGTAATATGGATTGCATAAAATTTATTCACAAAAAAACCCAGAATATCCATTTTTAAGAAAGTAGAAATGTCAGCAAAAAGTTGCTAGTTTTGATTAAATAAAGCAGCAAGCATCTATTAGCATTTGCTTTGATATTCATTGCATTTGTTTTCTTGGATGAACAAGAAAAAGCAGAATTTATGTACTTACCCGGAGTTGCAAAGGATTTTCAAACCAAGCCAGGAAATCTGATGTACTAAATCAGTTCAGAGATTTATGGGCAAAGTAGAGCTTTTTAAATAGCTCTGGCAAATAGACGTGTATTTTGAATTTATTAGAGGTCCCAAATTGGAGAAAGACTGTGATGCAAAGCCAGGAAGGGGAAGTTATTACATAGAATGTTAAGTTTATCTTTTTTTGTAGCAAAAATAGTGCATACTTGCAAAGAATTTAAGCAACACAGAAGTGTCTAGTATAGTATGTGAAGTTCTCCCATAATTTCACAGTTTATAGCCAGATGCATGGTTTCCTCATAATTTTCTCCAGGTATGTCTTACCTATCTCATCTTTCTTTAAAAATGGGACCACAATGAATATTCTATTTTATCTCTCTCTTACGTTATACTGCCTACAGCAGTGTCATTGGTGTGTGTGTGTGTGTGTGTGTGTGTGTGTGTGGTTGTGTGTACGTGCACCTATGCATCTACCTGGGTGTATTCTTTATTTCTATTTAATGACCTTAGTATTTCTTTGTATTAGCATAATTTATTTAGCCAATTCCAGTTAATGGACATTTTGAGTCTGCCTACCCCCAACTTTTTTGCTGTTCTGAGGAACATTGAGCAGAATATCTTTTTCTTATCTCTGTGTACTTGTATGAGTCTCTATAGAATAAGTTCTCGAAAGTTGAATTGTTACACCAAAGTACATGCATCTTTTGTATTTTAATGTATTACCCTTCAGATGGTGATGTGAAATTTCCCCCACAGTAGTAAAATAAAACATCTGATTTTCCATGCTCTTAGAACTACCAAATATTGTTAATCATCAGTTTTCTGTATTTTGACCTGCTTGCTTTTTTAATAAGACAGTCAAATTTATCAATCCTTTTGCTTATAGTTTCTGTGTTTTCCAGCATGCTTGGGCAAAGACTTCTCTTCAACAAATATTAATCCTCCCTTTATTTGTACATTTATGGTTTCATAATTATATCATAAGTATTTGCTCCAAAATAGTTTTTTTTGTAAAGCATGAGTAAAAATCCAGCTTATCTCTTTCTCCACACCTCCCTTTCACCATCATCAGATTTCCCAACAGTGTTTATTGATTTAATGTATCATGAGGATGACTTGAAATACCTATTTGTAATTGATTCACTATATTTCCATATGTTGTTTATCATCCATATGGATATACAGTAAGCTGCATACATTTAACATGTATTTGATGAATTTATGTGTGTATATATATACACACACACACCATCAAGATGACATAGTTTTTCACCCTTTCAACTTTCTTTGTGCCTATTTGCAAACCGTCCCTCCTATTTCCATCCAAGCAAGTGTTTTATTTCTGAATTTTTCTAAATCACTTTGTTGAAGTATGATTGGCATATAAAAAGCTGTACATATCTAATGTACATATCTAGATAAGTTTGGGGTTATGTGTATACTCATGAAACCCATGTCTTCCATCAAAGCCATAAACATATCCATTACCTCCCAAAGAAACCTTCAGACCACTTTGCTATTATTATTATTATTATTATTTGTAACAAAACATTGAACATAAAGTCTATCCTCATAGCACATTTTTAGTACACAATATAGTTACTCTGCTATATGGTAGCTCTCCAGAACTTATCTTACACACTAAAACTTGTTGGGCGATCTGGTGGCATGGTGGTTATTTTGGTTGGATCCCACATGACCAATTGTGTGTTCAAGTCCTGGACCTAGCATCTTAAAAAACATATCAGGTGTGCACACACACACGTGTGTGTGTGTGTGTGTGTGTGTGTGTGTATACTCAAAATCCGATAAGGAAAAATGAAGAAGGAATTGCAATCTGATCGTCTCCCATTGGGGGTTCTTGAATATCACCTCCACATTTTCCTGGTAACTCAACCTTTGGCAACCACCATTCTACTCCATGTTTTTAAGGGTTTGACTATTTTACATTTGATTATATTATATGTGACATTCTTTTACTTCAATTTCTGATTTTTTTATTGATAACATATTTAATTGATTTGTTTACTGACCTTCTATCCATCATTCTTGCTGAACTCTCTGTTTATGGGTGACTTGAAAAAGTTCTTGGAAAGTTGGAATTAAAATATGAGTTTATTTTGGTGTAAAACTTTCTTTTAAAATCTATTTTTTTTCATAATATGTATTATCTGTGGGCTTTTTGAAGACCCTTTGTATTTCTAATTGCTTTATAATGGAATCCTAGAATTCTCTGTATAGGTGATTGCTGTTAGTTTTTCCTGCATATACCTTTTACTTGTTTTCCTCCTCTTTTTGAATTGGTTAAGACCTCTAGGACCATGCTGTACAAAAGTTCTGAGAGGTTTTGTTTGTTTGTTTGTTTGTTTTTGTTTTTTAATGTTTTTGCCTTAGGGTTTATGTACTCACCAGAGAGAGACAGAAAGAGGGAAAGTGAGAAATCATCCCACAAGGGGGATGGCCACACCACAATCCTTTTTCCTCCATTTTCCTTTTGAAATTTTGGGCATGCATGTACATGTAGCTGGTGTAATTTTCAAGCCACCGGGTCCAAGACTCGAACCATGGTTAGCCATGTGGGAATCCAGTGCCTTAATTACCACACCACCTGCTGGCCTCAAGAGTAGACTTCTTAAGGTCTTTTCACATATTAGGAAGAAAGTGTTATGTGTGATGTCAACTGTAGGTTTTTTGTAGGATCTCTTTAGTTGACTGAGAAGTTCTCTTCCATTTCTGCTTTGCTCAGAGATTCACCATGAATGGATATTTTTTTTCTGTGTTTATTGAAGTACTCATACAGTTCTTTTGATTATTTTTTTAAAGTTTTTCTAGAGGGCACGAAGGCATGTGTGTGGGCCAGAAAGAGACATAGAAAGAGAAAGCACACTCCCCCCCCCCCCCCCCATAGGGAATGATCATGCTACAAATCCTTCTCCATTTTTCCACCCTGTTGAGATTTTGGGCACACATCACTTATGCCTAGTGTGTTTCGAAAACTTGAACCACACAGTCAACTATGTGGGATCCAGCTGCCTTACCCGCTAGACCACAGAGCTGGTTCTAGCTATTTTTAATATAATAAGTTTATCAATTGCATTTTGTACATTAAACCAACTTTGGAACCTGGGCTTAAATCCTATATGACTATGCTGCAATATTATTTTTATATATTATTGGATTGAATTGGTTGCAAATTTTTTTTTTTTTTTTTTTTGCAATAGGGCACGTGTGCTTGCTGGAGAGTCAGGGAGAGTCAGAGAGAAACAGAGAGACAGAAAGCAAGAAATCACCCCTCTGGGGGAAGGCCATGCTGCAGTCCCTTCTCCATATCCTCTTGGGACTTTGGACATGCACACACATGCCCAAGTCTGGAACTCGAACTGCAATGGGCCATATGGATGTCCAGCAATGTAAACATTATGTCATCTGCTGGTCCTGCAAAAATTCTTAATTATTTTTATTTTTACTATGTCTATGAAGAATGATGGTCTATAGTTTTTTCCCTTCTTGTGATTATTTTCTGTTTTTTTTTTTTTTTTTTTTTTTGTCAGGGTAGTATTGGCCCCAAAGAATGAGTTAGAACATTTTCCCTTGTCTTCAGTTTATTGAGGTAGAATTTTTTAGGGTTGATATTATTTTCCCCTTACATGTGTAATAAAATTCATCAATGAAGCCATCTAGGCCTAGGGTGTTTATTTCTTTTGGGTGTCTTTTCAGCAAGTGTTATGGTGTTTGGGGCACTGGATTTCCACATGGCCAACCACAGTTTGAGTCCTGGATCCAGCAGCCTGAAACTCACACTGGATTCATGTGTGTACATGCCCCAAATCTCAAAGTCCCAAGAGGAGAATGGAGAAGGAATTGTGGCATGGACATCTCCCCTGGGGGGTGATTTCTCACTTTCCCTCTCACTGTCTCTCTTGGTCTCTCTGGCGAGTACACATGCCCTGTGGTTAAAAAAAAAAAAAAAAAAAAATAGAAAGAAAAGAAAGAAATTTCCATTTTAGTCTCATTTATCAGATTTTACTGGCATATGGTTGTTTCTGATTTTTTAAAAAATTTTGCCAAAGGGTACATGTGGTCACCAGAGAGAGAGAGACAGAGAACACCCCCCCCCCCCAAATGAAACATGGTCATTCTATAATTCCTTCTTCTTTGTATTTCCATCCTGTTGGAATTTGGGACATGCATGTACATGCTCCCAGAGTGTTTTCCAAGTCATTCGTACTGTGAATCATGTGGTCAGCCATGGGAATCTGGCTGCTTTAACCACTAGACCACAGAGCTGGCTCTGTGATACTCACTTATTATTTTAGTGTCTGTTAATCTGTAGTGATATCCCTCCTTCCACTTCTGTTGTTTGAACAAAAATGAGAAGTTGAACGTTCTCTTTTATTCTACCCAATTAGCTTGGCTAGAGATTTACCTATTTACGTTCTTAAATAATTGGTTTTATTGATTATTTTTCATTTTCTTGTTACTCTTTTTATTCACTCTATTATAGCCTTTCTTTTGTTCCCTTTGGGTCTCATTTGTCTCTTATTCTAATTTTTTTGTTTGTTTTTGTTTAAATGTATTATAGAAGCTGAGGCCATTGGTTCAGGACTTCTCTGGTTTTCGTACCTATTCTTTTGTTTATTTCCCTCTAAGCTCTGCCTTAGTTCTATCCCACCAATTTGATTATGATGTTTATATTTCACTATATTTGACATAATTTTGAACATTTCATGTGATTTCATATTTGTTTTGTGGATATTTAGAATGTTACTTAGCTTGTTTTAATATGTGGGGGGGTCTGCCAAACATATTATTTATTGATTTTAATTTAGTTACACTGTAGTTATAAAATATTCTTTATATGTTTTTCATTTTATGTAATTTCTTTATATTTGTTTTATGGTAGTATATGGTCTGTTTTGGTAAATATTCCCCGTACCCTTTTAAAGAACATCTATTGCTGTTGTTGATTGGAATGTTCTATAAATGTCACTTGGTCACATAGTTAATTCTACTCAAGACTTGTATATCTTTACTTGTTTTCTGTCTGCTTGTTTGTCACTTATTGAGAGAACAGTATTACAGTTTGTGACTATATTTAGCTTTGAGTATTTCCCTTTTCTCCCTTCAGTTATATCAGTTTTGCTTTCTGTGTTTTTATTATTTTTTTTATGGTGAAAAAGTGTGTATTTAGAATTAGCCAGCTGGACTCGCTTTAGATGATCCCAATTTTGTTGGCAACATCCAAAGCGTCATAATCAGGAGCCAGTTGCACATCTGCCTTCTCTCCCTCAGGCCTGGTTAGTGTTGGCCTTGGCCACATCAGTACCATAGAGCTTTTTCACAGCCCGTTTGATCTGGTGCTTGTTGGCCTTGACATTCACAATGAACACAAGTGTGTTGTTGTCTTCTGTCTTCTTCATGGCAGAGTCGGTTGTCAGGGGGAACTTGATGATGGCATAGTGGTCAAGCTTGTTTCTCCCGGGGGTGCTCTTTTGAGGGTATTTGGACTCCCTCTACAGCTGAAGAGTCTTGGGCCTCCAGAAGGTGGGTGATGGACGGATCTTGTTTTTGTAGCTGTGGACGCCTTTCAGCACTGCCTTCTTGGCCTTCAAAGCCTTTGCTTTAGCTTCAGCTTTGGGAGGGTTAGGAGCTTCCTTCTTCGCTTTCGGTGCCATCTTGGTGAAAAGCAGTTTTGCTTTCTGTTTTGAAGCTGTTGTTATTCTGTGTAAATATGTCATTTTGATGAATGGAACTTCATCAATCATTATAAAATGGTCTTTAGAATTTTTTTTTCAATTTTATGATTTCTTATTTACATTTATTTGTCTTAAAAAGATGACCTTCTTGGGGACCAGCAGGTGGCGTGGTGGTTAAGGTGCTGGACACTCCCATATGGCTGACCACGGTTTGAGTCCCAGACCTGGCGGTTTCCTTACTCCCTTTCCCTCTCGCTCTCTCTCTCTCTGTTTCTCTCTCTGGTCAAATTAAAATAAATGAATAAATAAATAAAATTAAATAAATAATAATTGTTAAAAAAAAAAAAAGATGACCTTCTTTATCCCTGTCAATATTCTTTCTCTAGAAATCTGTTTATCTTTTTTAAGTTTTTGATGTTGGGTACATGTACTTTATTGGAAAGAGATGAAGAAAGACACAGAGGGAAAGTGAGAAATCACAATCCACGGGTGATGGTCACACTAATCCCTTCATTCTCCTCTCAAAATTTTGAACATGCACACACACATGAAATCTATGTGATATTAATATTAATGCTGCAGCTTTCTTTGATTAGAATAAGTATCAAATACCTTTTCCCATTTCTTAATTCTTAACCTATCTTTGATTTTCTATTTGAAGTTTTTTTTTTTTTTTTTTTTTGCAGTAGATATAATTGGAGCTTGTCTTCTTAAAAATCAGATAATATGAGTCTTTTTTTTTTTAAGAGAGAGATTTTTGCGATAGGGTGTGTGCACTCACCAGAGAAACAGAGAGACAAAAAGTGAGAAATCACTTCCCGGGGGGGATGGTCTCACTGTGATCCCTTCTCCTCCATTCTCCTCTCGGGATTTTGGACATGCATGCACATGTGCCTGGCATGAGTTTTAAGCCACCAGGTCTGGGACTCGAACTGTGGTCAACTATGTGAGAGTCCAGCGACATAACCATTTTGCTGTCAGCTGGTCTCATGTCTTTTTTTTAAAAACATCTTTTTAAGGAGTTTAGAGCATTTCTATTTAATATAATTATTGTTATTATTGTACTGAAATATTCTGTATTTAAATCTGCTAATTTTCTGTATTATCTCCTGTTTCTTTCTCTCTTATCTTCTCTAGGATCAGTGAGTATTTTCTTTTTCAGTGGCTCAGGTGCAATCTACAGTATACATCTCTAATTTGTCTCAGACTATCTGCTGTCATCCCTCGATGTAATAGTCACCTCCAAATATACCACCAAAGTAGCTGAGAGTTCATTAAGCATAAAGGATTACAGATAAAATGGGAAAAAAAGTCTCACATAACATGATTTATTAACTCAATTAAGTACACACGCAGTGAGAAGCAAGGAGCTGGATAAAGTAACACACTTAAGTAAGATAAAAGCAGAGTGAAATGCACACTAGCTTGGTCCTGGGGAGCGACGTATTCACATTTACCCTCTCTGTCTGCAGCATTGCCCTTCTTCAGAGTTGAAATTTAGAAAAGATCCCTCGTAGGTGGAAAGTATACAGGGCCCATAACACATATTTTCCACATAAGAGAGACAAAGACTTGGAGAGTTCTGCCGGGTTGTAACTTGGCAGTGAACTACAGTAAATGACTGAGCAGTCATTTATTTCTTCTGTGCTTTTTAGGCAAAAAAACACTCAAGGCCCGAATAGAATCCCCACTACATGGCTTAATCAAATTACATGTATACTGGATATTTGGTGCTTCTCGTATATTTAGTTTATCATGAATCTTTAAATCTCAGCTGTTCCATGTGTGTTTAATGACTCATGAATACTAGGTATTTTTTGGTCCTATCTCCATTTCTATTCATATTTAACGCCCATGTGCTCTATGTGCGACACATCTTACAAGCTCATATAGCCCATTTTTCTTTTCTTCTATATAAATTAAATACTATAATCTAGTAATATAGAAATATACTTTATACCCCTTCATGTTTTATGTAAGTAACTTACAGCAGTATATTTCTATTTTTAGTGACATCCAGTTACATGCATCATAAAATCCAAACTTTGTGAGGCCATCCCTATGTGGTCTGGCTGTGGCTGCCTCTCTGGCTTCATGTCACCTCTCTCCTTTCCCTCCCACTTCACCAACCTCTCAATCTACCAAAAAGGTTTTGCTTTTCTCCTACATTAGGGACTTTGCTTTTTTCCTACCTTAGGGCTCTTGGATTTACTGTTACCACTCTACCATCTCTTCATATGACTGAATGCTTTTCACCATTCAGTTTTTTGTTGTTGTTGTTGTTTTTGGAGAGATTTTTGCTATAGGGCGCATGCGCTCGCCAGACAGACAGAGAGATAGAAAGCGAGAAATCACCCCCCGGGGGGGATGGCCACGTCGCAATCCCTTTTCCTCCATTCTCCTCTCGGGATCTTGGGCACGCATGCACACCCGGTGTGAGTTTTAAGCCACCAGGTCCGGGACGCGAAACCACGGTCAACTACATGGGAGTCTAGCGACATAGCCATTACGCTAACTGCTGGTCCCACCATTCAGTTTTCAGAAAGGCCTCTCTTCTCTACCTCACCTAAAATAATCCATTGAAAAAAAAGGGGCCGTTTTCCAAGACTTGCCTTATATAGAGACAGAGAAAAAGAGAAACAACATCCTCAACAGGTCTTATTATTTTTTTTTATATAGGCTATATATAGATTAGTTTATTTTTAACACCCATCATGCCATGAATTCACAGGGAATAGGTTCCAGTAGCTGGGGCTCCTTTCCATTGGTTCTCACAAACTGTGCTTCTCTGGGTGGAGCAGGTTGGCACTTTAGTTGAACCCGGGTACCTTTCTCTTTGGCTTCCTTCTTTTTCTGGTCATTTTCCTTTGCACGTTTTTAGGAAGCTGCCTCTGCTCTTAGAATGTTTAATATGCTCAGTACGCACATTACTTCTCTTGGCAGGAATCTTGCCCTTAACTTGTTTGTTTACAACAATGCCAACAGCGTGCTGGGTAACATGATAGACTCTTCTGGTGTTGCCATGGCAACATTTGTGGGACATTCCTTTTTGAACAGTACCCATTCCCTTGATGTCTACAAAATCACCTTTCTTGTAGATTCTCATATATGTTGCCAAAGGAACCACTCCATGTTTTCTAAAAGGCCTAGAGAACATATATTGGGTGCCTCTCCTCTTTCCCGTTGTGTTCGCCATTTTGGTTAATTACTGGAAGATGGCGATTCTGGCCAAAAGGAAGCAACAGGTCTTAACTTTTTGATCCAACTCTAGTCTTCATTCAGCCCCAGATCATGGGCAGGTGAGTCTATGTGAACTCAAGGAGGTCCTTAGACTTAAACGGAAAAATCTCCCATGTGGCACTCGCCTTATATGTACTGTGTTTTACTGGCACAACACTATCTGGCTCCTCATTATATGATTCCATCTTTTATTACCGCTTTACCATTTTATCACTATATAATGTCTGTATTTCTTTTCATTTTATTTCTTCTAGAGACTCTTATTTTTTCAGATATAACTATGGCTACACCTGCTGTATTTTGATTCTTGTTTGCATGATATATTCTTTTTTCATCCTTTTAATGTTCAACTTAGTTCTATCATTATGTTTTAAATTAGTGGCTCATAGACAACATATAGCTGGAGTTCTTTTGTTTTTGTTTATAGAGAGAGATTTTTGCTATAGGGTGCATGTGTTCACCAGAAATACAGAGACAGGGAGAGAGAAAGTGAGAAATTGTCTCCTCCCACCCCCAACCCCCGTCAGAGAAGATGGCCATGCCACAGTCTCTTCTCTTCCTGGAATTTTGGGCATACATACACACGTACTTGGCATTAGTTTCAAGCCTTTGGGTCTGGGACTTGAACTGTGGTTGACCATGTGGGAGTCCAGTGCCTTAACCAGTAAGCCAACTGCTGGCCGCCATTTTTATTTTTTAAATGAATCCTATGAATCTTTCTTTTTAGTGGTATATTAAGACCATTTATGCTTAATGTAATCTTTGATGTCTTAGATATTAAATCTCCCATTTTATATTTTGATATTTTCCCACTTTTTTTGTTTATTTTCAGTTTCCCACTTTCCTGTGGATTACCCAAACTTTTTTAGAAATGTTTTTTAATTTGTCTATAATTTTTTTTAGTGATCTTTTAAAATTTATTCTCTTTTTTCTTTCCTTTTCTTTCTTTCATTTTCTTTTTCTTTCTTTTTACATTTAATCACTGTACATCTTTACTCCATACAAAATGAATTTTCCAAGCATGAATACGTTGTATATTAGTCCAGTCACAATATTGCCATACACATTATCATCAACAGATCATTTTCTATTGATGTGTTCATTAAATGTCTTTGTTTTTCTTGATTCCCTTTCTCCTGGCCCCCTTTGCCCACCGTCCACCCTAACTGTCACTAGTACCCACAGTTGCTCTCCATGCTTTCATACCTCCCAGTCTTTCAGTTTCTTCCACAAAGTGCAGACATCTGTTAAGGGAGGACATACAATGCCTCTCTTTCATGGTCTGGCTGGCATCACTTAGCATTAAATCTTCCGTATCTGTTCACTTTCTGAGAAATGCCAGTGTCTTGCTGTTTTTTATGGCTGTTACATTCTACAGTAATATGTGTCACACTTTTTCAGTCCATCCATTCATCTGTTTTTTGGACACTTGGATTGATTCTATATCTTAGCAATTGTGAATAATGCTGTAGTAAACATGAATGTGCAAGTGGTTTTTCAACTGAGGATATTCCTGTTCATTGGGTAGATATCCAGAAGTGGAATTGCTAAATTGTATATTTCTATTTGTAGATTTTTCAGGAACCTCCATATTGTTCCCCACAGTGACTGTACTAATTTACATTCCCGCCAACAGAGTAAAATTCCCTTTGCACCACAGCCTCACCAGTACTTACCATTTTTTATTTTTTTAATCTTAGCCATTCTTACTGGGGTTAGGTGATATTTCATTGTGGGTTTGATCTGCATCTCTCTTATGAATATTGTTGTTTTTTGTATGCTTTTTGGCTGTTCATATTGTCTTCCTTGGAGAGCTGTCCAGCTCATTTTCCATCTTTTAATTGAACTGATTATTTTTTCCCCTCATCTGAGGTATGGTTTGCAAATATATTGGGTTATATTTTTGCATAGGAAAACACGTCATGATTTTTCTGATAACCTAATATTTTCCCATACTGAGGGTTGTCTCTTCACTCTATTGTTTCTTTTGCTGTATAGAAGCTTTTTAACATGATGTTGTCCCACTTGTCTATTTTTGAGACCGTTGCCTGTGCTTTGGGGCCTTATTTAAGAAGTCTTTGCCTACTCTACATCTCCAAGAGTTTCCTCTGTGTTTTCCACCGGTAGTTTTATAGTTTGAGGTTTTATATTTAGATCTTTGATCTACTTTGAGTTGATTTTTGTTAATAGTGAGAGAGAGAGGTCCAGTTTAATTTTTCTGCAGGTGAATACCCAGTTTTTCCAGCACCCTTTGCTGAAGAAATTTTCTTTTCTCTACTAGATTGATTGGTGCCCTCTGTAAAAAAATCAGTTGGTTGTATGTTTTGCAGCTTATGTCTGGGGTCTCTATTCTGTTCCATTGGTCTAAATGCCTGCTTTTGTTCCAGGGCCAGCCTTTTTTGATTATCCCAGCTTTGTAATATATTTTTAGGTTAGGGACTGAAATACCTTCTACTTTAGTCTTTATACATAGTATTTCTTTTACTCCAGACAAATTTTATGATTTTTTATCTGTTTCTTTGAAGAATATCTCTGGTAATGTGATTGGTGTCACATTAAATTTGTAAATTAATCTGGGTAGAATCGACATTTTGATTATATTAATTCTTCTAATCCAGTAACATGGTAATGTGTTTCCACTTTCGTGTATCATTTTAATTTTTTTTTAAAGTTTTTCATTATTTTCCTTGTAGAGGTCTTTGACTTCTTTGGTTAGGTTTATTTCCAAGTTGTGTGTGTGTGTGTGTGTGTGTGAGTGTGTGTGTGTACTATAAATAGATTACTTTCTTCAATTCTACCAGTTTGTTCATTTTTGGTATATAGAAATGCTATAGATTTTGGATGTTGATTTTGTATCCTGCCACTTTGCTATATTCATTTATCACTTTTAGGAGTTTTTCTTGGTGGCTTCTTTTGAGTTTTCAATGTATATAGTCATGTCTTTTGCAAATAGAGTAATTTCACTTTTTCTTTCCCTATTTGAATGCCTTTTATTTTATGTTTTTGACTGATTGCACTGGTGAGGACTTCTAGTACTATGTTGAAAAGGAGTGAAGAAAGTGGGCAGCCTTGTCTTGTTCCAGGTTTTAGTGGAAAGCAAGAAATCACCCCCCAGGGGGAATGGCCATGCTGCATTCCCTTCTCCTCCATTCTCCTCTCGGGATCTTGGGCACACACGCACCCATGCCCGGTGTGAGTTTAAACCATCAGGTCCGGGACTAGAACCGTGGTCGACTACATGGGAGTCCCGCGACATAGCCATTACGCCAACTGCTGGTCCCTCTGCCATTAATACTTTTGAGAAAGGTTTTCATTACTTGTATCACAGTTTTTATTTCTAGAAGTTCTGTTTAATTCCTTTTTATGGTGTATGTCTCTTTATGAATTTTCTCCTTCAATTTGTGGAACAATAAAGTCCTCATCTCCTTTTATTTGTTGTTGTTCTTTTTTCATTCTTTTCGGTCATTTTGTTGAAAAGGCTTAGTGGAGTTTGTTGTCTTGTTTTCTCTTGAATCTTTTTTGCTTTGTTTTTGTCACTATGAATATCCTGAATTCTTTTTCTGACATTTCTGCAAATTTTTTTGTGGTGCCTGTGGTGAAGGAGGAATTGTTCTGTTATTTTGAAGGAGAGAGATTTCCTTGTCTTCTCATATTTTATTGTACCTCTGCACTAGTTCTTGGTCATCTGATGAGCTATACACTTCCTCCTACCGTTTTGGAGTAGTTTCTGTAGTGTTAGGAGGGAAGAAGAGCTATACTTCTCAGGTGTGTTCTTCGGCTTCCTGTCAGAGAAGGGTGTGGGTTCCTTTCCCAGTCTCCTAGGACCACATGCACCTGGAACTGAGCTAGAGGGATTCAACTCAAGAAAAAAGTAGAAGTTACATGACGCGTGTAGAAGCTCAGCAAATGGGAATCTCAAAGTACACCTAGGAGTGCGAAAGGCAGCAGCAAGAAGTCTGAGGTGCAGGTCCCTCTGAGCTCACTTCTTTTCACTGTTGCTGGCTCCTGCACCTTGGAAGAGACTGGGAGGAGGGGTGGCTGATGCAGAACGGCATGGGGAAGGAGGGTCCAAAGCTCACCCACAGAAGGCAACAGCAAGCAGTCTGAGATGTGTGGCTCCTCCGTACCCACTTCCCTTCTCTAGCTTATGCCATCATTTTATCATCATAAAGTCTAGAAACCTTATCTCCCTTCACAGAAAATTTTCTTGTAAAAAATTTTAGCTCTGAAACTGTATGATTATGGCTTTTTCCCTCCTAGAGTGCATGCATTCACCAAAGGGAGACAGAGAGAGAAGGAAAGTGAGAAATCCTGCCCCCCCCCCCCCCCCCGACACCACAGTCCCTTCTCCACCTGTCTCCTCTCAGGATCTTGGGCATGCATGTGCACTGCCTAGTGTGATTTTCAAGTCACCGGCTCTGGGACTTGAACCATGCATCTGGTCATGTGGGATCCAGTACCTTAACTTCCATGCCACCTGCTGGCCCTGTTTATGGCTTATTTTTAAGAGATCCTAGTTCTTTGATCACTTAAGAAAATTACTTTTATTTTAGTATAGCTTTAGATTTACAGACAGGTTGCAGTGGAGTAGCTATAGCGAGGTCTTAGTTCCTGATTCCTACCTTACTTAGTTTTCCCATCATTAAATCCTTACATTACTATGGTGCATTCATCAGAATAAGGATCTATTACCTTAGATTTTACTAGCTTTCTATAGTACCCTTTTTCTTTTCCAGGACATACTGTATTACACTTGGTCATTAAGTCCCCTTAATCTTGGATCTATGGCAATTCCTCAGACATTTTTTGTTTCAGATGACCTAGGGCGGTTTTGAGTGGCATGGGTATTTTGAAAAATGTGCCCGAATATGAGCATGCTGATTTTCCTTTTCTTATATGAGATTAGCATAATGGGTTGGGGGAAGAAAAGCCACAGAGATGAAGTGCTATTCTCATCACATCATATACCTGTCCTGTCGCTGATGATGTTAACCTCGATTATGTACCTGAGGTTTTTCAAGTTTCTCTACTATACGCTTACTGCTTCCTGCCCTCCCCTATTACCCTCCCCCTACCCTCTACCATTATTCTACTCTCTTTTATTTTTTACTTTTTATTTTACAAATATGATCCATGAGAGAGAAAGATAAATGGGGGGCCGGGACCCCCAAAGAGCCACGATCTTCCCTAGTCTTAGCTGGCCCAGATCATAGGCACATATGTGCACAGCTGGTATGTTCAGGGAGGTCCCAAGCCCAAATCCAGGATCTTTCTCATGTGGGTCCAGTTGCCCAACCACTGCATTACCACCTGTCCCCGTTTTATTTTATTTTTCATTGACAAATAATAATTGTACATATTTATGGGGTACGAAGTGATATTCAAATACATACATACATTGTGAAATGATCAAGTCAGAGTAATTAGCATGTCTCCTCAAATATTTGTCATTTCATTATAGTGAGAACATTTAAAGTCCTCTGTGCTAGCTATTTTGACGTATGTGACACATTATTATTAACTGTAATCACCTAGCTGTGCACTAGAACGCTGAAACTTACTTTTCCTGTCTGTCTATAATTTTGTACCTGCTGACCAGTGTCGCCCCTTCCTCATCCATCCCTGCCCCCAACCTCTGGTAACCCTCATTCTCCTCTCCACTTCTATGATTTTGACGTTTTTTCAGATTCCTCATATATGTGCCATCGTATGATATTTATTCTGTGTACTGCATTCCTTGGAAGCGATGTTCTAAGCATTTCTGACAAGCTGAGGATGAATAATTAAATTTTACCTTTTTGAGAGCACAGTATCTACATAAACTATTTGGAATTTTACCATATGAAAGGTTTGTCTTTTCTCTGTTTATTTATTTATTTATTTTCAGACAACTTTTTACATTTCTTCTGCAGTCTTTTTTTTTCCTTCTTAGTTTATTTTGGAAATTTGAAACCATTTTTTTTACGCACAGGAGCAGGCCCGGCGGCCACACGCAGGTAGAATATCTTCCATTCAATTATTTTTTAAAGAATTATTTTATTCTACTTTATTCATTGTCATTATTTTATTCATTTATTTTTTGAAACTGACTAGAGAGAGACAACGAGCAGTGAGAGAGAAGGAAAGTGGGAGAGCAAACTGCCAGGTCTGGCATGCTAACTGTGGTCAGCCATGCGGGAATCCAGCCACCCAAACCACCACGCCACCTGCCGGCCCCCCATTCAATTATTTATTAGAGCCACATTGTTTGAGTAGTTAGCTGAATATGTATTGTTATTTAATATATCTTTCTTCTAATTTGGTATAGGTATAAGTTACCCTGTTTTGTCTGTTAAGACAACTACAGTTTTATTTAATGGTTTTTGTCTTCATAAAGAAGTAGTCCTTGGATATTCACCAGTCCTGTTTGTTTGATACTGTTACATTAATTTCTTTATAAAACATCTTTGATTGTTAATTTTTCTCACTTTTTGTTTTTTACTTTTTGTTTTCTCATTAGGGTTATTTTGTTCTTTTCCTGATCTCTTAATTTAAGTGCTTACCTGCTTACCAATTTTCATCTGTTTCTGTCCTGTTTTTGTCTTCTCGACCAGTACCTCTATTACTTGGGAATGTGACAGAGAGAAGCAAGTGGAAAGCGTGAGCATATGGAAGTTTGCGTGCGACTTGCGATAATCACTGTTACTCGGTCAGCTCATCTGCTGGGCACTGCTGAGATCAGAGAGAATAATTAAGCACAGGTGTTTGCTTTAGCACGCTCATGGTTTACTGAAAAGGCAGATCTAAATCCATAGTTAGAACGCAATATAGTGTCACTTCTAGCACAGACACACAGAGATGCCCTGTTTCTGATGTGGGGGCATTAATTCCCCTTTTCTGGAAGAAGACGACAGTTTACTGAGCATGGGGCATTGCAGTTTACGTGGTGGACGGTGTTCACAAGCCCGGTGTGTATTGCTCTGTTCTCTTCCCCGGAGGATGTGTGTGACAGGTCATTATGCTCTCCTGTGAAGGTTAACCCCCAGGGGTTCCTCTTCTCTGCTCTCAGGCTCCTCTTCCCAAGGGTCCCCTTGACTCTCCTGCGGGATCAGAATACCTTTGACATAGGTGCTTACGGCAACCTACACTTCTTTAGAGCGCTTGCCAGTGTTTAGTGTCATGTTCACTTTGTGTGGTAAGTTGATAAAAGGCCCCCTGCCTGGCCACATTTATGGTATGATCTTCATTTGGACTAGACAAAGCCTAAATAGTGCACTTTTTTTTTTCTAATGCCGTCCCACTTGATTCACATATGAATAATTGCTGCTCTGCCATATAACTATGGCAGTTTTTAGGTTTTGCTGTAAAAATGATTAATTTTGCTTGCCGTGATAGGTTTTCTTTTGAAATATATTACTCATACGCTCTAGGAGATTGCTCACATATGTCTTTCTATCTGTCTGGTCTCCTGAGATGCTCTCTATCTATTGAAGCACTAGACTTTTATTTTATTTCACTATAAAATATTTTATTGCTTTTCCATAGCTCTAGTTAAGCTACTTTTGAACAATTAATATTTTAGAGGGCTTACTTTGCAGAGTAAGCAGTGTTGTAAACCTGTTTAGATAGATGGCAGGCTGAAGCAAGGTCAGGTCTTTTCATCTCTTCCTCTGGATACTGCTCAGGGTGGGAGGAACTGGCCAGGTGGGACCGGCACATCTCTGCTTTGATCAGCTTTGCATGTCAGGGATTCTTGTAACATTCAGTGTGTCCAGTCATTCCGACCTCAGAGCTCCTAAGGTTTATGAGTTTGAGCTCTCCGGGATGTCAGGGATGGCCTATAATGAATGTCGTACATAGAATGAGTCTTTTTCCAGAAAGTTATTACATTTTTAACTTATGGAAATATGTGTCAAGAGGATTCAGTGCACCTGTTGTGTTAGGGTGTTTTGTGTTACCAGTTTTCTCCATGTGGTGTGTTATGAATTTAGGTTTTATTTTTAAGCTCCATTACCATGCAGAGCTGCTTCACTCCTAGAAATAACTTGGTTTGTTTTTCAAATATCCCGATTTTGTCTCCTTTATAAATTGTCCAGTGGTAAACCGGTTATCTTAGTCAGTCATCCGAGAGAAGCAGTTAAATGAGGCTGTGCTGTCTCATTAGGATGTACCCAGAATCCTGTCCCTCCTTGGGTGTTCATATGTGGCCATTCAGTACCCATTCTCCATGATCGACATGGTAAGCCCAGAGAACAGCACAAAGTGGTCCTACATGGACGTCAGCCTTTGGTTTCATTAGGGACTTGATTCTATGGGCGACCGGACTAGTGGGTCATTGGAAAAGTCATGATACCTTTTTGCATAGAAAAACAGAAAAATATGTCATAACTTTTCCAGCAGCCCAATGTTTTCCTGAAAGTTCAAGCTTGGATATCTTCTGGGGGAGAGGAATGAGAAGGAAGACTTTGTCATGGGGCCAAATTTTTATTTAAGCAATTACCGATAGATGTATGATTTGACATGCTGTGATTGGTGCAAGGCCCTTCGAGTTTCAACCTAAAGAAAAAGTCACCAAAATATCTACTGGTCCACACAGAAAAAGGGAGTTCCTTGAACCATGTTCAGTTTTCTAGAGAATCCTTTGGGGAGACACAACTTTAAGAGAACAAGTAAGTGTTAGCTTTGGGTTTGTCTGTGGTTAGTACATAAGGACTTGCCTTGATAATTTTCCATTATGAATCACCACAGAGTGGGGAGACAACCCTTCTTAGTCCCCTCCATGCTGTGTAGAAACAGAGGCCCTGGTAGGCCATAACTCCTGAGAAAGTGGTCTGCAGGATGGGTGGCCTGTTCTCAAACATGACCACTAGCCCAGGGAGTTGCCACCAAGACTGGGGCTGGGACACCACCTTAATCTAGAGGGGAGAGGTCAGCGATGCTACTGAAGAGTATATAGTGAATAAGACCACCCCAAACAAAGGATGATGTCACCCAGAATGTCAGTAGTGCTAATATTGACATCCCACACTAGAATCTGGCTCAATTCCTTCCTTCCTGTGACTGCTTCTGTCATCATTCTTGTTGACTTCATTTTTTTTTTTTTTTTATAGAGGTTTTTGCTTCAGGGTGTGTGTGCTCACAAGAGAGACAGAAAGTGAGAAATCACTCTTTCCCCAAGGGGAGCATGGGCATGCTGCAATCCCTTCTCTTCCACTCTCCTCTTGGGATTTTGGGCACACACTCACATGCACCCAGCATGAGTTTTAAGCCACTGAGCCCAGGACTGAAACCACGGTCGACTATGTGGGAGTTCAGTGTTGTAAGCATTATGTCATCTGCTGGTCCCAGTGACTTCATTTTCATGTGTATGGTTTACCCTACACTTTTGCCACTCAGTACTCTTACTTCGCCACTCAGTATTCCTACGTCTCACGTTCCATCTTCCGTACATTCGTTCAACACATTCTGTGAGCTGATTCCAGACCTTGTGATCTATTGTCAATAAACAACTTTCCAGTGTAAACTTCAAGCACCCCACTCTCTGAATACCACTTTTGATCCTACCAGCTCATCTGTGCTAGTTCTCTGAGGAATTCTTTAGCCTCACAGAGATTTTTAGACCACTGACCCAGTCACTGTGAGAATCTTCTGACCTTTTGTCTTCATCTCCCTTTCTCAGCTTAGCTTCCATGATTCATCCATCTCGTGACCTTGAAGATACCTTACACATCTGCCAGAGTCACAACTTTCATTAAGCCCAATTCCCAACTCTTCCTGTTCTTCAGCAACATCTGTTAAAATCTCCTGGATAAAAGCACACAACTATACCAACTAACTTCTCTTTAAATTAATTGACTATATTTCAATTAGGCATCCTTGCTGTTTCGTGTGTTTGATTCCCAATCTCTAAAACAATTGCCCAAATAGACAGCTGCCTTCAGCATCCTCCCAATACCAACCCTGTCATCCTGCAGACAAGTATATCCCTATTCCTTGTCGTTAGTCCCCTAGTCCCCATGGAGTGACTAGAACTGCTTTTTGTCAAAGGCAGATAAAGTTGCTTATGCTCTGTACCCATTCCTTCATACCTTTGCGGGTCTTTCTTCCTGTTACCATCTTTAGATCTTGTCAGGAAATCCTAGGCATGCTATTACCTCTATATTCTTCTGCAGCTAACACTTCCTTTCTTTGATCACCCTTATAACTAAATTTCTTTCTTTTCCTTTTTTTGAATTCCTAGAGGGTACATGTGAATGTGCAACATGAATGCATGAGAGAGAGAGAGAGAGAGAGAGAGAGAGAGCGAGCGAGAAGGAAATGGAACTGCCTGCAATGGGATGTGGCTCCAATCCTTTCTGTCCCATTTCTCCATCCCATCAGGATTTTGGACATGCATGCATATGTTTTTCAAGTTGCGGGGCCAGGATTCACCTGTGTTTGGCTACGTGAGATATGGTTCCCCCAACTGTAGGCTGTGGGCCTGGCCCTGTCAATTAAACTCTTTTGAGTATATCCTCTGATCTATCCACTGCGCCATCTGTAATCTGAAAAGAGAAGAGAAAAAAAGAAGAAAAGAAATGAAAAGAAAACCCAACAAACTGCCATAGGTATCTTAGAAATATCTTGAAATTTACATAGCCAAATAAGTCTTTGATACTGTGCTCACTGTCCTTCCTCATACATATCAAAACCACTGATTCCACAGATTTTCTTAATCTCAGTGAAATACAACGTTCCCACCCATGTTGTTATAGTCTGGGATCATCTTTTTTCCCCCTAAACCTACCTCAATTTTGCCTCATGTCTTCCAGTATCAGTGACGTAGTCCAGGCCACCATCATCTCATTTGGTCTGCTGTGGTGTTGCACGACTCATCTCCCCTTATCTCCCCCGCTTTCTTGTTCTATGCAGCAGCTAGATTTGACTGTCTTAAAAATAAAAACTAGGCCCAGCCTGGTGGCGTACTCTGGAGTTAACTGAATTCATTTGTCCTAGAAGCTGTGTGGTTGACTGTGGCTTGGATCACCAGGTTGGTTTGAAAACATGCCAAGTTTGTGTCTGTGTGCCCAATATCCTGATGAGTTGGCGAGCTGAGGAAAAGGAGATTGCCACACGATGAGACCCTGTCAACGGTGTTTCTCTCCTTTTTGCTTTCTCTTTCTCTCTCTCCGTATGTCTCTTTCACACAAGTGCTCCCTCTCATGAGTGAAATAAAATAATCTTTAAAAACCAAAAACTATATTCTTTTCTTCAGCTTAAAACCTGCCACAGCAAACCCAACCTCTTTAACTGGACTCGTAAAGCCTCATGTCATCTATCCTTTGTGTTCTCTTTTTCACCTCATCTTATACCATTCACTCTTTCACCCATATTCTTCAGCCATAGTGTCCTCCTGTATTTCCAGATTTGGAAGCTGACATCTGCTTTGACACTTCATACGGGCTCCATTTCACTGCAGTTCTCCTCCCTCCCTTTGTCATGGCTGGTGCGTCTTGTCATTCAAATTTCAGTCTAAATCATACGTTCTCTAGGAAGCCTCTACCTAGATAAAATACTTAGTCACTGTCTAGCAGATCACCCAATTTTAATTTCTAATAGCCCTTAACGCTGTTGATATTTTTCTTACTTGTGAACTTTGGGGCTACTCATTTAAATTTAAGCTTCATCATATCAGAGACAGTCTCTGTTATGTCCAGTCCTATAACCCCAGCTCCTAGGACACTGAATGGTGTATCAGGAGTGTTGACTACCTATTGAATGAATGGGTGAACAACTTCTTTTGGTATTTGCTTTTCAATTATGTATTTTTCTTCTGGTTTAAAAATTCTCATTATAGAAAGGTTTTTAAGTGCTAAAATATGAAAGAATAAAATGAAAATCATTGTTTTCCAACTACCTAGGGTAAATATTTGGATATATTTCCTTCTAGTCACAGACATACTTGTGTGTATAAGTAAAAAAGTGCATAGTCTTATTTTCTGGTGGTTTATATGAGATTAAAATTATATGCTCTATACTACTAAATGTTAGCACTAAGAAATTACTTCTAAAATGGACTCCTGTCTTTAAAAAATAATGTTTGCTATGTTTTTGTTTTTACACAAGTGCCAGACCTTCACTAAATAAGAAAAATCTGCAGGAAAGTCCAAAGCCCAAAGAAGAAATCTGTTATAATCCTAGGCTTAGAGATGATTAGTTAACATTTTAGTACATATATTTCTAGGTTTCATTTTGTATCTGTGTGTGTGTGTGTGTTTGTGTGTGCATCTATGCGTGTATGTGTGTATGTGTGTATATATGTATATACATTGCATATATATTGGGTCGTCAGGAAAGTCATGGCACATTCTTGCTTAGAAAAACATAGAAAAGTATGTCATGACTTTTCTGATGACCTAATGTATGTATATGTGTTAACTATACATTTATGTGTGTGTAGGTATATATAGTTACTGTTGTAGATATAGGTACCAACTGTAGGTTTTTCTTTTTTTTTTATTTTTGCATGATTCCAGTATGCATGAGTATCATTTTTTTAAATTAATTTATTTTACAGTCATTTACTGAGCATCATCACAGCATACAAAATGTGATTTCCCATCCAGAATATACTGCATAGTGGCTTAATCCTACATGTTATTGTTGATAATTTTCCATTTCTTACTTCATATATATATATATATATATATATATATATATATATACACACACACACACATATATATATTTATATTTATATATAGTTATATATATATTCCCCCCCACCCCCCATATTTCTCACCCTCTGCTATTTCCCACCCTCCTCGCACACTGTCTCTGGTGTCTATGGTTGCTTTCCATTCCTTTTTTTCTCCCATATTTTATTGATTCACAAAATATCTTAATCTAACTGCTTTCTAGCAAGTTCAGCTGATATATACATATCTGTGAACACATGTCCGACTTTAGATGTGAAACTCTGAGCAGAATGAATGTACTATAAAGTAGCACCTAGCTGATGCTATATAGCTTACTGTGGTCATTATATAGGTATTTTTTTAATTTGAAGAAAAGCAGTTTTAGCTTTCATAAATCAAAAATTTAAAAATGCTAAGAGAGCTTTGCTTAAAACTGAAAGCCAGAAAGCAGATTAGGATTCTGTTCAAATAGTAGGTACATGAAACTATTGTCAGCACAAGACAGGACAGAAATCCTTGTAACTGGAAAACAAAGCCTAGAAGAAAATCAGCAATGCTTTAGTCAAAAGTCGTAAAATGGTATTTCACCAGTTCAGTCTCATGTACTTAGTAATCTATCTTCTGCTGTGGTCCGATCTTCTGGTTAAAATTCTGGGATATAATATTCAATTCCAGACTTATCCCTATGATTAAGTTGGCCATTTTCTTAGTTTTTTGAACTCTTATTTCTGTGTGTCTGTATTTAATTTTCCTGATATAGCCCTCCCTTCACAACTTCTTAGAAATCTGGTCTGGTGTTGGTAAATTCTTTTAGGTTTTGTTTATCTGGGAATGTTCTTATCTTTTCTTCCAATATGAAGGATAATCTTCCCAGGTACAGTATTCTTGGTTGAAATTGCTTTTCCCTTAATATTTTGAATATATTTTCCCATTCTTTCCTCGCTCGCATTGTTTCTGATGAGAGGTCTGCTGTTAGCCTGATGGGATGTCCTTTGTAGGTAACTTGACATTTCTCTCTTGCCAATCTTAGTATCTTGTCTCTGTGGAGAAGATTAATGGTATCTACTACTTCTTGTATATTATTCTCATTTTGGGGGGCTATTTTCTCAGTCTTATTGGTGGATTTTTCTAGACCAGTGATTCTATTTTCTACATCTGAGATTTGATCTTCTGTATGATCTAGTCTGCTTTTAATACTTTCAAGGGAGGTTTTGATTTTCTGTATTACAGCCTTCATCTCTAACATCTCCATTTGATTATTTTTTTATTGTGTGTATTTCCTCTTTCATATCGTGCAAGAACTTCTTTACCTCCTGGAAATTGTCGGCTCTTTTTCCTTGCATCTTATGGAACTCATAATCTCTCTTCTCTTGCATCTTTGTTAGCTTTGTCACTATGAATATTCTAATTCCTTTATCAGACATTTCCATGAGTTCCATTGTACTGTCTGTGGATGAAGAGGAGTGGTATTTTCTTACTTTCTCATATTTTTTATGCCCCTACAGTGATTTCTGGTCATCTGATGGGTTGTGTGTTTATTCCTAATTCTTAAAGTTCCATCTGAGCATTCAGAGATATGCAGGAGGAGGTGATTTGCAATCTACGCTCCATTCCTTTTTTTTTTTTTTAAGAATTATTTTTATTTATTTATTATTATTTTTTTTCACATGAGTTTTGCCAGAGAAAGAGAGAGAGAAAGCCTTCGGGTCCAGGACTCAAACCAAAGTTGGCCATGTAGGAATTCCAGTGCCTTAACCACCATACCACCCGCTGGCCCTTTTGTTCTATCTTTAACTTTTCTGCATCAGATTCAGTGGAAATTGAGGAATATTCTGACCCTAGTAGTATTCAGATGTTTGGCTACGGTTCACTTAGACCTGTCTAGACACTCAGTGTGTGGAGGCTGAGCAGACAAAGAATGAAGTTAAAGAAAAAGGAAAAGAAAAGAAAAGAAAAGAGGAAAGAAGATACAAAATTTAAAAAGGAAAGAAAAAAGACTATAAAAATTTTATATTTTAATTTTAAAAATTAAAGAATGAAAACCGTGTAGCACATGAATTTCATTTACCATAGTTTTGTTAAGTAAATCCAGATCCTCAGCAATATCGTTTAGATTTCAGTTACCATGATATATTAACCATAGCAACTGAATTAAGTATGTACTTCCCTGTCAGATCTCAATCAATAAATCAATAGATAAATAACATATGCATATCATAATTATTGACCCATTATTTATTATTTTATTCTTTTCAAGTCAATTGGTTATTTACCACTTCTTTAGTAGTTTTTACCAACACCATTTTACAAAAACGAGTAGTTGAAAGAGATTTTCCACTCAAGATAAAAGCTCAGCAATGAGACAAAAAGTAGTAATGCTGGAACTGAAATTTGAATCAAACATAAATAGAATTAGAGAAGCAGTGCTGACCTGCTGTTATTCTGGAAGCCCTAGATAGGGAGCTAGAGAATTTAGTAAAGGCAAATATACCAATAGTAATGAGAAAGGAAGGTGGTCCCGGCTGAAAGCATAAAGATGTCCAGAGGAAGTGTTCTCAGTAAGAAAACTTTACATTCCAGGAACTCACACAGCTATTTTATAACATTGAAACATAAAGGATAAAATTTAGAGTGTGACAATTCCTTAAGGAATTGAAAAGAACTTATATTGCAGATTATATGATGAGGTGGGTCACACTGTTCAAAACTATGTGTTTTACAAAGAAGTAAAACTCCTTAATTCAAAGTGTTTCTAATATTTCAGATTACTATGTACTAAAGAAATATTGCATTTACTGTATTTTAAATTCCCCTGCACATTTATAGCTGATAGTAGCAACAAAATTTCAAGGTCATGGAACCATTGTATTTTCCCCCATTCATTCTGGAGGTCACTTTGCATAGTTTCAGCTTGCATGGCTTTTTAAAAATCACTTATTTATTTATTTATTTTTACATTTTCCCACAAACTTTTGCTTTACATATCAATTTTTTTTTTACTCATACTCCATAGTTCTTGACAGTTGATAAACAACTTTCAAAATTTCAAAAAACTGAATTTTAAAAACAGTGTTTGAAATATTTGTTATAATTTTTATGACTCTGTAACAACAGAGACAGTATGGTTTTAAACATTTCGAGAAAATATTTGCATGTCAACTACTCAAACTGTTGAAAAGCAAACACCCAGCACACAATTCACACATGAACCTTCTCAATTCAGCCCTGCCTACCAAGTATTCCATAATATACCATCTGCTAACAAAGATCAGTCTCTTTTTCTTCCTTCAAAGTCTTCCTCAAGATAATCCTCTGGTTGCAGCTGCTCTCTTTTAATCTCTACTGATTACAATGCTGGGCTGGAAAAGTCCAGGTTATTTTATGGTACAGATTCTTTCATATGGCTTCTCTAGTCCTCTCTGCCAGGCAGAACTGTTTATGGTGCCAGGCCATCTTTCCAAGAGCTTCTGTTGGCTTACTTGAGATCCACCTTAGTTCCATAGTTTTCTGGTTTGATCTTCAGATAATGACATTCCAGTCAAATCCCTACCCAATAATGAGTATTTCCAATTTCTGATTCAAGGCAACAGGTATTATTGAGCTTATGCAACTAACCCTTCTGCCACAAAATAAGAATACTCCCAAAGATTTTCCAATTCCAGAGGAGTCAGAAAGGGAGAAAAGTTTGTTTCCAAACAAATAAACAAGAAGAAACACATGTTAACAAATTGCTGAACCTATCAACAGTTCAGAAGAAAGCAACATCCTTAAAATTGGGAAAACCAAGCATGGTTAAAAATAAAATCAGTAATGTTTTACTCAAAAGTCATAAAATTCTATTTCGCCAGTTCAGTCTTACGTTATTAATCTGTTTTGTTGAATTTGCAGTGTTACTGTGGTCCGATCTTTCCCTTTAAATCCTTGAAGTTAACGTTCAGTGTTGTTATTGATATTTCTTGTCCCTAGCATTAAGTTGGTCTTTTTCTCAGTTGCTTTTTGTTCTCTTGTTTCTGTATGTATGTGTTTAATTTTCCTGGTAAAGCCCATTTTTTCAGAACTATTGTCTTAAAGCCTAATTTTCCCTGATATCAGTGTCACAACTCCAGCCTTTTTTGATTTCCATTTGCAAGGAATATATTTTTTCAGCCCTTCACTTTTAGTCTACGTATGTTTTATCCATGAGATGTGTTTCTTGCAGGCAGCTAATAGAGGGTTTCTGTTTTCTATCTGTTCAGCCAGTCTGTATCTTTTGATTGGAGAATTTAATCCATTAATATTCAACATTATTATTGACATTTGTGGGTTTGTCCCTGCCAATTTGTTAGTCATTTTCTTGGTTGATTTTGTTCTCTTATTTCTGTCTGTTTCTCTTTCATTTTCCTGATATAACACTCCTCTTAGTACTTCTTAAAGAGCTAGCTGGTTTAGTATTGGTAAATTCTTTTAGTTTTTGTTTGTCTGCTAATGATTTTATTCTTTTTCCAGTTGAACGATAACCTTACTGGATATGGTATTCTTGGTTGAAATTGTTTTTCTCTTAGTATTTTGATTTTGTCTTCCCATTTTTTAATTTTTTGACTGTATTGTTTTGGTTGATAGGTCTGATGTTAGTATAATTGGGTAACCTTGTAAGTGCCTTGACATTTCTGTCTAGCCATTTTTAGCATCTTATCTTGTGATTTTTACCATTCTGGTTATGATGTGCCATGGAGAGGATCTTCTTCTGTTGATTCTATGTAGGATCCTTGTATTTCTTGGTCTGGATGTCTGAACACTTGTCTACATTTGGTAAGTTTCCTGTAAACATTTCATAAAATAGATCTTCTATGCTTTTGTCTAATCCTTCGGCTTCTATTATACCTAGTAGTAGAATATTTGGGCATTTTACAGTGTCTATTCTTTCTCATATTGTTGTCCTCATTTAAAAATTATTTAAAAAATTATTTTCAGAGGTTTTATCTCAGTCAAAGGTTTTGTCTTCCAGCTCAGAGATTCTGTCTCTGCGTGTTCTAGTCTACTATTTTTTAAAAGAATTATTTGATTTTATTTATTCATTCATTTATTTTAATTTGACCAGAGATTTACTCATAGAGAGAGAGAGGGAAAGTGATAAAGCAAGTGACTCGAATCATTGTCAGCTGTGTGGGAGTGTCCAGCACTTAATCACCATGCCACCTGCTGATCCCTTCTAGTCTACTATTAATGAGTTTGTGGGCGATCTCGATTTCCTGTATTACTGTCTTCATCTCTAGCAGTTCTGATTGATTTTTTTATTTTTTGTGGTATCTTTCTCCTTTTTTAAATCCTGGAAAGGCTTCCTCTTCTCTGTCACCATGAATATTTGAACTCTATTTATGATATTCTTCCATGTTCTTTTGTGCTGTCCGTAGTTGAAGAAAAATTGTTCTGTTCCATTGAGGAATAGATATTTTCTTGTTTTCCCATACCTTTTGTGCCTCTGCATTGGTTTCTAGTCATCTGATGGATTATATACTTTCTGCTTTTCTGGTGTTGATTCTTGGTATTTTTTGACTGATCCCCCCCCCCCCCCCCGCCATTAAAGTTTATTTATTTATTGGGAGAAGGAAAGAGAGTGGGAGTGGTGGGCATTTTCCCCGGGGTCTCACCATGCCATAATCCCTAGCCTTCCAGCCACTCAGATCATATGCATGCCTAGTGTGTTCAGTTTGTCCTAAGATCTAAGCCCCAGGTCTTCCCATATGGTTTCTGTATCACACAGCAACACTTAAACACCTGTGTCACTGCGGTTGGGTATAATTTTTCTTTATATGAGCCATAATTTCATGTTTCTTCTTTTATCTAGCAATACTTCATTTCACTCCTCACATTGTAAATTTTACCTTGAGTCTGATGTTTTGTTGATATTTTTAAGACCCTTATTCTAGAAATAATATTGTCACATTTCTAAGGTATTACTGCCTTTAAATTATTTTTACCAAAGTTATTATAAGTTCACCCTGGCCACTCCAGTTTGGCTAGTGAGAACTCCAGTGATCATGAGCTCTGGGAATTGTTTCTCTTACTGGTCCCTAGTAACGTTTATTTCTTAGGAGTATTTTGTTACTTGGCTTTTGTATTATTTTTCCCTATGCATATGCAGATTGGATTAAATGATTCATGGGAATCTTTGTGTAGATTTCCTCTGTGTAAATTCTCTTCTTCCTGAAGGTCTGTTTCATAAATTTCAGCTGCCTTGGCATCCTCCAAACTCCATTTCCTTTCTCCTGAACTCATCTGTATTACTGGCCTCTGTATGGGTTCCTACTCACTTTGCTGCTGTTGGAAATTGCCTTAGAGTAAGATGCCTGCTCAATGGTAGGTTTATCTCACTATTTCTCCTCTTTTAGAGATCACGGTCCTGGGTCAGTTGTTTGTTACATGTTTTCTGTTCTCTAATTTTTACAGGAGAAATATTTCAGATTCTTTTACTCTCTCATGGCTGGAAGTGAATTCCAAGAGTATCCATTTTATTATATGTCTCATTCTTCATGCAGAATGTTAACACAAGGGCAATTCGCAGTAGCCAGTACCTGACACAGGTCGTTCAATGAGGACTTGCCAAATGAAAATAGAAATTAGAATCCTAGGACCATTTTAGAAGAATATTTAGCTCCTTATCTGTTCATTGGTTTTATGTTTCATTTTCTACTATGGCTTTTTGCTGGTCCCTCTGTTCATTGGTTTTAAAATATCACTAGCATACCTAAATTAATATTTGAGACCCTATCTCTTAAGTATAACTCTAAATTTGTAAGTTTTAAATATTCATGGATTGGGCCAGCAGATGGTGTGGTGGCTGAGATGCTAGATTCCACATGGCTAACTCCACAGTTTTAATCTCAGATCTGGAGGCCCAGAAAACTTCACAGTCATGTGTGAGCATGTCCCAAATCATGAGAGGACGATGGAGAAGGGATTGTAGCATGGTCATCTCTCTCTGAGGTGGGGGGTGGGGTGGGGTGGTGACTTCTCATTTCCCTCTCTCTCTCTCTCTGTGTGTTTCTGGTGAGCACACATAGCCTTTGGCAAAGAAGAAAAAATATTATGGATTAGGTTGGCTCCCAGGCCAGGTGCTTCAGGCAGCTGGCTCTCAAATAACCAACTGTGTGGTTTAAGTCCCAAGCCTGGATATTTGAGAAACATCCTAAAAGGAGGAAGAGGTAGAGGAGAAGGAATTGCAGGGTGACCATTCTCCATGGGGTGCTTTCTTCTTTCCTTCTTTCTCTCTCTCTCTCTGTGTCACTCTGGTGATCATACATACCCTCTATCATAAAAAAAAAAAAAAATGTTCCATAGCCTAGTGATTAAGAAAACCAAATAATACATAACTGACCATGGTTGAAGCCCTCCTAGCTTGAAAAACATGCTGGGCTCATATACATGTATGCCTCGGATCTTGACAGGATGGAGAAATAGAGAGGGAGGATTAGGATTGCAGGATGACATACCCCTTTGGTGCTCTCTTCCCTCTCCTTGTCTCTCTGTCTCTAGTGAGTGCACACTTGCCATCTGGCAATTTGAAAAAAAAATTATATATTTATAGAAATTAGTAAAATCTTTTGTGTTTACTTAATTGGTATAAATAGCATTATAAAAAGACGTGGCTTTATGTGTTAGGGATTTATAAACTTTGATACTTGTTATCAAAATGGGTATGGGCTGGCTTCATGACACTGGGTAATGCACTGCTCCGAAGAAGCCGGATGCCATATGGTTACTCCAGTTTGAATTCTTGATTCTGTCAGCTTAAAACATACCAGGCATGTGCTTGAGTGCCCAAGATCCAACAATCTAGACACTGGAAGAAGGGGATGGTGGCCATGCCACCACCTGTGGAGGGTACTCTGCTATCTCACTCTCACATGTGTACATGAGTGCACATGCACTCTACCATGACAAAAGGAAAAATTGGGTATATGGACTTGCTCTGCTCTTTGGTAAATGCAGAAGTTGAGTGAGTGTGGTGCCAGGCATGAGTGCCCATCAGACAGGAGATTTAGCCTGTCTTGCCACTCTCTGGTTGCCTGATCATGACTCCTCTGAACTTTAGTTTGCCCATAGATAAAAGTTCAATGTGGTTGAACAATCCTACAATTTCTTTTTTTTTTATCTCTAAGCAACATGGTTTTTGTAATCATTTTTCTGTGAAAATTGGGAAAGGAACATTTAGAGCACAATAACTTTATCTTTGAATTGAATGTAACTTAAAAAATATAAAGTCATGAAGGCAAGCTTGTGTGTAAGTGTATATATTTTTAAAAATAATTCTTATTTATATTTATTTATGTATTTATTTTTAGTTTGACCAGAGAGGGACAGAGTGAGAGAGAGTAGGAAAGTGAGAAAGCAAGCCACCAGGTCCGAGACGTGAACCACGGTTAGCCATATGGGAGTCCAGCGCCCTTAACCACCACGTCACCTGCTGGCTCCTGTAAGTGTATATTTTTAGGTTCTAAAATTATATTTTTATTGCATTTTAAAGAGAATAATGTACTAAATAAGTTCACTGTCAGGCAGATGATCTTTGCAGACATCTCTCTCTGGCCTCCTGCTCCTTTGGTTTCACCTTGTGGCCTTTTTCTCTTAGCACCTGCTTCTTTTGTTTTCAATTCTGTCATGGCACCTTACACTGGCATCCTGAAGCCTGTCTGCACAGATGTCTTTAAACCTGGCCAAAACCTGATTTCGATAGCAATCTTTTGGATAAAAGAACTTTTAGTTCTTCTGTCAAATTTGGAAATTCTAATTAGTGGTCCTGATTTAAGCTCCATTTAATATAATGATTATTTCTATCTTTTGCTCAACCATGTATTGGCATTTTTAAATTAATGTCATCAATTTAAATATTGAAAAATATCATAAAATGCTTAAAAATTCTATAGTTCAGTTAGCCAGTATAAAAAAATAGCACTTAATTTTAAAGATTTTATCTTTGACGTGAACAATTCCTATTGGAGTGTTGTTTGTTGTATTTTCAGTTTCCAATTCATGCAGTAATATTCCTCAGCACTGTTGTGCCAGGTATACGTGATAGAATTACCAGCATGAATTGTATTTAGCCTGTGCCTTCAGGTAACTTTATCTAGTTAATTAAGTAGATATGTGCTATTGGTAACTGAGGTACTAAGGCACAGAGTGAATATTTCATTATCTTAAAGCTAATAGTTCTTTCATAGTATTTTGGAATGCTGTACCTACATAAAGATTCAAGTTCAACATCAGTGTGTTTATCAGCATAGGCGCAATTGGAAGTTGTTCCTCATGGTCTTCATCCCATTACATCTCAAAAGGGTGTATGCATATATAATTGCATTACTTATCAGTTAATGTTAAGATAGATTATGCATGTGGGCTTAACATAAGACATGAGCTTTTAAAAGAAGATTGGTTTCTTTAGTTCATGAAGAGGAGGAAATCAGAGACACTCAAATTACGAGAAGGAATCAATGGCAAGGAATTCTGTTTTTAATGGAAGAGTCTACGGAGTAAGAATCTGAAAGTGGTCATTAGGAATTACAAGAGCCAGGCAGAAATTTATTGTGATTGGAATCAGCAATTGGCGTAATGGTTGTGTTGCTGGACTCCCATACGATTGACAGTAGTTTGAGTCCTGGACGCAGTGGCTTTAAACTCATGCCTGATGGAATATCCTTTGATAGTAATTTGATGTTTCTCTCTTGTCAATTTTAGTATCTTGTCTCTGTCTGTGGTTTTGGTCAATCTGGCTATGATGTACCTTGAAGAAGATCTTCTTAGGTTGCTTCTGTGTGTGGTCTTTTGTATTTCTTGGGTCTGGATCTTTGTATGCCTCTCTAGGTGTGGAAAGTTTTCTTCTAGGATTCCATGGAATAGATTATCAATGCTCTTATTAGTTTTTTCACTTTCTTGGATACCAATTATCCGATGTTTGGATGTTTAATGGTATCTAGTATTTCTCATATATTATTCTCATTTTTTTGGGGCTATTTTCTCAGTCTTCATGGTGGATTTTACTAGGCCAGCAATTCTGTCTTCTCCATCTAAGATTCAGTCTTCTATATGGTCTAGTCTGCAATACTTTCAAGGGAGGTTTTGACTTTTTGTATTATAGCCTTTATCTCTAATAGTTCCATTTGATTCTTTTTTATGTTGTGTATTTCCTCTTTCAGATCATGCAGGAACTTCCTTACCTCCTGTAACTTGTCAGCTACCTTCTCTTGCCTCTCTGGAGTTCATTGTCTCTCTTCTATTGCATCTCTGTTAGCTTTGTCATCATGAATATATTCTAAATGCTTTATCAGACATGTCTGCCAGTTTCATTGTACTGTCTGTGGATGAAGAAGAGTTATACTTTTTCCTTGGGGGAGAGGTTTTTTCTTGGTTTCATATTTATTCTGCCTTTGTGGTGATATCTTGTCATTTATCTGATGGGTTGTATGTTTCTTCCTAATTTCTACAAGTTCAATCTGAGCATTCAGAGGCATGCAGGAGGAGGTGATCTGCTAATTCTTCCTGTTCTGTTTTTCTCCCTTTGTGCTGCAGATTCAGTGGGAATTGAGGAATATGTTGACCCAAATAGTTTACAGGCGTTTGGCTATGGTTCACTTAGACCTGTCTAGACCCTCAGTGTGCGGAGCCTGAGCAGAAGTGATAAAGGTTTAAAAAGAAAAAAAAAGAGAGAGAGAGAGAGAAAGAGAAAGAACAAAGAAAGAGAGAAAAACAAGGAGAGAAAGAGAAAGAATGATAAAAAATTATGTATTTATTTATTTTTTAAAAAGTAAAAACCACAGAGTGCGCTCCTGTGCTGAGCAACAGCACTTGTTCTCAGTTCCAATGGAGGAGTCAGTCTTCTTCTGAAGGCCTGCCTTTTTGCCTCTCCTAAATGGGAGAGGGAAAAGGGGATTATTAGCGAGAAAAAGGAGGATCTGAGAGCCAAGAAACTACTTTACCTTAACAAATTAAAAAAAAAATTTTTTTAAATGTAAAGACAGAGATAGAGAGAAGGATACAGGGGGCCCTACCCCTCAAGAATGGGGTCTGGAGGGTGAAGTCTCAGCAGAAAGATCTTGATCACTCTTAGTCCCTGAAAGCACTAGTTCTCAGCTCCAGTGGAGGAATCAGTCTTCTTCTGAAGGCCTGCCCTTTTGCCTCTCCACTCAAACATGGGATCTGGAGGGTGAGGTCTCAGCAGCGAATCTTCATTACTCTTAGTCCCTGAAAGTACTAGTTATCAGCTTCAATGGAGGAGTCAGTCTTCTGAAGGCCTGTCCTTTTGACTCAAAGATGGGATCTGGAGGGTGAGGTCTCAGCAGCGAATCTTCATTACTCTTAGTCCCTGAAAGCGCTAGTTATCAGCTTCAATGGAGGAGTCAGTCTTCTTCTGAAGGCCTGCCCTTTTGCCTCTCCACTCGAGAGTGGGGTCTGGAGGGCGAGGTCTTAGCAAAAAAGCCTCATTACTCTTAGTCTCTGAAAGCACTAGTTCCTTTTTTGTGTATTCTTTTGGGTTTTCCATGTATATAATCATGTCATCTGCAAAAAATGAGATAATTTCACTTATTCTTTTACTATTTGAATGCCTTTTATTTTATTTTATTTATTTATTTTTTATTTTTTATTTTTTATTTTTTTCCCCTGCGTTGGCTAGGACGTCCAGTACTATATTGAAAAGGATTGTGGGACCAGCAGATGTCATAGTGGTTACGTTGTTGGATTCCCACATGCCAACCATGGTTTGAGTGCCTGCCCCAGTGGCTTAAATCATGCCGGGTGCATGTATGTGTGTGCCCAGATCCTAGGAAAAGAATGGAGGAGATGGGATTGTAGTGTGGCCATCCCCCTGGGGGGTGATTTCTCACTTTTCCTCTCACTCTGTCTGTCTGTCTGTCTGTCTCTTTCTCTGGCAAGCACATGTGCACTAGGGAGAGAAAAAAAAAAAAAAAAAGGAGTGAAGAAAGTGGGCAGCCTTGTCTTGTTCCAGCTTTTACTGGAAAAGCTTTCATATTTTTTTCCATTCAGTATGACGTTAGCTATGGGTTTTACACATATGGCTTTATTGTGTTGAGAAATGTCCCTTCTGTGCCGATGTTGCTGACAGTCAATCATGAAGGT
The DNA here is from genome assembly GCA_026018925.1 of Tupaia tana. Classification (NCBI taxonomy): domain Eukaryota; kingdom Metazoa; phylum Chordata; class Mammalia; order Scandentia; family Tupaiidae; genus Tupaia; species Tupaia tana. The sequence continues at coordinate 24,213,787 of JAKSZU010000027.1, read as the reverse complement.
ATGTTGTATTTTGTCAAATTTTTTTTACATTAATCAATACGATCTTACAGTTTCTATCCTTCTTTATGTTTATGTTATGTACTACATTTATGGCTTTGCATATATTGAACCATCCTTGCATCCCTGGAATAAAGCCTACCTGGTCATGGTTTATAATCTTTTAAATTTGTCATTGGAAACTAATTGTGAGTATTTGCTGAGAATTTTTGCATCTATTCATCAGAGATACTGGTCTGTAGTTTTCTTTTTATTATGACCTTGTCTGTTTTGGGAATGAGAGTGATGAAGACTTCCCAAAATGAATTTGGGAGAATTAATTTCTTTTGGACCTTTAGAAATAATTTGAATAGAATAGGGGTTAGCTCCTCTTTAAAAGTTTTGTACCATTCAGGAGCAAAACCATCAGGATCTAGGCTTTTCTTTGCTGGGAGATTATCACTGATTCATTTTTATCACTTGTTATTGGTTTATTTAGGCTTTTTTGTCTTCATGATTCAGTCTTTGTGGCTTATATGTGTCCAGAAATTTTTCCATCTCATCCACACTGTTTTATTTGTTGGCATGTAGTGGCTCGTAATATTCTCTGATGATTTTTTTTTTCTGTTGCATCTGTGGTAATATTGCCTGTTTCATTGTGAATTTGATTTATCTGGTTCCTTTCTCTATTCGTCTTAATTAGTCTAGCTAACAGTGTATCAATTTTTTGTCTATCTTCTCAAAGAACCAGCTTTTGGTTTCAGTTATTTTCTGTATAGTTTGTTTACTCTCTATTTCATTTATTTCTCCTAGAATCTTTCTTATTTTTTTTGTCCTGGTATTTTTTTGTTGTTGTTCTTTTTCCAGTTCCCTAAGTATGTTGTCAGGTTGTCTTTTGGCCACCTTTCCATCTTTTTATGTGCAGTAATTGGTATGAACTTCCCTCTCATGACTGTCTTCTCTGTGGCCCATAGAAATGGAAACTCTTGCACTCATTATCATTGACTTCAATGAATCTTTTGATTTCAGTCTTAATTTCTTCAGTGGTTGCAAAATCATTCAGGAGTAGGTTATTGAGTTTCCATGTTTTTGTGTATTTTTGAGGGATTTTCTGAGATTAATTTCAAAATCAATTTTTTCATGGTCAGAAATGATGCTAGATGTAATTTCTATACCTTTGAATTTGTGAAGTCTTGTCTTGTGCCTCGTTATTTGGTCAGTTTTTGAAAAGGTTCCATGTAGGGGTAGGAAAAATGTACATTTTGTGGTTGTTGGGTGAAAAGTTGTATGGATGTCTGTCAAGTCCATTTCATTTATGGTGTTGTTTAAATCCTGTATCTCTTCACTTATTTTTTTGTTTGATAATATGTCCAGAGGAGATGGGGGTATTAAGATCTCCAACAATTAGTTTTTTGAAGTCTATCTCTCCCTTTAGATACAGTTTTTCTTTCATGTATTTGGGTACTCCCAAGTAGGGCACATAGATATTTATAAGTGTTATATCTTCTTGGTAAATTAGCCCTTTTAGCACTGTATAATGTCTTTCTTTGTCTCTTGTTACAGTTTTTGTCTTAAAGCCTATTTTGTCTGGTACAGTATCATGACTCCAGCCTTTTTTGATTTCCATTTGCAAGGAATATCTTTTTCCAGCCCTTCAATTTTAGTATATAAATGTTTTATCCATGAGGTATGTTTCTTGTAGGCAGCTAATAGAGGATTTCTATTTTCTATCTATTCAGCCAGTCTGTGTCTTTTGGTTGGAGAATTTAATCCATTAATATTCAACATTATTATTGATATTTGTGGGTTTGTCCCTGCCAATTTGTTAGCCATTTTCTTGGTTGATTTTATTCTCTTATTTCTGTCTGTTTCTCTTTCATTTTCCTGATATAGTACTCCCCTTTACTTCTTAAAGAGCTGATCTAGTATTGCTGATCTAGTATTGGTGAATTCTTTCAGTTTTTGTTTGTCTGTGAATGATTTTATTCTTTTTCCAGTTGAAAGATATAGTATTCTTGGTTGAAATTGTTTTTCTCTTAGTATTTTGATTCTGTCTTCCCATTTTTAAATTTTTTGCCTGCATTGTTTTGGTTGATAAGTCTGATGATAGTATAATTGGATAATCTTTGTAAATGCCTTGTTGTTTCTCTTGCCATTTTTAGAATCTTGTCTTTGTCTATGATTTTCACCATTCTGGCTATGATGTTCTGTGGAGAGGATCTTCTTCTATCTGAGATCCTTGTATTTCTTGGGTCTGCATGTTTGAATGCATCTCTAGGTTTGAGAAGTTTTCTGCAAGTATTTCATAGAATAAATCTTTTATGCCCTTGTACTGTTTTTCGCCTTCTGGAATACCTATTATTTGGATATTTGGGCATTTGATAGTGTCTAGTATTTCTCGTATGTTGTCTTCATTTTCAAATATTATTTTTTCATTATTTTTGAAGATTTTATCTAATTCAAAGGTTTTGTCTTTCAGCTCAGAGATTGTCCTTTGCATGGTCCAGTATACTATTAATTGTTTTGGGGGAGATCTTGATTCCCTTTGTTACTGTCTTCATCTCTAGAAGTTCTGATTGATTTTTTAATGGTGTCTATCTTATTCTTCAAATCTTGGAAGAACTTCCTCGTCTCTGTCACCATGAATGTTCTGAAATCTATTGCTGACATTTCTGCAGATTCCTTGTGCTGTCTATGTTTGAAGAAGAGCTGCTCTGTTCCATTGAGGAAGAAATATTTCCTTGTTTTTCCATACTTTTTGTGCCTTTGCACTGGTTTCATCTTCTGATGGATTATAAACTTCTTCCTATTTTTCTAGTGTTGATTCTATACTGATGGGGGGAAGAAAAGCTCTACTTCTCAGACATGTTCTTGGTAGAAGGCCTTGTCTTTCAATCAGAGAACTGTATATATAGCCACCTTAGATTGTGACTTGATTCCTTTCCAAATCTCTTGGGACTAGGTGCACCCGGGGCTAAGCTGCAGAGTTTAAAATGGGCGAGGGAAAGTACACCAAGCCGTTCAGAAAGCTATGATGTTTCAAAATAGTCCTGGGTGAGCCAAAGGTAGAGATCTGAGGCAGTCTTCCTGTATCAGTTGGCCTCCCTGGCTGTTGCTGCTCTTTGATCCACAGCGCAGGCTCTGGGTGCAATGGCAGCAAAGGGAAGTACCTGGGGCAGGTTGGATGGTAGCAGGAAGCTTGATGCAGTCTCCTGCCCCATTTGCCCTGACTGGCTGCTGCTGCTCATTGATCTGCGGCACAGGCTCCAAGGGTCATGGTAGTGGAGGGAAGTTCCTTGGGTGGGTTGGAAGCAGTAGGAAGCCTGAAGCGGTCTCTGCTTCAGTTGGCCTTACTGACTGCCAGTGCTTCCTGATCTGCAGCACAGGTTCCAGGGTTAATGTTGGCAAAGAGAGGTACTTGGGGCAGGTTGGGAGGCAGTAGGAATACTGAAGCGATCTCTTGGCTAAGTTGGCCTCACTGGCTGCTACTGCTTGCCCATTTTGAAAAAGAAGTACTTATTTAATTTTGTTTATCATGATTATTATTTTTAATTTGCTGCAGAGCACACATGCACACCAGAGACAGAGAGAGAGGGAAAGTGAGAAAGCAAGCCACCAAGCCAGGACTTGAACCATAGTCAGCCATGTGGGTGCCCAGTGCTTTAACTACCACACCACTTGTGACCCTCCATGTGGTTATTGAGATATAGAAATTGTTTAATATATTCTGGTTAAGTACCTCTTATTTAATATAGGAAGGGTCTTCAAAAAGTTTATGAAAAATATATGTTATGAAAAAATTATGCATGGATTTCAATTTCTTATTGTACTCCAAAATAAATGTATACTTTAATTTTATTTTGCACAGACTTTCTGAATAAGATTCATAAGATTTGCAAATTTTTTCCCATTCTCTTACTCTGTTGATTGTTTTCTTTGATGCACAGAAATTTTTACAGTTTTCCTTCCTTTATGAGAGAGGGCATGTATGTATACATGCAAGAAGAGAGGAAAAGAAGGAAGGAGTACTCTCAACAGGTCTGGTCATACCATAGTCTCCTTCTTTGAACCCTCCAGCTCAAGGAATCTTGGGCACTGGTGCCCTGTGAGTTTCACGTACTGGGCTGGGGATTCAAACTATGATAGCCATGTGGGCTCTTATTTCTCTTGTGTAGTTTATTACTGCCACACTATGGAGATGGCGCAGAAAAATGTTAATTTGATGTAGTCACACTTACGTGTATTTTCCTTCTTATCTCTGCTTTTTGTATCCTATGCAAGAAATCATTGCTAAATTCAGTGCCCTGAAGCTTTCCTTTTTTCCCCCCTAGGAGTTTTATAGTTTTAGCTATTACATTTTGTTTTTTATTCTTTTTAAAGACGTTTTTGCCTTAGGGTGTGTGCTCACCAAGGAGAGTGAAAGAGAGAAATAGAGAGACAAACACAGTGAAAGGGAAAGTGAGAAATCACCCTCTGTGGGATAGCCACACCACAATCCCTTCTTCTCCATTCTTCTCCTGGGTTCTTGAGCTCACATACACATGCGCCTGGCATGATTTCCAAACCATTGGGTCTGGGACTCAAACCGTGGTTGGCCATGTGGGAGTCCAGCAATGTAACCACTATGCCATCTCCTGGTCCCACATTTTGGTTTTTAATACATTTTGAGTTCATTTTGGATATAGTGTAGGGTAAAGGTCAACATTCATTCTTTTACATGTGGATTTTCAGTATTCTTAATGCCATTTGTTGCAAAAATTGTCCTTTTCCCGTTGTGTAGATGTGGCAGCTGTTGAAGATCACTTGACCGTATGTGCACAGATTTATTTCTGGGCTCTGTATTTTGTTCTGTTTCTGTATATGTCTTTGTGCCAGTAACATGCTATTCTGATTACTGTTGTTTTGTGGTAGTTTTTGAAATAAAGTGTGATACCTCCAAGTTTCTACTTTTTTCTAGATTTTTTTGCCATAGGGTATATGCTCTTGCCAGAGAGAGACAGAGAGAAGGAAAGTGAGAAATTACCCCCAGGTTGATGGCCACACCTCAGTCCCTTCTCTTACATTCTCCTCTCAGTATTTTGGGCATCCACACACACACTACCTGGCATGTTTTTCAAGCCACCGGGTCCAAGACTCCAATTGTGGAGTCAGCCATGTGGGATCAAGCCCCTTAAATATTATGCCATCTGCCATCTGCTGGTCCCATCCAAGTTTATAATTCTTTTTTTTTTGGAGAGGTTTTCGCTATAGGGCGCGTGCGCTCGCCAGACAGAGAGAGACAGAGAGACAGAAAGCGGGAAATCACCCCCCAGGGGGGATGGTCACACCACAGTCCCTTCGCCTCCATTCTCCTCTCGGGATCATGGGCACGCACGCACACGCGCCTGGCATGAGTTTTAAGCCACCCGTCCGGGACGCGAACCGCGGTCGACTACGTGGGAGTCCAGCGACATAGCCATTACGCTAACTGCTGGTTCCCAATTCTTTTTTTTTTTCCTTTAGTTTTTTTTTTTTTTTTTTTTTTTTTTTTTTTTCCTTCAGGCACATGGAGTCACTGGAAAGAGATCGGAAGAAACAGAGAGAGAGAAAGTGAGAACTCACCCATCAGGGAGATGACAATGCTGTAATCTCTTCTCCTCCATTCTTTCCTTGAGATTTTGGGCATGCACACACAAGTACTTGGCATGATTTTCAGGCTGCTGGGTCCAGGTTTACCATGTGGGAGTATAGAACCTTAACCACCACACTACCTTTTGGCCCCCAAAGTTTATACTTTTTCAAGATTATTTTGGCTATTTAGGTTACTTTGATTTCCTGTATGAATTTTAGGATTTTTTTTCCGATTTCTGCAAATAACGCTGTTTGGGATTTATAAATATTGACTCTGTCGATCGTTTTGGGTAGTATGGACATTTTAACAATATTAAATCTTATAATTCATAAACACAAGATGTTTTCCTATTTATTTTTATCTTATTTCTTTTAGCATTGTTTTACAGTGTTTAGTATACAAGTCTTTCATCTCTTTGGTTAGTTTTATTTCAAAGTATTTTATTCTTTTTGATGCTATTGTAAATGGGATTTTTAAAAACTTCCTTTCTAGGTTGCTTTTTGTTAGATACTCCATATGGTATGGTGAATTTTTGTAACTTCTCTATGCACACTGAAAAACTGTTCTTGCTTATTTTCTATTTATAGGTTTTAGAATTTGACATATATCTATAGTGGTTTTTTTTTTTTTTTGAGAGGTTTTTTTTCACTATAGGGCGCGTGCGCTCGCCAGACAGAGAGAGACAGAGAGACAGAAAGTGAGAAATCACCCCCCAGGGGAGATGGCCACACCGCAATCCCTTCTCCTCCATTCTCCTCTTGTGACCTTGGCACGCACGCACACGTGCCCGGCGTGAGTTTTAAGCCACCAGTTCCAGGACGCGAATCGCTGTCGACTACGTGGAAGTCCAGCGACATAGCCATTACGCTAACTGCTGGTCCCTGTATCTATAGCTTTTTAAAAAGAGTTTATTTCTCGGACCAGCAGTTTGCATAATGGCTGTGTTGCTGGACTCCCATGTAGTTGACAGCAATTTGAGTCCTGAACCCAGTGGCTTAAACTCAGGCCGGGTGCGTGTGTGTGTGTGTGTGTGTGCCTAAAATCCAGAGAGGAGAATGGAGGACATGGGATTGAGGTGTGGCCATCCCCCCGGGGGGTGATTTCTCACTTTCTGTCTGTCTTTCTGGCTAGTGCACGCTCTCTATAGCAAACACCTCTCAAAAAAAAAAAAAAAAAAAAAAAAAAAAAAAAAAAAAAAAAAGAGTTTCTTTCTTCCATGAGCAAGAGAGACAGAGAGAGAGAGCTACCCACAACAAATCTTAATGTTGAGATCCACCCCCAGCCTCAGCTAGCTCTGGGTCATGAGCATACTCAGGGAGGTCTCCTAATACCATTTTGGAACCTTTCCTTGCAGATTAGCCTCATAATACAGTGTGATTTACTGCTTTATCACCATGTGGTCTTTCTGTAGCTTACTGAGCATGCTCTTTAAGTCTTGATTATCTTTACTGACTGTTTTCATCATCTATCTTAGACGTAGGAAGGTAAATAAAATATCCTATTTTAAGTGTGTTCCTGCATAGTTCTCTCCACTTATCTTAGTTTATGAAAGTTGTTGCTGTATTATCAAATCTATATTAATGAGTATTATTTCTTTATTAAAAATTAAGATCCATAGTTGAGATTTATTTCATCATTGTATTCCTTATATTTTTCTCTCTTTAGACCTAAATACAGTTATAAGAGAAAGCAAGGAAGGATTCATGTCTAACCACTGTATAATCTTCTGTCAATCTCTTCTCTCCCTGTAGCTGTCATTCTTTTTAAATGAGAGATTTTCCTCATTAATTATTCTAGTTTCTAATAGATTCAATCAAGATTTGGCCCAGAGACCCCTTTAATTATTGAACTGTGATTCCATCTAGGCCTCATAGGTTTCTCATCACAACACTTTTTGGAAGCAAACATGCTTTGGAAGAGATCTTTTAAACACGACCTGCACAAATGACAGGTGCTTCTGTTCTCTGCAGAGACCAGAGCAAGCAGCCATTTATGTCTTCCTTTGCTGCAGGCCAAGTTTGTGTGCCCCTGACAGATTGCGTGATTGTTTATCATTTACCATGCTGAACTCTAGTATTCTCTTCTAGATGACTTTGCAGGAGGATCCTGCTGGAAACAATCTAGCTGTTCTGGTCAATAATAGCAAAAGTCCATCAAAGAATGGGAGGAGGATGAGCATGAGGGCTAAGGCCGTAGGCTGTGAGATAACTGGTAGTACAGGGCACGCCAGCACGTGAAGGGTGCATGATTCTGGCTGCCCTTTCAAGCCTGTGGAGAAGGAGCTGCCTGGTTGAAGATCCTCTCTCGAGCAGGTGATTCTTAACTATTAAATGAAACTAATTATAGGGTAATACTTTCCTCACAAATATAAATATAGAACAAAGTATTCATCTCTCTGAACGGTTACTTCCTGATTGCAGAATGGGTAAAATTTTAGATGATCCATCTCTTCTTATTAATCCCACAGGGGTTCATAGTGGAAAATAAATGAGACTTATTTATGCTTGCAAATCAAATTGCCGTAAAAGGTTATTTCAATAGACAGAGGCAAAATCATAATAAAATAATTTAGTAAAAATGGGAGCTAAGAGTATGCTTAATGGAACATGATTAGATTTAATTTTCTTACTATTTCCATCATTAAAGCTCCATTATCTTTTCTGAGACCTCATTTAGGCTTCCTGCCACACCATAGCTCTAAGGCATTTCTAGGGAGCATACAGAAGCCTGTGAGTTCCATTAAAAAACAAAAATAGCTAATAATGTTCTTTTCTTTCATTTTTGCTATTTGATATCACTATCTCACATCCAGAGTTTCTTATATTCACTTTCTCACCCCATCTGCTGAAAGCCATAAATATCATTATCTAAGAAGCTTTCACACAAAAGAAGTTTGATTCCAGAGTTGAAAACAAAGCTAGAGCTTACTGATGACTGTCTCTGAGGTCCAGAAGCTCTGAGAATTCTTTTTTGTAAGTTTCTTACTTATTTATTTCTTCCCTGAGTGAGAGAGCTGCAGAGAGAGAGGAGGATAGCAGCTCCAACAGTCTGCAGGCTGCAGACTACGTCCGGCCTCAGCCAGCCCCATGTCATGCACACTGGGAGCGGCCTCTGGACATGACCTGGGCCCTGCCCAAGGGGGTCGGCACCCAAGAGCATTGTGTTTCACTGCCAAGTCACTAACTCGCCACTTGTTCTTAGGGACTCATCCAGCTGGGCCAGCTCCGTAGTGCAGTGGTTAGGTGCAGTGCATCAGGAGCTGGATCCCATGTGGCCGGTTGTGGTTGGAGTCAGCCTTGGTAGCTTAAATAATATTCCAGGCATGTGTGCACGCATGAGAGAGTCCTCACATGAGGGAGACGTGGAAAAAAGGATTGTGACATGGCTACACCCAGATGGGAGGTGCTTTCTCCCTCCCCACCCCCTCTCCTTGGTGAATTCAGGGGCAGGTCTCAGCACTACATAAGATCTAGGGTGGATGTGGCAGATGCTGCTCCTCACACAGATGGTTGTGCGATGATAATGGTACAAGGATGTTGAATCACTTGTATATCATTTTTACGCTTTTCAAAATAGTCTGCTCTGTATTCTTTGTAATGCAGAAGTATATTAGCAGGGCAGGTTAGTCAAAATGTGAATAATCAAACTGTGCACATATTACTCTGTAAGGGGTTTTGTGTATGTTGGTGTGCATGTATTTTATAATATTATACAATTTTACATTAAAACCTCTTGTTATTTTCATGTGGGACCTTAGCTACAGTCTAGTCATTCTATCCAAGTAGATTCTCTGTGTTTTATTTTGTAAAAAGCTATGATTGAGGGGACCAGCAGTTAGTGTAATGGCTATGTCGCTGGACCCCCATGTAGTCAACCGCGCGGTTCGTGTCCCAGACCCGGTGGCTTAAAACTCACACCGGGTGCGTGTACGTGCGTGCCCAAGATCCCAAGAGGAGAATGAAGGAGAAGGGATTGAAGGGATTGCGGCGTGGCCATCCCCTCTGGGGGGATGATTTCTCGCTTTCTGTCTCTATGTCTCTCTCTGTCTGTCTGGCAAGCGCATGCGCCCTATAGCAAAAACCTCTCCAATAAAAAAAGCTATGATTGAGGGGCCGGCAGGTGGCATGACGTTTAAGGTGTACTCCCACATGGCTGACTGTGGTTTGTGTTCCAGACCTGGTGGCTGGCTTTCTCACTTTCCCTTTCTCCCTCTGTCTCTCTTTTTAGTCAAATTTAAAAAATTATAACAACAAATAAAATAAAAATAATATAATTCTTTTTTTAAAAAAGCTGTGATTTGAGAAGACTGTAATTCATAAACATGGATTTTGTTTTTCCGCTCCACACTCTCCTTGGCCAGTATTTGTGTGTGAAGTTGACCTGGTGGTAACTCAGATTCAGCTAGATAGTATTCTTTTGGAAGCTGAAGAAAGGCAGGCTTCTGGGGATTATTTTTTTTTCTTGCAGTATATCATAAGTGCATATTGTTCCTAGGTTGCTTAGTGTACATACTGGGAAAAAGTGAATGGGAGATGCCAATCTTACGATAAAATTGTATTTGAGTAACTTTCACAAATTAATGAGACTGTGCAGGACTGTTTTGTTCGAATATAGCTACGATTATAGCAATTTGTTATCATTTGACATTATTTAACCTCACATTCAAGTGTTCTTTTAGTGTGTTCTTTCCTCGGAGTAATTTGGGAAGACATCATGGGGGGGTTAACATCAAAGGCTATTAGAGCAGAAAAGGATCTTGGAGGTTAGCTTGAGCCCCCAGCAGAGATCACTTCTCACGGGGCTCCATTTCTGCATCCATAAACCGCAGAAAGCCTCTCTGCCATCGGTGTGGTTTTAGAGAACATGTTTCCAGCTATCGACGGTTTTACTACTTTCCCTGCCCTTAGTGGACTGGGTGATGACTTGGGCACTGCGGCTCAGTCATTGCTGTCGGCATCTTCCCTTCTAGAAAGGTCTCCAGCCCTGGAGCAACAGTGCAGAGTGAAATGAATGGTTCGGCGCTGAAACTATTGGGTTGTCAGAAAAGTCGTGATGTATTTTTCTCTGTTTTCTCTGCAAAAGATGCATTATGACTTTCCTGACAACCCAATATATTAAGTTTTATATATCAGTTGTTTCTTATGCCTCCAAAGCAGTTTTTGTCTTGGTTTTGACTTGTTTAACTTGTTACTTATGTCCTGCTCTCTGTGCAGGTCTGTCTGACTTGATGGCCTAATAAGACTGACTAATAAAAACCACCCTAGATCTTGGCCCAGCCACAGTGGTGCAGGTGGTAGAGTGCCACTGTGCAATAGTGAGAAGGCCCTGGGTTCTGCTCCTGGGCTGACCTGAATGCAGCAGGCTGGTACCTGTAGGTGTGCCTATGATCTTGGCTGGCTGGGAAGTGGGTGGTGGGGGGTTGCAGTGTGTGAGACCCTTTCGGAGGTTCCTGTCTGTCTGCTTCTCATTTCAGGAAAGAAAGAAAGACTTAAAAAAAAAAAAAAAAAGAAAAAAGCCAGTCTTCTATGAACGTTCATTTGTATTTTCCTGAAGCTTAAGGCATCTCCTAAAGACCAATACCCCTTCCCTGTTCACCTTAACAAACACAAGCTCGTGACAGACATCAGCAGCAGCCCTTGTCCGGTGTCATGCACACACAGGATGCTGTGCCAGTCGTCAGCTCGAAGGACCACACGTGTAATCATCGGTAGATCCTGAAATGGCTGTGATGCCATTACGCTCTGTACTCCCAAGGTGTGGCAGGTGAGAACGTGGTAGCAAAAACAGAACCCCAACACATGTGCTCCACAAACCTAGAAACTACCTGGAACATCTGGAGTTAAAGATAATCACAATTCTGTGCTTAAACCCTGTATAGGCAGTGGCGGTGGTTTAACCAGGAAAAAACACTATACAGTACTGAAGTGCAGGGACAAGAAAGCTGCTCTCTGTGCAGGTCTGTCTGACTTGATGGCCAGCAGTCAGAGGGCCCAAGCCAGTCCACTCACTGTTAGCAAGAAATGCCAGTTCCGGGTTGAGGTCAACAGCTGCCTTGTGATAGGGGCATCTTGTGACTTGGCACCTCGGCTTCACCGGGCTCAGTTTTTCTTACTGGTGTAAAGCCATCTGCTCCTCCTTCCTTCCCATTCTCTCTCCCTAGCCATTCGCATTTCCATCTTTTCTCTGTGCCTTCGTTCTTAGTACTCATTTTAACTTTTGATTTTCTCTTTGGACCTACTTGAGGGAAATGTAATTGAGCCATCTTGAGATCTAAGCTATTAAAGCCAAAGTTCATTTATTGAGGTATAAAAATATGAGCTCGCTAAAGCCTTTCTTGTCTCCTTTATTCTACTCCTTCATTCCTAAGTGCAAGGGACTTTTCATGGGCTGTTGGGACTGGTACGTTGAATGAAGGAACAGTGGATGCAGCCAGAATTGGATTTCAGCTGATGTCTGAAAGCCCTTAGGAGACTCCCACGCTGGATTGTCCTAGGACATTCATCTCAGCTCGCAAATGCTCCCTTCTGGGCTTCGGGGGCCTGAACCCGTGTCCTTCTCCTTGTGCCGTTGTAGCCAGGCCAACAATAAGTGGAAATTTTTTGTCGATAGTACAGGGGATTATGAGAGGCCTTCTTTCCTTGGCCCTAGGTTAATTCATCTTATCATACATAATTCATTAAACTGTCATTTAATTTCTGTTGTTTGCTGAATCCGTGATTAATCCATGTTGCAATAAAAGTATTTTCAGTAAAAAAAATGAAAGGGCTGGACAGTATATAGTCACTTTCTGTCTTGGTCAAGGAGATCAGTCTCCTGACTTCTGGAATCTTCTTATATTCTTGTGGGCACAGCACATTCCCTGCTTATATAAGGGTCTGTGGGTTAATTAATCCCTTCTCCTAAACCTTTTCTCAATTCAAGACTCCTTGACTTTTCCCACAGTTGTCTAGGATGAAACTTTGGATGTGCTTATTGACTCACATTAACACTGCTCAGCTCATGCATAAATCTGGGGTATCTTCTAATTCAAGTTAATAATAATAATAATAATGAAAAAGATTATCTTGGAGGTGAAAAATTCCTGGCATTATCTTATCCCATTACAACCAATTTATTCACCAAGGTGGTATAGTTACCATCATTGTATGGCCAAAAATGGGCCTATTGAATGTTCCAAGGAGCAATTACACAAATACAACTGCTATTATCTAAGTAGAGTCTCAGCAATGCAAAGCCGGTTGCCCTTCCTTAGGGAGACTGAGAGCAGAATTTTGATCATGTATAAAATACCAAGTGTGGCAAATTCCGGGGTGAGCGACAGAGAGCCAAGCCGCCCTACGCTGCTGATTTTTAAACACACCATATATGTGCTTGCAGTTCCCCTGACATCTGATTTGTTACTTGCTCAGAATAATTTACTGGAAAAAGGTGCTCCTTGTTTAAAATTTCAAGTCTGACTGTAAGATGGCTCTTACCTTTTTAGAGAGAGCTCCCTGCCATAAAAACTGGTTGGAGAATCCCACCAGGTCCAAGATGTCTTGTCTTGTCTTGTCTCTTGTCTTGTCTTGTCTTGTCTTGTCTCTTCTCTTCTCTTCTCTTCTCTTCTCTTTCTTCTCTTTTTCTCTTCTCTTCTCCTTTCTTTTCTTTTTTGGAGAGGTTTATTTTTTGCTACAGGGCGCGTGCGTTCACCAGAGAGAGAGACAGAGAGACAGAAAGCGAGAAATCACCTCCCAGGGGGATGGCCACACCGCAGTTCCTTCTCCTCCATTCTCCTCTTGGGATCTTGGGCATGCACACACATGCTCCCGGTGTGAGTTTAAGCCACCAGGTCCGGGACTCGAACTGTGGTTGACTACATGGGAGTCCAGCAACATAGCCATTACGCTAACTGCTGGTCCTGTCCAGGATGTATTTCTTTTTGAGATGTGCAGGTCAGCAGGCATTACACTGAGGTATTCCAGTTTGCTCAGGAATAGCATACTCATCACTTACTATTCAGGGGTAAGAGCTGACTTACCAGAGAAGATACTGAGGGCAACTGAATTGACAGCTCCAGAGAATAGCGTAAAAAATACAGTGTTATTTCAGTGTGTGGGAAAGAAATGATCAATTTGAAACTCACATCTCTGACTTGCATGCCCCATTGTGATGTTTAGGTTAGGAATTGTGAGGGTTAAAGTGAGGTAATAAGAAAGGAAGATGCACTTTGAGTTTGGCTGTACTCCTTGTATTCCTGTTTTGGAACTTCAGTTTCTCTCCCTTTAAAATCAAAGGATTGAATTAGAAAAGGTCTGTAAGATTTTTCCAGGGTCTACTACTAGTTTTCGATCCTTGCTTTGCTCCAGGCTTTTCTGCTGGTTTGAGGCAGGTCAAGGCGTAGAGCTGTCCTAGCCCAGTTTTCTTTCTGATCTACTGCACTATTCCTTTATGTCCTCCAAAAACCTAATAAATATACTGCTAGCCAGTTTCACTGAGGTCCTTCTCCTGCAGAATTCACCAGTACTTCCCTGAGGGAGAGGCTGTGAGTACTAATACCTGGTAAACTCCCATAGTGAAAACTTTGTGAACTCCCTCAGTGAAAGACAACTGTAATGAAAACTACCTTGAAATAATTATGTGGATTATCTTCCTATGAATTTTTACCATATGTAGTATATTCTTTCTTTTTTTTTTTAAGTTTGTTTATTTCTTGTGTGTGTATGTGTATGAGAGAGAGAGAGAGAGAGAGAGAGAGGGCACTCCTAGCGGGGTCTTGATGCTGTGACCCACCCCCAGCTTCAGCCAGCACCAGCATCGCCAAGGAGATCTTTGGACATGAACTGGACCCTTTGCAGGGGAGCCAGCCTGTCAGTGTTGTATTCTACTAGTGGGCCACTGTCTGGCCCCGTATTTTCTTTCCTTAGGTTGGGACACTTACCCTTGTGAGCACTTACCTTTTACAGAGTCCCATTAAAATTGTGTCAGTGTGTTTCAGAATTTGAGGAGTGTGTTTTCCATACTGATGCAAGTACTTCACGAGTACTTGACAAGTATTTAGCATGTGAGAGATTCTGTGTATTTTATTTAAAATTAAAATATATGGGGGCTGGCAGGTGGTGTGGTGGTTAAGGGTACCGGACTCCCACATGGACTCCCACATGGGGTTCGAGTCCCGGACCTGGCGACTTGCTTTCTCACTTGCCCTCTCTCTCTCTCACTCTGTCCCTCTGGTCAAATGGTCAAATTAAAATAAATAAATAAATAAGTTAAATAAAATTCTTTAAAAAATTAAAATATATGAATTTATCATTTATTGTGTATGTTATATATACTGACTAAAACTCTTAGAAAGACCATTGTTATCCTTTCATTGTTCTATTTGCTATACCATAGTATAGCCGATCTTAATTGCTCAATAAATATTTATCAGTTGCTTAATAGAAGGCAGTTTCTAGTGACTCACTTTCATGAAGGGGGCTTTCACAAGCTGTCTGTCCTTTCCCAAACTGTACTCATTTAATCAAATTTGGGCAGGATTGTTCTTCCATTGATTTGTCAGAGGCCACTTCATATACCAGGCAGTGCACGTAGGCACTGGGAACAGCTGAAAGTCCCAGTCCTGCCCTCCAGTGGGCTGCATCGAGAGGATGGGATGAGCCCGCAGTTTTTGTACATGCGGGAGTGCCGTGATGAAAGCAGGCCCAGGGAGATGATGGGATACTGTCCTGTATGAGAAAGGAGAGCCCTCCCAATGACTCTCAGCTTTAGGAAGCAACACTTGGCCTGAAGGTTTAACAGCAATATTAGTTTGTCAAGACTTTATTATTGTTATTTTATTTTTTATGATTTTACTCTTGGACAGTGGCAGGGATGTGAGGAGCAGGCTGAAGGAGCTGTGTACACATCTTTTCTCATTTGTCCTCCCGACTTTGCGCTGGCCTTCAGCTTGGATAGCATGTTGTGGGCAGACTGGCCTATCTTTCAGCACCCCAGGCAGACACATGCAAGGGGCACAGTCCTTCCCCAGGGACGCTGGTCTTGGCAGCTTCCCTCTGACTTTGTTGCCAAGGTCCTCCTTCCTGAGCAGCTGTGGCTCTGGCCCATGCGCCTGCCTTGAGGCATAGGCCACTTCTAGAGCCAAGAGGATGGAAGCTTCCTGCTCGAAGCCCAGATAACATGAAAGGGTAAGGCTAGGAAAGCTAAGAGACATGATTAACGTGCCCGAAGGGCACCCACCGCACACTGCCATTGGTGCTGGGCAAGGACTGGAATTCTAAAGGCAAGCTTAGCATCCTGATGGGCAAAAGGTACCCGTTGATCCAAACTCTTCCTTCCGTGCCAGCTGGATTGGATGGCTAATCAGATTCGTTGCTGCTAGTAGGGCCTCTGCAATATATGTCAGTCTCATTTAAAAATAATTTCAAATATTCTTCTTTTGTATCTTTAAGTAGAAATGTAGAGTGAGGCGTTGAAATGGTGATGCTTGTTTTATTTTGGAGATTTTTGCTATAGGGCACATGTGCTTTCTGGAGAGACAGAGAGACAAAAAGTGAGAAATCACTTCCCGGGGGGATAGCCATGCCACAGTCCCTTCTCATCCTTCTCCTCTTGGGATTTTGGGCATGCACGCACACACACACGCGTGCGCGCGCACACACACACACACACACACACACACACACACACCTGTGCCTGGCATGAGGTTTAAGTCGCTGGGTATGAAACTCAAACCCCTGTCAACTACATGGGAGTCCAGTGCCATATCCGTTTTGCCATCTGTTGGTCCCAAATGATAACGATTTCTATAAGAGAAGTGATGTAATTCTAAACCTCCAGACTCAGGATGACAGCACCAGACATTTTGGCTACAGATCAGAAGAAATCATGCTTCAAGATTCTTAGTCTCCTCTGCTCCTTCAGAGCCTATTCAGCTCCTAGAAACCCTACCGGTGGCAGTTACCCCAACCCCTATACCGTCATACCTCAGACATTCCCATTTTTTACTCTAACTTCTGTCCTTTCTTCCCAGGATGTCCCATGCATATATTATGAGGTAAATGACTGATTTAATTTTAAATGAACTTGTGCCTTCAGCTTGTTCCAATTCCTTTTCCTCACTGGTGAGTCAGTATTTAGCTTAACACATCGTAAGAATATATATTTTTTTTTTTGAGAGGTTTTTCGCTATAGGGCGCGGCGCTTGCCAGACAGACAGAGAGAGACATAGAGACAGAAAGCGAGAAATCACCCCCCAGGGGGGATGGTCACGCCGCAATCCCTTCTCCTCCATTCTCCTCTCGGGATCTTGGGCACGCACGCACACGCGCCCGGCGTGAGTTGTAAGCCACCGGGTCCGAGACGCGAACCGCGGTCGACTACGTGGGAGTCCAGCGACATAGCCATTACGCTAACTGCTGGTTCCCGTAAGAATATTTTTGAAATCATAATGTAGTGCTTCTCCAGGACTGAAAGCATTTTTTAAATTTTTAAAGCTTTATTTACATTTAATTATTGTATGTCTTTATAGTGCACATTATGATTTTTTTGAGCTTCATTTCATTTTATTTTATTTTGTTTGTTCTTTTTTTAATTTTTAAAAATTTGTTAAAATTTGGGGAACCAGCAGTTAGCGTAATGGCTATGTCGCTGGACTCCCATGTAGTTGACTGCGGTTCGCGTCCCAGACCCGGTGGCTTAAAACTCACGCCGGGCGTGTGTGCGTGTGTGCCCAAGATCCCGAGAGGAGAATGGAGGAGAAGGGATTGCGGCATGGCCATCCCCC
Source organism: Tupaia tana (assembly GCA_026018925.1). Classification (NCBI taxonomy): domain Eukaryota; kingdom Metazoa; phylum Chordata; class Mammalia; order Scandentia; family Tupaiidae; genus Tupaia; species Tupaia tana. Next base: position 24,196,439 of record JAKSZU010000027.1, on the reverse strand, counting down.
CCCGGGGGTGAGTTCTCGCTTTCTGTCTCTCTGTCTCTATGTCTCTGTCTGTCTGGCGAGCGCACGCACCCTATGGCAAAAACCTCTCCAAAAAATTTGTTAAAATTTTTTTATGGGACCAGCAGTTAGCGTAATGGCTATGTCGCTGGACTCCCACGTAGTCGACCGCGGTTCGAGTCCCGGACCCGGCGGCTTAAACTCACGCCGGGCGCGTGTGCGTGCGTGCCCAAGATCCCGAGAGGAGAATGGAGGAGAAGGGATTGCAGCGTGGCCATCCCCCCTGGGGGGTGATTTCCTGCTTTCTATCTCTCTGTCTCTCTCTGTCTGGCGAGCGCACGCGCCCTATAGCAAAAACCTCTCCAAAAAAAAAAAAAAATTTTTTTTATACATTCAATCACATTATTTAGCTTACAAAGTGAACATTTCAATATGTGACCATTTCTCGCCAAGCAGCACATATACTAAAATTGGAACGATACAGAGAAGATTAGCATGGCCCCTGTGCACAATATGATTCCTCAAAGTATGCATGTATTGGGTTTTTGGGAAGTCATGACATATTTATGCATAGAAAAACAGAAAAAAATACATCATGACTTTTCCAATAACCCAATAGTACATGACAATCAAATCCTGGATATTACCATGCATGTAATTTTCAACAGAGAATTTTACATTCTTTGTCTGTTAAGTATTTCCTTTGCCCCTTCCACCCATCCTCTACCATCCAGTCCCATCCCTTACTGGTATCTACACTTATCCTTTCTACTATCATATCCATGGATCTTTCTTTCTTTCTCTCTCTCACTCTCTTTTTTTTAGGTTTTTGCTATATGGCATGTACACTCACCAGAAAGGAGAAAGCCAGAGAGATACAGAGAGAGGGAAAGTAAGAAATCACTCCCCATTGAGGATGACCATACCACAATCCCTTCTCCTCCATTCTTTATTTGGGATTTGGGGCACACACACACACATGCCTAACATGAGTTTCAAGTCACCAGGTCTGGGACTTGAACCACAGTCGGCATGTAGGAATCCAGCTTCCTTAACTACCATACCTCCTCCTGGCCCGTATCCTTGGATCTTTCAATCTCTGCCATAGAGGGCAGGCATTTAGTCAACATCGAGTGCTGATATACAGTGTGTGTCTTTCAAAATCTGGCTCACTTTGCTTAGGATTAAATCATCTATTATTCATCCACTTTGAATCAAATGACAGGGTCTCATTGTTCCCTAAGGCTGAGTAGTATTTCATAGTATTTATTGATTTATTTTATTTTTATTTTACATTCAATCACTGTATATCATTGCAACATAGAAAATGAATTTTCCAAGCATGAATACACTGTATATTAGTCAAGTCAAAGATATTATCATGCCCTTTATTATCAACAGATTATTTTCCATTTTTGAGTCTCTTAAATGTTTTGCTTGTTATTCCCCTTGATTTTTTTTCCCTCTCACCTTCCCTCCTTTCCACCCTCCTCCCACACTCTCTCTAGTATCTACAGTTACTTTTCATGCTTTTATACCTTCCAATCTTTCTGTTTCTGTCATGGAGTATAGACATTCAGTATATATTATGTGGGGACATACATTACCTCTCTTTCACAGTCTGGCTTTCTTCACTTAGCAATAAATCCTCCATACTTGTCCACTTTCTAGCATATGGCAGGGTCTTGTTGTTTTTTAAACGGGTGAGTAGTATTTCATAGTATGTATGAGCCACACTTTTTCAATTCATTCATCTGCTTGTGGGTATTTGGGTTGATTCCATGTCTTCACAATTGTGAATAATGCTGTAATGCTGCGATAAACATGTATGCACAAGCGTTTTTCTGACTGAGTGTAGAATTGCTGGATTATGTGGTAGTTTTATTTGGAGATCTTTGAGGAACCTCCATATTGTTCTCCATTGTGACTGTACTAATTTACATTCCAACCAACAGTGTAGGACAGTTTCCTTTTCATCACAGCCTCACTCACACTTACCATTATTTTTTTAATCTTAGCCATTCTACCTGGGGTTAGGTGATATCTCATTGTGGTTTTGATTTGCATCTCCCTTATGATATGGGATGTTGAGCATGTTTTCATTTTTTTTTTTTTTTGACTGTTTGTATGTCTTTCTTGGAGAGTTGTCTGTTCAGCTCATTTGCCCATCTTTTAATTGGGTTGATTATTTTTCTTTGGGTTAGCTGCTTGAATTCCTTATGTATTCTGCTTATTTTTTTTTCAATTTATTTATTTGCATTCATTCACTGCACATCATTACAGCATACAAAATGAGATTTTCCATCCAAAGTACACTATATATTGTCTCAATCAAGCACCTCAACAAACATGTTACTGTCAGCAAATGATCTTCCATTTCTTGTCTTCTGTATGTTTTGCTTTTTTTTCCCCCATCCTTGATTCTCTATCTCTTACCCTCTGCCATCTCCCACTCTCCTCCCACACTGTCTCTGGTATCTATGTTTGCTTTCTATACTGTTTTCTCCTCACGTTTTATTGTATCGCCAAAGACCCTAATCAATCCAAATACCCTCATAGCAAACACAGGTGATACACACATTTCCATGAACACAAGTCTTACTTTACGCATCCTATGAAGTAGCACCTAGCTGTGGCTACATATCCTACTGCAGTCATTGAATAGATATATATTTTTTTTCCTGAAACTTTTTTTTGGTAACTCAGTTTACATTCCTTCCCTAAGCTTCATCACAGCATACTAAATGCAATCTCCCATCCAGTACACACTGCATAGTGATACAATCATGCACATTACAAAAAATTTTCCATTACTAGTTCCTAGAATTGCTTCCACCCCTCTTTCTGACCCTCTGTTCCTTCCCACCCTCCTCTCACACCACCTGCGGTGTCTACAATTGTCCTTCATTCCCTTCCCACCCACGTTGCATTGATCACACAATTTCCTACATAATCTAACTACTTTCAATGGTGAGTTCACTCATTACTACTAAGAAAACCAGTTTTAACTTAACTCAAAGAAATGCCAAGGAACTTTGCTTAAAGCCAGGAAACAAGTCAGGATTCTGTTCAAATGGAAGGTGCATGAACCTATCAGTCTCATGTACTTTTATCTTCTGTTCTGGTTCAATTTTTCTGATTAAATTCTGGGATATAATATTCAACTCCAGACTTGTCCCTCTGATTAAGTTGGCCACTTTCATAGTTTTTTGACTCTTATTTCCGTGTGTCTGTGTTTAATTTTCTTGATACAGCACACCCTTGAGAACTTCTTGGAGATCTGGTCTGGTGCTGGTAAATTCTTTCAGGTTTTGTTTATCTGAGAATATTCTTGTCTTTTCTTCCCACCTGAAAGATAATCTTGCCGGGTACAATATTCTTGGCTGAAATTGCTTCTCTCATAACACTTTGAATATATTTTCCCATTCTCTCCTCGCTCGCATTGTTTCTGATGAGAGATCTGCTGTTAGCCTGATGGGATGTCCTTTGTAGGTAACTTGATGTTTCTCTCTTGCCAATCTTAGTATCTTGTCTTTGTCTGCGGTTTTGGTCAACCTGGCTATAATGTGTCTTGGAGAAGATCTTTTTGGGTTGATTCTATTTGGGGTCCTTTGTATTTCCTGGGACTGGGTCTTCGAATGCCTCTCTAGGTTTGGAAAGTTTTCTTGCAGGATTTCATGGAATAGATTATCAATGCCCTTATGGGTCTCTTCACCTTCTGGAATGCCAATTATCCGGATATTTGAACGTTTGATGGTATCCAGTACTTCTCGCATATTATTCTCAAATTTTTGAGCCATTTTCTGAGTCTTCGTGGTGGATTTTTCTAAGCCAGCCATTTTCTCTTCTACATCTGAGATTCTATTTTCTGAATGATCTAGTCTGCTTTGAATACTTTCTAGGGAGATTTTGACTTCTTGTATTATAGACTTCATCTCCAGCAGTTCCTTTTGAGTCTTTTGTAAAGTGTGTAATTCCTCTTTTAGATCTTGCAAGAATTTCCTCATCTCCTGGAACTCGGCAACTTCTTTCTCCTTTCTCTTTAGCAGTTCATTATCTCTCTTTTCTTCCATCTCTGTTACCTTCGACATTACGAATGCTCTAAATTCCTTATCAGACATTTCCATGATTTTCACCGAACTGCTTATGGATGAAGGAGAGTTACTCTTTTCCATTGGAGGAGAGGTATTTTCTCGTTTTCCCATATTTCTTGTGATCCGACGGTGATTTCTTGTCATCTGATGGATGGCGTGTTTCTTTCAAATTCTTGAAGTTAAGCCTCAATGTTGAGGAGCAAGCAGACAGAGGTGTTCCAGAATCTGTTTGCCGTTCACACTAGCTTTGCTTGCTGGAGGCTGAATTATGAGTAGAAAATCTTCATTTCTCCTGTTCCCTGAAATATCTAGTTCCCAGTAGCCATGAGGAATCTTGAGAGCTGTATTCTGCTTATTGAGGCATACTTTGCAAATATATTCTCCCATTCTGAGAGTTATTGATTCACTCTAATTTTTGTTTCTTTTCCTGTGCAGAACTTTTTAAACTGGTATAATCTCACTTGTCTATTTCTGGGATTATTACCTGTGCTTTGGGGGTCTTATTTAAGAAGTTTTTGCCTACTCTGATGTCTCCAAGAGTTTTCTGTCTTTTCCACCAGTAGTTTGATAGTTCAAAGTCTTAGGTTTAGATCTTTGATCCATTTTGAGTTGTTTTTTGTTAGAGGTGAGAGATGGGGTCCAGTTTCATCTTTCTGTAGGTGAATATCTAGTTTTTCCAGCATCGTTTGCTGAAGATTTTCTTTTCCCCACATGCGCCCTTTGTCAAAAATCAGTGGGCTATGTGTTTTTAGGTTTATTTCTGGGATCTCTGTTCTGTTCTGTTGGTCTACCTGCCTATTTTTGTGCCCGTACTAAGATGTTTTGATTATCACAGCTTGGTAATATGGGGTCAGGGAGTGAGATGCCTCCTACTCCACTCTTGTGCAGTATTTCCTTGGCAATGTGTGGTCTTTTATGATTCTAGACAAAATCTATGATTGTTTTTATTAAATCTGTGAAGAATGTCTCTGGCAATTTGTGATTGCTTTAAATTTGTAGACTAATTTGGGTAGAATCGCCTTTTTGATTATATTGATTCTTCCAATCCGGGAACATGGGATGTCCTTCAATGTTTTTGTATCATTTACAATTTATTTTTTTATTCTACATTTTTTCATGGTTTTCCTTGCAGAAGTCTGACTTCTTTGGTTAAGCTTATTCCTAGGGATCTTATTTCTTTTTTGGCCATTGTAAATGGATTTGCTTTCTTTGGTTCTACCTCAGTCAATTCACTGTTGTTATATAGAAATGCTGTAGATTTTTATGTGCTTCTTTTATATCCTGCCACTTTACTATATTCATTTGTCACTTCCAGGAGTTTTTTTTTTTCAAACAGACTCTTTTTGGATTTTCTATGTATTAAGTTGTCAAGAATGCCATGACACATTTTTGCATAGAAAAACAGAAAAATACATCTTAACTTCCCTGACAACCTACTCTATAATCATGTCATCTGCATATAGAAAATTCACTTTTTCTTTCTCTATTTGAATGCCTTTTATTTTATTCTCTTGTCTGGCTGCACTGGATAGAACTTCCAGTACTACATAGAAAAGAAGGAGGAAAAATGGGCCTCCCTGACTTCTTCTAGATTTTAGTGAAAATATTTTCAGCTTTTCCCCTTCAGTATGATGTTAGCTACATGCTTTTCATATATGGCTTTTATTGTGTTGAGAAGTGTCCCTTCTGTACTGACTTAGCTGAGAATCTTATCATGAAGGGATGTTGTATTTTATCAAATGCTTTTGCTACATTGATTGTTAAGATCATACATTGATTGTATCTTTCCTTCTGTTAATATGATGTATTACATTTATGGTTTTGTGTATGTTGAACCACCTTTGTGTCCCTGGAATAAAGTCAACCTGGCCATGGTATATAATCTTTTTAATGTGTTGTTGAATATGATTAGTCAGTATCTTATTGAGAATTTTCACATCTATATTCATGAGGATATTGGGCTACAGTTTTCTTTTTTTTGTGATGTCATTGTCTGTTTTTGAAATGAGGATGATGGAGGCTTTGGAAGGGTTGTTTCGTTTGGATCTTTAGAAATAGTTCGAAAAGAAGGGAGTTAGCTCTTCTTTAAAGGTTTTGTAGAATTCAGAAATGAAGCCATTAGGGCCTGGGCTTCTTTTTGAGGGGAGAGTATTTATTACTAATTCAATCTCACTGCTTGTTATTGGTCTATTTAGGCTTTCTATGTCTTCCCCATTCTATTTTGGTAGATTATATGTGTCTAGAAATTTATCCATCTCATCCAGGTTGTCTTGTTTGTTGGTGTATAGTTGCTGGTAGTATTCTCTGATAATCTTTTGTATTTCTGTTATGTCTGTTGTAATATTGCTTGCTTCGTTGCTGATTTGATGTATCTGGTTCCTTTCTCTGTTCTTAATTGGTCTAGCTAATGGTGTGTCAATTTTGTTTATCTTCCCAATGAACTAGCTTAGGGTTTCATTTATTTTCTGTATAGTTCATTTATTCACTGTTTCATTTACTTCTGCTCGAATCTTTATTATTTCTTTTTTCCTGGCTTTTATGTTGTTTTTCCAGTTCCCTGAGGTGTGTTGTTCGGTTGTCTGATTGCTACTTTTCTTTGCTTTCTGGTGTGAGCACTAATTGCTGTGAACTTACCTCTTATGGATGGCTTTTTGCTATATCCCATAGATTATAGAAACTTGTCTGCTCATTATCAATTGGTTTCAGTGAATCTTTTAATTTTAATCTTTCTTTAGTGGTTGTGAAGTCAGTCAGAAGTAGGTTGTTTAGTTTCCATGTTTTTGTGTATTTTTGAGGTCTTTTTCCTACAGTTAATTTCAAGTTTAATCCCATCATGGTCAGAGAAGATGCTAGGTTTCGATGCCTTCAAATTTGTAAAGGGTTGTTTTATGCCCTATATGTGGTCAGTCTTTGAAAATGTTCTATGTGGGGGCTGAGAAAAATGTGTACCTTGTGGTTGTTGGGTGAAAAGTTCTATAGATGTCTGTCGAGTAAATTGGATTTATAGTATCATTTAAATCCTGTATCTCTCCTTTTGTAAAAAAAAAAAGTATTTAACTTTATTCATTATTATTATTTTAATTTGATCATATATATATATATATATATATATATATATATATATATATAGAGAGAGAGAGAGAGAGAGAGAGAGAGAGAGAGAAAGTGAGAAAGCAAAGCAAACCACCGGATCCAGGACCTGAACTGCAGTTGGCCATGTGGGAGTCCAGCACCTCAATCACCACACTATCTACAGGCCCCAATCCTGTATCTCTTTACTTATTTTTTGTCTAGTTATCTGTCCAGAAGAGACAGTGGAGTGTTCACCAATGGTTATTGTGTTGCAGTCTATCTGTCATGTATTTGGGTGTTCCAGTGTTGGGTACATAGATATTTTTAAGTGTTATATCCTCTTGGTGAATTGGCCCTTTTAGTACTATATAGTATCCCTTTTTGTTTCTTCTTACGGTTTTTGTCTTAAGGTCTGTTTTGTCTGGTATCAGTATTGCAACTCCAGCCTTTTCTTGAATTCCATTCACTTGGTATATCTTTTTCCCAGAACTGAAAGCACTTAGCCAACAGTGTCTTTCTGCCACCTTTTGACTCTGTGGCCCCCTGTCCTTTTAGAGCTTTAAATCCCACCAGGGCTGTTGGCACAAACTGAACTGTGAGGATGGTTATCTTCCACCTACTGTAAACTCTAATGTTTCCCTTCTGAGGGGTCCGTAGCCTCTCAGATTGAAGTTCCAGGGTTAGACACAGTCTCTACCACTGTAAGAGGAGATGAATGAAGATTGTGGAAGTCCTGGCCAGGTTGACAATGGTGTGATCTCGTGCTGCTGAGTAGGGCTGGAGAGCAGAGGGGGTTACAAGAGGGGCTCAGGGGACTTCGTGGCTTACTCGAATGAGGGAGGCAATAGGGCGACAGTGATCCCAATGATTTCAAGGTTTACGACTGGCTGGTTGGGCAGGGTCTTTGAAAGAGGAAACAGAAATGGAGATGATTGATGAGCTCAGTTTAGATTTCACTGAGTTTGAGCTGCCTGTGGAATAACCTTATGAAAAATCATTAGTAATGTGGACAAGTGTTCTCTCCCTTCAAATATATGTATTTGTGCGTGTGTGTGTGTGTGTGTGTGTGTATTCATACATATACATATACTTCCGTTTTCTTTTATGCTTTTGCCATAAGGGAACATGGGCTCACCAGAAAGAGACAGAGACAGAAAGTGAGAAATCACCCAACAGAGCTCATAGCTAAACCACAATCTCCTCTCCTACTTTCTCCTCTCAGAATTTTGAGCATGCACAGACATGCACCCAGTGTGATTTTCAAGTTATTGGGTCTGGGACTTGTACCACAGTCAACCATGTGGGACTGTAGCACCTTAACCACCACAAAACTTGCTGGCCCTCAAATATATTTGTTACACTTGAATACTCTGGAAACTTTATTTTGTCTGATATCAGTGAGTGTTGCAACTCCAGCCTTTTCTTGATTTCCGTTCTCTTGGAATATCTTTTTTTTTTTTTTTTTGAGAGGTTTTTGCTATAGCACGCATGCCCTCGCCAGAAAGAGAGAGAGACAGAAAGCGAGAAATCACCCCCCAGGGGAGATGGCCACACCGCAACCCCTTCTCCTCCATTCTCCTCTCGGGATCTTGGGCTTGCATGCACACGTGCCTGGCATGAGTTTAAGCCACTGGATCCAGGACGTGAACCGCAGTCGACTACATGGGAGTCCAGCAACATAGCCATTACGCTAACTGCTAGTCCCACTTGGAATATCTTTTTCACTTCCAGTATATTTTTTAGAGCAATGTAAATTTTGTTTTTCTGAAATGTAGTATAAATTTGTATTGAATGGGATGTGCTATCTGTTCCTATCTAACAGATTGTAGATGTTCATGTGCATGACAACAATGCATGGTTCTGCTTTTCATTTAGTGTTTTTCATCCCTATGATTAGTTGTGGCCTTTTCATCAATTGTCATCTTTTAAATTCTAACCCATACCAAAGGCAGATGAGAGTGACTGTGGTTCATCGTTACTTTTAGATGTTAATGATATTTCCTACCTTAACTACTCAGACCCCTATCGAACTTCTTAATCCTAACATCTGCAGTGTTTTAGTGGCATTTATATCTTCAGATACTATTAGGTTTTCAGGAAGGTCATGACATGTTTTTCTATGCAAAAGTGTGTCATGACTTTCCTGACAACCCTGTAGAATGAAGTGTAATGCCCCATCTATGGTGAAACCACTTTGGAAAGGCTGGTAATTTTTTTACTAGTGTTTCCTTGCTGTGCCCTTGGTATTTCAGAGCCGTCCTCTTTAAGCACTGAAGCAATTAGTTTAGAGAAGGCTGATTCTTCAGGGTCCAGTGCTCTCCTGCCTTTCATTTGCTAAAGCTGTGTGTTTTAATGAAGTTGTTTCATCTATGTTGCCAAACACTAGAATTTTGCTACTTCAATTCTAATTATCTCTGCTGGCAAATGCTATGTTTTATTAGAACTTTCTAGTCTTCTGTTTATTAAATGTCCTTACACTATGGTTTTAGGCTCATGAATTAGATCATTTGTGTGTATTGATTGGTTATGGATGAAGGAGTTAAATATTTTTTATTGTACTTTCGAAGCGCAATGGGATTGCCTTGGTAGGGTATCAGTAATACTGTTTCTTCTCTCACACCCATCAGTCAATGATAACTCAGTGAGTGAATAATGTGGCTGTGATCGGTGATGCTAATGCTTTTATTCTTTTGGATAGCATGCTGTTTCCTTCCTGTAGTTGTCCAGTGTTTACATTGTGCTTCCCGGGTGGCAGTCTTACAGCATCATGATACGCATTTAGGGCTTTTGTGAAACCAGGAGATTTCAGTGGTGGGGAAGAGTGTAGTGCACCAGGTGGCATGAAAGGAGAAGGGACAAGCATCACCATAGCATCCCAAATCAGTACTTTCTGGATTCTTTCTACCCCCTACTCTGGACTCTTTTCAGTTCCTTCCAAATGACCTTGTGAGTCTACCTGTAGACTCTCTGTGTGCTGACTGGCATAGGTAACCCTGACATCCTAAGTTCCCCCATGCACCTGGTTACTGTGGTCACAAGGTGGTGCTACATGTGATTAGAAGTCGGGGTTCTGCCATCCCACAGAGTGAAGAACTGAAGAACTTGAAAAGTTGCACTTACCCTTGCTAACCCAATCCTTATCTATAAAAAAAGGCAAACTCTAACCCCTTCCGTGTTTTCATAACAATTAAGTGAGTTGATGCAGGTGAAGTGCTTGGGGATACCTGCAGTTACACAGTAAGTCCTCGTTCATTATCAGCAGTGCTTGTCACTGCCCAGAAATACAGGTGCAGGTGCTGCTGTTCCCAGTGCCTGGGCCTGACCCTCTTCCAAAGGCCCTGTTTCAGTCATCACCTGCTTTCGTCTCTCCTCTCCCTGCTCTCTTTGTATGTGTTGGGGCACCAATGGTGTGGACTGCTTGCTCTATTAATTAGTCATAGGGATTGAAAAAAAAATGACATCAAGATTTTACTGAGCATTCTATTATCCCTTTAATCTTGGGACTCAGACATAAATTTGAGGAAATCAGAAAAGCATCTAATGATGACACAATCTTTAATTAGTATCCTCCCTTCCCCCCAATTCTGGCCTGTGGTCTTTGAACCAAACTTGTGAGACCCTTCCCCTTTTTTTTCCCACCTGTCTTCCAGGTGTGGCTAAGAACTCTAGCCCCACATATTTAATCTCATGTTCTCTCCCTTCGTGTAATCTCATGCTCTTTCCTTAAGAAGTAAACATGGTGTTTTTGATGCATAATTTATTCCCTGTGGGCTAATATGGATCTTGAACAATAAGAACAAATCTTATTAAAATTGCCAAAAGAAATGAAATAGTTTCATTTGATAAAAATCAATAGAAGCGTGCTTAGTTCATATTTATACCTTCTCAACTCTTCTTTGTCTGTATTTAGCATTTTGTTCTGGTGTTCTGGGGAAATTATGATCCGTTCTACAGTCCCTTTCCAAGAACTGTGCCATCACCTTGAGTATCCCAAGGTGTCTCTCCCCCATACTGTGTAGAAGGCATAAATTCCTATAAGGAGAAGTAACAAGTAAATACAGTTCTATTATACACACACACACACACACAAATATATAACTTTTAGAGAGATTTTTGCTATAGGGCATGTGCTTGCCAGAGAGACAGAAAGCAAGAAATCACCCCCAAGGGAAGGGAGGATGGGAACATTGCAATCTCTTCTCCTCCATTCTCCTCTCAGGATCTTGGGCACGCATGCATATGTCCTGGCGTGAGTTTCAAGCCACCAGATCTGGGACTTGAACCACAGTCGACTATGTGGGAGTCCAGCAATGTAACCATTACTCCATCTGCTGATCCCATCTGTACTATAACTTTTATAAGACCCCTGTTTTATATTGAACACAGGTCATGATCTGGTAATGATTTGAAAATCAACAACAAAGAAAATGAAAAACAAGTATTTTTAATAATGTCTAGAATAAAAAAGAAACCATTTCTCCTAGACTGGTTATGGGGTTATACATTTTCCCCCAAATACCCGTAGTATTGTTAGTGTGGATGTTTGATAATCAGAGTGTGCCTTAGCTTTACACCCCTCTGCAGACTGAGCAGTGCGGCTGCGGCTGGCAGAAGCGTTCATTCTGTAATGGCTGTGAAATCTCCAGACTGGGAGTCCTAGAACCTAGTGGGCTGGGATATGAGCCTGGGGTTCTCAGTGTCCACGGGGTAACAAAGGTTTGGAGAGTTATCTTTTGTATGAAAGGAAATGTTTATATCAACAAGTGGCACTCACCAGAGCAACACAGGCAAAACTGAAGAATTGGCTTCAGAATGAGCAAAAATACTGCCGAGGTATCATAGAAAAGCGGCTTTTAGTTCATAAAAATGTGTATATCGAAGGAACAACAGATTTATTTCTGGTAAGGGCGGCTTATATTGCTGACAGACGGATCTTTTAAACAAGGAGTGGTGTCTGTCATTTTACCAAATGGGACCAAAAAGAAAAGATTTATTAGCTTCACTTTTCTTCACAGGAGTAGGTTTCCCATGTATCGTTAGTTACTTTATCATGAATAACGTGTAGTGTCATCTTGGTGCTTATTAATCACCCTTTCCTTCCAACCAACTGTAAGAATAATTAGATAGAATTGGTGGCAGACCATTGCTTCCACATTTATCTTCTTAAGCTGGTGTCAGCGAAATATTCAAATGTTAACATCCACCACAAATATGCTCTTAAACCTGGGTTTCTTTAGTTTGAAATGTTCAGGCATCAGTATTTGGAAAGCAAACCGTTGTATTGTATCAAGTAAAGATATAGTGATGAAACCCATATGACATCAAGGGGCTTTCATCAGTGGGAGGTAAAAACCTGTTGAGAGAGCTGTTTTGGAGCCAGATGCTGTGTAGGGTATTTTGTAAGTTTTGGAAACCATGTGTCCATCCAGGGGCTCCTGGTCACCCTGACTCAGGTTCTTACTCTGATTCCCCTCCTCTGTGATAGGGAAGGTGATTGACCACCAGGCCAAGGTAAGATAGGACGATGAAACCTTCACTAGCCTTTAAGGCTTCTGCCCACTTGAGTTTGATAGGCCAAACCAAGTGTTATTGTCATCTCTAGTTACAAGTGAGCAGGGAGATGCTATCCTGCTGCATATGTGGGAAAGAGAAGTGTACATTCGAATGACTAACTCAAAGCAAAAAGTGTGGCTATATTATCAAAATGGATAGATGATTCCCTGAGAAGGTCAGTGACACAGACAAACTTTGAGTTAGAGTTCTGGACCCGGTGGCTTAAGACTCACGCTGGGCACATTTGCGTGCATGCCTAAGATCCCAGGAGGAGAATGGAGGAGAAGGGATTGTGGTGTGGCCATCCCCTCTGGGGGTGATTTCTTGCTTTCTGTCTCTGTTTCTCTGGCGAGTGCATGCCTTACAGCAAAAGTCTTTTTAAAAAAAGAAAGAAAGAAAGAAAGTGATATAAAAGGTTCAGAGTAGGTTTGTGAGAATGTATATGATTTTATTATATATAATTATAATATGTTTGAAAACAGGCAATGTAGATGACTTTATAGGAAAATAGAAATCATAAAAATTGGGTCAATGTATAGATATCTGCATATAAGTTTTTTTAAAAAGAGAAAACATTTTAATACTTACTGGTAAAAATGAACTGAGTCTCACTTTCTTTTCTTTCCTTTTTTAAGAAAGATTTTTGCATTATGGCACGTGCACTCTCTAGAGATACGGAGAGGCAGGAAGCAAGAAGTCACCCCCAGGGAGGGATGGCCATGCCACAATCCCTTCTCCTCCATTTTCCTCTTGGGATTTTGGGCACACACACACACACACATACAACATGCCTGGCATGCTGCAAGTCGCCAGGTCTAGGACTCAAACTATGGTCAGCCATGTAGGAGTTCAGTGTCATAACCATTATGTCATCTGCTGGTCTTGAGCCCCGCTGCTTTTATGAGTGAGTTCTACTAGATCACTCATAAACAGATATTAGAGGCATAATAAACACTTGTGGAATAAAATGGACAGAGAAAGCTAGCATAAATATGCTAGTAAAGTCAGATGGGCACGTCAGTCGTCAGTCAGTTTCACTTAAGAGAACAAGTGCAGTGATTTTTTTTTCTGTTTATTTCTGAAACTTTTTTTGTTTGGTATTTCTGAAACATTTTTAAAAATTAATTTACATTCATTTCCTCAGCATTGTCACAGCATACAAAATGTAATTTCCTATCCAGAATATACTGCATAGTGGCTTAATCATGCATGTTATCGTCAATAATTTTCCTATTTCTGACCCTCTGCCCTTTCCTACCCTCTTCTCACACTAACTCTGGTGTCTACAGTTGTCTTCAATTCCTTTTTCCATCACATTTTATTGATCACACAATTTCATAAATAATCTATTTTCAATAGCAAGTTCCACTGGTAATTTCAAGAAAATCAGTTTTAACTTGAATAAATTAAATGCTAAGGAACTTTGCTTAAAAGTTAAAGCCAGGAAAAAGGTTAGGATTCTGTTCAAATAGTAGGTACATGAACCTATCGAAAGTTCAAGACAGGGTAAAAATTCTTAAAATGAAAACAAAGCCTAGAAGAAAATCAGCAATGTTTTAGTCAAAAGTCATAAAATGCTGTTTCACCGATTCAGTCTCACCCATCTTCTGTTGTGGTTTGATCCTCTCAATTAAATTCTGGGATATAATATTCAGCTCCAGACTTGTTCCTTTGATTAAGTTGGCCATTTTCTTACTTTTTGAACTCTTATTTCTGTGTGTCTGTATTTAATTTTCCTGGTATAGCACTCCCTTGAGAACTTCTTGAAGGTCTGGTTTGGTGCTGGTAAATTCTTACAGGTTTTGTTTATCTGAGAATGTTGAGAATGTTCTTGTCTTTTCTTCCCATATGAAGGGTAATCTTGCCAGGTACAGTATTCTTTGTTGAAATAGCTTTTCCCTTAACACTTTGAATATATTTTCCCATTCTTTCTTCACTCACATTGTTTCTGATGAGAGGTCTGCTGTTATCCTGATGGGATATCCTTTGTAGGTAACTTGCTGTTTTTCTCTTGCCAATCTTAGTATCTTGTCTTTGTGGTTTTGGTCAATCTGGCTGTAATGTGTCTTGGAGAAGATCTTCTTGGGTTGCTTCTATTTGTTTTTTTTTTTTTTTTTTTTTTTTTTTTTTGTATTTCTTGGGACTGGATCTTTGAGTGCCTCTCTAGATTTGGAAGGTTTCTTCCAGGATTTCATGGAATAGATTGTCAATGCCCCTATGAGTCTCTTCACCTTCTGGGATACCAATTATCCAGATGTTTGGATGTTTGATGGTATATAATATTTCTTGTATATTATTCTCATTTTTGGGGGCAATTTTCTTAGTCTTTGTGGTGGATTTTTATAGGCCAGTAATTTTCTCTTCTACATCTGAGATTCTACTTTCTGTATGATCTAGTCTGCTTTTAATACTTTCAAGGGAGATTTTGACTTCCTGTATTATATCCTTCATCTCTAACAGGTCCATTTGATTTTATTTTTTACTTTTTTTATTTTTAAAATTATTTTATACATTCAATCACTATACATCACTATAACTTGTAAAGTGAATTTACCCACATGATTATACTGCACACCGGTCCAGTTGAAGTTACCATACACAGTATCATCAACAGATAATCATCCATTTCTGTGTCCCATAAATGTCTTACCTCTCTATTGTTCTCCTTGATTCCCTTCCTCTCACTCTTCCCCTGCTCTCACTTTCTTCCCACACTATTTCCAGTATCCATAACCTTTTTCCATGCTTCTATATACCCTGATCTTTCAGTTTCCTACATAGAGTGTGAACAGTCCATATATATTAAGTGGAGACATACAATATCTCTCATTCATAAGCTGGCTTGCTTCACTTGGCAGTAAATCTTCTATATTTATCCACCTTCTATCAAATGTCAGGGTCTTGTTTTTTTTATGGCCGAGTAGTATTCCACAGGGTATATGTGCTATACTTTTTCTTTTTTTTTCTTTTCTTTTTTTTTAAATTTTTTTCCATTTAATTTTCTTTCATACATTCAATCACATTATTATTTATCTTACAAAATGGATATTTCAACAGGTGAACATTTCTCCCTAGTACTGTTGATAAAACTACAAAATATCTTCAACAGATAATACCACACCTCTTTGTGCCATTAATGCTTTGCCTCCCTGTCCCTCCCCCAAAGGTCCTTCCTCAGACCCTCCTCTTTCACACACACTGTATCTGGTATTTACATCTATATACTGCATTTCTATATCCTTTAGACCATTAGTTTCAGTCATAGAGTGCAGATACTCGGTATATATTAAGTGGGGACATACAATACCTCTCCTTCATTGCATGGCTTGCTTCACTCAGCAGTAAGTGTGCAATTCCTCTTTTAGATCTTGTAAGAATTTCCTCACTTCTTGGAATTCAACAGCTCCTTTCTCTTGCCTCTTCTGCACTTCATTGTCTCTCTTCTCTTCCATCTCTGACAGCTTTATCATTATGTATATTCTAAATTCTTTATCAGACATTTCCATGATATTCATTGAACTGTCTGTGGATGAAGAGGAGTTATTCTTTCCCCTTGGAGGAAATGTATTTTCTTGCTTTCCCATATTTCTTGTGGCCCTGCAGTGGTTTCTAGTCATCTGATGGATGGTGTATTTCTTCCTAATTCTCGAAGTTCAGTCTGAACATTCAGGAGCGTGTAGAAGGAGGTGATCTAGAATCTCTTTGCTCTTCTGTTTTTATCCCTTTGTGCAGCAGATTCATTGGATGTTGAGGAATATGCTAAGCCAAATAGTATTTGGATGTTTGGCTATGGTTCCCTTAGATCATCTAGGGACACAATGAGTGGAGATTGAGGACCAGAGTAATGAGATAAAAGAAAAAGAACAGGGAACAGAGAGAGAGAAAAAAAAAAGGCGAGAGAGAGAGAGAGAGAGAGAAGGAAAATAGTTAAAAACAGCCAAAAATTATTGTTTTTAAGAAAAGCAAAATATATAAAATCACACGGAATGCAAGCATGCTGTGCAAAATCACTAGTTCTCAGGAGCCATGGAGAAATCTTCCTCTGAAGGCATGCCTCTTACTTCTCCTGGGTGGGAGGCAGAAAGGGGATTATTAGCAAGATAAAGGTGGGACTGAAAGCTGAGAAAATACTTTACCTTACAATTTTTTAAAAAGGAAAAATTACAAAAAAAGAGAAGACAGAGACAGAGGCAGAGAAAGATAGAGAGAAGGCTAGAGAGGCTCCCTACCACTTGAGTTTTTGGGCTGGAGGCTGAATTATCATCAGAAAATCTTCATTTCCTTTTCCCTGAAATCACTCCAGACACAGTAATTCTAAAACAATAGAAGTGTATTAAAAGAATAGCCACGTGTCCCCTCCTTTTTGTGCACCTTTATCCTTCAAGTACCTAGAGCAGTGCCTAGAAAATAACTATTCGTTAATTGTTTGCTGAATGAATGAACAAACATGGTATCATTTGTGTTTATAAAACACAAGAGCAAATCATATATTCAGGGAGAGAATATGCATAGGAAAAGGTCTGTCTAGAATCTTCTAAATGGACATCCTTGTTGCTTCCTCAGCTGAGACTGGTTATTAGTAGAGTGTTAATGGGAATAGGCCCAGGACAGAGAGGGACTATTGAGACTACTAGCAACCCTCACTCTCAGTGTGTACTTGTGTGAACCTTACATTTTGCACCATTTGCTTCTCTCCTGCCCCATATTGTTTCTTTATTTTTAAATTATATGAATTTTAATTATAACCTAGTTGTTAAATTTTTAAAAGTTTAATTTTTTATAAATTCAGAGTGTGTATGACTTGCCAGAGAGAGGCAGAAAGACAGAGGCGGGGGCAGGGGAGAGAGGGAGAAAGCATCCCTGAATGGGGTGTGATCATGCCACAATCCCTTCTCCTTTATTTCTTCATCCTATTGGAACTTTGGATATCCATGCACACATGCCAAGTGTGTTTTTTAAACCTCCAAGGTCGGAATTAGAGCCGTAGTCAGTCATGTGGGATTCAACTCCCTTAACTACTAGGCTACAGGGCCGGGCCTTATTCGTTTTCTGAATGAGAAATTAAGACTGACAAATTTATTCACTTTCCACATACTTCATTGGACCTAAGTTACTCACTACTAAAATGCCTTCAGTGTTGAGGAAAGCAAAGTCCACTCTTTTAGGTCTCAAATGTAGTTCGTTGCACTGAGCAGTAATACAGTAAGTCATAGCCAACATAACTATAAATGTAAAAGACTAAAACAGGAAAATGTTAGTACCAGCATAACCCTAAAACTGTAGAAACATTTGTTTTTTGTTTTTATTTTTTGGTTCTGTCATAGGGTGAGTGTACTCACTGGAGAGACATAGAAAGAGACAGAGAAAGGGAAAGTAAGAATCACCTCCCCAGAGAGACTGGCCACACTGCAATCCTTTCTCCTCCATTCTCCTCTCTGAAATTCAGACATGCATACTCGTGTGTCCTGTGTGATTTTTCAAGCTATTAGGTCCCACACTTGAACCTCAGTCAACTGTGTTAAAGTCCAGCCCCTTGGGACCAGCAGTTGATGTAATGGTTATGTCACTGGACTCCCATGTAGTCAACCACGGTTTGAGTCTCAGACCTGGTGGCTTAACCTCATACTGGGCGCATGTATGTGCATGCCCAAGATCCTGAGAGGAGAATGGAGGAGGAGGGATTGCAGTGTGTCCATCTCCCCTGAGGGGTGATGTCTCACTTTCTGTCTCTCTGTCTCTGTCTTTCTAGCAAGCACACACGCCTTGTAGCGAAAACCTCTCCAAAAAGAAAGAAAGAAAGTCCAGCACCTTAACCACCATGCCACCTACTGGCCTCTGTAGAAATATTTCTCTAAGTGTTAGAGTTTTCTTTTGTAATCTCAGATTCACTTTCTTCTTTTTTTAAAAATTTTTTTTATACATTCAATCACTGTTATCATTACAGCTTGCAAAATGAATTCCCAGCTTGAATATGCTGTGTAGTATTCCAGTTAAAGATATTATCCTACCTGTTATCATCAACAGATAATTTTCCATTTTTGCATCCCTTAAATATTTTACTTTCTTTTTCTCCTTTATTCCCTTCCTTTCACTCTTCTCCTTTTCTCACCCTCTTCCCATACTGACTTTATTATCTACAGTTGTTCTTCATGCTTTTGTATCTTTCACTCTTTCGGTTTCAAGTAGGTTCTCCTTAGTTCGACATACATGATTTCTGGTTGTTCCTTTGTCACTACCAGCAAGGGGGCATTGTACTTGCCTACAGTTCCTGGGCAGGGGACTGTATACCACAGTGCTGGTGTCCGAGTGATTGACTCTTCTCACCCAACTGACTGGTGGGGGAGTGTCTTAACACAGAGGTATCTGCCTCATTAAAGTGCAAGAAGGTAATCATCTCACTTCATTCCAAGAATGAAGTTATAGAGCTCAGTTGCTCATTTGGTTTTATAATGATGTAATCGTATTTCTGTGTGCTTATGATGGGCATTATGCTCTATTGCAGGAACATCAGGAGAACGTTGTGGGTAACACCATGCAAAGTGTGATTGCATTACTCAACAATCTGGTTGCCTGTAAAGATTCGAATATGAAGCTACTTTATGAACAAGGTAAGTGCTTCTTGGAATTAGTTTCTGATTTTGTTGAGTTTCGCCTATTTGTAAGATCTCTCATCATGCATAACAGGGAGACAAGAAATGTTATTTAAAGTCAGTGAGTTGAAATAGATATTTAAGGATCTATAAGTAATAATGACATTACCAGCAAAAATTGGAAAGAAGGATACAAAGGAATAGTTATCCTAAATTTATTTATTCTCTTGATGGTACAAAGTCAGTGGGTATAGCTTAAAAATTATAAACCAAACACTGAAGTGTAAACATAGCATAGAGTTATTGCTGCCAATTAAAATAAAAAGAGTTTTGGTTAAAAGCACCTTGGGAGAGTGAAACTGGTTGGATTGAGAGTGGCTTTACGTCTTATGTATATCTATATTGTTATAATTTTTAAAATCATGTACATGTTCCACATTTATATTAATAGAAGAAAGCTTTCATTAGAATTGGTCTCCAAAATAAGACTTGGACAGTGTCACTGAATATCAAAATTATCAAGTCATGTTTTTTCCCCTAAGAACTTTTTGTTCTATTTCTATGTGTTCATTATAGTTAAATGTCAGTAATACTTTTTTTTCTCCTGTAAGAAAAGTAAGTGCTTATTTCTAGTGATTGATATTGTTAGCAGTTATAGGGCTTTGGTACATAGAGATCTTTATTTATTTATACAGTAGTGTCTCCCTTTTCTACATTATGGACATAGCATAGTTTATTTAACTAGTACTCCAATAATGGATGTGGGCTCTTTTCAGTATGTTGCTATTAATTTTCTGCAATGAGTAGCCTAATACGTACATTCTTTCACGTGGGAGCTGGACTATCTATAGAATAAATTCCTGGGATTGGAATTGTGAGACCGCAGGATACATACATTTGTGATTTTCATAGATATTGACAAGTTTCTATAAAAGATGTGCCCATTTTTATTTCCATCAAGCCACAGAAGACTTAGTCTTTAGATCTAAGAGCACATTACATGTCCCTATTTATTCAAGGCTTTTTTGTGTTTTTCAGAGATGTTCTGTAGTTTTCTTTTTGTAGGTCTTCTACATTTTTTGTTAAGTTTATCTATTCCTAGAAATTTTATCTTTTTTTTTTCTTATTATTAGAAATAAGGGGAACAGCAGATGGCATAATGGTTATGTTGCTGGACTCCCATGTAGTTGATCACAGTTCAAGTCCCAGACCTGGCAGCTTGACAGTCACGCTAAGCACTTGTTTGTGCATGCATGCTCAAAATCCCGAGAGGAAAATGGAGGAGAAGGGACTTAGGTGTGGCCATTCCCCTGCAGGGCGGTTTCTTACTTTCTGTCTCTCTGACTCTTTGATGAGCGCATGCGCCTCATAGCAAAAACAAAAACGAAACAAAACAAAACAAACCTCTCTTAAAAAAAAAAATGCAGGATCAGCAGGTGGCATATTGGTTAAGGTGTTGGACCCCCACATGGCCAACAGTGGTTTGACTCCTGAACCCATTGGCTTTAAACTCACTCCGGGCACATGTACATGTGTGCCTAAAATTCCAAGAGGACAATCAACAAAGGAATGTGGCATGGCCATCCCACCTGGGAGTGATTTCTCGCTTTCTGTTTCTCTCTGTGTCTCCTGTGAGGACACGTGTCCTATAGCAAAAATCTCCCTCTAAAATAAAAACAAACAACCAAAGCAATAAAAAATAAATAAATAAAATAAAAAAAAACAGAAATAAGATTTTTCTTTGCCTTGATTTTTCTTTTTTGCCTTGATTTGTTTTTAAGAATATGTGTTTGAAAGATTCTGATTTCTGTATATTAAATTTTGTACTTAAGTTAATTATGTTATCACTGTCCATAGTTGTTTTTAGATGATTCTCCTTATTTTCAAGTTATTAATTATAATAATTACAAATAATGATAGTTTTTCCCCAGTTTTTGTAATGCTACTTTTTTCCTTCTTGTCTAATTACAAGATTAAAAGAGAATGAGATAGAGAATATCTTGACTTTCCTTCCAAATCTTATTTTCTACATAAGAAGGTACCTATCTATTTTTAATTTTATATTCATTTTCTTTGGTAAGCAAGAATAATCAATTTTATCAAATGTTTTCTGGGCTCTATAGAAATAATCAAATTATTTTTTTCTTGAGACTGTTCATGTAATGAATTATTTTTAATAGATTAGCTATCCTATTTTTAATATTAAACCTATTCTAGTCTTCATTTCAGTAACAACACTCAATTCTGATAAAATATATATATTTTAAATTCTTTGCTAATATTTTATTTGGGATTTTTCCACTAGCATTCATAAGTATGACTAGTTTATAATTCTGTTTTTTTTGAATGGGCAATACATTTCCTGGCATATTATGGGACTAATTTATTTTGTTTATTTAAGAAAACAAAAAGAAAGATTTTTGTTTTGTTTTGCTTTGCTTTTTCTCTCTCTTCTTATGCTTCTGGAATAGTCCAGGTACACTGTCATGATCTAGTCCCTAAAGATTTGGAAGGA
Source organism: Tupaia tana (assembly GCA_026018925.1). Lineage (NCBI taxonomy): Eukaryota > Metazoa > Chordata > Mammalia > Scandentia > Tupaiidae > Tupaia > Tupaia tana. The sequence continues at coordinate 24,174,618 of JAKSZU010000027.1, read as the reverse complement.
CTGATTCTCTGTGGGGCCATGTGGGTGGAGCTATTTCTTGGAGGTATGGTAGTAGTGTAGCTCTTTGGTACCTTTCTCTTTTTCTAGACTGGTAATTACATTTTTCCCATGTCTTGTAAAGTCAATTTTAGTCATTTACATTTTCTTAGGAAGTTCTCATTTTACATAAACTTTCAAGTTTATTTTGATAGAGTTGAACAAAATAGAGCCTCCTAATTATTTATTTCCATAGGTTTGAGAATTTTCTCCCTAGTACCACTTCTTTTTTAAAATTTAATTTATTATTATTATTATTTTAATTTGCTATATGGCATGTGAACTCACTAGAAAGTGACAGAGACACAAATATATTCTAGGTCCAAGAGATAACATGGACACACTATATTGAAGAAGTATAGAATCTCAGCAAAGAAATGGAATTTATATAAAAATACAAACAACAATGACAAAACAAACAAAAGTCTAGAACTAAAAAATTATAATCTAAAATGGAAGTTTCTCTGTCTTGTGCTAGCTAATAAACATGTTAAAACTTTAAAGGTTAGGATTAGTAAACTTGTAAAATTAATAGAAATTTTTCATCTGAAGACTAAAACGAAGAAAATATTTTTAAAAAGAAAAGAGCATCAGCAGGGTCTGGGACAATATATTCTAATATATCCATAGTTGGGATTCCAGAAACAGAGGAGACAGAATATGGAAGAAATATAATTATAAAAAATAGTGGCAAAAGAATTCCCTAATTTGGTGAAAAATATTTGTTTGCAGATTCAAAAGGCTCAGAAAATCCACTAGCAAGATTAAAAAACAAACAAGCAAAAATCTCTTGAGCACATAGTCAAATTCCTGAAAATTGAAGATAAAATCTTGAAAGTATTATGATAATTGATACATTACATAAAGAGGAGGTCAGTAATAGAAATAATGGCTAAATTCTTCTCAGAAACAATGGAGACCAGACAGAAAACCACCCCCCCAAATTGCCAGAGGGCATGTGTACTTGCGTGTGTGTGTGTGTGTGTGTGTGTATGTATATGTGTGTGTGTGTGTGTGTGTGTGAGAGAGAGAGAGAGAGAGAGAGAGAATGAGAGAGAGAGATGAGGGAGAGAGTTAGAAAGCACCCCCCAATGGGGCATGGTCATGTCACAATCCTCATTTCTTCATTTTGGGCATGTACGCTGGGGCTGGGATTTGAACTGTCATCAGCCATGCGAGATCCAGTTTTATATACACAGTGCTTAATCACTGAATGACAGGGCTGTCCAGAAAAACATCTTTAAAGTGCTTAAAGAATAAAAGCTGTCAACCTAAATTTTTGTATTTAGTGAAAATATTCCTTAAAAATGAAGTTGAAACAGGACATTTCACATTAATGACAGCTAAGAAAATGTGTTGTTAGCAGATCCACCTTACAAGAAATGCTGTAACATTTTTCAGGCTAAAGGAAAGTGGTGATACCAGATGAAATACTCAGACTCAAATATATAGAAAGAAACAGCATATAAGAGAAATAAAAATGTATGGTTGAATATAAAAGAATATCTTTTAAAATTTCCTATAAAATTTTATAAAAGAAAATGGTCTACGCAGGCTTCTAGGAAGTTGAGCTGAGGACCTTTGCAAACTTACCCTCCTATAAAAACAATAAACATTGTTGAAAACATTTAAAAAGCAACTTCCAGAATTCTATAAAATAGCAAATCATCTCAGGTGTGCAAAAATATATGAAATATTTACTTAAGAAAAGCTGATGAATCTCAGTAAGAACAGCAGGGGTGTGATGTTGTAACTTAATCTACTCCCATCCTGCGTTTCTCACCTGTATGGTAGCCTTAAAAACCAAACCAGCAAACTCATCAACACTATAGCTATGAAACCAGTATTCTTGCAGCCCTAGAATTAATTAATTGGGTTTTTAATTTCTCAAAACTTGCCATTTTTTAGAGCATTGACACAATTTGATCTGTTTCATACCTCCCTCGTGGGAAGTATTCATAGGCATTGTTATTATTTGTATTGACTTGGAACTCACTTGAGGAAAAAAGCCTGTACCCAAGGCATTTCTAACAATCATTTGCAGTTTTTTAACCATGCAGCTGCCTGAGGCTGAGATACCAATTGAGTAAACAACAGGTTGCCCAGAAACCTTTAAGGAAGAGGTAGGAAATGAAATAGCCATTGGAAGCTTTGAAAAACTCGGACATATTCCTGGGGGGTAATTTAGAAGGTTTTCTTAATTCAAAGGACTGTGGACATGGTCAGGAAAGACCTAAAAGGGTCCCAGTCTCTCTCCTTTGGTTGATGTTGAGGCCCTGCACAGAACTGTAAACTGCCTAGATGTTGAAAACGTGCCCCTGGGGCCAGCAAGTGATGTGGTGGTTAAGGTGTTGGAATTCCCACATGGCTGACCATAGTTCGAGTCCTGAACCTGGCGGCTTTCTCTCTCTCTCTCTCTCTCTCTCTCTCTCTCTCTCTCTCTCTCTCGGTCTTTCTCTGGCAAAACTCATGTGAAAATAATAATAATACTACTAAATAAAGTTAAATAAAATATTTTTAAAAAAGAAAGAAAACATGCCCCAACACATGTTCTTTGGCAAAGGTGGAAGACTTAATAACTTAAAACATTTAAGTGGACTCTGTCCACTGGATCCTTATCTCTCACCCCTAACTTGAATTAACTCAAAATGGATCAAAGATTTAAATATAAAGCCTCTAGCTACAAAACTACTAAGAGGAATATTTGAAGACATTACGTAGGCAAAGATTTCTTAAATAAAACCCCTAAAGCACAGGTAGTGGTCCCTAAAATACACAAGTAGAATTACAGCAAGCTAAAAAGTTTCCTCATAGCAAAGGAAGCTATAACTATATTGAAAAGACAACCCTTGGAATGAGGGAAAAATCTGTAAGTTATTCCTCAGAAAAGAGATTAATATTTAGAATATATAGGGAACTCAAGCAGCTCACCTATAATAAAATGAATAATTCAATTAACAAATGGGCAAATGAATTGAACAGATAACTCTCTAAGGAAGACTTACGAATAGCCAAGAGCCATATGAAAAAATGTTCAGTTTCTTGTCATTAGGAAAATGCAAATTAAAACTACAATGAGATGTCATTTAACCTCAGTTAGAATGACTAGGATTAAAAAAAAAAATAAAGAACAAGTGGCAAGGCTGTGGTAAAAAGGGAATTACACTGTTGGTGGGAATGTAAATTAGTCCAATCTCTGTAAAAAAAAAAAAAAGGAGTGGAGATTTCTCAGAAACCTACAAATAGAACTTCCATGTGACCTGGTAACCCCACTCTTGGTGTTTACCCAAAGGATAGGAAAATAGTGTCAGAAAGACATCTGCACATCCATGTTTATTGCACTGTTATTTACAATTTCTTTCCTTGCTTTAATGGTAAAGTCTTTCTTTCTCTCTTTCATTCATTCATCCATTCATTCATTCATTTATTTAAATATGACCAGAGAGGGACAGAGTGTGTGAGAGAGAGAGAGGTAAAGTGAGAAAGCAAGCCACCAGGTCTGGGACTTGAACCACGGTCAGCCATGTAGAGGTCTAGTGCCTTTAACCACCACATTACGTGCCAGCTCCCTTTATTATATCTTGATTGAATAAAAATATTAACTTAAAGTAAAATATTTGTTCAGGCATTAGCTGGCTACTGAGCTAAATGAGCAGAAACTTCTGTGGCCAGAAACTACACAGAATTCATACTTTACAGAATTAGGGAAAAAAAAAAGCCATTAAGAAACAAATGACAGTATAATAGCAATAATAAAATACCCTTTTAGGAAGGTCTGATATCCAGAGTTATATATTATTTAATCTAAGATGTCCAGTTTACAACCAAAAACTACAAAGCATGTCATAAAACAAAAACAGGAAAATGTGACCTATATGCAGGAAAAAAAAAAAAACAATCAATATACATTTTCTGAGGAACTCATTTGTTGGATGTACTATTATACGTACAAAGAGCTCTAGGAAGCGAAGTTGAACAAATTAAAGGAAAGTGTGAAAATGATATTTTGCCAAATAGAGAATATTTTTAAAAAAAGAGAGACAGTAATCAAGAAAGAAATTGAAATTATAAAGAAAAACTAAATGGAAATTCTAAAAGTTGAACTGCTCAATAATGGAAATTAAAAATTCACTAAAGGTGCTCAACTGATGTGAACTGGCAGAAAAAAGAATCAGCTCATTTGAAGATAAGTTATCACTGCTTATCTTACAGAAATGTAATTGTAAGGTAAATTATGAACAAGTATATGCAAATAAATTATGTAACTTATTAGATCATCAGAAAAGTCATGATGTATTTTTCTGTGTAAGTGAAAATGCATCATGACTTTTCTGATGACCCAATTGAAGAAATTTCTAGAAAGACTACTAAAGTTGACCTAAAGGGACTAAGTGAAGACACAGCAGTAACACAAGTGGACCTGCATGGAATAGATCTGGGTTCCCATCCTGGAACCTCTTGAGCACACTGTGTATGTGCTAGCCTGTGATCTGGATTAGTTGAGACTAGGGAGAGATCACAGTGTGAGGACCCTCACTGTTGGGGTGCCTGTTTTTCTGTCTGTCTGTCTTTTGTCTGTTAGTCTCTCTCATGAAAGAAATAAACAAATTAACTTTAACAAAATGTAAGTGAAGTGTAATGTAGATAAAGAAGTAGAAATCATATTTCTTTGCTGTAAGTGCTTGTTTCAAGGTGAGACTATTTAAGTGTACTGACCTCCAAACTTTGAAGCAGCTGAGAGACCAAGGCATGAAGGTGGACAAGTCTAGCATGTTGGTTAAGGACAGAAGTGAGGGGCTGGGCAGCTGCAAGATGAATAGACCTTCATCCCCACAGCATATGCGTAAGTGGGCTATAAAGGGGAATAAATGCAGGGAGGCATTGAAAAATGTGCAGAATGGTTGTAGATATCAATATAATATCTTAACTATGATCAGGGATAAGCTGCTCTATGGATAAGGATAGTAGGTTTTTTACTGTAACCGTGGTTGGTACAGTAATGATGTTTCTTCTGATCAGTGGCATCTCAGCGTCAATGCAGCACGGTAGGCAATGCATGAAAGCATCTCAGTGCAGTATCTGCTGCTGGTAGGCATGCCACAGTACGCGAATTCGGATAAACAGATTTACTGATGTTATTAGCAACATGCAACTGCATTATATAATTCAGTCGTTTTACTTAAACATTTTCATTTTAAAATGAAACATTTAGGGAAAGAATTATAAAACAAGGTAAGACATTTTGTTTATGTTTGAAAATATTAGCATTTTAAAACTGGCTCCTGGCTTATCCCTGTGCAATGACCTTTCAATAATGGATATTAATCCCAGCTTCAGTTCTCCCAGCAGAGCTGTCAGGATAATGGATTTACATGACACACTGTATCACCAGGAAAATGTAGCCACCTCCAAAGGAGCATTTAAAGAAACTACATCTGTCTCCTCTGGTTTATTAATTATCAGAAATCAAAATACTAATTTCTTAGTAGGTTTATTATTAAACTGTCTGAATCAGTATTTACTCAAGAGGCCAGAAATCCATATGACAGTTGTTTGTACTTTAAGGATAAAGAAAGTGCACTTGATAGCTCTTAGATTCATTTATGTCTAAGAATAACATTCAAAATAATGTCCTACAGCAGGGCTGACAAACTTTTCCTGCAAAAGACCAGTTAGTAAATTTTTTAGGCTCATGAGCCATATGGTCTTTGTCACCACTACTCAGTTCTGCGAACATAGTGTAAAATCAGATCATAGAGAATATGTAAAAGAATGAATAAGACTACTTTTTAAGAAAATTTTATTTACAAAATTAGGTGGCCAGACCCAAGCCATAGTTTGTCAACTCCTGTCCAGAAACTAACTCAGACTCTCAAAACTACTCTCAAATCTTCACAAGTCAACATATTTATAAAATGTAATAATTGAAGGATAATTCAACTTTAGAGAATATAATCGAGACATTACACACGGTAATTTAAGAAAAAAGCTACTGGTCTCACAGTCTGATAGATATATGAAGAAAAAAGAGGAAAACCTACTCTTAGGGCTTCATTTAAAAATTTTAATGAATAGATCTTACTGTATCAATTAGCCTATGCTAGATAATAAACCACCCAAAGCTAAGCGACTTAAATAAGGTGCTTATTTGCTCACTGTTACCTGGTCGGCAGCATGGGGTGAGCTCTGCTGGTTTCAGCTGGGGTCACTCCTGTGCCTGGGGCCTCAGTTGGGAGGAGTGGGCTACCACTGCACGTGGCTTCTCATCATCGAGGGGGCTTAGGCTGTTTTTTAATTTTTAAAATAAATGTTATATACTCGTCCGTTACCTGTTTTATTCATTTATTTCACAAGCATATGTGTGTGAGGAAGAGATAGCATCCCCAGCACAGTTTGACACCCTGCCCTACTGCCAGCCTCAGGCAGAATGGATCATGGGCACACGTGTGCCCGGCGCCGACACGGACGTCTCTGGACACCGACTGGCAACCTTCCCCTGTGGTCTGCCTCACAGAGTATCACATTTATTGTTCTGTCTGTGATACATCTTTGTCTGTCCACTCAGGTTTTTAATATGTGGCAGTATTCACAGAGGGCCTGCGTGAGAGCTGCGAGATCTCTGGCTGCCTGGGCTTGGAGAACTCACGTTACTTCCGTCACGTTTTGTTGTCTGAAGACAATTGCTAAGCCAGCCTGGTGCAAAGGGTGGAGAAAGAGGCTTCGTTTACCTCTGATGGCGGGAGCTGCGGACAAAACGTGGCCATCGTTAACCTGCCACAGTTGCCTCGATTTTTGGAGTCAGAGCGTTCTAACCGGTCCATCTAGTTTAGGGGTTGGCAAATTTTATTCTGTGAAGGGCCAGATAGTGAGTATTTTCAGCTTTTTGGGTTAAGCTTCATTGTCTGAGTTTCAGGTATTCAACTCTGCTTTTGAAGCACAAAAACAATTGTAGACAATATGAAGTGACTGGGACTATGTTTTAACAAAACTTGAAATGCAGAGGCAGGTAGTTTGTTACCCCCTCATCTAGGATATTAAGTCATTGAACAATATTTGTTTCCCAAAATTGTTCTTGGTGCAAGGAATACAGCAATGAGTAAAATTGACAAAAATCTCTGGTTTCATGGAGCTTATAGTCTGGTGGAAAAAATAAACAACAAAGACGTTCAATGAACAACAAGTTTATAATGCTAACAAGTTAGACAATGCTAGATGGTTAGGTAATGATAAATAAATATTGAAAAAAATAAAACAGAATAAAGAAGGGGGATATGGGAGTGAGCAGCTGGTGTTGGCTAAGGCACTGGATTCCCACGTGGCTGACTATAGTTTGAGTCCTGGACCTGGCTCCTTGAAAATCATGCTGGGTGCGGGTGTGCAGACCCAAATGGAAGAGAAGGGATTGAAGCTTGGACATCCTACCCCAGGGAGTGATTTCTTACTTTCCCTCTTTCTGTCTCTCTCCAACGAATGTACACACCCTATGGCAAAAACCTAAAAATATACAATAATAATAATAATTTGGGAATTCGTGACTACCTGAAGGACTGGAGTGATTCTATTTTTTTTCCGGGGCAACTCCATTTTGTTAAACCCACCTTGAGGAGAATCAGCGCTATTTCAAGGAGGCAAGCCGGTCACGTAAGAAAAGGTCATAAGACCATTACCCCACCAGGGCTGGCCAATGATAAAAAACAAAGAAAATACCAGAAATCTGAAGTAACTTTCTTACCAATCAGTAAAAGACAACTATGCCTATTGAAATCTACAGCCAATGTGTAGCCGCCTGAGTGCATTCCTCAGCACCCCTCGACCTCTCCCCCACCCAACAGCCAAATAAAAACCCCACCCAACTAACACTGGGGCTCTCAACTCTGACCCACTGTGTTGGTGAGGATTGGGGGTCCTGGCTCAAGCCTGAATAAAAGCGACCCTTATGTGCTTGCATTGGAATTGGCTCCTTGGTGGTCTTTCAGGAATTTCACGACTGGGACACAACATACCTACCTCTCTTGCTGCCTTGGTTATTTTGTGTAGATTGGACCTGTGATATGGGACATGGACTCAGAGTAGACCTTGGGAGCTTTCCAGGTGAGACTGGTGATAATCTAGGTTAGAAAAACCACTATGTAGACTCAGCCCCCACCCAAGGCTGGAATCTTTTGTATGCAGTCTTTAGAGATTACTATGAGATTGGGTCTTGGGTTAACAAGTCATTTTTTACACAGGGCAACTAAATAATAAACCACTCAACCTTCAAAAAATTCTAATTGTAGAATGTTCGTTTATATTGAGCTGAAATTGGCTTCTTGGTAATTTCTTCCCTATTTGATTCTGGTTTTCCCCTTTGGGGCTACTCAGATGACATTTGATTTTTTCTGTTTATTTACAGAAGGAATAAAATACCTTTTAGTGTTAGGAGGGCAACCAAACTATAAATTATGGTAATATCACATGATATTTTATAATTTCATTTCGTATGCCAGAAATATTTTAGTGCTTTTTTTTTTTTTTAGCTAGCTATTGATGAGAGACATATTTATTTCTTACTATCCTGTGCCACTGTTTACGGTATCTTTTGTTAACATATCTGTCAAAATGTTTGATGTTCCTTGATTTTTACATTGATTTTACTTCATCCATTATTAAGGAACATTCTATTTAGTTATACTTGCTAGTTCTGGCTGTTGTTTATTTTCAAATGTTCGTTGACTGTTGTTGAAATATAAATCACCCATAACTTAGTGAATTAAGACAGAAATGATCTGTAATTTTTTTTGTAGTGTATACATTTCTTTTTTTTTAATTTATTTTTTTTCATTTCATTTTCTTCCATACATTCAATCATATTATTATTTGTCTTACAAAATGGATATTTCAACTGGTGAACATTTCTTCCTAGTACTGTTGATAAAACTACGAAATATCTTCAACAGATAATACCACACCTCTTTGTGCCATTAATGTTTTTCCTCCCTATCCCTCCCCCAAATGTCCTTCCTCAGACCCTCCTCTTTCACACACACTATATCTGGTATTTACATCTATATACTGTGTTTCTATATCCTTTAGACCATTAGTTTCAGTCATAGAGTGCAGACACTCGGTATGTATTAAGTGGGGACAACAATGCCTCTCCTTCATAGCATGCCTTGCTTCACTCAGCAGTAAGTCTTCCATATTCATCCACTTCCTGTCAAAAGCTAGGGTTTTGTTGTTTTTTATGGATGAATAGTATTCCATTGCGTATATGTGCCACAGTTTTTCTAACCATTCATCAGTTCGTGGGCATTTGGGTTGTTTCCATGACTTAGCAATCGTGAAAAGTGCCGCAATAAACATCGATGTGCAAGCACTTTTCCAATTAAGTATTCTTCTGTCCTTTGGGTAGATAACAAGGAGTAGGATTGCTGGATCATATGGTAGTTCTATTTGTAGATTTTGGAGGAATCTCCAAATTGTTCTCCACAGTGGTTGTACCAATTTACAGTCCCACCAGCAGTGTAAGAGAGTTTCCTTTTCACCACACCCCCACCAGCACTTATCATTTTTTGTTTTTTTTAATCTTAGACATTCTGATTGGGGTTAGGTGATATCTCATTGTTGCTTTGATCTGCATTTCTCTTACAATGAGGGATGCTGAGCATTTTTTCATATGCCTTTTAGCTATTCCTATGTCATCTTTAAAGAGTGGTTTTTTTCAACTCATTCTCCCATCTTTTAATAGGACTGATTGTCTTTTTCCAGAACAGTTGCTTGAGTTCCTTGTGAATTCTGGTTATCAGTCCCTTATCTGACACATAGTTTACAAAAATATTTTCCCATTCTGAGGGCTGTCTATTCACACTACTGTGTCTTTTGCCATGCAGAAACTTCTTAGTCTGATGTAATCCCACATGTCTATTTTGGGGATTATTGACTGTGCTTTGGGAGTCTTATTTAAGAAGTCTTTCCCTACCCCAATGTCTCCCAGAATTTCCCCAGTGTTTTCCAGGAGCAATTTTATAGTTTGAGATCTTAGATTTAGATCTTTGATCCACCTTGACTTGATTTTTGTCAAAGGTGAGAGGTAGGGGTTCAGATTCATCTTTCTGCAAGTGGAGATCCAGTTTTGCCAGCACCATTTGCTGAAGAGGTTTTCTTTTTGACTGGTACCCCTTGTCAAAAATCAGTTGGCTGTAAGTTTGAGCATTCATTTCTGGGGACTCTATTCTGTTCCATTGGTCCACCTGTCTGTTTCTGTGCCAGTACCATGGTTTTTTGATTACCACAGCTTTGTAGTATATTTTTGGGTCAGGGAGTGAGATGCTGCCCACTCCACTCTTCTTGTTCAGAACTGCTTTGGCAATACGGGGTCTCTTATAATTCCAGACAAACTTTATGATTGTCTTTCCTAGATCTGTGAAGAATGTGTCTGGTACTTTGATTGGCATTGCATTAAATAGGTAGATTAATTTGGGTAGAATTGCCATTTTGATTATATTAATTCTTCCAATCCAGGAACATGGGATGTCCTTCCACTTTTTTGTGTCATTTTCAATTTCTTTTTTTTATCTTCTCATAGTTTTCCTTGTGAAGGTCTTTAACTTCTTCAGTTAGATTTATCCCTAAGTATCTTATACTTTTTGTGGCTATGGTAAATGGAACAACTTTTTTCAGTTCTATCTCAGTCTGCCTGTTGTTCATATACAGAAATGCTATAGATTTCTGGATATTAATTTTGTACCCTGCAACTTTACTGTATTCATGTATTACTTCCAGAATTTTTTTTTATGGAAACCATTGGGTCTTCTATGTATACAGTCATGTCATCTGCAAATAGAGAGAGTTTCACCTCTTCTTTTCCTATTTGAATTCCTTTTACTTTTTCCTCTTTTCTGATTGCAATGGCCAGGACTTCCAGTACTATATTGAAGAGGAGTGGAGAAAGTGGACATCCTTGTCTTGTACCCATTTTTAGTGGAAAAGCTTTCAGCTTTTCTCCATTAAGGATGATGTTCGCTATGGGTTTTCATAGATAGCTTTTATTGTGTTGAGAAATGATCCTTCTATGCCGATTTTGCTGAGAGTCTTGATCATGAAGGGATGTTGTATCTTATCAAATGCTTTTTCTGCATCAATCGATATGACCATATGTTTTTTTAATCTTTCTTCCTATTAATATGGTGTATTACATTTATGGTTTTGCTTATGTTGAACCAACCTTGCATTCCTGGGATAAAGCCTACCTGATTATGATGTATAATCTTTTTTATAAGTTGTTGTATACGATTTGCTAATATCTTGTTGAAAATCTTTGTGTCTATATTCATCAGGGATATTTGTCTATAGTTTTCTTTCCTTGTCCTGTCCTTATCTGTTTTAAGGATAAGGGTGATAGAGGCTTCATAGAATGAATTCGGGAGAGATTCACCCTTTTGGATCCACCCTTTTGGATCTTTAGAAATAACTTGAACAGAATGGTGGTTAACTCTTCTTTGAAAATTTTGTAGAATTCAGAGGTGAATCCATCAGGGCCAGGGCTTTTCTTTGTTGGGAGGTTATTTATAACTGATTCGATCTCCTGGCTTGTTATGGACCTATTCAGACTTTCTATATCCTCCTGGCTCAATCTAGGTATGTCCAGGAATTTGTCCATCTCATCCAGATTGTCTTGTTTCTTGGCATATAGTTGTTCACAGTAGTTCTGTATTTCTCCTTTGTCTGTTGTTATACTTCCTGCTTCATTGCAGATTTGATCCACCTGGTTCTTTTCTCTCTTCTTCTTAATAAGTCTCGCTAGTGGTGTATCAATTTTGTTTATCTTTTCAAAGAACCAGCTTTTACTTTAATTTATTTTCTGTATAGTTCGTTTATTTTCTATTGCATTTATTTCTGCTCGTATCTTTATTATTTCCTTTCTCCTGGAGTTTTTTGGATCTTTTTGCTGTTGCTTTTCCAATTCTGTGAGGCATGATGTTAGGTGATCCATTTACCTTCTTTCCATGTTCCTCTTATGTGCACTAATTGCTATGAACTTCCCTGTTATGACTGCCTTAGCAGTGTCCCAAAGATTATGGAAACTCGTGTCCTCATTGTCATTGACTTCCATAAACCTTTTGATTTCAGTCTTTATTTCTTCAGTAGTTGTGGAGTCATTCAGGAGTAGGTTATTAAGTTTCCATGTATTTGAGTATTTTTGAGGATTTCTCTTGAAATTAAACTCAAGTTTAATTCCATCATAGTCATAGAAGATGCTGGGTATAGTTTCTATGCCTTTGAATCTGTAGCGGCTTGCTTTGTGCCCTGTGATGTGGTCAGTCTTCGAGAATGTTCCATGTGGGGTGAGAGAAAAAATGTATCTCGAGGTTTGGGGATGGAAAGTTCTATAGATACCTGTTAAGTCCATTTGATTTATGATATCATTTAGATCCTTTATCTCTTTACCTATTTTTTGTCTAGATGATCTATCCAGAGGGGATAATGCAGTGTTGAGGTCCCCAACAATTAGTGTGTTGCAGTCTATCTCCCTTTTTAGATCTAGCAGTCTTTCCTTCACATATGTGGGTGCTCCTATGTTAGGCGCATAGATATTGATAAGCATTATATCTTCTTGATTGATTGACCCTTTTACTACAATATAGTGCCCTTCTTTGTCTCTTCGAACAGTTTTTGTTTTAAAGCCTATTTTGTCAGAGATTAGTATTGCAACTCCAGCTCTTTTTTGGTTCCCATTTGCAGGGAAAATCTTTTTCCAATCCTTCACTTTTAGTCTATATATATCTTTATCCATGAAGTGGGTTTCCTGTAGGCAACAGATAGTGGGTTTTTGTTTTTTAATCCACTCAGCCAGTCTGTGTCTCTTGATTGGAGAATTTAATCCATTAACATTCAATGTTATTATCTATGTTACTGGATCTGTCCCGATGTTTAAGTTGGCCATTGTCTTAGAGTTGGCCATTGTCTTAGTTGCCTTTTACGCCTTTGTTTCTGGCTGTTACTTCTTTAGTTTTCCTGGAACAGTACTTTCTTCAGGGTTTCTTGGAGATCTGACCTGGTGCTGGCAAATTCTTTCAGGTTTTGTTTGTCTGAGAAGATTTTAATCTTTTATTCCCATATGAAGGATAATGTAGCAGGATACAATAATTTTGGCTGAAATTGTTTCTCTCTCAGCACTTTCAATACATCTTACCATTCTTTCCTTGCTTGCATTGTTTCCGTTGAGAAGTCCGGTGTTAGCCTGATGGGGTGACCTTTGTATGTCACTTGTCGTTTCTCTCTTGCCAGTTTTAGTATCTTATCTTTATCTGTGATCTTAGCCAGTCTGGCTACAACATGCCTTGGGGAAGATCTTCTTGGGTTTATTCTATTTGGGGTCCTTTGCATTTCTTGGGTCTGGATGCTTGAGTGGCTCTCTATACTTGGGAAATTTTCTTCCAAGATTTCATGGAATAGGTTTTCCCTGCCCTTATTAGTTTCTTCATCTTCTGGGATACCAATTATTCGGATGTTAGGATGTCTAATAGAATCTAGTATTTCTCGTATGTTATCCTCATTTTTTTGTTGTTGTTGTTATTTTCTCTATCTTTTTGGTGATTTTCTCTAGGTCAGAAATTTTATCTTCTACATCAGACATTCGATCTTCAGCATGGTCTAGTCGACTTTTAATACTTTCGAGAGTTTTTGATTTCTTGTATTACAGACTTCACCTCTAATAGTTCCATCTTATTCTTTCTTAGCGTGTCCATTTCTTCCTTCATATCGTGGAAGGACTTTCTCATCTCCTGTAGTTCATTGTCTCTTTTCTGTTCCAGCTCATAGTATTTGTTCAACATGAATGTTCTAAATTCTATCTTGGACATTTTGGTAACGTTCTCTATTTTTTCAAGAAAAGGAAGGGAGTTACTGTGTTCTTTTGATGGAGACATGTTTCCTGCTTTATTCAGACCTGGGGTTCTTCTTCTACTTCTAACCATGGGGAGATGTGTTCCCTTTGAAATACCTTTTAAGAGAAAGCTTCCTCGAATAGGAGCAAGAATGTTTCCTTTGGGCTGCGGAATGAAGACTGCCAAAGTCTCTCTTCTGTTGTGTTTAGCAATGTGATCAAAGGAAAAGTATTCTCTTCAGCTGGCTGACAGAGGGGTCTCTGGGTTGGGGGTCCTGGGACTGGATCTTCTGGGGGCAGTCCTCCCTCGGAGTTCCTGGCCCAGGGGTCAGAAGATGGGAGTGGGGTGTCTCTAGGGCTAAGCACGTTCCTGACTGACAGAGGGGTCTCTGGCTTGGGGGTCCTGGGACTGGAGCTTCAAGGGGCAGTCCTCCCTTGGAGTTCCTGGCCCAGGGGTCGAAAGATGGGAGTCTGATCTGTAATTTTGACTCCTGTCTGTCAGTTGGCATGGGGCCCAACTTGGGCTGGGTTGTGACAGCGCTGCATTTACAAATAGCTTAATATAGAGCAGCCTACATAGGGCACTCTAGGGGCCCTGGTACGGATGGATTCTAGTGGAATTCTGTTTAGTTCTGGATGATATCCTACCAGTCATTCAATGGCTACGGCCAGTGCCACTGAAATAATCACATTAGGCTTTCAAGACACAGGGCCCTCGATGGTCACCTTCATTTTATAAATCTGCATCTCTCTGGATGCCTTGTCTTCTGAACAGCTGTTTCTGTGCCCTCTTTGCCTGGGGTTGTGGGGATGTGGAAGGAATGATTTGAAGGACTGATATTTTTTAAGTTTCTCAAGGTAGTCTTAGAAAATACTTCACTCTGGGACCAGCAGTTAGTGTAATGGCTATGTTGCTGGACTCCCATGTAGTCGACTGCGGTTCGCGTCCCGGACCCAGTGGCTTAAAACTCACACCGGGAGCGTGTACGTGTGTGACCAAGATCCCGAGAGGAGAATGGAAGAGAAGGGATTGTGGCGTGGCCATCACCCTGGGCGGGGGGGGGGATTTCTTGCTTTCTGTCTCTCCGTCTCTCTCTGTCTGGCGAGCACATGTGCCCTATAGCAAAAACCTCTCCAAAAAAAAAAAAAAAAAAAGAAAGAAAGAAAGAAAGAAAGAAAGAAAGAAAGAAAGAAAGAAAGAAAGAAAATATTTCACTCGTTTGTAGTTACTGAAATTTTACTTGTTTGGTGTATAGGGTTTTTATTGAGATGTACTTCACATATCACAAAATCAACCATTTTAAAAATGTGTAATTCGGTGTTTTTTTTTTTAGTACATTCATGAGGTTGTGTAGGTGTTTTATTATGTAATTCTAGAACATTTTTAATCATTTGAAAATGACAACCACCACCACTATCAATGAAAACAAACAAAACTTGAAATGAAAACAAAAACGAACCCATGTCACTGCTCATTGACTTTCTCCCCAGTTCCTGGTGACCACGAATCTACCTCTGTCTTTGTGGATTTGCCTGTTCTGGACAGTTTTTATATATATACGAAACCATCCAATATGTGACCTCTGTGTCTGGCTTCTTTCACTTAGCATTTCTCTGTCTTTCTTTGTGTCTTTCTTTCTTTTCTTTTTTTTTCTTTTTAAGGGGTTTTTGGTATAGGGCATGTGTGCTCACCACAGAGACAGAGAGAGACAGAAAGCAAGAAATCACCCCCCAGGGGGTATGGCTGCAATCCCTTCTTCATTCTCCTCTCAGGATCTTGGGCACGCACTCACATGCACCTGGCATGAGTTTAAGCCACCGGGTCCGGGACTTGAACTGTGGTCGACTATATAGGAGTCCAGCAACATAGCCGTTATACCATCCGCTGGTCCCTCACTTAGCATTTTTAGTGTTAATAGGAAAAGCACAAATATGGGGCAAGTGTCATGGTGGTTAAGGTGCCAGACTCCCACATGGTCAGGAAAGGCACAAATCATCTCATTCAAAGTATCAATATCTACGAAAGTGTTATATGTTTAAATAACATCTGTTTTCATCAGGTATTTGAACTTTGCTTATTTCTTGCTACCTTCTATCACTAGAACTTTTCATCAACAATTTGCTTCTATTTTTGTCAAAGGGTATTTAAATGTATCTACACGAAGGTTTGACTGTGAAGTAATATCTTTTGAAAATAGAAAATAAGTTTAATTCAGTAGCATCACTCATACTTTCAGAATTTTTTTCATTTTAATGAGTCATGGAAATATGCAAGTATAAAGATGAATGAGTGCTCACAAAAAACATTGAGCTTTGATAGAGGAGAGGCGAGACAGTTGACCAGGGGCATCTCCCTGGTAGCACAGCTCCTAGGAATTGAATAGATCACTGCATTTGCACAAAGGACTGAGATGATAGCCACAGAACCTAAGAGCGGGACTGTGGGCATTTTGGAGATACCAAGTCTCAGGTGGAAGACAGAAAAAAGTAGTCAGTTCGAATGTGGAAAGAAACCAGAGACTACCTAGGCCTCCCATGAGGGGGAGAGGAAGATTCTCTTCTGAAGCTTCCAGCTCCCTGCTTCCACCTCCAGCCCTGACGCTGTAAGAGGCCAGCAGGAGGGACGCTGACGGTTCACTGTACATAGCTGCAAAGGTTGGCCAGCACCTGGGGAACGCTGAGCTCAACCCCAGGCTCATGGACACTCCCCGCTGCTGACCATCAAGACCACTTTCTTACTCCTGCTCCCCTCCCGTGGGATACTAGGAACAGTTCCCTGTCCCCTCTGTTGCCTTCCATAGAACAAGGTCTCCAGACTGCCCTGAATAGCAACTGTGAGTGGGTGACAGGGAGAGGCAGCTGACAAAGAGGAGGATGTGAAGGATCTCCCCTCTGGAAGAGGGAGAACAGACTTGGGTGGCTTCCTCCCACCCATTTTCCAGCCCTGAGATCCCAGTCTCACAGGTTAGCCTGGGCAGTTCCTCCTGAGCTGCCACCAGGGACAGCTCCACACCCCCTCATCCACAAAGATACACGTAGACGTCCTGTGCATCCTGTGTCACAGGACCCAGGCGGTTTGAGCCAACAGGTGCCCACAGTTCCTACAGTTCTGTAGCCAGAGTGCCCGCCTGGACTGGAGACCCAGGGGGCAGAGGCACACGACTCCAGCCCCACGACCTAGCTGTGCAAACACATGGCAGCTCCAGCCACGCCTCTGAGCTGTGCAGTTCACACCCAGCTTGGCAGCTGTGCAGGAGGGTGTGGCTAACCTCTCCCTGTAGCAACCACCCTTGCCCTGACTGCCAGCATCAAACCTCCTGCAGAAGGGGTGCCACAGCTGTAAAGAGGACCAGCTACTGGAGCAGACAGCTTCCTCTATATCCAGAGATTGCGTGCTAATGGCTGACCAAACAACTAGCTATCCCCCGAGACATAACTCCCCAATCAACAGCTACATCTTTCTGTGTTCAGCCCATCCAAGACAGATGCCATTGCTTATTTCCAGCTGATATTTTTCTCTTGGCTACCTGCCATAGCTCCCTGCATAGGTCTGCCTCTCCCCCACCTTGGGTTCTCTGTCACACTGTAGCTCAGTGCCCTGACCAACCTGTCACCAACCTGTTAAGACAGGTGAGGTCATGTCCAGGAGAACTTGAATCAGAAGTCCTTGGAGTCCTTAGATTCCTTATACACAACAATGATGAAATTAGGCCTAAATGGGGGCCAGCAGGTGGTGTGGTAGTTAAGATACTGGACTCTCATATGGCAGACCTCAGTTCAAGTCCCGGACCTGGCGGCTTGCTTTCTCGCTTTCTCTCTCCCTCTCTGGTGAGCATATGTGCCCTATAACAAAATTTTTAAAAAAAAAATCATAATAGTAAATAAAATTAAATAAATCTTTAGAAATTGAACTTATGTGTTAACATAAACTGAGTATGGCTTGAATTTGACATGAAGTTGCTCATTAAGGTAATTTTACCAAATTTTATTTAAGAATAGTATAAAGTCGATGCCAAATCGACTTTTCTTTTATCTCAAAGTTGCTTTAAAAACTGTTCTGTGTTAATCTATTATAATACTTGGATAAAGAAAGACTTGAGTTAGTAGTTGGTAACAATAAAGATCCCAACTTAACTTTTAGGACACGTCTCCTTTCTTAGTCATGAACACTCTGATCCCCTAGCTCTCAGTGCTGTAGGTAAGAACAAGACAAAACTGAGCAAATATAAAATCCTTTATTGAACATTATTATCCCTTAATGTAACAAAAGATAAAAGGCAAGGTACTCTGGACTCATATTGCTACAAAGTATAAATTTTCATCTCTGATGTTGATGTTCATACTAACCAATTTACTGGGCTTCAGTGACTCAATGGAAGAGTCAGCAGTTTTCTGCATTTACTTGGTTTCCTACGTGTAAAATGAGTGTATTATTATTTAACTTGTTTAGGTACGAGGCAGGAGAATGAATTGTTTGTTAAATATTTTAGATACTCCTCAGGAAAGATACTGGTTACCAAATCCCTCTAACAAGTAGGCTGCAAAGTAAATACTTTATGGTTTCTAAAACTTCCCATTGACAAATTCAAGTATATAATTAGACCTAAGCCTTACCAGAAAACCATAACATATACTGACCTGAGAAGGCAGGAGTTGGTATGATGGTTTCAAGTGTGGGGATATAAAATGATCTCCAACTTGAATTGTCATCAGTTTGTGCTTCTTGAGGATGAGTTTGCTTATAGGCTTTGGCTATTCTCGTCTCTTATCGAATTACATGTGTGTCCTGCTCTCTGATAGAGTACACTTCTTGAGGTTTTAGTCCATGAAATGAAAAATGGAGAGACCTGAAATTTCATCAGGCGAAATTTAACTCAAAAGATTTGTTTTCCTGGTTGTAGTTCCACAATGGATAATCGTCTTACATGCAGCTAACCTATAGACATAGCTGCATCATACATTTTTACTTATTTTCTTTTTTAAAGAATTATTTATTTAATTTTATTTATTGTTATTATTAATTTTTTTGGTAGAGATTTTTGCCATAGGGTGCATGTTCTCACAAGAAAGAGACAGAGAGACAGAAAGTGAGAAATCACTCCCCAGGGAAGATGACCATGCTGCAATCTCATGTCCTCCGTTCTCCTTTTGGGATCTTGGGCACGCACGCACACGCTCCCAGTGTGAGTTTTAAGCCACCAGGTCTGGGACTTGAACGACAGTCAACTACGCGGGAATCCAGCAACATAACCATTGCGCCATCTGTTTGTCTCATATTATCATTATTTTAAAATTTTCCTATAGGATACTTGTGCTCAGCAGAGAGAGAAAGAGACATACAGAGAGAGAGAGAGACAGAGAGAAAGCAAGCTGCCAGGTCTGGGACTCAAACTGCTGTAGGCTATGTGCGAGTCCAGCACTTTAACTACCATGCTACCTGCTGGCCCCCTTGTTTTCTTTTTTTCAATATAACTTTAAAAATAAATGCCAGAGGGCATGTGTACTCATTGGAGAAACAGTGGGAGAGAAAGAGAATGAGAGAAAGAGAGAGAGAGAGAGAGAGAGAGAGAGATATCTCCAGTAGGGAATGATCATGCTATAATCCCTTTACTTCAATCTCTCCCTTCTTCCATCTTTCCCTTCTTTGGGATTTTGGGCATACATCCATGTGCACCTGGCATGTTTCTCAACTTAGCAGGTCTTGAGACTCAAACAGTGCAGTTGGTCATGGGGGGGCCCAGTACCTTAACAACCCTTTGATTTATTTCTGATGATTTGCCAGGGCCAAAAATTTTTTTTTCCTTTTTTTTAAGGAAACAACACAAACCTATTCAGTATTCAATATTATAAAAATCTTCTTTTGAAGCAGTTAGAAATTCTTGTTATATAATGTGTTAAAAATAAAAGTGTAATCACCCAAGTTGGAAGAGCATAACAAGTAGCTAATGAAGAGAGATAACTTTTAAAAATTTTGCTTCTACTTGTGCAAAAGCATTATTGTGAGGATACAGTGAAATAATAGATACGAAGGTGTATCAAATAGCCCGAGCTGTTTGTATAAATGTATGATATTAAGTTACTTGTACCGAGTTTAGTATTAGGGAGAGGACTGGGCAAGTCAGAGTACATTGTGATTGATAGCAAGGGTCTGGAGCCAGACTGCACTGGTTCAAATCCTGGCTCTGTTGTATGTCATTTACATAACCTTGAACTGACTACTTACTGTCTCTGTACCTCGGTTTCCTCAGCTGCAAAGTGGGGGTGATAAAATAGCCCACTCATCTTGTAGGGTTGCTGTGAAAATTAACTAAGTATGTGTGTGTAAATTCTCGGAGCAGGGCCTGGCATCTCGTGTCATAGGAACTTTCATTACTATATTATTAACTTCAGTCCGATTCGCAAAGAGACTTTCTACCCCCACTTCCTCCCTGGAGGCTTCACACTGGGGGAGCTTACGTGCATCCTCTTAGCTCAAGGTGCTGACATCCTGTCAGAGCAGAAAGGGCACGTGAAGAATGGCATAAAGAGGTGTGGTATTACCTGTTGGAGATATTTCATAGTTTTATCAACAGTACTAGGGAGAAATGTTCACCTGTTGAAATATCCGTTTTGTAAGACAAATAATAATGTGATTGAATGTATGGAAGAAAATGAAATGAAAATAAATTTTAAAAAAAATAAAAAAAAAAAAGAACTGTCGAGCACACAGTGTATGAAAGGCATTACGTCCAGGGCTGTGCGCGTGCGATCTTCCTCTGTCCTCGCAGCAAGGCTGTGAACTTGGTTCCGCATTGGTAAAATATAGCATAAAGCTGCTCTCTAAAGTACATTTTTATGTTTTATATATATTTTACCACAATTAGAAGGGAAACTGAAAATGGCATCCCTGTTTTGCACATTCCACTGGTGAGAAGTGTTATGGCCATATTGAGGTGCAGAACATAGGCCGTGGAGTGCTGGGCCGAGCAAGATTTCTCAGCAATAATTTCACAGAAGAGCATGAATGTTTTGTGGGCAGCAAACTATTTTGGCCACGAAGACCAAATTTTAAAGTTCATTTTTAGGGGTCAGCAGTGGTGTGGTGATTAAGGGACTAGATACCATATGGCTGACTCCACAGTTCAAGTCCTGGACCTGAGGGCCTGAAAAGCATGCTGGGTGCGTGCTCAAAATCCCGAGAGGAGAATGGAAGAGAAGGGAAGAAGGGATTGTGGTGTAGCCTTCCCCTCTGGAAGTGATTTCTCACGTTCTCTCTCTACCTCTCTTTGTCTTTCTCTGGGTACACACACCCTATGGAAGAAAAAAACAAAAAACAAAAAAACCCAACCTTTTCAGTATATATGTAACTTGAAAGATAGTAAATCAAATTTAGAAGTAACAGAAAGACTAAATACTGAAGTCCTTATTTTACCAATTTAAAATGAATGCGGTGTTTGAAATGCGTAAAATGGTTGTGTGTGGTCTGTATCTTGTCATTCAGGCTTTCCTGAGCTGACCTGGATTCTTCTCACCTTGTTTCCCCACATGCTCATTCGTATTTGAAGAGGGGACGACTTAGTGTTGTCCCAACTGTGGGACATTAGATGTCGCCTCTGTCAGAGGAAGAAAGTTGAGTTTAAGTATGGGCTGAAAATTCTAAGAGCAAACAGGGAGGCTGGCACTTTAGCCCAGTGGTTGAGGGAACCGGATCGTACATGGCCAACCATGCTGAAAAACATGCTGTGTGCATATGTGCCCCCAAATCCTGACGGGGTAGAGAGATGGAGGACAAGGGAGTGCGGAGTGACCCTGCCCCATTGCGGGGACTGTGTATGTGGGGGAGCTTCTTCCTCCTTCTTGTCTCTCTCTCTCTCCCTGTCCCTCTTTGTTGAGCACACATGCACTCTGGCATTTAAAAAAGAAGAAGAAAGGGAAGCATTGCAGATGAAGCTAGAGATTTTCAGGAGCATGCATGATGGTGAGGCAGGTGGAAACCATTCTTCCTGAGGGGTAGTGGGTGACCCTGGGATCTTCAGCCTTTAGGCCACATGACTGAAAGAGCTCAGAGATGTCTTCAAATGGGTGTCTGCCTCTTCTGTAGAATGAAGAGGAGGGTAAGAGTGGGAGCAGCTGTGGAAGGCAGGACCTTGACTCCTAGTGAAAGTTCCAGGGGAGCCAGCTCGTGTTCAGCATTGGGAGAGACCTTTCTACCTGGTTAAACACTCAGTTATGTAGAGTCAGCTTCTGGACGGTGAGGCCTCTACACTGTGAGTTTCCCGGAGACTCAGCAGAGAGGGGATTCCAGCAGGGGTGGGAGGTTGGCTTGTGGCCTCTTGAGACCCTTGTAGCTCTAAGATTCTATAATTCTTATATTTGCCAATGTTTGCAAACATTCCTACAGCCTCCAAGATAAAATGCAGGGGAAGAGTTAATGTAGTGAAAGCAAGCTATCACAATGTAAATTGTTTTCTCTGTAAGTGTTTTTACAATGTGTGAAACATACATTCACTTTTATTCCCTTATGCTGCTGACACTCAGGAACTGAAGATGGAAATGTGGAATCAAGCAGGTTCTACTTGTATGGAGAGAGACAGCTAACATCTGGTTCTTTCTTTTTTCCTTTAAATGGTAGAGTCATTGTTGCATAGTGTCTCTAATGCCTTCTCTTTTATATCCTCAGTTTTAAAGGGGAAAAAAAAAAAACAAATGTTGGGCAGCAATTATTGCAACACATTGCTGCCATATTCAGCAAACAGTAGGACATTTAAAGTACGGACAGTTATTAATGAGATTAGAACAGTAATAAAACTTTATGGAGGCATTTAATAACTCATTTACAGATCATGAAACAAAGCTAATGGTCAACCTTCATGGGTGAAGTGTTCCTCTTGCCTTATGGTCCTCTGCTTTGACTTTTAGTCAAATGCCAAGAGATCATTTAGATTTCAAATGTCTTTATGTGCATCTTATAGTTAACGCCTGTAGAATTTTACGTGATTGAAAAATGAGTCCCCAAAGTGCATTAATGTAGCATTAACATTTTGAATAAAAAGTAAGGTGTCAGCTCTTTCCACTACAGATATGTAAATGAGTGATTGGCAAACAATAAAATGATCTTTGGTCGATGTACGCACCGAACATTGGCTTGAATCCAGTCTTCTTCTCCAGGTGTATCTCGGTTATTAGCTATAAATAGCTGAATAAACCATAGGCCATTTATCTCCCATGCTGTTAGCAGTTTCCCCCATAACTATTTCCAGATACCATAATTTGTCTTTCCTCCCTCCTACCATGTAACGTGCCCAGATAACTGTCCTTCTTACTAGAGATGGTTAATGCTGACTTCTGTTCCTTCAATGTCATTCAACATTTTGAACCCTCGAATGCTTAGTATTGGAATCTTCTTAAAGTTTGTTCACACTGGGACCAGCAGATGGGGTAATGGTTATGTTGTTGGACTTCTACATGGCCGACCGCTGCTTGAGTCCTAGACCTGGCGGCTTGAAACTCACACTGGGTGCGTGTGCGTGCGTGCCCAAAATCCCGAAAGGAGAATGGAGGAGAAGGGGTTGAACAAGGTCATCTCCCCCAGGGGGTGATTTCTCGCTTTCTGTCTCTCTGTCTCTCTTTGTCTCCCTGGCAAACGATGTGCCCTATAGCAAAAATCTCTCTGGAAAAAAAAAGAAAAAGTTTGTCCATGCCTTTCGTTGTACAGAAGAGGCAAGCTAGGCCAGTGAAGCGCAGTACCATGCCCAGTTTCCGACAGCGGGAAAGTGGCCGAGGTGACCTGAGATGCAGAGATTCCAACCCAAGCCCTCTTCCCCACCAAGGGCTGACTTCATTCTTCTTCAGAGCAGTGGGTGCTTAGCCAGGGCACCACCATGGATTCTCTTCTGCTCTCCTTTGGCACAAGACTTTGCCCTTAGTTCTTTGTGAAACAGACTGGAGACACCTTCTCTTTAAGGCTCCTGTTACTGATGACTTGAGGTCTGTCACCTGGAGACATAGCTGAGTATCCTCTCCCTTGATGCGCTTGGTAACCACTGGCATGACTGTTGGTTTTGTTTTGCATTTTGAGACACCAGTCTAGTACTCAGAAAAGTCCTTTCTGTCTAGAGAATAAAACCAGGTTTCTGCACCCTCTCAGGAATTTCACCAGAACCTCGCTTTCTTTAATCCTGGGTGCTCTCTAGCTGGCGATGGCACTTACTCTAGTGCCCTGACATGCAGCTGGTATGGGAAACCTGCTACCTGTTTTATAGATCAAATTTGACCATAGTCTAAAAAGAGAAGTTGTTATATTTTAAATAAAGAAGAAAGGATACTTTAGGGGCAGGTACATTTTATGAGAATGAAACCACTAAGCAAGTTGGTGACATGACCGTGCAATGCTCACTGCTCCTATTTATGTCTTGACAGAATGGTCATCCGAAGGGTTTATTCAGTCTGCTGATCAGGTGTTTGTCACTGAATAAAGAGATATTCATTCTGATTTTTTTCTAGCACAACTCCTGATACATTGTTTCTGCTTAATAAATACTTAGAAAATGAATTAACAGAGCCAACTGGTGGCTGGTGGTGAAGGCAACTGGATCCCATGTGGCCAGCTGTGTGGATCAAGTCCCTGACACACCAAGCAAGTATGCACAAGTGTCCAAAATCCTAAGAGGAGGGGAGCAGAAGAGATTGTGGCATGACCATCCCCCCAGGAGGGTATTTTCTCACTTTCTATCTCTCTGTCTCTGTTTCTTTAAAGCAAGCACGATAAAGTATATCCTATAAAATTAAAAAGAAAAAGAAAATGAATTTATGAAGAATGAATGAATAAACAGACAAACTTGAAAATTATATTAATTAAAGATAACTGTGGGCCAGCAGGTGGCATGGTGTTTAAGGCACCTGGATCCCACGTGGCTCACTGCACTGTTTGAGTCCTGAATCTGGTGGCTTGAAAAATGCCGATGTGATGTGGCCATTCCTTACGGGGATGCTTTCTCACTTTCTTTCTCTCTCCCATGAGAGAATAGAGACTTTTTTTTTAAATTACCTATGGTATGTGTTTGTGAGAGAAAATCAGGCAGGAAGAAAGAGAATTGATCTTCTATTACTACTACTACTACTGATGATGATGATGATGATGATGACAGTACTAACAATAAGACGTGGGACCCAAAGTGACATTTGTTTTCCAAGGAACAGCTCATCTAGCGTTGAGCAACGTTCATTGGGATTTGCCTCTGAGTCAGGTTCTCCACTGGCAAGGTAGATGCCCCACTAGGAAAACCAGTAATTCAGATCCAGAGAACCAACACAGGGGGGCTTTCAGAGTGCACCATGAAAGTAGGAACGGACCATGCGAATAATTGTATTTTAATAATAAAGAATCTCGGGGATGGGAGGGAGGGGGTCAGGGGAAAAACAGCACATTTAATAGACACAACAATGAAAAGTTATCTGTTAATAATAATGTATATGATAATGTCTTTGACTTGACTAACATGCACTGCACTGTATACATGCGGGGAAATCCCTGTTGTACACTGTAAAGATGTGCAGTGATTAAATGTAAAAAAATGTTTATAAGCATTTTTACTCTATGATTAAAAAGGAAGATTGAATAGGCTGAATACCTGAAGATGTTTCTTAAATGTTTGAGGTTAATAAGTATGCATGAAAATAAACAAGTTCATGGCCAACCAGTCTACTAGAATTAAAAAAAAAAAAAAAAAAAACTAAATCACTTATATTACAGAAGTAGGTGAGAATAGTAAAAACATTTAAATTTCTAAAAAAAAAATCATAAAGTATCTGGTGTGGTGATTAATGCATTTGTTTCCATTTAATTGGCTATGATTTGAGTCCTGGACTTGGAAACTTAAAAATCACGTCAAACATGTATGCATGCATGTCCAAAATTCTGAGAGGAAAATGAAGGAGAAGGGATTGTGGTGTGGCCACCCCTCACCCCTTCTATACCCATGAGTGGTGCTTTCTCATTTTCCCTCTCTCCAGTAAGTGCATGTGCCCTATAGCAAACAAACAAATAAAAGTGTCTGAAACAAGATAAGTGTGACTCATATTGTTGAAGGGACAAAAATATACGTGCATACACATGTAAACAAACTCCTATCTCAACTGAACGGTAAACGCCTCCATCTTAACTGAATATAAAACTAAATCAAACAGACCACCCTCACCCAACTTAAACTTTCCAATTAAATGCATCTGTTTATTTTCCAGTTTAAAATGGCCTAATTGTAAGTTAATTTGCAGTCTGTTCAAAATACAACTCCTCCTTAGGATAGTTTCTCCTCTCCCTTCCCCATTCCCTAAGATGGAGTGAGGATTCACGGGGGTCATTTGCATGTCCTGTGGGATCCAGGATAAGGGAGGAGCTCCTTGGCTCGCTTTATGAAGAGATGTGAATGAAATATTTTAAAATAATTTTTATTTAAATAGTATAACTTTCTTAGTTTCTAATAAAATATTCTTTATTGTTTTTGAAAATATTTTTTGAACAAGACGTTTGAAAATTTAGCTTAGTTTTTCTTAGTAGACTATCGTAAAGAGTAGTTTTAGGTCTGTAAAAAAAACTTAACAGAAAGTAAGGAGAGCTGAGAACCCCCTGCCAAATAATCCCCTACCCAGATTCATTATCTTGTGTGTTGTATTTGTTATCATTGCTGACCAATAGTAATACATTATTAGTAAATAAATTCCATAGTTTATATTAAACGAACTCTAATCTCTGAGTGTTGGAAGTACATAATGTCACGCATCTACCGTTACGGTATCGTGCACGGTAGTTTCACTGCCCTGAGACTCCCGCACTTCACCTATTCATCCCTCCTTCCCTCCCTCTCACCCACACCCTTGGCAATCACTGATGTTTATAATGTTTCTATCATTTTACCTTTTCCGAGATGTCACATGGTTGGAATCATCCAGCGTTTAGCCTTTTCAGATTAGCTTATTTCATTGGGCAGTGTACATATAAAGGTTCTCGTTTCTTTTCCTAGCTTGATCGCTCATTTCATTTTATTGCTGAGTAGTAGTATCCCAATGTTGGAGTCTCAGTTGGTTTATCCATTCATGTATGGAAGGACATCTTGGTTACTTCCAAGTTTTGGCACTTGTAGATAAAGCTGACAGAAACATTTGTATTCAGGTTTTTGTGTGGACCTAAGTTTTCAATTCATTTGGGTAGATACCAAGGAGTGCCATTGCTGAATTATATAGTAAGCTGGTTAGCTTTGTAAGAAACTGCTAAATTATCTTACAAACTGGCTGTTTTGTTTATATTATCGCCATTCCAACGAATGGGTGTTCCTTAGTTCATTCCTGCTGCTATAACAAAATACCTGAGGTTGAGTAGCTTATAAAAAAAAAAAAATAGAAATTGGGACCAGCAGGTGGCGTGGTGGTTAAGGGTGCTGGACACTCCCACATGGCCAACCACGGTTTGAGTCCCGGACCTGGCAGCTCACTTTCTCAGTTTCCCTCTCTCTTTTTCTCTCTCTCTCTGTGTTCTCTCTCTGGTCAAATTAAAATAAATAAAATAAAATAAATAAAATAAATAAAATAAATAATTCTTTAAAAAAAAATAGAAATTTACCTTCTGACAGTTTTGGAAGCCGGAAATCTAAGATCAAGGCTCTGACACATTCAATCTGGTGAGGGCGCCCTGCCTCTGAAATGGTGCCCCTCACGCTGTCTTCACGTGGCAGAGGCATGGAAGAGCGAAAGAGCTTAGCTACGTTCTTCAGGCCTCCTCGCCTTTTTTTTTTTTTTTTTGGAGAGATTTTTGCTAGAGGGCACATATGTTCACTGGAGTGATAGAGAGAAATGGAAAGAGAGATAGTGAGAAATCAATCTCCTGGGGGGATGGCCAGGCTGCAGTCTCTTCCCCTCCATTTTCCTCTTGGGATTTTGGGCACATACGCACATGTGCCCGGCATGACTTTCAGGCCACCAGATCTGGGACTCGAACCATGGTCGGCCATGTGGGGAGTGCCTTAACCACTATATCACCTGCTGGTGCCCCTCAAGCCCATTTTTATGAGTTCGAATATCACTCCTGAGAGCAGAGCTGATTTATTTACTTTCTGAAGACTCTACCCTTTAATACTTTCACGTTGCGTCTTTAGGTTCCAGCCTATGAATTTTGGTGGGGCACAGATATTCAGATCACAGAACCGTTTCTTCACATCCTCACCACCATTCCGTCTTGTCAGTACCTTGGATTTTAATCATTCTAATAGCTATGTGGTGGTATCTGATTATTGTTTTAATTGATAATCTTCTAATGACATTCGATACCGAGTATGTTTTCACACATTTATTTGCCACTGGATTTTATTTGATGAGGTATTTGTTCAGAACTTTGGCCTATTTTTAATTGTGTTGTTTATTTTCTTGTTGAACTTTGGTTTTAAAATTGTTGTGTAGAATTTTATTGTATTAATACATTGCAGTTTATCTTTTTTCTATTGAACATACATACATCTTATTAAGTTTGTGGCTGCTATTGCATGTCTTGTATGTGTCTTTCTGCAGGCACAGTTCTTCATTTGTTTTGGGTACACATGCGTACATGCATGTGCACATGGGGTGCAATTTCTGTGCCAAAGGGAAGGCATATATTAGTCTTTCAAAGATTTTGTCAGATAGGTTTTCAAAGTGTTATACACTCCAATCAGCAGTGTACGAGAATTCTAGATGTTCTAAATACTCAAACATTATGTTTTTGTCTGTTGTCAGTTTGTCATATTATCTGCTTGTATTTTTTCCCTGTTAGGGCACTTGTGCTTGCCTGAGAGAGAAGCAGAGATAGTGATAGGGAAGATGAGAACTCACCTCCCAGAGGGGATGGCCATGTGGTAGTCCCTTCTCCCCCTGGGATCTTGGGCACACATGCACACATGCCCTGCATGATTTTGAAACCACCAGGTCTGGGACTCGATTCGCGGCCGACTGTGAGAGTCCAGCACCATAACCACTACATCTGCTGGTCCCTCTCCTTACGTTTTTAATTTGTAGCATTTTCATAAGTTGATTGGCCCTTTGGATATCCTCTTTTGTGTTCGTGCATGTCTTTTGCTCATTTCCAAAACTGACTTGTATTTTTCTTTTTGATTTAGCCGATTCTTTATATATTCTAGGGAAGAGTCCTTTGTTGGATATGTGTATTGCAGATATTTTCTTCAGTTCTGTATCGTTCTTTTATACTCTTCAGTGATAAGCCTCATGAGCAGCTATTCATAATTTAATGAAGCCAAATCTGTATTTTAAAAGATAATACTTTTATTGCCTTGTTTAAGAAATTTTTGCTTGGGGACCAGCAGTTAGTGTAATGGCTATGTTGCTGGACTCCCATGTAGTCGACCGTGGTTCGAGTCCCAGACCCAGTGGCTTAAAACTCACACTGGGCACGTGTGTGTGCATGCCCAAGATTCCAAGAGGAGAATGGAGGAGAAGGGATTGCGACATGGCCATCCCCCATGGATGGTGATTTCTCGCTTTCTGTCTCTCTGTCTCTCTCTGTCTGTCTGGTGAGCACACGCCCCCTATAGCAAAAAAAAAAAAAAAAACCTCAAAAAAAAAAAAAAAAAAGAAATTTTTGCCTGCACCAAAGCCTTGAAGATACTCTCCTATGTATTCTTTCTTTTTTGGAGAGGTTTTTTTTGCTATAGGGCGCGTGTACTCACCAAAAAGACAGAGACAGAGAGATAGCAAGAAATCTCCCCCAAGGTGGGGTTGGCTATGCCACAATCCCTTCTCCATTTTCCTCTTGATCTTGGGCACGCACGCACACACGCCCGGCGTGAATTTAAGCCACCAGGTCAGGGACTCGAACTGTGGTCGACTACATGGGAATCCAGCAACATAGCCATTATGCTAACTGCTGATCCCTCTCCTATGCATTCTTCTACAATAGTTGCTTAATATTTTTACTTTTTATATATAGATCTATGATATATCTCAAATTAACTTTTCTGTATGGTGTGACAAAATAGTCAAGGATTTTTTTTTTTTTTTTACTTCCTTCATCATTTTTTATAAGGCCTTTCCCAGTTTTCTAATTTTTCTTCTGGTATAAATTGGAGATTTTTAGGGAACAGTCTTACGCTACTTTAGGCTACTGAGTCAGGTAATGCTGGAAATTTACACAAACATCTTTTCTTTCAGATGTTCTCTCTGTGACAGTACAGTTTTCACTCAATATTAGAACTTTATCTTCATAAGGGAGGGGTACAGTGTGCATGATAAAGAGGGGTCTGGGTGTATAAATCTCTGCTAGATAGTGAATCTACTACAACTTGTATCTCACACAAAATCTTACCAAGCATCTTATTGTGAAGTAAAAATCGCTTGTCATCTTTAAGTTTATTAACAATTTTAAGTCCTTGACCATGAGCAAAGCTGCAGATCCATGTTTTTTTACTGTTTTGTGTCTCATTACAAAATATTATATAAAGACATGCCTGTATTTTAAAAGAGTTGTTTAATAAAAGTAATCATATCATTCTCTTAGTGTTTGAAAGTGGGGACCCTGGCCCAGGTCATCTGGCTTTAATTCCTGCCTCTGCAATTTATGTCTGCTATGACTTTGGGCAAGTCTTAACTCGTGTGTGCCTTGGTGGTTTTTATTGTAGTATCCAGCATAGGAAGTTGTTCAAAGTGTCACATGAAAATGCATATAAAGATATCAGTTAGTACTCCATACATGTTAACTATGCCTGTAATTATGCACGTGTGTTTATTAATTTTGTTCTGACTTTTCTTCTGACATATTGTATATTTACCATTCAGTGACCACTTTACAGTAGTTTGCTAGTAAGTGATGCTGGGAATAAATTTTATTTATAGTGTTTTCTTTTTTGTTTTTTGGTATTTATTTATTTTTTTATTGGGGAGGTTTTTCTTTTTTGCTATAGGGCACGTGCACTCGCCAGACAGACAAAGAGAGACAGAAAGTGAAAAATCACCTCCCAGGGGGGATGGCCACTCCGCAGTCCCTTCTCCTCCATTCTCCTCTCGGGATCTTGGGCACACAGGCACACGTGCTCAGCGTGAGTTTTAAGCCACCAGGTCTGACCAGTACTCAAACCGTGGTCTACTACGTGGGAGTCCAGCAACATAGCCATTATGCTAACTGCTGGTCCCTACAGTGTTTTCTTGGTAACCTTACCTACCCTGAGAAGAATTTTTTAAAAAATAATGTCAAATTTGAGTAGGTATTGTATCAGTGATTTTACATATCAAAGTTTTAATTAGAAACATTTTAGGGCTAGCCCCATGGCCTAGTGGTTAAAGAAGCCAGGTCCCAAGGCCAGCAGGTGTGATGGTGGTTAAAGGTGCTGGATTCCCACATGGCTGGCCATGGTCTGAGTCCACATTTTGACTCCTGGACCTGGAGGCTTGCTTTCTCCCTTTCCTCTCTCGCTCTCTCTCTCTCTGTATCTGTCTGGTCAAATAAAAGTAATAATAATAATAATAATAATAATAATAACAACAAATGGAATTATGTAAATAAATAATTCTTTGAAAAAAAAAATAAAAGCCAGATTCCACATGGAGCCAAGCCACGAAATTTGTGGTTTGAATCTTGGCCCCAGCGGCTTGAGAAACATGCCAGGTGCATGTGTGTGTATGCACCAAATACTGACAGAGGGAGAAATGGAGGCGAAAGGATTCCAGCATAATCCAGCCCATTGAAAAGTGCTTTTTTTCTCTTCCCTTCTTTCTTACATTCTGTCTCTGGCAAGTGCACATTCCCTCTGACAAAAAAAAAAAAAAAAAAAGAAAGAAAGAAAAACTATTTATAATAAATAACTTACTAATTGTCAAGAATGTATCTTTTCGCTCTTTGCCTCCTTGTCCGCTGGCATGGCGGGACTCGCGCGGGCCACGGGCACCATGAAGATCTGGACCTCGGAGCACGTCTTCGACCACCCATGGGAGACAGTTACAACAGCTGCAATGCAGAAATACCCAAATCCTATGAATCCCAGTGTGGTTGGAGTTGATGTGTTGGACAGACACATCGACCCCTCTGGAAAGTTGCACAGCCATCGGCTGCTCAGCACCTAGTGGGGACTGCCCTCCATCGTGAAGTCTCTCATCGGAGCAGCGAGAACCAAGACGTACATGCAGGAACACTCTGTGGTTGACCCCATAGAGAGAACGATGGAACTGAAGTCCACGAATATTTCATTTACAAACATGGTTTCAGTAGATGAGAGACTTATATACAAACCACATCCTCAGGACCCCGAAAAGACTGTTCTATCAGGAAGCCATCATCACTGTGAAGGGGGTGAGCCTCAAGCAGTTACCTCGAAGGGCTCATGGCAAGCACATTATCTTCAAATGCCAACAAGGGCAGAGAAGCAATGGAGTGGGTAATACAGAAATTAAATGCTGAGGTTGAAGAATTGACAGCTTCAGCAAGAGGAAGCATGGCAGCCACAGCACTTGTAGAGAAATGACAGAGTTGGTGTACAACATCGGGTCCCCCAGGTCTTTCCCTGCTGGCAACATATTTATTTGTTATTTAAAAACACAACTATATTTTAGGTAGAGTTCTTTTAATAAGCTGAAATGAGGCTTTGTTTTTGGTGAAAACAGAGAGATGCAGGGCTTCTAAATAAAAGGGATCGTATGAAATTAGTGTTTGAAATGATTGTCTAAGTTTGACGATTCCAGTACTTACATGAAAACTAACAATTCTTTTAAAAGTACTTGGAAATTAATATTGACATTGGACCTCCTTAAGGTAGAATTTTAAAGCTTTTCACATGTTGGAACTCTACCTGGCTTCGGACCAACCCCAGAACAAAGCAGAGCCACCTCTTACATATACGATTGCCCTGCTGTAATTTTTGACAGCTTGAACGAAGGAACTCGCTTTAAAAGGAGAAATCACAGTTTTAAAAGATGTTCATTTGTATAAAGTAACTTGCTCTGCTATAAGCCACCATCAAAATCCAGTGTTTGAATTTGGTACTTAATTTATCAGTCAAGTAACATATGACTCCAGCAAAAATATGACTTCATTGTATTAAAGAGTACTGTATTGACTTGCAAAAAAAAAAAAAAGAATGTATCTTTTCTTTAGTGACTCACAGAAAAAGTAATTGCTTATTTCTTGACAGAATCAGAATGTGGAAATACTGATTTTGAAATAGCTATACTATTACCCAATTTTTTATATTTGCATAAATATTTGTTGCTTCAGACTTTCGGCAGTATTTTCTAAAAATTATAATTGACACTTGATAAAGATCAAAGTTCAGTGACCCCCTTTTTTTGTATGTTATTTTATCTGTTTTTACTCTGGAACAAAGTGTTTTTTTTTCCCCCATGAAAACACTTCTTGGCTTGTTGTTTTCTGACTTTTATTGTAAAATCTGAAACCTCAGAGAGTCTTCTGAAGGTTTATCATTAAGTTTCATAGAATGTTGAGAAATACTGGCCTAAGAATCACATGAGTATAGTTTTATTTTTCTGTTGTACTTAGTTTTTGCAATTATGATAGTTTCATATAATTTTTTTGCTAAACTGGGACCAGAAGATGGTATAATGGTTATGTTGCTGGACTCCCATGTAGTCAACCGTGGTTTGAGTCTCAGACTGGCCGCTTAACGCTCATGGAAGAGAAGGGATTGCTGCGTGGCCATCCACCGTAAGGATTGATTTCTTGCTTTCTATCTCTTTGTCTGTCTGATGAGCATACATGTTGGCCGCCGAGCCAAGATAACGCTGCTGGCTGCATAGGGAGGCGTGTCTCCAGTACTTGCCTGGTACAGGCAAAGGAACTTGCAGGCGGGGCCGTTGGGAGGATCCTATATATACGGGGGTAAAGGGAGAAAGAAAAGGAGAAAGAAGAAAGTAAAGGAAACCTGTGAATAAAGACTGCGTGAGGAAGAACTGAGTGTCGTGTCGTCTCTGCAGAAGTGACGCCGGCACATACATACCCTAGAGTGAAAATCTCTCCAAAAAAAACAATGATTTTTTCTAATCAAAACAAAATACATAGCAAGAGTCACTTAACCTTAGCAGTTGTCATTAACTTAATTTTTTTTTATTTTTAGCTGTGATCTGATTATTTTTTCATTGTTTTTAACATTATACTTTGACTGAAGAAACCAGAAGTCCAGGGCACATAATTGTTCTGATTTTTTATTTTTTTGTTTGCTCCTGTTTTTGTTATTAGTATCACCTACAGTTTAATTTTATTTTGTAGGAGTCATTATAACATATACTGTCTACTTTTGATTGTTAATTTACTTAAATTTAGATAATGTAATTGATGCACTCCTTTAAGCATGCATGCATCATCTATTTTATGCTGTGGACACACAGCTACTTCATACTGTACTTATACTTAATACTTACTGATAAAGATCAAATTTCAGTACTTTAAAAAAATGCAACAACTCTAGTGAATTTTAAATTACAACTCTCGGACTGAAAAGAAGTCATCCACAAATGAAATGTTATCTCTGTATGTTTACATTTATAGACCTAAAGCTGTTTAAATGATTGCACTCAGATATAGGCAATTTTTTCTGCTGAAAATTTTTTACAGTGAGACTTTGGCTATATGTGCTTTTTTTCCCCTTTAAAAGCTATTATGTATAATAAAGCATATGATTAGTTACATTTAGGTGTTACAGATGATAGGTTGGGATCTAATAATGATTTTTCTCCCTTTGCGGCTTGTCAGATTTAATCAGTAGGCAATTATGCATTGATGGAAAATGAAATTCAAAGTTATTCTCTATGCTTTCATATTTGCATACATCATTCTGAAAGCCTGAGACATTTTATAGTCCAAAATAACAGAAGTGGCTTTTATTTCCATTCACTTACTCATGCAAATATTCATTTATTTAAATATAAGGTTGTCGGGAAAGTCATGGCATATTTTTCTATGGCTTCCTATGCAGAAACACTTTGTAACTTTCCTGACAACCCAATATTTGTTGGGTACTGAGTAATTCCAGCCATTATTCTAGGCGTTGGTCACAGCAATAGATAAAACAGAGGCCCCAGCCGTAACAGTATTTACAGTCTAGGGGTGAGAGATGGTAAGTAACCTGTATGGTAGAAACGTGTCAGACAGGGACATGCACGGTAAATGGGAAGGATGCACGAGTTGGCAGCTGTGTGCGAGGTGATGAGGGAGGGCCTTTCTTTTTTTGATGATATTTAAGCAGAGACATGAAAGGAGGGAATCCTGGCAATGTGTAGGGGAATAAGTATTTCTGCCTAATCAACTGAATACTCCCATCTAATTCAACATCAAATGATCTCAAATTTAAAAAAAATAATATATCTCTGTTTCTGTGAGGTGATTCTATTATTTTTTGTTTTATTTGCTTTATTTTTGTGTATTTGGACACTCAACCGAAATGACTTTTCCTGTTGCCGAAATCAAAGCACTGACTTAAATGACTAGTTCTAAGTACAGAGGTTGTAGAATTGTACATTTCTAGTTTCTTGGCCTACTCTTTAAAGGTTTTTACATTTGAGGACAGCAGATGGCATAGTGGTTAGTTGCTGGACTCACACGTGACTGATTGTGGTTCAAGTCCTAGACCTGGTGGCTTCATCACGCTGGGTGCGCATGTATGTGTGCCCAAGATCACGGGGTGGGGGTGGGGGGGATTGAGAATGGATTGTGGTATGGCCATCCCTCTGGGGGGTGATTTCTCACTTTCCCTCTCTCTGTCTTTCCCTAGGCAAAAAGTCTTTTAAAAAAAAAAAGGTATTTACATTTATGAATAAGATTCAAGTTTTTTAAAGAAAGACAGTATTATTTCATGTCCTTTTAGAACATTGAAATATCAGATGTTAACCATCAGGTTTCTCTTTTCTTTAAAAGACCAAGAAAACTCCACATAATTCATAAGGCATGTATGCTCATTACATATATGTCATACTTTTTTTTTTTTCACATCAAGACCATCAGCACTTTATATTTTTTTACACATATTACATATATGTAATACATATATTTAGAACATTTTACATATATTTAGAACATTTCGCATCAATAACATAACTGTATAAATACAACTTTTTAAAAAAATTGGCATTGTTTTATTATTTGGCAGTGCTTCCCATGCAATTTAATGTGTGAGATAAGCCTAAAAAGCTTACATCTCTACAAAACCAGAGGTGTATCCTTTGGTGCTCTCCAAGGGCCCAACTAGGATCTCCCAAAGTAAAATTGTTGGTCAAAAAGACTTCATTTAAAATATTGATCTTGGAGAAGAATGTCCAAGATGTCAGAAAACTTACGACACTGAATTCAGACAGGATCATGGGTCACTGTGAAATAATAGCCGTTTATTTAAGCGGGGTAATAAAGACTTACTTTTGAGTTAAATAGAATCTGAAAAGACATCATCATATAGGTTAATTTTTCAACCAGTTTAGAACTCCGCATTTTTAATATTTCTCAATATTATGACTTAAATAAATATTTTCCAAAAACTTTAGTACCTTGTGACATTAGCAGGAATTTTCTCCAAGACTTTTAGGGTAGGTGGGACCTTTAGAGCTCTTGTAATCTGATCTCCCAGTGTTGGTGAAGAGGCTGGGAAGAAGGTGGGGTGCCCTGCAGAACTAAAGCTGACAACCATTATCTACAGACTCTTGCACCAATGTCTTCTTCTGTTTCCTAGGTCAGCCTTAGGCTGCGGTGTGCCCATAGCACAAAGGAGGGTTAATGTCGAGCTGTATTTGTATAAATAATCTCTGAAATGTTTTGCACTTGTTTAGTCTGTTAACAACTACCTCATGGCCTCAGGGTGACTTTGTTATTTGCCTCTGCGCTCCCTGAAGCCATGATACTTCCACTGACAGCCCTGCAGGTCACTAGTTAGACCTTAAGAGGGTCCAGTTCCCTGACATATATTGTTGCACTAACCTCATTTTTTGTGAGCATTTGTTTTTTGTTTCTTTCTTTCTTCCTTCCATGAGTTAGAAAGACAGAGTGAGCCCATGTACAGCAAACACCCTCACAGGGTCTTCACAGCAGTGTACTCACAGCTTCAGCCAGCCTCAGATCACGGGCACACGTGGGTGCCCAGTGTGTTCATGGAGGTCTTTCGACATGAAGGTCTCTGGAACCTTTCCACGTTGGTCAGCCTTATGGAGCAGCTCGTTACCATGACACTTCCATCCGGCCCCTCGTGTGAGAGTTTTGAAGTGAAATGATGGTTTGGTGAGCAAAGCCTTTCTTTCCTTTAGAAGACTGAACTAACGGTCAGGTGACATATGCTCAGAATTCTAACTTAGTCCTTTAGGTAATTCCTTTTCAGATTTGTATGGGGCTAAATTTTCTACATTTTCTTCATCAACCAGCTTATTGGTTACCGTTTCAGTACTATCTCTGAACTTCTGCAACTATCTGAGGTCATGGTTATGTTAAATAGCTTAACTATTGTAATATCTATATCTATATAATATATCACATTGTACCTTCAGAAACACAGTTAATTTTTATTTATCCATTAAAAAAATAAGTACATTTTAGAAACTTGCCTTTCAGCCCAGCTCTGTAGTGTAGTGGTTAAGGCAACTCAATTGCATATGGCTGATCATGGAATTTAAATCCTGTTCCTGGAGGTTTGAAACCCATGCTGGGTACACGTGCATGTGTGCCCCAAATCCTTACAGGATGGAGAAATAGAGTACAAGGAAGTACACCGTGGCCATATCTGATTGGGTGGTTCTTTCTCCCCCTCTCTCAGTCTCACTGTCTCTGTCTCTGGTGAGTGCCCATGCTCTCTGCCAATTTAAAAACCCTGCCTGCCTTTCTTTTGGGCTGTCAGAAAAGTCATGACACATTTTTTGCATAGAAAACCAAAAAAAGGGACCAGCAGCTGGCATAATGGTTACGTCACTGGGCTAGACACGTAGTCCACCACAGTTTGAGTCCCTGACCTGGTGGCTTAAACTCACACTGGGCATGTGTGCCCAAGATCCCAAAAGAAGAATGAAAAAGAAGGGATTGATATGTGGGCCATGCCTCCTGGGGGGGTGATTTATTTGCTTTCTGTCTATCTGTCTCTCTCTGTCTTTCTGACTAGCACATGCACCCTATAGCAAAAATCTCTCTTAAAAAGAAAAAAAAAACAACCAGAAAAAGCACGTCACCACTTTTCCAACAACCCAGTATTTTCTAAAGTGGCTGTGATATTTGGCAGTCTTTTCAGTGGTGTGAGAGAATTCCAATTGCTCTGCATTTTTGTCAACACTTGGAATTGTCAGTCTTTCAAAGTTTAATCATTCCACCAACTGTAACAATATTTCATTGTGGCTTTAGTTAACTCACCAATTACTAATCATAGACTTTAAGATAATGTACAAACCTTTCAGGTTACTGGGGGAACAAAAAAGAAAAATAAAGAAAAGCAATCGAAACCTACTGGAGATGGGCCAGCAGATGGCATAGCAGTTAGGTTGCTGAACTCCCACATGATCAACTGCAGTTCAAATCCTAGACCTGGTGGCTTGAAAATCACACCAGGTGCATGTGTGTGCGTGCCCAGGATACTAGGAGGAGATAGAGGAGAAGAGACTGTGGCATGTCCATGCTCCCTGGGGGGGGGGGGGGGGGGGTGATTTCTCATTTTTCTCTCTCTCTTTCCCTCTCCAGTGAGCACACACGCCCTAAGGCAAAAAACAAAACAAAACAAAACATAAAAACCCTCTTATATTTAAAAAAAAAAAGGCAAGAAAAACCAAAAACTTACTGGAGAAATAAAATCAATAAAAGATGTAAACAAGGTAGAAGGGTGGATGTGAAATGGAGGGAGAGGAGAAGAAAATTGAGGGGAGAAAAAGAAGCAAAACATTTAACAGACACAGAAATGCAAAAGAATCTGTTGTTGATGCTGTCTATGATAATATTTTGACTGGACTAATATACAGTGTATTCATGCTGGGGAAAAGGGAAAAAATTTGGATCAAGAGATAAAAGATAAATGGGGTTATGAAGCATGGGTTATGGTTAATTTACTTCTGGGCTTCTGAGTTCAGATGAGGTACTGCTTTTTAGATACAAACAACACAAAATAGGTAATCAAAGCATGATTATTATGTAAAAATACCTATTAATCTAAAAAAAAGTTGTAATCTGAGACAGTGTTTAGATCGTCTTACCAGAGAACATAGCAAGTAGGTATGTGAGGTGGTGTATATGTTAGATTGTTTATGCTGCATACCATAAATTTATTAATTTGTTCAATACAAAATTAATAAAGCATGTTGAAGGGAATAATCAAAAAAAAAAAAGGAAAGAAAAGACCAGAGAGCATACTAAAAAAAAAAAAAAAAATCACATTTGCAGCAAAAATTTGCCATAATGTACAGTAAGTGGAATAATAGCTGTAAATGCATAGAAGCTGGAGCTGTTACTGTCGGAGTGATGTGATGACTGGAATGAGACAGTCAGCTGGGTTCAGTCAGCAATTTCAAGGCTGGCTTGATCCAGAGTATTGGACTAAAGGCTGCCAGAAACACAAGGACCCTAACTTGACCTCCCTGATTGTTGAAAGGTTGCTTGTCATTGCTTAGCTTGGCCCTCCTTGTTCTCCACACCCATCCTCCAACCTCCACAGAAGGTAAAAAGTAAAATAAGAAAGCTCCTACCCTGGCCCCATCTTAGGCCAGTGAAATCAGAGTTTTTGTATAGTGAGATCCTAGCAATGACTTTAAAAAAAAAATAGAATTCTCAGCTCTTAAGAACCACTGTCTTATAAATGGTTTCAGTAAAATAAAAAAGAAGATGAACGTTAATGATCTAGGTATACAACTTAAGTGAGAAAAGAAACAAAAATGAAATTAAAAAAACCTGCAAAAAAGTAGAAGGAAGAAAATAAAGACAAGAGCAGAAACTAATGAAGCAGAAACTAATGAAGCAGAAAAGCTCATTAATGCAGTAGGGAAGATCAACAGAACTAAGTGATAGGTCTTTGAAGCAACTGGTGATTTTTTTTAATGTTATAAATAATAACAGTGTTAAGATTGGAA
This sequence comes from Tupaia tana, assembly GCA_026018925.1. NCBI lineage: Eukaryota > Metazoa > Chordata > Mammalia > Scandentia > Tupaiidae > Tupaia > Tupaia tana. The sequence goes on along the minus strand of JAKSZU010000027.1, from coordinate 24,134,687 downwards.
AAGTGGAAATAGTATTGACATGGTGATGACTGAAAACATAATAAGGAAATACTATGGAAATATGCCAATAAATTAGAAAATATAGAAAAATAGACAAAATTCTTAGAAAATATAACTTATCAAACTTGTTTCAAGAAGAGGAAAGTCTGAACTATATTATTACTAAACTAACCCTGTCATTTATCATCGAAACTTAAACATTTTTGAAACTTATGCTGACTCAGTATGTATGAACCAATAGTGTTCTAAGAGACTAACCATTGAAAAAATTTAAAAACTTGCCTAGAAATAATTTATCAGGCTCAGAAAGTTTTACAAGGACATTCTACCAGAAGTTCAAAACCCTATAATTTCAATCTTACACTCTTTCATTGAACAGATGGAATAATGTAATCTTTAAGTGATATCCCAAACTCATTCAGTGAGGTAAATATAACCTTATACTGGAACTAACTTATGACAATATGTCAACACAAAAAAGTTACAAATAAATATCATATGTGAACATAAATGACAAACAATACAGAGAAATATGAAAAATGAAATACAATCTGAACATTTGATTTTAGCCTAGTAATCTAGGAAATGTGTAACATCAGAAAAATCTACAAAATGTCACTGACCATGTTCAGACATTAAAGGAGGAAAAGCTGTAACTTCAATTGATGCAGAAAACCATGCAGAAAAAATTGAGTACTCATTTAGGATTCAAAAACAATCTTAACCAAACAAAAATAGAATGAGGACCTGCAGCAGTGGCGTGACACTCTGCTATGCTGAACCCACAGGGGAAGTTTCCTGGCTCATATCTGAAGCCTCCTTACGCATGTTGGGTGTGTGCACATGCTCACGAGCTAGGCTGACTGGGGGTGGGTCATGATGTGAACACTCTCCTGCAGGTGCATACCTCTCTCTTCCTCTCTCATGGAATAAATAAATAAGTAAACTTAAAAAAAGTAGAAGGATTCCCGAATTTGATGGAGTAGTTACCAAAACACCAAGCAAACTTAAATCATAAAATAATGCTTAAAACATTACTTCTGAAATTTAGGAATAAGATTATTGTCCATTTGCACTCCAGATCCTATCCAGTAAGGGTTCCTGTGGACCAGTGCCAGTCCATGGCCTGTTGTTCCTTCCTACCCCCAACCCCACCCCTGGCCATACAGCAGAGATGGGCTGAAAGTGAGCAAGTCAGGCTTCATCTGTGTTTACAGCCACTCCCCATCACTGGCATTGCTGCCTCGTCTCCACCTCCTGCTGGGTCAGCAGCGGTATTGGTTTCTCATGGGACTGCAAACCCGGTTGTGTGATTATACATTGCCAAGTAGTAGTGGTGGAAATGGGGTGTGTGGTGGATGTGATATGCTTGGATCATCCTAGAACTTTCCATGAGGCTGGTCCCTGGTGCTGGGAAGGTTGGGGACCACTCCTATCCAGCACAAAACAAAAAGCATAAAAATTATAACCATTGTAAAGTAAGAAATAAGTAAATTTTAAAGAATCTACATGAAAATTATTAGTAATAAGATGATAGATTAGCACATTGGCTGGATATAAGAGCATATCCAAAAAAATCCACAATCTATTACATTCCTCAGATCCACCCCATGGTATAGGGCTACAGTACTGCTCAAGATAAGCTGGATCCCACATGACCGCCACAGTTCAGAGTCCCTGTCAAGCTGGAAAACATGCTGAACATTTATTTTCTTAAGTGCCCAAGATCTGACAAACTGGAGGACCAGAAGAAGGGGTCATGGTGTGACCAGACCTTATGGAGGGCACTCATGTTCCTCCCTCTCTCACTTTCACATGCTCTATCATTGAGGAAAAAAATAACTCTATTGTACTTCTATACATCAAAAATATAATTTTTAAAAGGATACCATTTCAACTGGTCCCATGCACAGTGGTTAAGGGAGCTGGGTCTCACATGACTGACTGTGGTTCAAATCCTGACCCTGGTGGCTTGAAAACCACACTGGTACATGTGTATGGATGCCCCAAATCCTGACCAAAAAGAGAAATGGAAAAGAAGAGATTACAGCATGACCATGCCTCACTGGGAAGAAAGTGCTTTGTCTGTCTGTCTGTCTGTTTTCCTGTGATGAGCACACATCCCCTCTGGCAATAAATAAGAAATGGATGCCTCGTAAAACAATAATATATTGATTGGGTTGTTGGAAAAGTCATGATGTATTTTTACATAGAAAAAAATATATCATTATTTTTTCGATGACCTAATAATATAAAGTCTCAGTAAATCAATCTAACTGTGCAAGACCATTACATAGGAAATTATCAAACTTTATTGAATGACAGTTGGAAAGATCTAAATAAATGGAAATATATATTTTGCTCATGGCTTAGAACTCATGATATTGCAAAGAGAATAGCTTTCTCCCACATTGACTCTAGATCGCTGGTGAAGCTTTGGTTCCAAGTGGACACTGTAAATACAAGCGTGCATTGATCACCACTGGGGACTGCAGTGGGCACCACCTTGTGAAGGCGAGCATTTGTATGTGGTGTGCCTGAACAGTTCCTCTCCAACAGAGATCTTGCATATATGAAGTAAGGGAAACGTACAAAACTGTTCACAGCAACCCATGGAAGGAGCCCAAATGAGCATCGATATAAAAAGGACTGTATATATATACGTATATATATGTGTGTGGGTGTGCGTGCACGCGTGCACTAAAAGTATCACTGGAATACTTTCCAGCAGTGAAAATAAATGAATCAAAGCTATGAGCAACAACATGGATGAATTTTAGTAACAAAATACTGAGTGAGAAAAGAGCAACCTGCAGCAGTGTACATATAGTATGATAACCAATTTTATAAAACTGAGACACGAAATTAAACCCTACATTTAGGGAGCCAGACACACAATAATACTGGGAAAGCAAAAGCAAGGGAGTGAAGCACTCAAAATCTAGAACTATGGGGGGCTCAAAGAGTTGTCTTAGTATGTAGGGATAAATATCAGAGCTGGAGCAGGAAAGGGACTTCAGCATGCAGAGTCACTTCAGAGACCTGGCAGCAGGGCCACAGTCAAGACTGAGTAACAACAGCCTTTTGGTATGAGAAGGAGGTGGCATTGGCACCAAGGATTCAAATCACAGGGACAGGCAAACCATGCCTTTGGCCCATTCCTGAAAATGTCAGCTGGGAAGTGCTCTTCTTTAAGTCAGGTTATTAATGAAAGCTAGGAAAGAAGGAATTTACGTGAGAGAATAATTGCAGTCATATTCTCTCTGTGTTCACACCAATCCTCTATGTTTTAGTCTTTACGATGTTTAGAGTCTAGGAACTAGAGTTTTGATAGCCAAGACTGGTGGGAGGTGACATCCGAGAGGTAGTTTGTAACCAACCCACAGGCACACTTGTGTTGGCTGGGTCCTGGCACGTGTCTGCTGACTTCCTTGGAAGCATAGCAGTGGGTGCCTTCCAGTAGGGGAAAGGAATTCTTAGCAGGGTACCTGGGAACGTGAGACTGAGGGAGAAAGCATCCATTACTACCCAGGTGGGGGCAGGAGGAAAAGGAGTGTGCTACCAGGGGGTTTGTGCTGTTCTTTGCCTCGTCAGGCTCCATCCCTAGAAGAGGTCCTTACTGATTGTGAGGTACTGGGCCAACCAAGAGAATGAAAAGCATGAGTTAGATTACACCCTACTCTCTGAGTGCTCCCAGGCTTCAGAAGACTGCATTTCTAGTCTGGCCCCTTGGCCTAGTGGTTAAGGGAGTCAGATCCCTCATGGCCAACCACAGTTCAAATCCAGACTCTGATCCAAATCCTTGAAAAGCACCCTGGGCACATGTATGCGTGTGCCCAGAATTCTGACAGGATGGAGAAAGGGGTAAGGTATGACCAAACCTCACTGGTGTGCTTTCTCTCTCTTTCTGTCTCTGTGTCTCTCTGGTAAGTGCACGTGGCCTCTGGCAATGAAAAAAGAAGATCCCCGTCACCTCCCACTGTACTTGATGAAGGGTTGTACAGTAGTCACCCACTCCTTATCTGCAGTTTCACTTTTCGTGAATTCAGTTGTTTTAAAAATATTAAATGGAAAATTCCAGAAAAAAAACAATTCATAAGTTTTACATTGCAAGCTATTCTGAGTTGCATGATGAAATCCCGTGCCATCTAGGGCCTGAATACCCCCTTTGTCCAGCATAATTGAGCTGTGTATGCTATGCTACCCATCCATTAGTCACTTAATAGCCATCTCAGTTATGAGGTTAAAAGAAAAAAAAAAGTATATGGAGAGTCTGGTACTATACTCAATTTCAGGTATCCCCTTGGAGTCTTGAAATGTATACCCTACAGATAAGGGAGGACTGCCGTAGCCAGCTCAGATGACTCAGCAGAGCAGTATAAAATAAGCTAGTGCTGAGACTAGATGATGCAGTAATGAAATAACTTGTTAATAAAGTATCTTTGAAAAGTTCTAATTATAGGGACCGGCAGTTAGCGTAATGGCTATGTCGCTGGACTACCACCTAGTCGACCACGGTTCGAGTCCCGGACCCGGTGGCTTAAACTCACGCCGGGCACGTGTGCGTGCGTGCCCAAGATCCCGAGAGGAGAATGGAGGAGAAGGGATTGCGACGTGGCCATCCCCCCTGGGGGGTGATTTCTCGCTTTCTATCTCTCTGTCTCTCTCTGTCTGTCTGGCGAGCACACGCGCCCTATAGCAAAAGTTCTAATTATAGGGACCAGCAGTTAGCGTAATGGCTATGTCACTGGACTCCCATGTGGTTGGCCGCGGTTCGAGTCCCAGACCTGGTGGCTTAAACTCATGCTGGGCGTGTGTGTGTGCATGCCCAAAATCCTTATTTTTTGGAAAGGTTTTATTTGCTTTCAGGCGCGTGTGCTCGCCAGACAGACAGAGAGAGACAGAGAGACAGAAAGCAAGAAATCACCCCCCGGGGGAATGGCCACGCCGCAATCCCTTCTCCATTCTCCTCTCGGGATCTTGGGCACACACGCACACGCGCCCGATGTGAGTTTTAAGCCCACCGGGTCCAGGACACGAACCGTGGTCGACTACGTGGGAGTCCAGAGACATAGCCATTACGCTAACTGCTGGTCCCAACATGCCCAAGATCCTGAGAGGAGAATGGAGGAGAAGGGATTGCAGCGTGGCCATCCCCCTGGGGGTGATTTCTCGCTTTCTGTCTCTCTCTTTCTCTCTGTCTCTCTAGCAAGTGCACGCGCCCTGTAGCAAAAACCTCTCAAAAAAAAATTCTAATTATGACTTTAGTAGCAAAGGAAATAAGACAGATTTGTCTATATTATCATTAAAAAAAGGGGGGAGGGAGAGAGAGAGAGAATGGTATTTTCAGGAGGGGACCAAGGCTAGTTGAAGATTTCTTTAGGAAGTGAAAAAATCGGCAGATTTTTAAAAAGACAGATGTGACAAAGAGATGAAGGAACTTTCTATAAAAGTAGGCAACTCATGAGGAGAAGCTCTAGAAGAGGGAGAGGAGAATCTGAGATGGAATCCACATTGGAAGGGTAGTTCCTGAAAAGGAATGAGATTCCTTTTGCCCCGAGGCCTCCAGAAAGGATGCCTGAAGAATGTGATTTTCACAGTTCCATTTTCTCCATCTTTGATTTTCACATGATGCCCCTGTGCCAAGGCCATCCCAATTAGATAAGTAAGGTCAGCACTTCAGTGCCCTACCGGTGGCCAAGTAGTATTCCTCTCTTGGTAATGAGCTTTCTCAGAACTAAGACACTTGAAACTTTCTTCCATGTAGAACAGACCGCAGAGAAGTGTCAGAACGGAGTAAGAGCTTCACCAGGTGTTACAGATGCTCAGACTAAACCATGAACAGTCTGACTCGCTGTTACAAATTTGCAAGTTTAGGCCACAATTTTAAAATGCTTGAAATGCTGTCAATCATTCTTTTCAATTTTTTACAAAATGTAAAATATCTTTATATTTTCCAGTCACAAAAGCAATGCATATGCATTATAAAATTTAAATAATGCAAAAGTATATGAAGTTAAAAGTAAGCCACCCTCAGAGATGACCCAGGTTATCTGTGTGTGAAGAGATTACCAAGCAAAGCTAGGTAATAAGGAAGGAATCTGAAGTTAGGTGCCCTAGGTTTATGCTTACTTTCAGCTCTTTGCATGGTCTCCACTTTCTCATCTGTAAAGTGGTGGGAATAATAACTGCATGACTGTGGAAGATTAGATACGATAATATGTGTGAGCATAATGTGTGTAAAATAGCAGTGCATGAAAAATATCAAGCATAATCAATTAAAACAGTTACTCTTGAGTACCAACAGGTGGCGTGGTGGTTATAGTGCTAGACTCCCACGTGGCCTACCATGGTCCAAGTTCTGGACCTGGTGGCTTTAAAATCATGCTGGGCACATGTGTGTACATGGCCAAAATCCCGAGAGGAGAATGGAGAAAGAGTTGCAGCATGGCCATTCCCCTTAGGTGGGGGGTGACTTCTTACTTTCCCTCTCTCTGTCTCTCTTTGTCTCTGTCCAGTGAACATACATTGGCCTGTGGCAAAACAAACAAACAAACAAACAAACAAAAAACTTACTCTCAAAATGAGTGGACTTCAAAAAGTTCATGAGAAGATGGAATTAAAATATGAATTTATTTTGGGGTAAAGATTTTGAAATCTGAACATAGATTTTTCATAATGCTCATTTTCTGTGAACTTTTTGAAGACCCTCATATATGCCAAAAGCTAAAATTTGGGAACCAACCTCTGGTGTAATGGTTACGTCACATGGCTGACTGTGGTTTAAGTCCTGGGTCCAGTGGCTTGAAACTCATGCTAGCAGCGGCTTGAAACTCATGCCAGGTGTGTGTACCTGCCCAAAATCCCAAGAGGAGAATTGAGGAGAAGGTATTGCAATGTGGCCATCCTCCCTGGGGCATGATTTCTCACTTTCTCTTTGTCTCTCTGGTGAAAGTGCACGCCCTATAGCAAAAATCTCTCTCTAAATAAAACCAAAAAGCTAAAATTTGATTGTGCTGTATGAATGGTTTTCTAGCTTGGTTCTCCATATTATATGTCATACACACATTTCTGTGTTTGTACATGCCGTTCTCCTTCATGTTTTATGATGATTTCTAATATTATTGTTCCATTCTCCTCTAGGTAGTCTTTGTTGAGTGGGCACTTTTCTTAAAATTATTGATTACTTGTTTTTCTTTGATAGTCCTTTTCCTTTAGTCCTGAGTAACTGTAGTATTTGTCTTTTTATTTTCTGTCTTTTTAAAATTTTGTGATTTCTTATTCACATTTAATTATTGTACATTTCTAAAGCACACAATACGGTTTTTAAAAGTATGCATGCAGCACATGGCAATCAAATCAAGGATATTACCATATTCATTATTTTCAACGTGAAACTTTACATTCCTCTGTCTGTTCAGTTTTTCTTCACTGAGCTCCTCACATCCACCCTGTACTGTCTGCCTCCCTCTGATACAGTTTCTGGTATTTATACTTGACTTCCCTATTATTGTATCTTTGAATCTTTCAATTTCTATCATAGAATGCAGGCATTTGATATATATTGAGCATGGATGGATATACAGTGTTTATCTTTCGTTTTCTGGCTTATTTCACTTAGCATTCAATCTTCCACATTCATTCTTTTTGTATTAAATGACAGGGTCTCATTGTTCCTTATGGCTGAATAGTATTCCATTCCATAGTGTACATATGGCACAATTTTTCAATCTAATCACCATTTTTCATTTTTTTAAGAGCTATTTTTGCTATGCAGTACATACATTCACTGGAGAGACAGAGAGACAGAAAGCGAGAAATCACCCCCCAAGGGGGATGGCCAAGTCTCAATTTCTTCTCCTCCATTTTTCTTCTCGGGATCTTGGGCACTCATGCACACATGCCAGGCGTAAGTTTTAAGCTACTGGGTCTAGGACTCGAACTGCGGTAAACTATATGGGAGTCCAACGACATAACCATTACACCATCTGCTGGTCCCCAGCAAATGGGGACATCATTTAAAAAAAATGATTTGTAAGAGCTCACATATATTAAGGATATAGAACATTTTATATAACTCTTGTTAAAAATATATGCGTTAACTTTATGAGCTGAATTTTTTTTATGTAGCAATTCTAAACTTTTTTTATTGTAAAAACCATTAATACTTCCTGTTTTGTTTTCTAATAACCTTTCCATAAGAGTTCAAACTATGAAACTACTGCTAGAAAACACTGGGGAAACTCTGGGAGATATTGGGGTAGGCAAAGACTTCTTAAATAATATACAAAGCACAGACAATAATCCCAAAAAAGAGACAAGTAGGATTACATTAGTTTAAGAAGTTTATGCACAGCAAAAGACACAGTAACAAGAGTGAATCAACAACCCTCAGAATAGGAGAATACTTTTGTAAACTAGGCCTCAGATAAGGGACTGATAACCAGAATACACAGTGAACTTGAGTGGCTTACCCGAAAAAAAAAAAAAAAAAAAAAAAAAGATCAATCCAATTAAAAGATGGGAAAATGGGCTGAACAAACAACTCTCTAATGAAGATATAGAAACAGCCAAAAATCATATGAAAAAATGTTCAACATCCATCATCGTAAGGGAGATACAGATCAAAACCACAATGAGATACCACCTAACCTTAGTCAGAATGGTGAAGATTAAAAATAATAATAATAATAAGTGCTGGTGGGGCTGTGGTAAAAGGGGAACTCTCCTACACTGTTGGTGGAAATATATATTAGTCCAGCCATTGTGGACAACAATATGGAAGTTTCTCAAAGATCTACAAATAGAGCTACCATATGACCCAGGAAAGGGCAGAAGAACACTTGGTTTGAAAAGTGCTTGCACATCTATGTTTATTACAGCATTATTCATGATTCCTAAGACATGGAACCAACCCAAATGTCCACGAACAGATAAATGGATTGAAAAAATGTGGCATATATACTCTATGGAATACTACTCAGCCATAAAAAAACAAGTCCCTGGCTTTTGATAGGAAGTGGATTAATATGGAAGATTTAATATTGAGTGAAGGAAGCCAGGCTATGAAAGAGAGGCATTGTATGTCTCCACCTAATACATACTGATTTTCCATTCTATGTGGTGGAAACCAAAAGATTAGTGGATACAGAAACATGGAAAATGGTTATGGATACTGAATACAGTTTGAGAAGAGGGTGGGAGAAGCTGGAGAGTTTGAGGAAAGATATTAAGGAGAAAAATAGAGTCAAGACATTTATGGGACAGAGAAATGGATTATTATCTGTTGATGATAATGTGTATAGTATCCTCAGCTAGACTGGTGTGAAGTGTATTCATGCTGGAAAATCCACTTTATAAGCTAAGTGATATATAGTGATTGAGTGTATTAGATAAAGATATATATATAAAGAAAGTGTATCTTTTTCTGTTTAAAGCTGTATTGGGCCATGATTTGCTTTTTGGTGATTTTTTTTTTGGTAGAGGTTTTTGCTTAGGGCGTATGTGCTTGCTGGAGAGAGAGAGTGTGAGGGAAAGTGAGAAATTATCCCTGAAGAGGGCTGGCTACACTGCAATCTCTTCTCCTCCATTTTCTTCCTGGAATCTTGGGCATGCACGCATATGCTCACAGTGTGTTTCAAGCCATCCGGTCTGGGACTCAAACTGCAGTTGGCCATGAGGGGGTCCAGCGATGGAACCACTATGCCATTTTCTGGCCCCCACAATTTGTTTTTATGAGTAATGTAAAAATGTAGGGGTTTACCCTTAAAATTTATTTAATGGTAGGCCGTTATACCAGTGCTATTTATTCCTCCTGTAATTTGAAACTCATATATTTCATATTCCTGTTTATATAAGAGTTCATATCCCAAATTCCAATTTTTTATATCTATACTCTCTGTTTTGTCTTACTGGTATGGTTTATAACTTTTATATCAAAATTACAAAATTTTAATTATTATAATGTGGAATATATCTTTATATTTGATAGTATAAGCACTTAATGTCTTTTTCAAAAAATACCTAACTAATGTATTTATCTTTTCAAGTGAACTTGAAACAAATTTGTAGTGTTCCAAAAAATATCCCAATAAGCTTTAAAAAATTAACTGACACATAATAATTGTACACATATATGGGATTTAATAATGTTGGAGGTGATGAATATGCTAATTACCCAGTAAGATTTTGATGACCAATATTAACTATATGTCAGTTTGGATTGTATTTCTGTCTTTACAGTATTGAAACTTCCCATTGAAGTCATGTGCCTTTCCATTTATTCTGTTCCTTTACAGCATTCCATAATGTGTTATCTTCTTCTTTACGTAATTCTTACATTTCTGATCAAAATGATTACTAACAAGTTTTGTGGTTTAGATATCACGAGATTTTTGTTTTGTTTTACTATGGAGCATGTATGCTCACCAGAGAGGCACAGAAAAGGAAAGTGAGAAATTACTACCTGGGGTATGGGGTCAGGGGAGTGACAGTCATGCCACGATCTATTCCCCTCCATTCTCCTCTTGGATATTTTGACATACGTGCACATGCATCCCAGCATGATTTTCAAACTGCCAGGTCCAGGATTTGAACCATGGAGTCAGCTATGTGGGATTCAGCACCTTAACCACCATGCCACCTGCTGGCCCTATGACTAGGATTTTTAAAATTTATTTATTTTTACTGGATACGTCCACATTGAGGAAAACTTGACCCACTGATTGGTAGCAGTAGTTGCATTTCATTTCTTCTAGGTTCATAGTCACATGATTTACAAATAATGACCATTTTAACTTTGTTTCTGGCATTTTCAGCTTATTTCTTTATTTCTCTGGCTAGGTTATCTAGGGGGATAGAAACTATTGAATGAAAATTCAGAAAATAGACATCTTTTTCTTGTTCCTGACTATAATGATCATGCTTCTAGTGTTTTCCTTGAGAGACTGTGTACACAAATGGACAGTGGTCAGATCATGTTTAAAAATAGAATTCTGATTTACAGCCTCTGCAGGAACTACCCAGGGAGTCAAAGTACAACTTCTGCCGCAGTCAACCCAAGTTGGTCAGGACTTGGTCAGTGATTCCTGGCCTCTTTTATTTCTGCACACTTCCCTGTCCCCACCCCCCCACCCCCTGCCACCTGAACTCGAGACCAACCACAGAAATCCAGATACTCTTCTCAAACCGATAATGTGAGATGCCCTACTTCTGGTAAGGTCTTCACTCCCAATTTCTACATGCCGACTACCTCCAAGAAGAACTTAACCTAAAAGCTTCCTGACTTTTTACTACAAAGCTCTCCTGTTTTTTGTTTGTTTGTTTTGCTTGTTTCTGAGTCTTTGCCAAATGCAAGTGGTGGGACTCCCTTACAAACTCTGAATAACCTCTGCTTGTTCTTATTTAAGGGACCTTTGTTTCTGCACACTACTAAGTATATTGCTCATTGATGTCTTTTTTTTTCTTTTTAATTGCCAGGGTGTGCATGCATGCGCCAGAGAGTGAGCGAGGGAGAAGGCACCCCCAATGGGGCATGGCCACATCACAATCCCCTCTCCTTAATTTCTTCATCCCGTCAAGATTGGGTTTTCATATGTACATGCACCTGGCATGTCTTTCAAGCTGCTGGGGCCGGGCTTAGAATCACAGTTGGCCTGTACCAGCAGTTGGAGTGGTGGTTAAGGGTGCTGGATTCCCACATGGCTGACTGTGGTTTGAGTCCCAGGCCTGGTGGCTTGCTTTCTCACTTTCTTTCTCTCTCTCATTTTGTCCCTCTTTGGTCAAATTTAAAATAAATCAATAAATAAGTAAAGTGAAATAAAATAATTCTTAAAAAAAAAAAAAAAAACACACAGTTACACAGTTGGCTAAGAGGGATCTGGCTTCCTTAACCACTAGGCTGTGGCACCAGCCCATTAGTGGATTTTCCAGGGATTAGTAAGTTTTTAATTTCTACATGAGCTTTTCTTCGGTCATGTTGTGATGTCAGTTACTCAGCACATGTTACTTGAACAACTGCTATGAGCCAGGAACTGTGCTAGGCTTAGGTGATAAATAACAGAAACAGGTGTATTTCCCACTCTTACGGGGACAGGAATTCATTAGATAAATATACCTACTTGATTGTGCGGCAACAGGGGAAGGGCCCTGAGAAAAAAGTAGCCAGGGAGAAAACCCAGAACACCCAAGGTGTTCTGCAAACCAAAGAAAGGCAGTTTCTAAAAGGTCACAGGTAACGCGTGTCAGGTGGAGACCCAGTGCAGGGAGGCATGGGCCCAGTATTATTCACTTCTGCTTTCAACCAGGTTTCCTCATTTATTTTCTGCCATGGTTATTTCCACTAGTTCGTCTTTTACACTCATATTTAAATGAACATTTAGAAGTCCTCTTAGAACTTGAATTGATTTCCAGTGTGACTTCAAAAATTTCTGTATATGAAATTCTTCCTAACTAATATTTATTTTCTCCACCGGAAAGCTGAAAATGAAATGTGCTCCCTGCTGATTGTTGTCATTTACTTGACAGCACTGGTGTCGAATAGCTAATGTCCCACTGCATCTCTGCAGCGTTAGCCAGGACGGGCTCACTCTTTGAGTGGCACCTGTTAATTAACTCTTGCAGAAAGCTGTCACCAAAATAGGAGTTTGTCATGAGATAATAGACCTGCTGTGTACCAGTGCTAAAATAAATTTTGCAAAATAAGATGTAACAAAGCAGGGTTATTTTTGAGACAGAATGCTTTGATGCCATGGCAATTTTCTCTCTCTTCTCTTCGTTTACTTATTTTTTTGTTTAGTTCTTTAATATTTTTCCACCGGTGGGAGAGATTTTCTTTCCTTGTGAAGCCCTCCACCCACCTTTCTTCTATTCTGATCCTGATTACATCTTTTTAAATGCATTTCAGGTTTGTATTTTTTTTTTTTGCATTCATACTTCAGACTTAGTTGATAGCTAGCTTATTTTGCTCCTTTTCTCTTATAAGTCATTTTAGTTACAGAAAAGCAGTCTTATATTTATTTTTAGCTTTAGAATATTGACTGATAGTCACAGTTTGTTACCTTGATTGAAAATATATGGAAAAAAATTCTATATAGAGTTTTAGCAGGTGAATCATATGAGAGTCTTCAAATGGAAGAAAAAAACTGTGAAAAAAACTGTGCTTGGATTTCAAATTTTTTTGCAGCCAAATAAACTCATACTTTAATTTTTATCCCATGACCTTTCAGAGGTCCCCTCCTAGGATTCATTTGCCATGGACAGTCTTACTAAGTACCAAAGAAAGAGGCCTCAGACACCCTACAGTGCTCCTTCTCCACTCTCAGAGGGGAAGATGAGGCTCAGGAAAGTGGCCACGCGGACTGTGAGAGTGCCAAGACCAAGCTGCTGTGTCCAGGCATCCTGCTGCAGACAATCAATGCTGTAATTAGAGCAGTGTCATCTTCTTCCCATTTTGTCCAACCCAAAGTGAGTCCATTCATAAATCTTTTTCATGAAACTACGTACCAAATATAGAGTGTCTCCAGTATTAAACTGGTTCTCAAAGTCCTTAATGCCAAGTGTGTCTTGTTACTAGGCATGTGGCCGAAGACCTCTTGGTAAAGACAACAGACAAGTGTTGATCCCTTCTTTTTTTTTTTTTTTTTTTTTGGAGAGGTTTTTCGCTATAGGGCGCGTGCGCTCGCCAGACAGACAGAGAGAGACATAGAGACAGAAAGCGAGAAATCACCCCCCAGGGGGGATGGTCACGCCGCAATCCCTTCTCCTCCATTCTCCTCTCGGGATCTTGGGCACGCACGCACACGCGCCCGGCGTGAGTTGTAAGCCACCGGGTTCGAGACGCGAACCGCGGTCGACTACGTGGGAGTCCAATGACATAGCCATTACGCTAACTGCTGGTTCCCAAGTGTTGATCCCTTCTTATATGAGTTTCCTACTGCTGTAGCCACAGACTTACTTAGTGGTTTAATACAACACAAAAATTGATTTTCTTACCGTTCTAGAGGTTAGAAGTACAGAGTCAAGGTGTCGGCAGGGCTTTATTCCTCCTAGCAGCTTTCATTTCCTTCTCTCGAAAGACCAAACTGAAAGCCCTATTCTTTGGTTTGTGGCCTCTGTTCGCCTCACTCCAGCTTCTTATTCACTGTGATCTTCCCCCTGCTGAGGACATGTGATTGCATCGGGCCCATTTAGGTAATTTGGGATAATTTCCCAGTCTGAGGATCCTTCATTTACTGACATTTATATCGTTTCTTTTGCCATATAAGGTCATTATTCACATGTTCCAGGGCTTGCGATGTGGATATCTATGGGTGAGAGTGAGGGGCATTACTCAGCCTATAGCATTCTTAATGTACCACTTAATGCTTCTAAATTATTAACTCTAAGGGAAACAAAAAGTTTTTGAGGAAAGGAGAAATAATCATAGTTTTCTGTATTATGTAGCTTACAGTAGTGTTTATAAAGTCATGGCAGGACCAGGCCATGGCTTGGTGGTTGAAGCAGCTGGCTCCCACATGGCCCACTGTTTTGTTAGAGTTCCAGAACCGGTGGCTTGAAAGACATGTGGACACGTGTGTGTATGCCCAAAACTCCAGAAAGAAGGAAAGATGGAGGAGAAGGAATTGTGGCATGACCATGCCCAATAGGAGGTGCTTTCTCACTTTCTCTCTCTCTCCAGCAAACACATGTGCTAACTAGCAAAACTTTTTTAAAAGTCATAATAATATCATCTTTAAATGTGAATCTGATGGAATGTAAGAACTGGCCATACTGAGGCCTAGGGGTGGAACTCCGTGCATGTGAGGTGTGGGAGGGAAGGAACTGCATCTTCATACTCCGAAGTTAGATGTCAAAGAGGGACCAGCAGATGGTATAATGGCTACGTCGCTGGACTCCCATGTAGTCGACCACAGTTCAAGTCCCGGACCCGGTGGCTTAAACTCACACCAGGTGTGTGTGTGTGCGTGCTCAAGATCCTGAGAGGAGAATGGAGGGAAAGGGATTGCGGTGTGGCCATCCCCCCTGGGTATTGATTTCTCCCTTTCTGTCTCTCTCTTTCTGTCTTTCTGGCGAGCGCACGTGCACTATAGGAAAAAAATGCTCAAAAAAAAAAAAAGTGAGTCAAAGAATATCTGCAACTTAAAACATCTTGTAAGGCAATGCAACTGTTATTTAGAGGTGGGCATAAATGAAATAATCAAATAAAATAAGTGAAATTAGCTGCCTTTAAGGAGGAGAAGGTGACCTGGGACCATTGTAAGACTTCTGACTCTAATAAAAAGAAAAGACAAATACAGATCGAAAAAGGTGTTGGGGTAGAAGGAGGAAGATAACGTACGTAGTCAAGAAGGAGGAAGATAACGTACGTAGTCAGGAAAGTAACTTGAGTGATGTAATGGCTATGTCATTAACTTAAGTTGGTGTAATGGCTATGTCGCTGGACTCCTCATGTACTCCACTGTGGTTTGGGTCCCGGACCCGGTGGCTTAAAACTCACGCTGGGTGCGTGTGCATGCGTGCCCAGGATCCCGAGAGGAGAATGGAGGAGAAGGGATTGCGGCGTGACCATCCCCCCGGGGGGTGATTTCTCACTTTCTGTCTCTATGTCTCTCTCTGTCTGCCTGGTGAGCGCACACGCCCTATAGCAAAAAAAAACTCTCAAAAAAAAAAAAAAAAAAAAAAAAACACACTCACACCAGGCGCGTGTGCGTGCGTGCCCAAGATCCCGAGAGGAGAATGGAGGAGAAGGGATTGCGGCGTGACCATCCCCCCTGGAGGAGAGTGATTTCTCGCTTTCTGTCTCTATGTCTCTCTCTGTCTGTCTGGCGAGCGCACGTGTCCTATAGCGAAAACCTCTCCCAAATAAATAAATTAATTACATAAATAAATAAATAAATGAAATAGAACTCTCAATCCATTGTATTGAAAGACAGTTAAGTTGCTGTTACCTTGTCTTTATCAGAAACTCAACTCAAACTAGCCACGTTAAAAGAACAATGTCTTAGTGTAGGTAAGAACCATTCCTGAGCCCTAGGAAGAGCAGGAACTAGGCCCTAAATGTGGCAACTGAAGCCTCTGTACTCCAAGTTCCCTTCCTGGCTATCACTTTCCTTTTTTTTCTTGGTACAGCTAAGCTTGACACACCATCAATTTTCAAATGTTAAAACAGGTTCCTCAGAGAGATGTCACTCTCTTTTTTTTTTTGGAGAGGTTTTTGCTATAGGGCGTGTGCGCTCGCCTGACAGAGAGACAGAGAGACAGAAAGCGAGAAATCACCCCCCAGGGGGGATGGCCACGCCACAATCCCTTCTCCTCCATTCTCCTCTCGGGATCTTGGGCACGCACGCACATGCGCCTGGCGTGAGTTTTAAGCCCCCGGGTCCGGGACTCGAACCGTGGTCGACTATGTGGGAGTCCAGCGACATAGCCATTACGCTCACTGCTGGTCCTGAGATGTCACTCTATTTTCCTGCCCCATTTCTGCAACTCCAGAGGAAGGATTGACGGGCTCTGGCTACGGAGCCAGTCACCTTGTGCAGAATGGTCACTGCATAGCAACTAGGTATTCCTCGAATGCCAGTTTCTCCTTCTAGAGATTATTGATGATGTTATGAAATTTTACTTATTTTTAATTATTATTTTTTAATGCCAGAGCATGCATACACTCACCAGACAGACTGTGAGAGAGAGAGAAAGCACCCCTAATAGGGCATGATTCTGCCACAATCCTTTTTCTTCCATCCCTCCTTCCTGGCAGAATTTTGAGCATGTGCATGAACACACACATACCCAGCATGTTTTCAAGCCTTCAGGGCCAGAATTTGAACAGCAGTCAGCCATGTGGGATCTAGCTCTCTTAACCACTTCACTAAAGGAAAAGCCCTGGATTTTATTTTTAAAACAGGACCATGTGCAGTTATTTAAAAGAATGTGTATATATATGTGTGTGTATATATCTATATATGTTAATGAAGTACCAGATCTCTGATTCTTCAATGAATAAAGTAGCTATAGAATATATTCCATGTATAATATGTATGTGTATTTACATGTATTTCATATGCTTAGAATCTACAGCAGACTCTTAATCCATGGTGAAGAAATGGGATGTCAGGAAACTTTTCATTGTGCAGATCATATTGTTACATACAAATACATACAGTTGTCTTATTTACATTTTTAGAGAATAAGAATCGAGGACAAATGGGAATTTGTCTATAAAGGAGTTGTATTGCTATTATAAGGAAAGCAATGAAAGAAATCTTTGCCAGCTTGCATTGCCAGCTGGATAAAATACAGGGCTTCTGTCCTTGAAATGTAGGAATCTGAATACCACTTTCCGTACCCTTCGGTCCCTCTCTTGCTACTGTCCCTCACAGGCCCGGGGTTCCAGCCTCTCTTGCATTACTTGACTATATAGCAGGTTCCAGTCCCAACTACAAATCTTTGTTTATTGACTAAACTAGTGTGTTCTTTGTTATCCTTTCAGCCTGTTCAAATCCAAGTGTCTTAAAGGGTATATTATAAACCAGTTCAACCAGCTTCCCTCCAAGCCCATAGTGGTTCCTGGATCTTCCTATAATTAGCCCAGAATATTGAATTATTCAATCCCTACCTTCCTCGCAAGCACTCCTCCTGCCCTATTGATCATCATCTCCAACAGTCCCCATCTGGTGCCTTATTCTGTGATCTCTTTCATGTGCTGGTCATCTTTACATGGGTCCTGAGATGAAGGGACCATTCATTATGTGTTCTGTAGTCTCTTCATTATTCGGCACAGTAACATTTACACTATAATTGCTTAGCATGTTGAAAAAGATCTAGTGTATGAATGAACGAACGATGTAGGTGCCCTCCGGAGTGTTTACCTACCACTTCAGAGAGTGATAATGGGGAGAAAGAAAGAGGACTAAGGATTTTTTTAGTAATTGATATTCAGTTTATTAAAATAATTGACTTAAGCATCTGTAATGGTGACTTCAACCTCAGTTCCTGGTTCAATACTGATAGAAATACTGCATTTAACAATCTCAGAAGGACTGTGCCAATCAGTGAGTCACTTGTGGATCCTCGTCTGGAAAGGATCCCATGTTTTAGGACCTTCTCCACAAGGTGTGTTTCTTGTTGTGATTCTCAAAGCCTTGGTGGGCATTGAACTTGTCCTTTCACTTTGAGATTCTTTTCCTTTGTACCCCTGACCAAGTCAGCACACACCTTTTGCAGGTTTTTCACTATGACACGGGTTAAGGTTATTCTAATTCAGTGAATTGCCACTTCTGGCTACATAGGTATTTTTCCTGTCATATCTTTAAAAGCTATGGCTGGGGGAGCAGCAGATGGTGTAATGGTCATGTCACTGGACTCCCATGTAGTTGACCACGATTCAAGTCCCGGACTCAGTGGCTTAAAACTCACACCAGGCACATGTGCATGCATGCCCAAAATCCTGAGAGGAGAATGGAGAAGAGATTGCAATGTGACCATTCCTCCTAGGGGATGATTTCTCTCTTTCTGTCTTTGCATCGCTCTCTCTCTCTTGTGAGTACACAGGCCCTATAGCAAAAAACCTGTCTTTAAAAAAGTCCAGCAAGTATTGTGGTCGTTAAGGTCACTGGACTCCCACATAGCCGACTGCAGTTTGAGTCCTGGACTTGGTGGCTTGCTTTCTCACTTTCCATCTGTCTCTGTCTCTGTCTCTATTTCTCTCTCTCTCTTTGTCTCTTTCTGGTGAGGGCACATGCCCTGTAGCCAACTGAAGAATGATAATAATGATAAATAAAATTAAATAGATAATTGTCTTAAAAAAATAAAAGCTTTGGCCGCAGTCCAGCTTCTTGATTGACTGTCTTCTGAGTAAACAGCGATGGGCCCAATAGATGGTGTAGTGATTAAGGCGCTGGACTCCCATGTGGCTGATTCCAGTTCAAATCCCAGATCCAGAGGCTCGATACCAGGTGTGTGTGCATGCCCAAAATCCTGAGAGGAAAATGGAGGAAAAGGGGTTTTGGTGTGACCATCTTCCCGGAGGGTGATTTCTCTTTCTGTCTCTCTGGTAAATGTGCATGCCCCTATAGCAAAACAAAAACAAAAACAAAACAACAACAAAAAAAAACAATTCAGAAAAAGAGTGGTCAGCAGTGAGTAAGGGGCAGGAGTGGGCCGACCAGAGTTCCGCTACACTGTGACTATTATCTTTCTCAAACAGCAAGGATTTTCTGTGGTGTGGGGCTTACAAGGTTTGGCCAGCACAGTGCCCAGCTCATGAAAGCCTTGTCATAATTCAGCCAGTGCAAAATTAAAGTCAGAAGAATTTCAGACAAAGCTTTTAGGCGTTTAGGGAGGACGCTGGACTGCATTGCTGCTGAATGATCACCCTCTTCTCAAGAGGGACTCCTTCCCTGCCCCTCAACCCCATTTTCCATGCTTTCCTGGACATTGGAATATATGATCAATTGTTTATTTTCATCCATTCCCTGGCAGTATCTAGAAAGTAAATGATATTTCTATGAGTTAATAGAGTTCACTTTTTGAATTAGTCATCAACAAAATTGTGTGTTTTAGGTCTGAAATTAGCATCTAGCTCTAAATTTTATGTTTTCTCTCATAAAAATTGCTTTAGGTATATTGTTTAAATCAATCCTAAGCCATGTTAATAGTCTGAGTAATCAAAATGAGTGTATTTTCAGTGCAGATGTCTCTTAACTGTTAAATTTCTGCTTTCAGGTGAGTTAACTGAGTTAATTCTATCTAAAAAATTTTACTTTTGGGGCCAGCAGGTGTCCTAGTGGTTAAGGTTCTAGACTCCCACATGGCCAACATGGTTCAAGTCCAGGACCCAGTAACTTGAAACTCTGCCAGGCATGTGTGCATGTGTGCCCAAAATCCTGAGAGGAGGATGAAGGAGAAAAGGGGAGAAGGGATTACAGTGTGGCCTTCACCTCAGAGAGTGATTTCTCACTTTCCTTCTCTGTCTATGTCTTTCTCTAGTGCACACACCCTAAGGGGGTAAAAAAAGAAAAAGAAAAAAATCTTTTCAGTGTATATGTAACTTGAAAGATAGTAAATCTTAATTTAGAAGTAACAAATACTAAATACTAAAATTCTCATTTTACTAATTTAAAATGAATACAGTGTTAAAAATGAATAAAATGGGGACTAGCATATGGTGTAATGGTTACATCACTAGACTCCCACGTGGCCAACCTTGTGGTTCAAGTCCCAGACACAGAGGCTTGAAACTCATGCTGGGCACATGTGCAAGCATGCCCAAAACCCCAAGAGGAGAATGGAAGAGAAGGGATTGTGGCATGGCCATCCCCCCTGGGGGGTGATTTCAGCTTTCTCTCTGTTTCTCTGATGAGCAACATGTCCTATAGCCATAACCTCTCAAAAAAAAAAAAAAAAAAAAAAAAATAGTTTGACATGTGCAACTTGGACCTTTTTTTGACCTGTTAGGTTTATAGGTGTCTAATAATTTAGGGTTTCTGCCTATAACAGAAAAATGGTATCATTACAGCCCTCTGGAGCAAGACAAGAATAAGTTATACACCTGGAATAATTCAAGACAGTATTTTATGTGAGTCATAGGACAGTCCAGGGACAATTGTGGGTTAAGAACAGAGCTGGGTGAGTTGGTTTAGATATTCTCATGTTCTTTCTTAGGAAAGTATTGGGTCATAGGAAAAATCATGATGTATTTTTCAGTGTTTTTCTATGCAAAAATTCATCATGACTTTTCCAACGACTCAGTAATTCAACATGAATTCACTTCAGGTTTTTGGAAGAAACATTTCAACTAAAACATAAGACTCTCCCCATATTTGAGAGGATCCATGTGGTTCTCTCCAATTACAGGTTTGATGAATTAGTTTGCTTTAGCAGAGCAGAGAATTATGAATTAGACAGTTATATTCATTGAGCTAAACTTGTTTGATGTCACTCCCCTGAGTGGAAAGGGAAAACTCTCATGGGCCTTTGTACTAAGGCAGGATGAAGGTGAGGGATTAGGAGAAGAAGTCAAAACTCCAGGCCGGGAGTTGCAGGATTGGGAGTCAAATGTGTGAGGAGGACCAAAAACCATAGAAGGTGTTGGCCTAGCACCAAGAACAGTAAAGACACCCATGGCTTCATATAGCACTTGTGTGAACCTGTGGGAGCAGGTCGGACCCATGCTTAACAGGGATATAGTAACAAGAATTGGGAACAATGCATGCACATATTCTCAGTACATGTAAACTTGAAAATAACTTACCATGATGACTTCTTTAGGGATTTGCTTATAGTGAATATAAAATCATTCTTGGATTATTTTTGATGAGTTAATTATAATTAATGTGAATAGTTATTTGTTCTTAATGAATGTTGGTTTATTTTGGACATGTTGGGATAGAATAATAAGTTATTATGATGGCATTTGACCAGAGGAGTGGACATACTAGAGTGCTACCCTAGAGACCTGTGTACAACATCTCTGAGGGAGAAGGACAGTAGAAATTGCCACTTTCACCCTCCAAGCATTTCTTCAAGGCAAACAAAGCATAGAAGCCCTTTTTATTACACTGCTTTACAGAGAGGGTTCCCTTCAGCAGCGTTCCCTTTCCCTACCAGTCTAGTAACAAAGTTGCCTGTGACATTCCCTGTGTATTTGCCCTGGAAATTAAACTTTCGTCTTGAATCTTAACAATTTTATGCAAGAATATTTCCCTCTTCCCTTTAAGTAGATGTATATAAACTAGTCCCAGAGGAAAGAGATAAGAGACATTAGAGGGGGCTGTACATTTGCTTGAAACAGAGCCAATGTAAGATAGAGGTAGCTACTACACCTCAGACTGGGTATGGACAAGATGAGAGAGAGAAAAGGAGGAAAACAAAAAAAGGAATGGTTTGAACAGAGTATAGGCTTATGGGTATGTTGTATAGTCAGTAATCTAAGTGGAAGATGAAAGTAAGAAAAAGCCATCTACTCATCTCCACTGACATTTCAACCTCCTAGGAAGTTCTCATTTGAGAACGTAGCCTTGGCAATATCCTGGAACCTCACTCCATCTTTTCAGAGGTGGAGTATCTTCCTCTTGCTCATGACATGTGTGGGCAAGAATAAAACTACGGAGATAGCAGAAAGTTAACTTTTTTCTCTTTCATTCAAAAGATTTCTATTTTTATTTGTTTTGCCCCATTTTATATTTATTTCTTCACTTTAGTAAGATGCATCGTGTATTAGCTGGTTTACAGAATCTTGTCAACATTAGAAATCTAATACAAGGTAAAGTGTAGAGACTAATAGTGGTACTTCCCTTTGTTACCCTCAGGGCTATGGACCCTAGTGTTGTCAAGCCTTAACAAATACAGTTTAAGCCCTTTCCCCTCTGAGAAACTGTATTTCCTAACTTCCTCTATGGGGAAATTTTCATGACAGCATGGGAGCATATTTATTAAAACATATTTATTAAAATGAGAAAGATCTGGCAACTTGAAGTCTGACTTAAGTCCACAGTAGCTGACACACTTACCAGTAATAGCCATCAAGGGTCTGGAAGATGTCTGGACTTTTCTCAGGCTTTGAATTGTGTCAGATATTCTTTTTATATACACACATTATTTTAATTTATTTTTTATTACCAGAGGGGTGGGTACATTCACCAGAGAGAAAAAGAGAGAGACCCCTACAATGAGGTGTGGTCATACCATGATCCCTTTACGAAGGACTTGGATACACTGTGTTTATGCCCTAAGGCTTTGTGGAAGGCCTAGCTTCAGAGTGATGAGCTTGGGTATTCAGCAGAAGAAATTTCTAGACGACAAAGTGGTCAGAGCGCTGGGTGACTATGGCATTTAGTGAGCTATAGGCACAAAGGGAAGCAGCCTGGTCTTGTGGTAAAGAATAAAAGAGCATTTCTAGGGCAAAAATCTAAAGGTGTAGTCCAGTGACCACTTATTAAAGGGATTAGCTTGGCTAAAAGAGAGCAGGTGTTGCTCATCAAGACAATAGAAAAAAGGCCCCTGAGGGCCTTATTAATTTTCTGTCTGGAGAATGTATCCATTGATGAAAGTGGAATATTTAAAATCTGTAGTATTGTGTTACAAACTATGTCTGTATACAAATCCTTTAATATTCGCTTTATAAATTTAAGTACTCTGATGTTGGGTGCATATATATTTGCAATTGTTAAATCCTCTTGATAAATTGACCTATTATCATCCATTGTCTTTGTCTCTTTTTATAGTTTTTGGCTTAAAATCTGTTTTGTCTGATATAAATGTAACTATCCCTGCTCCCTTTTGATTTTATTTGTGTGTGTATCTGTCTACTATCTGTCTGTCTTTATATCTTCATATTCCTTTATTTTAATTCTTTGTGCATTCTTAAAAATAAGATGCCTCTCTTGTAAGCATATAATTGGGTCTTGATTGTTTTATGGGTTTTTGGTTTTTTGGATCCAGTCAGTCACTCTGAATTATCTATATGCACATTCAAGGTAATTATTGATAGGTGAAGACTTATGTCTTCAATTTTGTTGTTTCCTGGTATTTTTTTTTTAATATTTTTTCTTTCTCTCTTGCTGTTTTCCTTTGTGGTTTGATGATTTTCTGTGGTGGTATACTTAAAATCTTTTTCACTGGTGTTTTTTGCATCTACCTACTATATGTTTTTGTTTTGTGGTTACCACAGGCTTACATAGAACTTCTTGTACTTAGACTATTTTGCATAAACAACTTAACTTTGATACATACAGCAACCCTACACTTTTATTTCTTCCATTTTATGTTTTTGTCAAAATTTACATTATTTTGTAACACGTAACCCTTGCCTGTTTTAGTTACAGTTATTATAATAGTTTTATATCTTAACCTTCATATTAGATAGGAAAATCACTTTACATATCACCTAAAGTATTCTGAACATGACTTTGTATTATTTGTAACATTAAGATTTGTCCTTTTATATAATTTGTGTTATTAATTAGTGATATTTTGTTTCAGTTTAAAGAATTCCCCTTAGCAATTTCTTTCTTTTTTTTTTTTTTTTTTTTTTTTTTTTTTTTGAGAGGTTTTTGCTATAGGGCACATGCGCTCGCCAGAAAGACAGAGAGAGATGGAGAGACAGAAAACAAGAAATCACTCCCCAGGGGGGATGGCCACGCCGCAATCCCTTCTCCTCCATTCTCCTCTCGGGATCTTGGGCACGCACATACATGCGCCCAGAGTGAGTTTAAGCCACTGGGTCCATGACTCGAACCGCAGTCTGCTACATGGGAGTTCAGCGACTAGCCATTATGCTAACTACTGGTCTCCCCCCAACCCCCTTAGCAATTTCTGGAAGACAGGCCTGGTAGTCAAGACTCCCCTTAATCTTGGGACCAGTAGGTGGTAATGGCTGTGTTGCTGGACTCCCATAAAGTCGACCGTGGACCATGGTTCGAGTTCCGGACCCAGTAGCTTAAACTCACACCGGGCGCATGTGTGTGTGTGTGTGCCCAAAATCCCGAGAGGAGAATGGAGGAGAAGGGATTGTGGTATGTCCATCTCCCCCGGGGGGTGATTTCAAGCTTTCCGTCTCTCTGTCTCTCTGGCAAGCACATGCACTCTATAGCAAAAAAACTCTCAAAAAAAAAAAAAATCCCCTTAATCTTTTGTTTGTCTGGGAAAATTTTTACTTCTCCCTTGTTTCAGAAAGACAGCTTTGCTATGAATAACATTTTTAGTTGTTCAGCACTTTGCATATACCATCGTACTCTCTCCAGGGTTTCTGCTGAGAAATGTTGTGATAGTCTTATGAATACTTCTTTGTATGTAATATGTATTTTATCTCTTGATGCTGTTAGAGTTTTTTTTTTGTCTTTGAGTTTTGATAGTTTGATTATTATGTTTCAGTAAATTTCACTTTAGGTTGAATTTGACTGGAATCTTCTGTCTCTTTTGTACCTGGATGTGGCATCTTTCCTCAGATCAAGGACATTTGCTGCCATTATTGCCTTAAATATATTTTCTGGCTCTGTTTCTTTGTCTTCTCCTTTTTGAATTCTTATTATGTGTAGGTTAGGCTCTTGGTATCCTATAATTCCTGTAGGCTTTATTCATTTTTTAAAAATTCTTTGTTTGTTTGCTCTAGGGTGTATGCACTTACTGGAGAGACAGACAGAGATGGTCATCCCTCAGTCCGTTCTCCTCCAATCTCCTTGGTATTTTGGGCATGCAGGCACACA
The DNA here is from genome assembly GCA_026018925.1 of Tupaia tana. Lineage (NCBI taxonomy): Eukaryota > Metazoa > Chordata > Mammalia > Scandentia > Tupaiidae > Tupaia > Tupaia tana. Next base: position 24,109,485 of record JAKSZU010000027.1, on the reverse strand, counting down.
TGCCCAGCATGACTTTCAAGCCACCAGGTATAGGACTCAAATTGAGTATTTGGCCATGTGGGAGCCAGTGCCTTAATCTCCATGCCACCTCTGGGCAACTTTTATTCTTTTTCTTCTTCATTTTTTTGTTCCTCTGATTGTATCATTTCAAATGTTCTGTCTTTGAATTCACTGATCCTTCAGCACAATTAAGCCTGCTGTTGAAACTTTCCATTGGATTATCAGCTCAGTCATTGTATTCTTCTCTGTGTTTTCTTTTTTAAAAAAATATTTTTTAATCAAATCTTGCATTTGGGTTTTGTATTGTTAGTCAAATTTTATTTAATTTTTTATTTGTATGTTCTTGCAGTGTATTGACCTTCAAGAGAAGTATTCTAAAGTTTTTGTCATTTTATAGATTTTCTCTTTTTCCTTTACAGATTTTTTTTTCAAGTTTCAGATATTTATTAACCAGTGTAAATCTGAACACATCAAAATCATTTCATGCATTTAGAGGAGAAATATTTCCTGGTTAAGTGGAAAATTGTGCAGATGGCTTCTGGAAGACCTTCCTTATGAGCAGCTTTATAAGTGAAACATTTCATTTAGAAGTCTGGACCTTCTTTCTTCAGTTTGCTGTAATCCACATTCACTGAGTAAAACTTGTACTGATCATTGGGACCCAATTTGTTCCAGGGTTCAGGGTTATTCTTTCTGTCCCAAGAGACATCAGGATTGAACATTGCCAAACGCATGAGATACAGTGCTGCTCCAGATTTTTTTTATTCTTGTCATATGGTGTGTACACATGCCAGAGAGAGACAGAGAGAAACAGTGAGGGGGAAGAAAGAAATCAGCACCCCTCTTACCACAGGGGGATGGTCCCACTTTTCCCCTGGGATCCCTGGGCATGCACTCATGTGCTTCTGGTGAGACCCCCAAACCTTCAGGTCCAGGACCCAGACTGTGGTGGGAGTTCAGCATTGTAACCACTACACCACTTACTAGCCCTGATTTTTTTCTTTATGGTTCATTTGTTGGAGCTTTATTAGTTTCTTTTAGAGTTGTCATGATTTTTCTTATTTTTCATAATTCTTATGTTATTAGTATCTGTGTATTTGAGGAGACAGCCATCTTTTACAGCTTTTGTCAGAATTTTTCATCAAGGATAAATATTCAATGTTTAATTTAGCTATGATTTTGACTGGGCCATCTGGTAACCTGGGCTGGCAGAACTTGCTGTCAGGTACACTAGATGCTTGGGCTGCTGCCTTTGCTCTGAGTTCAGGTGGGGCAGCTAGCTGTGCTTTATTATCCAGTAAGGCACTGGCTGAGTTCTGCAACTAGGCTGAGCTGATGTATGAACCCTGCAATGGCCTCTGATTATACTGGGCCATAGGATGGAGTCTCTGGTTAGATGATATTACTACATGAGTTCATGTTGGACAGAGTTATAGGAGAAACCCTGAGGGTTTGGTAGAGTTGCAGATTGGGACAGAACCTACTGCAATTGTTTGCTCAGAAGTAACATACAATTGATGTTTGCCTCTCTGCCCAGATGTGGGATTTTGGGGTAGGTTTCGAGGATGGGCTGAATGCTGTTTAAAATCATGGAAATGGCAGGTGTAGCCCCTGCTCTTTGCTGAAATTTGCTGCAGCTGTTGTTTCTCTCCTTGTGTGGATCCATGAGGTAAGACTGGTCCTGAAGGCTGGCTATTTAGGATTCAATCCAGGTGGAAATTCTTAACTGCTTGTGGGAGTGATCAGCTCCACCTTATGGGAGGCTATGAGCTGTTCTCTTTGACTTGACACTATAACTTGCATATATACAAGCTACCACCAAGATCTGTGTGCTGGTCACCGTGGGCTCTGTCTCCTTCCTTTCTATTTATTTTTAATTGCCAACAGATGCATGCACTCAACAGCGATAGACAGAAAGAGAGGGAGAAATAATCCCCTAAATTGGGTGTGGTCATGCCACAATCTTGTCTCCATTTCTCTACCCTGTTGAGATTTGGGGCATGCATGCATATAAGCCCAGCATGTGTTTCAAGTTATTATGGCCAGAATTTGAACTGCCTAGTTGACCTGGTGAAATACTCACTAGTAGGCTACAAGATCAGTCCTCTGCCTCTTTGATTCTATTTGACCCCAGGTTGTCTAGCTGTGCTTTTCCATCTGCATATCCCATGAGATGGGATCAGACTGGGCTTCCCAGGAAGTGTCTCGGAATGCTGGGAAAGCTGGATGTCCATCTTCAGTTCTCTTTTCTTTGCACACTTCGGTACATATAAAATACACTTAAAATTAATAAGGTAGAGCTAAAAAAGTGCTTGATGTAGTCTAGAGCCATATTTGAAAAAGATAAATAAAGCAGTATGTGCAGTCTGCACTGAGATGATAGCAGTGTGCACTGAGCACTTGCTCTGGGCCTAGCACCACAGTCTCAGAGAAATCCTCTCTGTTTGGCTTGTTGCCAGTGTGGGAAAGGGAGAGGAGAAATGTGGCCAGAATGATACTAGTTCCGTCACCCTTTTCATGAAGTTTTTAAAATGAATTTAATTAAACTGAACAGGTGAATGCCTATTTCCTAGTTGGGGGGATTTCACTAAGGATTTTTTGTCTGTGTTCTTATTGCTAGTTGAACTCTCTGTGGAGGGCAGAGGCCCTGGGACCTCCTATTCTGCCATCTTGCTGACATCCAGACAGGACATTCTTGACACTGCTAATCTTCTCAATTCTAGTCATTCCTTGATATTCGTGGCACTACATTATCATGATTCCTGTTCTACTGTATTAGCCCCATTGCTTCTATTTCCTCTATAAATCTCTGTCACTTTGTGGAATTTACTCAACCCTCAGTCTTTGACTCTGTGCCTCTCTGTGTCTTGCCTTTCTTTTGGGAACTTACTCATTCTCTCCGATCATCTTTTGCCTCTCTTTTTCCAATCTTAACTGCTACTTACTTTCTAGGGCTTAATCTTCAATTGTCTTTTGGGTAATGGTACTTTGGACCCCTTCTGTTATCTCAAATCAGCATATTTTGAAAGCTAAGTTATAATTTCTAAAAAATAGTCACTCCCTCATTTCTTCAGAGACCTTGGTGCTAGGCACAGAGCAATCAGTGCACACTGCTATCATCTCAGTGCAGACTGCACGTAGTGCTTCATTTATCTTCCTCAAACATTGTTGTAGTCTGTACTAACCATTTTCGTAGGTCTGCATTTTTAATTTGAAGTAGATGTTCTGTGTGGTGAAGTGTACAAAGCAGTTTTAACTGATATTAAAAAATGAATACACACTGTAGCAAATACACCAACAAAGCATGAACATTTCTATCAACTTAGAAAATTCCATTTTGTCTTTCTCCCTGAAGCATCTGCTGTTCTGATCTCAATCAACAGAGATAGGTTTTCTTTAGAACTTTAAAGGTATTTGTATTACTCAATTTATACGTTTATTCTGTTTCCGTGGTATGCCAGCATTATTTTTGAGATTCACCCATGTTGTTGTAGGATTCAGTTCTCTCCTTTTAATTGTTGAGTAGTGGTACATTGTGTGATTACATATCAATTTGTTTATTCTATTGATGAATACCTAGACTATTTCTAGTTTGGGGCTATCTAATAAATCTTTATGTGAGTGTATGTTTTCATACATACACTTGAGTAAATACCTAGAATTTATTAAATAAATATTCGAATAAATACCTAGATGTGGAATTTTTAGATACTAGGATAAATGTATATATATATTTTTCCAAGCTGTTAAGTGTTGTCTCAGTAGTGTGTATGAGTTCTGGTCACTTTATATCAATGCCAATTTTTGGTGACAGTGAGTTTTGTGTTGTTCTTATTCCTGTTTACTATTTGGTATCATCTCATTGTAATTTTAATTTGCTTTTCCCTGATGACTACTGATGTTAACACTTGTCATGTGTTTATTGATATTGTTGATATATACTTTGTAAACTATTCTAGACTTGTCCAAATGAAAATTGTATTACTTGTTTTTTTATTATTGAATTTAAAGAATTATTTATGTATTCTGGGTATTTTTTTAGATATACATATATAATTTATGTTTTCTCTTAATATTTATCTTGACTATTTTTCTTAATAGCATTTTTTGAGTTGGGAAAGTTTTAATTTTGAAGAAGTCTTAATTTATCCACTTTTAGTGAGCATGACTTTTTAGGCTCTAAGGAATCTTGCCTACCTCCTAAGTGCAAAGATCTTCTCTTACATTTTCTCCTATAATTTTTATTGTTTTAGCTTTTTATGTATAATTTGTGAGTCATCTGAAATTAATTCTTTCACATTGTCTAAGGTAGTGATATTTCTTCCCACCCTGTACCCAGCCCAAAATATACTCAATTTTTATGTCACCTTTTGTTGAAAAGATTGTTTTTTCCTAAAAAAAAAAATTCTTTGTTGAAATCAATTTGGCCAGGTAATTGTGGGTTCATTTCTGGACTCTGGTGTTATAAATATTTGCATGAACTAGTTTTTTTAAAGAGATATGTACTTCTTATCTCTGCCCACTCTCAGACTATAGCCTCTAAATACTTTTTTTTTTTTTTTTTTTTTTTTTTTTGCTATAGGGTGTGTGTGCTCGCTAGAAAGACAGAGAGAGACAGAGAGATAGAAAGCGAGAAATCACCCCTCAGGGGGAATGGCCATGCCACAATCCCTTCTCCTCCATTCTCCTCAGGATCTTGGGCCCACACGCGCATGTGCCCGGCGTGAGCTTAAGCCACCGGGTCTGGGACTTGAACCACGGTTGACTACATGGGAGTTCAGCGACATATGCTAACTGCTGGTCCCAATACTATTTTTCATTAAAATAAATCAGGGCTCTCTGGAGAAGTCACTAATGTCCAGTTTGAGGCAGGAATTCTGTAAGATGGCACATGTTATCATTGCAGAAACAAGAATACTTTCTATAGTTTCTCTGGCCAAAGGTGGGATACGTTGATCTATGTATACATTGAATAATGATCAAAGCAGGGTATTTAGCTTATCCATTACCTTAAACATTTATCATTCTTTGTGTTGAGAACATTCAAAATATTCTCTTCTAGCTATTTTGACATATGTATTACATTATTGTCTAACCAAGTCACCATGCTGTGCAGTCGAGAATTAAAATATATTCTTCCTTTAAAAAAGAGTAATGATTGAAATAAATTGAAACTCATTAATTATATTATTTAAAAATTTTTATGTTTGCAATAATGGTACAAAATAAACTCATTAGGAACTTCTGGTAATTTCCAGCTTCTTCATCCCCTCCCCTATCATGGCCACCTCTGGTGGTTGCTGACACTTCCAAATCATTGTTCTGAATACTGGTAAATGACAGAAAGTAATAAGTACTTAACTTACTTTTCTTTCCAAACTATATTGTTTGGTAACCAAATAGCTGATAAAGGAGTGTCTTGTTGTTGGTGTTTTTAATGGAAGAAAATCAGCTTAAAATGTATAGAAAGGCCTCTTCCCTGGTGGTCTAGTGGTTAGGATTTGGCGCTCTCACCATCGCAGCCCGGGTTCGATTCCTGGTCAGGGAAGTTGAAGTACCTCTGGGACCAGCAGTTAGCGTAATGGCTATGTCGCTGGACTCCCACATAGTCGACTGCGGTTTGAGTCCTGGACCTGGTGGCTTAAACTCACGCTGGGCGCGTGTGCGTGCGTGCCCAAGATCCCGAGAGGAGAATGGAGGAGAAGGGATTGAGGCGTGGCCATCCCCCCTTGGGGGGTGATTTCCTGCTTTCTGTCTTTCTGTCTCTCTCTGTCTGTCTGGCGAGTGCACACGCCCTATAGCAAGAAACCTCACAAAAAAAAAAAAAATGTATAGAAAGAATGATAAAATTTGAAGATTGCCATATTACTATCTCTAATGAAATAATGATACTAAACTATGGTCACTAGTAGGTAACTTTATAATTGATGAATTAGGCCAATAACCTTGAATTCTTGGATCAGTTTTAATATCACAGAGACAGATAGTATATATTTTCAGATAAAGTGCAGTAGAAAATGCAATGAACCCAGCTCCAGGTGTTATTGCCAAAAGAATTGATCCTGAATAAAATCAAGGGACCAGCAGTTAGCGTAATGGCTATATCGCTGAACTCCCACGTAGTCGACTGCGGTTCAAGTCCCGGACCCAGTGGCTTAAACTCACCCCGGGTGCGTGTGCGTGCGTGCCCAAGATCCCGAGAGGAGAATGGAGGAGAAGGGATTGCAGCGTGACCATCCCCCCTGGACGGTGATTTTTCGCTTTCTGTCTCTCTGTCTCTCGCTGTCTGTCTGGTGAGCGCACACGCCCTATAGCAAAAACCTCTCGAAAAAAAGAAAAAAGAAAATTGATGCTCTGAGCCTAATTATCAGTTTACAGGAAATATAGGGATATAGGAACAATGCCATGAGAAAATCTAGAAGAAAAATTTTCTATTTTTCCAACAAATAAATGGCATAAAATCTTATGGGCTGATGAAGGACTGTCAGAGATTAGAGAAGACTTAAATGTCCACAACCAAATGGAATGTGTGCACCTACTTTGCATCCTACTAGTTGTAAAAAAAAAAAAAAAAGAAAAGAAAAATTAAAAATCTGAGAGTTGAGTTTTGATTATAGACTATGTATTGAGTACATTAAGAAATTAACACATTAAGAAATGTATTGATTTTATTAAGTGGTAATGGCATTGTAATTAAAAAGAGAGACTTTAGAATATATTGAAGTACTTATTGAAAGAAAAAGATGATGTCTGGTATTTGCTTTAAAATACTTTTTTTTATAAATGAAGTAGTTAATTTTATTTATCACTATTATTTTTTTAAAATTTGACCAGAAAGAGACAGAGAGAGCAAAAGAGGGCGAGTGAGAAAGCAAGCTGCCAGGTCTGGGACTCAAACCATAGTCAGCCATGTGGGAGTCTAGCACGTTAACCACCATGCCACCTGCAAGCCACACTTTAAAATATTTTTCATCATAAATATAGATAAAAAGATTGACAAAATCCTGATAATCTTTGTAGATGGAGTATATTTTACTGAACTATCTCATGACTTTGTTTTCATAATAAAAAGTTGAAACATGGGGGCAGTTCCATAGCCTAGTGGTTAAGGGAGCCAAATGGCACATGGCTGACCAGAGTTGAACCCTGGCCTCAGCAGCTTGCAAAACACACCAGGCACAGTATGTGACTATGGGTATGTGCATGTGTGTGCATGTGTGCCTTGCGTCCTGACAGGATGGAGAAATGGAGGATTGTGCTATGACTACACCTCATTGGGGGTGCTTTTTCGCTTGCTCTTTGTCTGGCAAGTGCACACACCCTCTGGCAATTAAAAAAAAAATGTTCAACAAGAAAAGCATGCATTTTGACCCTGACATGAAAGTTCTCTCTATAAAGAACACTGAAAATATGGCTGAGATAGGCCACTTAAAATATTAGTGGATTTGGGCTAGCAGGTGGCACAGTGGTTGGGGCACTCGACTCCCACATGGCCAACCACAGTTCAAGTCTCAGACCCGGAAGCTTGAAACTCACCCTAGGTGTCTGTGCGTGCATGCCCAAAATCCGAAGAGGGGAATGGAGGAGTAGGGATTGCAGCATGGCCATCTCTCCAGAGACTGATTTCTCAATTTCTCTCCCTCTGTCTTTCTCTGGCAAGCCCACGAGCCCTATAGCAAAAATCTCTTTCTAAAATGAGTGTGTGTGTGTGTGTGTGTGTGTGTGTATATAGTGGGCTTTACTGACATTATCACTGTTGTGAAGACATAGTTTTATCTTGGGGCCAGCAGTTAGTGGTCTATGTCACTGAACTCCCATGTAGCAGACCGTGGTTCGAGTTCCGAACCCGGTGGCTTAAACTCACGCTGGGCGCATGTGTGTGCGTGCCCAAGATCCCGAGGGGAGAATGGAAGAGAAGGGATTGCAGTGTGGCCATCCCCCCTGGGGGGTGATTTCTCGCTTTCTGTCTGTCTCTCTCTGTCTTTCTGGTGAGCGCATACGCCCTATAGCAAAAACCTCTCCACAAAAAAAAAAAAAAAAAAAAGACATAGTTTATCTTAAACTTCAATTTTCATCCCTTCAGAGCATCTTCATCTAGGAGCTGGGAACTTCAGTGTGTGAAATACTGGTACCTGTTGCCTTTTTTTTTTTTTTTTCCCCCCCCTCACACAGTAAGCTGGAAAGACTTTTTCATCTCAGCAGAGATTTGATTGCTTTCATCCTTTACATTTTTCCCTTGAAGACCAAATGAAGATCTGGACAGTATTGTTCACCAAAAGCTATTTATTCTGAATCAAGCACTGGTGGATGGATGCTCAGAGGCCTAGCTCTACCTTCAGAAGATTTGTGTTTCTCTCTGCTGCTCACAGAACTGGAGTTAATCAGTACTCACCCCCTTCACCTTTGACCATCTACATGCTGTGTCACAAAGTCATAATGAATTCCAAAAGGACAGCATCTTCTCTTGCAGCATGAATTTACCAAATAGTACATTTTAAGCCCTTCTATCCCTCTGCGGCTCACAGACGCCATGCACTGATTCATAACATGCTCATGAGTGATGTATTCTCTAAGGAGAATGCCTGGAGGTGCAGTGCACATGTTGTAGTAATTGCTTTTCTGCACTATGTGTCATTGATGGTATGTGCTATCAGACCATGTCATTTGATAAAGAAATTTTGACAACAATTCATTCTATTTTCCCTTCAAGTGTATTTATCTTTAGCCTCGAGACTCAGATTTTTTCTTAAAATGCTTTGGCAGTTGTGTGACTTATACCTGATTTTCCCACAAGGAGTATGCTTTAAATGATGCCTATTTAATTTTGGTGTGTCTCTGCCATCAGTGACTCAGTTGCTTTTGTAGTCTCAGAATTCTTGTGCACTTGTCAGGAAAAATGAGTTGATCTCCTGAAAGTGAGAATGGACACTGTGTAGAAGAGATACCAAAGCTTGAATGGCTGAGCTTGGCAATTTCATCCAGTTGATAATGGGAGATAGGGATAAATGGATTGTGAGTCCAATAACATTCAGTTTTTTTTTTTTTTTGAGAGGTTTTTGCTATAGGGCACATGCACTCACCAGACAGACAGACAGAGAGACAGAGAGACAGAAAGCGAGAAATCACCCCCCCGGGTGGATGGCCACGCCACAATCTCTTCCCCTCCATTCTCCTCTCGGGATCTTGGGCACGCACGCACACCTGCCTGGCATGAGTTTTAAGCCACCAGGTCCAGGACGTGAACCACGGTCGACTACATGGGAGTCCAGCGACATAGCCATTATGCTAATTGCTGGTCCCAACATTCAGTTTTTAGTACATGTTAGTCTTCCTTACATAATACTTTTTTCCCCCTCTATTTCTGTAAAACATTTGTCTTTGAAGATTCTCTTTTTTTTAAATTATTATTTTTAAAAATTTATTTTTTCCATGAGCAAGAGAGACACACACACAGAGAGAAAGCACCCCTGTCGGGGCCTTGATACTGTAATCCATTCCTAGCTCCAGCCGGTTTCAGCTAGGAGAGGTCTTTGGATGTGAACTTGCCCCTGTGGGAGTCAGCCTTGAGGACTACCCTGTTTTACCACTGTGCCACCATGTGGTCTCCAGATTGCTCTTCTTTCCTTTCCTTCTCTCCCCTTCCTTTCCCTTCCCCTTTCTCTTTCCCTTTTTCTCCCCCCCCCTTTCTTTTTCTTTCTGAACATTTGATTTCATGCTCTATTGGTGGCCAGGGTTCTGTCCATAATTTAGGTTTATAACTTATTTCATGTTGTATTTTCTCATTTGTATTGAGTTCATTTTTGTGAATTTAAAAGGTAATGCTATACAACAAAGACAATAAAGATACTGTCTTTTTAATATGAACAGTAATGCCCCCCATATAAGAAAACGTATTTGTTGTGACAGACTAAATCAAACTAAAAGTTGGTGAAGACCAACCTCACTATTAATATGAGGTGAGACAAAATAATAAAACATGGCAATTTTAAGTTTCTTAACATCATAATTAATCTTACATTTTTGAAATGCATGAGATAAAAATTGCTTAATTGTTTTGCCCTCTTGAAGCCGCCCAGGCACTTGTAGACCTCTTGATAGACCAGACCACTGAATTCACCCTGGTCCCTGACTCATACATTGTGTTCACTATGGTCCCTGACTCATACATTGTGTTCACTATGGTCCCTGACTCATACATTGTGTTCACCATGGTCCCTGACTCATACATTGTGTTCACCATGGTCCCTGACTCATACATTGTGTTCACTATGGTCCCTGACTCATACATTGTGTTCACCATGGTCCCTGACTCATACATTGTGTTCACCATGGTCCCTGACTCATACATTGTGTTCACCATGGTCCCTGACTCATACATTGTGTTCACCATGGTCCCTGACTCATACATTGTGTTCACCATGGTCCCTGACTCATACATTGTGTTCACCATGGTCCCTGTCTCATACATTGTGTTCACCATGGTCCCTGACTCATACATTGTGTTCACCATGGTCCCTGACTCATACATTGTGTTCACCATGGTCCCTGACTCATACATTGTGTTCACCATGGTCCCTGTCTCATACATTGTGTTCACTATGGTCCCTGACTCATACATTGTGTTCACTATGGTCCCTGACTCATACATTGTGTTCACTATGGTCCCTGACTCATACATTGTGTTCACCATGGTCCCTGACTCATACATTGTGTTCACCATGGTCCCTGACTCATACATTGTGTTCACCATGGTCCCTGACTCATACATTGTGTTCACCATGGTCCCTGACTCATACATTGTGTTCACCATGGTCCCTGACTCATACATTGTGTTCACCATGGTCCCTGACTCATACATTGTGTTCACCATGGTCCCTGACTCATACATTGTGTTCACTATGGTCCCTGACTCATACATTGTGTTCACCATGGTCCCTGACTCATACATTGTGTTCACCATGGTCCCTGACTCATACATTGTGTTCACCATGGTCCCTGACTCATACATTGTGTTCACCATGGTCCCTGACTCATACATTGTGTTCACTATGGTCCCTGACTCATACATTGTGTTCACTATGGTCCCTGACTCATACATTGTGTTCACCATGGTCCCTGACTCATACATTGTGTTCACCATGGTCCCTGACTCATACATTGTGTTCACTATGGTCCCTGACTCATACATTGTGTTCACCATGGTCCCTGACTCATACATTGTGTTCACTATGGTCCCTGACTCATACATTGTGTTCACCATGGTCCCTGACTCATACATTGTGTTCACCATGGTCCCTGACTCATACATTGTGTTCACCATGGTCCCTGACTCATACATTGTGTTCACCATGGTCCCTGACTCATACATTGTGTTCACCATGGTCCCTGACTCATACATTGTGTTCACCATGGTCCCTGACTCATACATTGTGTTCACCATGGTCCCTGACTCATACATTGTGTTCACCATGGTCCCTGACTCATACATTGTGTTCACCATGGTCCCTGACTCATACATTGTGTTCACCATGGTCCCTGTCTCATACATTGTGTTCACCATGGTCCCTGACTCATACATTGTGTTCACCATGGTCCCTGACTCATACATTGTGTTCACCATGGTCCCTGACTCATACATTGTGTTCACCATGGTCCCTGTCTCATACATTGTGTTCACCATGGTCCCTGACTCATACATTGTGTTCACCATGGTCCCTGACTCATACATTGTGTTCACCATGGTCCCTGACTCATACATTGTGTTCACCATGGTCCCTGACTCATACATTGTGTTCACTATGGTCCCTGACTCATACATTGTGTTCACCATGGTCCCTGACTCATACATTGTGTTCACCATGGTCCCTGACTCATACATTGTGTTCACCATGGTCCCTGACTCATGCAATGGATTCGCCATGGTCCCTGACTCAGACACTGAAGAGCTCTGCTTTCAAACAGAGTCTCTGGGAACAGTGTATTCCCCAGAGTATTTTCATATACAGCATATCTTCCCTCAGTTTTGGGAAGTCTTCCGACTCTGTGAAGCCTTCCCATGTAGGATTGTATTTCTCAAAGTGTGGTTGTGGGAACCCTTGCATCAAAGTCTCTTGGGGCAGCTTCTTCCACAAATGTATTCTTCCTAGGCTGCATCTCACATTCCTGAGCAGAATCTGGGAGTAAGGCCTGGAAACCTGCATTTTTTCAAGTGAATCTAGTTAAGAGAACAATTCAAGTACTGCTCAGAGTCTGCAACCCAGAAGAAGCATGCTTGCTGTTTGTTCATATGACATATTGTTTTTTGAATTTATGATGAATAATTTTTTGTTTTCCTTTTTTTTTTTACCTTTAGGACTCGTCAGTCACATCTGTAACTTGTTCACTGAAACCGCCACATTGTGTTTGGATCCACATAATAAAAACAACAACGAGATGGCAGCTGCTCTGCTGTTTTCCCTGCTCGATATTTTGCACAGCATGCTGACCTATACGTCCAGTATCGTGCGGCTGGCTTTGCAGGTACAGGGATTCTTTTCCTGTGTCTTGAGAGGCCATACTCCATGTTACACTTCTCTTTCATTCTTCTTTCTAGTCTTCCTCTACTCTGTCTTTACTTTTAAAAAATAACGTATCATTCTATAGACAGAGTCTTCTAAAAAGCCATCTTTCAGTGGCCAATGTTTAGAGAATTTGATCACAAAGTCTTAAGGGGCAGCAGGCAAAGCCTATTTTGCAAAGACTCAGTGAGCAATAGTGGGGAAACCACGGAGTATTTGTTACATTCACCTCAGGGTTGGCCAGGAAGTGTTCAGAGACACACTCTTTTGTCTAGAGGCAACACTCTAGCCCACATTCAACAAGATAGGTTAGCTTGCTAGGAACAATAGGTTGAGAGTTTATTCATGCACATATGTATACATGTTTGTATATTTTCGTAGATAGACACATACTTACATGCGCAAGCCATACTCCCTCACTTGCATTTTCTTATGACGAATAATATGGAGTTCCAAGATGGTTTTGAGTATTAGAGGTATATTCAGTGGCTATGGAAAAAGTCAGTTTACGTCAAGTTTAACCAGTATTTTTACTGTGCTCTACAAAAGGCAGAAAGTGTGGTTTTATTGAGTATTTTCCATGTGAGGAAACTACATGCCTGTTTCATTTCATGCTCTAACCAACTCAGTCAGCTGGTACTTAGAGCAAGTAAAAGGCACACAGCGAATATCCATTTATTGTTATATTTAAAATTCTGATAAAGTTGCTAGAGATGTATATCAAATGGTAGCAGCCTAGCTTGGATAGATGCAGAAGCTAAAGTTGAACCCAGACTGTTCTGATACCTGGCCAAGAGTTACAGTAGCAGAGTCAAGAATGAATCCCTAGACCCTGGTTTATTCAGTCTCTGCTATTCATCATTATGAAAAATGGCATCACTTACTCACAGTTAAGGGTCAAGCATTTATCTTGTCTAGTATAGTTTAATAAATAATTCCAAGATCTTGCTCAATAAATCTGGTATTTACTAAGTATTTAAGCCAAACTGTAAAACTAGTTGGTTAATGTGACCTTTGAATGACAGTTGTTTTATTTGCTTATCTATAATAGTTCTGAATTAAGAGCAAAGTTTGTTTAAGTACTTATGGAATCCTGAGTTATGTATTTCTCCTCTTTTTTCTAGCAAACTTCTCTTCAGAGAACATTGTTTCTTTTTTTAAAAAACAAAGTTTATTTCTTCATATGAGAGAGAAAGTGAGAAAGAAAGTAAGAAAGACAGACAGACAGGCACCCTCGATAGGGTCTTTACATCGTGAGCCTTCCCCAAGCCCTGCAGCCAGCCCAGATCAGTCATGTCCATGGAGGCACCTGGTGTGTCCAGGTAGACCCAGCACGTGAACCTGGAGCTTTCTGTATGGCCTCTACCTTCACAGAGCAGAGACCCTACTGTCTCCACCACCACAGTTGGACCGAGAATCTTGTTTCTTATTTCACTTTTTACAGTGGTAATTTTATGCAGTTTGTCAAGATGTAGTCGATAGCCACTCTCAGAAGATGCCTTGATGATATCAATCTGTGAAAGATTATATATTTTATAGATCGTAGACTTAAAAGGGTTAGAATTTAAAAAAATCTTCAGAGCAATCAAAATCCTTCTTGCTCTGAGTGATTAGGTAGATATTCAGGGATTTTTCAAAGAAAATTCCTAAAGACAAATATTTTCTAATTCTCTTCCTTTGATTTGCTAGTAGGTCAATAGATCAGTACTTTTATTTTTTATATGTTTCAACAACGCTATAAATGTTATTGCTATAATCCTCTTACATCCACCCTCGTAGTGTCTGCCACACATTGCTCTTGGCCTTGGATTGCTGACTTTGATCTCTGTGATACCTGGTGTCAATTTGAACGAGGTGGAGTTCTTCAGGCCGAAGGAAGGGAACGAGTTGGGGAAACAGTAGAATTGTGTGTCAGAGATACAGCTGCCCGAAACCCTGAGCTGTGGGCACTTTCTAAACTCACAGGTCATTTCTTTTGTTTGTAAACATACACCACACTGAGGATTCTCCTGCATGCAAAACCCGTGTCTACTTCTAAGAGTAGCTTCTTTAAAGTAGAGGACTGAGAGATGCCACTCTTTCAAATTATAATAGTGCTTAGATTTATATAGCACTTTTCTTTTCTGAGGAGGAGAGTGGTATAATACAAGTATGTGTACTGGGGTACTATGACAGGCAGGTGTCAGAATTTCCATCAGTTCAGTTTCTACCCCCAGTATGCCCTGTGGTTCACAGTTGATCCTTGGTTAAGTCCTTGAGTTAACGGAAGATAGGGAGGCATACCTGAGACTCACTGGAGTGGTGGGTGCATGAGCTTGACAGGCTGGACTGCCTTGGTTTCGAGTCCTAGAACAGCACTTTCCACCTGTATGACTGGCGGAAAGTTACTTCACCTGTCTGAGTATCAGTTTCCTGTTCTATAAAGTAGGTTTGATAACTATTTAGCAGGGTTGTCATGAGACCTAAATGAAAGAATAAAATACATATAGTTATATAGAGAGTGTCTTACACATACCTGGCCCCAGGGAAGGCAACTAATACGTGTGGGGGTGGTACCATGAACAGCAACAAGGAGAGGGTGCTTATCTTCCAGTGCACAGGGAGCTTCTCGTGGGCCATGACCTCCTCATTGGTATCCTAGCACATGAGAGGGTACTCAGTTTTTAAGTACTGACTAGACTAACTCTTAGCAGGCCTGTGAGTTACTAATTTAGGTTTTATTTTGCATAGGGGTAGGTACCAGTAATTTCAGCAGGGATCACGAGAAGAAAGGGAGGTTGGCTCTGAGGAGCTTGCAGTTTAGCAGGGAAGACTGTCAATACATAAATAAGCAAATCTTACTATGTGCATGAAAATGCAGCTAATGATGGTGCAGGATATTGCAGAAGGAACAAAAGGAGAGGGGGCTGGACCTAGTTAGGAGGTTAGGGAAGGTTCTTCCAGGGAAGACAAACATTCACTATTATAACCCAGCTAACCTAACTTCCAGTCTAGGCCTTGTCTGTTATTTCTGAGGTGGTCCAGGGGAGCTGTTCTATATCAGAGTAGAACAATTAAATTGCTGTTGATTTGTGGATGTGTCAGCATTGTAGAAAGCCTGAAGTATGGGCGTTGATTGAGTCTTTCTTAGACTCTCTCTCTCACACAAAGCACAGGTGGTAGGGGGCTTTTTTTTTTTTTTTTTTTAAAGAGTTTTTTGCCTTAGGCTCATGCACTTGCCAGAGAGAGACAGAAAGAGGGAGAGAGATCGCCCCCCAGGGGGAATGGCCATACTGCAATCCCTTTTCCTCCCAGGATCTCAAGCACAACACACACGTGGTCAGCATGATTTTCAAGCCACCAGGTCCAGAACTTGAACCACTGTTGGCCATGTGGGAGTCCAGCAACATAATTGCTGCGCTATCTGCCTCCCCCTATCGTCCCTATTTTTAGTATCTCTTGAAATGATCTGATTTGATTCCTGTGATGCCATCCCCCGATTGCTCTGCTTTATGAACTATCCATTCTGTCTGGTTGTTGATGGGAGATGAGATTTTTTTTTTTTTCCATTCCCATAGTCCTGATTGTATCTCTCCCTGCCTTAGAAAACTTCAGCATCACCTCATTATCTGTGATCTAACTTTCTGACTCCAGGGCAAGACATTCAAGGCCTTATCCAATCCAGACCCAGGATGTCTTCCCAGCCCGTCTGCCAGTCCTCCGTGCTATCTCCATCGCCATTTTCAAAGAGGGTCCTTTACCTCGTGGCTTCTATGCCTCTGCTCATGGAACCCCCAACACCTGTAATATCTGCACTCCATATTATGCCCTGTAGACCTCATCCTCACCATCTAGGTGGTGAAATCAACTGTCACTTTTCTCCTCCCTCCTGTGCCACCCAAACTTTGTTTCCAGTTCTTTTATAGCAGGTTTTATCCCCCACACTCTAAATTCTGCATAGTTACTTGTAAGCTTTTCATTCTTTTAATTAAATTATGAAATCCTGGAGAGCAGGGACTGAATTATTGTATTCATCAGTGCATTGAGAGCATGCCCATGATGGTATCTGTGAGCAGAGTAAGTGGGAAGTTGAAGAGAGTTGGGCCGCACCATTAGCAGTTGTGTTCTGGTGTGTGCTCAAACCTGCTCAAGACTTCAGACAGCACCTTCTGAGGAACTGGCTGTGTTCTCCACAGATACTTCTGTGTTGATCAACAAACCTCTCTTGAGCACTTACTGTCCACTAGATTCGTGAAACAATGCTAGATGTAATAGAAGTATACTTGGCTTTTTTTTTTTTTTTTAATACTGGTAAGTTAGCTGTATTCTACTGTTTTATTTTAGGTAATGGTCTAATGCCATTTAGTATTGAATATTGCTTGTGAGTTGACATTCCCAAGTTTTATATGTTTAAGATTATTAAGTTTATGTTTCTACCCAGAGTTCTCCTCTGTGACTCATGCTCTTCTATCTAGCAGATTATTCAATATGACCACTAGACTGTCCCCTAATACGAACTTGGGAGTTGCCCTCAAAATCCACTGCTCTTTGAGCAAACCCTGCCATCCTCACCCTGCTGTGCAAACCAGAAACCTGGGAGCTATTCTTTTTTTTTTTTTTTTTTTTCCCCTCAATCTTCTTTTTTTTTTTTTTTTTTTTTTTTACATTTAATCATTGCACCTCTTTTCAGTGTACAACATGGTTTTTCCCAGCATGAATACAGTGCACATTAGTCAAGACAATGATATTACCATATACATTATCAACAGACAACTTTTCATTTTTGTGTCTATTAAGTGTGTTGTTTGTTCCCTGAATCCCTCCCTTCTGCCCTCAATTACTCATTCCCATTACCTCTCCCATACTGTCTCTAGTATCTGCAGTTGCCATCCCTGCTATTATACCTTCCAGTTCTTTCAGGTTTTTTTTCTTCAATTATCAGCTCATATAGTTTTTAACAATAGGGAGCATAGATTCTATTCAGGTTTGGCTTAAGGGTGGGTCTCGTGCAGTTCCGCAATTGTAGGTGAGTCTCCATGGAATACAGTTTCAGGAAAGCGGTTCTGGAAAGCAGAGGTGATTATCAGTTGATGCGGCACAGCATCCATCCTGTGATTACCGGGAATGGTGTTGTGGGGATCTGCAGCGTGAGTCATCCTCGGGTATCTGGCTTCCTTAAGAATGGTAGAGTAGTTCTTGTTTTTCCCTGAGGTAATGCAGGGCTGGTCACCATCATCTTCTCACTGTCCATAGGCAGGGAAAATCCTCCTATACAATATATTTCTCAGTTGGTTTAAGACAGCTAAAGTTTCTTTCTGTTGCTTGTAGTTGCAAGTTCTTAATCCTAGTTTTCGGCTTCAGTTTGCCCCCTGTGGCCGGCGGCCACATGCAGGCGCAGGCCCGGGAGGCCACACGCAGGGCCGGCAGCCACGCGCAGGCCCGGTGGCCACACGCCAGCCCCGAGCGCACGAATGTGCGCGGGATCCAGCGCCACCTTCTGCTCGCCCACCCGGCCCGAGAAAGGAAGGACGGCGAGCTCGGCCGGTCCACGCTGCTGGCCCGCGTCGGCGCCGAGTGCGGGACACACCCAGCGCTGGAGAGGCAGCGGGGGCCGCACAGGCCCAGCTGCGCGTGGGAGCTATTCTTAAAATTTCCCCCTTTTTCATATTCCACATCTAATCTGCCACTAAATAATACAGATTTTATCTTAGATATATAGAAAACACAAAGCTCTTCTCAAACCCTACTACTAGCCCAGCTACTGTCTTCCCTTGGTGGATTAAAAACATTGATGGTTAGAAGTAGCACATAGCAATGGCGAGGGGCGGCTAGTTCTGGAACGAGGTCATTGAATGCAGAGGTGAAAGTGAAGGCAGAAAGCCTGCATAGAGAATGCAGTGGAGATGTCATGGCAGAGACAGAAGCCCTGTGCAATATGCACCTGGAGAGTTGGGTCTGGGAGTCAGGAGGCTGACCTGAGCGAGTGCGATGTTTGGGAATTGGAGAGAGACAGAGGAGGGGCAGGCCTGGGGCTCTGCGTTAATTTCTGACCTCCTATATTTATTGTTGCATCCATGCTGGGGTGTCTTTGCTGCACAGAGCTCTCCTCATGGGCCCTGGCTTGAGTGAGGAGAGAGAAATTTCTACCGCATTTCTGCTGTGCACCCTCCCTGTGGTACAAAACTGCAATGTTCTCTATCTGAAATCTTTTTTAACTTTGCGAGGAAGGGGCACATGAACGGTGGCGAGGTCTAAATGTTTCTTGGTGATGATGACAAATATGTATATAGATCTTGAAGGATTTGGGGGATGTCATACCCTGGTGGGAAAAGTGCCACAGTGTGTGCCTGCTCTTTGGCCCCATCTGCTTGTACACATGTGTCTGGAAGGGAACAGTGACACCACGGGCCTCGCTGCTGCCAAGGGCCTGACTTTAAGACTACCTTATCTTTCCCAAGAGGGGATCAATCCATTCTGAAAGATAATGAGTTAACAGTGAAAAGACCAATATTCTGTGTCAGTTCACGCTTCAGAAGGCAACGGATCATCAGCCAAGATTCAGAGAGCTTCAGGTCTCTAGGATAGTGCCGCACACTTATTTTCTACCTTTATGATAGGAGAGGCTAGGAGGAAATTCTGCCTTTATGATTAAGTCAATCAGGGAGGACAGGGAAGAGGGAAACTCGGAGCTGATGATTGCCATTGTTCTCCTTAGTTTTAGAGCTGTCATAGGTAAAAGACAAATGTCTGATTCTCAGTCACGTCCTTCCGAACCAAAGAAAGGAGGCCACCAAAATTCTGTCCATGGGTCTAAAATGCAGAAGGAAACTTGGCATTCAGAAGCAGGGCCCAGGGTCCAGGTTAATAACTTAAGGGGGTGTGTCTGCAGCCTGTTCTGTTGGTTCTGGCAAAAGTCATTCTCTAAAAATGCTTCTGTTTCTTCTAAGTAAAAACAGCCAGAATGTAAAAGAAGTGTGCGCATATTATAGCAAACACAATAAATAATCAATACTCTTTTCCAATATAGAAATACTCATCTCTATGATAGAAATCTTCTTTAGAATGAGGTTGTTCTGTAAAACTCCTGGGAGAAGACACAAAGTGAAAACCAGTCAGTCATTTTATTTTTCATTGCTGTTAATGCCCATATATCCTCAGGAATGAAAACCCATATCTGAAGCCTATTCAAGCAGTGATACATTAAACAAATATTCTAGATTTTATTTGGGCATGTGCATGCATATAGAGAAGGAAAGCATCGCAGAATGCATTTGATATGGATCTTATAATGTGCATAAAACTGTGGAGAGGAGATTTGCAGGAGTGATAGTCAGCCTATGTTTGTCCTTTGGCTTTATCATCCATTTTCTGCAGAACTTTAAACTATTTAGCTTCTCTAAACTTAAGTCTTCTCACCTGAAAAAATGGGAAAAACAGCACTGCATCATAGGATGGCTGGAAAGATAAAGTGATGACCTACCACAGTATGTAGAAAAGCACAATTACTGGGATCAGCAGTTAGCGTAATGGCTATGTCGCTGGACTCCCATGTAGTCGACCGCGGTTTGTGTCTCAGACCTGGTGGCTTAAACTCACGCCGGGTGCATGTGCATGCGTGCCCAAGATCCCGAGAGGAGAATGGAGGAGAAGGGATTGCGGCGTGGCCATCCCACCTAGGGGGTGAGTTCTAGCTTTCTATCTCTCTGTCTCTCTCTGTCTGTCTGGCGAGCGCACACACCCTATAGAATAAACCTCTTCAAAAAAAAAAAAAAGAAAGAAAGAAAAGAAAAGCACAATTCCTTCTCCTTAATGTCCTTTAGTGATGGGCAGTGCGGGCATACCTCTGTGGCCATGCTGGTGACAGGGGCGGTGTGAGCACTCTTTGTCATGTTATTACAATGCATAATACCTTGTCAGGGCTCTCCACCTGTCTCACACTCTGGGGAACTGAGGCAGAATACTTCCTCAGCTCCTTTCTTCTGTTAGATCGAGTGGATTGGTCTCCAACAGCCACGCTGGCCAATCGCCGTGACCTCCTTCCGTTTCTCTCCCTCCTGCTCTAGGCCCAGAAGTCTGGCTCA
Source organism: Tupaia tana (assembly GCA_026018925.1). NCBI lineage: Eukaryota > Metazoa > Chordata > Mammalia > Scandentia > Tupaiidae > Tupaia > Tupaia tana. The sequence continues at coordinate 24,088,868 of JAKSZU010000027.1, read as the reverse complement.
GGAGGGGACACGCAGGCTGCGGAAGACCTGCTGCTGCTCGGCAAACCTCTGACCGACCTCATTAGCCTGCTCGTCCCACTGGTAAGAGCTCACCTGCTTGTGTGTCTTTCAGAACACTGCTGAGGTTGAGGTAATTTCACTTGAATTTCATGGTCTCTTGAGTTTCTGCGTTATTTTAATTCTCTTCCAAACTGCAACTAAAAGAACTATAAGAAAATTGCCTGGAGGCCAGCCAGTAGCATGGTGGTTACGGCAGCTGGGTCCCACATGGCCAACAGTGCAGTTTGAGTCCCAGATCTGGTGACTTGAAAAATACACTGGGCATATGTGCATGCCTGCCCAAAATCCCGAGAGAGCCGTGGAGAAGGGTTCGTGGCATGGTCATCTCTTTTGGAGAGTGACTTCTCAGTTTCTCTCTCTCTGCCTTTTTTTCTCCAGTGGGCACATGTGTCTTTATTTAAAGGAAAACTTAAAAAAAAAAAAAAACCACTTAAAACTTAGCAAACTTAAATATGAATATGTATGTATGTATCCTGGAAATACAAAGTTTCTACTTTATTTTAAAATCAGGTGGTTTATTATCCATTTAAATAGATATTTAAGTAAGGCAGAATCTGAAATGCAATCCTTTTTATTTTGAATTGCCAGAGGGTGCATGCTTTCATCAGAGAGGGAAAGGGGCAAAGGCACCCTCAATGGGGTGTGGTCGTGTCACAATCCCTTTTCTTCCTTTTGTACGTCCTGTTGGGATCCCTCATACATACACATGCACCCGGAATGTTCTTTAACTCTTTGTACCAGGATTCAAGCTTTGGTCAGCTAAGGAGGATCTGGCTCCCTTAAACACTAGGCTATGGGGGCAGCCATGATTTTTTTTTTTTTTTTTAATGAATGTGAACTAAAAAATGACATGAATCCCTAGAAGGAAGAAGAAATTGTTACGGAAATCAATTCCCTTTCGAAAGATGTTTTAGAATTCTACTGACATGCAGGATTCCTCCGAACTGTGAAAGCCTAGATGTGGATCTAGCACATACACCTTCAATCTCAACAGAAACGGAATGAAATGGGTGAAATTAAATAAGAACAGGTAAGCCGACACAAGACCACCGCACATATAAAAACACTCCAAAAGAAATTTGGAGTTTGTGCCAACTAAACAGTTTTAGCCCGACTTAAATGTATAGACACGTGGCTCCCACCCACCCTCGGGTAAAGCCATCAGCCGTAGACAGGGTCAGTTGCTGGAGTTCCATAAAGTTCATGGAAACCTCTCCAGAGTTACGGTTCCAAGGACTCAGGGCACAGGTAATCCAGGGAAGTGAATCTTGTGACCTTCACCCTTCACAGAGGCAGACAGATAGCTCTTCCATCTTTAAAGACTGCTAGGATTTGTCTCTGCCTCCCTGTGGCCCAAAGAAAGGCAAATACAGTTTGGGTGAATAATTCTATAGACTTAATAGTAGTCAGCAAGTCAAGGTTTGGTTTCGCTGAGAGAGAAATTGAAAAAAGGGAAAAAATCAAAGCTGCGATGTAATAATTAGTTATATATTAAATAATCGCCTGTAAGGTATAGAGAAGTCACCAAAACGTAGCCAGTGGGCTCACAGAGAAGTGAGGGGATAACCCGAAACTCCAGGGAGTTGGATATGCCCCTGACAGAGTGGAACCATCTTGGGTGCAAAACTTTGTGTGCGGTTGCCAGGCAGATAGCAAAACTACTCCAGTTCAGAGCACAAGACTGAATCCTGACAGTTTGTTCTCTTGTAGGCAGGGGGGAGGGAAAATATCAGGCTCCTGAGAACAGAGAGGAAAGAGGGAAGACTAATACAGACAGCACACCCTAGGGACTACGAGAGACTCAGAACAGCCACGTTACATGTAAGTAAACCAGGGCCAGCAGGTGGTGTGAGGTTACGGCGCTCGATCCCACATGACTGGCTGCACAGTTTGAGCGCCAGACCTGGCAGTTTGAAAATTACCCCTGGCACCTGAGCACGCATGCCCAAAATCCTGAGAGGAGTCTGGAAGAGAAGGGATTGCAGTGTGTACCTCCTGGGGGGTGATTTCTCTCTTCCCTTTCATTCTATCTCTGGAGAGCATATATGCCCTATAGAAAACACTAAAAAAAAAGTAAATAAGTAAACTGACACACTTTGTGATATATAGGAAATAATTATATATTTAGAGCAAAAAAAAAGGTTAAATAAGAAAGAAAAGTAGCTTAAGAAAAGACACATGAAAAATTCATTATGGATAAAACTTTTTGGACACTCTATTTCAAATATATCTTTATTGAAAAGGTTTTGGTATTTGCCACATTTTGAGATTTTATTCTTATCAGACTTATGGTAAAACTTATCACAGTTCTTTATTGCCTTATTTTATATTTTCTGTCAAAATGTTTTGCTATGCTAGACAGAGGTTTAATACAAATAACTTTTAACAGGACAAAAACAGGACAGGAAAAAGATTATATAAAGAAAAAATAACGGGGACCAGCAGTTAGCATAATGGCTATGTCGCTGGACTCCCACGTAGTTGACCACGGTTCGTGTCCTGGACCCAGTGGCTTAAAACTCACGCCAGGCACGTGTGCGTGCGTGCCCAAAATCCCGAGAGGAGAACGGAGGAGAAGGGATTGTGGCGTGGCCATCCCCCCTTGGGGGTGATTTCTCGCTTTCTGTCTCTCTCTGTCTGTCTGGTGAGTGCACACACCCTATAGGAAAAACCTCTCCAAAAAAAAAAAAAAAAAAAAAGAAAAGAAAGAAAGAAAGAAAAAGAAAAAAATCACAGGAATATATAAACTGCTATGAACCTTTTTTTTGCATCAAATGTCAGAGCATGAAAATACATAGACAGAGAAAGACCAAAAATATACAGGGAAAAATCCAAGAAACAAGATAGTACTAAGAAACTTGAACAAATGTTTCTAATGACTGGACAGATCAGTGAGGTACATAATGACATGGAGCAGAGACATAGCAAGCTATGGCCTGCCGGCTCAATCTGGCTTATTTTTTTTCCCCCAAATAAAGTTTTATGGGGAGCGCAGCCACGTAGAAAATTTATTTACATTTTATCTATGGGTGCTTTTGTACCTCAGTGGTACAAGTGAGTAGCTGGAACAGGGACCCTAAAATCCACAAGCATGTATTACTTACTCTCCAGCTCTTTACAGAAGACGTTAACCCCTGTAAGGGAAGCTACAAATACTTTAATTCGATTTCTTTAATAGTAATATTTTATCTTTGTACTTTGAAAATAGAGATTGTTTTTTCAGTTTTCTGGAAAATATCTCTGAAAAGTTGACCATGTATTATGTTAAAAGAATATCAGCAAATTCCAATAAGTAGAAATTATGTAGACCATATTCTTTAATTTTAATACAATGAAACTAGAAGGAAAGTAGAACAATTGAAAATTCACTATTGGCAAATACTATCCATGAGTACATAAAATAAGAGATTTTGGCTGTTAGTCTGGGTTTAATCATGAGACCACACAGAGATTTAAACAGAAGAATTTTAATATACAGAAGTAAGCGATGATAGAAGAGTAACTGTAAGATTTTCAGAGAACTCTGTGTGCTTAGCCCAAAGCTGAGGGCAGAGACGCTGAAAGGACAAACATGAACAGGAGAATTCCTCCCCAAGATTGCAGGTCAGATCGTATTAGTGAAGGTCTGGCTGCAGGCCTCAGGACAGCGGAAGAGTTTGCTGGGTCACCAGAGCGAATGCTGTTCCAGTCACTAGGAAAGTGGGAAGCAACCCCCTGGGATACATTTTGAGCCAGTGGGCAGGCACACAGAGGAGGCAGCATGCCCCTGTGGCTGGAAGGCCTAGAGGACCCAGTGCTTACAGGGAAGACCATAGGAGACCAATCTCTGCAGGAGGTTGACAGCCGGGGGAGTCAGTACCAATGCATACAGGAAACCTAGAATGCACCGCTGCCTTCTTGGAAAGGTAAAGGGATGACGATCCCAGGCTAGGTTAGAGCTGAGGGTGCTGTGGGACTTTGCAATCTGGGCACCTGGGTAAGGCAGCTCATCACCAATGCTATCACACCCACATTTCTTATCAACAGTGCAGCCATCAGAACCATCGGGAAGGCCTCTGACTCCTGCAGTGTGCATCTAGTACCTTTCACTGAGCAGAGTTAACATACGGGCTCACTTTGAAGAAAGGTTGCTTAAAGAAATTCTGTCCATTATTAAAGAGCATGTACTGAAAGGGTGAATTTGGAGCTGAGTGGCAGTAGATGGATAATTGGCACAGTGATGAAACCGAGTTTGTTCCAGAAAGTAAAGATGATCCAATATTAGGGAATCTAACAACCTCCAAAGTCACATGGCTGATAAGTGATAGAGTCTGTATTCAAATATATAGCTAACTCCCACTAGCAATGGTAGGTGAGTATTGTAATTGTTCCAGATGTTGTCAGTTCTTTTTAAATAAATTATGAAAAACAATTTTTTTTCTGAGACTAGCAGATGGCATAATGGTTATGTTGCTGGACTCCTATGTAGTTGACCCTGGTTCAAATCCTTGACCTGGTGACTTGAAACTCACACCAGACGCGTGTATGCATACCCAAGATCCTGGGAGGAGAATGGAGGAGAAGGAATTATGGTGTTGCCATCCCGCTGGGGGCTGATTTCTCACTCTCTACCTCTTTCTATCTCTCTGGCAAGTGCATGCACCCTATAGTAAAATTCTCCCTCTGAAAAAAATTTGCCATCTTCAAAGGTATGGTGATGTCTTACTGTGGTTTTAATTTGCATTTCTATAGTTGCCAGTAATATTGAGCATCTTATTAGGTATTTGTTTGCCAATATTTTTAAGTTATTTTTAAATATGAACTTTCTTTATTTCTAAGTATATTAAAAGTAAGTTGAATTACCTTTTTTCTTTTTCTTTTTTTTCACCCCTATAGGGCATGTACACTTGCCAAAGAGAGACAGAAAGGGAAAGGAGGAGAGGGAGAAAATACCCCACAATCCATATCATACCACAGTCTTCTCTACTCCATTTCTTTATCCTATGGGAATTTAGACATACATGCACACGCACCCAATGTGTTTCTGAAGCCACTGAGTCCAGGACTTAAACTGTGGGATTAGTCACATGGGATCTGCCTGCCTTAACCACCAGGCCATGGAGCTGGCCCCTGAATTACTTTCCAAAGAAACTGTTTTCAGTGTTTAATTTTAGTGCCTACAAAATTTGCCAATATTTTTAAATCAAATTATTGTTTTCTAGAAATATATTAATTAATTTTAAGTGGTTTAAACTTGATGTTTTTCCAATTTACTGTATAAATTACTGAATTAACAATATTAACAATATTCAGTTGTGCCTGCTCAGATGGAATTTTTCTATGATATTCATATTTCATGGCATCAGCAATCAGAACTGACAGGAAAGGTGAAATACGAGGAGTAGATATGAGTGAAACAAGAATAACAACAGCTTGGGACCAACAGTTAGCATAATGGCTATATCACTGGATTCCTATGTAGTTGACCACAGTTTGAGTCCCGGACCCGGTGGCTTAAACTCACACCGGGCGCATGTACGTGCGTGCCCAAGATCCCAAGAGGAGAATGGAGAAGAAGGGATTGCGTCGTGGCCATCCCCCCTGGGGGGTGACTTCTTGCTTTCTGTCTCTCTGTCTCTCTCTGTCTGGTGAGTGCATGTGCCCTGTAGCAAAAACCTCTCAAAAAAAAAAAAAAAAGAAAAAAAGAATAACAACAGCAGTTAGTATTAAATATTGCTTGTGAGTTGACATTCCCAAGTTTTCTGGGCCAGCCCATGGCAGAGTGGTCAAAGCCACTGGATTCCACACAGCTGAGTGTGCAGTCCAAGTCCTAAGCCAGAAGCCTGAAAAACACGTGGGGTACATGTACAGGCATGCCCGAAATCCCAGGAGAGGGGAGGGCATTTTATTGCGCCGTGACCATTCCTTATGAGTGGTGCGTTTTCATTTTCTCCTGTCCTCCCTCCATTTCCTTCTCCCTCTCCCTCTCCCCGGCAAGTGCATGCACCTTCTGGTGAAAGGAAAAAGGAAAAAGGAAAGGAAAGGAAAACCGTTTTGCATAGAATTTATATGTAGGGGCTCAATCTAACTCTGCCACTTACTTGCCACTAGGTGACCTTTGGTAAATGTTATATAGCAATATTTTTACTTAGTGTCTTAGTTTATTATATAGCAGTATTTTTACTTAGCACAGTTCTCTCATCTGCAAAATGGAGGGAACGATGCCATCCAGAGCAGTATGTTATTTTGGAAATTAAATGAACAGTACCTGGCACACCGGAAGTACTCAACAAGTAGGCTGTATAAAAAGTGGTAACATTTGTACCAATGTTAGCCAGTGTTGACAGAGAACTAGATGCTGCTCTTAATACCTTCAATCTTGTTGAGGTCTCTTGTAAGGACTCTGAAAATTAGAGGTTAAAAACTTAGACTAGAGGGGCCAGCAGGGGGCGTCGTGGTTAAGGTGCTAGAGTCCCACACAGGCAACCACAGTTCGAGTCCTGAACCTGGTTGCTTGCATTCTCACTTTCCTTCTTTCTCTCTGTCTGCCTCTTTCTGGTGAATGCATGTGCACTATAGCAAACAATAATAGTAATTTTAAAAATTAAGTAAAATTTAAGTAATAATAATTTAGAAAATAAAAATACAGACTAGAAGAGTCAGATGTCTATCCTCCAAGTCTGTGTTTTTCCCAGTAAAATTATACTTGGCCTCTGGATTTAAACACATTAAAATCTTAACTTTAATACATGATTGATAATTTTCTTGATGAAAAAGAATTTGATTAGAAAGCCATTCTTGTTTTTTTATTTGTTTGTTTAAAGTGTTGGAGATTTTCATGAATAGAAGATATTCTTAGCTAAAAAGTGCAGGCATCTCATATGCATATTCCATAGTTCAAGGAGATGTTCTGAATGGAGGTGATCCTTTTCGCCTTTTGTACCAAGGATGATGACAGACACATAGATGAAAACCTAGAATGCTTGTAGACTTCACAAAGTATTTTTGTATAGGGAGGATAAAAGGACTTATTTTATACTTACATAGTTTGATCTACTTCCTTAGCAGAGTTAATTAGGAGATATAAATGATTAAGCTATGTCTTCAAAATGTCAGACAGTAGCAAAGAGTGGCTCTGGTGTTCTTAGGTTTGCTTATACTGCTTGTAGCAACTGCTCTGATTGCACTGTAATCAGACCTTGAGAGGTTAGACTTAAATCTCAGAGGGACCGGAGAAGACAGTCCCATTTCCTCTCCTGGAGGAATCTGCCTTTTTCAGAATTGTTTGGTGAGTAGCCATCTGTCTGTGGTAACCTAATCTACAAGCCAAAATAGACCATAATCGAAAAATGCCTGGGGTAAGCAGTAACTAGAACTTGACATGCAGATTTTATTCTGTACCCCAAAGTGGTCTGGGTTTCACCTGGAGAACTTCCTAGAGGTTCTGAAATAGATGAAGAACAAGGACCCAGGAGCTTGAAGCAGAGAGGTGGTTCTCTTCAGGTAACCCAGGTGTGTTATTGAACCGGTTAGCATGCATCTACCAAGTTCAAAGTCAGAAAGTTCCAGTGGAAGTCTGACTTCAGGGATTCCAGTGATAGGAGAGGGAGGTCAGTTTGGAACATAAAATATGAAAAGGTCTTTGTGTTGGCATTTGAAGATTTCGTATTTAAAATGTATTTAGTATGCTTTATGTATTCTTCTCTCACTATTTTTTCCTGCATTTTCGAAGATTTAAACACAGCAGGGTACTACTTTAGGCTCTAGATATGGTTCTGACACCTTTCCTCGTTCTTTCTCATTCTTTTCTATTACATTGGGCCACACACGGGTGCCAATATCTGATCATTGCTGGCCTACGAAAGTGATGGTTTCATTTGGTTCAACCTTAGGACGGTTCATCGGTTTGTGCTGCAAGTGGTTCCTGAGATTCGTGCAGCCCATTTCCCACATGGAACCGTTCCCTAAGTACTCGGATTAGAACATGATATGATACTAAGCTAGATGGCCAGGTGGGTGGAGGGGCCCTGGACTAGAGTCAGAAATCTTAGATATAAGGAGGGCTCTGCTGCCACCCACTGCAGAGTCCTAGATGAGACACTCTTTGACTCTGAGCCTCAGAAGATTAAATGAGCTGAGAGATGGGAGAGGGCCTCCCTGGTGCTGGTCACGTTCCGTCAACGAATTGCTTTCTCTCTAAACTTTGTCTGTTCTCAAGTGTTATATCACTAAAATTGTTCCCTTTGATCATATTATCTCATACTTGATTTTTAGCTTTATCCGTTGTTGCTGTTGTTAGAAATAATCACTCCTACCCTTAGTAAGCACTTTTTCTTTTAAGTTAATTTTATTCACAATAGAGAGCAGGTGTGCAGAGCTGCTCTTGTAGCACAGTGGTTAAAAGAACTGGGTCCCCTGTGGCTGGCCACAGTTTGAATTCTTACCCTGGTGACTTGAAAAACACACCAAGCATGTGTGTGCGTGTGCCCCAGATCTTGACAGGATGGACAGGATGGAGAAATGGAAGAGACAGGATTGCAGTGAGATCATGCGCCATTGGGACGTGCTTTCCTCCTCTCTCAGTCACTCATTGCTGGCAAATGCACGAACCTTCTGGCACTTCCAGAGTGAGTAGGTATGCACATGTGTGGGAGAGGGGGACATCTTCAAGAGTTTCTTCTCACACTTCTCACACCCTTCCGCCAACCTCCAGCTCCTCAGGATCTTGGGTACACATGAATGTGCCTGGCCTGTTTCAAGTCGGCTGGCCAGGGATTCAAACCCATGGTTGCCCTTGTGGTTTACAGCCCTACAGTTCAGTATGTTTTTGCCTGTGCCTCTGAGGCTGGGTCTAGCACTCCTTCCTTTGTCCCCTTTTCACCCGGGCTACCTAAAATGCTACCCCGTGGTTCAGCTCAGGAGCCTTTGAGGCAGATTCCTGGAGTCTTCTTTATAGACAACTCCCATTTGTGTTCATAAATTCTCTCAAAAGGCTCCCTTTTGTGGCTTGTCCTTTTCCGAATTGTCTTATGGGTTTCTACCTTGAATATTTGCACATGTAATAGCATGTAGTTAGATTTTTTTTTTTTTTTTTTTTTTGGAGAGATTTTCACTATAGGGCGCGTGCGCTCGCCAGACAGACAGAGAGAGACATAGAGACAGAAAGCGAGAAATCACCCCCCGGGAGGATGGTCACGCCGCAATCACTTCTCCTCCATTCTCCTCTCGGGATCTTGGGCACGCACGCACACGCGCCCGGCGTGAGTTTTAAGCCACCGGGTCCGGGACACGAACCGCAGTCGACTACGTGGGAGTCCAGCAACATAGCCATTACGCTAACTGCTGGTTCCCTAGATTTTTTTTTTTTAATTACTGTCAACTGCTAATAAGTCTTCTGCCATTCCCCAGATTTCTCCTGGAACAGCCTCTTTGATGGGCACTCTTAGAGCCCTGGAGCCTCCTGGTGATGTTGCCCCAGCACTGAGGGGGGGATAGATTTGTCCTCTGAGAGGTGTCCCCTTCTCTTCGGAAAACTGAACTGCTATTACTAGTAACCAGGTTACACTTGGGTTCTAGTATATGGGCCAGACGTCTGCCTAATGCATGTGAGCAGTACTGTGTATGTACACATTTATCACTAGAGCTATTAGGTTTAAAAATGGCCTGTGACAAAAACACTGCCATATGTTTTCTCTGGAAAAGATGAACACGCATTTATAGTTGTGTATAAAGTGAAGAAAAATAGTAATAAGGCTATTGAGTACCTAAACTAGAGCGCATTCAGACCAAAGATAAATTTTACAGTGGTTGTTAAAAATATAATAGGTTACAGAATGAGGTGCTAGAATTGCTTTCCCATAGGGAAAAATAAACAGACTTTCCGTTTTCATCTTGGATAATTTTGGAGGCATTTGGCCTAAAGGCAAGAGAATGCACTTGTTAGCTTTTGAGGTTCTTTCCAGACACGGTCCTATGAAGGTAGACCTTATCCTTCAGGGGATATGAAACTTGTCAACCCGTAATTTATGACCTATATTTATAACACACACTCTAGGAGGATAATAATGGAATAGGTGTACAAGGTAGTGATTCTTAGTCTGTTTTGGGAATCTAATGATTCTAGACTCTCCCTCCCTTATAAAATTCCTACGATCACTTACATGCCAAGTTCTGTATGCAGTGAGAGTGTCAGGGGAATTTCAAAGTCTCCCCTGTAATGTAAGGTACGGCTAATATAGGACATGGTAAGTTGGCCGTGTCTCCTGAAGGGAGGATAAAGCAAATGGTTGACCAAAATATTTTTTCTTTTTAGAGAGAGATTTTTTTTTTTTTTTTTTTTTTTGCTGTAAGGTACATGTGCTCATCAAAGAGAGAGAGAGACAGAAAGTGACAGACCCCAATGGCTGCTTTGCTTCACCCATTTGCTGTTATCCTGAGTCTTTATGCTTTAAGAGGCTTTAGTTGTTTCCTTGTTATAACCCAACGCTCTCTTTTGGGCACTTGATTTTAAGTAAATCTAATTATCATTTTGTTCCTTCATTGTGAAGGGGATGAGTGCTGAGTTCCTCCAGTCATCCATCTTGGTTTTCTTCCAGTACCCTTTTCTCTTATTATTTTTAATTTATTTTTTCCATAGGGTACAGACACTCACCAAAGAGACAGAGATACGGAGAGAGGGAAGGTGTCTCACCCCCCAGGGAGGATGTTCATGCCACATCCTTTCTCCATTCTCCTCTCAGGGTTTGGGCATGCACATATAAGCACCTGGCATGAGTTTCAAGCTGCCAGGTCCGGGATTTGAACCACAGTCAGGCATGTGGGAGTCCAATGCCTTAACTACTACACCACCTGCTGGCCCCCAGGTACTCTTTTCTGATGGGAGGATCTCTGTGCCTCTGATATACAGTGTTTATATGTGGGAGCTTTAGGAGACAAATATGTCAGACCTGCAGGTCTGTTTTCTCCATTTTATTGATTTTTTTAAAATGTATTTTATTTTTAAATGTCTTTTAAAAATTATATTTATTATCATTATTATATTTTAATTTGCCATAGGGCATGTACCCACAGCAGACACACACACAGAGCGAGAGTGAGAGTGAGAGAGAGAGAGAGAGGGAGAGAAAGCAAACTACCACATCCAAGACTCGAACCACAGCTGGCCATGTGGGAGTCCAGTGCCTTAACCACCATGTAACCTGCTGGCCCTCTCACTACTTTTAATGCCCTTGTCTTGAAGTGGTTGTAATGTAGCAATGTTGTGGCTTTTTTTTTTTTTTTTTTAATAGCATTTCTTTATTGGTCAAGGCTGCCTGCTTTGAGCAGGAAAACATATGCTATGTGGTGGGACTTGAGGGGTGTCAGAAAGTTAAAAACCCGCCAGAAAATCATTCCCACCCCTCGATGACCCACACTCCAGTATTCTCATTGTCTTCTTTGTAAGCCTTCTTTCAAGTAGTAATGCTTTAATATGAATGCATTTCACGAATGGAACAAAACTGGACGGAGTGGGAGAAGAAAGAATGGAGGTGGAGGTTAGAGGGAAAGAAGAATCGAACATGGAACTGTGAAACACAGGTCTAGCTAATTAAATGGTTAAGAGTGTACTTTACTCCTTGTTCCCAATATACTCGACTTGATTAGAAACATCAAGGCAACAAAAAACATCATCATTATGAGTGTGTGAATTTTATGTGGAGCAATGATTAATCTTTTTTTTTTTTTTTGCTTTAATTGCCAGAAGGTGCATATGCACACCAAAGAGAGTCCGAAAAAAAGAGAGAGCGAGAGTGAGAGCGAGAGTGAGGGCAAGCATACCTTAATGGGAAGTGGTCACATCACAGTCTCTTCTCCTCCATTTCTCTATCCTGTTGGGATAGCCATCACAAGGTCTCCATAAGTAATTGTTGAAAGTATGAATAAGATATACCAAGTTCCCAAATATGGTTACAACCTCAAATTATACTATGGTCTGATTTATGTCACTCTCTATATGTATATTCAAAGTGCAAGAAGAGAAGTGAGAGTGGAGTAACACCAGAGGCTTAAGAGAGTCTTTCTGGAGATTTATGTATTTATTTGCTTGCTTGCTGTAGGATACATGTGTGTATATGGGGGGGGGGGGGGTGGAGTAAGTGAGAAATTACTCCCTGAGGGAAGGCCACACTACAAACTCCCTTCTCCTCCAGTCTTCTCTCAGGATTTGGGGCATGCATGCACATGCACCCAGACCTATTTTATAGCCATTGTGTCTGGGACTCAAACCCTGAAATCAGCAGTGTGGGATCCAGTGCCTTAACCTCCATGCCACCTGCTGGCCTAGTGGATGACTTCCTATTTTTTAAAAAATTGTCTTTTTATGATGTCCCCTACCCTTCTTTTTTATTCTTTTTTTTTTGGAGAGATTTTCGCTATAGGGTGCGTGCACTCGCCAGACAGAGAGAGACATTAGAGACAGAAAGCGAGAAATCACCCCCCGGGGGGATGGCCACGCTGCAATCCTTTCTCCTCCATTCTCCTCTCGGGATCTTGGGCACGCACGCACACACGCCCGGCATGAGTTTTAAGCCACCGGGTCCGGGACGCGAACCGCGGTCGACTACGTGGGAGTCCAGCGACATAGCCATTACGCTAACTGCTGGTTCCCTACCCTTCTTATACAATAAATATGTATTTTTAAAAAAAAAAAAGAGTCACTTTGATTTTGAAAAAGTGAGCAATGAACTGAGGTCCTGACTCACCTCCCTTGAAATGAGGCTCTACTCCTCTCCTACTCTCCTATCCCCCTTCTCCGAATCCCAAGTAATGTTTGCACATGATTTTCTATGACTCTTCTTCACTGGCTTTTGGTTCTGCCAGAATTTAGTTCCCGGGTCCTCTAAAAAAAGGTTGAGTAAAAATAAACAGAATCTCTCTCTTATATCCCTTCAAAACATCATTCATTGTGATACTGTTTTATACTCCTTTCATTAGAATTTGAAAATAAAAGTCTTAACCTTGGTTTGCCTCCTTGGAGAGCTAGCATCCTGATATGCACTTGGCCCGTCAATGATGCCGTTCAGAACGTTCCTACTGTGATTTGGGTACAAGTGATGAAACAGAATGATTGAGCATTCATGAGATGGGGCGGGGCAAGTGGCACTCAGCCTGAGCCTTGGAAGCTGTTATCTATGCAACAGTGGCTTGAACAGAAAAAGACTTCTCTTACCTTGCATCAGGGGGGACTGGTGCCCTCTTGCTCTGCCCAGATTGTGGTGTGTAAAGAATGGAAGCAAAGCTAGGCAGTAGCTATGCCAGCTCTTTCCACTCTAGAAATGTGTGATGTTATTTCCCCCAGATGGAAAAAGTATCTAGAGTATGATTTGAGCTTCAGGAGGTTGAGCGTTTTTTCTAATATACCTTATCATTTTTAGTGAACAGTAACTTTTTTTTAATTTAGAATTTGAAATCCCAGAGTCAAATCTGATAGGTAACACCAAGCGTCTTAGATGTCTTGGAAGTACATGTTCTTCCCACCCTCCTGCCAGTGGCCCATGCAGTGAGGAAAACTTCATAAATATTCACCAGCTCTGAGATTCTGAGCTTTTCACAGTAGCTGTTATCAACACAATTCACTCTTTAATTCTGCCAGCAAAGGTCAGTATGCCCTTCTGTTAAGTGGAGACTAAGAACAGTTTGGTTGGCTTTCCTGTTGCAATAAATTAGCTCTGTAGTGCTATAATAAACATTTTTTTTCCTTCCAAAATAAACAGCTAGATATGACTTAGCAGGGCATAAAACTTCATGTTGAACTCATGTTGAACTTAAAAAATGCTGCTTTTCTACTTTCAGGCTCAGTAAGTTCTATGTCTTGGCACCTGGTGCTATATCAAGCAGATGAGAAAATTTTGCATCTATGTTTTTTGTGACATTTGCTAAATGGAATTCATCTTGGTGTCCTTCCTGAAGAAGCTGGATTATGCCTCTCTGTTGCAGAAGTCATCGGGGGGCTGTGGTTTCTGACACCCTTAGGGTCGTTTCTAATTAGAGTCAAAGAACATGGCTGCCTGGCCCTCTCCCAAGCCTTGGCCATTTTAGGCTGATAGCCTGTGAAATGTCCATATCCAGTGACCCAGTAGAACCAACTGACACAGATATAAAGGCTCTTTTATTATCCAGTTTGTTTGAAAGATTTACCAAGCAGTTAAATGTCCATTTCCTGTCTCCAAGCCAGTGGTTGACTGGAAGAGTTGCTGCTGGCCCCTTTAGGCATTGTGGTTTTGAAATTCACTCAGGAGATGAGGAAATGTCTAATATATAATGAATGATCTAATATACCTAGTATCAGTTTCAAATAAAACTATATATCGAACTAGTGTTAGCATAGCATAACATTTTTTAAAAAGCATCATCCAGAAATATTCTTTTTATTTGGAGAGGGTATGTGTGCTTGTCAGATATATATATAATATATATGTATATGTGTATATATATATAATATATAATATAGATATAGATGATATAGATATAGAGAGATGGAGAGGAGAGAAAGGGGAAGAGGGATGGAGACAGAGAGAAATAAAGAGGGAGAGAGAGAGAGAGGAAAAAAAGCACCTCTCAATGGGATGTGATCATAATCCCTCCTCCTCCATTTCTCCAGCTGGTTGGGATTTGAGGCACATATACCTGTGCAGCACACACCCAGGCTGATTTTTCAAGCCACTAGGATTCAAGCCATGATCTACCATGTGGGATACGCACTAAGCTATGAAACCAGCCCAACCAGAAATATTCTTTTCTGTTATTTTTAAAATTTTATTATTTTAATTAATTTTATGCATTCGATCACTACTATTTATCACTGCACCTTATAAAGTGAATTTACCCAACATGCATACACTTCATACCAGTCCAGTTGACAATATCATATATGTTATCAGCAACAGTTATCCATTTCTGTGTCCCTTAAATGTATTGCCTTTATTTTTTTCCTTGATTCCTTTCCTCTCTCCTCCATCTCCCACCCTCTTCCCACACTGTATCCAGTATCTATAATCTTGTTCCATACTTCTATATCTGTGAATCTTTTTGTTTCCACCATAGAGTGTGGACAGTCAGTATACATTAAGTGGAGACATACAGTGTTGCAATAAGCATAGATGTACAAGCACTTTAAGGACTGAGTGTATTCCTATCCTTTGGGTAAATACCCAGGAGTGGAACTGCTGGATCATATGGTAGTTCTATATGTAGGTCTTTGAGGAACCACCATATTGTTCTTCACAGTGGCTGCACTAATTTATGTTCCCAACAGTGTAGGAGAGTTCCCTTTACACCACAGCCTCCCCAGCACTTACCATTTTTTGTTTTTATAATCTTAGCCATTCTGACTGGGGTTAGGTGGTATCTCATAGTGATTTTTATTTGGATCTCCCTTTTGATAAGGGATGTTGAGCATTTTTCCATATGCTTTTTGACTGTTCATTTGTATTCTGTAGAGAGCTGCTTGTTCTGTGCATTTTTCCACCTTTTAATTGGGTTAATAATTTATTTTTGGACAAGTCACTTGAGTGTCCTATGTATTCTGGTTATCAGTTCCCTTATCTGAGGCATAGTTTACAAAAATATTCTCCCATTCCAACAGTTGTCAATTCACACTAATTACTGTGTCCTTTGCTGTGCAAAAACTTCTTAATCTGATGTAATCGCACTTGTCTATTTTTGGGATTATTGCCTGTGCTTTGAGAGTCTTATTTAAGAAGTCTTTGCCTACTCCAATGTCTCCCAGAGTTTCCCCAGTGTTTTCCACCAGTAGTTTTCTAGTTTTAGGTCTTAGGTTTAGATCTTTGATCCATTTTGAGTTGATTTTTGTTAATGGTGAGAGCTAGAAGTTCAGATTCATCTTTCTGCAGTTGGATACCCAGTTTTTCCAGAACCATTTGCTGAAGAGATTTTCTTTTGCTCCCAGATGGACTGGTGCCCTTTGTCAAAAATTAGCTGGCTGTGTGTTTTGGGGTTTATTTCTGGGGTTTCTATTCTGTTCTATTGGTCCACATGTCTGTATGTGCCAATGCTATGCTGTTTTGATTATCACAGCTTTGTAATACATTTTGGGATCAGGGAGTGAGATGCCTCCTACTCCACTCTTCTTGTGCATAATTGCTTTGGCAATACAGGGTCTTTTGCGTTCTAGACAAATTCTATGATTATCTTTCTAGACCTGTGAAGACTGTCTCTGGTAATTTGATTGGGATTGCATTAAATATGTGGATTAATTTGGGTGGAATTGCCATTTTGGTTATATTAATTCTTCCAATCCAGGAACATGGGATGACTGTCCACTTTTTTGTGTCATTTTTAAAATTTTTGTTTTAAGATTTTCATAGTTTTCCTTGGAGAGGTCTTTGACTTCTTTGGTTAGATTTATTCCTAGGTACTTTATACTTTTTGTGGTTATGGTAAATGGGATTATGTTCTTCAGTTCTACTTCAGTCTGCTTGTTGTTCGTATATAAAAATGCTTTTTGTATGTTAATTTCGTATCCTGCC
The DNA here is from genome assembly GCA_026018925.1 of Tupaia tana. Taxonomy (NCBI): domain Eukaryota; kingdom Metazoa; phylum Chordata; class Mammalia; order Scandentia; family Tupaiidae; genus Tupaia; species Tupaia tana. The sequence goes on along the minus strand of JAKSZU010000027.1, from coordinate 24,072,303 downwards.
ACTTTATTGTATTCATTTATTACTTCTGGGAGTTTTTCCTTGGATGCCTTTGGGTCTTCTATGTATAGAATCATGTCATATGCAAATAGAAATAATTTCACCTCTTCTTTCATATTTGAATGTCTTTTATTTTATTCTCTTATCTGATTGCAATCATTAAAACTTCCAGAAGTATATTGAAAAGGATTGGAGAAGGTGGACAGCCTTGTCTTGTATCAGTTTTTAGTGGAAAAACTTTCAGCTTATCCCCATTCAGTATGGTGTTAGCTATGGGTTTCTCATAAAGGGCGTTTATTGTGTCAAGATATGGCAGCTTTCTCCCTCCCTTCCTCTCTCCCTCCCTCCCTCTTCCTCTCTCCCTCCCTCTCTAGTAAAATTAAAATAAATAAATAAATTTAAATAAAATCATTCTTAAGAGAGAGAGAGAAATGCCCCTTCTATGCTGATTTTGCTGAGAGTCTCAATCATGAAGGTATGTTGTATTTTATTGAAAGCCTTTTCTGAATCAATTGATATGACCATATGGTTTTTAATCTTTATTTCTGTTAATATGGTATATTACGTTTATGGTCTTGCATATATTGAACCACTCTTGTATCCCTGGAATAATGCCTGCCTACTCATGATGTATAATCTTTTTCATATGTTGTTACATACAATTTGGTAGTGTCTTGTTGAGAATTTTTGCATCTATATTCATCAGAGGTACTGGTCTGTAGTTTTCCTTTTCTGTCATGTCCTTATCTGTTTTGGGGATGAGGTTGATGGAGACTTCATAAAATGAATTTGGGAGGGTCCCTTCATTTTGAATATTTAGAAATAATTTGAGTAGAATGAAGAGTTAAACTCTTCTTTAAAAGTTTTGTAGAATTCAGAAGTGAGACCTGGGCTTTTCTTTTTTGGGGAGGTTATTTATTATTAATTCCATCTCATTGTTTGTTATGGGTCTATTCAGGCTTTCTATGTCTTCCTGATTCAATCTTGGTGGATTATATGTATCCATTAAATTGTCCATCTCATCCAGGTTTTCTTGTGTGTTGTCATATAGTCTCTCATACTATTCTCTAATGGTGTATTGTCTTTCTGCTGTCTGTTATAATATTGCCTATTCATTGTGAATTTGCTTTATCTGGTTCCTTTCTCTCTTCTTCATAATTAGTCTCACTAATGATGTGCCAGTTTTGTTTCTTTTCAAAGAATCAGCTTTGGTTTTATTCATTTACTGTATAGTTTGTTTATTTTCTATTTCATTTATTTCTACTTGGATCTTTATTATTTCTTTTCTCCTGGCTTTTATTTTTGGATGTTTTTGCTTTTGTTTTTCTAATTATCTGAGCCATGATGTTAGGTTTTCATTTGCCTTTTTCCCATTTTTTTAAATACACACTAATTGCTATGAACTTCCCTCTTATAACTGCTTTTGCCGTGTCCCATAGATTATGGAAATTCATGTATTCATTATCATTGGTTTCAATGAATCTTTTGATTTAAGTCTTAATTTTTCCAGTAGTTGTGAAGTCATTCAGGAGTTGATTGTTTAGTTTCCATATGTTGGTGTATTTTTTTATTTATTTTTTTCTTAATTAATGTCAAGTTTAATTCCGTCATGGTCAGAGAAGTGAATATAGTTTCTATACCTTTGAATCTGTAAAGGCATGCTTTGTGCTGTGTTAACGTGATCAATCTTCAAAAAGATTTCATGTGAGGATAAAAAAATGTATATTTTGTAGTTTTTGGGTGGAAGGTTCTATAGATGTCTGTCAAGTCTGCTCGATTCATGGTATCATTTAGATCCTGTACCTCTTGACTTATTTTTTAAATCTAGAACTGACTAAAGGAGATAGTGAGGTTTTGAGATCCATAGCCATTAGTGTGTTGCTGTCTATTTCTTCTTTAAGATCTAGCAGTCTTTCCTTCACATTATTTGGGTGCTCCCAAGTTGAGTGCATAGCTATTTATAAGCATTATATCTTCTTGATGAGTTAGTGCTTTTACTACTAAGCCCTTCTTTGTCTCTTCTTACAGTTTTTATCTTAAAGCCTATTTTGTCAGAGATCTCTTGATTGGAGAATATAATGCATTAACATTCAACGTTATTATCGATATTTCTAGACTTGTCCCTACCATTATGTTGGCCATTTTCTTGACTGGTTTTAATTCTCTTATTTCTGTCTCTCTTTCGTTTTCTTGGAGAGCTGGTCTGGTGTTGGTAAATTCTTTTAGGTGTTGTTTATCTGAGAATGTTTTTTACCTTTTCTTCCCATTTGAAGGATATTCTAGCCGGATATAGTAATTTTGGTTGAAATTGTTTTTCTTTTAATACTTTGCATATATCTGGCCATTCTTTCCATGCTTTGCATTGTTTCCACTGAGAGGTCTAATGTTAGCCTGATTGGATAACCTTTGTAAGTAAGTTGATGTTCCTCTCTTGCCATTTTTAGAAACTTCTCTTTATCTGTGATTTTGGCCAATCTGGCTAGGATGTGCCATGGAGAGGATCTTCTTGGGTTGGTTCTATTTGAGGTCCTTTGTATTTCTTGGGTCTGAATGTTTGAATGTTTCTCTAGGCTTGGAATGTGTTCTTCCAGGATTTCATGGAATAGATTATCATTGCTCTTATTAGTTTTTTCACCTCTGGGGTACTAATTATTTGGATGTTTGGGCATTTAATGGTATCTAGTATTTCCTATATATTATCCTCATTTGGGGGAGGGGGTTATTTTTTCATTGTTTTGGGGGATATTTTTTCTAGGTTAGAAGTTTTGTCTTCTAGATCCAGATTTAATCTTCTGCATGATCTAATCTGCTTTTGACACTTTTGAGGGAGGTTTTGATTTCCCGTATTGTAGCCTTCATCTGTAACAGTTCCATTTGATTCTTTATTATGGTGTCTATTTCTTCTTTGATCTCATGGAAGGACTTCCTTATCTTCTGAAGCTTGTTTTCTTATTTCTTTTGCATCTCCTGGTGTTCATTGTCTCTTTTCTCTCGCATCTCATTTAGTGTTGTCACTATGAATGTTCTGAATTGTTTATCTGACATTTCCACAAGTTCTATTGTACTGTCTGTGGAAGATGAGGAGCTGTTCTTTTCCCTTGAGGGAGAGATAATTTCTTGGTTTCTCATATTTCTTATGCCTCTGCACTGGTTTGTGGTCATCTGATGGAGTATATGTTTCTTTCTAATTTCTTGGAGTTAATTCTGAGATTTCAGAGGTGAGTGGGAGGAGATAAGCCTCCATCTCTGTGCATCTCCACCTCTCTGACGCTCACCCTGGTACTTGTACCATTGTTGCTGGAATTGGATATTCCGGAGGCCTCCCAGTTTCTTGAAAACAGGTGTACCTGGAGTTGAGCTTCAACTGGAGAAGAAAGTTGGGGTTGTGAGCCACATGCTTCAGAAAACTATGGTGTCTGAAAGTATTCCTCAGTGGTCAAAAGGTAGCTAGCAGTCTCTGGCCTCAGTTGTTCTCACTTGCTGCTGCTGCACAGGTTCTAGGGCTAGTGGTGGAGTAGGGAGGTGGGAGTGGGACAGTCTGTGCACTTAGAACAACTAGAGCTGGTGGAACAGCTGGGAGTCAGTGCAGGTCCCCCACTTGGGACCTGCATTGCTGCTGGCTGCCACTGTACAGGTTCTGGGGCTAATGGCAGATGAGGGAGGGGGTAATGTGGTTCCAGAAATATTCTTTTAAAAAGTGGTTACATATAATTTTTTCAGTTTATTATTATTAAAATATCACGAGTCAAAGAGTACTTGTATCCATATACAGTTCAAAGTTATGTTTACTCACACTGAACTTTATTTAGGAATTTCTAAGCTGTGTGAGCCATGCCTACATGACCTAGTGGAACAAGGTGAGAAACATCAGTCGTGATTCATTTGGCCTTACTAGCATTCTTCCTAGATAAAGATGAATTATTATTTTGGATCACTTGCATATGTGTGTATCTTCTACTATTCTTATAGCTCTTTTATTTGCTTTTCGATTGAATACCCTGTGTTCATTAGTAGTGAGGTTGCCTTACCATAGTTTCTGTATATCCTTGGGATTAAGCCATTGTTGGGAATAATAGCTTGAGACATCCCTAACAACATGAGATTTGAGATGCATTTCCTAAGACAGTTCTACCAGCAGGGGCATGCCTATTGCACTGAACATTTTCATAGTCTGCAGACAACTACCCATTTTACGGAGAAGTAAATGTAAGTATAAGTTTTTGTTTAAGCTATTCCAATCCTTCTTCTTGTCAGTGTGAATTGAAGGGGAAAATTTTCAACTTGTAACTTTTTTTATAATTATGGTTTAGCTCATAATTAAAGATTCTCTTGAGGCAAAAATAGGAAACTCAAATTTCATGTAAATGAAACCCCAAAGCTGTTTGGAATATGGAGGCCAAGATAATTACAAAATTCATCATGCAGAAATGCTGCAAATACAGAAAATTCAATGTTTAACCCAGTGATCACTTTCCCTTAATTTATCACTGAGAGAAAAATGAATCGACTATTTAAGAACTAAACTCATTTTTCTCCTAGGTGATTATTTAAAAGTCACTTCAAACTAAAATACTGTTTAAACTGGGCAAACATATGATATAAAATAATAATAAAGTAAGGTAAGATATTTCCATGCTGTGGTTTCACATACATGGTACCAAAAACTGAAAATGAAAATAATAATAATTGGTTGCTTTAATTATAGGAAGATTAGTTCCCTTCTGAGTTTTTAACATACCTGCACAATTTACTGTATTTTATATTTTTCTCCAAATACCTTGTGTGTTTCACTGACAAATTCTATATGCTAGTGTCCTTTTTCAAATCATATAAATAACCTATACTCAGTAAAAGTAATTCAAATTCTCCAAAAATTAAAAAGTAATTTTCTCCTTTATCCAGACTCAGAAATGTTCTTTATAGGGACCAGCAGTTAGTGTAATGGCTATGTCGCTGGAATCCCATGTAGTTGACCACAGTTTGAGTCCTGGACCCGGTGACTTAAACTCAGGCCGGACGCGTGTGCATGTGTGCCCAAGATCCCGAGAGGAGAATGGAGGAGAAGGGATTGCGGGGTGGCCATCCCCCCTGGGGGGTGATTTCTCTCTTTCTGTCTCTCTGTCTCTCTCTGGCTTTCTGGTGAGCGCACATGCCCTATGGCAAAAACCTCTCCAAAAAAAAAGAGATGTTCTTTATAATTTATGTGTGTGTGTGTGTGTGTATAAAAGACTACTTATGCTTTTCTTTATACAGAGATAATTGAGTATGTGTGTGTGTGTATAAATGAATATATATGCCTCTCTATGCAGTGGGATCATAGTATACGTATCTGGAACTTGCATTTTTTCACTTTTTCAATATATTTTAGCAAAATTTCCACATCATCACGTATAGATAACTACAACTATTTTTTACAGTAGTATTGTTACGAATTGTATCGTAATCAAGTTAGTTATATTCTCTATGAATTGATGTATAAGTTTCCAAGTGTTTTCTGACAAATTGGGCTGCACTGGTACTCCTCATTAGATGTATCTGCTTACTTGTGCTTATAGCTTTACCATAAACTTTGTCCATTTTTATTTTTACTTTGTTTATCTTTTTGTCAATTTATAGGAGTTCTTTGCATATTTTGCATATCGAGACATCCCTTTGTCACGCAAATACACTTTTTAATAGTCTTCTTGTATTTTTTTTGGTAGAGGTTTTTGCTATAGGGCGTGTGCGCTCCCCAGAAAGAAGGAGAGAGACAGAGAGACAGAAAGCAAGAAATCACCCCCCAGTGGGGATGGCCATGCCACAATCCCTTCTCCTCCATACTTCTCTTGGCATCTTGGGCACGCATGCACACGCGCCCGGCTTGAGTTTAAGCCACCGGGTCGGGGACTTGAACCGTGGTCGACTACGTGGGAGTCCAGCGACATAGCCATTACGCTAACTGCTGGTCCCATTCATGTATTTATTTTCATAAGTATTTTCACTATAATGCTAATTTTTATTTTGTAATCAAATTTACCAACATCTTTCTTCATGATTTCTGGCTTTTATGTCATGTTTAAAAGGTCTTCCCACTCAAGGATTATAGTTATCTATATTTTCTTCTGGTATTTTCATGGTTTTATTTTTTACAATTAGCTATTTGACTTATTCAGGATCATTTCTGTTTAAAGTATAATGTGTGAATATTTATGTAGTGCTGTATTGATAAAAGATTTAAAACATCAAGTACTATAAAGATTTGTTCCATTAGTTCTAGTTATCTTTTACCACATAATTATTAAATAAGGTGAGTGGCCTGTACATATCTTGTGAAATTATTTTTTTTGACTGAATGCTATTGAGTGTATGTATATATATATATATATATATATTTTTTTTTTTTTTCACAGTAATCATTAAATAATTGGGAGCAGTATATGTCCAGGGAGGTAATAGCAAAACATAGCCTATGAAAATAACAGCTTCTACGGACCAGCAGTTGGCGTAATGGCTATGTCTCTGGATTCCCATGTAGTTGACCATGGTTCGAGTCCCGGACCCAGTGGCTTAAACTCACGCCAGGCGCGTGTGTGTGCATGCCCAAGATCCCAAGAGGAGAATGGAGGAGAAGGGAATTTAGCATGACCATCCCCCCTGGAGGGATGATTATTTCTCACTTTCCGTCTCTCTGTCTCTCTCTGTCTTTCCGGTGAGCATAAATGCCCTATAGCAAAAACCTCTCCAAAAAAAAGAAAATAACAGCTTCTTGACCTGCTTTCTGCTTTTCTGGCATTCTAATGAACGTAACAAAGGGGAATGAATGATAGGGATTTTTTTATGGCACAAAAATGTAAGTGAATAGTGGCTTCTGGGTAGGATAGCTATTCTGGTATATTCACCAAGGGTTACACAGAAGAGCCTTACTTTAACGTAGCAGTGTCCCCTGTAGAAAGATACCTTCTTTCCTTAGTTTAATAGCGAGAAATAGACTCAAGATGTTATGGTCTTTCTTTTGAGGTAATAAAGAAAACTCCATTTAAGGTTGAGGTACTAATGGATAACATAATTTGCCATGCCTATATATATATATATATGCATATATATATATATATATAGGTTTTCTTAGAGAGGTTTTTGCTATAGGGCATGTGCGCTCGCCAGAAAGACAGAGAGAGACAGAGAGTGAGAAATCACCCCCCAGGGGTTGGCCACCCCACAATCCCTTTTCCTCCATTCTTCTCTCAGGATCTTGGGCATGCACGCCCAGCGCGAGTTTAAGCCACAGGGTCTGGAACTCGAACCCTAGTTGACTACCTGGGAGTCCAGCAACATGGGCATTATGCCAACTGCTGGTCCTGCCATGCCTATATTTTTTAAAATCTGCATTTCAAGGTTATACTGATTGCATTCTACCTTGTCCATTTTTTTTAAAGAATTATTTTATTTCATTTTATTTATTTCTTATTATTATTCAGTTTGACCAGAGAGAGACAGTGAGAGAGAGAGGCAGAATAGGAGGCAAGCCACTAGGTCCAGGACTCAAACCACAGTTGGCCATGTGGGAGTCCAGCACCTTAGCCACCATGCACCTGCCGGCCCCCTACCTTGTCCTTGTTGGTCTTTAAGATCTTCTCCTCCTAACATGTATGCAAGCTGGATTTTTAAGCTGTAGAAACAGTTACCTTGTTGTCAGCAGGGGTAGTAGCATAATAGAAAAGAACTGTACATTTACAGGTAAAAGCAACAAAAAAGAAATGGTCACGACTTTTAAAACTGAAAATAAAAGATTGTCGAATTGCTTTGACACTGTGTGTGAGGCCATTTGGCAGAGACAGTGGCAGTTCCATGATTCCGCTGCATCACCTCTGAGCCCCCTTGTTTAACTGTAGTTGTGTTGGCTTCACCGGTTGCCGGATCAATGTCCATGGGCAAGCTGGTAAGGCTTTCTTTCCACATCAGGAAAGAGAGGGGGCAGGCTGTTACACACTGACGATGCAAACGGACCCACGTGGGCAAGGTACTGACTTGCATCCCAGGACCCTCCAGAGCATGGTGGGCGCCCAAATGCCCATAGTCCATGGTCCAGGGCTGCCTGAGGCGGGCTGTGTGTGTGTGTGTGTGTGTGAACCGTGGCATGATGATCCTGTTGGGAGTTCCATCTCTTTTCTCTGAAGGCAAATAAACTTTTAAAAAGGGAGAAAGTTCAGATGCCTCACAGGGTTGTTCAGAAGACTAACAGTATTCCATGAAGTATCAGTAGCTCTTAGCACCACACTTGGCACACGGTAAACCTCCCCACCCCCAGTGTTTGCTTTTATCTCTTACTTGTGTTGATATTTGTGATGGTATTATCTTTATTACTCAGTGGTACAGTAACTGTGGTGAAAGCCCCATTATGGTTACAATCAATGAAATATAATTCTCAGATGTCTTTAGAAGTTGACTATGTTTAGGATGAACAGTAAGCGCCCTAGGTTTGCTTTGTTTTTGTTTGCCACATCCCAAAAAAAGCTCCTCAGAAAGCATGCCTATGTATCATTTTGAAATGCAGAAATAAAAATAATGTGGATATTTAATAGTGTAGATATTTGCCCATTACTGGGTGTGATACAGTAAAGTTAGCAGTTTGGATAATGATATTTGACTTTTTTGTTTTGGTTTAATGCCTGCAAAATGGTTCTGTCTATGGCTCCCAGAGGTCCTTCCCATAGAGAATGTTCTGTAATCATATTACCAATCTAATAAACATCTATCTTTTATTGTAATAAACACTCTTTGTGAGCAGCCTCATTAATGTGCTAAAATAATATACCCAGGAGTATTTCCAACAATTTCATTGTAGTTCTAAAATTAGCTGCCCTGTCAGCTCTGCTGGTGCAAAAACTGGCAGTTTGGCTCCAATGACTGAGTCTCCTGCAGTCTTGCAGTTCAGATTGCAAGGGTTCATGAGCAAAGCTCACAGTGGGCACTCTAGGGTCAAACAAGTCCTGGAGTGTAAAAACTTAGACCAACAATCTCATCTTCATTTTAATTCTGGATCCGTCTCTGATTAAATGAACCATATAAAGCTGAGACTCGTGGAATTCGTGCTAAATGTCTAGATAATAAAGACTTAACTATGTTTAACCAATTTTATATAGGGAATCTTCTCTTTTTGGTTTTAAAAATTATCTGGGGTCCAGCAGGAGGCACAGTGGTTAAGGTGCTGGACTCCCACATGGTTGACCATGGTTCAAGTCCTGGACCCTATAGCTTGAAACCCAAGCCAGGTACTGATGCATGGTGTGAGTTCCCAAAATCTCAAGAAGAGAATGGAGAAGGGATTGCCGTGTGACCATCCCCCTTGAGGTGTGGTTTCTCACCTTCTCTCTCTCTGTGTATCCAGCAAACACACATGCTCAATAGCAAAAATCTCTCTAGAAAAATATTATATTTATCCGGGCACATGTGCATGCATGTCCAAGATCCCAAGAGGAGAATGGAGGAGAAGGGATTGCGGCGTGACCATCCCCTCTGGGGGGTGATTTCTCACGTTCTGACTCTCTATCTCTCTCTGTCTTTCTGGGGAGTGCACGCGCCCTAGAGCAAAAACCTCTCCAAAAAAAAAAAAAAAAAAGAAAAATATCAAATTAAAAAAAATTAATATTGAAACATTAATATATGAAATAAAGATTGTCTGATTGATAAGTTTTTACTGTTAGCAGGTGGTTGCTTCTATTTTATTAGCCTTGTAGTTTTTCTTAATTAGCCTTGTAATTTTAAAATATCCATATTTTATCATGGAAATAACCCTTTTTAAGAATAAATCTGTTATTTTCTATTCTTCTTCCTTTATGGCATAGTCTCTATTTCAAATCTATAGTATTTAGTTATGGGCTCCTCAGAAAGGAATTGTTTTGGGGCCAGCAGTTAGCATAATGGCTATGTCGCTGGACTCCCATGTAGTCGACCACAGTTCGAGTCCTGGACCCGGAGGCTTAAACTCATGCCGGGCGCGTGTGCGTGCGTGCCCAAGATCCCAAGAGGAGAACGGAGGAGAAGGGATTGCAGCGTGGCCATCCCCCCGGGGGGTGAATTCTCGCTTTCTGTCTCTCTGTCTCACTCTGTCTGGCGAGCACACACGCCCTGTAGCAAAAACCTCTCCAAAAAAAAAAAAAAAAAGGAATTGTTTTAATATGAAGAGGATTTTATGTAGTTTTTCAATATCCTGGGTTCACTAAACATAGTTTTAACAGATGTCTAAGCCATATAATTCTGTGATATGCTTTTGAATCTTGTAACCAAATCATTTCCAAGCTTCCTTGTTCCTTATTGGACAGTCGGAAGAAATGATAAAGTCTGCCGTCGGAACTGTTGAAGGCAGACTAACCTTTCCTATTGACAGTAGCAAGACGTGTATTTGACTCACTAAAGGCCATTACTCAGAGTTCCTAGGAAATTCAAGTTTTTATCCTTGGGATATTTTAATATCATTTACGTTTTTTAAAATATTTGGACATTTACCTTTTTATATTTTAATTAGAAACAAAATGTCTCAGATATTGTAATTACATTATAATAAGACAAACCATATATATGATTAAAATAAAAAAGAAGGTCTCTCCCTCCCATGTCCACACCCTTACCCAGTGTTTACATTTGGCACATGGCCTTGTAGTCTTCTCATTGATTCCAGTCACAAGCACGTATAGCAATTATTTCCTTTTCTTTCTGTTTTATTTGCATTTTTCTTTTCACATCTAAAACTAGGATCATAGAATACATATTTTGCAACCTGTTTTTATTTATTTCAATATTATGGCCAAATTTCTAAGTCAGTACTTACTTATCAAGCTCGTTCTTTTTAATAGCTGCATAGTATTTTATAGTATTACTTATTATTTATTCAATTCAATTTATTCAAATTTATCTCCTGCTAGATGGCTATTCAGTTCATTTTCATTTATTTACTATTACAAGTGAGATGCTTTAAATACCTCTGTATGATTTGGATATTTCCATATTTTCTTTGATTAAACTCCCAGAAGTGAGATTTTAAAAATATATATTTTTGTTTTATTTTGCTTCATCTTTTTAAAGTTTATTTATCTCTTCTAAAAGAAAGAGGGGGGGATGGAGATCCAGCACCCTGACTGGGTTCAACACCCACCCCTAGCCTTAGCCATCTCTGGATTAAGGACACACATGTGTCCAGCATTCTCAGAGGTCTCCAGAGGTAAGCTCCAAACCTCCTCTGCGGGTCAGCCTTGCAGAGCGTTGTGTTTTGCTGCTCCACCACTGTCTGACTCCAATGTAATTTTTTTTTTTTTTTATTGCTGGAGGACATGTGCACATGCCCGAGAGAGTGGGAGAGAGAAAAAGCACCCCACAGTGGACCATGGTCACAACACAATCCTTTCTCCCCCTTTTCTCCATCCTGTCAGGAGTCGCTGCACACAGGCACAAGTGCGTTGCACTTCTTCACAAGCTGCCGTGGCTGAGAGTCGGACCTCGGTTGGCCATGTGGGATCTGGCTTTCTGTGCACAGCACTTAATCTATGTTATGGGGCTGGCCAAACATGCAATTTAAAATAAATTTTAAAACATTCTGACAGTCTCTATACTAATTAAAGTATGCAAATGTACCTGTTTTCCTATATCTTCACCAGTACTGCATGTCCTAAGTCCTTTTGAAATATTTTATCCATTTGATAGGTAAAAAGGACATCTTACAAACTTTAACTGTATAGCTATAGAATTAAGAAAGAGTAAGGAAATCCAGCCACACAAATGCCAATTATGTATAGCATTAAGACATGAAATTTGGGGACCCAGCAGCTTCAAATTTATGCTGGGCCCATGTATGTGTCTGCCCAAGATCCTGAGAGGAGAATAGAGGAGAAGGGACTGTGGCATGGCCATACCCCTTGGGGGGTGATTTCTCACTTTCTGTTTCTCTCTCTCTCTCTCTGGCAAGAACATGCACCCTATAGCAAAAATCTCTCTCTCAAAAAAAGGACATTAAATTTGGAAATGTAGAAAGTAGAGGATGTTTTATAGAAACATGTAAATTACCAGAATTGACATCAGAATAGGAAAAAAGAAAATGATCAAACTTTGAAACTTGTTAAAATTGGGGGTTGGATGATCATCACCCATGATGCAGCAATAAAATGCAGCCCTCTGCCACGCTGCCCTACATGGGAAGGTTCCAGGTTCATGGCCAGAGACCTCCCTCAGTACATCCGGCACATTCTCTCTATTAGCTGGGGCTCGCTGACACTGGGGAAATGTTAAAAATACTCCCTTTAGAAATTCGAAGGTGGTGAGCCAGCCCATGGTGTGGTGGTTAGGGTAATTGGGTCCTACATAGTGGACTGCAGTTTGAGTCTTTGACATGGAAACTTGAGAAACACATGGGCATGTGTGCATGAATGTGTGTCCAAAATCCCAATAGGAAGGAGAAATGGAAGAGAAGAGATTGTGGCACTATTCCCGATTGGGGAGATGCTTTCTCACTTTCTCTCTCTTTCACTCTCTGTCTCTCTCTGATGGGCATATGTGCCCTCTGGAAAAAAATTTTTTAAACTTTTGAAAAAGGAAATTCAAAAATGTCATTATAAATATTATGACTGGTACAGACAGGTAAGATAGCTAATCAGAGTGTTTAAAGTTTTGAAACTTAGATGTTTATGTCATAGGACATAATAACCCTATCTGCCTTCTAGGCATCTTATGAGACTTTTTTTTTTATTAGAAATGACATTCTTAAGAACTGTTTTATGACAGAATTCAATCTACTTTTCTGCAGCTGCAGGAAAAGAGGAAAATTTTTTTTCTCTTTATTATCTTACTAAGATTTCTTTCATAAGTGGTTAGAGAGATTGTCAGTCTGAAGACTAAATACTAGAATTCTATTAGTTATTATCAAGAGAAAAAATACTTATAAGAAACAAACAAGTGGTAATGTGGTATTTTGGTTTATGAGCTCTATTATTAAAATATTGCCAGGCCTAGGTGGTTTTACATATGCATTCTAAAGTTTCAATAGACCACTCATTTAAGGGAACCAGAGTATAGTAAAAAATGGAAAGCTTCCTAGTGTGTTTCCATGACGCTGTAAGTCTCCTACTACAGCCGACTTAAAAACAGCACAAAACTGAAGATCATCTTCACTTAGGACTATACATAGGAAATTTTTTAAAAGAGAAAGCAAATCAAATCTAGCATTGTATTCTGGGACCAGTATGACCAAATAGAGTTTCATTCCGGAATTCAGGCATTGTTAAAGCACTGAAAAAACATGATTTAATATTTTAAGATATCAAAGGAGAATAAAAATATCAGCATAATTGATATTAAAAATTACCTAAACGTTTTTCATTTTTTAAAACATAATTTAAGATAAAGAGCCACGGAACCAGCTGATAGTGTAATGGCTAAGGTACTGGATTACTGCGTGGCTGACCACAATTCGAGTCTTGAACTCAGTGACTTGAAAAATCATGCTGGGCACTTGTGTGTGTGCCCAAAATCCCAAAAGGAGGATGGAAGACAAGAGATTGCAGCATGGCCATCCCCCCTGGTGGTGCTTTCTCACTTTCCCTCTCTCTGCCTTTCCTCTCTCTCTTGCAAGTACATGCAAAAACCTTTAAAAAAAAAAATAGAGTACCACATCAAACCTGATGAAGGTTAATTTTTGGAAATCAATGGTAAGCATTTTAAATAAAGAAATACTAAAAGCATTTTCATTCAGATTGAAAAAGAAGAATGCCTTCTACTGCCAACAGTGGTGAGAAGAGGGAGTTGCTGTTTATTATAGATAATATTACAAGAGAAATAAATATTCAGTCTAAAAATAATCATTACTTGCATTTTTAAAGACTTTCATATCTTGAAAAAATTAAAATACAGATTTTTTTGGAACAAAAAGCAAATTTCAGTAAGTTGTTGGAATATAAGCTAACATACAGAAATCAATAACTTTTCTTTATGCTGGCATTAATGTGAAGTAAATAGAAATGGAAGGAAATCTCTCACAGAAGTGACTAAAATCACTCTATAAAAAGAACAAAGTCATATAATGATAGTCAAGAAGAATTTAGAAGACATAAAATATGATGTAAATCAGGTCAGAGATGTGCCAGATACCTGGTGGTAAGACTTACTACTATTAAAAATATTGGACCAACCCTGGTGGCTTGTAAAATATGCTGGGCACGTGTTTGCGCATGTCTGAAGTCCTGACGAGGTGGAGAAATGGAGGAGAAGGCCTTGCCATGTGATCACGCCCCATTGCGGGGGAGGGCTTTCTTCCTCTCTCTGTCTTTGGCAAGCATGTACATTTTCTGGCAGATCAAGAACAGTATATTAATTTTTTCTAAACTGATGCACAGTTTTAAAATAATTTTTATCATAATCCCATTAAAATGGTCTGATAGGGTAAAAGTGAGAGATTTGCCACAAAAATGTTGGACAGAAAGGCCTTACTCCATTGTTCTTTGTTTTCATGCATTTATTTCCTGTCTCTCACAAGATCTCTTCAAAGGAAAAGTGCAGCTGTCAGCCCTAAAGCCTGTGGTGAAGGGAGCTGGCTCTCACGTGGCCAACTATATCAATTCTGGCTCCAGCAGCTTGAAAAACATGTCGGGCATGTATATATGAATCCTGATAGGATGAAGAAAAGAAGGAGAAAAGATGGCAGCACGACCACACCCCACTGGGGGGGTCCTTTTTCCTCCTCTCCCTTTCTCCCACCCCCACCTCATCTCTTTCTTTTTCTCTCTGGCAAGCACACACACTCTGGTAATGTACAAGAAAAAAGAAAGTTTTGTTGTTCTTTTTGGAGAGGTTTTTGCTACAGGGCGCATGCACTCGCCAGTGAGACAGAGAGACAAAAAGCGAGAAATCACCCCTCGGGGGGGATGGCCATGCCGCAGTCCCTTCTCCTCCATTCTCTTCTCGGGATCACACATGCGCCCCGTGTGAGTATAAGCCACTGGATCCAGGACTCGAACTGCGGTCGACTACATGGGAGTTCAGCGACATAGCCATTACGCTAACTGCTGGTCCCAAGGAAAAAAAAGTTTTAAAGTAAGACTTCAAAAAGGAATAAATTTATAACAGTGAAGAGAAGAGAAAAATGGGAGTCAGTAACAGATTAAGATTTCAACATTCTTCTGGGAGACTATAGGCAAGTAGAAGCCGGTAGGTGGACTAAATAAGGCAGAGGAAGCCCAGCCCCAAAACACTCTGTGAGGGTGCCAGTGGCGCTGGGCCTCGCTCTTCCTGCTGAAACCCTGCAGTACCTGTGGCTCGGGGAGAAGTGAGAGTGGGAGTGTGTTCAGAAGTCTGTATAAAGGGCAGCCCACCCCTTGATCTCATGAACGTCTCCAGTTCCCAACTCTGAAGACCATGTTCCGCTATGCCCTCCACAACGAAGCCAGAATTTTTCCCTAAAGAAATTGAGACTGAGAACAAATCAGTGTCCCAAAATAGAGTGCCCTGATTTTCTGTGGCGTGCTTGGGGTAGAAGCGATGCCGAAGCTTCCCTAAAGAGAACTTTCCACATCCACCACGGCAGAGCTGAGCTACCACTGGGCCTCTCCACGGGTGGTCTCTTTGAGCTCCCTGCTTTCCCTGGTGTCGAAAATTTCAGGGTTTCCAAATGTGTATCTTTAGCCATGGCCTGTCCCCTTGATGCCTTGCTCCTGTGCCCGTTGCCTAAATATATCTCCCTGGGAAGATCTAGGCTGATCGTGGTGTCTGCAGTGGAACGATCGCCTGACTGACTTTGCAGGCTGTGTCCTTCTGCGCTCCTTTCCGACCTCATTTTCTCCTCCTCGTACCTTCACTCTCATCAGACCGCCTCATTGCTGGGCCTCAGAAACACCAAACCCACTGCTGTCACATGGCTCATCTTTGTTTTCTTTCTTTTCTCCCCAACTCTTGCATTATGGAAGTTTTCAAACAGAGAAGTTGAAAGAATTGTGCAATAAATACTTACATAACTGCCACCTATATTCCATTTTAACATTCTGTTGTCATGATTTTTATTACTTATTTCTCCGTTAATTGATCCATCCATCTTAGTTTTTGATGCGTTATAAAATAATATCAGGGCCAGCAGGTGGCGTGGTGGTTAAGGGTGTTGGACTCCAACATGGCTAAACACGGTTTGAGTCCCGGACCTAATGCTTGTTTTCTCACTTTCCTTCTCTCTGTCTGTCTGTCTGTCTGTCTCTCTCTCTCTCTCTCTCCCCCTCTGGTCAAATTAAAATTAAAAAAAATTAATTTAAATAAAATAATTCTTTAAAAAATAAAATAATGTCACAAGGCCTTTTTTTTAAAAGAATTATTTAATTTTATTTATTTTAATTTGACCAGCGATAGATACAGAGAGGAAGAGAGAGAGGGAAAGTGAGAAAGCAAGCCACCAGGTCCAGGACTCGAACCACAATTGGCCATGTGGGAATGTCCAGCACCTTAACCACCACGCCACCTGCTGACCCGCCTCAAGGCTTTTGAACTTGACATTTTACCTTAAAGGGGACTCCTTCCCCCACATTCACAGGGTTGCTTCTCTTTCTTGCATGGCTGGCTGTTCAAAGAACACTTCCTCAGAGCAACCTTCTCTAGCAAACTATCATAATGGCACTTACCGGCCCGCCATTGTGTTACATACCCATTCATTTACTGCCTTCTCTCCCTCTGGAGTGGGTACTCCAGCAGAGACTGCCAGCATGGTCCACTCTGTTCCTTCAGCATCAGGACATGCCTTGCACATGATGGGTACTGTGGCAGAGACTTCAAGTAGTCCACCATTATCATTCTCCTGCGGACACTGCGGAGGTGGCAAAGCTCCAACCCCATCCTCCTAGGAGCCTGGAATTTCAGTTGATTTGAAACAGACCAACAGGAGAAAAGCATACTGATTTATTTCATACAACTTTTACATGACAAGACAGTCCTCGTAATGAAATGAAGACCAGAAGCAGCAATTAGAGCCAGTTACTTATATACAAATTAGACAAAGAGTAGTAAGCTGTGAAAATGTGATGAGACAAAGCGGCTTTGGCGAGAGTAGTCAGTTGGGTAGAGAAGTAGCTTGGAAGGTGACGGTTAGTTTAACAAGGCTTATTTGTACAGAATTCCTTTGGCCTCAACTTTCTGATCATTGCTTAGAGTGTTGCATATTTTACATACAGCTTTCATCTTCTGCTTTTAAAACACAGCAGGTCAGAGTGATCCATTTCAAGTAGCTTTAACTTGAATAGTCAATATGCCAAGGTGGTATGTTTTTAACCCCTTCAACACCTAGGACACAAATTCTGTTTCCCAGCTTCTCTTCTGGCTCAAGGTGACCACAATGTGATTGACCAAGGTCAGGTCAGTGAGAAATGAACAGTGATGTGTGTCACTTCCAGGTTCAGCTCCTAAAACAACTTTCCTAAAACAAAACATCTTTCTTCTCTTCCTGTTGCCCAGGTGGGAGGAGCCTCCACACACCTTGAAAGCAAATAGGCACTCAGGTTCTGCCCTGAGCCTCTCTGCAGCCCAAGTACGCTCACTTATCCACCTTCTCAGAGCTCTCCTGGGGAGATCCTAACTGCTCAGAGGCATTGCTTCCTCCAGGTGAGGATAGCTCAGACTTTTTGTGAATTCTTTCTGTGTGATTTCAGCCTCTGTCCAACCTTATATTTCACCTTGGGAAGTTAGTTAGATGAATACATCTTCCTTCCTTTTTCAGGCGAGCTTTCCGAGAGTATTTTGCGGCCCTGTCTTTCCCATGCTCCTGGGCTTGTTCCTGTTCCAATCTCAGGCGCTGTTCTCTAAGTTTCTCCGCTGTTCTCTCCTGGCTGGACCCCCAGTACCTTCACCATAACTCAGTGACTAGTAGAAAACTTCCTTTCTCTTCCCAAACCATATCTGACTCTGATGCCTCCAGGATTTCTCCTGGAGCAAGTTCTGTGCAGACTAGACTGCTTCCTTGAATGACAAAGCCTCTCCTCCTCCCTGTCTGTCACATGCTCAGAGGCCAAAGAGAGCGGGCTTCCCGGGGGTCACAGCTTGGCCCCAGTGGATTTTCTGTTAGCTTTAATGCCATTCTACTTCTTTATATGGAGCTTCCCAAGAGCTGTCGCCATCCGTTTGGTGACGTTCTCATCATGAATACGATTCAGGGCACTGTCAGATCAGAGGGTGCCCAGCAATGTGCAAGGGTGTCCTTTCCCAACTCTCCTTCATGGAGTACTTTGTAATTCTTTATCCTAGTTACAGTCTCTCCTATGTTCAAATGCTGTCCAATTTGGTTGAAATCTGTTTGCCCTTTCTCCCTGCCTTTTACTTCTAGGTAACTAGCCTCAAGACCTCACGTGGATCACATTATATCTCCCTGGGGGGACTTTGGGTAGTTCAAGCCCTTTTCATAGCCCTGCCTCTCTTGCTCCTCCAGGCCTTCCTCCTTCCTTTCTGAGACAGATTTCTGACAATTTCATTGCTGATCTCTTTCTCTTTTGCTTTTTCCTTCTAGAACAGCTGTACACCTCTGCAGTGTCAGTAAGTATTGCTTGTGTCACTCAGGAAATTTGATCATTTTCCCGCTGGAAAGTGTTCAAGGGAATGAGCAATTTAGAAGCAAATAGTTTTTGTTTTTGAGGGGTGCAGCAGTTGAAAATTAAATGCTTAGGAGGAGGTATTTCATTATAGGGAGGCGCCATTCTAGGAGAGAGAAAATTGGGACAGTAGGGGACTCAGGAGACCCGTGCTTGGATCAGCTCTGTTCAAGAGTTGCTCCAAGGTCAGTAGGCCCCATGGTGGGTAGTAATGATTTCACCAAAAAAATTAAAAGGGAGAGAGAGAAATCCAAGTGTTTATATGAAACCTTGTACAATTATTAAGAGTTAGAAACTCATATTAGATCTTAATATGCCCCAGACAGAATGAAACAAATCTAGGGCATAGATTTGGCCCAGGGCCCACCAATTTGCATCCTCTCTGTCAGTCTTGTCCCTGACTCAAAGCCTAGATACTTTTAATTTATGGGCTATGACTTTTGTTTAGTACAGTGTTCTGTTGTTGCTGCTGTATCACTTTCCTGGAAAGTATTTTTTTTTATGTTTATGAAGATTATATGGGCAGCCCATGGTGTTGTAGTGGTTAAGGTTGCTGGATCCTATGTGGCTGACTGTGTAGTTCAAGTCCCAGACCCAGTGGCTTGAGAAACTCAAAGTCCTGACAGGAGGAAAAGATGGAAGAGAAGGGATGATGGTGTGGCCATTACTCATGAGAGGTGCTTTCTCATTTCCCTCTCTTTGTCTTTCGTGAGCACATTTACCCTCTGACAAAAATTTTGTTTAAAAATACGTGTGTGTGTGTCTATACACACATATAGTGCCAGACCATAACATGGTTGTTAAGGTGGCTGGATCCCACATAGCTGACCACATGGTTTGAGTCCTAGACCCAGCAACTTGAGAAACACGGAGAGCGTGTGTGCATGTGTGCCCCAAATTCCAAAGGGTGGAAGATCTGGAGGAGAAGGGATTGCCTGCTTGACCATGACCCATGCGGCGGGAGGGAGGTGTTTTCTCACTTTCTTCTCTTTCTTTATCTCTCTCTCTCTCTGTGGCAAATTCATGCATCCTCTAGAAAAACAAACAAAAACTAACTAAAAAGAAAGATCACATGACCACATTTTCCCATAGATGGGACTTTGTTAATAAAGTCATAGGAGCGATAGTGATTGACATATAAAAGTGAAGTTATTTGCAGTTCATACTTGTTTTTAGGATAATTTTAGGCTAATTATTTTGCTAACATCTCCTTGTCTTTGGATGTCTTGCCTCTGGGTTGTTTGAATAGGCACATTCACTTAGCACACGTTTGCTGGGTGCCTGGTCTTTGTTTCCTGGACTGGAACAAGTGGATGAGTGTGAAGACTGAAAAGGCAGAGAGGTTTTAAAGCACAGAGGAGTGGTTTTGGTGGTAGGAGAAACAGAGCAGGAATAAGATAAGGAGCTCTTTATGTTGGGAGGTCAGGGAGGAAATCTCTGAGGAGGTGGCATTTAAACTTAGCCGTGTTTGGTATGGAGATTCCTTTGTGAAAACAGGCAGGGAACATCATAGGCATAGCAAATTGCAGCTGTGCTTGCTGGGTTTAGGGAACTGAAGGAAGGCCAGACTATGTAGGGCATAAGGAGCAAGGGGCAGAGATAGGGACAGGGGAGACAAGAGGAGAGGCTGACGCCTGGTCACACAGGGTCTTGGGGGCCACTGTGAGGCAACTGGACTATCAAGGCTGGGAGAAATCACTACAGATTTTAAGCAGAGAATGGTGTAATCTGACTACGTGGAAATAGATTCTAGGGGGCATGTGTGGAAGCATAGTGAAACATTTGGTTACTTCTCACAGGCAGAATCCACCTGACTAAGATGGAGAGACAATAGTAAAGGACATGATCAGACCAAAGCTTTCCCACAAAAACCAGCATCCAAGTGTTGACATGTTTATCTCCTGTGGTTTCTGAAACTTCGCTCCTTGAGGAGAATGAAGTCTCTTATATTGGTGATGATAACTTTCAAAAATGAGCTATGTTTTCCCATTCTTCAGTTACTGGCATGGAAACTGCCAAGTACGTGAAAGTTAGTCAGGACAGTGCAGGAAGCCCAGAAGCCAAGGCCGATGAGACCTACTTATTACTTTCAACTTGTTTTTGGATTTTTTTTTTTTTAACCTTGTTACTCTGGTGATATTTGGGCTCACAACTAATTTAGTAAAGATAGTGGAAGGTTTTCTTCCCTCTAAATTTCCACATTTAAGGATGTAATATGCCTTGAAGATCAAAGGAAATTGAAGAGTACCCTCACTTCTCTGGGGAAAGGGGACAATGTCAAGGCCATGGGCATGTGTGCCCTTGGGCTGTGTCACCTGGATTTACTACTGTTCATTAATTAAATGATATTTTCATCTGCCTCTTCTGTCAAGTTTGGGCAGCAGTGATAGTATAAAAATGAAGAGGCACAGGACTGATGTTGTAATGTGAAATCTTGTTAAAGATGTCTTAGTGATGGAGAGGAAGACTTTTCCAGGTGATTTTACAAAGGGTAGGAAACATTGTACTACATGGTTATTTTTTTCTTTCTTGGTTAATGTATTCTCTGCTGTGAAAATAAATGTTCCCATATAATTTTTGACAAAGCACTACACCAGGCAATAGTTTTATGAAATATAAAATGAGAAAGGTTTTGAAATGCATCATATTGTGTAAATTGGGTAAAGGGAAATAAATGAAGTGTGCCTATGATTTTAAATTGTTTTAAAACAGTTCTTGGGCCAGCCAGTGGTGTGGTGGTTAAGGAGGGTGGATCTCACATGGCCAACTTCAGGGTTTGAGTCCTGCACCTGGTGGCTTGAAAAACACCCTCCATTTGTGAGGGTGCCCAAAATTCTGAGATGGGAAAGAGAAGGGATTGCAGTATGACCATTCTCCTTGGGGAATAATTTCTTTCTCTCTCTCTCTCTCTCTCTCTCTCTCTCTCTCTGTCTCTTTGGAAAGCCCACCTCCCTATAGCAAAAGAAAAAAAAAGTTCTTAAAATTCAAGAATAAGCTTACTTCAAAATAATTCCAGTTTATATATATGTGTGTGTGTGTGTGTGTGTGTGTGTGTATAACTGGAATTATATATGTATATGTGTGTGTGTGTGTATGTGTGTGTGTGTATATATATATATATATATATATATACACACACACACACACATATATATATATATATATATATATATATAAGAATCTTCACAATAAAATTAGTATTGACAGAGAAAATACAAGATGCCAAATGGACATACTTACTTACACTAAAAATGATTTGTCATTTATCTGAAGTTCAAATTTAATTGGGTGCTCCTTTTCTAAAGTCTAGAAACTCTAAAGTATAAACAGGAACAAAGGAATGAAGATAACATAGGATGATGTTTATAAATAAATAAGAAGTTTAATGTAATTGCAAGAGTTGGGCCATAGTTTTGATTTTGAGATTCTTGGTTGCCCGACAAAAATGGAAGTATAAACACTTAAAAGATGTACATTGCCCAGAAAAAATAAAGGGGGAGGGGGAGAGAAAAGAGAGTCTCTTGGGACAAGACAGGTTTTTTGGTTTTTATTTCTGAAAGAACAGTTCATAAGTCTCCATTAAAGGGATATTTTGTGATAATGTGGGAAGGGTGCACTATCTATTTTTATCGAGCATTTTATGAGCTACGTAGTGTCTTTTTTATTATTAGTGCACATTTCCTTTTTTTAAATTTACATTTAATCATTGTACATCTTTACAGTGTACAGCATGGTTTTTCCCAGCATTGCAGTGCTTGTCAATCAAGTTGAAGGTATTATCATATACTGTTATCATATAATTATCATTTTTATATATTATGGTATATACCATATACCATTATCATCAACAGATAACTTTCCATTCTTGTGTGTGTTAAATGTATTAATGTCCCCTGAGGCCTCCTCTTTTTTTCCCCACTACCCACCCTCTCCTGTACAGTTTCTAGTTTCTACGTTTCCCCTCTCTGCTATTATACCTTCCAATCTTTCAGTTTCTGTCATAGAATGCCAACATTTAGTGTATATTGAGTGGAGAAATACAATGTCTGTCTTTCATAGTCTGGCTTGCTTCCCTTAACATTAAATCTTCTATAATCATCCACTTTGTGTCAAATGACAAAAATCTCATTATTTTCTATGCTTGAGTAGTATTTATATATATGTCCCACTTTTTTTTTTTCAATCCAGTCATTTGTTCTGGGGAATTTGGGTTGATTCCATGTCTTAGCACAAACAGTGTAAGGAGGGTTCCCTTTTCAGCACTGCCTTGTCAGCACTTGTCATTCTATATTTTCTTAATCATAGCCATTCTGACTGGGGTTCAGTGGTATCTTATTGTGGTTTTGATTTGCATTTCCCTTATGATAAGAGGTGCTGAGTATATTTTATATGCTTTTTAGTCATTCATATGTCTTCCTTGCAGAGTTGTCTATTTACCTCATTTTCCCATTTTTTATTAGGATTGATCTTTTCTTGCAGGTAAACTGCTTGATTTCTCTGTATATTCTGGTAATCAGTCCCTTATCTGAAGCACAATTTGCAAATATTTTCTCCCATTCTGAGAGTTGTCTCTTCCCTCTAATTATTGTTGCCTTTGCTATGCAGAAGCTTTTTAACCTTATGTAGTCCCACTTGTCTATTTTGAGGATTATTGCCTATGCTTTAGGAGTATTATTTAAGAAATATTTGCCTACCCCATTGTCTTCAGGAGTTTCTCCTGTGTTTCCTACCAGTAGTTTTATAGGTTGAGGTTTTACATTTAGATCTTTGATCCATTTCAAGTTGATTTTAATTAATGATGAGAGATAGGGGTCAAGTTTCATTATTCTGCAGGTGGATAACCAGCTCTTCCATCATTATTTGCTGAAGAGACTTTATTTTCCTCTTTGAGTTGTCTTGTGTCTTTTGCCAAAAGTCAGTTGGCTGCAGTTTTTGGAATTTATTTTCGGGTTCTCTATTCTGTTCCACTGATCTGCCTGCCTGTTTTTGTTCCAATACTATGCCCTTTTGATTATCACAGCTTTGTAATAGGTTTGGGGGTAAGGAAGTGTGATACCTTTATTCTTTTTGCACAGTATTGCTTTCATGGTATGGGGCCTTTTATGATTCCAGACAAATTTTATCGTTGGCTTTTCTGTTTTTGTAAAGAATATCTTTGATGGGACCAGCAGTTAGCATAATGGCTATGTCACTGGACTCCCACATAGTCGGCCGCAGTTAGAGTCCTGGACCCGGTGGCTTAGACTCACGCCGGTTGTGTGTGCGTGCGTGCCCAAGATCCCGAGAGGAGAATGGAGGAGAAGGGATTGCAGCGTGGCCATCCCCTCTGGGGGGTGATTTCTCGATTTCTATCTCTCTGTCTCTCTCTGTCTGGCGAGCACACGCGCCCTATAGCAAAAACCTCTCCAAAAAAAGAAGAAAAAAAAAGAGTATCTTTGATGAGTTGATTGGAATTGCGTTGAATTTGTAAATTCATTTGGGTAGAATTGGCATTTTGATTCATTATTTTAATCCAAGAACATGGAATGTTTTTCCACCTTTTTTTTTTTTTTTTATCATTTTCAGTTTCTTTTATGAGGTTTTCCATTTTCCTTATAGAGATATTTGACATCTTTGGTTATGTTTATTCCCAGGTATCTTAGTTTTTGTGTCTATTGTAAATGGGATTGATTGTTTTCTTCAGTTCGACTTCAATCTGTTCACTGTTGGTGTATAAAAATTCTACCAATTTTTGCATATTGATTTTGTATCCTGCCACTTTACCACATTTATTTATCATTCCCAGGAGTTCTTAATGGATTTTTCTGGATTTTCTATGGATATTATCATGTCACCTGCAAATCGAGATATTTTCACATTTGAATATCTTTTCTTTTACTCTTTTGACTGCTTGCATTGGCTAGGACTTCTCCCAGTTCAGTATATTGGCTATGGATTTTTCATGTATGGCTTTTATGGTGTTGAGAAGTTTCTACTATGCCAATTTTACTGAGAGTCTTAATCATGAAGGGATATTGTATTTTATCAAATGCCTCTTCTGCATCAATTGATATGTTCATATGACTTTTATCTTTCCTTCTATTAAAGTTTGCAAATTTTTTGTGTATTTTTTTATTAATGTATTTATTTTATATTCTTTCACTGAACATCATCACAGCATACAAAATGCAATTTCCCATTTAGAATACACTATGTAGTGGCTCAATCATAAATGTTATCATCAACAATTAATTTTCCATTTCTTGTTTATATATAATATATTTTCCTCCCCTATTTCTCACCCTCTGCCTATTCCCATCCTTCTCCCACATTGTCTCTGGTATCTGCAGTTGCTTTCCATTCCTTTTTAAAATTTTCCCCACATTTTATTGATTAACAAAATATCTTAATTAATCTAACTCTTTCAATGGCAAGTTCAGCTTATATATACATATCTGTGAACACATAATTCACTTTAAGTATGAAACTCTGGGTAGAATGAATATACTATAAAGTAGCACCTAGCCGAGGCTATATATATAGCTTACTGTGATCATTAAATAGTTGTTTTTTTCATATATTTTTAAATTTCAAGAAAAGCAGTTTTAGCTTTCATAAATCAAAATCAAAAAATGTTAAGAGAACTTTGCTTAAGGCTTAAAGCCAGGAAACAGATTAGGATTTTGTTCAAATAATAGGTACATGGACCTGTCCACAACTCAAAAGGAGACAAAAACCCTTAACTCTGGAAAACAAAGCACAGCAGAAGATCAGTAATGTTTTAGTCAAAAGTCATAAAATTCTATTTCACCAGTTTAGATTCATGTACTTAATCTATCATCTGTTGTGGTCTGATCTTTCCATTTAAATTCTGGAAGATAACGTTCAACTCTGGACTTGTCCCTACCATTAACTTGGCTATTTTCATAGTTGTTTTTGTACTCTTATTTCTGTATATCTGACTTTAGTTTTCCTGAAGTAGCACTCCCTTCAGAACTTCTTGGAGAACTGGTCTGGTGTTGGTAAATTCATTCAGGTTTTATTTATCTGAGAATGTTCTTGTCTTCTCTTCCCATATGAAGGATAATCATGCCGGATATACTATTCTTGGTTGAAATTGTTTTCCACCTAACACTTTGAGTATATTTTCCCATTCTTTTCTTGCTTGCATTGTTCCCGATGAGAGGCCAGCTCTTAACCTGATGGGATATCCTTTGTAGGTAACCTGACGTTTCTCTCTTGCCAATCTTAGTGACTTTTTCTGTGGCTTTGGTCAATCTGACTATATGAGTCTTGGAGAAGATCTTCTTGGGTTGATTCTACTTGGGGTCCTTTGTATTTCTTGGGTCTGGATCTTTGAATGCCTCTCTAGGTTTAGAAAGTTTTCCTCCAGGATTTCATGGAATAGATTATCAATTCCCTTATGAGTCTCTTCACCTTCTGGGATACAGATTGTCTGGACGTTTAATGGTATTTAGTATTTCTCATATATTATTCTCGTTTATTTGGGCTATTTTCTCAGTCTTCGTGGTGCATTTTACTAGTCCAGGGATGCTGTCTTCTACATCTGAGATTCTATTTATTTGTAAGATCTAGTCTGCTTTTAATACATTCAGGGGAGATTTTGACTTTCTGTATTATAGCCTTCATCTTCAACAGTTCCATTTGATTCTTTTCTATGGTGTGTATTTTCTCTTTTAGCTCTTGCAATAGCTTCCTCACCTCCTAGAATTCGTCAGCTCTCTTCTTCTGGAATTCATTGTCTCTCTTTTCTTGCATTTCTGTTAGCTGTGTCACTATGAGTATTCTAAATTTTTTATCAGACATTTCTGTAGGTTGCGTTGTACTGTCTGTTGGATGAATAGGAGTTACTCTTTTCCCTAAAGGGAGAGGTATTTTCTTGGTTTCTCATATTTCTTGTGCCTCTGTGGTGATTTCTAGTCATCTGATGGGTTATTCATTTCTTCCTAATTTCTAGTAGTTCAATCTGAGTGATCAGAGGCATGCAGAAGGAGGTGGTCTGCAAATGCTTTGCCATTCCAGTTTTCTTTTGTGCTGTGATTCAGTGGGAATTTAAGAATATGTTGACCCTAATAGTATTCAGATGCTTGGTTATGTTTCACTTAGACCTATCTAGACACTCAGTGTGTGGAGGCTGAGCAGCAAAGTGATGAGGTAAAAGAAAAAAAGATAAGAAAACAGAGAAAAAGAGAGAAAAAAAAGAGACAAAAGAAAAATAAAGTAAAAAAGGCAAAAAAATATTTTAAAAACAAAAAATAAAAACCGTGCAGCGTGTGAGCTCGCTGCATGAAAGCATTAGATTTCAGCTCCCATGGAGGACTCAGTCTTCCTTGGAAGGACTGCCCTTTTTGCCTCTCATAAATGGGAGGAGAGAAAGGAGATTATTAGCAAGATAAAGGAGGATTTCAAAGCCAAGAAGAAAATACTTTACCTTAAAAAAGTTTTTTTAAATAAAATTTTTAACAATGAAAGGACAAAGAGATAAAAAGAGACAGAGAGAGACAGAATGAATGATAGAGGGGTCTCTATCAGGGTGACTTCTCAGAAGAAAATCTCCATTTCTCCTTTTCCCTGAAAGTACTATATCTCAGCTCTTATGTAGGACTCAGTCCTCTTCTGAAGGCCCACCTCTCCAGGGTGACTTCTTTTGTGTTTGTGTTTGGGGCACCATACCTAAGAAACCAGTGCCTAATCCAAGATTATAAAACTCACTCATGTATTTTCTTCTACAAGTTTTATATAGTTAATTTTTTTGTGAAGATTTTGATCCTTTTTTTTAAAAAAAAATTTAGACTCATTTAGGACTTTTAGTATCTGTGTGTGTTGTGATCCTTCTGCCTCACCTCTCTAGCAGCTGTGACCCCAGGTGCATGTACCCACACCCATCTCTTTCAGACAGGGTTTCACTGTGTTGCTCAGGCTAGCCTCAAGCTCACTTCCTCAGCTTCCCTAGGTCACTGGGATTACCAGAGCATGCCACTGTGCCTGACCTTCAGGTTGAACTGAGAGTTGAACCTGGATCTCCCATGTGGTTCCAACCTGTGGAACACAGCATTTTAACAGCATACATCACCATGGCTAGACCTAGTTTAGATCCACTTTGAGTTAGCTCTAGGATATTGTTATATATAAGTCCAATTTTATTTTTTTAATATGTGTATATGCAATTGTCTCAGCATCATTTGTCAACAACACTGTTTTCTCCCATAATTGTCTGACACTCTTTTCAAAAGTCATTTGATTGTAAATGTAATGGTTTATTTTTAGGCTCTTAATTCCATTCCATAGATCTGTATGTCTTTACGCCAGTACCAGCCACACTGACTGAATTACTATAATTTCATTGTAAATTATGAAATTAAGAAGCACAAGTTCTTCAACTTTGTTCTTTCTTTTCAATATATTTTTCATTATTCTTGGTCTCTTGTATTTCTAGTGAATTTTAGGAACAACTTACCAGTTTTTACAAAATGAACAAAATAGCTATACAATGTAGTCATTTTTTTTTCCAAAGATTTTTTTGCCATAGGGCATGTGCACATGCCAGAGAGAGACAGTAAGCCAGGAAGGGAGAAATCACCCCCAGGAGGTAGGGGTGGCCATACCACAATCCCTTCTCCTCCATTCTCTTCCTGGGATTTTGGGCACAGACACACACACACACACACACACACACACACACACACAGCCAGCATGATTTTCAAGGCACCAGGTCTGGGACTCAAGCTGAGATCAACCATGTGGGAGTCCAGTGCCTTAAACACTATGCCACCTGCTGGTCCCAGAGTAGTGCTGTGTTGATGTTAAGTCTTCTGATCCATAAACATCCATTTATGTAGATTAAATACTTTTTCCTTTTCCCAACTTTAATTTTGATATTCCTTCCCTCCCTCGAAGGTTTTTGCCATAGGGTATGTGTGCTTGCCAGAGAGAGACCGAGAGCAGAATAGTGAGAAATAACCCCCGGGGGATGGCCAGTTCCTTCTCCTTCACTCTCTTTTTGGGATTTTGGGCACACACATACACATGCCTGGAATGATTTTCAAGCTACTGATTCTGGGACTTGAATAATATTGGGCCATGTGAGAATCCAGTATCTTCACCACACTATCTGCTTGTCTCAGAGATTTTAAACACTATTGTAAGCAAATCATTTTCTTAATTTTAACTTCAGATTGTATTTTGCTAGTGTATAAAAATACAATTAATTCGTGAATATTGGGTTCATATCCTATATCTCACTGAACTTATTATTTCTAAAAATTACCTCATGGATTTCTTAATATTTTGTATATACAAGATCATGTCATCTACAAAGAGATAGGGTTACTTTTTTTCTATATGCTTTCTATTTCTTTTCTTTGCTTAATTTCCCTAGCTAGAGCTTTCAAAATAATGATGAATAAAAGTGACAAGAGTGGACATCCTTTTCAGTATATATCATGATCTTAGGGAGAAGAAATTCATTCTTTTGCCATGAGGTATGATGTTAGCTGTAGATTTTTCATAGATGTTCTTTATCAATTGAGAAAGTTCCTTTATATTTCTAATTTATTTAGTGTTTCTTATCATGAGAAGACTTAATTTTGTCAAATGCTTTTTTTGTGACTATTGAGAAGATTGTGTTGTGTTCTTTTTTTTGCATATAATATAGATTGGTCTTCAGATATTAAATTAACCTTGTATTCTTACATGCTTAAAATTAAGTCCAGCTTGGTCATGGTGTATTTTTATTTTTTTAAATAATTATTTTATTTAATTTTATTCATTTTTATTATTTTACATATATATTTTTGAAGCTTACCAGGTAGAGACAGAGAGAAGGAAAGTAAGAAAGCAAGCTGCGAGGTCTGGGACTTGAACCATAGCCATGTGGGAGTCCAACACCTTAACCGCCATGCCTCCTGCTGGCCTGAGACATGGTATGTTGTTTTTTTTTAGAGAGGTTTTCGCTATAGGGCACGTGCGCTCGCCAGACAGACAGAGAGACAGAGAGATAGAAAGCGAGAAATCACCCCCCAGGGGGGATGGCCACGCAGCAATCCCTTTTCCTCCATTCTTCTCTCGGGATCTTGGGCACACACGCACATGCGCCCGGCGTGAGTTTAAGCCGCCGAGTCCGGGACACGAACCGCGGTCGACTACATGAGAGTCCAGCGACATAGCCATTACGCTAACTGCTGGTCCCGAAACATGGTATGTTTTTAATATGTTGCTGATTTGATTTGTTAATATTTTTTTAATTATTTATTTTATTAGTGTTAAATTTACTATAGAGCGTGTGTGCTCACCAGAGGGGGTGGGAGGAGTGAGAAAGCAAGCCACCAGGTCTGGAGCTTGAACTGTGGTCAGCCATGTGGGAGTCAGCAACTTAACTACCATGCCACTTGCTGGCCCCAGTTTGTGAGTATTTTTTTAAGGGATCTTTTAATCTGTGTTCATAAGGGACATAGTTTTACTTTATTTTGAAGAGATTTTGTTATACTTGGTGTGCACTTGCTGGGTAGACAGAGAATAGACAGAAAGAGAGAAAATGAGAAATCACCTCCCAGGAGAATGGCCAGGCTGCAGTTCCTTTTCCCCATTTTCCTCTTGGGATTTTGGATACACATATACATGTACCCAGCATGAATTTCAAGCCTCCAGGTCTGGGCCTCGAACCATGGTTGGTCAGTGCCTTAACCAGTATACCACCTGCTGGCCTTTGTAATTTTACTTTTTTTTTTTTTTTTTTTTTTTGACAGAGATTTTTTTGCTATAGAGTACAAGTGCTTGCTGTAGAGAGAGAGACAAAAAGTGAGAAATCACTCCCCGGGGAGATGGCCACTCCACAATCCCTTCTCCATTCTCTTCTTGGTATTATGGACATGCACACACTCACACCAGGTGGGTCTGGGATTCGAACCACAGTCGACTACATGGGAATCTAGCAATATAACCATTACGCCATCTGCTGGTTCATGTAGTTTTTACTTTTTAAATATTGTTGCCTGGTTTTTATATCAGGGTAGAAGTGACCTTATTGAATGAGTTCAGAAGTGAGATATCTCTTTTCTTTAAAAAAAAAAAAAAAGTTGTATAAAATTCTTCCTTAAATGATTGATAGAATTCACCAATAACGCCACCTGGCCATAGAGTTTCCTTTGTTTTTAGCCTTAAATTCATTTTCTGTCATGATTAATGTGCTACCCAGGTTTTCTATTAATTTTTTTCTTTTTTTGGAGGGTTTTTTGCTATAGGGTGCGTGCGCTCACCAGAAAGACAGAGAGAGACAGAGAGACAGAAAGCGAGACATCACCCCTCAGGGGAGATGGCCACGCTGAAATCTCTTCTCCTCCATTCTCCTCTTGGGACCTTGGGCATGCACGCACATGCCCCTGGTGTGAGTTTAAGTCACTGGGTCCAGGACTTGAACTGCGATCGACTACATGGGAGTCCAGCAACATAGCCATTACACTAACTGCTGGTCCCCCCAGGTTATCTATTCTTGAGTGAGCATTGGCCTGCTTTCTCTGTCCTGTTAACTCTAGCTGCCTTGATTTTTCAAGACTTTTTTGATCTGTCTTCTCAACTTTAGGAATCACTCAGAGTTCACCTTCATTGCTTTCCCTGCGTTTAGGCCTGAAAACTGTCAGGTCTCTAATCTAGGACAATAGTACAGCTCACTGTGTTTGTTTCCCATCTCAGGGATTACTATTATTCTTTGCCTTATGACTACTATTTTAAGAAACACTGTTTTTTGTATTTTAAGTTTACTTATTTTATCCATGAGAGAGAGAGCACACACACAGACAAAAGACATGGGCATCCTTGACAGAGTCTCATCATGCCACAGTCCCCTTTCCTCAGTTCTTCAGCTCATTAGTACAGGCACACTTAGTGTGTTTTTAGGTGGCTTTGGGATCTGGGCCTGCTGTGGGTCGTGTGGCTTCCAGCACTGCAATTCAATGTGCTACCGCCTACACCACTGAGGCTGTGCCTCAGTATCAAGCAATTGGGTATATCCTTTCCCTATTTTTCAAGGGAAGATGGCAGGATCTTATACATGCATAATTTTTTTTTAGTAAAACAACAAAAACAAACAAAAAAGACAGATTTTCAGATCTCGAAGGATCCAGAAAATATATCATCCTTGGAAATATTTATTATGATGAACACTCTCCAGTTATTTAAATGATGAAGCAAAGTTCCCTCAAAAATAAAGAAATGTTAGGATAGATTGAAATAGAAATCTTAGCATGTGTGTCTATCTTAGCAGCTATCAAAAATCTATGAAAATAGAGACAGATTAAGCATATCTTATAGTTCTGAGAGGACAGAAAAGAAGGCTATTAATAGAAAAGAAATTTTGTGCAATTACTAGATGATAGAAAGCAGATGGGTTGAATTTAATAGTGAAGAAACCTATCACCTAGGATGTACATAGAAGAATACTAACCAGAAGGCGGGTACAGCTGCAGAAGATCTATAAACTCAGAATGAGCCGAAAAGCTGATAGAAGCCCGAGGCACCTAGCAGGCTAATGGAAGATTAACATTCAGAACAGTCAGCCAGTCGGGCCCCTCCCCTTATCCATATTGCTTTGCTGTGTTCCAGCATCATCATTCAAGAACTGCACTGTAAAGAGGGTGAACTGTCTATGTGGGGTGATTTGCAATGTGGGGGTTGGCCTAAGAAAGAAGCTTTGGGAAGTTTGAGGGAGACAAATGGGGCATGCAGAAAGGGGAAACCACTTAAAGAAACAGGCATGTACAAATGAAGAGAAAATAGATCCAAGGGAGAATATAGATCCGAGGCAGCTGCCTATATAATATACACAGTCTTTAAAACAGAAAAGGAAAGACCACTACACATGTGGAGAAGCATCATGGCAAGAAGCAAAAAATCCCAGGTAAGTAAATAAAACAGGAGAGCACAGGAGAATCAAAGATGCAAGGGAGTGTGAGGAGTTGAATTGTGTCTCCGCCCTCTGCCCCTGAGAAATAATAATGTTGAGATCCTAACCCTCACTCTCTCAGAATTTGGCATTATTTGGAACTAGCGTCATTTCAGGTGAGTAGGGTGAGTGTCCCTAATCCTGTATAGCTGTTGTCTTTGTAAGAAGATGGTCAGATAGTCCACATGGATCCTGAATGTCAGCTATGAAATACTGCTTTCAGAGAATTAAAATGAAGATTTTCTGCTGAGACTTCTTCCTCACTCACTTCTGGTGGGTAGTACTACCTGTCTCTTTTTTCCATTTTTCTCTGTGTCTCCCTGTGTCTTTTAATATTTTTTTAAGGTAAAGTATTCTGGGCTCTCAAGCCCCTTCTTTATTGTGTGGTTTCCAGTTTTTGCTTTTTAAAATTAAAATCTAAAGGTTTTTTTTTTTTAATCTTTTTTCTTACTTCTTTTGTATATATGTATGTATGTATATATATATATATATATATATATATACACACTTCTTGTTTTCTTTTCTCTAATTCTTTTCCTTTTTCTTTATCTTTACTCATTGGCTGCTCAGCCCCTATGCACTAAGTGTCTAGACAGGTCTAAGTGAACAGGATCTAAACATCTGAATACAATTAGGGTTAGAATATTCCTCTATTCCCACTGATTCTGATACACAAAAAGTGAAAAAGGAACAGAAGAGAGATTTCAGATCACTTCCTCCTGCATGCTTCTGAGCACTCAGATCGAACTTCAAGAATCAGGAAGAAATGCACCATCCATCAGATGACTAGAAATCACCGCAGGGTGACAAGAAATATGGGAAAGCAAGAAAATACCTTTCCTCCAAGGGAAAATAATAACTCTTCTTCATCCACAGACAGTACAATGAAACTCATGTAAATGTCTGATAAAGAATTCAGAATTTTCATAGTGACAAAGCTCACAGAGATCGAAGAGAAGAGAGACAGTGAACTGCCAGAGAGGCAAGGGAAAAGAGTTGATGAGTTCCAGGAGGTGAGGAAATTCTTGCAAGATCTAAAAGAGGAAATTCACACTTTAAAAAAGAATCAAATGGGGAACCAGCAGTTAGCGTAATGGCTATGTCGCTGGACTCCCACGTAGTCGACCGCGGTTCACGTCCCGGACCTGGTGGCTTAGAACTCACGCCGGGCGCGTGTGCGTGCGTGCCCAAGATCCCAAGAGGAGAATGGAGGAGAAGGGATTGCGGCGTGACCATCCCCCCTGGGGGGTGATTTCTCGCTTTCTGTCTCTCTGTCTCTCTCTGTCTGTCTGGTGAGCGCACGCGCCTGGTAACGAAAACCTCTCAAAAAAAAAAAAAAAATCAAATGGACTTGTTAGAGATGAAGGCTATAATTTGGAAGTCAAAACATCCCTGGAAAATATTAAAAGCAGAGTAGATCATAGCGAAAATCAAATATCAGATGTAGACATTAGAATCGCTGGCCTAGAAAAATCCACCACAAAGACTGAAAAAATTGCCCCCCCAAAACGAGAATAATATACGAGAAATACTAGCTATCATCATACTTCCAAATATCCAGATAATTGGTATCCCAGGAGCAGAGACTCATAAGGGCATTAACAGTCTATTTCATGAAATTCTGGAAGAAAACTTTTTTTGGGGGGAGAGGTTTTTGCTATACGGCACGTGCACTCGCCAGACAGACAGAGAGAGACAGAGAGACAAAAAGCGAGAAATCACCCCCCAGGGGGGATGGCCACGCCGCAATCCCTTCTCCTCCACTTTCCTCTTGGGATCTTGGGCACGCACGCACACGCGCCTGGCATGAGTTTTAAGCCACCGGGTCCGGGACGCGAACCGCGGTCAACTACATGGGAGTCCAGCGACATAGCCATTACGCTAACTGCTGATTCCCAGAAAACTTTTCAAATATAGAGAGGCATTAAAAGATCCAGTCCCAAAAAATACAAAGGACCCGAAATAGAATCAACCCAAGCAGATCTTCTCCAAGACACATTATAGCCAGATTGAGCAAAACCACAGACAGAGACAAGATACTGAGATTGATGAGAGAGAAATGTCAAATTACTTACAAAGGATATCCCATCAGACTGACAGCGGACCTCTCATCAGAAACAATGCAAGCGAGGAAAGAATGGGAAAATATATTCAAAGTGTTACGGGAAAAGTAATTTCAACCAAGAATACTATACCTGACAAGATTATCCTTCATATGGGAAGAAAAGACAAGAACATTCCCGGATAAACAAAACCTGAAAGAATTTACCAACATGAGACCAGATCTCCAAGAAGGTCTCCAGGGAGTGCTATACCAGGAAAATTACAGACACACAGAAGTAAGAGTTCAAAAACTAAGAAAATGGCCAGTTTAATGGGAGACACAAGTCTGGAGTTGAATATTATACCCCAGAATTTAATCAAGAAGATTGAACCATAACAGAAGATATATTTAAGTAAATGAGACTGAGCTGGTGAAATAGCATTTAATAACTTTTGACTAAAACATTTCTGATTTTCTTCTAGGATTTTTTTCTGGTTTTAAGGATTTTTGTCCTGTCTTGAGCTGTCTATAGGTTCATGTACCTAGTATTTGAAACGAATCCCAACCTGTTTTCTGGCTTTAAGTTTTAAGCAAAGTCCCTTAGCATTTCTTTGATTTATTAAAGTTAAAACAGCTTTTCTTGAAATTACCAGCTGAACTTGCTATTGAAAGTAGTTAGATTATTTGAGAAAATGTGGGGGAAAAGAAGTGGAAAACAACTATAGACACAAGAGATAGTGTGGGAGGAGGGTGGGAAGGGACAGAGGGTCAGAAATAGGGGTAAATATATATATATATATATATATATATATATATACACACACACACACACACACACACATATGTATATTAAACTAAGAATGGAAAATTATTGGTGACAATATACATGATTAAGCCACTATGCAGTATATTCTGGATGGGAAATCACATTTTGTATGCTGGGATGATGCTCAGGGAATGAATGTAAATTAAGTCATTTAAAAAAATGTTTCAGGAAAAAAAAAAAGATTTAGATGCAGACCAGAATCACTACACCTTTTGCATATTCTCACAGATGCTTTGGTCATAACAGGGTTTAATAAATGTTTGTTGGATTAATCAACTGAAATGTTTTTCCGTGTTGAGGAAGGCCTAAATGATTTTAAATACAACATTGCCAAGTGGCTGCCCACTGCCCAAACACAACTAAAAGAATCCCACTGCCTTGGACTTTCTTTTTAAAAAAGTAACACTGAAACATCATGTACAAACACAACATTAATAGCAGTCACAGGCAACATCAACCAAGAGATGCTATCATAAAATTAGTGGGCCAAAGTTGGAGAGGAAACGATATCTGCCTTGTCCCAAAGTACCTCCTTAAGAGACTTTCTAAGTGCAAAGGGTAAATTACGCACAGTAGGAACACCTGGCAACATTACCTCACTAAGTGATCAAGAGGACCATCATCAGTAATAGGACATTGTCGAAATCACAGCTCTGTGACATAATGCTCTAAGAAGGGTTCAAACTCACTTATGCAGAATTGTTGCAAAAACTGCATCAATCATAAGAAAACACCTGCCAAACCCAACTGCAGGACAAATGATAAAACAGAAGAACTTCTCAAAAGTATCAAGGTCACAAAAAAACAAAGCAATTGAATAACTGTCATAGATTGGAAGACTAAATAGTAGGGCAACTAAATGCTGCACAGGATTCTGTATTGGATCCTGGAGGAGAGAAGGGTATTCATCGAAAATCTGGTGGAAGTCCAATAAAACTTACAGTTTTGCTCAAGGTATTGAACTAATGTTAACTTCTTGGTTTTGATAATTGTACTACGAATATGTAAGGTGTGAACATTAGGGGAAGCTAGATAAAGGATATAAAAGTCTATGTACTTTTTTTTTTTTTTTTGCATTTCTGTAATAAAATTATTTCAAAGCAAAAAAACCCCACAAAGATGGTATAGCTAAAAATGATAAATAGACAAATGAACAATTATGGTTGGGTACTTAACACCCCACTCTCAGCAACTGGTAGAACTAGATAGGAGACCATCAGAAACATACACGAATTGAACAGTATAATCAACTAACAGGATATAATTGACATATATGGACACTCCACCCAACAGCAGTAGAATATATATATATATATATATATATATATATATATATATATATATCTTCATGTTTCCAGTGTCTGTGAAACATTCACCACTCCTAATCCTGGGCCATCAAAGAAACTTCAACAATGTTTAACAAAACTGAAATAATATGGAATGTATTCTCTGATCACAATGGAATCAAACTAGAAATCAGTGATAGAAGGACAATAGGAAATTTTTCAACACTTACAAACACATTTCTAAATATTCATGGGTCAAAGAGGATGAAGTCTCAACAGATAATTTTAAAATGCATAGAACTGAATAAAAATGTATCAAATTATGTAAGAGGAGTTAAAAACAGTACTAGGAGAAAAGTTTGTAGCACCAACAGCTCACATTAGAAAAGAGAAAAGCGAGGACCAGCAGATGGCAGAATTGTTACATCGTTGGACTCCCACATGGCTGGCTGAGGTTCAGGTCGCAGACCCAGAGGCCTGAAACTCAAGTCAGACACATAGGTGTGCATGCCCAAAATCTTGAGAGGAGAATGGAGGAGAAAGGACTGTGGTGTGGCCATCCACACTGGGGGTGATTTCTCACTTTCTCTCTCTCTCTCCAGTGAGTATCCACACCCTGTAACAGTAACAACAAAAAACTCTTTAAAAATTTTTTATTTAAAAGAGAAAAGGGGTCAGCAGGTAGCAAAGAGGTTAAGGTGGCTGGATCTCACATGGCTAAACTGCATGGTTTGAGTCCTGGACCTGTAAGTTTGAAAAACACACCAGGGGGACCAGCCGATGGTGGAATGGCTACGTCACTGGCCTTCCATGTAGTCGACCACGGTTCGAGTCCCAGACTTGGTGGCTTTACTTCATGCCGGGTGTGTGTGCACGAGTGCCCAACATCCCAAGAGGGGAATGGAGGAGAAGGGATTGCAGTGTGGCCATCCCCCCTGAGGGTTGATTTCTCACTTTCTGTCTCTCTGTTTCTCTCTGTCTTTCTGGCGAGCGCACGCACCCTATAGCAAAAATCTCTTCAAAATAAAAGAAAAAACACACAAGGTACATGTATGTGCATACCCAAAACCCCAAGAAGAAAATGGAGAAGGAATTGTGGCATGACCATCTTCCCAGGGGGTGATTTCTCACTTTTCTTCTCTCTCTCTCTCTCTGTCTCTCTCTGGCAAGTGCACATACCCCATAGCATACTAAAAACAAAACAAAAACAGGAGAGGTCTTTTTCTTTTTTTTTTTTCTTTTTTTAAAAAAGTTTTTGCGATAGGGCATGTGCACTCACCAGAGAGAGGCAAAGTGACAAATCACGCCCTAGCGGGTATGGTCATGCTTCAATCCCTTGTCCTCCCCTCTCCTCCTGGGATTTTGAGCATGCACACACACACACACACACACACCCCCCATGATTTTCAAGCGACCAGATCTAGGACTTGAACCGTGGTCAGTCATCTGCAAGTCCAGCGCCTTAACTTCTACCCCACCTGCTGACTGCATGAAAGTTTTTAACAGTCTCAAATTTCTATCTCCATAAACCAGAAAAATAACAGCAAAATTAATACAAAGCAAGCAAAAGGCGGGGATTTATAGTGATAAAATCAGAAATTTTAACATCAAGAACAGAAAAACAGAGAGAAATCAGTGAAGCAGAAAGCTTAGTCTTTGGGGAAAAATTAATAATATTAAAAACTCTAGCAAACTGATAAATAAAAGACTTATATCACCAATATAAGGAATGAAGCAATACATCAGTATATATCTACAGTCATTAAATGAATAAGAAGAGAATACTCTGAACAGTTTTTTTTTTGTTTTTTGGGGTTTTTTTGGAGAGGTTTTTTTGCTATAGGGCGTGTGCGCTTGCCAGACAGACAGAGAGAGACATAGAGACAGAAAGCGAGAAATCACCCCCCAGGGGAGATGGTCATGCCGCAATCCCTTCTCCTCCATTCTCCTCTCAGGATTTTGGGCACGCACGCACACGCGCCCGGCGTAAGTTTTAAGCCACCGGGTCCGGGACGCGAACCGCAGTCGACTACGTGGGAATCCAGCGACATAGCCATTACACTAACTGCTGGTTCCCAATAGTTTTATGCTCATAAATTCTAAGCCAATTCTTTCAAAACCATCAGAATTTAATCAAGGTGAACATTTGAGTAGTCCTATAATTATTAAACAGACTGAGTTTGTAATTTAAGTACTTCTGAAAAGCATTTCCAGGTCCAGATAATTTTTTTACTAGAAAATTGTGCCAGACATTGAAAGAAGGTTTAACATCAATTTGACACAATTTCCTGCTAAAAATAGAGGGGAGGAAGGTATTTCCCAACACATTTTTTGAGAGTAGTACCCTGTAACAAACTCAGATAAAGAAAGTACAATAAAGGAAAGGAAAAAAAAAAAAAGACTACAGACCATCAATCATAAGCTTAGATGCAAAACTACTCAGTAAAATATTAGCAAATTGAATGCATGAGTGTATAAAAAGAATGAACACTATGGCCTAGCAGGATTCATTTCAGGTATGGAAGTTTTGTTCAAGAGTCAATAAATCAGTTAGTATATGCTACCATTCTACACATGCTAGAAAAGAAATATCATAAAATAATGTTGATTGATACAGAAAAATTATTGACAAAATCCAGTACTCATTCGTGATGAAAATTTTCATCAAACTAGGATTAGAGTAAGAACCCCCTCAACTTGATAAAGAGCATGTATGAAAAGTCTGCAGTTAACATCGAACTTGGTAGTGAACGACTAAATTATTCCAAAGTTGGGAATAAGGCAATGGTGTCTGCTTTATTTTTATTCAACATAATGCTTAAAGTTTTAGTCAGTGCCATAGAACAAAAAAATAAATAAAAAACTTACTATTTGGAAAGGAAGAAATAAAACTATATTTATACTAGATGGGCAGATTGATTGATTTATATTGATAGATTTATAGATCCCTACATAGACATAATTATCTATGTAGAAAGTTACAAGGAATCTACAAAATTACTCCTAGAATTAATAAGTAAGTTCAACAAGGTTGCAGCATGTAACAAACAAAAATTAAACTCATCAGAATGTGCATGTTAAATATATACACTTAATATATAAATTATAATTCAAAAATAAATTGCATTCTGTATACTAACAATGAACATATGGAAACAAATTAAAAGCACAATATCACTTCAAAATGCTCCAAAGAAAATAAAATACTTAGATATAAAAGTAAAAAATTTATATAGGACATATTCCCAAAACATTACAAAACCTAAAGAAAGACATCAAAGAAGATGGTGATAAAGGAAAGTGCATGCGATGTTCATGGATTAGTATAGTCAATATAGTACAAATATTGATTCTCCCCAAATCTTGCTGGTCCCCCAGCAAGATTTTTTTTATAGATAATCAAGCTTATTATAAAATTTATACAGAAAGGCACAGTTCCTAGAGTAGTTTAAAATAATTTTGACGGAAACATTCCACCCAGTGTTAAAATTTCTCATTATCATATAGCTTCAGTAACAAGACAGTATGTTATTGGGACCAGCCGTTAGCTTAATGGCCATGTCGCTAGACTCTCATGTAGTTGACCGCGGTTCGCGTCCCAGACCCGATGGCTTAAAACTCAAACTGGGCACGTGTGCATGCATGCCCAAGATACCGAGAGGAGAATGGAGGAAAAGGGATTGCGGTGTGGTCATTCCCCCTGGGGGGAGATTTCTCTCTTTCTATCTCTCTGTCTGGCAGGCGTACGTGCCCTATAGCAAAAACCTCTCCAAAATAAAAAAGATAATATGTTATTGATGGCAGAACAGACACTGAGATCAATGGCATACAATAGAAACCCTAGAAAAAGGCCCAAACAAAAAGAAAAAGAAATGACAAAAAGGTTAGTAGTCATCAGAGGTTAGAAACGAAGGAGGGAGAGAGGTCATTGTCGCTATAAAACAGAACTTTATGAGGGAACCGTTCTGTAATTTGGATGACAGTCACCAAATCATAAAACTGCATAGAGCTAAATACCTACTACTACTCATGTGCTCATACGCAGATAAATAAATACATAAAAGTTGTAAAACTGGGATAAGTTCAATAATTTCATGATGGGTAATTTTTATTATGATATTACATACTATAGTTGCCATATAAGATGTTTCTATTGAGAACCTTGATGGAGTATGTATGTATGGGATCTCTGTGTTGTGTCTTAGAACATGTGAACCTACAAACTTCTCATGAGGCTGCAACATGGCAAAGGGCAGGATCTTGAGCAGAATGGCCATTGTTAACATTTCTGCATCTCATTATCTCATTCTGGTCTCATTTCCTCTGTTTATATACCTACTAGAACTCAGTCCTAGAGGCCTCACCCTATGATACAATCACGCTCAAAAACCCTATCTTGGGATACCACGAAGGAATTAAGTCTTCCTTATTCACATCCCAAGTCACTTTTTTTCAGGGGACATCCAAATTAAAAAGCATGAACCTTTGAGAGACAAAACTTTCTCCAAACCATAATAACATCATTAGTCATTAGGAAAGTACTAATTTAAACGATAGTGAGTCACCACTCTACATCTACTGGAACTCAGCTATAATGAAAAAGATGGATACTAACAAGTGTTGGTGATAACGTGGGGAAATTGGAACTCTCTTTCACTGTTGGTCTGAATGGCAGCTTGGAAAACAGCCTGTCAGTCCCACAAGAGTTACTGTCTACCAGCAATTATACGCCTACATATACCCAAATAAGATGAAAATGCATGTCTACACAAAAACAGGTACACACGTGTTCCTAGCAGCATTATTAATAATTGCCAAAATGTGAAAAACAGCCCAAATGTCCACCAGCGGATGAGTGGAAAGATAAGGTGTGCCCTCTCCACACAATGGAATTGTTATAAGGCAATAAAAAGAAGTCAGGCACTGACACTTGATATGACATGGATGAAGCTAGTGAGCATTGTACTAAGCAAAAGAAGCCTGTCACAAAGGATTGCATTTGCTATAATTTCATGTATGTAAAATGTCCAGAAGAGGTAAATCCATGGAGACAGGAAGCAGATTAGCATGGAGGTAGAGAGGCAGTGGGATGTCCAGGTGACTGCTGAAGGGTATAGGCTTTCTTTTGGAGTGATGAAAGTATTTGAAAATTGTGGTGATGGCTGTGCAATGCTGAATATACTTAAAACCATTGGATTGTGTATTTGGGGGGAATTGTCTGGTATAGAAATTATATTGCAGGGCCAGCAGGTAGTGTAGTGGTTACGGCACTAGACTCCCACAAGGCCGACCATGATTCAAGTCCTGACCCCAGTGACCTGAAGCTCTTGCCGAGCGCATGTGCATGCCCAAAGTCCTGAGATGAGAATGGAGAAGAAGGGATTGCAGCATGGCCAGCCTCCACCCCAGGGATTATGTCTCACTTTCTTTCTCTCTCTGAGAGCACACATGCCCTGAGACAAAAATCTCTCTTTAATAAATAAAGCTGTTACAAATTAAATAAAACTTTAAAAAGGAAAATACTAAATACTTACTGTGATTATTTATTATACCTTTTGATCCATATAATAATTATCTTTTTTTTTTTTTTTTTTTTGAGAGGTTTTTCACTATAGGGTGAGTGCGCTCGCCAGACAGACAGAGACAGACAGAAAGTGAGAAATCACCCCCCAGGGGGGATGGTCATGCCGAAGTCCCTTCTCCTCCATTCTCCTCTCAGGATCTTGGGCACGCACGCACATGCGCCTGGCGTGAGTTTTAAGCCACCGGGTCCGGGACGCAAACTGCGATCGACTACGTGGGAGTCCAGCGACATAGCCATTATGCTAACTTCTGGTCCCCTATAATAATTATCTTTTAAAAACAATTTTTTAGAGAGATTTTTGCTATAGGGTATATGTACTCACCAGAGAGACAGAGTGACAGAAAGTGAGAAATCACCCCATGGGGTGGGGTGGCCAAGCTGCAATCCTTTCTCCTCCATTCTTCTTTTGGGATTTTGGGCACACATGCACACACATCTGACATGACTTTAAAGCCACCAGGTCCAGGACTTAAACCATGATTGTCAATGTGAGAGTTCAGCATCGTAACCACTACTAGTTCCAATAATTATCTATTATAATTTTGATACATATAGAAATAATACTTTCTTTCCCATCTATTTAATTAATA
Source organism: Tupaia tana (assembly GCA_026018925.1). NCBI lineage: Eukaryota > Metazoa > Chordata > Mammalia > Scandentia > Tupaiidae > Tupaia > Tupaia tana. Next base: position 24,029,468 of record JAKSZU010000027.1, on the reverse strand, counting down.
ATGATTTGGAGATAGACAAGCCCAAAATATTTGTTAATGACCTCTAGGAAATGGATTTTTTTCTAAACAAATTCTTAGAAAACAAGAATATAAAGGAATGTGCTAAAAAAACTGTTTTCACACCTATTCCCTCTTGCTCACTCACTCTCATACACACACTGCAAGTGTGTGTATATATGCATATGTTAGATTTACATATGAAAAATATTTTGGTTCTCCGGTACTTACATTTGAAAAAGATGCATTCAAAAAACATTCCATTACACTTTGTACTTAGATTGATGCTCCCAGTTTTTTTTGTTTGTTTGTTTGTTTGGTTTTTTTTGAGAGGTTTTTGCTATAGGGCGTGTGCGTTCGCCAGACAGACAGAGAGAGACAAGACAGAAAGCGAGAAATCACCCCCCAGGGGGGATGGCCACACCGCAATCTCTTCTCCTCCGTTCTCCTCTCGGGATCTTGGGCACACATGCACACGCGCCCGGCGTGAGTTTTAAGCCACCGGGTCTGGGATGTGAACTGTGGTCGACTATGTGGGAGTCCAGCGACATAGCCATTACACTAACTGCTGGTCCCGATGCTCCCAGTTTTAAACCAAATTTTACTGTATTTCTTGAGAACTATTGATCTCACCTGTAACGGAATTTAAAGATCTCTATTTGTTCATTTTCAGCTGCCTAATGAAGATCCAGAAATCTTTGAGGTTTCATCTAAGTGTCTGTCTATACTGGTTCAGCTTTACGGAGGGGAAAACCCTGACAGCCTGTCTCCTGAAAACATGGACACTTTTGCTGATTTGCTGGCCACTAAGCAGGATCCAAAGGAACAGAAGCTTCTGTTGAGGATTATCAGAAGATTGGTGAGTCCACACACAAACTGGGGATGCAGTGGGTGGCTTCATGGACAGGTAGTAGTCATTTCTCAGATCTAATTTCAAATCACCAGGGAAGTTATAAGAGTAGTAACATTCCCAGTTACCTTTCCCCATAATTACTTACTGTGAACATTTATCGTAGTCTGTCAGTCTGCATTTACATGTATTTTTTTTTCTGAACCATTTGAGAATAAGTTAAAGACTTTGGGCCTCCATACCTTTTAATACGTAAGTATTTATTTAAAAAAAATGGATATCCTCTTACTTAACTGTAGTCAGGCAATGTAACATTGCAATTCTTTTGCAAATCTGCCATCCGTATTTCCAATTCTATCAAGTGTCTCAACTTTAAGACTTTTTCTCTGGCATAGGATACAGTCCAGGGTTCTGTATTTTAGTAGACTTGTATCTTTACGATGGAATACTCTTGCACCCTTTCCTTGTCTTTCATGACATTGTTGAAGAATATAGCCTGGGTATTTTGTTGCATTCCTCAATTCGGGTCTGTCTAATGTTTTCTAACAATTAAGGTTCATGAATACCCCAGAGTAATATTGGTCCTTCTTAGTCCACCACATCCAGAGGCTCAAGATGGTTTACTCCTTACTAGTGACATTCATTTTGATCACTTGCTTTATTCAATGTACAGTTATGATTTAAATTTTGTAATGGTTGCAAAATGGAGATTTTCTAGCATCTAACGCTTCTAACTCCTAGCAATATACTATAAGGAAGACCTTTCCCTTATGCCTTTTATTTCATTTTATTAAAAAAAGGGGGGGGAATGCCAGTGGGTGGCGTGATGGCTAAGGTGCTGGACTCTCTCGTGGTCAACTGCGGTTCAAGTCCTGGACCCGGCAGCTTGCTTTCTGACTTTCCCTTTCTCTCTCTCTCTTGTCTCTCTCTAGTCCAATTAAATAATATTAAAAATAGTAAATAAAATTAAATAATTTAACAAAATATGAACAACTTGTGTGTATTTTAAAGTACTTTTGAAGACTGATTTGTTTTTTCTACAATAAATCTTGTTCTTTTGGTTTTAAAGGCCATTGTTTAGCTAGTGTTGAGGATAATAAAGAATGGAGGTCCTGTTAGTCTGTCATCTTCTGATCAATTTCCGTTCGCTTCTAGGTCTTATTATCTTGACAAGTGGAGGCTATGGATGCTCCAGAGAGTTACACTGAAAATGACTTTAGTGCCAATTTGTTAAGTAGACAGTTGCAGTGAATGACCTGGCTGAGTCTGCACGTCAGGTGATGGGTAACAGAACTAGAAGAGAGATAAGGGGAATACCCTCCTGGTTGCTAGATGGTGCTTTTGTACAGCTGTGTCCTCCCCACCCCCAAACAAAACATAATATTTTAGCAGAGTCATTACTCGACTGACAGGGTGGTGACGCAATCTAGGCCAGTTTCCCAGATGTAGGACAAATGTTTCTGAGGACAGTAGATTTTACAGATAAGATCGCAGCCTAGTACTAGATGATGCTGGACCGTGAGTAAAGCAGTTATTTCCTTTTTAGTTTTCTTTTGATCTTTCCATTGATTCAAGGCGAAAGTCTCAGTTTGATACTACTGTATCTTTAACACTTCTCTAATCCTTCAGAATCTCCCTTTTTAACAGAGAACAGATCTCTTAGACTCTAGGCTTTTACAGTAGAGGTGACATATATCTTTTTTTAAGAAATTATATTATTGGGACCAGTAGATGGCATAATGGTTACGTTGCTGGACTCCCAAGTAATTGACCACAGTTCAAGTCCTGGACCCAGAGGCTTAAAACTCACACCAGGCGCGTGTGCATGCATGCCCCAAGATCCTGAGAGGAGAATGGAGGAGAAGGGATTGCAGTGTGGCCATCACCCCTGAGGGATGATTTCTCGCTTTCTGTCTCTCTGGCAAGTGCACACAGCCTATAGCAAAAAATCTCTAAAAAAAAAAAAAAAAAGAAATTATGTTATCTAAAGAAAAAATGTGAGTTAATCTGAAGGTAAGTACTAGAAAATATAATAATGCAGGTGATATATAAATATGGCAAAACTAACAAAAAGTTTGGGAAATACTGGTTTAATATCTGATGTGGTTAGTTTTGTAAGGATCCACAAGCTCTCTAAAACTCTTGGGACCAGATTTTTTTTTTTTTAATTGAAAATTTTCAGATCCTTCTGGCATGGTGCTTATACTGTATATTATGTAAGTTCCATGAAAAACATTTGGGCAATGCCACCATCAAGCACAGTGGTATTGCTGCAGCAAAACGTGTGAATGTTCACACCAAATGGAGTAAATAAAGAACAAACATGGACCAATTTTGGTTCAAGTCAGGTGTTGATATATTTTTAAAATTATTTATTTATTCATTCATTTATTTTAATTTGACCAGAGGTAGACACAGGAAGAAAGAGAGGGAAAGTGAGAAAGCAAGCCACCAGGTCCAGGACTCGAACCATGGTCAGCCATATGGGAGTGTTCAGCACCTTAGCCACCACGCCACCTGCTGGCCCCAGGTGTTGATATATTTTTTTTTCTTGGAGAGGTTTTTGCTATAGGGCGTGTGCACTCGCCAGACAGATAGAGAGAGACAGAGAGACAGAAAGCGAAAAATCACCCCCCAGGGGGGATGGCCACGCCGCAATCCCTTCTCCTCCATTCTCCTCTTGGGATCTTGGGCATGCACGCATACACGCCCGGCGTGAGTTTAAGCCACTGGGTCCGGGACTCGAACCACGCTCAACTACATGGGAGTCCAGCGACATAGCCATTATGCTAACTGCTGGTCTCAAGGTGTTGATATATTTTTGAACCAAACTTTCCAAAATAATGTTTTGATTTTTAGAGCTTTCTCAATTTTAGAATTGCAGATAAGTTATAATATACTCACCTTGGAAATAAGTTACATCATTTTCTAAAACACTGATCAAATTAATCACTCATACTGCAAGTTTGGCAAAATAATCAGACTCCTCCATTTCTGTTTTATTTTATTGCTTAAAATGCATCTGACTGACCTCTTAGGGATAGGTACATTTTGTTTGTGGAAGAAAAGTTGAGTCTAAGTAAAAATAGATATAGACTTTGGTGCTACTCATCCTTTTCTTCTTTTAAATTGTGGTGAAATATGCATAACATTTAACCATTTGTTAAGTATACAGTTCAATGATATTAAGTGCATTCACTTTATTGTTAACAGCTGTACCTGCCGTCCATCTCCACCACTTTTTCAGCTTCTCTAACCAGAATTCTGTACCTATAAACAATAATGTCCCGCCCTCCCCCTTTTTGTCCCCAGTAACCATCATTCTACTTCCTGTCTCTATGAAACAGACTTCTGCCTCGCCTCATATAAGTAAACCCACATAATATTTGTCCTTCTGTGTCTGGTTTATTTCACTTAGCAAAATGTCTTCAAGGTTTATCCACGTTGTCACATGTGTCAAAATTTCCTTCCTTTTTTAAGGCTGGATAATATTTCATTGTATGTACTTGCCACATTTTTAAAAATCTGTTCATCCATTGGTGGACGTTTGAGTTGTACCATCCTTTCTGCCCCGTTTGCTTTTTCTGTTAGTTATCTCTTTGTTATCATCAAGATTGACTAATGGATGATTCATTCAGTGGGTTACAATCCATTACTTTCCAGATGTGGCCATGTCTGGATGTCTGGTTTTTGTTTGTGTTTTTTTTTTTTTGGTTTTTTTTTTTTTTTTTTTTTTTTGTATGTTCCCATCATTTCTTTTAGCACTTTACATCATAACATGATATTCCAGGATCATCTTACACTACCACCATAGCCTTGGGACCACCCATCCCTCCAAGGAACCATGAGAATCTTTTCATGTGGTATTAGAAACTAAAATGTAACAAATGTTCCAGGTTGAAACTACCACAACTGTTTGCTTAACAAAAAAAAAATGGCCTGGACAGTCCCAAGAGTCATAATATACTGGTTCCTATTGTCTCCTGGATGATTTTCCTACCAGTCACTCTAACCCCTGGATGTCTCTAACGTAGCTGTTCAAGAATGTTCTTGGGACCAGCAGTTAGCGTAATGTCTATGTCGCTGGACTCCCATGTAGTCAACCACAGTTCAAGTCCTGGACCCAGCAGTTTAAACTCACGCTGGGCATGTGTGCATGTGTGCCCAAGATCCCAAGGGGATAATGGAGGAGAAGGGATCGCGATGTGGCCATCCCTCCGGAGGGTGATTTTTCGCTTTCTGTCTCTCTGTCTCTCTCTGTCTTTCTGGTGAGCGCATGCGCCCTATAGTAAAAACTTCTCCAAAAAAAGAAAAAAGAATGTTCTTAATGTGTCCAGGCCAGCAGACAATAGATAAACACTTTGAAATCTGCTGAAAGCTTTCTAAATTACCCTGGGCCAGTCAACGTTGCATTTAAGTTGAATGAAACACACCATCTGAGATTCTGGGGGTCACAGCTCAGCTGTAGTCTCGAACTCACCTGTCCTGAAACTCAGTTCTACTTAAACTGAGTACTGAGTTTAGTGCACTCAGAAGGAAATAATAGCAGGTTACCCAGTGAGTGGTGCAATGCCAGCACATGCTTCTGGCTGATCTAGCCCTTCCTCTTCTTCATCCTGCTGTTCCCTGTCTTTAACTGTGTGATAACCATTGTTTTGTAATGGTTGGCTTACTCTCTATTCTCACCTTCACATCACTCTTGTTCTAGTGTAATGATGTGGTCTCATTCATTGTATATTCAGTGTGTTTTAGTGTCTGATGTGTTCAAGATGGCCATCAAATGGGTTACTACTATGTGCCAGTCTCTGTGTTAAGGACTTTGATGTATTATCTTATTTAACCTTGGAGCTCTGCTCCAGTGATTAGTCCCATTTTAGAGGTTAGAAACTAAGGCTCAAAGGGATTAAAGGTGTCCCCACAACTACCAATGACAAAATGGCAGAGCTGGTGTCAGGCTGCAGTTGGACTGGCAGCCTGTGCTCTTTCTGAATAGTTGTTCCCCTTGTTGCTGCTCTGCCCAGTGCTGATCTGGATTCTGCAGCCATTTATCAAGCTGACTTTGACTGAACTTTGATTCAGAACACCTGATAGATTTATCCTTTTACTCATGGAAAAAAATAAGTAGTTGAGTTATTACTACATACAAAGCACGGTATTGATATTAAAATAGTAAGGCATGATCTTTCTGCTTCCTGTCCACACAAATCCCTAACCAGAGAGCTACAGAAACGATCTGCCTCATTGCAAAGCAGAATGCAATCAGTGCTGCAGTGGAGGAACCAGCGAAGTTCCGCAGGAACAATTGCTTTGGGGGGGAAGTGAGCAAGAACATGTTTAAACTGAGTGTAAAAGGATGTGTTGGTATTTCACGCATGGAGCAAGAAGAAACACATCCTGACAGATGCCCAGAAATCCATGAAACCGGATTGGGAAACATAAAAAACCAGCTGGGAAAGGGAAAAGCCAGAGACTACCAGCCATGAGCTTTAATAGCAGTTTGGATATTATTGTGAGAATTTGAAAATTCTGGTCTCTGAGACAGAAGGTTGGTGGAGCATCTCAATTGAATTCCAGCTTCCATCACTGTGAGATTAAGCTTTATCGTCGTACCTGGCATATAGTAGGTATTTAGTTAAGTATCTATTGAGCCAATGAAGAAATGTCATCAAATTGAACAGTTTTGAAATAGGCAGTTGTTTGTTTTTGTTCTTTAGTCCACATTTTGAGGTCATTTCTGTGCCTCAGATACATTGGTCAAACTGAGAAGGACTTTTAAGGCATTTAGTTAGTCCTCAATCTTCTCTGTAGGATCCCTACCAAGTCTCTGAGGAATGAATGAGGTTGGATATACAGATGGATGGAACTTTAGTAATAAATGTCAGCAAAGATTTCTTGTGACTTTGAGGACATCTGCCTCTCAGGCTTGGCTCACTGGGCCAAAGGAACCAGATTCCATAGAAAAACAGGGTCCAATCTAGATTTATTATCTGGTACCACTAGCTGGATTAAGCGGCGGGATAAGTGGGTTATCTTGATGTGAGACATTAAGGAGAGAAAGACAAGCCCTTGGAGGCCCTACCTCGAAGGCCATTCATTTCCATGTGTGCTCCCACTGGAGCACTTTAAAAAAGAAAAGCATTTTAAGCTGATGATGTGATCTCTTTAAGCCCTGATGGTGGAGTGCCCTCCTGTCCCCAGAATTGATCACGTCTGGATGAATTCAGAGAGGGCGACCCCAAAATATGCTGGGCTCATGATTTACTAGGCCAGGTAATGAGCACGTCAGTGACTGGTAAATCAGTCCTCACTATTAGAAAGTCATCTTGGGGCAGATTCCTCCCTGTGGATCATAAAAAAGGCCCTAGATCCTTGACATTTCTGTTTAAACGCAAATGTTGCAATAGTTAGCTTTCTAAAATGATGGTTTTCACTGACAGATGAAAGAAATAGGATGTTTTAATTTCTGCTAATAGAGTTGGGATGCGTTTTGCCCCTAGGGTGCTCTTTCTTCTTTAGTCTGTATTTAGAGCATCCAGAGAATGTTGGAGAAACCTAACGATTTAATTATCTGTTGTAATTTACCAGGAAGTTGGGAGATTTTATAATTATATTTTGTGCTTTAGCTTTAAAAATGTGATGGAAATCTTTCAAGTATCTCCCAAGTTTACCTATCCCTTAAACTTCATGTCAATGGGAGTTTTCCCAGGATAATGATTGTAGATCAGCTCCTTTTCTCTTAATTAAAGCTAGCTTATTCCAACACTCAAAATATTGACTACATATGAACCAACACAGTCTCGTTCTGGGTAAAACTGATTCAAACATTACTATTGACTATTCTACGAAAACAGAAAACCAATCCAGTGGCGGGGGGGGGGGGGGGGTTAATTGTAATATGCTGATGTTGCTAACTCCTTGTCCCTTTCCCACCATCTCCCTGGCACTGAGGAAGTGGCAAGAGTGTGTTTGGGGGTTACTCTCCAGATGGTAGTATGAAGAATTACTACAAATATTCATTCCTTGGAGACTCTCTGGCCTTCAGAAAATCTTTCCCACCATCATTTTCCTTCCACATTCTTGCATATGTCACCTGGTCCTTTTCATTTTGTGTAAGAATGGACGTTTTGTTGAAAATTAATGTAAAATTGCTTTTCTTCATCTGCAGAGTCTTTAAAGCTTTAGAAAGACCAGACAAGAAGCTAGGAATTCTGCAGCTGTTCTTTTTCTATTGTAGAAAAAGTTGAGTTGTAGAATTTAGAATCAGAAGGGACCTAATTTCTACTAAATTAGGTAGAGAAGGAAAAGAAATAAAAATAAAGAAGTGTTCCTTGAGGCATAACAAAAAGGCGAAATGATGCCTTTCTTTCTCAGTCTTATTTCTTATGGTTATGATCTTACATTCTTGACGTATTAAAGGGGGAAAAAGGGAACTGGTGTGAAACCAGTGAAAATTTTAAGAGAAACACTAGGAACCCAAATGAGTAAGAAGTAAATGTAATCAATTTTATGAAATCTGGTTCCTTAGAAGATTTTCCTGAAATTCTGACAGAATGCTCTTAAGAGTTACTGAGAGAAATCTTGCCTTGAATCCTTGCACACCTATCTGAGGTTACACTGGATACGCGCTCTCTGCCAAGGACTACCTTGGGGTTTATAAGTTAATCTGGGAGGTCTCTGAATGATTTTGTTGTATCTTTCAAATAAAAAAAAGAAATATATTGCCTAAAGTATTTCACTTAATTCTCTGAGGAGATATTTCTGAGTTTTGAGCAAGACAGATTCAAGAAGCAAATGGCTAGTGGGTCTTTTGTACCCAGAACCTCTCAGGACTCTGACTTCTGTATTGTGGTCAGTGAAATAACTGTCCACTTTCAGCACCTTGAGAAAATATGTGGATCTTTACTACAGGTATCTGGAGGATGTGCAGGTCACAGCAGAAGCTTCCTTCAAATCCAGTATCAACACAGGTCACCTATCCTGGATATCAGCCCTCTCCTTCCCTCCTGAGTAGTCCGGTTGCCTTCCCTTCTTCTTTTTCAATCTGTAGCCCTTGGACAATATAATTTTCCTTTTGTTTTGACTTCTTTTCTATTTTATTTTATTTTTTTAAGAGAGTTTTTTTGCTATAGGGCATGTGTACTCGCCGGAGAGAGAGAGAGATAGACAGAAAGCAAGAAATCACCCCTGGGGGGGGATGGCCATGCCTCAATCCCTTCTCCTCTAGTCTCCTGTTGGGATTTGGGACATGTACACGCATCTGGCATGAGTGTTTAGGCCGCCAGGTCCGGGACTCAAACCATGGTTGACTACATGGGAATCCAGCGACATAACCATTACGCCATCTGCTGGCCCCATGACTTCTTTTCTGAGAGATTCAGCTCTGCCTTCTTGGTGAAATTCTGGCAAATAATATTTCTTTCCTACCTTCTCCAAAGAGCCTGCTCCTCTTTTAAGATTCCATTCCTACCTATGATACATTTACCTTCCTTTTTATTATGAGAAGTTTCAAAACCACAGAAAAGTTGAAAGGATAGAATGATGAGCACCAGTGCAATCAAGAATTGTTTTCAGAGTTATCATTCTACCACATTTCTGTGTGTGTGTCTATTCTGAATCACGTAAAAGTAAAAACATCTTGGGACCAGCAGATGGCATGGTGGTTAAGGTGCTAGACACTCCCACGTGGCTGACCACGGTTTGAGTCCTGGACCTGGTGGCTTGCTTTCTCACTTTTCCTCTGTCTCTCTCTGTACCTCTCTTTGGTCAAATTGAAATACATGAATGAATAAATAAATTTAAATAAATAATTCTTTAAAACAATAAAATAAACAAAAAAGTGAAGACATCCTTCCAGTTGCACCTAACCATAGTCACACCAACACAACTAACAACAATTTCATAGTATCATTAGAATCCAGTTCGTGTTAGATTTTCCCTAGTTGTCAAATATAACTCTAACAGCTCTTTTTAGAAGAGCTTCTTTCTTTCATGAGAAGGAGAGTGAGAAAAATAAGCACCCTCAACAGAGTCTCATGCCCTTTTCTTCCCCTCAGCCCTCCCAGGAAGCTGAATAGGTGTGGCCGGCATGTGGAGGTTAACCCAGGAACTGAACCTCAACTGTTTATGAGGCTCCAGCATGACAAAGCAGCATTTTATCACTGCACCACTGCATCTGGGCCTATACCTTGTGGTTTCTTTATTTTTGAGCACACATACTACATTTAATGATTGTTTTCTTAGTCTCTTAATCTATAAGAGTCTTTCTGCCTGGTTTTCCATATGAAATTGACCTTTGAAAAGCCCGAGTCAGTGGTCTTCTAGACTGTCCCACACTGTGAAAGAGTTTCACATTTCGTGACATTTTGGTCAGAATTGCTCGGTGGCTGTGGCCCTTCTTATTATATCACACAGGAGACATGTGATGCCAGGCTGCCCCTCTGTGGGTGATTCTCTCTGGCTGCTTGGCTAAGGTCTGGCCCTCTCCCTCTACTCTGGCACATATATATCCCTGGCAATTCATAAATAATTATTGAAGAGATACATTAGCACTATGTGAATACCGTTCATAGTATATCTCACATTGACAACTTTTGTTTATTTTGTTTTGTGAGAGGTTTATTCACTATAGGGCACATGCGCTCGCCAAAAAGACAGAAAGAGACAGAGAGACAGAAAGCGAGAAATCTCCCCCCGGGGAGATGGCCATGCCAAAATCCCTTCTCCTCCATTCTTCTCTTGGGATCTTGGGCACGCACGCACACGCGCCCTGCGTAAGTTCAAGCCACTGGGTCCGGGACTCAAACCGCAGTCGGCTACATGGGAGTCCAGAGACATAGCCATTACACTAACTGCTGGTCCCACATTGACAACTTTTTAAACCAAGGATGAAACTATAAAGATGGGATAATCCTCATGGAACAAAAGAAGCAGTTCATTTTTAATCCTGAAAGAGAGAACACTTAGAATGTGCACCAAGCTGCTATCTCTGATAACATACAATATCCTCAAAGGGAGACAAGAGCTACCAGGAATACTGCTTCCTTCTGCAATAGTAATCCATTGAGCATCTACGCAAAGTAGGTTGTAAAGAAAATGCTAAGAGCCCTGGAATTTGTTTTATTTTCTACAGCCTCCCCAAAACCAATGTGGCAATAAAAGCAACAAGAAAGAAGCTTACTATGAAGGATCATTTGCTTATTCAAACCTTAAATATTCCCATGTATAGGAAATTACGATCTTGCTCAAATTATACTGGTTATAAATAAAAAGTTTTCTTGATTCTTACTAATCATTCTGACCACATCAACTTCACTGCATAGCTTTGCCACATAGAATGCTGAAAACTCTCTTGTAGTCTGGGATTTCTTTGATGAGATACTCTGAACAAAATCATTCTCAAAATAATGAATGCTCAAATCATCTTAAGTATTAGGATGTACATGTTTGCAAAATACTTCCTCATGGTTGCAAACAGCAATGAAAATTATTCTGGCCACTTATGTTAAAAGGTTCTAATTTTTTTTAAATTATATTTTAAATACTTTTTTTCTTTGTACAATCTATTTAGCAAATTAATTCTAGGCCAGCAGGGGGTGAGGTGGTTTAGGCACTGGACCCTACATGGTCAACTACCATTGAGTCCTGGACTCTGCAGCCTGAAAAACACAATGGGAGTGTGTGCATGCATGCCCAAAACCCCAGGAGGAGAAGGAGAGAGAACGAATTGCAGCATGGCCATCCCCTTGGAGATGATTTCTCACTTTCCCTTTCTCTCTGGTGAATGCATGCATCCTATGTCCAAAAATAAATAAATAATTAATTAATTCTATCCACTGACAAAAATAGTAATCCATTGAGCATCTACCTTAAATTCATAGGAACATACTTCATTTCTTAGAAGGATTATTTCCAAGTAGACAGGCCATTTAAAAAGCAAAGATCCAGAATTGATTTTCCAGTTTTTAGCAATTTAAATAATTACAGAAAAAAACTAAAGGTAAACATAATATTTCAGTTGATATTTAGACTGTTTACCTGAGCTGTTAGAAAACTTGGACTTAAAGATATAGCATAACCTGCTGGGGTCTTTTGGTAAGCCACTGCTTTGAATTCAGTCAACAGGAATACTTGACCAAGTTTAGATATATTATTTTATAACATAACACTCGAATTCCTTTTTGTTTCAGAGTAAGTGATACTAGAAAATTAACGACTTAATGTAGATGTGTTTAACCTGGCCACCTAAGAATTATGTTAAGAATCACAGAATGTTTGATTGGGATTTAATCTCAAAAATGAATTTTGGGGGTTAAGGTGCTGGACTCCCACTGACCTACTGCAGTTCGAGTCCTGGATCTGGCAGCTGGAAAGTCACACTGGGCACACATGCATGTGTGCCCAAAACCCCAGGTGGAGAATGGGGGAGAAGGGTTTGTGTTGTGGCCAGGCCCCTTGGGGGCTGATTTCTCACTTTCCCTCTCTCTGTCTCTCTCCGGCAAATCCATGTACCCTATGGCAAACACCGTACTTTTTTTTTTTTTTTTTTTTTTTGCCCTTTAAAATTGAGCATCACTGGGAAAGCACAGTAGCCCAGTAGCTAAGGGAGCCAGATCCCACATAGCTGATGGTAGTTTGAATCCTGGCTGCAATGACTAGAAAAACGTGCTTAGCCGTGCCCCAAATTCCAAGAGGATGGAGAAAGGTAGAAGAAGGATTTTGGTGTGACCATACCCCTCTGGGAGTTGCTTTTCTTCCCTCACTCCTGTCTTTCTCTGGTAACACACTTGCTTTTTCTGGCAGTTAAAAAGTAAATAAAACAAGCATCACAATAAAGGACCCCTCTGCTCTATGTCAGTGGGCATGCATTTTAGGTTTAAAAAATATTCTGGTCTGGGGGCCACCATGTGGCAACTGGGTCTCTCATGGCTGTGCAATTTGCGTCCTGGACCTGGATGCTTGAAAAACATGCCAGGTATGTGTGTGTGTGTGTGGGGGGGGGGGGGGGGGTGCCCAAAATCCTGAGCGAGAAGGGATTGTGGCATGGCCATACCCCGCCCCCCCCCTTCAAGGATGGTTTCTCACTTTCCCTGTCTGTCTCTCTCTGGTGAGCACACCTGCCCGATGGCAAAAACTAAGAAAAAAGTTCTGGCTTGTAAGGCTAGTAAATGTGGCTGGAGATGGACGGAACAGAAGAGAGAGCCTACTTGCACACTATAGAGAGATCAAATCTCAGCATCCCAGTGATATACATGAAATTATTCTTGTGGTCTGTCATAACTTTCTATTTCAGGGTTTAGATTTCTCCAGCACTATTGCTAAAGGAAATGTTTTAAAAGTGTTCCGTGGCATCCGGACTTCCTATTTTAGTTGAAAGCATGCTGCTATTATAACCCTCCTTGAAACAAATAAATAATGACTAGGGCTTTCATTCCAAATTATCCTTGCCTTATACACAGAACATTACTTATCCCTTCTTCACAGAAAGGCTCAACAAAGGCCCTTCTTCACAGTATCTTTTTTTTAATATACTAAATATTCTTATTTACCAGTAGCAACCTATAGTACTTTCTTTCATTCTATGAAACACCTTCAGAAACATTATAGAGTTCATTAATCAGGTCTCCAAAATATTTGGTTCTAAGTACCATAAAAGTTTGGGGTGCCACTTGCTTTTCTTCCCCTTCCTTATTATGTCACGAAACTAAGCCTGTTTATAAACTCCACATGGACCTTTTGTGTAATGGTTATGAGCAGGTTTTAATGAAATTTGAGAGTGTCTCTAGAGATCACAGATACCGGGGCCTTTAACATTGTGGTGTTGCTTAGCAACCTGGAAGTCATTACATTTCCAGGCTCTGTAATAACATGATATACTTTTCTTTGCCAGTCCCTGATGAAAATGTAATGGAAATAATCCCTTTCTAAAGGTTGCACTCTGTGAGTGGGCAGCAAAATAGAAATTTTTTTTCCCATCTTTTCATGGCCTGGGCAGGTTTTAATTCAGTGCCCAAAGTATTGTTTTCAGAGTGTTACATGTGACAGAATGAAATATATTCTAAGATGGTATTCTTAAAAGGAAGGCCTACTGTTTTGAAATTATAATTGTAAATACTATGAAAAGTACATACATACATCAGTGTACCCTTGCCATATTGAAAAGAAAATTGGATTATTGACTACCAGTTAATACAGGGATATCTATTTATTTATAGTTTATTTATTCTATCCAGGTAGCTTCAGATATCAGGTTTTAAGAGTATGGGGAGACTTCAAAAGTTCATGGGATATGGAATTAAATTATGAGTTTATTTTGGTTCAAATATATTCTGAAATCATGCAGTTTTTTAAGTAATACATATTTTCTGTATCTTTTTAAAGATCACTCATATAATAAAACCATATGCTTTAGAATAGTGGGAGCAAAGCCAGTCTAAGTTAAAAGTTACGCTTATAACCTATGTTTTAAAAATATTTTCATAATTCTTGAAGGAATATTTTTAATTGCAAAGGCGATACACAATTTGTACATGAAACTCATACCAGCTATGTTCATAATACTCAGAAAATAGAAACAATCTAAATGTTCATCAGTTGATGAATGGCTAAATAAAATTTGATATAGCTATACAACAGAATATTATTTAGCCAGGGTCAACCCTAGTGGTTAAGGAAGGAAAATCCCTCATGGCTGACCATGATTGGAATCCTGGCCCCAAAGAGTTAAAAAACATGCCAGGCACATATGTGTGCATGCCCAAAATCCCAATGGGATGGAGAAATGGAGTAGAGATTTCACTGTGACCATATTCATCTGGGGGGAGGGGGTGCTTTCTCCTTCTCTTTTTTTCTCTCTCTTGGGTGAGTGCATGTCCTCTTTGATAATTAAAAAAGGAAAGAGATATTACTTAGCCATAAAAAGGAATGCAGTAGTATTACATATTGCAACATGGATGGACCTTGGCAGCATTATGCTCAGTGAAAGAAGCCAACCACCAAACACCACCACATACTGAATGATTCCATTTATAAGAAATACTCAGAGGGACCAGCAGTTAGCGTAATGGCTATGTTGCTGGACTCCCACGTAGTCGACCGCGGTTTGCGTCCCAGACCCGGTGGCTTAAACTCACACCGGGCACGTGTGCGTGCCCAAGATCCCGAGAGGAGAATGGAGGAGAAGGGATTGCGGCGTGGCCATCCCCCCTGGGAGGTGATTTCTCGCTTTCTGTCCCTCTGTCTCTCTCTGTCTGGCGAGCACATGTGCCCTATAGCAAAAAAAAAAAAAAAAAAAAAAGAAAAAAAAAACCTCTCCAAAAAAAGAAAAAGAAAAAAAAGAAATACTCAGAATAGATAAATGCATAGATAAGTGATCTACAGAAGCTGCAAAACTACAGAGAGGTTGTGATTGTCAGGACTAGAGAGAAAGAGGGTTAGGTGTGGTTGCCAATGGGTATCGGTTTTGTTTTGGGGGGAGTCATAAAACGTATTCTAAAATTAATTGTGGTGATGGTTGCGCAATTCAACAAGTATACTAAAACCCACTGAACTGTATTTTAAAATGGTGACTTTTGTGGTATGTGAATTTGATATTTAAAAATATTGCCAACATCAAAAAAAAGAAGAGAAGGAAGAAGAAAAAGGAATATATACAGTCAATGTAGATAACTTGGGAAATACACGAGGATATTCCAAAAATTCATGGAAAATATGTGTTATAAAAAATTATGAATGGATTGGTGCCAAAGTTGGTCGGGGGCAGAGGCAGATTTAGGGCTTAAATCTTCAGGAAAGAGTACAAATGCAGCTGTTGTCACAACTCAAGATCTTTATCGATATCCGTAGATTGGAAGACTGGTGGATCAGCAATCCTCAGACACCTCATTTAGGACAGAATGGGGAGAAAAGAACATCATAACTACTGTTAAGTAGTAATTAAGATAGGATGGAATAATGTTTGAAAACATAAAGTGGCACATTATACATTTGTTTTAATTAAAATCTACCTGAGGGCTAGCCAGGTAGCATGGTAATTAAGGCAGCTGGATCCCATATGGCCAACTGCAATTGGGTCCCAGACCAGTGACTTGAAAAACTGAGCGGATCTAGTGATTTCAGAAATAAGAGCAATGAAGATGTTCTGCTGAGAATTTATCCTGGTAGAGCCCCTGGAGAAAAGATGCATTGCCAAAGAGTTTGCAGACCACATCCTCCTGTGTGCCTCTGATTGCTCAGATTGATCTTCTAGAAATTAGGAAGAAATTAATAACCCATCACATGACTAGAAATCACCACAGGGGCACAAGAAATATGAAAACTCAAGAAAATACCTCACCCCCAAGGGAAAGGAATAACTCCTCTTCATCCACAGACAGTACAATGGAACTCATGAAAATGTCAGATAAAGAATTTAGAGTATTCATAGTGACAAAACTAACAGAGATGGAAGAGAAGAGAGACAATGAAGGCCAAAAGAAAAAAGTTGGTGAGTTCCAGGAGGTGAGGAAGTTCTTGTGAGAGCTGAAAGAGGAAAAACACACCATCAAACAGAATCAAATGGGACTGTTGGAGATGAAGGCTATAATACAGGAGGTCCAGACCCAAGAAATACAAAGGACCCCAAATAGGATCAACCCAAGATCTTCTCCAAGACACATTATAGCCAGAATGACCAAAACCACAAAGACACGATACTCAGACTGGCAAGAGAGAAACGTCAAGTTACCTACAAAGGATATCCCATCAGGCTAACAGTGGACTTCTCATCAGAAACAATGCGAGCAAGGATGAATGGGAAAATATATTCAAAGTGGTGAGTGAAAACCAATTTCAACCAAGAATACTATATCCAGCAAGATTATCCTTCATATGGGAAGAGAAGACAAGAACATTCTCAGATAAACAATACCTGAAAGAATTTACCAACACTAGACCAGCTCTCCAAGAAGTTCTGAAGGGAGTGCTTATCCCAGGAAAACTAAAGTCAGACACACAGAAATAAGAGATCTAAAACAAGTAAGAAAATGGTCAGCTTAATGGTAGGGACAAGTCCAGAGTTGAACATTATCTTTCAGAATTTAAATGGAAAGATTGGACCACAACAGAAGATAAAGTACATGAGTTTGAACTGGTGAAATAGAATTGTATGACTTTTGAATAAAACATTACTGACCTTCTATGCTTTGTTTTCCAGTGTTAAGGAGCTTTGTCTTCACTTGAGTTGTGGACAGGTCCATGTACTTACTATTCGAATAGAATCCTAACCTGTTTCCTGGCTTTACGTCTTCAGCAAAGTTCTGTTAACATTTTTTTTTTTTGATTTATTAAAGCTAAAACAGCCTTTCTTGAAATTAAAAAATGTATTTAAAAAATTTTTAAACTATGAATGAATTTCAGAATTTTTGCACTAAAATAATTTGTACTTTAATTCCATGTTTCACAAACTTTTTAAGTACCCTCATGTAAGAGTTAAAAGAAAATAATGTTGGGAACAGCAGTTAGCATAATGGCTATGTCGCTGGACTCCCATGTAGTTGACCGCGGTTCAAGTCCCGGACCCGGCGGCTTAAACTCACGCCAGGCGTGTGTACGTGCGTGCCCAAGATCACAAGAGAATGGAGGAGAAGGGATTGCGGCATGGCCATCCCCCCGGGGGGTAATTTCTCGCTTTCTGTCTCTCCGTCTCTCTCTGTCTTTCTGGCAAGTGCACGTGCCCTATAGCAAAAATCCTCTCAAAAAAAAAAAAGAAAGAAAATAATGTCACCGTTAAACTTAAAAGCCATAGACTATCATAGGTAGTATTTTGGTTTATTTCTTTCTAGTCACACACATACACCAACACAATATATAAGAACATGTATGTATTCACATATGTATATGTATATTAGTATACTTATAAATGAATTGAGATTTTAAATCATGATGGTGAAAAATCCATGTTTTTTCTTGCTTGCCTCCAAAAGTCTCATTGAAATGTTCAAAGTATAAAAATAATTTTAAAAATGCACAATCTCATTGAAAGTAAGGAGGAGTGTCAATAATGGATGCCTAATTTGAGAGATTTCTAGGAAACAGAGTTGGTTTGATAAAGTATCTAGAATTTAAAAGACCACAGCCAGGAAGCAGGCATACTGAGAAACTCTGGAAGAACCCCACGCAAGGGACAGTAGCGGCTCAGGGGCAGAGCAGAGCCAAAGCTTCATCCCCACCCTCAGAGCCGATCACCACAGGACCTTTCCCTAGACACACTGCAGCGGACACGAGACTGGGCTGCCCTGAGCCCCCAGAGCCACTGGTCTACCCAAAAAGGGATGTTCAACCTCCCATCACCGTTCCTCTCCTAAACCGAAGTCTTTCCTAGTTTCTCATTAACTCACTCCAGGGCAAGTCTGCCCACAGCTCTCAGCAGCAGCCACTTAAGAGCATGGCCCCCTGGAAATCCAACCAAGATCTATAAAATGTCTACGGTAGCTCATGAGGCTGCGAATATTCACCCGTATAGAATAGATCTTCATTTATGATTATGAGCAAATGAGGAGGAAGCGCGGGACATCTGAGGAAGACTGTGGCTCAAGAGTAGCCACGGGTGAGATGGGGGCGGGGGGGGGGGGGGGACAGGGAATGGCCATAGGAAAAGAAAACAAAGATAATATAAGAAACAAGACTTTAAAGATAAATTCTTTTTTTTTTTGGAGAGGTTTTTGCTATAGGGCACGTGCGCTCGCCAGAAAGACAGAGACAGAGAGTTAGAAAACGAGAAATCACCCCCCGGGGGGATGGCCACGCCGCAATCCCTTCTCCTCCATTCTCCTCTCGGGATCTTGGGCACGCATGCACACATGCCCGGCATGAGTTTAAGCCACCAGGTCCGGGACTCGATCTGCTGTCAACTACGTGGGAGTCCAGCGACATAGCCATTACACTAACTGCTGGTACCATAAATTCTAATTAGTACCTTCATAAAGACTTGAAGGTTTATTGCATTCATGAAACAATACAACTTGCAAATTTTATAACTCGGTATAGACTCTATACTGATTAAATAACACAATAAATTATAACAAAAACCAAGTGAATTATTTATAAAGCCAACCTGAAGAATTGATTCTGAACACAGAGTGAGAAAAAAACTTAAGAATTCTGGCAGGTGGATCCAAGAAATCCAATAGTCTTTCATAAGAACAGTGTATTAGCACTACAGGTCTGATGACTCGTGAAAATTAGATACCTGCCTGGCATAGAGAAAAGGATCAGAACCCTCACCTGGGGCATGTGGATATTTACTCTATATAATCCACAAAGGGGCAATTTGCTTGTAGTGTTTCTATATTTATTCTATAGTAATATACAGATTAATATTTAATCTGTACAAATACAGATACATAATAGTATATTATGCACATATATAGATATGCAATAAGAGTATATATTCCCATATAGTAAGTACACACACACACACACACACACACACACACTCAATCTTCAAAAAGTTCAAGGAGGGGCCAGCAAGTGGCGTGGTGGTTAAGGGCATTGGATTCCCATGTGGCAGGCAATGGTTCAAGTCTTAAACCAGGGGGCTTGCTTTCTCTCTCTCTCTCTTTCTCTCTTTCTGTCCCTCTCTGATCAAATTAAAATAAATAAAAATGAATAAATGAATAAATAAAGTTAAATAATTATTTTTTAAAAGTTCATGGAAAATGTGTATTATGAAAAAACTATGTATAGATTTAAAAATTTTTTGCACCAAAGTAAACTTGTACTTTAATCCTATCTTTGCATGAAGTTTTTCAGGTCCCCTCATGTATGTGTGTGTATATATGTGTGTATTCAGCCATATTTTTCAAAGATAGGCTCTTGACTATTCAAACTGTAGAATCTATTCATTGTCACATATTTACTTAGATCAAACGAACATGACTACCTTGTACTGTTGAAAGCACAAAGTCAATTATATTACTCTTGGAAGTATATATTTTTCTAGGGCATTACCTTGTGTTTCCAATACTATACTATGCAAAGAGAAGACCACCCCGCCCACTTTCCCCACACACACAGCCTAAATGGTTGCCTCATGACCACAAGTTTTTCAGTCCACGATTCCTTGGGTATCAGTTCAAGTAAGTCTTAAGAGGATTTCAGGAAGTGGATTGTACCTTTGGTGTAGCCATTAGAGTAGGATTCCTTCTTTGACCCCGAGGGCTCTCTGCTATGGGGAGACTGAATGGAGGAAAGCCGCTGGCTGTTTGCTGTGAGCACATCTCCAACCCTTTCATTGATGTCATTGTTAGCCTGGCTGTGAGCTTGTCGTCTTTTCTGGATTGAGGATTAACTTGTGCAGCCCTTCAGATATGTAGAATTAACAGATCACTCTGGATTGAGACAAACAGCAAATCTATCAGAATGGTTCCTGAACAATTTGCGTTTGCAATATGGGATATTTGATTTAAACCAATTTGAATTCGGTCCAAGAAAAACCAATGATACTAATTTTATTTTTTTGAAAGTATCTTTAAAAAATTTATATATATGGGAACCAGCAGTTAGCGTAATGGCTATGTCGCTGGACTCCCACGTAGTCGACCGCGGTTCGCGTCTCGGACCCGGTGGCTTACAACTCACGCCGGGCGCGTGTGCGTGCGTGCCCAAGATCCCGAGAGGAGAATGGAGGAGAAGGGATTGCGGCGTGACCATCCCCCCTGGGGGGTGATTTCTCGCTTTCTGTCTCTATGTCTCTCTCTGTCTGTATGGCGAGCGCACGCGCCCTATAGTGAAAAACCTCTCCAAAAAAAAAAAAAAAATTTATATATATGTAGATACACACACACACACACACATAAACACACATATAACATTTGTACATATTTTGGAGGTACAATGTGATTTTTCAGTAAAAGAATATGTGTGATGATTAATCACCACACTGTCATCTCAACCATTTGTCATTGTTTGTGTTGAACATATTTTAAATCCTCCTTTTTAGTCACTTTGAGATACACAGAAAGTTATTGCCTTCTATAATCTATTCTTCCACTGTATTTTATAATGTTAGTGATGGTTCCTTCTGTCTATCTGCAGTTTTGTTTCCATTAATAAACACCCCCCAATCCACTCCACCCATCCTTCCCAGTCTCTAGCAGTCCTCTGTAAAGTCATGTTTTTAAGTTTCCACAGATGAGGGGGAATGTGTGGTGCTTCTCTTCCTGTACCTGGCTTATTTCCTGTAACAGAATGTCTTCCAGGCTTGCCATTTAACACCAAAAGACAGGATTTCATCCTTTTTAGTGACCGGATAGTATTCCTGTGTGTGTCCCATTTTCTGTGTCTATTCTTTTGATAGTCACTTAGATTGATACCACGTTTTGTCTGTTATAAAAACTGCTCATTGAACACCAAGGTATTCCCTAATGATTAGTGATGCTGAGCATGTTTTCATATCTTTGTTGGCCATTTGTATGTCTGCTTTTAAGAGCTATTTAGGTCATTTGCCTATTTTGAAATTGGATCTTCCTCTCTCTTTTTCTCCTGAGTTGTTTGACTTTTATATATATATATATATATATATATATATATATATATATATATATATATGTATACACACACACATATACATATATGTGTGTGTGTGTGTGTGTATGTGTGTGTGTATATATATATATATATATATATATATATATATATATATATATTCTGGTTATTAATTCCTTGTCAGAAGAATAGCATGCAAATACTTTATTGCGTTTTGTGAGTTGCCGTCACTCTGTTGATTGTTTCCATTGCGTGCAGCTTTTTATTTTGATATAGTCACATTTGTCTGTTTTTGCTTTTGTTGCCTGTTCATCTGAGATTTCATTCATGAAGCTTTTGACCAAATGTTCCCCATACCAGCGTCCCAAAGTTCTTCTTATGTGTTCTTCTAATAGCTTATAGTTTCAGTCTTTATATTTAAATCTTTACTTTCTCTGGAATTTATTTTCATATATGGTGAGAGATACATGTTTAGCCTCATTCTTCTGCATATGGAGATCCAGTTTTCCCAGCACTATTTATTGAAGAGACTTTCTTCCTCAATGGATGATCTTAGCACCTTTGTCCAAACTCAGCTGGCTGTACTTACATAGATTTGTTTCTGGGTTCTATGTTTTGTTCCATTGATCTGTGTGTCTAGTTTTGCCAGTATCATGCTGTTTTTGTTACTGTATCTTTATAGTTTATTTATTTATTTATTTATTTATTTATTTATTTATTTATTTATTTTTGGAGAGGTTTTTCGCTATAGGGCGCGTGCACTCGCCAGACAGACAGAGAGAGACAGAGAGTCAGAAAGCGAGAAATCACCCCCCAGGGGGGATGGCCATGCTGCAATCCCTTCTCCTCCATTCTCCTCTCGGGATCTTGGGCACGCAAACACACGCACCCGGTGTGGTCCAGGACGCGAACTGCGGTCGACTACGTGGGAGTCCAGCGACATAGCCATTACGCTAACTGCTGGTTCTCTCTTTATAGTATATTTTGAAATCCAGTAGTATGATTCTCTAGCTTTATTCTTTCTGTTCAGGATTCCCTTGGCTATTTAGGGTCTTTTGTGATTCCACACACATCTTACTATTAGTTTATTTGATGTGGTCTTACAACATGGTTGTCTTTACATTGAGGTAGATGAAAATTTAATTCTTGTAAGGTCCTCGTTCTGCACTTTAATGAAAGAGTTTATTTAACATAACAGTGAAGAGTCTGGCCTGAGGGCTAGACAGGCTTGGGTTCAAATATCACTTTTTTCTTTTTTGTTGGAGGAGGGGAAAGGTAGAGCAACTAAACCTATCCTCACTGAGTCTCTGTTTTGTTTTGTTTTGTTTTTAATCTCAATAAAAAAAGGGGACTAGCAGGTGGCATGGCGGTTAAGGCACTGGACTAGCAGGTGGCATGGTACTGGATTCCTACATGACTGATCATGGTCCCAGTCCTGGATGTGGTGGCACCTATGTGTGTGTGCCCTAAATTCCAGGAGGAGAATGGAGAAGGGAGTGCGGTGTGTCCATTTCCCCCGGGAGGTAATTCCCCTCTCTCTCTCTCTCTCTCTCTCTCTCTTTCCTTTTCTCTCTCGTGAGCACACAGACAGTCTACAGCAAAAACCATACTTACATAAAATTTTTTAAGAAGGAAATACAATGACCAGGTGGTGGTACAGTTGTAAGGCAACGGCACCCACATGGGAAATGCCCTGCATTTGCATGCTAGGACGTATCTGAGGACATCGGTCTTAGGACCAGGCCAGCTGAGACTGGGGATGGATCATGATGTGAGGACCCTCCTGGAGGTGCCTGTGTCTCTGTCTCTCCCCCATGCAAGAAATAAATAAACTTTTAATAAATAGAAATATAGTCATTGCCCTTTCATCCATGAGTATGCATTCTAAGACCCTCCTCATTGCCTGAAGCTACAATAGGACAAAACTCTACAGATACTGTTTTTTTCCTATAAATAGATACCTATGATGAAGTTTAACTTACACATTCGTCACAGTAGAAAATTGATAATAATAACAATAATAATGATAAAGTAGAGCAATTTTAGTAATATGCTATAAAAAGATATATGAATATGGCTTCTCTCTCTCAAAATATCTTTTGTATTATTGTACTCACCTGTTTTCAGATTGTGTATTACTTTAAGCCATGGAAAAGGGAGACTATCATAATAATATTTCTGCCCTAAGATCATTGTAAGGATTAAATGAAGTAGTGTGAGTAAAATGCTTAACATGTGCCTAGACCATAAATGCTTGAAAATCATTAACTATTGCTGTTGTCATTATCATCCACATTATCATCTTTTTTTTATTTCTTTTTGTTTGTTCCTTTTTCATAGTTTGCTATATGGCATGTGCACTGGCCAGAGAGTGGGAAAGTGAGAAATCATCACGGGGAGTGGGGGGTTGGCCATGCTGCAATCCCTTCTCCTCCAGTCTCCTCTCAGGATTTTGGACATGCAAGCACACACACCTGGCATGTTTTTCAAGCTGCTGGGTTTGGAACTCCAACCACGCAGTTGGCCACGTAGGATCCAACCTCCTCATCCTCCATAGCACCTGCTGTCCCTGTTTTTATTTCTAAATCATACTAATTTTCTACCTGCACCTGAAAATTTAGTTGTCTTATTTCTCAAATACATGTTACTTTGTGCCCACATAATTGTTAAAAACATCAGAAAATGAAAAATACCTGCTGGTTATTTGAAGGATATTTTGATTTTGGTTCATCAAGCTTTCATTAACAGCATCAAAAAGACTGACACGTATTGTCAAACTTTGTTTATTCCCTTCTCTCTCTTAAATGAGGCCGATGGTATTGTTTATGTAGTGTGAAGAAATGCTTAGTCATATCATGTGGGCAACCAGATTTTCCCAGCCAAATCTTGAGATAATAAAGAAAAAGGAACTTGTGAATTTAGAATCTTGAGTGTGCAAAGTACAGAAATAGTGCCATCTCTGAGACAGTTTGACAGTGTGACAGAGATGACAGGATCTCTAACCCCTTGCTACTCAAAATATGGTCCCAGACCTGAAGCCATAGCATTATTTGGGAGCTCTTTGGGAGCATATCACTTAACTTCCCGAAGGTTCTACCTCCCATGCCTGCTGAATCAGGAAGGATTAAAACAATTTTGTTTCACTGCTATAGGACTTGTGTGCTCACCAGAGAGAAATAAAGAGGGAAATGGAGAAAGAACCACCCAGAAAGGATGACCATGTTGTAATCCCTTCTCTATTCTCCTCTTAGAACTCCGGACACACACATACATACAAACACACACATATACACACTGCCTGTTGTGTTCCTCAGGCTGCTGGGCCTGGGACTTGAACCAGGCAGCAGGCCATGTGGGATCTAGCTGCCTCAACTGTCACACCACTGGCTGGCCCCTGAATCTGCAATTTTAAATAGATTTTTGCTGTAGGGCACGCATACTTGCTGGGAAGACAGAGAGACAGAAAGCAAGAAATCACCCTCCCAGGGGGTGTGACCACACCACAATTCCTTCTCCTCCATTCTCCTCTCTGGATCTTGGGCACGCATGCACATGCACCTGGCATGAGTTTAAGTCGCTGGGTCTGGTACTCAAACTGTGGTCGACTATATGGTAGTCCAGCTACGTAACCATTACACCATCTGTGGGTCCCCTGAATCTGTATTTTAAGAAGAGTTCCCCCAGGTGATTCATGTGAATGTCCTTTGAGCAGTGCTGCTCTAAAGACTGCTCCCAAAAGTTCAGTGGTTATTGAAGTCATTAAAAAGACTTACATGTGGTACCAGCAGTTGGCGTAATGGCTATGTTGCTGGACTCCCATGTAGTCAACTACGGTTCTAATCCCGGACCTGGTAGCTTAAACTCTCGCCGGGCGCATGTGCATGCGTGCCCAAGATCCTGAGAGGAGAATGGAGGAGAAGGGATTGCGGCGTGGCCATCCCTCCCGGGGGAGGAGGGGGGAAATCTCTTATTTCTGTCTGTCTCTCTCTGTCTTTCTAGCAAGCGCACGCGCCCTATAGCAAAAATCTCTTCAAAAAAAAAAAAAAAAAAAAAAAAAGACTTACATGTAAAAGTTTCCTTTTTCACAATCCAGTCTGTCTCTAGCCAGAATATACTTTGAATTATATTTGTTGGAAAGAGGACTGAAACTCTAATTAGTGTTTATCCGTTTATTTTTAGAAGGCCTGCTAATATCTACTTTTGAAAATATTTTTATTTCTTTTTTTAATTTTTCCTTCATTTTAAATGATAATGACACTAAAAATTGATATATCTATGGACTTCTATTTCTCAAGTTTAGTTTATCTAGTAAAGAAATTACAAATGGAAAGACTTGCAGCACTGGAAGAGAAATAACAAGGAGGAAAGACTGATTTAAAGAAACAATGAAACAGGCTCCCCCAAAGTACACGAGTTTTTATCTTTTAAGATAATACCCACTTACCAATACCTTAATGATGCGGTAATGTGCCCAGGGCCAGCAGAGGACTAGATGGAGGGCAGGCAAGCCCTCATTGCTGATCAGTCAGTTCAAGGCCACAGGCCAAGGGAGTGAGGTGGAGAGTAGTATCGAGTGAACTCTTCTGGACGGTCAATCAGGTAGGGTTCCGACCTTTACTGTCTCTTACCTGCTGTGTGTTCTCGGGCACATCCCGTAACATCCCAAAACTGAGTGCAAATTGGCCTGTTTAGGCCCTGGTGTGAGGCTTACAGGACAGAGTCATGCTGTATTGTGTGGCAGCGAGAAAGCCTTTGGTGACAGGCAAACACGGACACATATGCACGTGCACAAGGACATACACCTTGGCTGTAGCAATTGTCTTCATAAGTATCCAGAACCCAGGTTACAGCCCCACCAGATTACACACTTTTATTTACTGAGTTGTTGGGAAAGTCATGATGTATTTTTTCTATGTTTTTCTATGCAAAAAATGCATCTTGGCTTTTCTGTCAACCATATATATTTTTTTTTCTTTTTTTTTAATTTCCTCAGTAAGGTGCATCTCTGTTTGAGCATGCACACTCTTCCTGTCTTTTGTATACACCTTCTGCTGAGGAATTCAGTGACGGGCAAACTAGAACACACACTGCATAATGCACAGATTTTTATTGCTTGCCTCTGCAAGAAGCAGAGCTCTGAAGTCAGCTGTTATTGGAGCCCCAGAGAGAGGCGAGGACGCATTCCTAGGCCAGCAGCAGCCTCCTTACACAGCGGAGGCCCCGGTTGCCTGCTCCCCCAAGCCCAGGACTGGCTTTGCGGTGTCATACTCAGGAGAGTTCAGCAGAGCTGAGCATGACTTATGCATGAAGAGACGGGATCCCATCTGGCCTCCCTCGAGGTCTTGACCCTCCTTTGGCCCTTCCCTGCTGCCGACATATAATCCTGAGCCCCCGGGGAACCAGCAGCCTGTTGCCAGTTACTGCAGGCATCTCCGTGTGCCCCCCAGGGAGCTTCTTGTGTCTCCTTAGGTTTAATTACATGGCCACTGAGAGCTGAGCCTGAGGACGGGCAGAGTGACTGAGTCCACTGCAAAGCTGTGCACAGGCCTGCCGCCTCCATGTTCATCATACAAGTCGGAGAGTGGCCACTGCGTCAGGGCCGCAGCTGCAGCAGTGACACTGGGGACTGTGTCACTGCACAGACACTTTCCAGGGACAGTACAGCCAGAACAGGGCTCTGCTCCCTCACTGCCTGGCTCTCCAGCCTCTGCGCCATCATGAAAAGTTCTCGCTGCTAAGTGTTTCTCCTAAGGCCGTTCCAGTTATTGTCACCAACTGTTCATCAGATGACTGTAGATGAGAGACAGTTTGATCCAAAGTTATCATCTTAACCATTGTCTTAATAATGATGTAAAAGCTGAGGGCTGGCTGCTGAACTGAGCCAATGACATGGAAAATATGGAAACAACCCTATGAAGGGAGATATTATTACTTCCATTTTACAGCTGAGGAAACTAAGGCAAAGAAGGACAGGTAAGTTAGTGCAGAGCCAGGATTTGAACCTAGATGTGTATTTTTTTAATTGCCAGAGGGTGTGCTTGCCCAAGATGGGGTAGGAGACAGAGAGAGAGAAAACACCACCCTCAATGGAATATAGTCATTCCACAAGCACTTCTTCTCCATTTCTTCATCCTGCCAAGATTTGGGACACACATGTGCATGCACTAGCGTGTTTTTCCAGCCATTGGGGCCAGGATGCAAACCGCATTGGCCATGCAAGATCTCGCTCCTTGAACCGCTAGACTATAGGACTGGCCCAAACCCAGGTAATTTGAATTAACACTTGTAACCACTATGAATAGTGTATTTATATATACCCCAAATAAGGGATTATTGGCAAAATCCTTTAGGGATCTAGTTTTAGAAACATATTGCTTCTTTGAGTATTCTCTTCCTCTCTCTCTCTCTCTTTTTTTTTTATTTATTTTTATTTTATTTTTTTACACAAAGTCTCACTATGCTTCAATCTTCCTGCCTCAAGCAGTTGGTGCTACAGGTGTGCTCCACACAGCTCAGCTCCTAGGGTGGGTCAGGAATCAAATCCAGGCTTCCTTCATAGCCCCAGCCCTCTGGGCAGCAGCATCAGCCAGTGTGCACGGCCACCGCTGGGTTGAATATCCTTAACTGACCTCTGCTTTATCAATAACTCCTAGACACCAAACTCTTAATCCAATTACAAATTCTGATTCTATAGTTTCTGTTAAAGTTGTTTATTTCCTTGAAAAAAATTCTGAAATAATTTAGCACCTCATACCCGGGAACTTTGCAGATCATCCAGTCTGCACTGCTCTGGAAGGGTTGCAGTGTTAAGCCTATGGCTTAAAGACCTGTAGGCTTTCACTCCTAAAGTGAATTTGCTAGACTCAACTGCATTGTCATAGTTAGCTTTCTGCTTTTGGACATGACCCCAAAGTGTGCCTTCTGGTTCAGTGGTGCTCTCAGGAAACTAAGACATGTAAGAGGTGCTTATCAGCAAAACTTCTCCAGCACAAAGTAACCTTTGCTTAACTCTTTAGAACTTCTAACTGTGCGATGAACCACATGGTATTATAGCAAGACACTATGTATGGGCTTATTTGATTATTTTGTCTTCATGCTGTAGCTCTTCATAATGATATAATATACAAAATTTATAGTGTAGTAACTACATATTAGGTAGTTGGAAAAGTCTTGACATATTTTTCTGTGCAAAAATGTGTCATGACTTTTCCAACAACCCAATATATAGCAAAATAATAAATGCATAAAACAGTCACTTTCCCTAGAGACACCATCAAAATGTTGAAGTTGATCTTTAAAGATTTTATGCCAGAGACTTGCATTTGATGCAATTCCATCATATCAAAATTTGAGTAAGATGCTACATTTTATTATCATTATAAATATTTCACACTCACATAACAATGTGCAGAGAATAAAACAATGAGTACTCCTATAACCCACCACCCAATAAAAATGCTGCTTTAAAATATTGTTCTAGTTAGTCACATGGGTAGGATATGAAAACAAATCTCATAATAACGTTGTAAAATGAAATCGTCCCCAAATAATGCTGTCTTTTCAACAGTATAGCCTTCGACCTTCTGAGTTTTATGGAGTGTACCCAACAAGTTCTGCATTCTGTCACCTCCTTCCACAGGACATGTCCCATGTCAGGTCTGATCTCTAAAAAAGATAAGTTTGTGCCAAGCACATTTTTTTTTTAAACAACAGGATGAGTTCTTAGTACTTTGGATGCTTTTGTATATTTTTTCCCAAGTTTCATGTCATGGAGTCTGAGTTTTCTCTCAAAAGAATCTAAATATACAGGTTTTTATATAAACTCATCATCTCCTCTCTTAGCCTATGGCTTTTCTTCACAGTTGGCTGAGAAAATAGAAGCAGTCAGGAAAAAAATGCCTCAAACTCCCTGACCCGCAGCCAGCACCTGCCGTCCGTCTGCACCGTGCCACACAGGCTCCTGCTCCCCTCCTCCAAGAGGTGAAACCTGCAGCTTCTGTACCAGCTCTGGCTCCTCCTTCATACGCAAGGCCATCCCCAAGCATCTCTCCCTTTTCTTTCTCCTAGTTCTTGGAAGTGCCCCTTCTTGGACCACTCCCATCAGAATACATCGTGCTGATATGTCACTCCGCCACTCCACCTTTAAAAAATGAACAGTTCTCTTGACCCACATTCCTGTCTAATTCTGTCCTATTTCCCTGCTTCCCTCCCAGTGAAACTCTTTGGAAGAGTTATCTGGAGAGAGAGGGAGAGAGAGATAAAAGAGATAGAGAAAGTGGGAACTCATTCCCCAGAGGGGATGGCCATACCACAGTCCCTTCTCCATTCTCCTCTTGGGATCTCAGGCATACATGCACACACGTTGGTGTGATTTTCAAGCTTACCAGGTCTGGGACTTGAACCGCTGTCAGCTATGTGGGATCCAGCCACCTTAACCACCATGCCACTGGGTGGCTCAGGTTTCTTAAACCTGTCTGTACTTCCAATTTCCTCATCTGTAAAATGGATGTCTAATAGACTCTCCTTATATAGGCCTATTATAAAGATCAAATGAGCTACTTCTATTGGGTCATTGGAAAAGTAATGACGCATTTTTGCATGGAACAATACGTCAGGACGTTTCGGACAACCCAGTATGTAAGCAGTGAGGACTGTGCCCAGCATGGGGTAGGTGCTGTCAAAGTGTTAGTTGTATTATTTTTATTCTTCTTAGGACGTGCCTTGACACCTGTCACAGTAGCCTGAATTAGGCCTGCCACTGATCAAGCCACATGTCCCCTCTGAGGGGTACAGCCTAGGGGGAGACAGGGTTCTGGGCTGTCGGGTAGCAGAGCCATAGCTGAGCTCTCGCCCCTCATGAGTGTGTTCAGGAAACGCGCAGAGCCCCTCCGTGCCCGGCTCTGTGCTGGGCACTGGGCACACAGCGCGGAGCAAGCACAGGTGGCATCTCCAGCCTCTGGGAGCTCCCGCCCCTCCCTCTCTAGCTGAGGTCTCGTGGCTCAACCCTCAGGGAAGTAGACCACTTGCAGTCTGCACTTGCATTACTGGCTCCCACCGGGCCCTGCCAGCCTAGAACTCAGGAGTGGCCCACTCCGTACGCTTCTGCTTCATTTTCTTGGTGCAGAGCTGCTGACGTGAGCTGCTGATTATTCCCTCCATACCTTTCATAAGGAGGTGAGGTTTCCACGTCAGATGTGGGTGTAAGCCTCCGCGCAGCGCGGGAAAGCTTGCTCAAGTTGACTTCCTTTGCTTTCTTTGTCACCATACTAGAGATTCCAGCCTCTGCTTCGCAGGTGACTGTGATCAGATGTCCTCCCATATGCCAAGTTTCTAGGATCGTTTTCTCCTTTTCTCTCTAAATAAAATGACTTCTATATTGCGGGGTCCAGAAGTCTCCCATGGTGGCAGAGGGTGCCTGCAGTGGAAGGGGCTTAGATTCTAGTGGTTCCCTCTACCCTCCATTCCTGCCTGCTCCTCGCCATCACATTTTTCAGTGCTTTTGCTGTTCTTTCTCTCCCTGGTTTCCCCAAAGTGTAGACTTGATCCTCCTCTGTCCATCCCCAAGTGTGGGGCAGGGCATTGTCAGCCTGCTCTGAAACTCAGGCCTCATTCTCCCATGCGCCCCGCGTCCCAGCTGGTGCTCGCTCCAGCTCCTGCTCCCTCTGCCTTGCCTCCCACCTCGGACCTGCACCTGCCACTTGAAGCCGCTCTCCAGGCCGCTGGCTCTGATGGGCTTTGCCTGGTTATTGCCTGAACCCACCACTCTGATCCTGTCTGCCTTGTGGATCACCTAGAACAGAGGAATATTTATTTTCTTAACAAAATTAGATCTTTATTTTTATTTTCTTATTGTATAGGTAACTCATGACCCTTGCTAAAACAGATCAAACATTACAGAAATAACTGGGAAAGTCTAAAATCTCAGAAAAAGAGATCTCCTGTGTGTGCTGTCATACAGCTGCCTCTTTGCATGGGTTCATGTGACATTGAGTTTGAAGTCTAGTCAGTCCACAGTTCCTACATAGCGGAGGGCTGACCCCGTAGCACAGTAGCTAAGTGCTATGCAGAAGAAGCCTGACCGTATATGGCCAACCAGGGCTGAAATCCCATCCAGCATACTGGTTGCATGCATGCATGACCATCCCCTACAGGGGTGGACACTCGAGGGAAAACGTATTGCGGTGTGACCAGGCCCCATCATGGGGCACTTTCTCTCTCCCTTTCTCATGTGTACTCTCTGGCATTACAAAATAAAGAAAGAAATTAGTAAGGATATTATTTCTGCTGCTGTAATTTGGAATGTGGCCACGTGTTCACACGCCTGTGAGTAATCGTATCAGAAAAGGACAGTCAGAATCACAGAGAATTTGGAGACAGGAGACTCAAGAGAAAGGGCAATAGAGGATACACACCTGACAACGACAGATCAAATATACTCCTACCAGACAGCTTTGGGTCTCGCCTGTGTGTCTGGCAGATCCGGTGACCGCCACATCTCAATCTCAGATTGATCGGACTTGATGGCTTTTGAATGATCCTCTTTCCTTTGTAGGAAAACATGTAGAGTCCCAGAAGAGCCCAAGAGCAGCTTGACATGGACAACACAAGGGACAGACAGGCTTTGCCATGGCAGCCTTCAAATATGGAGACAAATTCAATTACAAGGGCTTTGACCTATTTTCCCTCTCACCAAGGTCAGAATGATACACCATTTAAATGATCTATAAGGAAAAATGACTAGGGACTGACATAAAATATCCACGTGTTTGAGAGAGGCTGGGGGATATCCTTGGGGCAGGAGAACTGGGTTTGCATAGAGTATTTTTGTAAGTTTTCTGTTTTGAATTTGATGACATTTTTAAGCTGGCTGTTTCATTTTAGCATACCCAGTAATGAAATAAACAAAGTGTGAAATACGAGACAGTGCTAGTTAAACATTTATACCCGCCCTACCCTGTCATTTCTTGAAACTATTAAAATGTAATGTTTTTATATGAAATCATTATAAATTTATAACGAGTCTAATCTGTGGTGATGCACTGTTCCCGGACTGTGAATTACTGTTCTGAATTTCAGGTGGCAGGAGCTCTCTCTGAGCGCTGTGCTGGGATGATTAGTTCCTATGATGGCGTGGAAGACTCTATCTTCTAATTTGCATAAGACATCAGTGCTGATTTTATAGTTTGATTTGAGACCTTCTAAAATATTTTCCCCAACAACAGTCTTAACAGTCCGTTGCTTACAGTAAGAGAGTTGATAATGAATACTGCCCTGAAGACTTTCTATCCCCCAAATCCCTATTACGAATATATCCAAGGCCAACCAGGTTGTAGGGTGGTTAAGGTGCTGGGTCCCACCTGCCAACCATGTGATTTGAGCCCTGGACTTAGTAGCTTGAAAAACAGGCTGACCATGTGTGCATGCATACTCAAAATCCCAAGAGTAAAATGGAGGAGAAGGGATTGTGGCATGGCCATCCCTCTGAGGAGTGCTTTCTCACTTTCCCTCTCTTTGTCTCTGTCTCTCTCAGGAACATGCATCCTATAGCAAATTAACAGAAAAAAAAAAAAGAGAGAGAGAAATTAAGTGAGGGAGGGAGGGGGGAGAAAAAGAATGTATCCATAGAGAAGATGACTGTTTAAAAAAATCACTGAATCTTCAAAATGGGTGCAATAGTTAGTCTATAAGCAGTAATTAGATTGTGTAGAGCTCTAAGTCTAAATGCATACTTGAGGGGGCCAGCAGGTGGCATAGTAAAGGTGCTAGACTCCCCCCGTGGTTTGAGTCCCGGATCCAGTGCTCGAAACCTACACCGGGCACATGTGAGTGCATCCTCCAAATTCTAAGTGGGTAATGAAGGAGAAGGGATTGCAGCATGGCCGCCAGCCCCACCCCCAGGGAGAGTAATTACTCACTTTCTCCTCTTACTTTCTCTCTGTTTTTCCAGAGAGCACACACACCCTATGGCAAAAACCTTTAAAAACTAAAATGTATTCTTGGGTTTGGAGATTGAGATTCAACCCAAGATTACAGCTCTTTTCCCAGGTCCAGTCTTAAATGTGGGTGGATAGAAGCTACCACTTTGGGGTGATAGAAGAGCGCTAGGAATTCCCCTTCCCTTCAGAGTATCTCCATCTTTCAGGTATTCCCTGAAAATCACCATCAGTTCTTAAAATTCTACCACTAGAGACCTTTTTTTGAAGAACAAGCCCTCATGGGTGAACTTTCTTAGAAAAGCTGCATCTTGGGAACCAGCAGTTAGTGTAATGGCTATGTTGTTGGACTCCCACATAGTCGACCATGGTTCGCGTCCCGGACCCGGTTTCTTTTTTTTTTTTTTTTTTGGAGAGGTTTTCGCTATAGGGCGCGTGCGCTCGCCAGACAGACAGAGAGAGACAGAGAGACAGAAAGCGAGAAATCACCCCCCCAGGGGTGATGGTCACGCCGCAATCCCTTCTCCTCCATTCTCCTCTCGGGATCTTGGGCACGCACGCACACGTGCCCGGCGTGAGTTTTAAGCCACCGGGTCTAGGACGCGAACCGCGGTCGACTACGTGGGAGTCCAGCGACATAGCCATTACGCTAACTGCTGGTTCCCGAAAAGCTGTATCTTCATCCTTAACTTAGTAACTTCTTAGTGGCAAATAGGAGTTCTCTGTCTGCTTTACAATATGGTAAAAAGCTGAGAACAACTCCTTTAAGAATGACGAACAGGGACATCACAGTGCTTTGATGTATGCGTCAGGAGAAGGGAAAAAAGATGGCCCAGCTCAGTACAGAGAGGG
This sequence comes from Tupaia tana, assembly GCA_026018925.1. NCBI lineage: Eukaryota > Metazoa > Chordata > Mammalia > Scandentia > Tupaiidae > Tupaia > Tupaia tana. The sequence continues at coordinate 23,995,316 of JAKSZU010000027.1, read as the reverse complement.
GCATCATCAAGCAAAGGCAGGGTTAGCAAGCCATTCTGAATTTCCATGAAGATAACAGAGGTAGGTGTGTAACCTGGGGAAGGCTGCACGGTAGTCCTCATCTATAATTCCATGAGTCTGAAATGAATACAGATTTAGAAAACAAGTTGAAATCTAGCAAACACAGCTTCTTCAGTGAGCTTGCCTGAATCTGGAAGGGTTTGACTGCCCTGTCTCAGAGGTGGGGTCCTCATTTCCTGATCTTCCAGGACCTTTTGGTGAGCTGGCCTCTGCCTGTCCCCAACTTAAGACAGAAAGTAGGAGTACTCTATTGTGTCTTGACCTCCTCTAAGAGCTTTCAGACATGAAAGACATGTGACAACAGCGCTGCCACCAATGCTTGTTATTAGAAGATGAAATAATGAAAATCTTCAACAAAAATGAGAGCTACCTGCAAGCATGGTCCATAGATGAGACGGCCAATTGAAAACTGGCTCCACTGAAATGTCTGAAAGTTCCAGAGAGGCTTGATTATAACAGAGGCCATCTATAAAAATGGGGAACAGTAAAGCTTGGTGAAGGGTAAGCCCCCGCCAAGTCACTTGAGCCTTCAATAAAAGGAGACTGGACTCTGTGATCTCAAAGCCCTTCCAAAGAGTCCATGATTCCAGCCTACACTCAACTACCATGGACTGGTGGGAGAAGAGCGGGAGTGACAGAGTGGCCAGTGGTGAACCAAGCATGCTCATCCTCTTATGTGGCTCACAACCACACAACATATCCCAGCCTCCCTTGCATTCAGGCTCCACCAATGCTCTGGGTGCACATGTGTGACTTCAGGGGTGAGGTTCCTTAGGATGCAGAGGTGTCTTTTTAGCCCTCTTTTGGCCCACTTGCCAGCTGTATACAAAGGGATCTGAGTCTCTGTGGGCTGGTGGAGCCACAAGATGGCAAGAGCATGGGTCTCTGAGGCATCAGGGAGCAGGCAACCTTTGAAATTGCACTGCACTGTGAAAAGAAACAAGAAATAAACTTCCATAGTATTGAGTCACTGACATTTGAGTGGAAAGAGAAATTGGGAACTGTTACTTCATCTTGCATTATTTATTTATTTATTATCTTTTTTATTTCAGAGGTTTTTGCTATAGGGCATGTGCGCTTACCAAAAAGACAGAGAGAGATAGAGAGACAGAAAGCAAGAAATCACCCCCCGGGGGGGATAGCCACGCCGCAATCCCTTCTCCTCCATTCTCCTCTTGGGATCTTGGGCACACACGCACACGCACCCAGTGTGAGTTTAAGCCACCGAGTCTGGGACTCGAACCGTGGTCGACTACATTGGAGTCCAGTGACATAGCCATTATGCCAACCGCTGGTCCCAATAAACTTCTATAGTACTGAGTCATTGACATATGAGTGGAATGAGGAATTGGGAGCTGTTACGTCAATCTTGCATTCTTTTAACTAATATCATATGGATACCCTAGCCTATTGAAGTAAGACTAGGAAAAGCTACACAACAAACAGCCTTTATTGTTTTGCTTTAGTTATTATCGACTTCATGGTAACACTCTTTTGCTCCAGATTGTTGATTAGATGCATTCATACAAATTTGTGGCCATATCTGGGACCAGCAGTTAGCGTAATAGCTATGTCGCTGGACTCCCATGTAGTCGACCACATTTCGAGTCCCAGACCCGGTGACTTAAACTCACTCCAGGTGCGTGTGCGTGCATGGCCAGATCCCAAGAGGAGAATGGAGGAGAAGGGATTGTGGCATGGCCATCCCCCCTGGGGGGTGATTTCTCACTTTCTGTCTCTCTGTCTCTCTCTGTCTTTCTGGTGAGCACACGTGCCCTATAGCAAAAACCTCTCAAAAAAAAAAAAAAAAAAAAAGAAACACATTTGTGGCCATATCACTGGCTCTCTGAATGGACCTTTATCTGGTCTGTGTTTGGTGAGGTAGGCCAGTGCTTAGTGGAGCTAGATCCTTGCTTGTTGCAAGAGCCAGTAAGGACCTGATATCCAGAAAAGTATCTAAGATAGAGAGACACAAGAACAATGGATGCCAAGCTAAAAATCCTTGCAGAGTAAGCAGAAGACAGTAATCCTGGGATAGGCCAAAGTGAAGTCTTTAGATTCCTCAAAGCCAAAGAGGAAGGCTACCAGGCACTGCTGGCCTTGAAAGCAAGTTCAATAGAGAAAAAACTTGGGAGAGAAAGTCAAGAGGCAGATTCTAAGGTCCACAGGCACCAATCTGATACCCAAGTGTGTGGAAGATGGTACTGCTCTAGTTCACTGGGACTGACCATGCATGCACCCCATTCTCTTATGAATTGGCCTTGTCTGACCTTAAGGGATCACACATTCTCTGATAACCAGCACCAGAGGCTAGTTTCCCTGACTCTTCTACTCTATATGCTAAGCAGTCTCCTGTTTAGGCTTTGGGCCCCTACAGAGATGAGGCTAGGGAAATAGTTCAACAGAGAAGCAAAGAATAACTAAGCTACTCTGCTGGGCAAATCAAAAGGACATTATCCTGGGAAGAGAAATTAGTACAGTGTTAGCTATTTTTAGCTTCTTCTTTGTGGCCAGAGAGTCCTGAGTCTGAGACTGAAAGCAGGGAGGAGAATGAACTCATACCTGAAAGAGAGGTTCCAGCAATATGAAGGTGACAAGGACAGTAGTGATTGACAGGGGCTCCCCATTGATGGGATATGGCTAAGACCTCTATAGGAACATCAAAAATCAACACAGAGTTTTATATTTTCTTGTTTGAATTGCAAATGCCTTATGATGCTCTGAGTAAAATTCTGTGATAAACACTAGGCAGAGGATAAAGGAAGGTGAGGCGTACGCAGCAGGATGGAGTGTGTGGCCTTCGCCATTCCTCTGTAGCTACATTCATGGGATGGTGGGGAGTCCGTGGTCCCCAAATCCAGGGTAACCAGGAACCAAGTCAGAGTATGTCTACAGTCAAGTAAAGAGTGTAAAGCCAGAGCCACATGGCATGGGACCCGGCCAGAGACATCCCAAGCTCCCTTCTTCAAATATACTAGAACAGTGTTTGTTGACTTCTTTTTCATTATGCACCTGAAGACGATTTGGGGACATTTTTTTCCCTGAAAGCCTTTCCTTATAAAATGTTAATGTCATGGACAGACTGTGTCTGTTACATATGTGGTCCTTTGGAGGAGCACAACAATTTTAGTATCAACGAGTTGAACCACTGAACCCATTTTCCTTCTTTGGGAGCAATGTCACCTTGTTGAGAATGCATGTCCCAGAGGCAGATGACCTAGAGAGAGGGAAGGTCTGATCCTCTGCCCTGTGCATAGGGGTGACATCAGTAGTCATTGGGTGTCTGACACAACAGATTGAAGGGAACACCTTCTGTCCATCTGGCCCGGAGATTTACCAGGCAGTATGGATAGTCTGTGAGATGATGACTCCATTTGGAAAGACAGCAATTTGGATTTGTCCTTGGGGGAAAAGCCTTATCTTTAAGCAGCCGTGAAGGGTCGGGTAGGATTTTGGAGGTGCAGAGTGGCACACGAGAGCCTGTAGCTTGAATAAGGAGAAAGTATGAATTAGTATCCTGTCAAATACCCCCTATGATGGAATCCCTGGGGTTTCTCATTTTTAATATTTCAAAATACATCTGTGAAGTGGTGGCAGTCATGCCATATTCCTTCAGCTGCACCTGAGTGAAATTCTTGGTGTGTTCCTGGGAAAGCAGCCTATAGCTTTTGTCTGTCCGGTGCATGTTGTTGCAAAGAACTCCTGGTTTAACTCCTGTTATGAAGGAGGAAGCACCACTGTCTCCCTACGTCCACAAGCTCTAGCACCAGGCTGTCCAGAAGCAGTGCCACAGAAGACTTAGTAGGAGATTTGACTCAGGCTGGCCTTGTAGCCTAGTGGTTAAGGGAGCCCGACTCCACATGGCCACTGTAGTTCAAATCCTGGCCCCAATGACTTGGAGAACATCCTGGGGATGAAAGCATGCATTCTCCCAAGGCCAACAGGATGCAGAAATAGAGGAGAAAGGACTGTGGTGTGACCACACCCAAGTGGGATGTGCTTTCTCCCTCTCTGTCTCTGTCTCTCTCTCTGGTGAGTGCACATGCCCCTCTGGCAATTAAGAAGAGAAGAAGGTTTCTCATCTTCAGTCCTAAGTGCTCCTTTGTTGAGTGAAAAGGAAAGTCATTCTCAGGAAACCTGCAAGGGAGAAGTTTATCCTTTGACATGCTGAGACGTTTTGTTTTGACTTTCCTATGAATGAGAGAAATCTTTCATTACAGAGTCCTGTAATCCCCATTACTGAGCTTTCATTCTAAGAGAAAAAGGGTGGAGGTAGTTGTCTTGTGAAGTTCCCTATGCTGGAGGAAGAAGCCCTGAAGGTTAGTCTCCAAAAGCACAAAGCCTTGGTAATTTATCTGCAAAAAGAAATCTGCACACTTCTGGCAGCACCACCCAACTCCTTTGAAGGCTACTCTTGCTCAGAAACTTTCCAATGGAAACTTGGATGTTTCTATCTTTTCTATGATGACAGAGGCAGCTCCAGAAAAGCTGCCAAACACAATGTCATTGGTTGAAAGACACATGTGGAAGGTGAACCACGAATTCATTGCAGAGTGCTGAATGACTCCGGAGGTGCTTGACACGAGTGGCCTCTGTTGCTGTTCACACGCACGTACATCTGGCTGCCGGCCTCTGTCCCACCAGCTCAGCTCCTTATATAAGCCAAACAACTGTAAGCCTTCAAGTTGTGCTTTATTCTTAAACAGCATTACTTTTTGGTTTCTCTGCCTATGAACACGTTAAAAAGATGGCAAAAAATGCACAATACTTTATAAAGATTATACGTTCTGTTTGTGTTAAGTAAATAAAATTCTAATAGAATATAGTTATGTGAAAGCTTTGTTTTTCTGTTCATGTCCAGTTTTCAGGAGAAAGGATTTATTGGGTCATCAAAAAAGTCATGACAAAAACAAACAAACAAACAAACAAACAAAGTCATGACACATTTTTGTACAGAAAACCAGAAAAATACGTCATGACTATTCTGATGACCCAATGTAACTCTTGTGTCATTCTTGAAAGGGCCCATGACTTAAAAGACAAAAAGAAAAAGAAAAAGGCAAAAAATCAAGAACATACTACCCCTCTGTAGAGGAAACAGAGATGGCCAAGTTAGGATTTTGTAAAACGGTCTCTTCAACTTCCACTCTTATTTGCTTCAGTTAAATATGAGAATGCTAAATATGACAAATAGATTTTCATAAAATATGGACAATATCTATGTCTACGAAGGACTGACTTTCACAAATCACATTGATCATAAGATAGTGTTAAATGATAAAAAATATGTATACCATGTACCTGGAAAATATACTCATGAAATAGCATAGAGAATTTATGTCTGTATTAATGATGGCAAGATGAACAAAATAATCTATGTCTTATTTTTCAGAAAGAAATGCGTGGCCTTCATAGTGGTCCCATGGTGATGTTTCGGGGGGCAAATTTACATAAAGAAAAATTATGCTATTTCATTGAAAGAAATCAAGTGCCTTGGGGCCTACATTCCATAGTAAGACCCCTCCAAGGAGAAACATCTATACCATATGTATGTGCCAGAAACTCCAAGGGGAAATCATAGATTATGCTTATACTTGACAAATGGACTGAAGGTAGACAAGCATGATTTTTGCCTTACTTCGACTTTGCCTTTCTTACAGTTCAATTCCCCAGGAGGGATAGGAGCTGTTACTATTACTCGCAGTATGAATAGTGCTACTGCTACTACTTCTACTGAAGGTTCTCTCGTGTATCTGCCCGTAAAATATTGAATATTGATGAATAGAACAGTCCCACAGTGACCCCTGAGGAAAACCGAGGCCTAGGGCTGCAGGGTAGAATGGGCCTAAAGGTCAGCTCTCAGGAACCAACCTAGGTAATTAGATTTCCTTAGGGATGTCTCCAGAGGTGTGCAGTTTCTTAGCATGCATTATTTAGCAGGTGTTTATCTTTCCCCTGGGCAAGTTGTGAAAGTCTGTGTCTGCCTTCTAGGACTTATATTCTATATGAGTGGAGGGATAGATGGTATTTTTATTGTGAGGAAAGTAAGCTCTGTAAGTGGTGAACTGGGAGTGAAGACACTTGGTGACTCCTCTAAGAGCTCAGCCTTCCATCTCTTGTGATCTTTGCTACGGTTTGAGTAGAGCTCCTCTAGTTTTCCAGCTGTGCTCTGGCTCCAGCATTTCAGACTGAAGGGAACCCCAGCCCCATCTCTCTTGGCATCTGTGTTATAGAGACCAACTTGGGGAAGAGTGAGTCATTCCGCTCACAGCTTTACACGGATACATTAGTTCCTTGCATGTTTTAGAGAGCTGATTGTGAGCGATGGTCTGGAAAACACACCCATCTCTAGAGTCACAGAGCTTTCTGGGTCTCCCAGGAAGTGAGAACTAAGTACTCTGGCTCACTTTGATGAGGTATAGCTGAACTCTCTTCGTTCCTTACCAGTTCAATTATGGCCAGTCTAACAGGTAAGTAAGGGAGTGTGATGCATCCTGTAGTTGCACTATGCAACTTCTGTTAACCTCTTCAGATTTTTCTGCTGTGGAACCAACAGCACTCAGAGGAGCCGCCCATGTGCACATGTTTTCCTGGTTTGATTGGGGCTTGCTATGTGTGTGTTATAGTTAGCTCTCTTAGAGTGCAAAGTGCTTGGGGCAGCATTCGGGATGGGACGGGTTTTGGAGGCAGAAGGATTTTTAGCTGTTTGTGACCCAAATCTCATTCAGCCTCTCTGACACTGTCTCCTTCTCTGTGATAACAGGTGCATTCTAGAGTTCTTTTGAGAAACAAATCAGTCTAAGTGAAGCACTTGCACAGACCCTTGTGCTTTGTACTTTAAATGACAACCTGGGGGCTGGCAAGTGGCGTGGTAGTTTAAGCACTGTACTCCCACATGGCTGATGGTTCAAGTCCCTGACATAGTGACTTGCTTCCTCACTTTCTCTCTCTCCCTCTCTCTCTCTTTCACGAGCAAGCATGCCCCGTACCGAATTTAAAAAAGTAATAATGAATAAATAAAAATAAACAGTTTATCTTTAAAGAATGATAGCCTAAGGGACCAGCAGGTGGCGTGGTGGTTAAGGCGCTGGACACTCCCACATGGCCGACTGCAGTTCGAATGCCGGACCTGGCGGCTTGCTTCCTCACTTTCCCTCTCTCTCTCACTCTCTCTCTCTCTGTATCTCTCTCTGGTCAAATTAAAATAAATGAATGGATAAATAAAATTAAATAATTATAATTAAAAAAAAGATAGCCTGTGCTTTGTTCTTTAGGGACTCAGAAATGCAGAATAGCGTCTGCTGTTGGTGATGCTGCCCTTGTGCCGAAACTCCATCTCTTCACATTCAAGACCTTACATTAGTTTGCCTTCTATTTACTTTTTGGACTTATTAAATAAGCAAACCTGCCTGTTCATATCTTCACAATATCTGAGTACTCATGCAGGCAGCAGGTTCGCATGCTTCCTAAAGTAAGGAAATTACCAAGGGTGGCCCTGGTGCTGCTCGGACTTCACTGGGCCCAAAGCGGAAGACACGACACAAGATAACACGTGGCCTGTGCGTTGACTGAGTCCGTCTAAAGGAGAGGTTCTGGGGAACCAGCAGTTACCATAATGGTTATGTTGCTGGACTCCCACATAGTTGACTGCAGTTCGCGTCCCGGACCCGGTGGCTTAAAACTCACGCCGGGCGCGTGTGCGTGCGTGCCCAAGATCCTGAGAGGAGAATGGAGGAGAAGGGATTGCGGTGTGGCCATCCCCCCTGGGGGGTGATTTCTCGCTTTCTGTCTCTCTGTCTCTCTCTGTCTGTCTGGCGAGCACACGCGCCCTATAGCGAAAACCTCTCAAAAAAAAAAATTAAAGGAGAGGTTCTGGAGGTACCAGAGCAAGGCTCGCTCGCTCTCTCTCTCTCTCTCTCTCTCTCTGTCTTTTTAAATTTTATTTATTATTATTATTATTATTATTATTATTATTATTTAATTTGACCAGAGAGGAGACACACACACACACACACACACAGAGAGAGAGAGAAAGAGAGAGAGAGAGAGAGAGAGAGAGAGAGAGGGAGGAAGTGAAAAAGCAAACTGCCAGGTCCAGGGCTCAAACCACAGTTAGCCATGTGTGAGTCCAGCATTTAACCACCATGCCTCCTGCCAGCCCCCAGAACAAGCTTCTTAGAGAAGGCACTGCTTGAGATGAGTTTTATGTGTGCGTGTGTGACTTGGACTTGCAGATACGTAGGAAAGAACATTCTAGATACTGGGAATCACATGAGCAAGAGTGTGGAGGCGGGAAAGGGCAGAAGGGAAGTTCAGGTAGCTTTTACGTGATGAAAGGAGAGAGAGGGGAGAGATGAAGCTGGCAAGATGGCTCAGAATCCAACCCTGGAAAGGCTTGACTGTCTCCTGGTTTCTGAGAGCTGGGGGTACTTGTCCGCTGGAATGTTGTAGGCTGTCTGGTTCCACTTTTCTTGGACTATGAACTCTGAATTGGAGATATTTAAAATAAGAATTATTTATTTTATGATTTTTTTTTTCCAAAAAGGAAGAGGCACTCTGCATGCTAAAGACCTAAAAGCAATATGCACAGGAGAAGACCAGTTAGCACACGCATACCTTTACACTGAGCTAATTACTGGGATAAGCTTTAAAGCTGTTGCAATGCGCCTTTGAACTCAGCGAGAGCCATGGCGACGGTCTTTGATTTAGTGTCTTTTCTATGCAGAAAAAGGTATAAATCTTTACTTACGAATCTTACATGTTTTTTTTTTCATGAATATTTGTTCGGATGTCTAAAAAGGGGGGATTCCAGTGACTAAATTCTATAGTTGGAGCCCTTTGAAGATAAATCCTGAGTAATGACTCACATATTGTCGATTATTTTTAAGCCATTAGGAAAGTTTGAAGCTTCTCAGAAAAAGCGCTGCGTCTCTATGTGACCAAGCTCTCAGAGCTGAACACTGGCTCATGCTCTTGTCATGTTAAATACTTAAAAATACTTGGGAAATGATTTTTCAAATGAGTTATGTTAGAAAAAGAGAGTGGTTAAAACGCCAGACACTTTCATGTGACCAACCATGATCCGAGTCCTGGACCTGGTGGCTTGCTTTCTCACTTTCCCTCTTTCTCTCTCTCTCTGTGTCTCTCTGATCAAATTTAAAAAAAAAAAAAAATGAATGAATAAATAAAATTAAATAATTCTTTTTTTTATTTTTTGGAGAGGTTTTCGCCATGGGGCGCGTGCACTTGTCAGACAGACAGAGACAGACAGAGAGACAGAAAGCAAGAAATCACCCCCCATGGGGGATGGCCACGCCGCAATCCCTTCTCCTCCATTCTCCTCTCGGGATCTTGGGCATGCACACACACGCGCCTGGTGTGAGTTTTAAGCCACCGGGTCCGGGACGCGAACCGCGGTCAACTACGTGGGAGTCCAGCAACATAGCCATTACGCTAACTGCTGGCCCCATAAATAATTCTTAAGGGGAAAAAAAGAGAAGCTCTGCTTGCTGTCATCTTTTTCAATGATTTTGCTTCACGCAGCACAACAAAACATGTATTTCTTCTTTATTCATCATGCAGTTATTATGGAAAATAGTTCCCAATAAAAATGAGCATAATCCACATTGTCAAGAGTAGTAAACTAAGCCTAGAAGAATCAAACCACAGAATTCTTCTCCTTCTCTCCTTAAAGCCTCCCTCCTCCCTTCCCTCCCTCCCTCCCACCCTCCCTCCCTTCCATGGGCCACACTTGACTTACTCTTGCCCTCCAAGCTTCCAGTCTGGGTGCTGGGGGGGCGCTGAGCGAGTGAGGCCTTGCTGTGGATCTCAGGAGCAGGGCAAGGTCCGAGGACTGGATGGAATGCTGGCTATGAGGCTCCTGTCTGCCACCACAGGCCTTACGGTGCTCCCTTTAGAGACGGTTGGAGCAAGCCAGTGCACTCTGAGTTCTGGGCTCCTGTGCCCCAAACTGCAGAAAAGCACTTGAGTGACCTTCGCCTGATTCCTTTAGGAGAGGAAGCTTTCTCTTGCATCAATAGAGAGAGTGGACTTCTAGCATCGGTATTGCTGTAATGAGATACTTTTACTGTTTTTGTTTGTTTGTTTGTTTGGTTTTTTTTGAAGGGTTCACATTTTAAATTTATTTTTTAGTTTTTCTTTTTTGTAAACAAATGATTGATGAAATAATGCAACACCTTAAATTCCAGAAAATGACATGGTTTTCCAACCTTCTGTGGATATAGTGCATGATCAATCTATTATATAGGATTAATACAAGTTCATGCTTTTTGTGTTATGGTGAAACAACATTAAAGAATCCAATTTAGATGGGTTGAAGCACAAGTATAATAATCCTTGCATGTGATCAAACTTATGTAAGACACGAGTCTGAATCCATTTTCTTGAGACTTAACATCGTACTGTGGTCCATCCATCTTCATCAGTCTCATTTTTAGTACGACAAAGACCGGGGGCCTTGGAGAAACATGGATGACGACCGGATGTCGAGACGTGCTGATGATGATCGGATCCCAAGACGGGGTGATGATTCAAGACCTGGTCCCTGGAGACCATTTGTCAAGCCAGGTGGATGGAGAGAGAAAGAAAAAGCTAGAGAAGAAAGTTGGGGTCCACCTCGAGAATGAAGACCACCGGAAGAACGTGAATGGGATAGAGAAAAAGGAAGGGATAGAGATAATCAAGATCGTGAGGAGAACGACAAGGACCCTGAGAGAGAAAGGGACAGAGAGAGAGATGGGGATCGAGAAGATCGCTTCAGAAGACCTAGGGATGAAGGTGGCCGGAGAAGAGGGCCAGCTGAGGAATCTTCGAGCTGGAGAGATTCAAATCGCCGTGGTGATAGGGACAGGGACGATCAATGCGATCTAAGAGAAAGACGAGATCTCAGAGATGACAGAGACCGGAGAGGACCTCCTCTCAGATCAGAACGCGAAGAAGCAAGTTCTCGGAGACGTACTGATGACAGAAAAGATGACCACGCCGCGCAGAAGAGCGGGATCCTCCTCGTCGTGTTGCTCCTCCAGCTCTCTCAAGAGATCGAGAAAGAGAACGAGAACGAGATCGAGAACGAGAAGGTGAAAAAGAGAAGGCCTCGTGGAGAGCTGAGAAAGATATTTTTACTGTTAAACTTAAAAATGTTTTGTTCAGGGACCAGCAGTTGGCATAATGGCTATGTCGCTGGACTCCCATGTAGTCAATTGTGGTTTGAGTCCCGGACCCGGTGGCTTAAACTCACACCAGGCGCATGTGTGTGCGTCCCAAGATCCCGAGAAGAGAATGGAGGAGAAGAGATTGCAGCGTGGCCATCCCCCCTGGGGGGTGATTTCTCGCTTTCTGTCTCTCTGTCTCTCTCTGACAAACACACGTGCCCTATAGCAAAAATCTCTCCAAAAAAAAAAAAAAAGTTTTGTTTATTGCCAGAGGGCAAGTGTGCACGCTTATGCAAGTATAAGAGGAAGAGAGAAAGTACCCCCCCCCCCCCCAGTGGGAATGTGCTCCTTCCACTGTCCTTTTTCCTCCATTTCTTCATCTTGTCAGAATTCTCAGTGTGCACACACATGTGCCGGGCGTGTTTTTCAAGCCGTGGGGCTGGGATTTGAACTGTGGTTAGCCATGCAGGATCCAGCTCCCAATGCACAGCACATAACCACCATGCTGCTATGGATCTGGCCTTCTGATAAGATTCTTGAAGGGAGAAGCCTCACCTTGTACCCAAAGCTAACCCGACTCCGAGGGTCCGTTCCCGCGATGCTGTTAAAGACTGTGAATGGTCACATATACACAAGCTTACCAAATTTGGGCATTAATGAATTTAATTCCGTTTAAGGTGTTTAAAGTGTTGCCTAAGTTAGTCACTTTTTTTCCCCCAAGTAAATCATGTAAAACCAAAGAGAGGCGTACATTAACCCAGGTGCAGATCGCATTTCCAGTTTGTGTCCCGTCAGTAATCTGCTCACGGTAGAAAACAGAAAGATAATTAGCATTAGGCAGTGGGAGAGGCTTCCACAGCGACAGAGGCTTATTCATTGTTATGTACGATGAGGACGCGATGGGAACTCGTGAGGATTCACATTAAAACAAGACCACAACTTGTCGGTGGCTCGCTTTTTTGTTCATTTGGCTCTTTATGAGGCAGGAACTACTTGTGTATTTCTTATATGACTTTCGCTCTAATAACAGTAGCAACATCCTAATTACGAGAGGCCTCTAAATCAGCTTTGATTGCAACATAGACACGGAAGCTCTCTTAGAAACCACGGGCTCGGTGGAAACTCGAGATGGAGGTGTAAGACTGCAGCGCAAGTCCCTTCGACTTCCAGACAGCCCTTTTCCTTCTCACTTTTATCTCCTTCCCAAGCATGTGGCATGGCTGTGGCTTGGCCGTGCATTTCTGATATGGCTAAGTGGGTTTGCCTGTTTCATGCATGAAAACTCAACCCGAGAAGCTTGATTCTGAACTCTCAACTCCTTAATTCACTCTCCCGATGTGTTTCTATACTCAGCACTGACTGAGAACTTCAAAAAAGGGAAGGAACCTTATTAAACCATCATGGCACTTTATTCTGCTTCATCCACATCTTAGCACGAACCATATTTTAACATTTTTATCCCCAAATTATTTCCTTTATACATCTACTGAAATTTTGTGCTGCCTTGGCTCTTAATACAGCAAAGTGTGTTTATAATTAGTTCAGAAAACTCCATTCTGACTTAGAAGACCATTTTACAGATGCTTGAGGTTCTGTTTCTTATTTTTTTTTCTTTTTTATCTCAATTGCAAGAGGGTGCATACACTTACCAGAGAAAGAAATGGAGAGGCAGAGAGAGAGTGAGAAATCAGCTTCCAATGAGACATAGTCATGCCACAATCTCTTTGCCATTTCTCCATCCTCTTGGGATAAAGGGCACACGTGCACACATGCAGGTTTTTTATGTCACCAAGGCTGGGATTAGAACTGGGGTTGATCTTGTAGTATCCAGCTTCTTTAGCCACTAAGCTATAGGTCTGGCCCTCCGTTTCATTTCTTAAACAATATGGAAAAGAATTCTGAAGTCATCTTTGCCACTCACTTAATTTATGTTGTTCCTCTGAGAGGCAAACATCATCCTTTATAGGAAAGTAAAATGTAGGAATGGAGTCTCCATGGGGATGCTTCCTGTGATTTCTGTCATGGAGCCTTCAGGACCAAATATGGCTTCCACACAGCCACTCGCTCTGGTTTCCTGGTTGCAGACTGCTGCAGCCACCACCTTCATTCTCCTTGTCCTTTTCCATTCTGGCCTCTGCCAGAGGATACAGCCAGCCTCCTCCAGCAGAATCTCAGGAAGAGGAGGCCTGAGTCTGGTGGGCAGTGATGAGAGGGGTGCCCGCCCTGGGATCCTGACGGGGAGTGGTGGGTGGGCAGGACCAGGAGAACAGCTCACATTGGCTGGTCGTGTGTGTGTCTGTGTCGTGTGTCTGTCTGTCTCGTATGCCAGACACTGCTGTATGCTAATGAGCCCATGCCTGGAAGTCTCTGGTGGTAAAGTTGGTAGAAGAAAATGAGAGAAAATGAGAGTTTTGAGAGGTTTGGTTATTTTCACAGTTTCCCCTTCCCCCTGATTCATGGAGCACAAAGAATTTCCAATAGGTGCCAATAATATGCTCGATAAGGATGACAAGGCCCCCTATCTTTTGTGAAATCAGTGTTACGATAAAGTGATAGTGATACTTCCGGTATCAGCGTTTTTCTCTTCAAGTGACTGTTCTGGTTATGGCAGGTTTCCACGGGAAGGTCAGTGTTGACATGTAGGGCTGTGGTGGCCAAAGCTGGCCTGGTCGGTTTCATCATGCGCGGTGTGATGCTGCCAATCCACTTCTCCAGGCCGCTCAGTTACTGACCAGAATCATAGTCTCAAACCATGGCTTTGTTTGTTTTTGATTTTTTGGTTTTTGTTTTTCTGAACCGGGACTAGCCTTCCGCTTTATTGCCACCATAATAGACGACCCCTACTATAGAAACCCCGAACTCTGCAGCGAGCACCAGGAAGCATTGATTTCTCGATCACATGATAGCAGGTCATCCTGAGTTCAGAGGATCTCGACTAACTTCGGCTGGGCCTGGCCCGGCCCACAGGGTGGATTCAGCTCTGCTCCATTCTTCAGGGTCCGTCTTTCCCAGTCAGGACAAGACCTTCTGAGGCTCAAGGCAGAAGCACCAAAGACCGAACCCAACCGTGCAAGGACATTCCAGGCTGTTTGCATCTCACCGCTGGCCCACTGGCCCCAAATCAAGGAGATGGGAAGTATTGTAACCTACCCTGAAGCAGAAGCGGGTTACATGGCCAAGCCCATGTGAATATTTGTTGAAAACTAATATAAACTCACACCATCACAGGACCTAGCTACATAAGGCAAATTCCAAATCAGTCTGTCCCTCCATTGCTCTGTGTGCTGAAACAGCTCTTCCTGTGTTCAGAAGTCTTAACACCTTGACGGTATAACCGTTGTGCGTGGTAGAGAGTCACTGGATAGTATTGCCATTAAGAGAGAACACCAGCTAATGTCACTGACCTGGGATATTCCCAACACTAGGAAAGCACAACAGCTGGGTTTCCATTTGATGGCTTGAAGAGGCTGGTTCGAGGGGCCAGCAGTTAACGTAATGGCTATGTCGCTTGACTCCCATGTAGTTGACCGTGGTTCGAGTCCTGGACCCAGAGGCTTAAACTCACACTGGGCACATGTGCGTACGTGCCCAAGATCCCGAGAGGAGAAAGGAAGAGAAGGGATTGCAGTGTGGCCATCCTCCCTGCAGGGTGATTTCTCGCTTTCTGTCTTTCTGTCTCTCTCTGTCGTTCTGGTGAGTGCATGCGCCCTATAGCAAAAACCTCTAAAAAAAGAGACTTGTTCTAGACTCAGCTTAGGAATCATTCTGACCCTGCTTGAACTATTTGTACTTATGCCTGTCTCCTCCTCTGGTTTTTTAATTTCCTTGTGAAGAAACTTGCCTCTTAGTCCAAATCCTGCCCAGTTAGAAAAGAGTTCTGGGGCCACCAGGTGGCAGGGTGGTTAAGGCGACTGGATTCCCACATGACCATGGTTTGAGTCCCAGACCTGGTGGCTTGAAAATCACACTGGGTATGTGGGCACATGTGCCTAAAACCCCAAGAGGAGTATGGAGGAGAAGGAATCATGGCATGGCCATTGCCCCGGGGGGTGATTTCTCACTACTTCCCCTCTTTCTGTATCTCTGTTTCCTCTCTTGCAAATGCACACACCCAATGGCAAAAACCTAAAAGAAAAATAAAGACTCCCAGTGAATATATGTAAAATGGTAGAAACCTCAGCCTGAGAGTGGTCCCCACTATAAAGCTGGGCTCGTTTTCCCATCATTTTAGTCATAACACAATAGAAATGAAAGAACCTTTAGAGGTCCTCCAGTTCGGCACCAGCCAGTCGAACTTTCTGGGATGACGGGAATGTTCTCGAGTTGTACCGTCCCGTTCAGTAGCTGCTAGCCATCGGGAGCCATTGAACACCCCAAGACTGTACAGTGCTACTAAGGGCCTGGATTTTAATTTTAATCATTTAGACTTAAGTTTAAAGAGCCATGTGTGGCTTAGTCAATGTCCTACATCAGAGCCTGTCTAGTTCATCTCTCTGGGCCCACAATTGACAGTAGTAACCCTTTCTTGAATGAACTGCATGAATGAATGAGGATGAAATGACCCCCACCCAAGGTTACACAGCCAACTCATGGAAGAGCGAAAACAAGCTCCTGGCACCGTGGACAGGCTGCCCTTGTACCCCGCCTCTCTAACCTCATAGAAGCCGGTATTTGCATTAATCCGGCCTTAATTTTGTTCCTGTAACCTTTAACATTATCTGAACACCTCATGGTCAAATAGGTTTGAGGACAAAAAAAAAAAAAAAAAAAAAAGAACAGAAAAACAAAACTTTTTTTCTGTCTTTAGTAATTTGAAGAGTGAGCATTCAAAACTCAATCAAACATCAAATAATTTTTGCACAGTAGAAATAATATATACTTTCCATCCAAATTAAAACCTGCGCTCCCAGCAATTTAATTATGCAAATGTGATATAAGCAGCCGCGGAGCAGTGTTAAAGAGGGAGAATGAAGATTGATAAGCTAAAATTTCTGGTGACATTTTCCTTTTTAATTTCCTCTTTTGGTTTATATTATGCTGATTTTCATGCGCTGCTTAGGTGGATACTTTATTTCTTTGTAATAAGTGCCTCTGTGAATTTATGCAAATAATATTAATCGCTGTTGAGAAGCACAGCAGCCGTTACCATTCCTGCTGCCCACAAGTGTTAGGCAACGGTAATAGTTGGGTCTTTAGCTATGAATATGATTAAATGCACTGGTAGGCAAATCCGCTCTATTTAGGAAGGGCTGTTTTTTCTCTAGCTGTGTGGAGAATTCTAAATTCTAGAGTATAATATTCCCACCTTTGCTAGCAGGGTGGCCCACGGCAAAAACAGAAGAATGGCTTGAGATGGTCTTGCCCCATTCCCCCCAGTCCTTACCAGTCAGGAACTCTGTCCTGGGCAGATATTTCCGGAGCAGACTCTTGGGTGAGAGCTGTGTATTGAGGAAGTGCTCCCAGGTTAGTGGGGAAGCCAAGCCGTGTGCAGTCTCAGGCAGAGACCTGTGAAGGGTGGCTTCATCCCGATTCTCCAGGGGACACTGGATGTAAGTTATGCCTTAAAATGTGTCCTCATTCAAGGCCAGAGGGCTGGGCTTTCATATATGCCACCCAAGTCAGTCATTGGCAAGGACCACCTTGTGGGACGTAGCTCTCTGATAATGTAGACCGAGTGGCTGGAGAGCTGATAGCAGTGCTCTGACCAGAGTTTCTGCTGCAGTCCGTGATCAGGGGTGACAGGGTGCAGCCCAGAAAAGAGGCTAAGGGGCGTTGGACAGGGCCATGCAGTCTCCCCAGAACCTCACCTCAGCCCCTGCTCATAGCGGGCACTCCACCTTGAAGCTTGTGACAATTCATTTATGTGTCAACCAGACAGGGTTAAGGGATGCCCAGAGAGCTGGCTAACATTATTTCTGGGTATGTTTGCGAGGGTGTTACAAGAAGAGATTAGCTCTGCATTGGTAAACTGAGTGAAGCAGATGACCCTCCCCAGGGTGAGTGGGCATCACTAATCCATTGAGGGGATGAATAGAAAACAAGATGGAAGAAGGAAGGATTCTCTACCTGAGTGCTTGAGCCGGGACATCACTGTCTTCACCTTGGCATTCCTGGGTCTTAGTCCTTCAGTCTTGGACTAGGCTCTACCGTCTTCTCTTTGACTCATTCCTTCCGGCTGTGCCACTGGCTTTCCTGGATCTCCAGTTCATACACAGCATATCATGGGATCTCTCAGCCTCCATAGTCCTGTGAGGCAATACCTTATACCCACATACTCATTCACCTGATCTTACTCTGTTTCTCTGGAGAATCTTTTTTTTTTTTTTTTTTTTTTTTTTTTTTGGAGAGGTTTTCGCTATAGGGCGCGTGCACTCGCCAGAAAGACAGAGGGAGACAGAGAGACAGAAAGCGAGAAATCACCCCCAGGGGGGATGGCCATGCCACAATCTCTTCTCCTCCATTCTCCTCTCAGGATCTTCGGCACGTACGTACACGCGCCCGGCATGAGTTTAAGCCACTGGGTCCAGGACTCAAACCGTGGCCGACTACCTGGGAGTCCAGTGACATAGCCATTATGCTAACTGCTGGTTCCTTCTCTGGAGAATCTTGACTGATAAACTTCTCTATCCTCTATAGCACAATAGATCTTTCCTCTGGAGTCCTTTTAGGGGACTGGAGCTCTTCCTGGTAAATTACATCCAAGAAAGTGGGATTTTTTTTTTTCATAATGTTTTTATTCCATCAGATCACATTAGAATTAAAAGAGAAGTCTTCAGAATTTTTGTTTTCTTTTGTTTGTTTGTTTGTTTGTTTGATTTAAGATAAGAAAAGAGGGGCAGGGAGAGAGAGGTATTTTGACAGGGTCTTGCCATGCACGATCCTCCCACTCCAGTCGCAGTTAGCTAGGATTACAAGTGCATAGGTCATGCCAGGCATGTTTAAGGATTTGAACCTGGGCCTTCCACGTTGCTCTAGTGTTGCACAGCAGTGCCCTACCACTTGTGCCACTGCAGCCGGTCTTCCCGAACTTTAAAGCACAAGAGTGAGCAGTAAAGAGAATTTGTAGAAAGGCCAGTGGGAAAGGTGTTCAGATCAAGAGAACTCCTCAGCAGTCAGTCTTGCTAATAAGGAATCCATAAATTCTAGAAGGTAATGTTGATTTTTTTTTTTTCTCCAGTGTCTATCAGTGCTATAGTGAGTCCTCCCTTTCCACAGCCAGGATGATCAGGGTTCAGTTACACAGCAGAGAGAGCTCCAGGAGGTTGTCCTGCTGCATCTGCAGTAGCCTGTCCATGCCTTTGTCACAGCCAGGGGACAGAGAAGCTAGAGTGGCAGGGTCAGTACCCACAGGTTAAGGCACTCCTACCCTTCAAAGTCTGGCTCATGTTGCTTAACTTTAATAGTCAACATTTTACAGTCAAATGAACGTAAAGTTCTCTGTTAAAAAAAAATCTGTAATTTTTGCTTTATAAAAAGAATAAATAAATAAATAAATAAATGTCCTCCGGTCCTATTGGAGAAAAATTGGGAAGACAAGCATTTTTTTCTCTTCTTTATTTACTTCTTCCCTTTCAAAGAAGGCGTGCCTCTGAAAGTCTCTCTCCGCCAGGCAGCTGTGTTATTTTGAAGGTGAACATAAAAGCTTCTCGGCGAAGAAATTGCTCTGCTCCATTTGAGAAACCTCTCTGCCTTTGAGAGAAGAGAGGGTTGAGGCCATGAGACCTCGATGAGCTCTCATCATCTTTCTCTCTGGTCTTCAGAGATGAGGCTAGACAGAACGGCTCTCAGAGTCCATCTATCCCAAGGCTGTTGGCCTGTTCTCTAAATCATAGAACTTCAAGGGCTGCTAGATCCAGAGCTGCCTGCAATTCTGGGATTTCTGTTAGGGTGGGAAACCCAGAGGGCTGAATTTAGTCCCATGCGGTGGGAGAGGAATCAGGTTTGGATTTACTGCATGTGGCTGAGGCTAGTTCTGCTGCTAAATGACTATGAAAATTCCGTCTTAAGAAGTAAAGACAGTTGGGGCCGGCAGGTGGCACACTGCTGGAGTGCACGTGGTCAACTGTGGTTTGAGTTCCACACCTGGTGACTTTCTGTCTCACTTTCCCTTTCTTTCTCTCTGTCTCTCTCTTGCCAAATTAATAATAATAATAACAAATGGAATTAAATAATAAACAAATAATACTTTAAATAAAAAGAAGTAAAGACAGTTGAGCCAGCAGGTGGCATAGTGATTATGTTGCTCGACTCCCACTTGGCCAACTATGGTTCAAGTCCTGGACTCGGTGGCTTGAAAATCATGCCAGATGCATGTACATATGTGCCCAAGATCGCAGGAAGAGAATGGAGAAAGGATTACAGCATGGTCCCCGCACCTCCATGGGGGTAATTTTTCACTTTCCCTCTCACCGTCTCTGTCTCTTTTTTCTCTGACCCACACATGCGCCCTATCACAAAAAGAAAAAAGAAAGACAGACAGACAGCAATACCTCAACACATCATGTGAAAGGCACTTTAGAAACCGTAGAGTACTTGAAACCAGCATTTAGTGTAATGGCTATGTCACTGGACTCCCATGTAGTCGACTGCAGTTCGCGTCCCGGACCCGGTGGCTTAAACTCACCCTGAGCGCCTGTGCGTGCGTGCCCAAGATCCCGAGAGGAGAATGGAGGAGAAGGGATTGCAGCGTGACCATCCACTTGGGGTGATTTCTTGCTTTCTGTCTTTCTGTCTCTCTGTCTTTCTGGCGAGTGCACGCGCCCTATAGCAAAAACCTCTCCAAAAAAAAAAAAAAAAAAAGAAACTGTAGAGTACTGTGACGTTTTGTTGGTGGTGAGTTGTGGACTCTGAGACCTTAGAATTCTGAGTCTGTGCTACATGCATGTGTGTATGTTTATGTGTATGCACGCCTTTTCCTATCCTGGAAGGTGTGGTTGGTGTTGATATACCCCTCAGGTACATCAACTCTCTGGTCTTCCTCTCTCTTCACCCCAACTCCTCAAAACAGAGGAAGTAAGGAGCCCCCTCCCCCACACAGGCTCTTCCAGACAGCAACAAGGACACAGAGAGATGATGGCTCTTATTCTTTTTTTTTTTTTTTTTTTTTCCTTTTTTGGAGAGGTTTTTTTTTTTTTTTTTTTTTTCTGTGGGGCACGTGTGCTTGCCAGAAAGACAGAGAGAGACAAAGAGACAAAAAGCAAGAAATCACCCCCCAGGGGGGATGATGGCCACACCGCAGTCCCTTCTCCTCCATTATCCTCTCGGGATCTTTGGCACGCACTCACATATGCCAGGCGTGAGTTTAAGCCACTGGGTCCGGGACGCGAACCGCGGTCGACTACATGGGAGTCCAGCAACATAGCCATTACACTAACTGCTGGTCCTTTCCCTCTACTTTGTTTCTCTTTTTGTTGACCTTCTCTACCTTCACCCTGAACTGTATGCATTTTCATCCCGCTTTAAATTCTCCTTCCCAGGAAATTTTGGCCCCTCTAGCCATGACATCCTGGGACAATTTCTGCCCTGTCAGTTCTTCCTTCCCCCTTTATCTGAGTATTCTTTACCACTATTCCTTCAAAGGATGAGCTAAAATAGAAGTTAATTAAACATGAATCTTTTTTTAAACTATTTGTAGTTCATTCCTTTCCACAAGTGTTCAAATACATTTTCATATTTATTATACACATCTCAGGTATCTTTCCTTAGGCTGTATACTTTAAAGACCCAGAATTCTTTCTGCGTTTACATAGTGTAGCCCTCAAGGGGACTTCCTGCTGCCTCGCAGGAGAGCCTGTGCAAGAGGAGGAGGGGCCTCAGTGTCAGCCGGAGAGGAGCACCTGAAGCCCACGTCAGGGTCACTAACCAGGGCTCACTCTTTATGTTAACATATACATATGGACATATTTTAAAGCAGATGCACCAATTTCCCCCCATGGCCTAAACAAAAAAAATAGCCCATTAAAAAAATGGGGTCAGGGGAGGCAGCAAATGACATAATGGTTGTGTCACCGGACTCCCATGTAGTCAACTGCAGTCAAGTCCCAGACCCAGTGGCTTAAAACTTCCACCGGGCGTGTGTGCTTGTATACCCAAAATCCCGAGAGGCGACTGGAGGAAAAGGTATTGCAACATGGCCATACCCCAGGGGGTGATTTCTTGATTTCTGTCTCTCTGTCTCTCTGGCGAGTGCATGCACCCTAGAGCAAAAGTCTCCCCAGGAAAAAAAAAAATCCTCCAAAGTCATCATAGACATCTAGAAGTTTGGAGCTGGAAGGGTCCTAGAATATCCGTTGGGACATCCTTTCTTATTGCCAAGGCTTTGAATCCGCACAGGATGACAGAAAGATACCTTAAGAGACTAATCAGGCCTCCAGTTGAGAGTAGATGCAGCAGCCTCTCAACCTGGCTCACAGAAAAAATTTTCACAAAGGTCTCTGTAGGTTAAGCCCTCTTTAGTTTACAACCCTTTTCACAACCCCTCCGTGTTCAGCCCTCTTCCCATCACCATGGCAACACATATACACATATTTCATAGTAAACAATAGAGAAAGAAGCAAGTGAATGTGACCCATCCTCTGCAGTTTTGCCTCTGTGTGCGTGTGTGTGTGCATATGTGTGTGTGTGTTTAATAAACCAGAGGGTGCTCGAGCTCACCAGACAGAGAGAAAGAGAAAGCACTCCCCCAATGAGGTATGGTCACACTGCAATCCTTTCTCCATCCTGTCAGGATTTGGGGCATGCATACACATGTGCCTGGCATGTTTTTCCAGCCACCAGGGCTGGGACTTGAACCACAGTTGAGTGTGTGAGATTTGGTTCCCTTCACTACTAGACTGTGGATTCAACTTCTCTGTGTTTCTTGGTTTTCTGTCTTGTGAAGGCTTATTTTCCTCTCAAGATCTTGACATCACGTAATAAAGAACACTTCATCATTAAAACAGGAAAGGCAGACGTGGATGCTTCATTAACTTGACGCTGTTTTACTTGGATCAGCAGTTCCTCAGTGCCAGTCCATGTCCCAGCTGGTTTGGAGGTAGTTGGGCCACAGTCCAGACCAGCTGAATCACAATCTCTAGCCATAGTGCCCTGGAATCAGAATTCTTTTTTTATATAGAGAGAGATTTTTGCTATAGGGCGTGTGCACTCACTGGGGAGACAGAAAGTGAGAAATCACTTCCCCAGGGGGGATGACCACACCACAGTCCCTTCTCCTCCATTCTCCTCTTGCGATCTTGGGCATGCACGCACATGAACCTGGTGTGTTTTAAGCCGCCAGGTCCAGGACTTGAACAGTGTTCAACTATGTGGGAGTCCAATGATGTAACCATGACGCCGTCTTCTGGTTCCAGAATTCTTATTGTTCTCTAATGATTCTGATGTGCTTTAGATTGGCCACACATGTTTTATTTTCTACTATACCTGTCCTAAACAGCCAGCATTCCAGCTCTGCCTACATAGCAGATGGGTGAGAAGTCAAACAGTTCTGTTCGGAGGTCACCTGAATCACAGAAGGAAACTGCAAGAAATGCTTGAGGCAAAGAAAAATGGAGATTATCACAAGAGGGCACTACCCTTGGTTATCCTTAGTAAAATAGGCAAGATTTCAGAACTGAAAAGTAGCAGACACCAAAGCAAAGAATAACGCAGGCCAAGGTAGGTACGAAATGTCTGCCGACTCTGGTTATCTCCTGTGATCTGGGCAGATCCCAGTGGAGACTTCCCAACTCGGATTGTACTTCCAACTTCTCAGCAGGAATTTTTCAGCAGTATACAGTCACCTTCACTGAAAAGACGTAAAAGCCCCATGACAAGAGAAATGAGTGGGAACTATGAAGCACTGGCTCCCCTCTGTAAATACAGGCATGTGTGCACTGGGTCTGGTTTTGCTGCTATTAATAACATCAGCTTCCACAGATCGCACTGGCTATCTGCTTGCAGTTTGAAAGTTTCCAGGTCACACTTATCTGTATGATTCAATTCACTGACTCGAGCCGATAGCTATAGATGATTCCCTCATGGTTTATTCTACCTCTGACATAATCTGAAATGGAACCTTCTGGAAAGATTTTTTTTCTCGTGTTGTTGAGCTTTAGCAAAGTCGTGCCTAAGTATCTGGAAGTATATTATCATTCTACTTCTGTATCTCAACATACAGTGCTTTGCTTGGAAGAATTCTTGCCTGTTTAGACCATCTGGCCACCCAAGCAGAGCTGTGCAGACTTCGTCTGTAGATCAGCTACAGTTTCTGGCTTCCCACCAAGAGTCCCACTGGAAGGATGGGAAGCTGGAAATACTATTCTATTATAGCACCCAGTGTCATTAACCATGATGAAATCAAGTTGATTCCTACTTGAAGTTGGCTCTTTTCCAAACTCCTTTGAATGCTTGATTAGAATATGCAAGTGTTGTTGTGGCCTTAAGATCTGCTTTGTAATTGGTGCTTTTAGAGGTAGGTAAGCTTTGAAATGAAAATACGGGCTCATTCATTTGTTTTGTTTTTGCTTTTGTTTTTGTTTCTTACTCTGTTGGCTGGAGAAACTCTGTATACTTACACCCCTATCCTGTAAGCCATACAGAGATTATGATCAGATTTTCAGTGGGTACTAAAGAAAGACTCATGAACTTTTTGTTTTTTTTTAGAATTTCTGCTATAGTGCACATGTGCTCACCACAGAGACAGAGACAGAAAGCAAAAAATCACCCCCACCCCCAGCAAAAAATCACCCCCTGGGGGGATGGCCACTCCACAATCCCTTCTCCACTTTCCTCTTGGGATTTTGGGCATGCATGCACACGTGCCTGGCATGAGCTTGAAGCTGTTGTGTCTGGGACTCAAACCTCAGTTGACCATGCGGGTGTACAACTACATAACCATTACACTATCACTGGTCACTCATGAACTTTTTTTTTTTTTGCTATAGGGCACGTGTGCTCACCAGACAGAGACAGGGAGATAGAAAGCAAGAAATCACCCCCCAGGGGGGTTGGCCACGCCGCAATCCCTTCTCCTCCATTCTCCTCTCGGGATCTTGGGCATGCACACACATGTGCCCGGCGTGAGTTTAAGCCACTGGGTCCGGGATGCGAACCGCGGTCAACTACATGGGAGTCCAAGGCCATTACGCTAACTGCTGGTCCCCACTCATGAACTTTTAAGATCTGACATCTTGGAGCCAGTGTGTGGCATGATGGTTAAGGTGGTGGACCATGGTTGGAGTCCTGGACCCGGCAGCTTGAAACTCACACTGAGTGTGTCTGCACGCATGCCCAAAATCCCAAGAGGAAAATAGAGGAGAAAAGATTGTGGCATGGCTGTTTTTCTGGGGGAGGGGGGGTGGTTTCTTACTTTCTCTCTCTGTCTCTCTCTGTGTCTCCAGAGAGCACACACACCCTATAGCAAAAATCTCTCTTTAAAAAAAAAGGAAAAAATAAAGAAAGATCTGACATCCTAAGATCTTCATTTTAACTAAATCTTGCATTCCTATAATTTTGATATAGAGACTTTTACATTTTATTTTAACAACTATTTTAGCTTATAGAAAACTTAGAAAGATAGATGGGAAAAATTACACTATAATCCCAGCTAAATTGCCATCCTTTTGGTATATTCCTCTAATCATGTCCATACTCGTTGCTCATTAACGAACATTTAGTAATCACTTGGCTCTTTATGAAGCACTAAGGAAGAATCAGAAGTTATAGACAGTCCAAGAGGGATCAATCGAATTATTAGGATCTCATAAAGTAATCCAAATGGACAAAACCAAGGGCTAAGAAATGGTCTCAAACAACTTCAGAGAGTCTGTGAATTTGGTGAAGATCTTAAGGGAATGACGAAGAGAGTGGATTACAGAGAAGAAGTTGATTTCCACCTTTTTTTTTCTTTTTTTAGAGAGGTTTTTGCTATAGGGCATGTGCGCTCACCAGAAAGACGGAGAGAGACAGAGAGACAGAAATCGAGAAATCACCCCCCAGGGGGGATGGCCACGCTGCAGTCCCTTCTCCTCCATTCTCCTCTCAGGATCCTGGGCACGCACACATACACTCACGCGGCGTGAGTTTAAGCCACCGGGTCCAGGACTCGAACTGCAGTCGACTACGTGGGACTCCAGCGACATAGCCATTACACTAACTGCTGGTCCCTCCATCTTTTTTTTTTTAATTGCCAGAGGATGCATATGCTTGCCAGAGAGAGACAGAGAGGGAGAGGGAGAAAGCATTCCCCAGTGAAAAGTGGCCACACTACAATCTCTTCTCCTTCTCTCCATCCTGCTAGAATCTGGGGCATGTAGGCACATGGCACCCGTTGTGTTTTTCAATCTGCCAGGGACTGGATTTGAGCCATGGTTGGCTATGTGAGATCTGCCTTCTCTTAACCACTAGCCTATGGGCTTGACCCTTCTTTCATTTTTTTTTTTTTTTAGATTTTGCTATAGCGTGTGTATGTTTGATGGAGAAAGAAAGAGAGAAAGTGAGCACAAGCACCCCTGGGAGGATGACCATGTCACAATTCCTTCTCCTTTATTCTCCTCTCGGGATTTTGGATATACACACCATATGCACCTGCTGGTGTGTTTTTCAAGCCACCAGGTCCGGGACTCCAACCACACAATTGGTCATGTGGGGTCCAGCTCCCTTAATGACCAGGCCACCAGCTGGCCCCCTAGCTATTATTTCTACCTTGCATTTATAAAATACTTAAGAAAGTAGGTAAGTAAAATATAGAAAGAAGAGAAACTGAGGAATCCTAAATGGCACTGGGTCACTTTTGGTACCCTGTAGTTGGGAATGTGGACAGGAACTAGAGAGTACAGGACTTACTTAGATAGAAATTTTTCTTCTTCTTTTCACTTTTTTCCAACGATCTAAAGGCAGAAAATTAATATGAAACAGTCAGGCTTTATTTTATAATTGCACACATTATTTTCCCAAGAACACTCCATTTTCTTTAGGTAACAGGAGTAGATTCGCTGTCAAGAATCCTAGAGTTCACGCCCAGTTTGAGTCAACGTGCCCAGATGGTTTTGCACTCTCGGAGAGTCCCTTACATGCATCACCGCTGGGCCTCAGTTGTTGACCCAGAGGAGCTGCCTGCCCCAGTTAGACCATCTTACCTAACGCAATCCAGACCAATTAGATTGCTTATCCAAATGAACGCTTGCAGGTCAGACCCACAGAGCTAAGACATACCTAAGTCAATAGGGGGACAACAACTTTTTTCACTCAGATGACTGTAGGACACTTAAGGAGTTCATCACGGAGTTTTAGAGCAAGGGACTTGCGGCTACTTTGGTGTTTTTGTGAGAGATATGTGTGTGTTACATGAACAGATTCTTTAGACCTTGGGAAACGGCTACGCCAGGGGCCAAGCTGCAGATCTCACATGCCTGCCATGTGTTGACCAGCAGAGATGGACTCCTCCTAGCCTGTTCCGCTCTCCGTTGACCTGCCATCTTGTTTCTGACCTCTGCAGGTGATGCGAGTGTGATGATGTGGCACAGAAAAAGCCCAGAACTTTACACACCTTCCATGGCCTTCGGTAGATTCTTCCTATAACTTTAGCTCTTCTGCCTGAAGCTGTTCGGTAGTTGGGAACGTTTCCATGTTATTTTTCTATGCAAACGGGAGTCATGACTTTTCCAACAACCCAGTATTAGGAGGCTCAAGTGAACTGGATATTGCGAATGTCGAAGCTCTTCTAAACCACAGAGTGCTGGGGGCAAAGGATTCTCTGGCTCTCCAGATGGCTGAGGAGTAAGCGTGTCCTGTGACTTGAGCCTCTGACTCCCTAGTCACTCCTTGCCTGGATGATACTGCTTATGGCGTCATTGATGGCTTCTGCAAGTGCATTTTCATACACCCAAGGAGTCCCTGAATCTTTATTTTTGACTGGGTTAGAAGATAAGTTGTTGGCCATAACCCAATCTTGGTTTTGCCTCTAAGAACTGCCTAGGTAAGCCTTGTCTGAGAAATCAGGCGAGTGTATAAGCAGTGGCCAGGCATAGGAAATACCCAGCCATGTTCAGATGATCAGATAATTCGTAAAACTCCTAAAAAGAAGTCAGTATAGGGTCAATTTCTCTGGGAAAACAAAATCAGTCCCCAGAAGCATGGGAGGAGAGAGACGCTGGTAGAAGTTGATGGAATGGAACACAGAGGAAATAGGTATGAAGGGTTTGCAGAGATGCAGCGCATCATTGTGCCCACGAATTCTAATCTCTCCGGCATCAACTCCAGTCCACTGAGTCCAGAAAGCTCGGTGACAGCAGGATTGTAAGGTCTGTGACAGGAAACGGCTCTTCCCTTCAGGCGAGAAACCAGTTTAACTGTCGATTGAGGAACCACTAGGCCTGCGGAAGTAAGGCCAATTAATGTGATGTTAATCTTCCTGTTCGGTCAAGTCAGGAGATTTTAATTCAGAGTCTTATAATTCAACAATGATGTTTTTGTTTGTTTCTTTTTGCTCTTTGTGATAGTGTGTGCATGTGCACACAAGACAGAGAGAGAGGTAACTCCCAACAGGGCAGGATCTAGTCATTCCACAGTTCTCTTCTCTCAGCCTCTAAGCTCCTGGAGGATCTTGGGCATGCACGGATGTGCTCTGTGTGCTTAAGGTCAACTAGTTGGGGATCCAAACCTAGGTCCACCATGTGGCTTCCAGTACTGCAGTCCAGCATGCTACTGACTTTGTCACAGAGGCTGGGATTGGTTTTGTATTTTTATTCCCCAAAGCAATAAATACCATTTACCAAATCTAATATGTTCTTCCAATATATACCCTAAATTGTGAAGAGCCTCATTTTTTCATTCAAATGATTTAAAACCTGTAAGATACACAAACAATGGTATTTATTCACAATGTATTAGTGACAACTTGGAAACAATCTAAATGGTCATCCATAGAATATTTATTATATAGGTTCTGGTCCATCTGTGTAATCTACTACTGTGTAGTTCTTAAAAA
The DNA here is from genome assembly GCA_026018925.1 of Tupaia tana. Lineage (NCBI taxonomy): Eukaryota > Metazoa > Chordata > Mammalia > Scandentia > Tupaiidae > Tupaia > Tupaia tana. The sequence goes on along the minus strand of JAKSZU010000027.1, from coordinate 23,967,122 downwards.
GAATGAGGTACATCTAGAAGTACTTATAGGACAAGATATTTATGGCGTTGGGTTATACAACTGTGTTTATAGTAAGATCTCATTTTTATAAGTGCATTTGGAATATGTATGACTAAATAAGTTTAGAAAGGAGTCTATATGGAATAGTCATCAAACCATTAATAACATCTCTCTCTAATAGTGAAAGTTGTAGAAGGAAAATTTTACTTCTTTATCCATATAACTATGTATTTTTTCAGTGATGCATTTTTTGTTTTAAGAATTGAAGAACTTTGGGGACCTGCAGTTGGCGTAATGGCTATGTCTCTGAACTCCCATGTTGTCGACCACGGTTTGAATCCTGGACTCGGTGGCTTAAACTCACGCTGGGCACATGTGCATGCGTGCCCAAGATCCCGAGAGGAGAATGGAGGAGAAGGGATTGCAGCGTGGCCATCCCCCCTGGGGGGTGATTTCTCGCTTTCTGTCGCTGTCTCTCTCTGTCTTTCTAGCGAGCGCACACACCCTTTAGCAAAACCTCTCAAAACAACAACAACAAAAAAGAATTAAAGTGCTTTTACAATTAAACACTACTAGAAAGGAAAAGGTCAGTAGAGGAGGCAGATGATATAGTTTCCTTTATCTGGGTTCACTGCTCCCCAGTTTGAGCCACATGTAGGAAACAAACAAACAAACACAAAAGACATTTTAGAGGAACAGTTGCTGTTCTTGGTCATCCTCTGTTTAAGAACCTGAACCATTGGGGCCATCAGGTGACATGATGGTTAAGGTGCTGGATCCTACACAACTGACTCTGCTTTTGGGGTCCAGACAGGGCAGCTTGAAAAACATGCTAGGTGCGTGTGCATGCATGCTCCGGATTCCAAGAGGAGAAAGGAGGAGAAGGGATTGTGGTGTGGCCATCACCCCAGGGGGTCATTTCTCACTTTCCCTCTCTCTGTGTCTCTGGCAAGCAAACATCCTATAGCAAAATCTATTTTTTTTTAATTGATACATTGAAGCAACGTGGATGTATCTCACAGGTCTTGTGCTGAGTGAGAGAAGTCAGTCTTGACAGGTTTCTATACTGTATGATTCTATTTATCAGACATTCTCAAATGACAGAAACTTCAGAGACGGGGCAGAGATCCGTGGTCTTCGGGACTGAGAAAAGGGGCAACACAGGGAATGTTTTCCAGTGATGAAAACAGTCATCACTGGAATGTTTAATTAATCAGTATCTTGATTATGATAGTAGTAAATATGAGTTTAATATTAAAATTCATAGAACTATATGCCAAAAAAGTCCATTTTAATATACATTAATTTATGAAAGTTTTTATGAGCAAATGATCGAAGCCCAGGGATCCAAGGGAGACTGAATCTCTGAACCCACATAAGAACACCCACATGGGCCAGCCCTGTAACCTTGTGGTTAAGAGAACAGGATCCCACATGGCCAACTGCAGTTGAAATCCTTGCCCGGTGGCTTGAGAAACACGCCAAGTGTGTGTGTGTGTGTGTCCAAAATCCTCACAAGATGGAGAAATGGAGGGTAAAGGGTTGCATCGTGATCATACCACACTGGGAGGAGGGGTCTCCCCCTCTCTGTCTCTCTAAGCATGTACTTCCTCTGGCAACTACAAAACAAGTCTCACTCCCCTTGGCTGAGTCCCAAAGAAAGCCTTATTCTCACCGCTGCCCAAGGCGTCAGTTCTTTACCCAAGATCAGTAAAGGGTAGTCTAGTTTCTACCTGAGCGAATTCCTTATCAGGAAGCTCAGCACCTTACAAGATTTTATTGGATTTATATATATGCTTTCTATGATGCCAGAAATGCCTTCCTGTAACTTTCACTAGTAAGATTTAATTTTGTTTAATGACATCACATAGAATAAGCCCAACTCCTCTTCCTTAATACAACTATAGAAATATCTGTATACTGGAGGGATAGCACTCTTCTTTGGTCACCCCCAGCTCTCCTCCTCTGAGCCGTTTCTTCGCATGCCATGGCGTCCTGATTTCCAGACACTCCACTGCCCTGATCTCTCTTGTCCATGTTTTGCATGTCAGCATCTCTGAAAATGTGTTGGCCAGAGGTGATAGTGATTCTTCATCCATGGAGAACAGATCTGGGCTATTCTTTTGCTGATCCTAAAATATTCTCTTAATGATGCTAATGATTGCTTTGCCATCTCTAGAAGCCTTATTACTTTGTGGTCTTGAAGTGCCCAGACACCATCTTTTCACATATGTGGCTGCAACCCTCATCTTCCCCATCGCATTTTTTTTTTCCTTTTTCTGGAGAGGTTTTTGCTATAGGGCGTGTGCACTTGCCAGAAAGACAGAGAGAGACAGAGAGACAGAAAGCGAGAAATCACCCCCCAGGGGGGATGGCCATGCCGCAATCCCTTCTCCTCCATTCTCCTCTCGGGATCTTGGGCACACACGCACACACGCCCGGTGTGAGTTTAAGCCACCGGGTCCGGGACTCGAACTGCGGTCGACTACATGAGAGTCCAACGACATAGCCATTACGCTAACTGCCGGTCCCCCATCGCGTTTTTAACAAGGATAGCTTCTTTCTTTCATTGCGAAGCTCTGCAGTCATCCTGTTAGATACATCTCTTTGGGTTTGGCCATCCCCAACTATCCAGGTCATTTTGCACACTGCAGGGTTCTGACATCAGGCATACCCACTATTCTTCCCAGTCTCAGACTCAGACATGCCAAGTCTTCATCTAAGTTAGCAGTATCGCCCTTCTTTCTAAAAGACTAGAGGGAGGAATACGTTTGAATTTCATTTTTGCCCCATCACCTCTGACTCCCTGGGATAGCATGTTTCACAATGAAGGGGGGGAAAAAAAAACTGCCAGCACATCTTGAGATTTCTTCTCCCTGTATTCCTTTCTGAAAAGATTCCTTTTGTGTTCTGAGTGTTGTCACTCTTCACGTGCGACTGTTAATTGTATGCCTGGATGCCAGTTTAGGTTGCTGGGGCAGGTTGGCGCCACATAAATACAACTTATCATCCTAATTAGCATCACTGCATACTTAAGCAGGTTTGAAACCTTGCGGCCCCTTCTTCTTCTGAAATTACTACACATCTGGATGTCTTATTTCCATAATTGCAGCACTTGAAAGGTGACTACTGGCCCGTTCTAGAATGAAAAGGTGTTAATTATATTAATAATGAGGCATTTGAAGCAGCTTTTCTTAGTGGGTCCTCGAGGTGTGTGGGTTCTGGAAGCTGCAGAGAAGGTAGGTAGCCAGTGGCCTGGTGTCAGTATAAGGGCAAAAAGACTTAAGAGAAAAATAGAGACTCTGTAAAGAAAAGTGAATTATAAATGACCATGGAGGCAATTTGTCAGAGTGATTAAAAAGTGCATTTGATATAATGAGGTAAATTAAATAGGCCAGGGACATGCTATAATTTGCTTCTGAACAAAATGCCCTATGGACCTTCTCCATCAAAACACCTTTTTCCTATAGATTGCTCAGGATGTGAGAGTAAGTGGAGAAGGTGCTAGACAGTCCATCTCGTACTCTCCTCGAGAGAGGAGTTTATTTCCAGACCTTTTTTTTTTTAAATTTCACTAAAATAACTTACCCAAAGTAAAAAAAATAATAATAATAATTTGTGCTGATTCACCTTATCAAAAGCTTAGGAAAACCATGACAGAGATCGTAGCATATAAATGCAATGTTATCTGTTTTATATAGTTATTCCTAAATTGGTTCGTGAGGAGACTGCGTTTAGGGCCTGCCAGTGGTATGGTGATGAAGGTAACTGGATCCCACCACGTGGCTGACTTCGCGATTCAAGTCCTGATCCTGGTGGCTTGGAAGACATACTAGGTGCCTGTGGGTGTATGCCCAAAATCCAGAGAGGAGGATGGAGAGGGATCGTGACATGGCCATCCCCCCTGGGGGTGATTTTTCACTTCCCTTTTCTCTCTTTCTCCTGCAAGTGTATGCATCCTACAGCAAAAAACTAAAAAGAGGGAGACACTACATTTAACTTGGAGCCTCTACATAAAACATTTGCCACAGTGTTCTAAAAACCTTGCGCTTGATGGGTAAGGAGGGGATCTGGCTTCAGCGTCAAATGCTAGTCTGGTTTATCAGTGCCCCTGTTCTCTATGTCCTTTACTATGTCCCTCTGAAAACATCATGCAGTCAGAGGATCATATCTTTCTTTTTTCTCTGTCCTTTTGTTTGTTTATTCATTCATTCATTCATTTAGCTAGAGGGCGTGTGCGCTCACCACAGAGGGGGAGAGGAGGAAGTACTCTCAATGGGGAATAGCCACACTGCAATCCCTTCTCCTCCATCCCTCCCTTTTGGGATCTTGGGCACACATGCATACACATACACCCGGCATGTTTTTCAAGCCACCAGGTCCAGATGCCAGCTTCACAGTCAGTCATGTGACATCCAGCTTCCTTAACCACTAAGCCATGGAGGGACCAAAAAGGGACCATTTCTGAATGATCTTGAAATAGTTCAACTGTTTTCACCAGTCCAGATGAAGTGAATTAGAGAAAAGAGGAAGTATTAAAAGGAGCTTAAAACTTTGGTAAAACATACTTTATCCTTGAAACCAAAAACGCACATTTCATTTGAGCTTTTCCTTTTATTCAGAAATCTCCAAACTTGGACCTTGCTGGCTGGTTGTTTGCTTCTTTTCCCTTATGTCACTCGAGTGCCCTGTTATTTTTTTGTTTTACTATTTGTTACCAGAGGAGATAGCATATAATATTATTCTCCAGTATTTGTATTCTTCGATATATAGCATGTAAATATAAACTTTCTTTAACTTAAAGTTAATGCATTTTTCAACAAATGTCGGGTAATCTAGCTGAAGAGGAGAATTGGGAATTGTACCAGGCAGGCGTTTCAATCAAAGATTCCAAATTGCACTTCAGTTAATAATGAAATTCTTGCAGGAATTAGCTGCAAACTTGTATTCAAGAATCAAATTTGAAGAGTTGTCCGTATTGATTTGTGAGGTATAATGGTACTACTCGTGATTGGAATGCTGTAAATTTGCTGGCTGCAGAATGAGAGCCCATTAAAGCAGTCTGTTCTTGGGGAGACCAAGTAGCAGCTGCGGCCTACTCTTACGTGTGCTTATACCAGTAGTCTCAGGTAGTGGGGGATTCAGGTGCTCAGTATTGTATACATTGATTTATACTGATATAGACCTAGTCTACTTTATAGATAGATATGTACACATTATTTTTACACATATGCATCTAAACATATAAAATAAAATCCATTCTTTAATTAAAAACATCTTCTTTGGTCCCAAGAACTTCTCTCCTCAAACGTAATTACAAATTTCTTAGAACCATTTTCTCTCTCTTTTTTTGTTGTTGTTGGTTTGTTTGCCAGAGGGCCCATATACTAATGCACTTGCCTGAGAGAGACAGAAAAAGTGGAAAAGCACTTCCCCTGGGAAATAGTCACACCACAGTCACTTTTCCATCGCTCCCTTTTGGGATTTTGGACATACATGCACACACACCTGGTGTGTTTCTAGTCCAGGACTAGAATTGCATAGTCAACCGTGTGTACTCAGTCACCTAACCACCACACCAGCAGCTGGTCCTCTGAACCATTTTCAACTAAGACGGTAACATATATTCTTGAGTTTACTGAATGGATAATTATTTGTACAGAAAGTATCTATGATATAATATGAAATCCGCCTTCTTTTTTACATTTAGTTGGAGTGTAACCTTACCTTTCCTTTAAGAAACCAATGAAGAATTTATATTTAGGTTTTGAAAAGTTATATGTCTCCAGTCTACCTGTAGCTCATATTAACTCTTCAAACTCCCCAGGACAGAACCCTGCCTCCTGGATCTCTCTGAATGTTCTCACCCTCCTGAGTGATCAATCTGATATTTTTTTTTTTTTTTTTTTTTGAAAAGAGGACTTTATGTCAAGAATTCATGGGGGAATATTGCCATTATATTCATCTTTTGTTACTAGGGACCAAGCTGCACTTCCATAAAAACATATCATGTAAACCATCAGAAAATTGTAGGTTACACTGTGAGGAAATCAGGGATATTCTCACCACCATAACAAGCCCTGCTGGTCCTCCCTGTCTCCTGCGAGTATAGATGATCTCATTTGGCTGGGTAATTACCTCCTTTGGGAAGATAATCATTTACTTTCAATGTCATGGCGCTTTTTCCAACTTAATATTTGAGTATCACACTCCCTTCATTCAAGAGTGGAACGTGTATAGTTGGGCATGAAATAACTAGTTGGAGAACACGCAAACCAAAGGAGACTCTCTGGAGGAAAATGCCCTCATATTGTTTGTGATGAAATGGAGAAGGGAAATGCTGGCAGGTAGAGGCACAGAGAGAGAGGTTCACTTCAAACCTTTACTTTTGCTTATCCCACCCTCCATCCATGCCATTATTTCTGGTTGCCCAAATCTTGCTCATTCCTCATGGTCACGTGCCATTTCCACCTGCGGCTGGAGTAGCTGAGTCAGCTGTTTAGTCTGTGCCCTGAGCGATTGCTTCCCTAATTAGTAGTTAATCCTCTCTACATGACAGTATTCTGTTCTTGGTGTTTTCTCTTATTCTTGAGCTTTTATTAGGCTTTTCGTATCTTCTCTCTCTGCCAAAATAAGGCACAGCTTTGTCTGGCCTGTCCCATTGTCCAGCCCTGCATATTAAGTGTACACACCTTTGTATAGCACACAGGCCTTTGGAGTTCTGTGCTTAGAGCAGATACTCAATAAATGCACTCTGATTACAGATCTCATGGAAGAAGCAGCCTCCCTCGATCAGTTTAGCTGTCTTATACTGGAGACAGTTGATTAATGGCAATCGGGTAACAGGTGTATAATGACACAAGTAGATGTCCCCCTTCCTCCTTCCTTGCATTTTTTTGGAGGGTCCCCACAGGTCCCTAGCCCAGACCTGGCATGCCAGAAATTCTCAGAATCTGCTAGGTAAATTGTAAGAAAGGAAAGGGGCCCTTCGTAATGCTCAGACCGCAGCTTAACTAACCGCGACTTCAGAGCCCTGGGCTTGGACTGACCTGGCTTGCTATTGGGCTCATGCTCCAGTGATAGTCATAATTCTTCAAAGCAAAATCATGGAAATGCTACTAGATCATGAAACTGCTCGAGAGAACCAAGTACAAGCTTCACTGCCTTCCTGGTTTATAAACCAGGGAAGTAACTGACCTGTACTAACCACAAGAAGGAGAATCCACTCTTTTTCTATTTTTCTATTTTTAATTTTTTTTTGGGGGGGAGAGGTTTTTTTACTATAGGGCGTGTGCGCTCGCCAGAAAGACAGAGAGGACAGAAAGCGAGAAATCACCCCCCAGGGGGGATGGCCATGCCGCAATCCCTTCTCCTCCATTCTCCTCTTGGAATCTTGGGCACGTACACACATGCGCCAGGCTTGAGTTTAAGCCACCGGGTCCCAAACTCGAACCGTAGTCAGCTACATAGGTGTTCAGCAACATAGCCATTATGCTAACTGCTGGTCCCTCTATTTTTAATTCTAAAGCACGTCTATTCCTTGGTGCTTTTGAATTGCAGGTTTTTTTTTTTTAATTTTTCTAGAGAACACATGTGCTCACTGGAGAGAAACATAGGAAAAAGAAAGTGAGAAAGCATCCTCATGGGGCATGTTCACACAGCAATCCCTTCTCTTCCAACTCCCTTTCCTTTCAGGATTTTGGGCACACGTGCATACACATCTGGTGTGGTTTTCAAGGCACTGGTGCTGAGATCTGAAGCATGGTTGGCCATGTTGGCTCTGACTCCCTTTCCCACTAGGCTTCAGGGCTGGCCTACTAGACTATACTTTCTATAGACTAATGGTGCCCAGACCACTTGAGGTATTTAGTTGACAGCCAAAATGTGTAATCAGCAAAAATGATCATTTCTTTGTGTGATGGTTGAACTCAGAGTTCCTCTCTCTAGGCAGATGTCCCATACCACCCTTTCTTCTGTGTTCTTGTTTGTTTATTGTTGATTAGCTAGGGGTTGTGATTTTAATATTTCCTTCTCCTTCTCTCGTATCTATTCTCACTCCCCTTCCTATTCTAGTGTATTTAATATTGGGTTGTTGGAAAAGTCATGATACGGGACCAGCAGTTAGCGTAATGGCTATGTCGCTGGACTCCCACATAGTCGACCGCGGTTCGAGTCCCGGACCTGGTAGCTTAAACTCACGCCGGGCGCATGTGCGTGCGTGCCCAAGATCCTGAGAGGAGAATGGAGGAGAAGGGATTGCGGCGTGGCCATCCCCCCTGGGGGGTGATTTCCTGCTTTCTGTCTCTCTGTCTCTCTCTGTCTGTCTGCGAGCGCACGCACCCTATAGCGAAAACCTCTCCAAAAAAAAAAAAAAAAAGGAAAAGTCATGATGTATTTTTCTGTGTTTTCTTATGCAGAAATGTGTCATGACTTTTTCAACGATCCAATATGTACCCTTGAATATGCATCCGTATTGTCTGTGTCTGTGTGTGCAAGTATGCATACATACATGTAAGAGAACTTCAAAAAGTTTGTTGAAAGTGAACTTAAAGTTTGTTTATTTTGATGCAGAATCTTTTTGAAATTTATGCATAATGTTTTCATAAGACACATCTTTTTTTTTATTTTTTTTACATTCATTTACTGAACATCATCACAGCATACAAAATGCAATTTCCTATCTAGAATACACTGTAAAATGGCTTCATTATGTTATTATCAACAAATAACTTTCCATTTCTTTGTTTCATATATGTATGTGTGTGTGTGTGTGTGTGTGTGTGTGTGTATGTGTATATGTATATATGTTATTTTTTTAATTCCCTATTTCTCACCCTCTACCATTTCCCACCCTCTTCCTACACTGTCTCTGGTATCTACAGTTGATTTCCATTTCCTTTTTTTTCTCCACATTTTATTGATTCACAAAATGTCTTAGTCTAAATACTTTCAATAGCGAGTTCAGCTGACATATACATACCTGTGAACACATGTCTAACTTTAGGCATGAAACTCTGTGAGTAGAATAAACTACTATAAAGTAGCACCTAGCTCTTTTTAATTTCAAGAAAAGCAGTTTTAGTTTTAATAAATCAAAATTTTAAAATGTTAAGAGAAATTTGCTTAAAACGTAAAGCCAAGAAACAGGTTAGTATTCTGTTCAAATAGTAGGTAAAGAAGACAAAAACCCTTAAATCTGGAAAATAAAGCATAGAAGAAAATCAGTAATTTTTTAGTTGAAAGTCATAAAATTCTCTTTCACCAGTTCAGTCTCATGTACTTTATCTTCTGTCGTGGTCTAATCTTTCTGTTTAAATTCTGGAAGATAAAACTCTGGATTTGGCCCTACCATTAAGCTGGCCATTTCATAAGACACATTTCCTATAAACTTTGTGAAGGTCCCTCACATATTCTAGATACTCATATCTTAACCTAAAGATGCCAAATATTATCTGTGACTGTCATATCTATTGTTTACCTATAGTGTTTTGCTTACACCAGAAAATACCAACTGTACCTTTAATTTGTACTTTCAGAACCTTGCTTAAGAAGTCTTTCCCAGAGCCAGCAGGTAGTGTGGTGGTTAAGGGCGCTAGACTCCCACATGGCTGACTACGGTTTGAGTCCCAGACCTGGTGGCTTACTTTCTCACTTTCTCTCTCTCTCTGGTCAAATTTAATTAATTAATTAATTAAAGCTAAATAAAAAAAAATTTTTTTTTAAAGAAATCTTATCCTAATACCTAATCATAAAGATAATCTCCTACAGCATGTGTCTGTTTTCAAAGCTACATTTTGGAAATATCATCCCATAAATCTTTGGCACACATTTATTTCTGGTTTTGTTTCATTTGAGTGAAGCAAAAACCACGAAAATAGTTCTAATATATTTGAAACATAGTCTAGCAACCAGTACATGCTGAGTATTAGATAATTTGGCCAGAAGAAAGCAACCATCAATTCTTATATCAGTGGTTTTCAAACTATAGTGTTTCTAAGAATCTTCTGGGAGCTTAGTAGAAATGCAGACTGATGATTCCTACATGAGTTTCTGATTCATAGTTCTGGGGTGGGACTCGGAAATTTGCTTTTTATCTAGTACAGGTAGCTTGCAGGTAGTATTTTTTTTTTTCCTTTTTAATGTGCTGGAGGGAGAAAGCATTCATTGGTGAGACAGAGAGAAAGTGAGAAAGCACCCCCTGAAGGGATGATCACACCACAGTCCCTTCTTCTCCATCCTCCTCTTGGGATTTTGGGCATGCGCACCTACATACCCAGCAAATTTTTCAAGGTGCCAGGTGAAGGACTTGAACCATGCAGTTGGCCATGCAGGATCCAGCTGCCTGTTTACCATGCAGCTGGCTGGCCCTATACTCTGAGAGATACAATCTTACAATGGGTCTAGTTGGGGTTCATCACATTAAGGAACATGAGAGCCAACAGGTGGCATGGTGGTTAAGGCACTGGACTCCGACATGGGTGACTGCAGTTCAGGTTCTAGACCCAGAGCCTTGAAAATCATGCCATACCCAAAAGCCTTAAAATCAAACATCAACAAGAAAAGCAAACAAAACCCACCATTGATGGCAATCCAAACAAGGCTCTTGAGCAAAGGAAATGCAATCGAAAATTTACAAGCAACATTAATCTAGCCGTGGGGCCCTACAGTCATTGGAGTGTGAGTATAATTGGGTGCAGGAAGCAAGGCTTCTATGTGGACAATTTGCTGAGGGTTTTATACTCCTAAACTCTTTTCACACTAATAATTCTTCTGAGAATTTGAAAAAAGGTATTTCAGAGGTCATTGCCACCCTAATTATCACCTTTCCTTATTTAGAGGAGCCCCCTGAAGTAGTTAATGAAAATGTGAGGTCTTGGGAAGAAGCACCTTCCCAGGGTGTGAGTTTGTTGCATTATAAATGGAAAAAAATAAGAACCATAGAGCTGACAATTTAGAACCGTACAGCCTGGTAACTTAGATCCATGGACAATTTCCAGCCTTTAGAAAATGGCAGTAATATACAATTGCATTAAATTACTAAATCTTAAGAGTGGCTCCAGAGTGGACTATGGCTTATTGAGAGGATGGGCCTCTCAGATAAGTTCAAGAGAATATTTAAAATTGAGAAGGATTCTTGTCCTGGAGAGTGGTAGGCAGAAGTTGTTCAAATTGCCTAGTCTATGATGTGGGGCTGGGCAAAGTTAATGATTCTCTCAAGCCCATAGAAACGGGTAAATTATGCTACCAGAGGGGTTTATTAGGCTCCTGGGGATCTAACCACTCTCCTTGTTATGGAAAAGTGCATTGTGATCCTTGCATTGTACAGCATAGATTTCCTCTTAAATGATCCCATAATAATTATGGCTACCCTTTGTCCAGTGCTCGGGAGGAGACAGGCACTTCATATACATTATCCTTAGCAGCAAAGTAGAATCAATCATAATTCAGGTAGCAGATTTTCCAATTATATATAGCCTATTCAGTAATTTGAGGCAAAAGAAAATACAAGTCTATTGTTTAAAGCCTTAAGTATATTTCAAATATAACATATGTATATCACTGCTGAGTCTTACGTGATGGGAAAGTTATGTGGTTATATACATGAAGAAGCTACCATAAAAAACAGTAATAAAATCTTGGGGCCAGCTGTGGCACACAGGCAGCATCTCTGCTTGAGAGGCAAGATGGCAGCATGAGAGGCTGGATTTGGCTCCAGGCCGAGCTGAACACGCCGGGTACACCACACCTGCCATACTGGCAATTTGGAAGGCTATGGCAGGAACCTGGTCCTTCTCCCTGCCCCCTTATTCCTTTCCATATTTCTTTTTCTCTCCTAAAGCAGGGAAGAAGACACTTGGGTTCTCCGTTTATTAATTCAATGATTCTGGAAGAGAATCTCTCTGAGCTCACCTTCATACCTGTAAAGTAAACACAATAGCAATACCTACCTCATGTAGCTCTTGGGAGGATTATATGGCATAATACATGTAAAGTGTTTAGAAAAGCATTAGGTGCGTGATAAATGCCCAGTGAATGGTAGATGTTTAAAAAATGAAGATGGGGATGTGATGGCCTTTACCTTGGCAGATTGGTACTGCCGGCATCTTGTTTGGACCATATACTGCTATGTGTCTTGTCTAGTAAAACAGTCCATGCAAAGGTTTCCTTTTATAGAATAGAACCTGAAGAGCCGCAGGCCTTTAAGTTATCCCTTATGGGGACTAGCAGTTAGCGCAATGGCTATGTCTCTTGACTCCCACGTAGTCAACCATGGTTCGCGTCCCGGACCCGGCAGTTTAAAACTCACGCAGGGCGCATGTGCGTGTGTGCCCAAGATCCCGAGAGGAGAATGAAGGAGAAGGGATTGTGGTGTGGCCATCCCCCCAGGGGGTGATTTCTTGCTTTCTATCTCTCTGTCTCTCTCTGTCTGGCAAGCACACACGCCCTATAGCAAAAACCTCTAAAAAAAAAAAAAGTTATCCCTTATGGTCTGGGCTTCCCCAAAATTGCCAACATTTGGACACCTGGCTCATTTTTTTTGTTTGTTCGTTTGTTTATTTATTTATTTATTTTTTGCTGTAGGACATGCGCACTTGCCAGAGAGACAGAAAGCGAGAAACCTAGAGGGGATGGCCAAGCCACAATCCCTTATTCATGCTCCTCTAGGTATTTTGGGCACACACGCACACGTGCCCAGCATGAGTTTTAAGCTGCCAGGTCCAGGACTTGAACTGTGATCAACTAAGTGGGAGTCCAGTGACATAACCATTACGCCATCTGCTGGTCCCCACCTAGCTCATTCTTGCTGAGTTATGGTGATCCTACACACATGACATGGAAAGTGCCTTTGAATCTTTTTGGGCCGTTGACATCTCAATGGCAACCAAGTGTTCTAACAGCTTTTGAGATGGAGACTATAGCTTTGAAGAGTATAAATTGCAATCAGGGCATTTCCGTGTATCAGTCCTTAGTGCCCCCATTCCAGAGGAGGAGCCCAAGTGCATCTGAGAGAATAACTCCACATTCAAGTTCATCCCAGAGGTTGCCTCAGTCTTCACACTGCCACTTAAATCTCTGGGGTCATTTTGTATTAGATTTAATATTACATTTAAGGAAAGTAAGCACTCTATTTTTGAATTGCATGCCAGAAATCTATAAACTCATCTTTAGAGACCTTTTATAGTTAATCATATCTATTCAGGCACAGTATTTTATTCCTCAAAATCCACAATAATATAATCATACTCACCCCATGCTCCAGTTCTTTGTAATACCAAATTAATACACACGAGGGGGATTTTTGAGTTTCTTCAGTCATTGGACATTTATAGGCTATAGGGAATGGGTATCCTTATTAAGACCTCTTACTCTAAAGACAGCCCATTCTCTTTGCAAGGTATGGCTGGATACACAGTGTCTGTCAACAGTGTCCATGGCAGTTTTTCCAGATTTGCTCTGACCTCACAGACTACCTGCTGATTGCCTGCTGCCGTCACTCTGCATGACTCAGGTGGCTGGTTCTCCATGTTCAAAACTTCCCTCAGGCACACCGTAAGTCCTAGACCTTTCTTCCTACCAGTACTCCATGTAGTACCCTAACTATAGAGAAGATTCTCATTAAAATGTTTTAGGATAGTGGAAGTTATCATCCAGGACACAAGTCTTCATTTGTGACATTTCGTTCCGATCTTCATTTTGCATAACATCTTTACTATTATGTTGTAAGGATGTTGAAGGAAATGCAAGTCTTGAACCAAAAACCAACAATAGATAGAACTATACCTACTTAATTTGAAATCAAATCCAATCATCCAGGTTTATTAAAATGTACAAAGAAATTTTATTGTAAAAAATTTTGCCAGACAGTGCCTGGGAGAGATATAGAGACAGAAAAAAAAAGGGAACTCACTCCCCAGTGGGGCATGTTCGTGCTGCAGTACCTTCTCCATGTCTTCATCCTGTCAGGATTTGGGACATGCACACATACCCTCTTGTGTGTTTCTCAAGCTACTGGGCCTGGGATTGGACCTGTGTGGTCAGCCATGTGGGAGCTGGTTCCCTTAACTGTTAGGCCCTGGGACTGACCTGATATTTTCAAAAGTAAGTAACCTAGCAATGACCAGTTTTGTTTTGTTTGTTTTGTTTTTTGTTTGTTTGTTTGTTTTTTAATGAGAAGGAAAGAAGATATTTTTCACAGGGTCTTACCATCTTGGAATCCTCCTGCTCCAGCCACCCAGTCGGCTAGGACCACAGGCTCACACCAGCGCACCCAGCCTCCCCTGCCTCACAGTGATACCCTCCTGCTGTGCCATTGCCCTCGCTCAGTGCAGATTTCATAGATTAGCATATTAAACTTGTTCTATAAACTAACATTTTGCTTTGAGGTTCCAGTTTGAAAAATATCTTCTTAGCCATCCATGCCTGACAAAATCCCACCTATTACTAATTTATGTGTCACGGCACTCATGGAATGGAAGAACCTAAAAGAAGTAGCTTTTTCTAGCTAATCCTTTTAGCTTGTATTTCTCCCCCATTAGGATTTTCTCAAGAGGCAAAATAAAGAGTGGAAAGGAACTTTTGCCTTTAAACTCATTAATAATTTACTTTAGCCCCTGGGAAAACAATATTGGATACTCCCATTAGTTAAAGAGTCAATAAAGTGGCATCAGTAGGAAGAGGAAGGTCAAGTGATGAATCCCTGCAGCATCTGTGAGTTAGCAGTAAACAGATATAAAAGGAAAGGAGCTGGCAGCAACTTCCCTAACCTCAAGGTCAGAAAGTAAATCTTTCCTCATCTGTAACCACTGGGAGGTATTTCAGTGGGTGGTACAGCCCCTGTCTGTGGTTTGGATTGCATTGGCTTCAGGATAAATCAGAATACCTTCTGGGATGCTTTGGTGAATTTCTCCATCAAAACTACCATTCTGTTCAGCATCAGTTACAGGCATACCTTGGAGATGTTGCAGTTCAGATCTAGACTACCCCCCAAAATCAAATATTGCAGTAAAGCAAGACACACAAGTTTTTTGTTTTCTCAGAGCATATAAAAGTTATGTTTATACAACACTGCAGTATGTTAAGTGTGCAATGGCATTATATCTTTAAAAAATGTAAATACTTTAATTTTTAAAAAGTATTGCTTAAAAAATGCTAGAGATTATTTGAGTCTTCAGTGAGTTGTAATCTTGATGCTGGTGGAGGGTCTTCCCTCAGTGTTGACTGATCAGGGTGCTGGTTGCTAAAGGTTGGGGTGACTGCAGCAATTCCTTCAAATAAGACAATAATGGGAGCTTGCCAGGGTGACTAACTCACTCTTCCTTTCAGGGAAGATTTCTCTGTAGGATGTGATGCTGTTTGATAGCGTTTTGACCATAGTAGAACTTTTTCAAAACTAGAGTCAGGCCTCTCGAGTCTTGCTGCTGCTTTATCAACCAAGCTTATGCAGTATTCTCAATTCTTTGTTGTCATTTCAACAGTGTTTACAGAAACATCCTTATCAGGAGTAGTGTGCATCTCAAGAAACCACTTCCTTTGCTCACCCATAAAAACAAGTCCTCATCCATTCAGTTTTATCACGAGACTACAGGACTTCATTCACATCATCAGAGTCCACTTGTAATTCTAGTCCTCTTATTATTTCTATCACATCTGCAATTCCTCCTCTACTGCTGTCTTAAATCCCTCAAAGTCATCCATGAGGGTTGGAATCAACTTTCTCCAAACTCCTGTTAATATTGGTATTTTGACCTCTTCTCATGAGTTATAAATGCTTTCCATGGTATCTAGAATGCTGAGTCCTTTCCAGAAGGTTTTCAATTTAGTTGGCCCAGATTTATCAGAAGAATCATTATCCACAAAATGTATTTCTGAGATAATAAGACTTGAAAGTTAAAATTACTCCTTGATCCATGGGTTTCAGGATGGATGTTGCATTAGTGGGCATAAAAACAACACTAATTTCCTTATACATGGTCATTGGAGCTCTGGGTGACCAGGTGCATCATCAACAAGCAATAATATTTTGAAAGGAATTTTTTTTTTTTTTGCACAATAGTTCTCAATATTGGGCTTAAAATATTCAGTAAACCATGCTGTAAACAGATGTGCTGTCTCTATTCCATTTATAGAGCCCAAGGAGAGTTGATTTAGCTCAATTCTTAAGGACCCTAGAATTTTCCAGGTGGAAAGTGAGCTTTGGCTTCAATTTGAAATAACCAGCTGCATTAGCTCCTAGCAAGAGAGTCCGTCTGCCCCTTAATGCTTTGAAGCCAGGCTTACACTTCTCCTCTCCAGCTCTGGACGGCATCTTTTTTTCCAACGAAAGGCTGCTCCATCTACTTTGGGCAACTTGTTCAGTGATCTTAGCTGGAGCCTCTGGATAACGCGGTGCACTTCCCCATCAGCACTTGCTCCTTTCCCTTGTGCTTCATGGTATAGAGACAGCTTCTCTCCTTAAGCCTCCTGAATCCATCTGCTAGCTTCAGACATTTTCTGTGCAGCTTCCTTACCTCTCTTGGCCTTCATCGAACTGAAGGGAGTTAGGACTTGGCTCTGAACTGGGCTTTGACTTAAGGACATGTTATAGCTGGTTTGATCTTCTATAGACTGCTAAAACTTTCTCCATATCAGCAATATGGCTGTTGTTTTTGTTTGTTTGTTTGTTTGTTGTTTGTTGTTTTCATATTTGTGTACTCAATGGATTAGTAGTTAGTTTTAATTTTCCCCAAACTTTTCTACTTGGCTAACTGTTTAGCATAAGAGGCCTAGCTTTCAGCCTATCTTGACTTTGAACATGCCTTCCTCACTAAGCTTAATCCTTTCTGGCTTTTGATTTAAACTGAGAGACGTGCAACTCTTCCTCTCACTTCAACACCTAGAGGCCATGCCTGGGTTTTTAGTTGGCCTGATTTTAATATCGTTGTGTCTAGAGAATAGGGAGACCGAGTAGTCAGTGGAACAGTCAGAACACGTGTATTTGTCGGTTCTGTTTGCCCTCTTCTATGGGGCAGTTTGTGGCACCCCAAAAATGACAATAGTTACATTAAGATCACGGATCACTGGTGGGCATGATGGTGGTACGGTGGTGACGTGTGATGCTCAGCAAGGCAGAACTGTTTGGCAGGGTTCTGAGCTTACGTCCAGAAACCTCCCTGAGTGTGCCAGGCACATGCATGCCCACGACTCGGGCTGGCTGAAGCTGGGAGTACATCACAGAGTCAAGATCTTGTTGAGGACATTGATTCTTTGTCTCTGTCTCTCTTGTCCATGAAATATTGGGTTACTGGAAAAGTCATGACTTATTTTTCTATTTTTGTCTATGCAAAAATGTGTCATGACTTTTCTGACAACCCAGAAAATAAATAATTTTAAATGGATAACCATAACAGGTAATAATAATGAAAAAGTCTGAAGTATCACAAGATTTATCAAAACGTGACACAGACACAAAGTGAGCATACAGTGCTGGAGAAATGGCACTGATAAACTTACTCAACTCAATATTGCCATGAACTTTGCATATGTAAAAAAGCCTCTGTACCTGCAAGTGCAGTAACTGAAGCCTATGTAGTGAGACACAGCTTCTTGCATTTATCCTCAGGGTCCCACTATAATAAAATCAGTGATTCATTGTTCATCGGGATGGATTCTTTAACCAAGAAGAAAATGATTGTTGCATTTTGCTAAAAGTGAGAGTTAGGGGCTGGGGTGATAAGGGATAGGAAAACATCAGGCCAAAAGTCATCTGTATTATTTCCTCCTCTTTAGCTGAAGTTTAACAAATTCTTGTTTTGAAATATTTATCATTATAAATAGTCAGCTGTGCACAGACTAAAAACTAAAAGAAGTAAAATGACGATATTTCTAAATAACGATATCTCTAAAATGACCTGTCTTACATAAAAATTTTCTCTTTTTTTCTTTCAAAGTTTATTTTTTAAAAGAATTATTTAGGGAACCAGCAGTTGGCGTAATGGCTATGTCGCTGGACTCCCACGTGGTCGACCGCGGTTCGCATCCCGGACCCGGTGGCTTAAACTCACGCTGGGCGCGTGTGCGTGCGTGCCCAAGATCCCGAGAGGAGAATGGAGGAGAAGGGATTGTGGTGTGACCATCCCCTCTGGGGGGTGATTTCTCGTTTTCTGTCTCTATGTCTCTCTCTGTCTGTCTGGCGAGCGCATGCGCCCTATAGCAAAAACCTCTCCAAAGGAAAAAAAAAAAGAATTATTTATTTAATTTTTAAACTTTATTTATTCACTCCGTTATTTTAACTTGACTGGACACATATGTGCCTGGCATACTCAGGGAGGTCTCTGTAGGTCTCTGTACATGAATACAGGGTGGAGAAGGCAGCCTCTGTCCTTCTCACTTTACCTCTTCCAGCATGGAACTTCTGCCCTGTGAGCAAGCTGGTGTGAAGGTAGGTTATGCTACGTAACCCTCCGGTATTCCCAGTGTGCCCTCCTGGCACGGAACACCTACTCTCTCAGTGGCGTGGAATGGATGAACAGGGCCTGCAACTCCTCAGCTATTTTTGCCTGGGATTTAGCCTCTGCAGTTGGTAGTTGGGCAGAATGAGGATGCTGGTGACAGGCCCCTGTTTAGGATAAACCATGGTTTTTGACTTGGAACTGGTGAGAGAGGAAGCCCAGTGTTCTCGGCTGCCCCAGCCTAGAGTTGAGTTTCTGTCATGCTAAGCTAGGAAGCGGGAGGAGCGCAGATGGACAGGAACGTGGTTGGAATTTACAGGGATCCACCAAGTTTTCGTAGACTTTCTTGAATGGTTCTTCATTTGCGATATGCCCGTAAGACAATTTAAGACACCGTAAATGTTGACTTTGACAGAACTTCTATCAGTTATGCTTGCTTTGCTGGGAATTGGTCTTTGGAATGCCTCACAGCATCAGTTCAGAAGATTGAAATACCACTTTTTACTCAAAAGAACACTGAGAGATAAACTGTTTAGACTTGAGCATTTGACAGGCATTTTCCTCAAAAACGAACAAAGTTAGTCTGTGACTTCAAGGAAAACAAGTGACAACATTTTTTTTTTTTGCCATAACATTTGAGTTTTCAAACAAAAAATTAGAATTTTAGAAAATATATTACCACCTCTGAGAATTTGACAGCTTTCTGATACCTAAAGACTTTACTGATATACTCACTAGTGATATTAATAATGTGAATTTTATGATACTGAATAATGAAATGTGTCAACATTTTGGCATATCTTTATAACTCAGTAGACCAGTATTTTCCATATACATGAGATTACAGATTTCATGTGGCATTCAAAATGCAAGATAAACCAATGGAATTCTTTTTTTTTTTTTTTTTTTTTTGGAGAGGTTTTGGCTATAGGGTGCGTGCGCTCGCCAGACAGACAGAGACATAGAGACAGAAAGCGAGGAATCACCCCCCAGGGGGGATGGTCATGCCACAATCCCTTCTCCTCTCGGGATCTTGGGCACGCATGCACACGCGCCCGGCGTGAGTTTTAAGCCACCGGGTCCGGGACGCGAACCGTGGTCGACTACGTGGGAGTCCAGCAACATAGCCATTACGCTAACTGCTGGTTCCCATAAACCAATGGAATTTAATGTAACAGAATATAAAATGTCTACTGATATGATTTCCATTCCGTATAATGATTATCCTTAAGAAAACTACCACTCGTTACATTTTGCTGTAGTGCCAAAAAGGAATATTCACAATTATCTGAGAAAACTGTTATGTTGCATCTCTCTGTTTTCTAATTACACAACTGTATGAACCTGTATTTTCTTCATATACTTCAACCAAAACAATATCTTCAAACAAGTTGAATGCAGAAGCAGATATGAGAACCCTACTAAGCCAGACACTGAATAATCTGAAAAAGTGTAAAACAGCATCCCTCTTGTTTTTAATTTGTTTGTATTTTGGAAAATGCACTTAAGAATCATAAGACATGTATCTATGGGTGGTTTTGTTATTTTTAAATGAATTTATAAGTATGTTTAAATATTTCAGTTTTAATTTCTAATACAGATGCCCCTTGACTTACAATGAATTATCCTAATGAACACATCGCAAGCTGAAAATATTATTAAGCCAAAGATACATTTAATATATCTAACCTACTGAACATCAGAGTGTAGCCTAGCTTAACGTTATACGTGCTCAGAACTCTTAGATTAGCTTACATTTGGGCAAAATTGTCTAACACAAAGCCTGTTCTATAATGAAATCTGGAATATCTCATGTCAGTTACTGAATGCAGAAGTGTCGAGTTTACCCTCTTGGTTCTGTGCTGTACCTCACTGCTACTGCTTAGCATCATGAGAGAATATGATACCACATATCACTAGTCCAGGAAAAAGATCAAAATCCTATTTGAAGTATGGTTTCTACTGAATATGTATTGCTTTTGCACCATTGTAAAGATGAAAAGTCATCATTAAGTCAGGGACCAGCCACACAGTAAATATTATTAAGTATACCCTGCCTGAACAAAAACTCTTTGAAGTCCTCAGTTTTTTAAAATGGAAAGAGTTCTGAGACTAAGAATTTTGAAAACCACTGACCTAATAGAGATCCATATATAATTTCCATTAAGTTCATGGTTTTTTTGTACAGATGGTTCCCAACTCACAATGGTTTGACTTACAGTTTTTTTAGTTTACAGCGGGTTTATTGGGGTATAAAAGACATTTTCCACTTAGGACAATTCAACTTACCTTGGGTTTATGATGCATAACCCTACGTGTGTGTGTGTGTGTGTGTGTATGTGTGTGTGTGTGTGTAAGAGAGAAAGACACTGCACCAAGCAAACATATATTCTTTTCAAGAACACATGGACCAATTATACTTAGACTCTTAACAAAATTTCTTAACAAATTTCAAATAAATGAAATGCCTTGACCCATTTCTAACCAGTTAAATTAATTCAGACAAGGGCAGTAAAATAAATCATCCAATCACCACCACCACCATTATTTGTTTGGAATCTATAGTATAGACATACTCAGCTTGTCTTGCTTCTCTGCTGCAGAAGACATCAACTGGCATATCGCCATGGCTGGGGTTGGAATATCTCAAGGCTTACTCTTGGGTCTGGCAGTTGATGCTTGTGCTCAGTTTTAATACCTATACAGCTTCCTCATGTAGTCAGAGATTCCCCAGAATGTGATGGCGAAGTTCTAAACATGGCCACCTCACGAGCTCTATAACCTTTTATGACGTAGTTTCTGAAGTCACACCTTCTATCTGAGATCAGTCACTAAGGCTAATCTGTATTCAAACAGAAGGATATTATTGGGTGGTTGGAAAAATCATGATGCATTTTTTGCATAGAAAAATATGTCATGGATTTCCCAACAACCTAATAAATTTTATTTTTTTGCCTTTTTATGATGATAAACTTTATTTCACTTTTATAAGCTGACACATAATAATTGCACATATTTATGAGGTAGAGTATGATTTTTCAGTACATGAATGCAGTGATCAAATGAGCAAATCAAAGTAATTAGCATATCCATTATCCTCTTTAAGCTATTCTGAAACATGCAATAAATTGTGATTAACTATAATTACCCTACTGTGCTATAGAACACAAAAATTCATTTCTCTTATCTAGTTGTAATTTTGTATCTGTTTACTAACATTTTTCTACCCCCTACCTGCTTCCCAGCCTCTCTAGTAACTTCTGTTCTACTCCCTACTTGTGTGGGGCCAACTTTTTAGTTTCCACATGAGTGAGAACATGTGATATTTTTCTCTTTCTGTGCCTTGGTTGTTGTGGGCACGTTTTAAAACCACTATCGAACTAAAGAAATAAGATCATGTAGTTCGACTAGAGCTACACTTCGGTACTTTAGAGATAAATTTTTCGCATTAAATATGAATTTTACAAACAAGAAACATTCAAAATAAACATGTTGAATGTTCAACTAAAGAAGCTTGTAAAAGAGTAACAGAGTAAACCCAAAGAAAGCAGAAGTGCTGATCGTAAGAGCAGCAATTAATGAAATATAAAACAATGAAATAGTGACTATCAGCAAACCAAAAGATGTTTTTTGAAGACATGTTAAAATAGTCCAACCATCTTAGAAAAAGCAGAATTCAATAAGTACGAAATATGTTATGTATATTGCTATAGACTGATCTAAGCATATTATTATATACATGAATCAGCTTAATTCTCACAATAATTATATGAAATTGGGACTATAGATAGCCCTAATTTCCAAATGATGAAACCAAAGCATTCGAGAGGTTAAATAATTTGCCCATGGTACACATGGCTACCAAATGCCTTATTTTCATCTCTGCTGTATCTGTTTATGTCCCTCTTTTCATTCCTTACAGTGTTTGTGTCTTTCTCTTAAACAACCCTTCCAAAGGCTTATTTGTCCCACTGGTCTTCTCTTTTCTAAGAACTATGCCATGTCTGTCTGGAGTTTTCTTGGGTCTGCCTGTTTCCATTTTATTCATCTTTGTCCCTATGGTTACTTCTTCTATTTGCTTTGGATTTATTCCACTTTTCTTTTTCTAATCTATTAGTTTGCCTGGTGAGTGCATTACTTTTCAGCCTTTCTTCTTATATGAGCATTTAGGGCTATTACTATTTTCCCCGGGAGCCACTGGCACTGAATTCTACAAGTTTTGATATATATATAGTTTTTATTATCCCTCGGTTCTAAATTTTTTAAACCATTTCAGTATGCTCTAATCCCATCTTTCAGTCATGTTCTAGAAAACTGTGATTTTAGATTTTAAATCTATGGGTACTTTCGTTATTGTTTTTCTAATTGTGGTCAGAAAACATCTTAATGGATTCTGATTCTTGAAAGTTTGGGGGGTTTATTGTGTTTTAGAAAATATTGGTGGGGTGATGATGGGTTCGGAGGAATAGGCCTTCATCATAGATACTTTGAGAAACACTAAAGTTAATTTTTTTTTTGGTAGAAAGATTTGTTTCTATAGGGTATGCATACTCACCAGAGAGAGATAGAAACAGAGAGGCAGAAAGCGAGAAATGCCCCCCACCACGGGGGGCATGACCACGCCACAATCCCTTCTCCTCCCGTCTCTTCTCGGGATTTTGGGCACGCATTCACATGTGCCTGGCATGAGTTTTAAGCTACTGGGTTGAACTGTGGTAAACTAGTGGGAGTCCAGCAATGAACCATTATGCCCTCTGCTGGTCCCCTAAAGTTAATTTAAATCTTCATCCTTTTCCCAAACGATCAATGATCTTAAATGCTGTAATTCTATTTACTCCTTTTAACCTGTATGTTACTGTCACCCAGTGTTTTAGACCCATTTATAAAAGATCATTTTAGACCCATTTGTAAGTAGTCATTTTGAACCCATTGGTTATCCAAAATGAGTCATTTTGGCTGTTTTATAAGACATTGGTCAGATTTACCCATACATTTACCAAAAATTTTTTTTTACCATTTTTTAGTGTATCTCTTTTTTTTTTTTTAATTCAACTCTGTTCTACCTAAAATACCTCCTTTGGTAGTTCTTTATTAAAAGTTTTTTCTTGTAAACTTTCTCTAGTTTTGCTTTTCAGAAAAAATCTTTATTTCTTTACTTACTTTTGTCTTGGCATGAAAGATTAAGAGGTATTTCTGATTGGGTCTTAGGCCATGTCACAGCCCTCCCACCCCAGACTCCCAGCTACCTGGGACTACGGGCACATGCCACCACAAAACCCCTGGCATGTCTTAGGTTGGTCTAGCATTCAGACTGGGGCCGCCTCGTGGCTCTAGAATTATTCAGTGGCACCCCACCTTTGCACCACCGCAGCGTGGCCTTAACCTATCTTTCCGGTATTGCATAACTGAAATTATGATATTCTAAAACAGTCATTCTGAAACATTCATTCTGTCTATGCTGTGTGTTCTTTCAGTACTTTCAGCACATTATCCTGCTGTCTTCTACATTTTATTGTTAATGTTGAGAAGTCAGCTTTGAGCCTAATTGCCGTGTTTTATAGATAATTACTCTTTTCTCTGATTTTAAAATCTTCATCTTTGATAGCTTCACAACCATGTTTCTAAGCATGGCTATATTTCTGTTTTTTTTTTTTTTTTCCTCCCCCGAACTCATTGCACTTCACGGAACTGAAAATTTGTATCATTTATAACTTCTAGACTTAGGATGAGCCATTACTATGAAATGTTATTCTCCCCATTTTCACTCTATTTTGCTTTTTAAATTGCTTATTACTACACATGTATGCAAAAAATACTTCTGTTTGTGAACATTTAAAGTTGGTTGTCGTTTACTGTGTTGAGAAATGAGTCAAGGAGAAATCAAGCTGACACCTTGCTGACCTCCTGGATCCACAGAGATGTTTGTATGTTGCCCCGAATGGGCTCTTCGGCCAATGTGGTTGTGTATATTTGAGTTGTGCGATTTTAATTTTAATGAATACCACTTCTCTCATTTTCTTTGGGAAGTAAAATTAGCACTCTTACATGAATGAGAACATTGTTAATATGCTCCCTAGCTTTACTTCTTATAATGACACCTTCCATGATTTCTTAATTTAGGGTGAATGCAGAGAGAAATAGCACAGTATAGACTCCTCACCTCGAAAGTCTTTAAATGTTCTTCAAATTTGGAAAATCTTTTCTTCCAAACTTTGGGAAGAGAGTGTTAAATCAGTTAAGAACAAACTGATTATCAGAGATAATGCTATCATTTTAAAAATTATAGTGATGTGGACCAGCAGTTGGTGTAATGGCTATGTCCCTGGACTACCATGTAGTCATCTGTGGTTCGAGTCCCAGATCCAGTGGCTTAAACTCACGCCAGCATGTGTGCTCAAGATCCCAAGAGGAGAATGGAGGAGAAGGAATTGTGGTGTGGCCATCCCCTCTGGGGGGGTGATTTCTCGCTTTCTGTCTCTCTGTCTCTTTCTGTCTTTCAGGTGAGCACACGTGCTCTATAGCAAAAACCTCTCCAAAAAAAAAAAAAATTATATTGACGTAATTATAACATTTGCTCATTTGTATTTAAATGTTTAATATTCTATGACATTTAAATATGATTGATTTTGCTTCTCCTGACACAAATGCACAATTCCATCTTTCTTATCTTTTTCTATACAGTGCTTTAGTACATTCCATTTTTAGGAAAAGTTTTTACTTTTTTTTTGAGAGGTTTTTGCTGTAGGGCATGAGCGCTCGCCAGAAAGACAGAGACAGAAAGTGAGAAATCACTCCCAGGGGGATGGCCACACTGCAATCCCTTCTCCTTCATTCTCCTCTCGGGATCTTGGGCATGCACGCACACACGCCCGGCATGAGTTTAAGCCAATGGATCTGGGATTCAAACTGCAGTTGACTACATGGGAGTCCAGCAACATAGCCATTATGCTAACTGCTGGTCCCTTTTACTTATTTTTTAATATTGTAAAATTCTCTTATAAGGTGAAGGTTTATATTGAATTAGTCAGAGGTAGATTATTTAGATTTTTTAAATTTATTTTTAAAAATTAATTAATTAATTTACATTTATTCACTGAGCATTGTCACAGCATACAAAATATGATTTCCCATCCAAAATATACTGCACAGTGGCTTAATCATACATATTATCGTCATTAATTTTCCATTTCTAGTTTCATATATATATATATATGTATATAAATATTTTACCCCTATTTCTCACCCTCTGTCATTTCCCACCCTCCCCCACACTATCTTAGGTGTCTACAATTATTTTCTATTCCTTTTTTCCCCTACATTTTATTGATTCACAAAATTTTTTAAGTAATCTAATTACTTTCAATAGCAAGTTTAGCTGGTATATACATATCAGTGAATACATGTCTGACTTTAGATGTGAAACTCTGAGTAGAATGAATATACTATAAGGTAGCACCTAGCTGATACTATAAAGCGTAGTATGGTCATTAAATAGGTATTTTTTAATGTATTTTTTAATTTCAAGAAAAGCAGTTTTAGCTTTAATAAATCAAAGAAAGGATAACAAACTTTATTAAAACTAAAAGCCAGGAAACAGATTAGGATTCTGTTCAAATAGTAGGTACATGATCTCACTGGCAGCTCAAGACAGGACAAAAATCCTTAAACCTGGAAAACAAAGCCTAGAAGAATATCAGCAATGTTTTAGTTAAAAGTCATAAAATGCGATTTCATCAGTTCAGTCTCACGTACTTAATCTATCTTCTGTTGTGGTCCGATCTTCCCGATTAAATTCTGGGATATAATATTCAACTCCAGATGTATCTCTACGATTGAGTTGGCCATTTTCTTAGTTTTTGAACTCTTATTTCTCTGTGTCTATATTTAATTTTCCTCCCTTGAGAACTTCTTGGAGAGCTAGTCTGGTGTTGGTAAGTTCTTGCTGGTTTTGTTTATCTGAGAATATTCTTGTCTTTTCTTCCCATATAAAGGATAATCTTGGCAGGTACAGGATTTTTGGTTGAAATCGCTTTTCCCTTAACACTTTGAATATATTTCCCCATTCTTTCCTTGTGGGATATCCTTTGTAGGTAACTTGCCGTTTTTCTCTTGCCAATCTTAATATCTTGTCTTTGTCTGTGGTTTTGGTCAATCTGGCTATTATGTGTCTTGGAAGAGATCTTGAGTTGATTCTATTTGGGGTCCTTTGTATTTCTTGGGACTGGATCTTTGAGCGTCTCTGTAAGTTTGGAAAGTTTTCTTGCAGGATTTCATGGAATAGATTATCAATACCCTTATGAGTCTCTTTGCCTTCTGGGATACCAATTATCCTGATGTCTGGACGTTTGATGGTACCTATTATTTCTCATATGTTATTCTCATTTTGGGGGGCCATTTTCTCAGTTTTCATGGTGGATTTTTCTAGGCCAGCAATTTTCTTTTCTACATCTGAGATTCGATTTTCTGTATGATCTAGTCTGCCTTTAATACTGTCAAGAGAGATTTTGACTTTCTGTATTATAACCTTCATCTCTAACAGGTCCATTTGATTTTTTTTTTATCGTGTGTATTTTTCTCTTTTAGATCTTGCAAGAATTTCCTCGCCTCCTGGAAGTCATTTGCTCCTTTCTCCTGCCTCTTCTGCATTCTCTCTCTTCTCTTCCATCTCTGTTAGCTTTGCCATTATGAATATTCTACAATCCTTATGAGACATTTCTGTGGGTTTCATTGTACTGTGTGAGGATGAAGAGGAATTATTCTTTTCCCTTGGAGGAAAGGTACTGACTTGCTTTCCCATATTTCTTTTGGCCCTGCGGCGATTTCTAGTCATCTGATGGATGTGCTTTTCTTCCTAATTCTTGAAGTTCAATCTAAGCGTTCAGAGGCAAACAGAAGGAGATGATCTGCAATCTTTCTTTAATTCCAGTTTTACTCTTTGTGCATCATATTCAAGGTGAAGAGAAGAATATTCTGACCCTAATCATATTCAACGTTTGGAAACTGTTTACTTTGACCTGTCGAGACACTTAATGAGTAGAGGCTGATCAAAAATGAATAAAGATAAAGAAAAAAGGGAAAGAATTAAGAAGAAGAAAGAAGAAAAAATAAAGTGAAAAAGAAGAAAGAAAAATGAGGATAAAAAACCCCATAAGATTACAGTGTTAAAAAGCAAACATGAAAACTGCGTGGTGCGCAATATTTCACAGCTGAAGTACGGTATTCATCTCAGGGTAGGCCTGGTGGCTGGTGCCTTTCCTAAATGAAGTGAGGAAAGCCACCAATTAACACAATAAAGGAGCCTCTTGAGAGCCCAAAAAAAACTTTACCTTAAAAAAAATTTTTTTTCATTTTTTAAAGTCACAGAGAGACACAGTGAGACAGAGGGAGACAGACAGAAATGGAGAGAAAGAGATACAGAGCTATCCCTAGCCACTAGAAATGAGTCTGGAGGGGGAAGTCTCAGCAGAAAAATCTTCATTTTCTGTCAATATTTCACAGTTGAAGTATGGTATCCATCTCAGGATAGCAGATTATTTAGATTTTGAACATTTAAATAAACCTGTTTACCTAAAATGTGGAATAGCGAGAGCCAAAGATAGATACTTTGCTAACATAGATCACAGAAATGTTTAAAATTATCTATAATCATGGAAACAATATTCATTGTGAATTTTTAATTTGAAATAGAGCTTTTTATTATTTCCCTTCATCTTAAAGGTATGTGTTCACTTAAAATAAGGATTGTTTGAAACTTGAAAATGGAAGGCAAGCAGATAGCCTACTGGTTAAGGTTCTGGACTCCTAAATGGCTGACCACAGTTCAAGTCCCAGACCTGGAAGCCTGAAACACACCAGGCACATATGTGTGTGCCCAAAAATCCCGAGAGGAAGGTGGAAGAGAAGGGATTGTGATGAGGCCATCTCCCCCTCCCTTGGGGATGATTTCTCACCTTTCATCTCTCAGTCTCTCCAGTGAGCACATGTGACCTGTAGCAAAAATCTCTCAAAAACAAAAAGAAATAAAAAATCTTGGAATTTATTGGAGAATAACTGAGAAATAAATAAACCTGTCTGTGTAACTGGATGATATTCTAAATATTTCAGTGGATCGTCAAATAAATGGCTCATTAAACGGTCTGAGATGTTTGATGATTCAGAGAATAGCTCTCCTCTGCTTTGTTCCCATCAGCCATCCAGTCTTTGAGATCCTTTCTTCAAAAGGCCACCCTGGCATTTAAAGACAGCAATGGTAGCGTGGCCTTTGCTGGAATCTCTTCCCCATTTCTTTTTTCTGGCTTCCAGACATGAAAGACATGACCCTTCTTACTAATTTGCTTAAATAATTTCATTAAGTCTTGATTCACATAGTATTTGTTTCCACTCAATAATGAATTGAGAAAAGCTCCAATTATCTCTGAGGGTAAAGTTAAACACCTTTTAAACTGCTAGCCAATCCATTTAAATATGTCTGTTCGGTCTTCCACTAGCTAAACAGTCTATTTGCAGTGCTAATGTATATAAAAGTGCTTTCCTGTGGAGCATTTGAAATGCCCACTTTTTTGGTCTAAGTGCTTCACATGGTCATAATTTTCCCATGTTCTCTTATCGTTCACTTTAAGGCCTGATTTCATTGTTGACATTAAATAGAAATTGTTAAATTTTTTAATATTATAAAAATATCTATTAATCAAGGGACTAGCAGTTGGTGTAATGGCTATGTCACTGGACTCCCATGTAGTCGACCATGGTTCGAGTCCCGGACCTGGTGGCTTAAATTCATGCCAGGCACATGTGCATGCATGTCCAAGATCCCGAGAGGAGAATGGAGGAGAAGGGAATATGCCGTGGCTATCCCCCCTGGGGTGTGATTTCTCACTTTCTGTCTCTCTGTCTTTCTGGCGAGCACATGAGCCCTATAGCAAAAACCTCTCCAAAAAAAAAAAAAAAAAAAAATCTATTAATTGAGACCAGCAGATGGTGTAGTGGTTATATTCACGCCCCGGACCTGGTGGCTTGAAACTCACGCTGTGTGTTTGTGTGTACATGTGTGTCAAAATCCCAAGAGGAGACTGGAGGAGAAGGGATTGTGGTGTAGTCGGGCTCTGGTGGGGGACGGGGGTGGAAGGGTGATTTCTTGCTTTCTGTCTCTATTGCTCTCTGTCTCTCCAGCGAGTACATGTGCTCTATAGCAAAAATCTCTCTTAAAAAAAAATCAAGATTCCATGATTGTTTTAGAATCTTAAACTGAGTTTTACTAGAGATAACACAATATTAAATAACTTAGAAACATAGTTTCTCTTCCTGAGGGGTATGACGTTCAACAACGTCTCATGGAAATATCTTGTCCTCATAAGTGTTTTCATTGTGAAGACATATCTGACATATGTACACTAAGTGGCAATCCACTCTCTTGATTTTATATTTATGTTTTTACATGTGTCTTCATTTGTACTAATGGATATTTAAAGATGCACATATTCAGAACCTAGCATACCAGAAAGCTCATTTCTGTAGAAAATAAAGATCACTCATACTACCCAGTGCTAAAGCTATTGCTGGTTGAAAGTTAAATAAGTGAAGATTGGTGTGAAATCCTTTCAGCTCTGTATATACATCGTTAAATAAGTTGGCGTACGTGTGTTCTATCCATCCCTAGTGTGTAACTCAGGGATAATTAGAAAGGATCTTGGGTTCTGGAGAGATTCAGTCCATTGTATTCTATCATTGTACCAAAATGCACATCTTCCCTATCTTAAAAGGTTGAATAGCTTTTCATTTAAAAATGAGTGACACGCTTGCTGGTTAAAAAGAGGGAGAGAAACCTAGTTCGTATAATACTCTCCACATCAACAGAACCATCCCTGCTGGGTGTTGATCTCCCCCATCACATCAACAGCACCATCCCTGCTGGGTGTTGATCTCCCCCATCTCACTCAGTGCTCAGCCCTAACACGTGAAGGCAGCATTCAGTGTGCCTGTTCCCCCAGCAATGAGCAACTCGGAAAACTCGCTTTTTCCTTTCAGAGTGAAATGTAACAGTGCCCTTTGACCCTTTCTGGGCCTACTTCTGCTCCATCCATAGAGCTGCAAGATCTTGGACAAGACCTTGGGCCTGAGGAATTCAGTCACATCAGTCTTTTATGACTCTCCTTCCCAATCTGGACCCAGCAACTTCCTCGTCATGACTTTAGCTCCAAGTTACTCTAGATCAGAGAGATCTAGAGTAACATATATGTGTGTACGTGTGTGTGTGTGTGTGTGCACATATATTCATATATTTAATATATAATATCTATTTTCACATGTATATGAAAATGATCACGATTTAGTTACAAGAGAAAAAAGGAGGGACCAGCAGATGGCATAATGGTTATGTTGCTGGACTCCCACATAGTTAACTGCAGTTCAAGTCCTGGCCCTGGAGGCTTAAAACACACGCTGGGTGCATGTGTGTGCATGCCCAAGATCCCAAGAGGAGAATGGAGGAGAAGGAATTGTGGTGTGGCCATCCCCCCTGGGGGGGTGATTTCTCGCTTTTTGTGTCTTTTGTCTCTCTGGCGAGTGCATATGCCCTATAGCCAAAAAAGAAAAAAAGAAAAGAAAAAAGGAAATTAATATGTATAAACTTTACTGCAATTAGTCACCAATCACTTGTTTTATGCTGGAGTGTTCCCATCACATTCTTCTAACTGGGATCTAAGTGGTGCCAAAATGAAAACCAAAAGTCCCTCCAGTTTGTGTGATGACCCTGTGAGTGTATCCTTAGGCCTGGATTAAGATCAAGGTTCACACAGGTGTGGTCAGATTGTTCAGCCACCACACAGTAATTTTAATGCAGAAATCAGTGAAAAGTTACTGCAAAATCCTGTAGGTTTTTGTTATCGAACTATTGTTATTTCTATGTCACATAATGTCTGTTCATTTTTTTTAATTGCCAAAGGACGTGTGCATTCACCAGAGAGAGAGACAGAGATAAAGAGAGGGAGACGGAGAAAGCGCCCCTCACAGTGGAGTGTGGTCGGCAGCAATCCCTTCTCTTCCACTTCCATCCTGTCCAGATTGGAGCTTGCACGCACATGCGCCCGGCGGTTGGTCATACGGGATCAGGCTCCTCAATCACTTGGCTATGAGGCTGGCCCAGTAATGTCCATTTGTAACACATATTTAGAGGACAGTTACACACATTCGAATACTATACCTGTAGTAATGATGATTCCTCCTCTAAAAACTCAATTTAGAAAAGTAAACACCAGTTATATAGCACTACTGTAAAGGTTCCAGAAGTACATATGTAACATGTACCTCTTCCCTATGTGACTAATATTTACCTCTTCTTTAGTTCTCTGCATTTTCAAAACCGTGTGCCAATCTCATTTATCCAGTGCTATATATAAATCAGAAAGCTCCATGGCTGCTTCAGGCTTTCTCCAAAGATATGTAACCAAAGCTCTCATTTTTCCACCTTTCATCTACTAAATTTGTACCTCCTAAAAATAAGTTCAGCACTGGCAGTGTGTGACGGAACTGGTGCTCTCGCCCTCCTGTGTTGGTGAGACTGTGTCAGCTCTGACAGAAAGTCTGATAGTCTGTTTTAAGAGCCATATGTTGGGACCAGCAGTTAGCGTAATGGCTATGTTGCTGGACTCCCATGTAGTTGACCACAGTTCAAGACCCGGACTCGGTGGCTTAAACTTACGCCGGGCGCATGTGCGTGCGTGCCCAAGATCCTGAGAGGAGAATGGAGGAGAAGGGATTGCGGCATGACCATCTCCCCTGGGGGATGATTTCTCGCTTTCTGTCTCTATGTCTCTCTCTCTCTGTCTTTCTGGCAAGCGCATGCGCCCTATAGCAAAAATCTCTCCAAAAAAAAAAAAAAAAAAAGAAAAAGAAAAAAAAGAGCCTTATGTTAATAACTCAGTGATTCTGCTCCTAAAATGTTATCCTGATGAAAGAATCCAAAACATGGAATACGCTATGCGAATGAAATGATTAATGATTTTTAGAAATCAGAGGCAGTCTGTCAATTGTGTTCACCAGTGTGGATGCAATTAGGTCAATTATATTATACTCCTTCAGCAAAATACTTTATATCCCTTAGAAGTTGTCATAATAAAATCAGATTAGCAATGTGGAAAAAATACATAGGCTATAAGATTAAAAGTATAACAACATTAGTCTGCAGTTATAAATTGTGTTCTTTCTGAGCAAAGGATAATAGATACAAAAGAACCTTCTCACCCAAATTTTTGGAGGACCCTCCAACTCTATCAGTTAAATATTGCTGCATTAACAAAGCACACTGAAACTTATTGACTTAAACAAGAGCTGTAAGAGGCCCTTGCTTATTTTGTCTGGGCTGGGTTCTCCCACTCATCCTTGGTCAGCTACAGGTCAGATAGTGGCTCCACTGATGTCAGCTGGGCTGTCTCACATATACAGGGCCTTCCCTGGGACAAGGGGGCCAGTTTGCTTCACATGGCTTCTCATTGTCCAGGAGGCTAGCCCAGGCTTGTTCTACTAGGCTGAGGTCTAAAAGGGAGAATGCCAGTGTGCAAAACCTCTTGAGTCCTTGGCTTGGAACTTGTCCATCACCCCCATCACATCCTATTTGCCAAAGTCACAAGGTCAGCCCAAATTCAAGAATGGGAAATTGACTCCTCCTCTCGATGGGAGGAACAGCAGTGTCACATTGTGAGAAGTGTGGGTACAGGGAAGAAGGTCATTGCAGCGACCTTGGAACCCTAACACTAGCCTACTCAGTCTAACTCACCACATTGCTGAGGTTCCTTATAACCTTCACTCAGTCTCTAAAGATTTAGGTACTCTCTCCCCAGGGCTGGGATTCAATCAGGACACTCCAAGTGCATTACTTTGGGTTGATCCTGATCCCCATTCTGACTACTCCATCCCACATCATACCAGTTCTTCAATGTTTAAATACCTCTTCTGTCTGACTCTCTGTGATTTGAGCACAAGCCCCCTCCCCGATATGCATGAAAGTTCACATTTTCCCTGAGTTGTCATTCTCCTAATATATAGATGGGAGAACATTAATTGTTAAGTGCTCTCATCTTTACTAACAGAGGGCATAATTATGACATCTAGGACCGTATTTCTTACATTCTGGTTAAAATCTTTCTTTTTTTCATTTAAGGGGGAAAGAAGAATAGGAAGAGTTAAGTATTTTCAAAAGACACTAATTTGGATTAATTTATTTATCAGCATGAAGATATGAGTGGAATGGAAGAAGATGGCATAGAGTTGAAGTTTGAGGGAACTGGCTTTGGAGAATTTACCAATTTGAGATTGAAGAGAGAGAAATCCTTAAACTCTTAACTTTTTCATCTTTTATCTAGTAGAAAAAGCTAGTACTTTTTCTTTCTTTTTTCTTTTTCTTTTTTTTTTTTTTTTTGAGAGGTTTTTTGCTATAGGGTGCATGTGCTCGCCAGACGGACAGAGACAGACAGAGAGACAGAAAGCGAGAAATCACCCCCCAGGGGGGATGACCATGCTGCAATCCCTTCTCCATTCTCCTCTTGGGATCTTGGGCATGCACGCACACGTGCCCAGCGTGAGTTTAAGCCACCGGGTCCGGGACTTGAACCACGGTCGACTACGTGGGAGTCCAGCGACATAGCCATTACGCTAACTGCTGGTCCCAGAAAAAGCTAGTACATTTTAATCTAGTATAAAAAGCCAGTAGTTTCTGTGCTTTGAATCCTAGTGTTATCATTGCATATTAACAGAAAAACTTAAATAGTTCTTCTATCCGGTAACCCAGAAACTGATTTTTTAAAATATTTCAGCTGTTTGCTGCTTTGAGCGCATGTTTTGGTCTTGTATGACGAATACTATTTTCCATCTCTTGCGTTTTAAACTAGACGTCACTTGTGTATATGGCATACGATGTTACTTAGGTGTCTGGCTCTTTCATTAGCAGAAGCAGATGACAGATGTTACAACCTCAGTGGCGATGGGCCATTTTTTTTCTGCTGGGAATCTCTAAGGTGATGTGCCGCCTGGTTAATTGTTGACCGAGGACTTTCTGATTTGTGTTAGGTCTACCGGTGTAAAAGTGTTGGTGTAACACTGCCAGGAGAGCATAATTCACTCCTTTTGTGTCCTTGGACCCAGCAAGCTGCCGTTTGTGCTCTTCTGCAGAGTGATAATGCATTAGCTCATCCAGAGCTGTGACAGCCTCGCCACTCACCAGCCTCAGCCTCCTCTGGGGAGGCAGTTGCTTTTGAAAACCTCAGTGGACTGCACTACAGCAGCTCAGGAGTTAAAGAAGACAAGTGAGTTAGTTGTTTGAGTCTTTTTCTTTGGCTTCAGTTGATTTCAGTGGCTCATAATCTATGACACTTTTTTTTTTTGAGAGGTTTTTGCCATAGGGACATATGCTTACCAGAAAGACAGAGAGAGACAGACAGACCGTAGGAAATCACCTCTCAGAGAGGATGGCCACACCGCAATTTCCTTCTCCTCCATTCTCTTGGGATCTTGGGCACGCATGCACATGCACCTGGCATGAGTTTTAAGCTGCCAGGTCCAGGACTCAAACCACAGCTGACTCTATGGGAGTCCAGTGACATAACCATTGCACCATCTATGGAACTTTTCTCCAATCTGTGGAATTTCTAAAAAGTATTGGCTTTTAACCTCCTAAGATGACTTGCTAGGTCTGAAAAGGCTTAGAAAGCTGCATGTTTTAAAGTGGTATAGGTGATTCTGCTGTATAGCAGGGACAGACCCCTTGCATTAGACCTGTGTTGAGGAAGAAAGGTTCTGCCAGTCCCTTTAAGAGAATTCCACTGGGGCCAGCAGATGGCGTGGTGATTAAGGTGCTGGACCCCCACATGGCCGATCATGGTTTGAGTCCCGGACCCAGGGGCTTGAAAATCATACAAGGTGCACGTGTATTCATCCTAAAATCACCAGAGGAGAATGAAGGAAAAGGGATTGTGACATGGCCGTCCTCCCTCCCGGGAGGAGCCTTCTCACTCCTCTCCCCCCACACCGTCCCCCTGCTCTCTCCAGTGAGTGCATGCACCTTGTGGCAAAAACATTAAAGAAGAAGAAGAGGTGGTTCGACACTAGCATCCGTTCATTTCCTTGCCAAGGCAATACGTGAACACTTTGAGGGGCTCTCATGGCAGGGCATCAATCACAGAATCAGAAAGCCGAGACACACCCTCTGATCTGTCTTCAAAGTACTCGTAGCAGGAAGGAATTGCTGCCCCTCTCTCCCTCACCAGCCCTGCAGCACGGATCTCAGTGATTACAGAAAGGCAGGGGCGAGGGTTCCAGAAGAGTCCAGGGTCACCACATTCATGAGCAGACACATGAAACAGCAGATAGGAGCTGACCCCCGCGATGCCGGTGCCCTGTAGGCACTCGTCCTGGCGGCAGGAGGGACACGCTGGGACCTCGAAGGACGGATGGGCCCCAGTGAGGCCAGGAGAGGGCACATTCACAGGCGGGAGTAGCAGGACACAGTCCCTTCTACTGTCCCAGGCTCTGTTCGCAGAAGTCAAAAGTGTGATGGGCCCAGGGCTGCCCTGTGGCCTGGTAGTTAAGGAAATTGGATCCCGTGTGACCAGTCGGTTTGAATCCTAGCGTGGAGGCTTGAAAGATGTGCTGGGTGCATGTGTGCGCATGCCCCAAATCCTAGCAGGATGGAGAAAGGGAGGAGACGGGATTGCAATGTGGGCATACCCTACTGGGAGGTACTTTCTCTCTCTCCTCCTCTCTCCTTCTCTGTCTGTCCCTGTCGAGAGCATGCATCCTCTAGCCAAAAAAAAAAAAAAAGTATAATGGGCCTCTTTAAAAGAAAGCGTGTGGGATCCGATCTTATCATTGTGTTCAGTTTTCATTTTTGTAATGTGAGTCCTCTTCATCTATCGTTCCCTCCCTTCCTTCTCTGTTTCTCTTCCTCTCTCCTCTCTCCCCATCCCTCTCTCAGTGCACTTGCCGCTCCCTTCTCCCCTCCTTCAGTGGCCCAGCTCTGCTTGCTCTCCTCTCTCACCGCACTCTTCCTCATCCGAGTCTGCCCGGAGGCCCTCCGCTGCTTCCCCAGGCCCTTCATTATCCAGAGTCCGTCTTGAACCTGGAATTTTTATGTGAGCAAAAGGTGCTGCCTGACTTCCTCTGCTATGGCTGCCTCCCTTTCTCCTTTAGGCCTTCCTTTCACCTCCTCAAAGGCCTCTGATGTGTCAGGAGTAGCTCTTTCACCACCCACAGTCCCAAGAGATGGCAGCTTCCCTGCAGAGTCCCCAGCTGCTGGGCAGAGCTTTGCAGGCCTGTTCTGCAGGCAGGACAGACATTCCTGACTCTTGGCTTCAGTCAGGAAGCTCAGCTCTGGTTTGCAAGTCTGGGGCTTGTGGCCACAAGTGCCCCGTGGTGGTGCCAAAGCCCACCCACGACGGACACCCTGGGAAGACCCTGAGAGGGCTTTGGCTTCTAACCCCACTTTTCACCACCTTCTAGGGATCTTTTCCCTTTCTTTCAAACTAACTTCTGTGTTTCTTTTGTTTCCTTTTATAGACTTAATATTTTTTTTTGAGCAGTTTTGTTGCTATTTATTTATTTAGTTAGTTAGTTAGTTTTGGTTACAGGGCGTGTATACTTGCCAGAGAGAGGGAAAGTGAGAGATCACAACCCGCACAGGGGGAACAGCCACACCCTCCCTTCTCCTCCAAAAAAAGCAATCAAAATTAAAACTAATACAGTATATCAAATATTTTCATAGCATTTACATTTTTTTCCTTTATGAGAAAAAGAGAGAGAGAGAGAGAGAAGGAAAAGGAAAGAGACAGATACAGTTACATACGACTAACACCGTCACAGAGCCAGAAAGGGCTCACGGAGGACTGGAAGCCAGTGGAGATGACAGAAGCCTGAAACAGAAGCACTACCACCTAAAAAGTGAGAGCAGGAACTTTGAAGCCAGCTTGTGAGAGTTCAAATCCCAGCTCCTCCACTTTTGATTTGGGTAGAAGTTACTTAACTCCTTTCTCAATTTCCCCATCGGTTAAATGGAGATAATAACAGTACCCTCTGTATCCACCTTTTGCATGATTTTAAATAAGTTAACTCACTACAGTGTACTGTAAAGTTTCTGGCCCATAGCAAATCTTCAGTCAACTTAGCTGTCATTATCATTGCCATCTCTCCACCACTATCATTGTCACCATCATCCCTGCCATATCACATGGCAGAGACCTTACCAGGTCTTGTGCCAAAACAACACTGGTTGAATAAAATGATGCAGGTTACAATCCAGTCTCTGGTGTTAGACAGACTCACTTCCTTCTTTGGGCTTCCCCTCTCTGGTCCTGAGCTCTAAGTTTGCTCTGAACACTGAGGAGAGGTTGGATGAATATGCCCCAAGATCCTCAGCTTTCGTCATTATAAAAGTTCACCTCAGTCTTGGTTTTTCATAGCATGAAATGTTTGCTTTCGGGCACCCAAATGCTGTTAAACTCACTTTATATTTTATGGATATTTTCAATAATGCTAAATTTCTGAGAGGATTTTGTGACAGTATTTATGATCATTATCAGATAGTTGGTACAGATGATTATAAAATCTAATGGAGAATTCAGAGTATACAGAGCTGCCTTTGGGATTTAATGACGTATTCTAGTCATTTTTGTGCGCGGTGTCCTCCTTGACGACTTCCTGAAACAGTAAACTTAGTATGTGATAGCTGTAATTTTACAGTGTAGGGCTGTCTCCCAGGCCTCGTGGTTAAAGGGAGTCAGATTCCAATGGCTGACCACAGTTTGAATCCTGGCCCCAGGCAGCTTAAAACACACATGGGCCTGGGGTCAGCAGGTAGCATAATGATTAAGGTGCTGGATTCTCACATGGCCTACAGTGGTTTGCATTCCGGACCCAGCAGCTTGAAAATCACCCTGGGCACATGTGCGCCTGTGCCCAGTATCCTGAGAGGAGAAGAGATTGCGGTGCGGCCATCCCCCCGGGGACTGATTTCTCACTTTCCCTTCTCTATCTCTCTCTGTCTCCCTCCTGTGAGCACACAAGCCCTGTGGCAAACACCTAAAAACAAAAAAACACCTTGGGCACACGTGCATGCCCCAAATCCCAACAGGATGGAGAAATGGAAAAGGGATTATGACACAACCATATCCCAGTGGAGGTGTGGTCTCCCTCTCCTTTTCTGTCTGCGTCTGGCAATTTCACACACTTTCTGGAAAATCAAAAGAAAAAATGTTTTCGTAAAAAAATTCAGGTGATGGTGTTTTATTTCAAAATTTGGAGTATTTTTAAGCATGTGGTCTACAATT
Source organism: Tupaia tana (assembly GCA_026018925.1). Lineage (NCBI taxonomy): Eukaryota > Metazoa > Chordata > Mammalia > Scandentia > Tupaiidae > Tupaia > Tupaia tana. The sequence continues at coordinate 23,928,385 of JAKSZU010000027.1, read as the reverse complement.
GTCATCACAGTAGTAACAAAACAAAACAAATAAGTTAACTAAAAATTTTAAATATATGGGAGAAGCAGCTCTAGTAGAAAAAGAATAGCAAAAGGCAGAAGCCTGAGGCATTGCCAGCTGCCTTGGCTGCTCCCCACAGTGCACCAGCAAGGCGCCCCCTCCTCTCCCACAGTGTGCTCACCACGTGGATCCCCAACAGTCATGAGGGGGCCCCGCTTGCCCGTCCTGCTCTGTCGTGAACTGGAACAAAGAGGGACCCAAAGGTTCACTGTCTCTGACCATCACATTTCAAGACTACATTGGAAACCTTGGCCATCAAAGTACTCCAAGGAGAGTTTCTTCTCTGAAAAACAGAGGCCACTAGGCAGCCCTCGCCTCTCCCAGCCAGGAGGTCTGGCAGGTCTTCCTCTCGAGCCCTTAGTGCTGACACATTGAGGGTACAGCGAGTTAAGGTCCCTCCAAGTATTTACTGGGTCATGTATTAGTTGTTAGTTATGTTGTTAGCAAACAACACAAACTTCAAGTCAAATTGGTTGAGACAGTGAGTAAAATGGATTTCATAGAAGAGTCCAGAGGTACAGAAGGTTTCAAGGTCCTGACTAGCTCTTCTTTCTGCAGTCTCCTTTCTCCTCCCGTGGGCTGCTTTCTTGGGCAATTACAGGATGTTTGCAGCAGTTCCAGAGGCCATACCAAGACATTGCCCCCAGAGTTTCTCCATGACCTGCCTGGGTGTTAGAGAAGGAACTATTTCCCATAAGCACCTAGGAGACTTCTCCTAAAGTCTCATTGACCACATTAGGATTAATGTCTTTGCCGAGAATCACTTTACTTACATTAGATGAGACCAATCAGAAACTCCCCCTGGTGCTCAGGGGGACTCATCTTCCCCCAGACAGGCCATATGGACGAAGTGTAGATAACCTGAAAAAAAAAAAATTGGAATTCTGATAAAAAGAGAAAAAGGGAAGATGGTTTTTCTGTGATCATGGAGATGTCCACTGCTTATTATATTTCACTTTTTCTCTGTCTGTAAAATTACTTGAGGTTTAGCTTTCCCACAAACGATATACACTCACCCTCGTTACCTGCAGAGGAGAAGCTCCTGGCCCACTCCACCTCCGCTACCTGCAGATACCAGAATGCTCAGCTGTTCAAGGTCCTTATATAAAATGGCTTAGTGTTTCCATAAAATTTATGAACGTCCTCCTGAATACTTTAAATCATCTCTGTTTTACTTATAATATCTAATTCAAGGTAACCGCTATATAAATATTTGTCATACTGCGTTGTTTCAGGAATAACGATAAGGAAAATATCTGTGTATGTTCAGTATAGATGCAACCAACATGTATTTTGTAGCAGTTTTGATCCATCGTTGGTGGACTCTATGCATGCGAGACTCGCGGGTATGAAGAGCGTGACGTGCAGAGACTGGCTGGACTCAGACTGAATGTTAGTGTCATTCTCATGCCCATCAAAGAAGTCACCAAGTCCCTTCCAGTCTTTTCACACCCCTCTCAGACTAGAGCAGTCTGAAAATAACTCTAAAGACATTTGACCCAATCAAATGATTTTACTCACGGGATTAAGGAGTTTCAATCTAGGCTAAGAAAACAGGCCATGCACATCCTGCCCCCAAATGTCCCCTCGTGTAACCCTGGTAAGTAACAAGACTCACCGGCCTTAACATTGATGAAAAGCGTTCAGTGAGGTGCTTTTATGGATGACTCTGGCAAATGTTAATGTCATCCTAGGAGGGCCTGACTTTCTTAATTGTGAGGATCTGTTGAGAGAAAAACTCAGCTTCCACAAGGGCCACCTCTGACGCTGGCAAACCAGCTCTATCTGAAGAGTGCCCAAACTCCCAGAGAGTGTTCACGTCTCGGGTGAAAGGAGGATCTAGAGTGTATCCCTTCATCCGTTATAACTGTGTCCTGTTTTCTGCAAAGTTACACAACCAAATTTCATCCACTGGAGCCCGGTTTGGTTTTATTTTGATTCTGAATTTTGGACCAAGAAAAATCAATATAAAGATAAGCATCATATTCCATTCACAGCCGAAATCCGTATCCCAAGGGCAGAAAACAGAGGAAGCAGCGTTGTTTTTTCTCTTCACATCATTTCAGTTCTTGAGCCAGCAGGAAATTGTATCCCTCTCCTGCCCCTCAGCCTATTTTCCTTCCTCCCACCAAGTTAAACAGAAACAGTTTCTTTATTCCTCCTTAGAAGAAAAAAGTCCCTAGCTCATTAATTGTCATTAACCCCACAAGGCCTGCGAGGTGACTTTCCTTGTCTCAGCTCTTGGCTCACCCCCCTCCCCCAAATTCAGTCCCCACACTAGCCTTGCCATTTTCTGTCAAGATTTTCTCTACTTTCTTCCAAAAGCTTCTAGGGCTTCTCCCAGGCTCTCTGACTTTGCCAGGATTGCCCACAGGGATCAACAGGGATTGAGAGGGCTCTTTTTTTTTTTTTTTAGAGGTTTTTGCTATAGGGCGTGTGCGCTCGCCAGACAGACAAAGAGAGACAGAGAGATAGAAAGCGAGAAATCACCCCCCAGGGGGGATGGCCACGCCGCAATCCCTTCTCCTCCGTTCTCCTCTCAGGATCTTGGGCACGCATGCACATGCGCCCGGCGTGAGTTTAAGCCACCAGGTCCGGGACTCGAACTGCAGTCGACTACTTGGGAGTCCAGCGACATAGCCATTACGCTAACTGCTGGTCCCATGGGCTCTTTTACAGCCTTCTGTATCACCGTCTCTATGGCATCTTAGTGAGTGGTTTGCATGAATAGTACATGACAAAAAAAGGAAGTCACAACACCCTGACACCAAGAAAGACATGGTCTGAGCTGGTGGGCCTTGCAGTCTGTGGTCCTTGTAATGTGCCGTAAACAATAACAGACATCTTTTGGAGAGTGGTTTGACTTCTGCTTCCTGACAACTGTCACTCCTAGGGTAAAAGTCTTGCAGAGGGACCGAAGGCAAGAGCTATAAGGGCAAGCTTGGGAAGAGAAGGCCCTAGGTGTGGGAAGGCCTGAGCCTGGACCAGAAGGAAGATACCCTGTGGTGTCAGCAGGAAGCCAAACGCAAACCCGTATTCTCGTGCCACACCTGAGTGCAGCCTGGTCGCATCTTCCTTCCCCCAGCCTCAACCTCCCTTTCTCCCTAGCCATGGCTGTTGCTGCAGCCTTGGGTGTGACTGGGGCCCTGAAGAAGCTTTTTTCTGACTTTTCCCATGTGCCCTGCCTCATCCTCCTAGAGGTCTGGTTGCTCTTAGACCTTGGGCTGCACGCTCGTGGTCCCTCTGCGGGTCGTCCCAGCGTCCGTCTCCATCTGCTTGTAGTCCCTCATAGGCTCTCCTCCCCAATCTCTGAGCCCTGAGCTGGGCACATCTGAAATGTAACTTGTAGCAGCTCCCACGTTAGCATAGTGCCATATCCAAGCTCTGGAACTTCACTCTCTGGCCAAAGGAAGCTGTTTCTCTGAGCCTCACTCCTGTCCTATGAAAAACAGTGATCAATATAATGCTATTATAGGAATTAAAGATGATGATGAATAAAAGACCTTTATAAACCTTAATTCACCATAATTATATTAAATATCAATATCTCTACAGATTCTTGTATCAATCTCAGTACAAAGAACCCCCTCCTTCAACCTAGCCTATCAGCATGTTCATCAAAACACAGTCCCTGGAACTAGCAGTTGGCGTAATTGCTATGTCGCTGGACTCCCACGTAGTCTACCGTGGTTCGCATCCTGGACCTGGTGGCTTAAAACTCACGCCGGGCGCGTGTGCGTGCGTGCCCAAGATCCCAAGAGGAGAATGGAGGAGAAGGGATTGCGGCGTGACCATCCCCCCTGGGGGGTGATTTCTTGCTTTCTGTCTCTATGTCTCTCTCTGTCTGTCTGGCGAGCGCACGCGCCCTGTAGCGAAAACCTCTCCAAAAAAAAAAAAAAAAAAAACACAGTCCCAGAAAACATAATCTTTCCCTAAGAATTCTTTCCCTGATAAATGTAGTTCAGCTTTCAGGCAATTTCTAGTTCCAATTTAGTCACTAAAAAGAGCATAAAGTGAACAGTCCAATCCTGTTCTCCAGACCCCAAATGCTCTTCCCCAAAGGCAGCCATTGTTACCGTTTTTTCTCTCTCACCCCAGAGATGCTTTAGGCAGATGCAAGAAGGTGTTTCCTCCCCGTTTACACAACGGCAGCTACTATACACACTGTACTTCATTTTCTTTCCCACTTCCTCCTCAGATGCTTTATCTTTGCTAATCAGATATTCGAAAATGCGTGTTGCCGTTGTTTGTGTTTTACTTACTGTAAGATTAAGCACAACTTCCTGTCTAGAAGTGAACTGTCTTTTCATATGTTTTGCCCAATTTGTTTGAGTTGACCTTATACTTATTGATTTGCTGGAGCTCGTTACTTCGCAAACAAGCCCTTTGTGATCTGTGTTGCAAGCATTTCCCCAGTTTATTGTTTATCTTTGGGTTTGTTCATATTATATTGTTTCCTGGTAGAATTTGATTATGTGTAGTCAAATTTGTGTCGTATATTTTGGTAAGAAAGAATGAAGGCCAAGAGCTGTTCAGCTCTGAGGTTTATCTTGTAGTCCATCTGTCTTGAGTTTTTATTTCTTTTTTTTTTTTTTTTAATTTTGCTATAAGGCATTGAACACTCACTGGAGGGACAGAGAGAGTGAGAAAGCACTCCCGTAGGGTCATTGCCACACCACAAACCTTTATCCTCCATTCTCCTCCTGAGATTTTGGGCACGGATGCACACTCATGCACCTAGCATGTTTTTCAAGCTGCCAGGTCCAGGATTTGAACCATGCAGTCAGACATGTGAGATCCAGCTCCCTTAACCTCCATGCCACTGACTGGCCCAGAGTTCTTATTCTTTTTCTACTGCCAGTTGTTTTCCTTTGACTTCCTCTCAGCCAACTGAAGGATGCAAAGACTAAAGCTTTGACCTAGGATTGTCCAAAGAAGCAAGAGACAGTCTAAAACTTTGAGTCTTGGGACAACTTGAGAACACAGATGATATCTTAAGGGAACAGTCTACCCTGGAGGGAAGCTCCAACATCCAGGTAACCAGAATGTAGGGATTCCTTAGAGTTTTGGAGAAAGGAGTATTTTGCCAAGTTGGGATCAGGTTAAGGGTACCAAGCTAGTCGTTGAATTGAACTCCATACAGTTTGAGGTCAGCCATTGTGCCAGGTGTCTGATATTCATAGACATTGTCTCCTCTGAGATGCTAAGTTGGGCCATGTGGGTCAGTAGTAGTCTCATCTATTACATATTCTGTCACTGAGGAGTCCCGGAATCAGGAGCTGGGGAAGGGGCTGGTTCATGATCCTTTTTACATTGATTTCCCATTCATTATCATTATCATTATCCCTTTTTGAATACAGCCATAGGCAAAGCCCATGCCCAGTGAAGACAGCTCATTAACCACCTGCTCTGCCTGGTGGCTGATGGCAGCAGCAGCTGGGTCAGTCTTAGTGGGAGGGCAGGGCGGAGTTGTGCATTTCTTGGGCAGATGGTGTTACCTTGGACACTGTAAATGTTACGAACGATTCTGAGCAGGCTCATCGGCAGCTGTGTAGTTTTCTCATGAACATTCAGACATTAGATGATGTACCAACTTGTCAGAACTAGTAGCTGAAAAGTTTGCTTTGAATGCCATTAGTGCTTTCTCCCCACCCCTTATTTCTCCACCCTTTGGCCATCCTCTTAAAGCTGGATTCTAATCTTTCTTTGAAAAGGATATTTCTCAAAAGAAATGTTTTCTCCCTCTGCTAGACACTCCTGCAGCAAGAGAGGATGAACAGAGGCTTTGATCTTGTAGGCATTCTTTTTAAGTTTGATCTTTTGATCTAATGTTTTGTTTCTATGTACTTAATGGTGTGCCTCAAAATCACCTAAATATCAGGTCAAATAAGACAAATACTTTCAAAAGCAAAACCCATACCAATACTTTATTGTAACCCCTAACATAATGCTATAAAATTGTTCTTTGCAAACAACAACTTATTTCTAATTTGTCAGGAGGTGAAGAAGAGAACTTCTATGTCTTGTCTCTAACAATAGATCACCAACCTAGATGAACCCCCAAAGCCCAGGCAGCAAATTGTACCTTAGTAACTGTGCTCTGTCACTGCCCTAGCATTTTTTATAGGAAGTAATAGAGAAGTTGCTTCTTTCGGGACATCTGCTAAGCACCACAGGCTGTATATGGTTGCTGTTGTCTTGCCAATGAAGGTTGTGGGATGACCTAGTTCACCCTACTTTGGCTCCATTGGAATGTGAGCTTTTGAGCCAGTTTAGTGGACAGTGCAGAGCACAAACATCTCAGGCATTCCACATAGAATTCTCAGTGGACAGAACACTGGATCCAGGATTATCAGAATTGGGTAGCTGTGATGGGGGGATTTCTTCTCATAACTCTTCATCTCTCCTGTAAATAGAAGTCCTAGGCACAGAAGACACGAGACTTAGAGAAATGCCAGCAAATTGGAGCGATATCAAATTGGAACACAGTTCCATATGATATAGTTGACTGCATTGGTTGTTTAAGGTGTAAGAAATCTAAATGAAGTAGTGAATCGAGCCCACTAAAATTTTAGTCTTGTTCAGTATAGTTAGAGCCATGTATTCTAGACTAAAATCTATAATTAATTTGGCTATATCTATGCCAAAATAAAATGTGGTGGTTGCCACCCATCTTTAAATCTATAAGAATGAGTCAGTTCCTAGCCTTTTTTAAAAAGTTCATCTGTTTTTTGAAGGAAAACATTACTACCATGACTGAACTGTATATATTGTTGGTTGTCTGCGTTGCTGTGTAACCTTAGAGTATATTGCAAACTAATGCATGTGCACAAAAAAAGAAAAAGAAAAGAAAAACCACAAGTATCTCAAGTATCCAATGATAGAGGAATGGTTAGATATATTTTGGACATACAAGCGTGACAAATTAATACATGAGGACATCCAGTTCTGGTCAGGATGGAGTAACAGGGCCCACTACCCTCTTGCTTGAAATAGCCAAAAGAACAAAGAGTAGAAAATGCATAAAACAGCAGTTTTTAGACACTGGATGTCAGACAATAAAAGATAGTGACCTCCGGTAGATGGTAGGTACACAAAGGAGGGGAGTCTTTGATTTCCTCAGCTGTACTGCCTTGGGAATTTACAGGCCATGGCATATGGAAAGTAAACTGAGGTAGGGCCCAGCAGATTCCTGGAGCTGAGGAGACTGGGAGGAGAGTACAGGGAGACCAAGGCAGCTGGAGGTCACAGGATACAATGCTGAAGAGGAACCTTGGAAATCTGTAGTCAGTCCTCCTTGAGTTTCAGCAGTGTTGATGACTTCCTATGTGTGAGGCCAGGCAGAGTGCCATCCAAAGGGCTTAAAGGAATAGTGCTTAGTGCTCCAACAGGACTTGGAATAATGGTGCCTGTTCCCAGCAGCCAAACTGGAAAAATTTCTAATTTATATGGTGCATGGGGGTGGAATATACAGAAGGGTTTTGCCTCAGTAGTGAGGAATAAATTAGCCCTTGGCTGAGCACTGCTCCAGTCTTGCCTAGCCAATCAGAAAAGCAAAGAACTCCATAAGATCAAAATGTTTCTTGTAAAACAACTGGTCAAAGAAAGAGCAAAGAATGCAAAAATATAAAATAGCCAAAAAGGTAAATTTTATAATGTTTGGCATCAAAGATTACATGGCATGCAAAGAAACAGAAAAATACAGTCTATAAAAACTAATCCAGGGACTAGCAGTTGGTGTGGTGGTTAAGGCACTGGATACTTCCACATGGCTGACCACAGTTTGTGTTCCCAACCTGGTGGCTTACTTTCTCACTTTCTTTCACTCTCTCTCTGTCTCTCTCTGGTCAAATTAAAATAAAAATGAATGAATAAATTAAATTAAATAAATACTTACTTAAGGAAAAAAAAATAGTTAATCCAGAACTGGCACAGATGTTAGAGTGGGCAGGTAAAGATGGTAAAAATAGTTATAATTCTTTTCTACATGTTCAGACATTTAGCAGAGATATGGAAGATATGAAAAACACTTATGTAGGTACAGAACAGGCAGTAGGGTGACATTATGCAATGCTAGAGCCCCGTGGAAGACCACAATTCAGATTCCAGGTTTACCTGAAACACGCTGTACTCATACACTTGTGATCCTTGTTAGCTGACAGTATGATGGGGAGATTGCAGCATTATGAAACCTTGCTTAGGGTACCTCCTTCTCTCTCTCTCTCTCTCTCTCTCTCTCTTTCTCTCTCTCTCTCTTTCACAACAAAATAAATATTTTTTAAATAAAAGACCTATGTAGAAATTTTAGGGAACACAAGCAGCTTACCCACAAAAAAACAAACAGTCCAACTAAAAAGTGAGCAAATGAACTGAACAGACAGCTCTTGAAGGAAGACATATGAATGGCCAAAAGGCATATGAAAAAATGTTCCATGTCTCTTGTTATAAGGGAAATGCAAATCAGAACCACAATGAGATGCATTTAACCCTAGTCAGAATGGCTATGATTGAAAAAAATAATAATAATGAGATTGGAGTGAAATAGGAACCCTCTTACATTGTTGATGGTAATGTAAATTAGTACACCACTGTGCAGAACAATAGGGAGTTTCCTTAAAGATTTACAAAAAGAACTCCCATACAACCAGTAATACCACTTGTGGATCTTTACCCTAAGATCAGGAAAGCACTCAGTCAGAAAGACACTTGTGCATTTATGTTTATTGCAGCATTATTCACAATTGCTATGACATGGAATCAACCTAAGTGCCCACGAACAGATGACTGGACAGAAAAAATGTAGCACATACACACTATAGTATACTACTCAGCTATAAAAAAATAAATAAATAAGAAGACATCCTGTCATCTGATATAAAGTGAATGAATATAGAAGATTTAATACTAAGCAAAGCAAGCCAGACTATGAAAGACAGATCTTGTATGTATATATACTGAATGTCTGTACTTCATGGAAGAAACTGAAAGATTAGAAGATACAATAGCAGAGACAGTTAAATGTAGATGCAGAGGTTGTATAAGAGGAGGTAGACAGTTAGGGATGGGAAGGAGGGACTCAGAGAATAAAAATTAACAGACACAAGAATGGGAAAAGTTATTGCATACAGTAATATCTTTGACTTGCCTGACGTGCAATTCATTTATATTTTGGGAACCCTTATCATATGCTGTAAAAATGTACAATGGATTGAGACATCTGGCTCCAGCAGTGAAGGGACAGGTTTTAGGGTGAGTATCAGGAAAACAGCTGCAGAGAGACTGTGGCTCACCTACCCTGTCAGTGACTTTTGGAATACCTGGTGTTCTTTGAGACTTCATATTTTTCTGGTCCATGTGACATTCTTCCTTTAGCTACATCCTCCAGGTTAGGCCCAGGTATACCTGAACCTGAGACTCTGGGGAGAAAACAAGCACCACAAAGCTGGCTACATACACCATTCTTTGGTCAGAACACTAGCCCCTCTTTAAAGTACACACCAGATACATAGAGCACATCTTTCCCACTGACATTGCAGAATTAACTCCAAGAAATTAGGAAGAAACATATCATCCATCAGATGACCAGAAACCAGTGCAGAGGCACAAGAAATATGAGAAACCAAGAAAATATCTCTACCTCGAGGGAAAAGAACAACTCATCATCATCCAAAGACAGTACATAGAACTTGTGGAAGTGTCAGATAAACAGAATAATCATAGTGACAAAACGAAAAGAGATGCAAGAGAAAAGAGACAATGAACTCCAGAAGATGAGGAAGTCCTACCATGATTTGAAAGAAGAAAAAAGAATCAAACAGAATTGTTAGAGAGATGAAGGCTGTAATACAAGGAATCAAAACCTCCCTCAAAAGCATTAAAAGCAAATACTAGATACTATTAAATGCCCAAACATCCAATTAATAGGTATCCCTGGAGGTGAAGAATCTAATAAGGGCATTAATAATCTATTCCATGAAATCCTAGAGAAGCATTCAAACATCCAGACTCAAGAAATACAAAAGACTCCAAATAGAATCAACCATGGCACATCATAGCTAGATTGGCCAAAATCATGGATAAAGATAAGATTCTAAAAATGGTAAGAGAGAAATGTCAAGTTACTTACAAAGGTTATCCCACCAGGCTAACATTGGACCTCTCAACAGGAAAAAATGCAAGCAAGGAAAGAATGGGAAGATGTATTCAAAGTATTCAAAAAATTTTTTTCAACCAAAATTGCTATTCGGCAAGACTATCCTTTACATGGGAAGAAAAGATAAAAAAGCATTCTCAGATAAACAAAGCCTGAGAGAATTTACCAACACCAGACCAGTCTTCAAGAAGTACTGAAGGGTATGCAATACCAGGAAAACTAAAGAGAGACAGACAGAAATAAAAGAACAAAAAAGAGCCAAGAAAATGGATAACATAATGGTAAGGATAAGTCCAGAAATATCTATAATAACGTTGACTGTTAATGGATGGAATTCCCCAGTTGATAGACCCAGACTGGCTGAATGGATTTAAAAAAATAACTAAAAAAAAACCCAGAAATCCTCTATCTGTTGCCTACAATAAATGCACCTCATGTATAAAGACTTACATAAACTGAAAGTGAAGGGCTGGAGAAAGGTATTCCATGTAAATGGAAACCAAAACAGGGCTGGAGTCACGATACTGACATCAGACAAAATAGGCTTTAAGACAAAAACTTTAAGAGACAAAGAAGTATATAGTAGTAAAAGGGCTAATTCATCAAGAAGATGTAACACTTGCAAATATCTGTGCACCCAACTCAAGAGCACTCAAATACATGAAAGACTGCTAGATCTAAAAGGAGAGCTAGACTGCAATACACTAATTATTGGGAATCTTAGAACCCAACTATCTCCTTTGGACAGATCATCTAGATCTGTCTATCAAATACAGTCTATCAAAACTAATCCAGGGACCAGCAAATGGTGTGGTGAAAAAAATAAGCAAAAAATAAGCAAAGAGATAAAGGATCTAAATGATACCATAAATCAAATGAACTTGATAGACATCTATAGAACCTTCCACTCCAAAACCAGGAAATATACATTTTTCTCATCCCTGCATAGAATCTTTTCAAAGATTGACCACATGTACAAAAACAAGCCTTTACATATTCAAAGGCATAAAAACTATATTCAGCATCTTCTCCAACCATGATGGAATTAAACTTGATCATTAATTTCAGAAAGAAAACCTCAAAAATACACCAACGTATGGAAACTGAACAATCTATTCCAGGATGACTTAAGAACTTGAATAAATTATTACTGAATTCAAAAGTTTTATTGAAATCAATGATAATGAATACAAAGTTTCCATAACCTATGGGACACAGCAAAAAGCAGTCATAAGAGGGAAGTTCATAGCAATTAGTACACATAAGAAAAAGATGGGAAAATGGCAAATGAACAGGGAACTGGAAAAACAACAAAAAATTTCAAAAAAAATGGCAGGTGAAAATAATTAATGAAGATTTGAGCAGAAATAAAGGATATAGAAAATAAACTGTACAGAAAATTAATGAAACCAAAATCTAGTTTCTTGAAAAGGTAAACAAAATTGACACACCATTAACTAGAATAATGAAGAAGAGAGAAAGGAACCAGATAAATCAAATTCACAGTGCAATATTACAACAGACATAATAGAAATACAAAGCATCATTAGAGAATACTATGAGTAACTGTGCGCCAACAAGCAAGAAAACCTGGATGACATGGACAAATTCCTGAGTGCATCTCTTCTACCAAGATTGTATAAGGAAGACATAGAAAGCCTGAATAGACCCATAATAAGCAATGAGAATGATTCAGTAATAAATAACCTCCCAAAAAAGAAAAGCCCAGGTCCTGATAGCTTCACTTCTGAATTATACAAAACTTTTTTTTTCATAGAGAAAGATTTTCGCTATATGACATGTGCGCTCACTGGAGAGAGACAGAGACCGAGAGACAGATAGCAAGAAATCACCCTCCGGGGGAAGATGGCCATGCTTTATCCCTTCTCCTCCATTCTCCTCTTGGGATTTGGGGCATGCATGCACATATCCCTGGCATGAGTTTTAAGCTGCCAGGTCTGGGACTCAAACCATGATTGACTATGTGGGAGTCCAGCAATGTAATCATTATGCCATCTGCTGATCCCATCTATAAAACTTTTAAAGAAGAGTTAACCCCCATTCTACTCAAACTATGTCTAATGATTCAAATGGAAGGAACCCTCCCAAATACATTTTATGAAGCCTTTATCACCCTTATCCCCAAAAAAGATAAGGATATGACAAAAAAGGAAAACTAGAGACCAATATCTCTGATAAATATAGATGGAAAAATTCTCAACAAGATACTAGCAAATTGTATCCAACAGCATATAAAAAAAGATTATGCATCATAACCAGGGATGCAAGGGTGGTTCAACATTCACAAAACCATAAATGTAATACATCACATTAACAGAAAGATAAAAACATACGATCTTATCAATTTATGCAGAAAAAGTGTTTAATAAAATACAGCATCCCTTCATGATTAAGACTCTTAGCAAAATCAGCATGGAAGAAAGATTTCTCAACATAAAAAAAGCCATCTATGAAAAATCCATAGTTAATGTCATACTGAATGGGGGGGGGGGGAGCTGAAAGCTTTTCCACTAAAAACTGGTACAAGACAAGGCTGCCCACATTCTCCACTCCTTTTCAATATAGTGCCAGAAGACCTAGCCAATGCAATCAGAAAAGAGAATAAAATAAAAGGCATTCAAATAGGGAAAAAAGAGGTGAAATTATCTTTATTTACAGATGACATGATTATATATATAGAAGACCCAAAGGTATCCATGAACAAACTCCTAGAAGTGATAAATAAATACAGTAAAGTGACAGGATACAAAATCAATATACAAAAATCTATAGCATTTCAATATATGAATAACAAGCAGACTGACATAGAACTGAAGAAAGTAATCCCATTTATACCATACCACAAAAAGTATAAAATACCCAGGAAAAAAATCTAACCAAGGAAATCAAAGACCTCTAAAGGAAAACTATGAAAATCTAAAAAAAGAAATTTGAAACGACACAAAAAAGCGGAAGGACATCCCATGTTCCTGGATTGGAAGAAGTAATACAATCAAAATGAGAATTCTACCCAAATTAACCCACATATTTAACACAATCTCAATCAAAATACCAGAGACATTTTTCACAGATCTAGAAAAGGAAATCATAGAGTTTATCTGAAATCATAAAAGACCCTTTATTGCCAAGCAATCCTGTGCAAGAAGAGTAGAATAGAAGGCATCTCACTCCCTGACCACAAATAAATTTCAAAGCTATGATAATCAAAACAGCATGGTATTGGCACAAAAACAGACCAAGGGGATAGAATAGAGACCTCAGAAATAAACTCCAAAACATACAGTCAACTGATTTTTTTATACAGGGCACCAGTCAATCCAGTAAGGAAAAGAAAATCTGTTTAGCGAATGATGCTGGAAAAATTGTGTATCCACCTGCAGAAAGGTGAATCTGGACCCCTTTCTCTCACCATTAGCAAAAATCAACTCAAAGTGGATCAAAGACCTAAACCTAAGACCTCAAACTATAAAATTACTGCCGGGAGTCAGCAAGTGCTGTGGTGGTTAAGGGCACTGGACTCCCACATGGCCAAGTGTGGTTTGAGTCCCAGACCTGGCAGCTTGCCTTCTCACTTTCTCTCTCTGTCCCTCTATGGTCAAATTAAAGTAAGTAAACAAATAAACCAAGTTAACTAATTCTTTTTAAAAAAATAAAAACTACTGCTGGAAAACACTGGGGAAATCTGGGAGACACTGGAGAAGGCAAAGACTTCTTATTTAAGACTCTCCCCCAAAGCACAGGTGTTAATCCCAAAAATACACAAGTGGAATTACATCAAATTAAGAAGTTTCTGCATAGCAAAAGACACAGTAGTTAGTGTGACTTGATAGCCCTCAAAATGGGAGAATATCTTTGTAAACTATGCCTCAGGTAAGGGACTGATAGCCAGAATACACAGGGAACTCAAGTGGCTTGTCAAAAAAAAAAAAAAAAAAAAAATTACCAACCCAATTTAAAAAATGGGAAAATGAGCAGAACAAGCAACTCTATCAAAGACATACAAACAGCCAAACATCATATGAAAAACTGCTCAATGTCCTTTATCATACGGGAGATGCAAATAAAAAAGCCAATGAGATAACACATAACCCCAGTCAGAACGGCAAGATTATAAAAGCAAAAAATGGTAAGTGCTGGCAAGGCTGTGGTGAAAAGGGAACTCTCCTATACTGTTGGTGGGAATGTAAATGAGTCCAGTCACTGAGGAAAACAATATGGTGGTTCCTCAAAGATCTACAAATAGAGCTACCATATGATCCAGCATTTCCACTCCTGGGTATCTACCCAAAGGATAGGAATACGCTCAATTGGAAAAGTGATTGTGCATCTATGTTTATTGCAACATTATTCACAATTGCTAAGACATGGAACTAACCCAAATGTCCATGAACAGATTAATAGATTGAAAAAGTGTGGTACAGGGACCAGCAGTTGGTGTAATGGCTATAGCGCTGGACTCCCATGTAGTCAACTGCGATTCAAATCCCAGACCCGGTGGCTTAAACTCACGCCAGGCACATCATGTGCGTGCATGCCCAAGATCCCAAGAGGAGAAATCACCCTTTGGGGGTGATTTCTTGCTTTGTCTCTCTGTCTCTCTCTGTCTTTCTGGTGAGTGCACACATCCTATAGCAAAAACCTTTACAAAAAAAGAAAGAAAAATTGTAGCACATATACACTATGGAATACTACTCACCTGGTATTCCATAAAAACAACAAGACCCGGGAACCAGCAGTTAGTGTAGTGGCTATGTCGCTGGATTCCCACGTAGTCGACCGCAGTTCGCATCCCGGACCCGGTGGCTTAAAACTCACGCCAGGCGCGTGTGCGTGCGTGCCCAAGATCCTGAGAGGAGAATGGAGGAGAAGGGATTGTGGCGTGACCATCCCCCCTGGGGGGTGATTTCTCACGCCAGGCGCGTGTGCGTGCGTGCCCAAGATCCTGAGAGGAGAATGGAGGAGAAGGGATTGCGGCGTGACCATCCCCCCTGGGGGGTGATTTCTCGCTTTCTGTCTCTATGTCTCTCTCTGTCTGTCTGGCGAGCGCACACGCCCTATAACAAAAACCTCTGCCAAAAAAAAAAAAAAAAAAAAAAAAAAAAAACAAGACCCTGGCATTTGATAGAAAGTGGAAGAATATGGAAGGTTTAGTGCTGAGTGAAGCAAGCCAGGCTATGAAAGAGAGACATTGTATGTCTTCACTTAATATATACCAAATGTTCACAGTCTAAGGTAGAAACTGAAAGAGTATATAGAAGCATAGAAAGTGGCTACAGTTACTGGAGACAGTGTGGGAAGAGGGCGAGAGACAGGAGAGAGTAAGAGGAAAGGTATCAAGGATAAAAATAGCGATGTAAGACATTTGAGGGACACAGAAATGGAGGACTGCCTGTTGATGATAATCTGTATGAGATTGTCACCTGGACTGGTGAGAGGTATGTTCATGTTGGATAAATTCATTTTACAAATGAGCAAAACAAGCAACTCACTATTGAAGACATATGAATAGCCAAAAAGCATATGAAAAAATAATCAACGACCTTTATCATAAGGGAGATACAAATCAAAAAGACAATGAGATATCACTACAAGCTGTAATGATGTACAGTGATTGTATAAAATAAATAATAAATGTAAATAAATTTAAAAAGTACAATGACTACATGTAAATAAAAACAAAGACTATGAGATGAAAATACATGGGATGGAAAAAGCACAAACCCAGGCCCATCCTGAGATGGATACTGAACTTGAGCAGTGAAATATTGCTTTCACTGACTAAAAATGAAGTTTTTTCTGCTGAGACTTCTTCCAGATTCATTTCTAGTAGGTAGGGCAGTTTTCATTTATTGCTTTTTAAAATTAAAATCTAAAGTTTTTTTATTATCTCTTTTTTTCTTCTTCTTCTTTATTTTTCTTCTTCTTTCCTCTTCTCTAATTATTTTCCTTTTTTCTTTATCTTTATTCCTTGGCTGCTCAGTCTCTATACACTAAGTGTCTAGACAGGTCCAAGTGCACAGCATGCAAACATCTGAATAAGATTAGGGTCAGAATATTCCTCAATTCCCACTGAATCTGATGCACAAAGAGTGAAAAACAAAACAGAAAAGAGACTGAAGATCACCTTCTCCTACACACCTCTGAATGCTCAGATTTAACTTCAAGAATTAGGAGGAAACACAACATCCATCAGATAACTAGAAATCAACATAGGGTCACAAGAAATATGGGAAAGCAAGAAAATACCTCTCTTCCAAGGGAAAAAGAACAACTCCTCTTCATCCTCAGACAGTGCAATGAAACTTACAGAAATGTCAGATAAAGAATTTAGAATATTCATAGTAACAAAGCTAACAGAGATGAAGAGAGATAATGAAATGCAGAAGAGGCAGGAGAAAGGAGCTGACGAGTTCCAGGAGGTGACGAAATTCTTGCAAGATCTAAAAGAGGAAATACACACTATAAAAAAGAATCAAATGGACCTGTTAGGGATGAAGGCTATAATAAAGTAAGTCAAAACCTCCCTTAAAAGAATTAAAAGCAGACTAGATCATACAGAAAGTCGAATCTCAGATGTACAAGATAGAATTGCTGGCCTACAAAAATCCACCACAAAGACAGAAAATTGCCCCCAAAATTAGAATAATATATGAGAAATACTAGATACCATCAAACGTCCAAACATATAGATAATTAATCCCAGAAGGTGAAGAGACACACAAGGGCATTGGTAATCTATTCCATGAAATCCTGGTGGAAGAAAATTTTCCAAACCTAGAGAGACATTCAAAGATCCAGACCCAAGAAATACAAAGGACTCCAAATAGGATCAACCCAAGAAGATCTTCTCCAGGACACATTATAGCCAGATTGACCAAAACCACAGACAAAGATACTAAGATTGACAGGAGAGAAAGGCAAGTTACTTACAAAGGATATCCCATCAGGCTAACAGCAGACCCCTCATCAGAAACAATGCAAGTGACGGAAGAATGGGAAAATATATTCAAAGTGTTAAGGGAAAAGCAATTTCAAACGAGAATACTATACCCAGCAAGATTATCCTTCATATGGGAAGAAAAGACAAGAACATTCTCAGATAAACAAAACCTGAAAGAATTTACCAACACCAGACCAGATCACCAAGAAGTTCTCAGGGGAGTGCTATATCAGGAAAATTAAATACAGACATACAGAAATACGAATTCAAAAACTAAGAAAATGGCCAACTTAATCATAGGGACAAGTCTGGAGTTGAATATTATATCCCAGAATTTAATTGGGAAGATCAGACCACAACTGAAGATAGAGTAAGTACATGAGACTGAATTGGAGAAATAGCATTTTCTGACTTTTGACTAAAGCATTGCTGATTTTCTTCTAGGCTTTGTTGTCCAGTTTTAAGGATTTCTGTCCTGTCTTGAGATGTCAATAGGGTCATGTACCTACTATTTAAACAGAATCCTAATCCGTTTCCTGGTTTTAAGTTTTAAGCAAAGCTCCTTAGCTTTTCTTTGATTTTTTTTAAAGCTAAAATTGCTTTTCTTGAAATTAAAAAATATATTTAAAAAATACCTATTTAATGACCATAGTAAGCTATTTAGCATTAGCGAGGTGCTATTTTATAGTATATTCATTCTACTCAGAGTTTTACACCTAAAGTCAGACATGTATTCACAGATACGTATATATCAGCTGAACTTGCTATTGAAAGTAGTTAGATTATTGGGACCAGCAGTTAGTGTAATGGCTATGTCGCTGGACTCCCATGTAGTCGACCGCAGTTCGCGTCCTGGACCTGGTGGCTTAAAACTCACGCCAGGCGCGTGTGCGTGTGTGCCCAAGATCCCGAAAGGAGAACGGAGGAGAAGGGATTGTGGCGTGGCCATCCCTCCTGGGGGGTGATTTCTCGCTTTCTGTCTCTCTGTCTCTCTCTGTCTTTCTGGAGAGTGCACACACCCTATAGCGAAAACCTCTCAAAAAAAAAGAAAGAAAGTAGTTAGATTATTTAAGAAATTTTGTAAACTGGAGTGAAACAAGAATGGAAAACAACTGCAGACACCAGAGTTAGTGTTGGAAGAGGGTGGGAAATGGCAAAGGGTGAGAAATAGGGGGAAAATATACATATACATACATATACATTTATATACATATATGAAACTAGAAATGGAAAATTATCGATAACAGGTATGATTAATCCACTTTGCAGTTTATTTTGGATGGGAAATCACATTTTGTATGCTGTGATGGTGCCCAGTGAATGAATGCAAATTAATTAATTAAAAATATTTAAAAAAATAAACTTTGAACTGGCATGAGATGTATTCATATTGGGTAAATTGACTTTACAAGCTACGTGATGTATAGTGATTGAGTGTATAAAATAAAACAAAAAGGAAAAAATAAACCTTGAATGTTAAAAAGTAAAAAAAAAAAAAAAAAGAAAGAAAAAGACATGGGATGGGATCTAACAGCAGATTATACATTGCAGAAGAGAAATTAATGATTTTGAATCCATAGAAGCTATTCGAAATGAAACACAGAAGTTTTTAAAAATAAAGATAACTTTTAGATCACTTCAAATGGCATAAAATACGTGTGATTGTAGTCATGGGAGGGAGCAGGGGGTAGGGATGGAGACAAATGACAAGAGTACTTGAAGAATTGATGTTTGGAAATTTTCTAAATTTGATGAAAACTATAAGTGCACACATCCAATAGGCTAAATGAATATGAAACACAAGAAACATGAAGAAAACTACACCAAGGCTCATCACAATCAAGTTGTTTAAAACCAGTGCAAAAAAATCTTTAAAGCAACCAGGTGCGTGTGCATGCGTGCCCAAGATCCCAAGAGGAGAATGATGGAGAAAGGATTGTGGCATGGCCAACCCCCGGGGGGTGATTTCTCACTTTCTATCTCTCTGTCTCTCTCTGTCTTTCTGGCAAACACTCCCTATAGCAAAATAAACAAACAAACAAACAAACATACAAACTTTTAAAATTACATGGAGAATGTAAAAGACTACTACAAGGGTCCTTTCCTTATGTAGGTATCTACATAATATTGTGTTCTTCCATTGATTTGCATCTTTACACATTGCATTTCATGGAAACAGCCCCAGAATCCTTATGATCTTTTTTCAAAAGATTAGTTTTGTTTACTATTATTATTTTTTAAAGTTTGCTATTTGGCATATGCATGAGAGAGAGAGAGAGAGAGAAAGTGAGGAACGCAAGCCACTAGTTCTGGAACTCAAACCATAGTTGGTCATGTGGGAGTCCAGTTCCTTAACCACCATGCCAGCTGCTGGCTTCGATTATTAAGATCTTAATAGTGTTTCATTATCTTAAACGAATACATCTCATCAAAGTAGCAACTAAATTATGGTGCTATTTTATAATGAGGAGAGCTTTGGGTCATGCCGCATTCTCCTACCTCATCCAGATATTGGAAGACTACATATTTGACAGGATCACCAATTCCTGGAGTTCATTTAACTTTGCTCATCCAGGTCTCTGTTTTTTGGATTTTCTGTCGAAGGACATGTTGACTGACATGTCTGATTCTAACTCTCTGTGGCCTTTATTTCTTTCATAGATTGGCATTGAAATTATTAATAAAGCTAATGGTAGTAGGTACAATGATCCATTTCTGGAGAACACTTATAAGTGATTATACTCTACAAAATAAAGAAGTCCTGATCAGTACTCCTTTTTTCCCAGACCTCTGATATGTTCTGAAACTCACACAGAACTAATTTCAGAGGAAGGTAATAAAGCTGGCTTCAAATTTCACTCAGGTGGACCACATGGTGACAGTTGAGTTGGTCATGCTAGAAAAATCTCTCTCTGGGGTTGGCTGGGTCAGGGTAACCGATGAGCACTTCGGTCCAGAGGGCAGCGGAGGGGCTGGCTCCTTCAAGCTGCATGTGAGATGCCACTCCTCAGATGGCTCTGTGGTAATCATGTGCAAAGGCTCCATCTGGAGAACTGCTTTTGCCTTCTGGAGATACATGTGTGGACCCTTCATGGATGCTCTACCAGAGCCTCTGTGCCTTGTGCAGCCTGGAAGAACCTTGAAGCACAGGCTTATCCTGGGGAAGGATGTATTCAAGTAATGGGTTTCTAGCCCATGTACTACAGAAAGAAGGCTGTTGTGGATTAGATTAGAAAAGGTTGATCCAGGGCTAGGCAGTAGCCTGGTGGTTAAGGTGGCTGGATACTACGGGCTGATTGTACAGCTGAGTCCCAGACCCGGCAGCCTGGGAAACAGACTGGGCACATGTAATGTGTGTGCTCAAAATCCCAAGAGGAGGAAGAGAGGAGAGGGATTGCTGCTTTGTGACCATCCCCCATGGGCGTGCTTTCTCACTCTCTCAGTCTCTCCCCAGTGAGCACATGTGCCCTTTAGCAAATTTTTAGAAAAGAAAAAAAGGCTGGTCTAAGACAGCCTCAGGAAGAGGAAGAGAAGGGTGTGTGTGTGTGTATGAATAGGCTGTGGCGGGGGTTGGGGTTAGAACCTTCCGGAAAAAGATATCCCAGTACAGAATGAGAAAGCGACACAGTCTGACTCAGCAGGAATCTAGTCTAGCCCAGAACTTCGCAACCCAGCACCACTGGCATTTTGAGTTAGATAATCCTTCATCGGAGGGGCGTCCTGTGCATTGTAGGATATAAAGCAGCCTTTCCAGACTCTACCCACTCGATGCCAGTAGCACCTCCTATTACCCCCTGTTGTGACAACTAAAACTGTCTCCAGACATTGCCAAGTGTCAGTGTCCCCGGGGGACAAAATCCTTGCCCACTGAGAAACACTAACGTGGAGAGGCAAGCTGCCTCAGACGAAGTGCAGCGCCTGCCTGAGCCCGTTTCACAGGCCACCGTGATCTTGTGGGCATCTCAGCTCACACTCCTGACTTGAAGGCCCCGCCATTCTTTCCCAGTCACGCGGGGG
Organism: Tupaia tana; assembly: GCA_026018925.1. Classification (NCBI taxonomy): domain Eukaryota; kingdom Metazoa; phylum Chordata; class Mammalia; order Scandentia; family Tupaiidae; genus Tupaia; species Tupaia tana. The sequence goes on along the minus strand of JAKSZU010000027.1, from coordinate 23,907,194 downwards.
TAGAGATCAGGGATTCTAAATGAGAAGGTCATGAAAAGTCACCTTGCTCTCAAGGTGGCAGTTTCCTCATCTGTTGGTAAGCGTCCGGGCCAAGACGCCTGTTGCTCTGGGGTCATTTGGGGTAACGCATGTCTTGCTGTTTTCACTCTCACTCTTGTCAATTAAGACCGGAGAGTCGGGCAGAACGTATACAGTTCGGATATTTAGCATCTCCTCTCCATCATGTCCCCCATTGGAGGATAAATGAGTTCGTCCAAGTTTTTCAAAGCCCCTCCTCCCACCCCGCTGCACACACAGTTATCGAACACACTGGCCACCGAGGGTAAGTGGAAGAAGGATTACCTTCTCTGCTTAGAAGTGGAGAGGCAGCCCCCCTCCCCCGCATTGCCTTTGCTCTGTGTAAAGACTCCTGAGCCCGCTGGATTTAAGGGACCCTGGATGTAAAAGGAGGCTGTTCTGAAGGAAGACATAGCACCTACATTCAAAGGAAGAGTAGGAGTTCCCCCTTTTTTCTCTATTGAAATCGTTTTTTCAGTCTCAATTTATTTTCCTGTCTTTGTTCAGCGAAAACCTTCTAAGAATACAAAGCTAAATGCCTTTGAACTGGGGTTCATGAAGTACTTGTAAGTTAATAGCCTAACTCATCTGAAAATACCTAGAAGGCTTTCTTCTTGGATAATGTTCTTAGGTTTCCAAGAGACCTGACTTTGTGCTGTGGGCCATTAAGAAAAATGCGAACAGGGAACCAGCAGTTAGCGTAATGGCTATGTCACTGGACTCCCATGTAGTCGACCGTGGTTCGCGTCCCGGACCCGGTGGCTTAAAACTAACGCCGGGCGCGTGTGCGTGCGTGCTCAAGATCCCGAGAGGAGAATGGAGGAGAAGGGATTGCGGCGTGACCATCCCCCCTGGGAGGTGATTTCTCGCTTTCTGTCTCTATGTCTCTCTCTGTCTGTCTGGCGAGCACACGCGCCCTATAGTGAAAAACCTCTCCAAAAAAAAAAAAAAGAAAGAAAAATGCGAACAAATAATGGTAAAGCCCACCCTCTTTGTAGCCAAATGGCCTGATCCTGAGAACTCCCCAAGGGTAGCTCACCAAGATTGGAAGGGAAAATCCCCTCTGGAACCCTGACTCTATGAGGCCATCTCTTCCTGTGTCCCTCTGTGCTCTGCAAAGATGTATTAGCAGGGTCTGCACCAAACTGAGGATTTTCTAGAGCCTCAGCTTCACCTGAGTGAGTCTTCATTGAAGACTCAGTTGAACCAAAGCTCTGCGTTCTGTTAAGTGCAGAGTCCAGGACCCCAAGCCATGTCCTGCCACCAGCACCAGCCACTCTTCCCTCTTTGCCTTCGATCTGGGTTTCCATGACGATGAGGGACAGAGGCCTGAGAAGGCTGGTCGGCTCAGCCCATTACCTTTAAGAGAGGAATCCGGGCTCTTTGATGTTGCCTCCAGAAGCTTGTGGGACTTGCTTCAGTTAATTTTATCTCAAGACCAGTTGGACACTTGGCCAGGAAGCTGGTTCCCGTGCATATAAATTTTGCTGAGCTCCATGTGGTCCATCAGCTTTGCCCCAGAGCCGCGAGTGTGCGGGTCAGCTGACTTCTCCCAGGAGTCTTCCCACCGCCTCCCCACAACGCCACACACATAACTCCCTGTCATCACTCAGCTGTGCTTAATGGATGCTTTGGAGTCGGCTGACAGCTGACCTGTCTCTGAGGCAAAACTCCACCACCTTCAGGATTCCCCTTTCCTCCCATGCCAGACTTTCTCAAAGGCATCACATAGAATGTTCTCAAATTATGGTCCAGCCTGAGGGAGTGGACGGTGTGATCTTGCAAAGGGGCTGTTCATTTTCTCAGAATCATCATTATTAAAATGTCTCCAAATGCAGTCTGTCAGTTTGATCAAATCCCTCAATAAAAATAACAGCCAGTTGGGAATCTTCAGCTGTCTAGCAGTCAACATCAGGCCTAATTTGACTAATCTGTGCCTGGTGGCTTTAATCATATAAACCAAATGCTTGAATTTTTCTTTCTGTTTTTGTTTTCCTTTCCATTTTACCAATTTGTAAGAATTTCATCAGCTCTTACCATTTTATTAGCATCACAGAAATAAAAGGTCAAAATTAGAAGACAAAGCAAAACTGAAGCAGAAAGGAGTTGACTGTCAGCTCAAGTACTTCTGCCAGTTCCTGTTTCCGACGATTCTCTGACTGTGTGTCACCTCATTCTGGTACATGTTGAGGAAAGTCTTGAAGTGATGGTGGGTCTCAGGGAGGTGGCTGCCTCTAAGTCCCAGGAAGTAAGCAGCATATTCTCAAAGCTGGCCACTCCTTGGGCCTATACTTTATTGGCTGTGATTGCCTGTGGCCACAGATCTGCCCACCAGCCCTGAAGAGTCCCCTTAGCTATCTTCCTGATGGGAGACTCAGGTCTCAGCCCAGACTGAGGATTCTGGGATGTCAGGCTACTCTTCAGTTTGACCTTCTGTGTCCCACCATCCCTGAGACCCTTTGTTCCACCTTACATATCCATAATTGATGCCATTGCAGCTCTGTGTGATGGTGTCTCTGAGGAACTGTGAGGACCAGGTACAAGGTCCTAAGCCTCTGATCTCTCTCAAATCGCCCCTTATATGTGTAGATTCAGTGGATTTGCTGTAGCAAAAGTGTCTTTGATCAGTGACCAGTAGAGCATGTTATGAACAGAAGTTACAGCTGGACTTAAACCAATTGTCCTGTTTCTTGAGTTGTAACATGTGTTCCAGGAGGAAGTGAAAGACTTCACTTGTTGAGGTGACAGTTTCACCATGTTTTCAAAAGTGGTCACTGGATTGATTAGGGTCTTTGGTGATTCAATAAAATGTGGGGGGGAAACAGTATAGAAAGCAAACATAGATACCAGAGACAGTGTGGGAGGAGAATGGGAGATGGCAGAGGGTAGGAGATAGGGAATCAAGGATGGGGGGGAAAAAGCTAAACATACAGAAAACAAGAAATGGAAGATCATTTGTTGACAATAACATGTTTGTTGATGTGCGTGATTGAGAAAATACACAGTGTACTCTGGATGGAAAATCTCATTTTGTATGCTGTAATGATGTACAGTGAATGAATGCAAATAAATAAATTGAAATAAAAAAATAAAAGTGGTCACTGGGACTAGCAGGTGGCATTAGCAGTTACATTGCTGGACTCCCATATGGTCAAACGCAGTTCAAGTCCCAGACCCAGTGACTTAAAACTCACACCAGGCATGTGTGTGTGCATCTCCAAAATCTTAAGAGGAGAATGGAAGAGAAGAGATTGTGGCATGGCCAACCCCCCTGGGAAAGATGATTTCTCACTTTCTGGCTCTCTGGTGAGCGCATGTGCCCTCTAGCAAAACTATCTCTCTCAAAAAAAAGTAGTCACTTACTAAAAAATAAAATGGTCATCTAGTGAGTCTGTTGAAAAATTACTAATGATTGTCAGAGTTGAATTCTCCACTCCAAGAACTAATATGTAATCATATTGCTCATTTTCAAACATAAGCTCTGTATGCATCTTTTCCTCCCTTTCTCTAATAAATATGTGAGTTACTTTATTCCAGTAGCAATCCCAAGTGTTCTATTTCCATATGGTAAAGGAAACAGACTTTTCCCTCATTCCAACAAAAGAGGCTAACATAGACATTTAGCCCTATAGGAAAGGGTCTTCAGTGCTTGGCTTTCTCTGACATACTCATTGCCCGCCACTAAGGTGCAGTCTCTGCCATTGAGGACAACAGTCAAGCTGGCATCTTAGCCAGGCTTAATTGAGGGCTCAGTGGAAAGGAGGGGCAGAGGGACGGATTCAGTGTGATTGAGGGCCTGGTGCAGGTCTATGAGTTCCTGTACGTGGAGTCTTATCCCTGACATCTCACCTGGGTCACTTCTGTGTCCCTCCTAACTGGCTCCCTGCTTCCAGCTAGACCCTACTACTTCTGCAGCTTCCAAATCTCCTCCAGATTTTCCAGGCTCTTTCCTACCAGGGCCTTCCTGATTTCTGTCATCATCCTTCTTATAGAGTACAAGTTTCCTTAGATATTCCTTTTTGTTTTTCCCAGAGGGTGTGTGCACTCTCCAGAGAGAGAAACAAACAGAGAGGGAAGGAGAGACAGAGAGCATCTCCCCACCCTATGGCATTTGGTCATGTTGCAGTCTCATCTCCATTTCTCTATCCTGTCCAAAATTTAGGGCATGCACACACACACGCCTGGTGTGTTTTTCAAGCCACTGGGGCCAGGATTCAAGCCACATGGTTGGCCATGTGGAATCTGGCTCCCACGACCACTAGGCCAAGGGGCCTTTCCTCTCCGCTAGTTCCCTGGGATATTCTAATGACTGATTCCTCATCAGTCTACCTTCAGTGCAAGTGTCAATTCCTCAGGATGGCTGTCCTGACCAACCCTAATCCACTGTTTCTCTTCGCTCCCAGCTGCTTATGACACCTCCTGTGATTTCAAATTGTTTTATTTATCACATTTTAATTATCTTTCTCATACTGGAGGCTCTGACTTGACACCCTCCTAGGCTATATCTGCAGAAGCTGTATAGAGTCCAGCACGTAGTAGGTGCTCCTCATGCCCGTTTTCTCAGTCATGGAATTAATGCTATATTTTCAGGACCCTTAAATTTGCCAAAAGAGCTTTGCATGTATCCTCATCTCCTGTATGATTGTGCTTTCTTTTCTGCTCACCTCTGACTAGACTGAGGGCCTTGGGAATAAGATTACATGTAATTTTCTTATAGCACTGGAGGCCTCAAGCTTAGTATTATCCATACATACTGCATCTCCCGGCAGTCATGGTCCACACGTCTTTATATTTTATGCTTTTCGTTTTATATCATGAGCATTTTCCCTATTATTGTGGCTGAATCACCACTGGGTGGCTTAGTGGTCAAAAGTGTCTTAACTTTGTAGAGTGAGGACTACAGGAGAGAAGGGATCTGTGGGACTAATTTGCCATCATTTTACTTCACTCCCCTCTTTCTCACAGGAAGTTCAAAGAAGGGCTAGCGATGGGCACTGTTAAGCCACTTCTGCTATTTACCCTTTTCCCATCTCAAAGCCCCCCATCACATACACACACACTCCCCTCAAAATAAAAAAAAACAGTGACTCCACTGGCAAACATCACCTCAATATGACCCCCCATATATCTTATTTCTAAGGACCAGCTGAGATGTATTGGAATCAAGTTGGCATAATAGCTACTCACACAGGTCCTCACTTCTTGTGTCCCAAGTTCTCACACTTAGTAAATCACACAATGCTTACCACCCTGACTGTTTTGTCTCATGAGGAGATTATTCCAGCTGCATCCCATGGTTGACGTCCTAGTCCATTGTCTTGGTGGTCTGGTCTTCTACGCTTGTCTTTCTAAGTACTTGGTTTGAGTCCTCTTGGGAAAAGTAGTATGTCCTGAGCCTCTGTTTCTTCAGAACTTTCTTTGGGTCAACTTCTAACTTATTCTTATATCCTAAGAGGTCCACATCCATAATTTTTAATATACTAAGAGGTCCACATCCATAATTTTTTGCCAATTAAAACTGTTTTTTTCCTCACGTATTTTGAATCTGGCTGTTGTAGCTAGTTAGTTGGATCAGGCCTAAAAGATTTCCCAAACCAGCAATATTATATTCAACATTTTAAACTTACTGGATTTAATGGCCAGAAACTGATGTGAGTACAGACAGTTTCTAAGCAATAAGGGCATTTTTACTGCCCTGAGGAGAGCTGAGGATTGACCGGCCTGAAATGAAGAAGGAGGTAGTGATGGATAATTGTCTTCTAGAAAATAATCACGTCTTATAGGGTGAAAAAGAAAAACATTCAAATCCTCGGTGTGTCATTTTCCTGGCCCCTAGATTCAGTGGTGGCCCACAGGACAGACAGGAGTTTAGGCAGAAGAGAAAGAAGGCGTCAGGGTAGGTCAAGAAACATGCACATTCTAAGAGGAGGAAAGAAAGGTTAAGAGGAAGAAGAAAATCCTTCAGCCCTGGTGTGTTCTCACTAAACTATGGGAGAGCCCAGACCATTCAAGGCTCCGGTGTTAGCCTACCATCCCTCCTTTCCCTCACACTGCTTTCCCAAGTCTGGGAATATCCATGGAGAGGAACGGTACTCCCTACCTGGAACTTGGCTCCAGAGGCTGCTCTCTCAAACACTGCAGGCCAAGCCATTTCCCTCAGAACTTGGGCTCCTGGAAGCAGGGGCTGGCTCCTCTTGACAGTTCAATGTCTGCCTCCTCATCACTCAGGGAAGATTTCAACTCCCATCTTCTCCAGTGAGACACTGGCCCTGTCTCTGTATTATTATCCCTGACACCTCACCTGGACCACTTCTGTGTCCCTCCTAACTGGCTCCTTGCTTCCAGCTTGTTGGGTGCTTCTGTAGCCAGACCTTCAGGGAGGGAGGCGAAGGGCAATGAGGTGACTGGGATGAGGGAAGCCATACAGATAATGCAAAGGTCAGCAGAGTAGGTGGCAAGAGAGAGAGCCACATCTGGCCACCTTCCCACCTCCGCTGCTGGATGGCCAGCGGCTTCACCTCATCTCTAACATGGGATCCTGGAAGACCCTCCTCTTTGAAGGGAAGAAAACATTAGATAACAGTCCACAGGGGCTACCCAGAAAACTATCAGCGCGTCTCCATCACCAGCACGGACAAACCTCCACCTAAGAGAGCCAGCTCTTCTGGTAGCCATGCTCTGAGAGAAGTTGCCAGAGGAGTGGTGGTCTTCATATCTGGACAAGTTTACTAGAGAATACCTATGAGCCATAGACTCCTATTGCCAAGACCAGGAACCCCTTATTCTGTCTAGCAGAGAAATTCTGTGTTCCCCACTCCCACTGGAAATGATAGAGGTCAGCAGTCTCAATGGTGGGGAGCAAAGGGTACCATACAATTTACAAGATGTAGCCAGTAAATTAGTACAGAGTGGGTAAGCCATGTATACAAGATCCCCCAGCATGGAGGCAGTGAAGTTAGAAGTGAAACACTATCTAATCCGTCATTTATTATTAATCAGCCAATCAGCCAGCAAGTACACAGCGTACTTAGAGGCAGACGTGCAAATGGATTGGTCTCTTGGAAAGAGCATGGATCCTGAAGTTGGGGAGACTGGGTCAAGTCTCAGTGCCACTGCTTAGTGGCCAGGTCACTTTGGTTAAGTCGTATTACCCCTCCTGTTCTCCATTTGTTTATCTGTAAAAAGAACACAGTAATACTTATTTTCAACCTTGTCAAATGTCCTATGCAGACTCCCTGTCCAATCCCAGTTTTTCTGGAATATACCCATGGAGACTTATGGGTGTTTTTGAATGAGAATCAGTCTGCCATTTTCTTCCTCTCCTGTCTTAGTCTTCAGCTTAAGAAATTGTTATATATCAGATGTCATCACTTCCTTAGGCCTCGATACTGCATGGGGTCTCTCAGTGGGTTAAAGGTAGCTAAATTGTACTTCTTGCAGACCATGGAAAAATGCCCCCTGGACACAAAGATGGTGCTGCTTTATGAACAATACCATTCAGGGCGTTTAGTGTAATGTTTCTGTCTTCTTTCAAGAGCCCGCATTCATGGGACCAGCAGTTAGCGTAATGGCTATGTTGCTGGACTCCCATGTAGCCGACCGTGGTTCGAGTCCCAGGCCCATTGGCTTAAACTCTCACCGGGCACGTGTGCTTATGTGCCCAAGATCCTGAGAGGAGAATGGAGGAGAAGGGATTGCAGTGTGGCCATCCCCCCTGGAGGGTGATTTCTCGCTTTCTATCTCTCTGTCTGTCTTTCTGGCGAACACATGCGCCCTACAGCAAAAACCTCTCCAAATAAAAAATAAAATTAAAAAAAAAAAAAAGAACTTGCATTCATGAGGGTCTGAGCTGAATCTAGGTGAGCAAGGCTTTATGATGGGCCCACCTTATCTGTTAGAGTCAACCTCTTCCCTTGAGATGGCCCAGTGTACGCTTAAGCTGGGATCCCTTATCGCTAACTGATCAGCAGATCCATGGACAGAAATGTTTAGAGATACCTTTAGATTTCTTTAAGATCATCCTCCTAGTTAACCCCAGTCAGAAGGGACTTCACCAGCTTTTTTGAGGAACAGAAAGTCCCTAAATTGACTTCAGGGGAGGGAAGGCACAGATGCCATGAAGCAGCGAAATGCTGTACCTGAAAATCACACCATTCAGCCTCAGATGCCATGAGCATCTCTTAAAAGATGTGGTAGGCATATGGGCCTAGGCATAGAGCAGCATGTGTTTAAATATAGTCTTGTTTTGTCTGAGTATGAAAGATGAGACCCAGGCAGTAGCTCAAGAAGTTTCTAGAAAGATCCAGAATATATGTTGCAACACCAGGTAGAAAGTGGGATCTGGCAGTAGAATCTGGAAGAAAACTTTCCAAACCTAGAGAGGCATTCAAATATCTAGACCCAAGAAATACAAAGGACCCCACATAGAATCTTCCAGATTCTTCTGTCAGATTCCATCATGCTGACCAGAGGCTTTCCTCCCAATCCCACACAGAGATGGCGTGTCTCAATATGCAGTGGGGAGAAATGGCTTTGAAGTAACATGAAAACCCCAACTGAAGAGAACACAAAGTATATATTAAGAGAACAAAATAAAGGGGCTGGATGGATAGGTTTATTTTTAAAACTTAAACTCTCTGAAGTAGAGTTGTCATAGTTACCTGCTTGTTTTTACTTGTATTTATAAGATCTGAAGGCCACAGAATTAAAATAATCCTCCCCTGTGTGAAGTGTGTGTCTGTAATAACAAGTGCCAAGGAGCACCTGGGCTGCTCATGCTGTTGTCAGCTCCATCTCCTGATTTTTGTAAGTCTGTCAGCGTTGTCTGGGCCTGTTGAGAGAAACTCACAACTAGAAAACTAAAGTGAACTGGGCTTCATTTGCCACACACATTCAGGATCACTAAAGATACAGACATTTTATCACACACTCTAGACAAAGTACCACAGCTTGCCTGTATCTGACTCAGTTACAGCCACATTATCTCCCCACACCAGAAAACATTTGCAAACACAGAAGCCCGCACTGGAGCATTTTATGAGCTTCATGAGGATGATGCTATGAGTCGTATTTATGAGCATAAATTCATAATGTGCCCCACTGATAGAAGGAAGTACATGCTGATTTACATGTATCTAAAGCCTTGAATAAGGTATGTAGGCACCAGGCTTGGATGAGTTCCTCTATTGCCCTTTGCCTTGGGGAAGCCACTGTTTGGTCTGTTGTTATGCCTCACTAGCATACTGAGTAGGCCCTCCCACTGCAGGGCCCTGCCATGATCAGGGAAGTAAAATGGCTCCTCTTGCTAGTTTGCATGTGGGGAAGGTAAAATCCAGAAAAGACCCCAGTCACACTGTGTACTATACGGTATTGTATGTAATTACAATTTGTGAGCCTGGTAGCACATGTGAAGGAGGATTCTTCAGGACACTAACTAGCATTTCCTTTCAATGTTTGGGTTGTATATGAATGCTGCATTGATACAACGCCATGCTAAAGTAACCAGAGCAAAAGGTTATATAAAATTATTTATCTAAAATACATTATCTGATTTTATCTATAGATGTGTATGTATTTGTGAGGGTGTCATCAAAATGTTCGAGGAAAAACACATGCTATACAGAAACTGTGCATGGATTTCAAGTTTATTTCTTTTCTTCTGTGTGCAAAAGAGACAGAGGAGAGGCAGCTCTCCCAACAGGATCTTCACACCACAGTTCACCCCCAGCTTCAGACAGCTCTGGATCACAGATGTACACTTGCCCTGCCTACTCAGGAAAGTCTCCACATGCAAAGCTGAAACCTTCCTGTGCAGGTCAGCCACACAAATGTGTTACCGCTAATGCCATTTTCTGGTACCAGATTTCAAAATCTTTTTTTTTTTCTTTTTTCTTTTTTTGCACCAAAATAAACATGTACTTTAATTCCTACTGAATACAAAGAATTTTTTTTTTTGAGAGGTTTTCGCTATAGGGCGCGTGCGCTCGCCAGACAGACAGAGACATAGAGACAGAAAGCGAGAAATCACCCCCCAGGGGGGATGGTCATGCCACAATCCCTTCTCCTCCATTCTCGGGATCTTGGGCACGCACGCACATGCACCTGGCGTGAGTTTTAAGTCACCGGGTCCAGGACTCGAACCGCGGTCGACTACATGGGAGTCCAGCGACATAGCCATTACACTAACTGCTGGTTCCCGAATACAAAGAATTTTCTTTCCAAGTTGAACTTAATTTTAAGCTCAGATTCCAACTTTTGATCCAGTTGCTATGATAGAAACAGGAACACAACACTCTGCTATGCTGCTCTGCTGGAAGCCATATGGAAGACTGAGATTCAGTTCCTGGGTCCATCAACCTGTGTGTTGGGCATGTACCTGTGTGCCTGTCATCCTAGCTGGCTAAAAGGCCGGGGTGGGTATTGTGGCATGAGACCATGGTAAGGGTGTTTATTTCTCTTTCTCTGTCTCTCATATGAAAGATAAATAAACTTTTTAAACATTTCCAACTCTTTTTTAGTGATTTTTCTCTTAAAGATCCCATGTTTTGAATAATACTTGTCTATTGGGTGAACTTCGTGTGTTGAGTAAAATCCTTGTTTCCATTTTGACTGATTTTAACTGTATACCTAACAGATACCTTAGTAACAGGAGATAATGAACAGCACTTCAGACTCAGCTGAGGTACTTTCATCATAGAGCAGAGAAATGTGAGGCAGGCATGACTCTCTTTGTAAGAAATGGATGCCTGCCATTCGAAATATTGAAATCCACTCTTGGACTCAGAGGTCCAGAAACCTCTGCTATACATTATTGCAAAATAAGAACCAAGTTTGCTTGTCTTGGCTTATGAAAATTAACTGGCTGCTAGTAATGAAAATAGTAACTACAAGAAGAACATACTGTGGTTATAGTCTTTGCCAGTCTTCTCTCCCATTATTTTCTTAGAGTCACTGCCATACTCTTTCTTTTTACAATATATATGTTGTTAATGATAGAGAATGCTTGTGCATGCACAAGAGAGAGAGGTAAATACAAAGAGAGAGAGAGAGTGTTAGGATTAGACTTGAGAAAGAGAGAACAAGAAAAGCTCCCTCAGTAGGGGCTCATCAAGTTGTGATCTCCTTTCCTGAACCTCCAGCTTGTCAGGATCTTAGAAACCTACACACATACAGTGTGATCTCAGGCCAACCCGGAGACCTGAATCTGTGGTCAGCATCTGAGTGTTTTTTGTATTGCTAACACAAATGCCTGAGCCTGGGTAATTTTGTAAGAAGATAGTGATTTGTTCACAAACGTATGATTCTGGTGACTTCGAAGTTTGAAGTCTTAGGCCTACAGTATGGTCAGCAGAAGCACAAAGGCTGGTGGGTGCGTGCAGAGAGAGGTAGTTCCTCTCTGATCTCTCTCTTTTTTTTTTTTTTTTTGGAGAGGTTTTTGCTATATGACGCATACATTCACCAGAAGGACAGAGAGAGACAGAGAGACAGAAAGCGAGAAGTCACCCCCCATGGGGGATGGCCACGCCGCAATCCCTTCTCCTCCATTCTCCTCTCGGGATCTTGGGCATGCACGCACACGCGCCCGGCGTGAGTTTAAGCCACCAGGTCCGGGACTCGAACCACGGTCGACTACATGGGAGTCCAGCGACATAGCCATTACGCTAACTGCTGGTCCCTCTGATCTCTTTGATAACAGCCAGCTCTCATGAGAACTAACTACTTCTCCCAGAGCTAGTACTCACTAGCCTTGAGAGAAACGATTAATCCATTCCTGAGACAGTTGCCTCCATGATGCAGTTACCATGAACCAATCTCCACCCTCTCTGTCTTACCATGGGACACCATGAAGGAATTAAGTTTTCACATAGTATCATTTTAATACCGTCAGTATAATCAAATCCCAACACCTGGGTTTCTGGGAGCATATTCATATCATACCATTAGGCCATGTAACATCCAGTAATGCCATCTAGTATGCAAAGGACTGTGTCACCTTTATTTATTTCAATAATCACAGCCATAAGACCAATAGCTGCTCGGGACCAGCAGTTAGCGTAATGGCTGTGTCGCTGGACTCCCACGTAGTCGATTGCAGTTTGAGTCCCGGACCCTGTGGCTTAAACTCATGCTTGGGCGAATGTGCATGCGTTCCCAAGATCCCAAGAGGAGAATGGAGAAGGGATTGAGACATGGCCATCCACCTGGAGGGTGATTTCTTGCTTTCTGTCTCTGTCTTTCTGGTGAGCACACATGCCCTAGTGCAGTGGACAAATATCACTTTTATTCAGAATGGTAAAGAGATTTCTCTGTAGGCATCAAACAGTGTGCATAAAACATTTTTTGCTTAGGCAGCTCAGAAGAGAAAAATTAGGTGGGTTGACTTGGAGCAGACTCACAGTTTAGCTTTTAAGAAAATTTTAAGTACTGAATAAATAGAAGGTTAAAGGTCACATTGTCTAATAGATACAGTGGTATGTTCCTATCAGAAAGTGGGTTCTCATCTTAATTTAAAAACCTTCGGGACTGGCAGGTGGCGTGGTGGGTAAGGGAACTGGACTCCCACATGGCCAACTGCAGTTTGAGTCCCGGACCTGGTGGCTTGCTTTGTCATTTTCTCTCTCTCTGTGTCCCTTTCTGGTTAAATTAAAATTAAATAAATAAATAAAGTTAAATAAATTACTTCTTTAAAAAAATTTTTTATAAACCTTCAGTGGCCTAAGAAGAGATGAGACTTTGGGAGAAAGGAGTAATTCACTCATAACAGTCATTCATTTCTTACTTTTTTTTTTTTTTTGTGAGAGGTTTTTTTTATAGGGCACGTGTGCTTGCCAGACAGACAGAGAGAGAGAGAGACAGAGACACAGAAAGCGAGAAATCACCCCCCAGGGGGGATGGCCACGCCGCAATCCCTTCTCCTCCGTTCTCCTCTCAGGATCTTGGGCACGCACGTACACGTGCCCGGCGTGAGTTTAAGCCACTGGGTCCAGGACTCGAACCGCGGTCAACTACATGGGAGTCCAGCAACATAGCCATTACGCTAACTGCTGGTCCCAGGGTCATTCATTTCAAAGCCACTTAACATCCTCATATTTCAAGCATGACTATAGAAAATGACAGGATGGGAACCAGCAGTTAGCGTAATGGCTATGTCTCTGGACTCCCACGTAGTCGACCGCGGTTCGTGTCCTGGACCCGGTGGCCTAAAAAACTCACGCCAGGCGCGTGTGCGTGCATGCCCCAGATCCCGAGAGGAGAATGGAGGAGAAGGGATTGCGGCGTGACGATCCCCCCTGGGGGGTGATTTCTCACTTTCTGTCTCTATGTCTCTCTCTATCTGTCTGGCGAGCGCACGCGCCCTATAGTGAAAACCTCTCCAAAAAAAAAAAAAGAAAGAAAATGACATGATGTCAGGGGACAAAATAAATTAGCCAAGCAAGTTAAAACTCTTATCTTTTCAAAACTTACTGAGACTTATTTTTATTGATATTTCATTCTAAATATCAAATCAGACTGTATAGGTTTGATTGCATTCCAAGTGATTCATGAATGGTTTCCTTGTTTTTCCATTTCTCTGTTGGAGGATATCTTGGTTACTTCCACTCTTTAGCAATAGTGAATAAAGCTGCTACAGACTTTTATATACAAGTTTTTGTGTGGACATTCCATTTCACTTGTGTAGATACCTAAAAGTATAATTGTTAGGCCATATAGTAAGACTATGTTTACTTTTATAAGGAATTGCCAAACTGTGTTCCAAAATGTATCATTTTGCATCCCCATCAGTGTTGAAGGAGTTTCTGGTATTCTGTGTCCACATCAGCATTTGTTATTGTCAATCTTAATAGTTTTAGCCATTCTAATAGGCATGTAGCCTGACTGCATTAAGAGAGTTTTAATTCATATTTCCCTAATGACAAATGATGTTGAGCATCTTTTCCCATTTGCCATCCATATGTCTACTTTGATGAAGTATCTAATCAGATATTCTTCTCACTTTAAAAAATGGGTTCATAATTTTCTCACTGTTGAAGTCAAAGAGTTCTTTATATGTTCTGTATACAAGTCCTTTATCAGATACATGATTTGCAAATATTTTCTTTAATTCCACTGCTTATTTTTTATTCTTATATCAGTCTCTTATACAGAGCAAAGTTTTCATTAATAGTATTGATAACATCCAGTTTGTCTTTTTTCTTTTTTCAGGAATTATGTTTAGTTTTAAAAACTCATCAGCAAACCCAAGGTTGCATAGCTATTCTCCTATATTTTCTTCTAGAAGTTTTATATTTTACATTTAAATCTATGATCAGTTTTGAATTATGTTTTATATAAGGTGTAAGATATGTGTCCAGGTTCATATTTTTACATATTGGCACCTATCTGTTCTAGCACCATTTGTTTACAAGACTACTTTTTCTTTATTGAGTACCTTAGTACCTTTTTCAATTATTTCAACAGTATTTGTGTGGTTCTACTTCCGGGCTCTCTACTGCCAATACCACATTGTCATGATTACTGTAATCATCTTAAAATTGGGTATTTCGGGCTGGCTCCATGGCCTAGTGGTTGAGACAGCCCACATAGCAAATTGGCGGTTCAAGTCCCAGACCTGGTAGCTCAAGAAGCATGCCAAACATGCTGGGCACATGTGCATGTGTACTGAAAATCCCAACAGGACAGAGAAATGGAGAAGGAGTAGTGGCACAACCTCATTGGGAGGTGCTTCCTCCCTCTCCCTCCATCTCTCTGTAGCAAGCACTCTCCAAGGGGAGGAGGGGATAGTTTCTCAAACATTATTCTGCTTTTTCAAAATTGTTTTAGCTACTCTAGTAGAATCTATAAAATTCCTGCTGGGATTTTGACAGAAATTTCATTAAATCTATATTTTGGAAGAATTCATATTATTATATTGACCTTTCCAATCTTTGAATTTAGTATCCATTTATTTTATTTTTTCTTTCATCAGCCTTTTGTAGTTTTTATTATAGATCCCAAGATATTTTATTAGATTTATACCTTTGAAATTTGTTAGAACTTGCTTTATGACCTGGCATATGGGTTTCTTTTGGACAATTTCCATGTGTATTTATAAAAAAAACCACATATTCTGCAGTTGTTAGATACATTTTTCTACATATGTCAGCAGTTAGGTCAAGTTTGTTAACCTTATGTAGAAAGAATTTCTATGTCCTTCTTGATTTTTATATGCACATTAAAGGGGGAGATTGAAAAGTGCCCTACTGTGACTATGGATTTATCCAATTCTCACTTTGGTTCTGTCATTTTGTTTTGTTCTGTGTATTTTAAAACTGAAAATAGGGTCATACAAATTTGGAATTGGTATTTCTTTCTAATCATTAACATGAAATGTTCTGTTCTCTCTAGTTGTGGTGATTGCCTTAACATCTACTTTGGTATTAGCGACACTCACCTTTGGTTACGGTTTGCACAGCATGTCTTTCCCCATTATTTAACCTTCAACTGTTCTGTGCCCTTAAAGTATGTTTCTTGTAAGATATCTGTATAGATACACACACACATAATACACACATGTATAGTGTAGCATACATACACACACTCACACACACACACACATATACACACACACAAAATAAAATACGATACTCCTGAATATAGAACATAATACAACTATAGATAGATAGTGTTTTATTTTGTTTATATCCAGTTGGAAAGTCTTCATCTTTTACCTGGAGTATTTGGTAAATTTACATCTAATGTGAGTATTGATATATTTAGGCTGACATTTCTGCTCTTGATTGTTTCCTTCCCTCTTTGCACTTGGGTTTGTTTTGCTCTTCCTTTTCTAATATCTTGAGTGTGGAAGCTTAGATTACTGATGTAGGACATTTCTTCTTTCCTAATAAAAGTATTTAGCATTATAAGTTTCCTGCTAGGCTCCTAAGCACTGCTTTTGCCACATCCCACAAATTTTGATATGTTATATAGTCATTTTCATTGAACAAAGAATAGTTTCTACTTTTTTTTAGGATTTCTCTTTCACCCTCAAATTATGTAGGTTACTTAGAAGAGTGCTGAATAATTCCCAACTGATTTGGAAATACTCTTATTATCCTTTTTATTCATTTCTACTTTCATTCAATTAAGTTCATAAAATATATCTTATATGAGTTCAGTACTTGAAGTTTTGTTAAGATTTGTTTGGTTACACAATATTGTATACAGTGGTCAATGTTCTTGGATTCTTGGAAAAAATGTGTATTCTGTTACTCAGGGGTTCAGTGCTCTGCAGATGTCAGTAAGATCTATTTGGTTGATGATGTTGCTTGTTGGTTCCACATCCTTGCTAATTTTTTGTTTACTCATCCTATTTATACTATGAGAAGAGTTCTGGCTTCCAACTACAATTGTGAATTGGTCTATTTTTCCTTTCAGATGTATCAGGTTTTTGTTTTTGTTTTCAAACTGTATCCAGTTTTATTAAAGATGATTTTCATAAACAATCATGGCATTTCAGGCAGGACATGGGCTGATAGTCATTAACAGTATACAACTTATAAACTTCCTTCTTCAGTGGACTACCAAAATGAGAAAGCCACTGTAAAAACATGAAGTGCAGTCTTCACATGACGCTCTGAACAGGGTAGGTTAAGAGCGAGGGTTGACATTTCACATTTACCATGTTGTTCAACAGCTTTTCATAAGCCAACTCTGATTTTTAGAAAATGAAAATGGTATAATTACCAACCTGAAGACCCAACAATGTAAAAAAGGAACTTCTGCCATTTTGAAGGGTGCCATCTTAATGCTCTCGGAAAGGCCAGACTGCTTGACATATTGGTAACCCGATTTTTTGTGGTCAAGTCCCAATAGGTCTCTTGCTTAAGGAAGTTAAGTCTGTGCTGAAGGCAGAGAGGGAGAGGACATTAAATACAAACAAACCAACAAAAAGCCAAAAACAAAACAAAAAAAATAAGTTTTCCACACCACAAGGCATCTATGCCAAGAAGGCTAAGTGTGTCAACATTAGGGAATCCCTCTTCCTGGGAGCCAAGAGGAAGTCACTCAAAACTAGAAGGGAAAGATGTGCCCCAAATCAATCCAGCTTTGGAGACATTCTATTAGTGACAAATGCCCCTTCCCCCAAAAAACAACAACGAAGTATTCTGTGTGCTAACAACATAGCTTAAAAAAAAAAAGGTAAGACTTTTTTGTAAAAAAAAACTTGATTAAAAACAATAGTATTTCAAACTATACAGTCACCAGAGGGACACACGATCACAAATACATACGCTTCACTTGGCATGTCCAGCACCTTCAGCTTTCTGTGCAGGGTCTGTTTGGCGTCTCTATTTTCTGCAGGATTATTGTCCCTTTCGTTAGGGACCTTTTCTCCCTTCTTTGCAGGGGCCTTTTTAGGCTTGGGCTCTGGTTTTAGAGGGACAGGTTTTGCAGATGACTTACCTATCTCTGTGGTTCATCCTTCACGTTGACTTTATCTCCTTTAACATCCCCTTCAGCCTTTGTCTTGGTCATGGTGGTGACGATGGCAGGACGTAGGTGCTCGATGTGGGGTATGCAGGGGCCGGCAGGCTTTGGTGGGTCTAGTGGTCGTTCTTCCCTCTTGTTCGCACTGCTCCAGATATATCAGTTTTTATTTTGTGTGTTTGTAATTTCTGTGGTTAGATGTCTGTACATTTGTCTTCTTAGTGAAGTAAGCCTTTAATCAAAACGTTATGTCCCTATTTATGCCTGGTACTCTAAAGTATACTTCGCCTGATATTAATATAGCTATTCTAGCTTCCTTCTGATTTATGTTTGCATGGTATATTTTTTCATCCTTCTACTTTTAACCATCCTATCTCATTATATTCGAACGAAGATTTTTTTATAGACAGTATATAGTTGTCATTTTTATAAAAAAAAATTCATTCAGAAAATCTCTACCTTGCCACCTTTAGATAATTTACATTTAATGTATTGAGTCGTCAGAAAAGTCACGATGCATTTTTGCATAATAAAATATATCATGGCTTTTCTGGCAACCCAATAATTCTTGATAACTTAGGATTCAGTGTACTTTGCATTTGATTTGTTCATTCTCAACACTTTTCTTTTTCCTTTTCCACTTCTTTTAAGCTATGTGGATACTTTTAGTATTGCATTTTAATTTATGTGTTGTGTTTTTTATTACATCTCTTTATATAATTTTTTAGTGGTTTTTATTGGGATTATAAAATACTTTCTGTTTCATAGTCTACTTTTTATAGTCTACTATAGCCAATATTTTACCACTTCAATTGGAATATAGAAATCTTGCCACCTTATATTCTCCTTTGCCATTCCCTTTATAGTCTATTAGGTCCTCAGGAAAGTCATGATGTATTTTTCTGTTTTTTTTTTTTTAATGTAAAATTGCATCATGACTTTCCCAACAACCCAATGGGTGTCTTATATATTGCATCTACGTACATTAAAACACCCCATCAGTGGAGCAACAGAGATGGTGTAGCAGTTACATTGGTGGACTCCCACTTAGCCACCAGCAGTTCAAGTCCCAGACCCGGTGGCTTGAAACACACCCAGAGCATGTGCGTGTGTGTGCCCAAGATCCTGGAAGGAGATTGGAGGAGAAGGGATTGCAGCCTGGCCATCCTCCCTGGGGGAGTGATTTCTCACTCTCCCGGTCTCTGTCTGTCTCTTTCTGGTGAGAACATGTGCCCAAGGCAAAAGAGAGGTTTGTTTGTTTTTTGAGAGGTTTTCGCTACAGGGCGCATGTGCTCACCAGAAAGACAGAGACAGAAAGCGAGAAATCACCCCCCAGGGGGTATGACCATACCACAATCCCTTCTCCTCCATTCTCCTCTTGGGATCTTGGGCACACATGCACATGGCGTGAGTTTAAGCCACCGGGTCCAGGACTTGAACCGCAGTCGACTACATGGGAGTCCAGCAACATAGCCATTATGCTAACTGCTGGTCTCAAAAAATAACTCTTATAAAAACCCATCAGATAATTCTTTTCGCATTTTTTTTACCATCAAACATTTGTAAAGAAATAGGATATCTAGTTACATTTATCATTTTTGTTGTATTTCCTTCATTCCTAATGTTCCAAATTTTTTTCTGGTATTTCTTTTCCTCTGAAGAACTTTCTTTTGCAATTCTTTCAGAGCAGCTCTGCTTCTACTAGTTTTTCTTCATCTGAAAATGGTCTTTTTCCACATCAGTCCTCTAAGATATTTTGATACCATATCACCCATAAGTGATATTGTCTAGATTATATTCTAGATACAGAAATCTAGTTTGATAGTTTATTCCTTCTAGCATTTTTAAAAGTGTTCTGCCACTCTCTTCTGGCCTCTGGTCTGATGAGAAATCCACAGCAATTCAAGTTATTGTTACTCTATAGGCAATACATCATTTTTTCCTTCCTATGTTTAAGATTCCTTCTTTGTCTCCAGCAAATCTGAGCATGATGTGTGGGTGTATACATGGTTGTGTGATTGTACATGGATTTCTTGGGGTTTATCTTGTTTAGGATTTACTCACCTTTTGACCTTTCAGGTTTATTTCTTTTATTACACATGATTCCTCCGAATACCTTTCATCCATTCATTCTGTCTTCTCATTCCGGAACTCCAATGACATAAACCTTTTGTGACTGTCTCACAGGTCCTTGGGGGCACTGTTCGTTTGTGTTTTCAATCTTTTTTCTCTTTGTTGCTCAGATTGGATAATTTCTATTGATCTATTTTAAAGTTCACTGGTTCTTTCATCTTACAGTCTCTATTCTGCTACTGAGTCTACCCAGCAAGGACGTTTAAAATTTTGGTTATTATATTTTTAGTTCTAAAGTTTCTATTTTGTTGTTCTTTATTTTATTGCTGATACAGTGTCTTAAATATCTATTCCAAGAGTGTTAGTAATTGCTTTTAGAATTTTTGTAATGCTTTAAAGTCTTTGTCAGGTAACTCCAACGTAAGTGTCATCATACTTACTGCTTTTGTTGGTCGTCTTTTCTCATGTGAGTTCACAGATTCGTGGTTGGCTGTTCTATTGAGTAAGATTGAATTTTGTCTTGGTCATTTTAAATTTTACATTGAGATTCTGTCTCGGTGAAAACCTACTGAAAATATTGGCATTTTTGCTTCAGCAAGCCATTATGCACATGAGGTTTAGACTTCAGGTTGGAGCTGTAATTTCGGTGTGAGACCAGCTCATGTCTTGCAGTGCGATGCAGAGCTCTCTGGTGTAGTGGGCAGTCCGGGACATGGGCTGAGACGTATCGGATTGCTCAGTTCTCCAAGTCTTTGGTATGCTATTAGGATCAGTCCCATGCATGCATAGATTGGGGAGAGCCCACACATTCATAAGAGTTACGAGGTTGCTTTTGTGAGCTTTTCTTGACTCATCATCTCCCTAGTACTTTCCGGTTCCCTGGTCTCTCATTTTCTGTCTGGCCAGAAACTGCCCACTTCCACAGTTAGGCCACGTCCAGGCCAGACGCTAGGAGAATGGAGAGAGCCACCCTGTTGCTACTGCTGCCATGGTACGGCCTGGGGCCTGGGCAAGAGCATCGGGAGCAGGAAGACTTGGGGGAGGTTCTCTACTCTAGCTCTGGGCAGTTCTCTTCAGTCTTCAAACTGCGTTTCTCAGGACCAGCAGGTGGCGCAGTGGTTATGTTGCTGGTCGAGTCCCAAACCTGGCGGCTTAAAACTCACACCAGGCGCGTATGCGTGCATGCCCCAAATCCTGAGAGAGTGGAGAAGGGATTGTGGTGTGGCTATGTCCCTGGGGGGTGATTTCTTACTTTCTGCCTCTCTCTCCCTCTCTCTCTCTCTCTCTCTCTCTCTCTCTGTTTTTCCTGGCTTTCCGGTGAGTCCATGCACCCTATAGCAAAAATCTCTCTAAAAAAAAAAAAAAAAAGAACAAAAAACAACAAACCTGGGTTTGTCTGAAGCTGTCCTTGTCCCATAATGCTCACGTCTGGGCTTTGGGTTTGTTGAGTTCAGGCTGCCCCACGCCAGAGGCACCGAAGTGGTAAGCGCCCCGCTAGTGGGCCAGTGCTTTGAATTCAGTGTCCCCCGCCCCCATGTTCCTGTTACCACGCACTTGTCAGTGTTGTCATGCAGCCGCGCTGTGCATTCGGGTTCAGGCTTGACAACTACAGTCAGGGGGAGAAAGGGCGGCGTTTTCTCTCTTACCCAGAATTAGAACCTCGGATGAATTTAATTTTATAATTTTATTTTCTAATTAACTTATTCTCATACACTAGACAGTGGCTGCTGTTCTTTTTTTTTTTTTTTTAAGAATTATTTAACTTTATTTATTTTATTTGCTTATTTTTTAATTTGGCGAGAGAGACAGAGAGAGACAGAAAGTGAGAAAGCAAGCCACCAGGTCCAGGACTCGAACTGTGGTTGCCCATGTGGGAGTCCAGCACCCTTAACCACCACGCCACCTGCCAGCCCCAGTGGCTGCTGTTCTTAAGAAGGTTCAGTTGGGACCAGCAGATGGCATAATGGCTATGTCGCTAGACTCCCACGTAGTCGACCGCGATTCAAGTCCTGGACCTGGTGGCTTAAACTCACGCCGGGTGCGTGTGTGTGCCCGCCCAGGATCCCAGGAGGAGAATGGAGGAGAAGGGACTGTGGCGTGGCCATCCCCCCTGGGGGGTGATTTCTCGCTTCCTGTCTCTCTGTCAGTTATCTGACCAAATTGCAGTTGTCAGTGAATTCTCTCGGCTTTGTTTTGGCCTCCACTTACGTCAGCCGCACTTGCTGCTGTTCTGGTCTCTGCCTTTGATCACACGCTCTCTCCGTGTTTGCCCATTCGCACCTTCTCAGCAGCCCCTGGGTGCAGGTAGCCCTTGTCGTTTCTTCACAACGTTGTGGGATGATTCCTTGGCACGTCTGGCGGACAGTGAGCTGCAGGTAGCTCAGCTGAGCTGTGTGAGGCAGGTCTGAGGAAGTCGGGGGACCCCTCACCGAACACCCCTGGTTCATAGCGCACCTTCAGTACTAGATAGGCTTACTGCAGACGCGCTCGAGCTACAGCTGACATCCCGAACGGCAGTCTTTTGAACTCGAGTTGGGTGTCATTTCAGAGCACACTCACAGACAGCTCCCCTGCAGTGCACATGTTTGCAGCCGTCACCCCAGGGCCGCTGAGCGGGGAGCTGGTGCGGGGGGATCTCAGGGGAGGTGCGGACTCCTCACGGGGAATGCAGTGTCGGCGTTCAGGTTTAATTACCCCGTGACCTTCCTGTCACCACGAATGACTGGTTTAGAAATGTTCAGCCTCTTCTTGAGAATAGGGCGATGATAAATCCACCCCGGTCGTGGGATCCAGTGGAAAGACACAGAGTAGGGGGGTCAGCTGAGGCAAGCCTGATTCCAGCTTCAGGACGGGAGAGAGTCAGGCTCCCTGTGAGCCCCACGGCACCCCTGTAATCCCACTCAGCTTCCATTACTGCTCGTGTAAAACATGCCACACCCTTGGTGAGCCCATGGAGAAGAATAGTTTAGAAAATACACAGGAGGGACCAGCAGTTAGCATAATGGCTATGCTGAACTCCCATGTAGTCAAATGTGGTTCAAGTCCCGGACCCGGTGGCTTAAACTCACGCCGGGCACGTGTGCGTGTGTGCCCAAGATCCCGAGAGGAGAATGGAGGAGAAGGGATTGCGGTGTGACCATCCCCCCTGGGGGGTGATTTCTCGCTTTCTGTCTCTCTGTCTCTCTCCGTCTTTCTGGCGGGCACACGTGCCCTATAGCAAAAACCTCTCAAAAAAAAAAAAAAAAAGAAAGTAAACACACAGGAAACTGCAGAGCCTCCTGAAATGTGAAGTGACGTGTTTATTATACGGTGTTCAGACTTATAAAGTGAATTAGCCAAAGGTTCATTATTCTGCCTCACTGGATCTGTTCCTTTTCTGGAGGGACGGAATTTTGAGGCTCCAGGTACCCTGGGTATCCCAACGCCTTCCCTGCTCCCAGACCGAGGCGATGAGCCTGGGCACTTCCTGTGGGCTGCTGTTAGTGCCTCTGGTCCCGGGCTCCCTAGCTCCTCAGGCCCCCAGATCGAGGTCCTGGCCACTGAGAAAGCACGCTGGGCTCAGCACCCGAGGACAGATGTGCAGTTACCAGCCCTGCCTGCTGGGCCCAGCGCAGGTGCCGTCGTTTTGCCTTGGCTGAAAAGTTTGGGCTTCTAGACACAAACCTCCGCAAGAGGCACCCCTACAATGGCCATCCCCAGCTCAAGCGACTCCCTGTGCCCAGCCCAAGGGTCCTCAGTTCCCAGGAGGTTGTGGTGCCATGAGGGCCTGACACTCAGGGTGCTCATCCTAGGGGTGCAGGTCAGGGACGCCCGGCTGACTACGTCCTTCTCGTCTGCTCACTTGCAGATCACCTCCAATGGGAAGCACCTGGACAGCCTCAAGAACGCAGACAGCCTCCTGCGGGCTATGGAGGGGCTGGCCCCGGGCAGTGGGTAAGTGGGGCCCCGGAGAGCAGCGCAGAGCCAGCTCCAGGCTAGCGAACACTCGCCATTCCCTTTTGCCCCATTCTGCCACGTGCCAGGGTCCACCACCTTCCAGCGTGCTGAGATCGCTCCCCGTGTGGGCAAGGATACTCTGGCCTCCATCCCCTGGGAAATGGGGGTAGGAATCAACCCGTGGAGGGACCAGCAGTTGGCATAATGGCTATGTCGCTGGACTCCCATGTAGTCGACTGCGGTTCGAGTCCCGGACCCGGTGGCTTAAACTCACGCCAGGCGCGTGTGCGTGCGTGCCCAAGATCCCGAGAGGAGAATGGAGGAGAAGGGATTGCGGCGTGACCATCCCCCCTGGGGGGTGATTTCTCGCTTTCTGTCTCTATGTCTCTCTCTGTCTTTCTGGCGAGCGCACGTGCCCTATAGCGAAAAACCTCTCCAAAAAAAAGAAAAGGAATCAACCCATGGAAAGAGGGAGGTCTTAGCCCTGCTGGGGACAGTGATGTTCCCCCTCAGGGCATCCATGGAGGCTCAGGGCGTGAGGACGAGGCGGGAGACGCAGAGCTAAGGAACGCGGCACACGTGTCTCACCAGCCCACCTGGAGGCATAGACTCCCCCACCACCCTGTGGAGGACCCCTGGCCCGGCAGGACTGGCAGAACTGACAGCTCAGCCCTCCGCACTGCACCAGGCCCCTCCTCAGCCGCCCCTGGGGGGACACATGGCACACGCAGAGTGAGCATCTGACACCAGGAGCTGACCGTGTGGGCTGACCGGCCTCCCAGGCCTCACCTGTGCACTCAGTGTATCTAGAATACCCTAGAACTGAGGTCAGGTCCCAGGTCAGGGGTAGGCCTGTCACCCAGCAGTGTCACACACTGCGAGGGCAGGACCTGGCATCTCGGCTGGCCCCACGGTGACGCCAGTGTTCAGTGGCAGGGTGAGGGCCGGAGCGGAGTCCCTGGGAGGGTCCGTCTCACAGTGACATGTGCCGCTGTCCCCTGAACCTGAGAGGTGCTGGCAGGTGCTGGGAGGGGCTTCCCGAACTCACACTCCTACCAAAATGGCAGTGCCCAGTGCCTGAAGAGAAAGCGCGTGCAGTGGACAGAAGCTTGCTCCAGGTGCGCGTCCTCAGCTCAGCTGCTGTCATCGGCTCACCTAGTAGGACCACGCCAGGCCGCGCTGTGGCAGGGCAGTGAACGCAGGCCGGGGCACTGCCTTCCTCCAGCCGCTGTCCCCAGAGCTGAGTGAGGGAGGGGCCAGAGTTTGGGCCACAGGGTCCCAGCCCCAGCTGCCCTCTCTGTGTGGGGAGAAGCCCCCACTTTCAAGGGCTGCTGGACTCACAGAATGTGGATTCAAGACGTGGAATGGTGTCTGGCCTTTCCTGGTAGTTCAGTTTCTGGAACTCCAGGGTCTGTGAAGTGTTTCCTGGAGCGTTTCGGGTTTGGTATTAATTTGAAGAAAACTGTGGCTGAGGCATTGCTAGGGTGAGTCTGCGGAGAAGGCTCAGCTCCAGGGAGCCCCTCCAGATCACCCTGGAGGTGGGGAGATGTCACCTCTCGGCCAACGTCCCCCCATTTCTTCTCGTTAGCTAGACTCAAAAGGTAGGCTCTCTGTGGCTTTCTGCGGAGTGAGGGGTAGGCTGATTGGGGTGAGAGGTGTCTGCTCATTTTGCTGGGCCCTGGGGTAGAAGGCAGTGACTCCCTGGGCTGGGCTATGGCCTTCTGCCAGACTGGCCCGCGAGGACCACGTGACATCTATCCCAAGGGATCCTGGCCTTGTGCAAAATGCCGTGAAGCCACCACGGGCAGATCTGTGCTGAGGACATGGGGAGAACCGCGGAGGAGTGGGGTTGGACAAACACCGGAGAGGCCCTGTCCTCGGTGCCTGCCTCGGTAGGGCTCCTGATCTGGCAGGGGCCTCCGCCAGCCTTCAGGCCGGAGCTGTCACATCCTCGTGCTGGGCCATTTTAGGGGACCTGGCGCAAGTCTGTCCCGAACATGTCAAACAGGACTCCATGCTCCGTGGGGCGGGTGGCCTCTCCTGCAGCCATACCTGACACTCCAGCGACTGCAGTGTCTACACACCAGGAGGGTCTTCTGGGCAGGGAGGTTGCTCCTGTGAAGTGATCACATTTGGGCTTCGTCCAGACGGCCCAACCAGAAGGGGTTTTCTTGGGCCAACCAAGAACGCGTGGTGGGCAGTTCTCAGCTCTGATGCTGGGGCCTCCTGGCCATCCCCCTGGGGCTCCTCTGGCGGATGGCGTAAGCAATGTGCCCCACCAGACTAGCCTGGGCTCAGCCCAGAGCAGGCCAGATTCACAGGCATTCCCGCCATCCCTCGGGGCCTGAGAAGTGACCCTGGTGGGCGTGCAGAGCAGGAATGCATGGCCCCACGCCCCAGCCGCAGCCCTGTCCCACTGCCACCCAGTGTCTTCCGTGCAGCGCCCTACGCCCCCTTCCCGTCATTTTTTGGGTAACAGCTCTATTTCTGGGCAGCCAGAGTGCCACGAGCTCATTTTCCACTTCAAGGGCCACATGAGCTCCATTCTGTTCTCAGCTAACAGTTGTTAACAGCCCGGGTTTAAGTGTGTGTCAAACAATTTGCTCTGGTAACAAAGTTTCCATTTTAAGCTCTTAATTGCACATCCACACCTATGAGTAAGAAACGCAGAGGTGCCGGCTGGTTGGCCAGGGAGCGGCAGCACCGATCAGGGAGGTCAGGGGTGGTGGGTCTGGGCCACGCACGTGAGCTCCAGGGGAGCAGGGCAGGCCCACTGCGGGCTCCAGGTCGGGCAGGATCTGGCAGAGGAGGCTCAGCGCGAATGGCGGCCTGGACTCAGGCCTAACTCAGGGGTGCTGGCACGGCCATCCGGACCCCACCAGGACTGTGGGCTGAGGGGTTCTCACTGCCCATCCCCAGAGCTGGTTTCTGAAGGAGACGGTGCACACGGAAGGGGGCACTTTACCCTGGAGGTGCCTGCCTAGTGCGTCTCTCTGGTCTTTCTCGCAGGTCACCTGCCGACAATGCGGTGGCCTCCCTAGCCCTGGAGATCCTCCAAGCTGTGGGGCGCTAGGCCAGAAGGCGCTCGGCCCAAGCCCACGCCGTGGCATCCACCTCTGGCTGCAAGGGCAAGGTCAGCCTGACACACGTTCTCGTCACCACCACGGCTGTGCTGGACCTAATAAAGTCGGCTGAACCCAGGCCTGCGGCTGCCGTGCTCTCTGGACCCTGGAACCCCAACTCAGAGCGGACTTGCTCAGCCCCTGGGGGATGCTCTGGGAAGCCCGGGTTTGCTGTTCAGAAACGTCCTTTGCCTCCCCGTGGGCCCGGTCGGCCTCCTCTAAATTGAGTCCTGCCTGCTGATCGGTGGATGAGAAGCTCAGGCCTCAGCCTTCTGGCCTCCACGCATCCCCTCTCCTCAGGGAGAGCAGAAAGGCAGGACTGGGCAATGCCCACAGATGCAGCTCGGGGCTAGGCCTTAGGAAGCTGGTTCGAGCCTCTGGTCTTCCTCTTCCTTTTACCTGCCTGGCTTGTTTTCATTTCAGAGACAAACTGATTCCAAGAATCCTGGGGGTCCTGAGCAAGACTCCCTAACCAGCAGATAGTTAGGTTTGTCCCAGGAGTACAAGATGCTAGGGGAATGCTCGCTTCTTTGAAAGGTGGCCCATTTAGATGGGGGTGATGGCTTCAAGGGAGAATCATCCCCCCACTTTCTCCCACCTACCCTCATGACGGAAACCTTTCCAGCTCTGCCTCGTGTTCGCACACATACACCCTCTAATCTATTAAGGGTCAAGTGTCGCACACCCAGGTGTGTCATGGTTGGGGCACTGGACTCCCACGTGGCCGATGACAGTGGCTTCAAACTCACGCAGGTCACGTGCGTGTGTGTACCCCAAATCCCAGGGGAATGGAGAAGAGCTTGCTTTATGGCCTTCTTCCCTGGGGTGGGGGAGTGCTTCTTGCTCCCTCTCGCTGGTTTTCTCTCTCCAGTGAGTACACATGCCCTGTGGCAAAAAAAAAAAAAAAAAAACTAAAAAGAAAAAAGGAGTCGTGTCCCTGAAGAGATTGAGAGGACACTGTGGGGAGATGGGGGGACTGCTGGACTGGAGAAGGCGTCGTTTTGAATCTGGACTGGGAGGCAGGGTGGGTCACGGGCAGCTCCGGAAAGATGAAGAGGCACCCCTTCCGGGCCTCAGTCCCCATCTGCACAGTGAGGGCTACACGACCAGGGGCCCTCCCGTCTTCCATTCCAGCGCCCCGCGCAGCTCTCAGCAGAGGGGCCGCGCTCCCGCACACACTGCCCGGATGGCTCCACCCCAGGCAGGAGCCGCCGCAGGCCCACGGCCCCACGGCCCCACGGCCTGCATCACGGGGACCAACAGCACACTGTGACGTGGCGCTCTGGGTACCCTGCCAGTTTCCGTTTGGCTTTATAGGGGAACAATCGCTGTGCCCAGCACATCAAAGGCCTGGACGGCAGTTACCTATTTAATCCCCGCAACCTGCAAAGCAGGCCTTCTTAGCTGCGCTTCGGAGATGAGAAACAGGCGCGGAGGAGCCCTCCCGCTGGCCCAGGGTCCCACACGCAGGATTCAGACTCCGTGGCCGTGTCCCCCAGCAGGGCGTGCGGGCCCGAGCCGTGACTGACGATGTGTCCCACCTAGAGCAGGCAGCTCCGTCCAGCTTCTCAGCTCCTACCGACTGCCCATGGCGGAGGCTCCAGGCACTTCCGTGCGGCCGGGTGCGCCCACGTGGCCCGGCTCGCTGAGTGGCGGTGGGGGCCGGTGCGGCCACCAGTGGCCTGGTCTCGGCTCCCGGGGTTTGGCCTGCTGGGCCCCGGAACAGGCACCGTGGCTCTCACAGCTGGCTCTGCCCTCCTCTTTCTGCTCTTGCGGGAATGGCTCTGGCCTTTTGAGGGTCTGAGTCCTCCCAGAACTACTGAAGGTCCCCCCCCCCCCCTTTTCAGTTAAGCAGGGCAGAATCTGTGTCATTTTATAAAAACAAGATTTGCACATTCCAGAACCCTTTTGCTGAGCTGAGGACTCCTGCAGGCCCCGAGCTGCACAGCATGGCCTGTCTGGGGAAAGGGCTCTCTGGGTAGGCAAAGGGTCAGATGACCGCCCCAAGCGAGATCTCTGCCCTGCGAAGGTGCCAGGTCCCGAGGCACTGCACACCGCACCTGCTGCTCTGGCGTGAGGCTGTGTCCCACAGGAGGGTCTCTGTCCTTCTCACAAAGGTGCCTTCTGTAGAGCAGCGGGCCAGATCCAGTGAACTCGGAGGTGGGGAGTGGCTGGGGAGAGGGAGGCCCAGAGTGGTCAGTAACCGCCCCCCACCCCCGCTCTTGGCCCTGACCCTATTTGGCTTCCCCAGCTGGCTCTAGTTCTGACAGCAGAGCTGGCCCTTGGCCCCTCCTAAGAGTTCACAGGATTGTGGCAGTGGCAGGGAGCCCAGACCCAGTCACCTACTAGCCCTCTTCTTCCCTCCAAGCCCAAGCTCCAGCCATTTGCTAATTGGCCACGCCCCCTGGCTGAGCCCCTCCAGGCATGGACGGTGGCCTGAAGTCACAGAGGTGTCAAGAGCACTGGGGTTGGCGGGGAGCTAGGGATGGGGTGGGAGGCCCAGGGGAGTGGGGCACGGGGCTGCCTTCTCTCCATCCACCAACAGCCAGCCCAAAGCTCCCAGACCTTGCATGCCTCTGAGAGCAGATGCCTCCCGAGCCATCCCTCTAAGTGCCACTGGGGCCACTCCTGCCCCAGGCGTCCTGCAAGCTGACAGTCATCTGGCAGCCAAGGTGGTCTGTGGGATGCACGAGCATCTTCTTGGGTTCTTGGCACCTGTCTTTTCACATTTCCTGGATTACCCCATGCGGTCTTCAGGTCAATTCTGCTGCCGTGTCAGGAAGCAGGGCCCTGGTGCCCAAGGGTCTGGTTTAAGGTATGTGAGAAAGAACTGGGTCTCTCTGGCCTCCACTTGTAGGAAGATACCGTCCTCCCTCCCCAGGCAACAGGAAAACCCCATGTAGAAACCTCTCCCTCTACGTGCAGGGCTGGGGTAGGGCAACACGGTAGGGAAGGGAGCTTGGCCCTTGGGAGGGCTGGCTGGGGTGGGGGCGGAGTCAAGACTAGCCAACGCTTAGGAGGCTTCGGCCTGCAGCCGCGAGCTTCCTTCCCTGGGGCTGAGGGGGCAGCCGCAGGAGAAACTGCGGAGGCCTTGTAAATCCCACCTCTGGCCTCTCAGGTCAGAGCCTAAGAACCCTCCCGTGGTCACATGAACAGCACGGTCTCTACTCAGGCTCCCCGGGGCCAAGTGCCAAGTCTGTGCATCCAGGGATCTCCACGTGCAGAGGCCTTTACCAAGCTCCTTCTCCCCATTCTTCTACCCAAGTATTAGCAGCTATAAACTGCTCAGATCTTCCCTATCTTCTACTTCATGATGTGTTTTAAAGATCAGTTTATATCAAAACACAGCTGTAAGTGCTGGTGTTTTTGTTTTTTTTTTTGACCTGAGTACTCCAAGTAGACACATCGGGTTGCTTAACCAGTCCCCGATTGGTGGGTATCTGGGTTACTATAGCAATAGTGCGCGTTTCTTGCAGGAGTACACTTAAGTTCTGAGAGCTGCCTAGTCAGCCTTACCGAACAGGGCCGCTCAGTGGGTTTACAAACACAGGGACCTCTCACTGGTCACACCAAAACCTACCTTAGAGAAACAGCATTACAGTCCTGGCCCTCTCCCGGGTACTGTTCTGAGCTCTGAAACACACCCCCCACACACACCAGCATCTTGAGGCCTGTCACTCCCTGTAGCTCACTGGAGTCTCACGGGGCGGGGAGGTGGGTGGCGAAGGGCCACTCGCTCAAGGCCAAGAAAAGGCAGATTCCCAAAGGTGGGGCCATTCAACACTTTGCCTTATAAACCAAACAGCACAGCGCAGATCTTCTGTTTATTAATCAAAACAAGAATTAAAGAGTATATTTATGTCAAGGATCAAAATCTTCAGGTCGAAGCCTGTCTACAACAGCTCCAACATGCAAACGTTTCATCCTCCGTCTACATGGTGGTCACCGCAATGGACTGAAAACGTATGACCCCCAAGGGGGTATCAACTACACTGGAACTAAGGCCCTCGTTCCTTTCCTTTCCTTGTTCCAATGCTTACCTTCTGCCCGTGTGGGCCGGAAATGGTGCGCAGCGCTTCTTCAGGCCTCTTTTCCCCTCACCACTACTTGACACTGAGCCCTGAATCCTGGCTTTGCTGTCTGACTCCGTGGGCAGAGGACTGCTGCTGCCCCTCCCTCCCCAGGCAACACTCGAGGTTCTGTCATCTACTCACTTCCTTGGCTTTGTAGTCTTCCCATCTATGGATGCTTTCCTTAAACTAGCTTGCCCCAGGGCCAAGGCCAGCAGAGGGCGTCTACATTGGGCTCCCACACAGCTGACCGGTTTGGAAACTCTCACTGGGTGCGTGTGTGCATGCCCAAGATGCCAGAATGGAGAAGGGACTGCTGCACGGCCATGCCCCCAGGGCATGCATTCTCACTTTCCTTCCTCCCTGGCAAGAGCACATGCCCTATGTGCAAAGAAAAAAGAGGCCAGCAGGTGGCACAGTGGTTAAGGTGCTGGACTCCCATATGGCACAACTGGAATCTGGACCTGGGGCCTTGAAAATCACGCCAGTCGCATTTGTGTGCACACCCGAAATCGAGAGAATGGAGAAGTAATTTCTGCATGGCCATCTGCACCCCCTGCCTAGGGGTGGGTGATTTCATACTTTCCCTCCCTCCCCCCTCCAGCACCACGGCCTGTAACAAAAACATTAAAAAAATAACATAAGGCTCGTCTCTCCTTTTGCTCAGTGTCGCGTCTGATCTATACCCACACCTGTATTACTGGGAGCAGCTGTAGACTGTTACTGCCCTGTCTCCTGCATGAACAGTGCTGAGTAGGTGCGCCCCCTCTACGGGCTGTCTCACACTGTGCTCGCAGAGCTTAAGGCAAAAAGCAAGCAATAAAACCGACACCTCCAGAATCCCAATGTTAGCCCTTAACTGTATGCAGCTATGTCCCCCCCACCCCACCCCCCACAAAGAAGTTCTTCCTTAGGGTATAGAGAGGGAAAGTGAGAAATCACCCCAAAGGGGCAACGGCCGCCACCAATCCCTTCTCCTCCCAGGATCTTGCGCATGTGCACACCCCCCAGCATAAGCCATAGGACCTGGGATTTGAACCAGTCAGCCACCTGGGACTCTAGTGATGTAACCAGTATGCCATCTGCTGGCCTGTGCCTATAGCTATCCTTTTGTCCTTCGTACATTCTGGAATCACCTTGTAAATGTTAGGCAAAGGCTTGAAAATGTTTTCAGGCTTTAAAAAGCTATGGAAATAAGGGGCCGGCGGGCGGCATGGTGATTGAACACCCATTCGGTGGACTGCAGCTCAAGTCCGAAACCTGGAATCTTGAAACTCAATGCCTGGCACGTGTGCGTGTGTGCCTAAAATCCCAAGAGACTGCGGGAGAAAGGACTTGTGTGTGGCCACCTCCCGGAAGCAATTGCTCACTTGCTGCCTGTCTCTGGTGACTGTGTGCAATCTATGGCAAAAATCTCAAAAAAAGTTACTGAAGAATACCTGCTTAGTTATGTTAAAAGCTGAACTCACACGGGGGCCAGTAGATGGGGTAGTGGTTACATCACTTCATTCTCACATGGCAGACCAGTTTGAGACCTGGACCTAGAAGCCTGAAAGTCACACTGGGCACATGTGTGCATGCCCAAGATCCCAGGAGAAGGGGCTAGGGCACAGCCATCCCCTGGGGGTGATTTCTCGTTCCCTGTGTCTCCTCCTCCAGTGAGCACATGTGCCCTAAGGCTAAAAATCTCTCTTAAAAAAAAAAAAAAAAAAAAAAAAAAAAAAAAAAAAAAAAAGCTCTACTCACCAGCAATCACCACTGTGAGTCTACCAACAGCTCTCGAGTTCTAACTGGCTGGGTGGATCATACAGAAACGGGAGACTTAGACCTCACCAGCTACACTTCCGAAAGCTTGTCACCACTCCCAATTACATCTTGGACCACAGTAAAGATTAATTTTTGTCAGACCCTCCCCAGATGAAGCCGATTTGTGTCTAGTCGTCACTATTTTAATGAAACAGCACACAGTAAATCAGAAGCAGCTCCCCCTAAGTACAAAATGCAAGTCTTAGCAAGTCTGCCCTAAGAGATGAGCGGAGACTGTCAGACCTGCCACCAGGATGGATCATGCAACAAGATGGCGAGGAAGGCGGCCGTTCGGGCTCTGATTCCGTTCAGATAAACATCAACACTTAACCCTGCTTAATTATCAGTTCAAAGTGGAGTAGATGGAATTCCCCTAATAAGTCACTTATAGGAAGGTTCTTGAGCTCGAATCCAGGTTTTTCATTCTGATGAAATTACCTGCAGGGGTTTGGGGTAAGGGAAGCCTATCTTTCAGTTTTATTCTTTAATTCGGTATGGGGCATGTGTGCTTGTCAGAGAGAAGGAACGTGAGAAATCATCGCTTATGGGGGACGACCACTCCATGAAATCCCTTTTCCATTCTCCGGTCCCTTCTCCATTTTTCTTTTGAGGTTTTAGGCGGGCACTCGCACTCACACTCATCTGGCTTGTTTTTCAAGCTGCCAGGTCCGGGCCTTGAACAGTGCTGTTGGCCATGTGAGGATCAGCTGCCCTAGCTACAATGCCAAGAGCTAGCCCATGCTTTTTATTTCTTTTAGATCTGTGTGGCCCAAAGACTAGTACCCAGAGACTTTGGCCACTTGGACAAGATTATACACATGACCACAGGAAGAGGCCAGGCGGAAGCAGTTGTGGCCACATATTCTTAGTCCAGAAGTTCTTCCTTTGGCAAGGAGAGAATTCCTCCTCTCACAAATGTAGAATCCTAAAAGCTCAATCACAGTATTCAGGTGGAAATACTTTCATAAGGTACACTTTAACCCAGGATCAAGTGCTAAAGAAACTTGGTAAATAATCCCATGTAGAGTTATTCCATATCATTACAACTTATAAGAATTTCAGTATGTGTGTTTTCCTGAGGATGAAGTTGAGTTGGATAAACTTACTATGCTTACAAAGCATTTAATGACAAGGAAAAAATAGTGACACAATCGAATGAATTAAAAGTTTAATTCTGAACCATTTTTATAACCGCATTTTCTCTTGAAGCATTGTATCACAGCAGGTTACAACAACTTTGGGATAAAAGGCAACTGGTAAACTGTCCAAAACAAGGTTCCAAATAACACCTCTTACTGATTTACCCTACCCATACGTATCCCAAATAAAGTTTTTAATCAAAAACATGAAATAGATCCACCTGCTTATTTTAAGCATATTAAAAAGGAAACTAATTGGACCATTTCTATTTGTCTATTTTATACAAAAAGGCTACACAATGTTACACTTTATTCAGATTACAATTAGAGTGATTATGAATTAGTGTTCTACACCGTTACTCAATTCTTAAAAATTAGAAATTGCTGTAGCAGTATTCACTATAACTTAACACTACGAGAAGACTTAAAAAACTAACAGTTACTGCAAAAAAAGAAAAAAAAAATTAAAGAGCTACTTCAAAGCAAGCAAAGTCAGTACCATTACAGATATTTAAAAAATGTGTTCTAACAAGC
Source organism: Tupaia tana (assembly GCA_026018925.1). Classification (NCBI taxonomy): domain Eukaryota; kingdom Metazoa; phylum Chordata; class Mammalia; order Scandentia; family Tupaiidae; genus Tupaia; species Tupaia tana. The sequence continues at coordinate 23,872,991 of JAKSZU010000027.1, read as the reverse complement.
AAGGCTAGGGTTTGGTAAATTCCACCTTGTGATCCATTCTTGTGCATTCTTCACTTCTCGAGTCACTCCCAAAATCCATTTGTATTGTTACTCCTCGACCAAAAAGGACCAGAACAAAAAGTTTACTTCAATTGTTCCCATAGGAAACTCAGCTTGGTTAGTGTGTCAGGCACTTTCTGAGATACCAGCCCACCCCTCGAGCCCTCTCAGCAACTCTACAGGCCAATCACAATGCAAGTTCAGACAGTACAGCTGTATAGAGAGAAAGGCTGCCATTAATGTTTAAAACAGCAAATGTTACTCATTTGAGTATTAAGTTGCAAAAGCTGTGGCAAAAAACATTAAAGTTAATAACTTCCACACATGATCACATAACAACCAGAAATCTGAGAACAGTCAAATGTTCCAAGACATCTCCTTTCAAAGTATATATCTGTTTTCGTGGCAGATTTACAAATAGGCCTAAACCACTCCCACCCTACCAACCAAGTCTTTCTGAAGTTCTGTAGGCAGAGTAAAAGTATTTTACCCAAACTGGCTTTTTTTTTTTTTTTTTTTTTTTTTTTTTTTTTAAACTTCTTACCTAAAGGATGATTTACAGGTCAGTATCAAACCAGGCCAGCTGATTGCTGTCGCCTGGAGGTAGCCCATCCATGAGGTCCTGGGCATGCCCCAGATCTGGCAGCCCATCAACTGGATAGTCAGCACCAGGGTGGTGGCCACCCATCTCATGCTCCATCATGGGGTCCATACCCAAGGCATCCTGGCCATATCCACCAGAGTGAAATGAACGATAGCTGGGATCTAGAAGAGTCAGGGATGACAACAAAATGGGCAGGGGGAAAAGAGAGGGGAGAACAGATGTACAGGTTACTGGCAAGGTTAGAACATTCAAAATTTGGCAGCAAACTTGACAGTAAGCACTGTTTTCCTTTCCCTGCCTCTTCCGCTTCTAGCTTTCTTCAGCTAGGAAGTGTTCAGTGCCAGGTTTCACACACACCAGGCCTCCTGAAGACTATGTAGACAATGTTTCCACTAGAGGCACACTGATCAGTCCACCCCTCAACACTGCATTCTTTCTGGTGAGAATGAAGATTCCTAGGGAGGAGAAGCAGCAATCCACTGGGTGTCTGATCACCCAAGAGCTGACAAATCAGGGGAAGAAACTGAAACAGGAGGCCTGGCAGGTGTGATCTAGCTATGATTGCAGGTGTTACACACAAAAGTAATAAGAGAATTCAAGATACACTGTGTCCAATGAAATCGTAACATTTTTTATCGTTAAGGGTTGACATATTAATCTATCAGGTACTTTGGTTGACATATTAATCTATCAGGTACTTTGGCGGTTTAGTAATTAGGTAGAACCAGATTAAGATTATACATTGTGGCTGTAATTGTTAGTGGTCTACTCCACCCTCCATCTTCATTATCCCAATTTGAATTAGTTTTTCAGAAGACCCTGAAAATACAACTATGTACATTTCTACCCCAGATCTGAGAGCTTGGTGACACTGAGTCTGCCACATACTATTTCTCTGGGTAGGTTGCAGACAAAGTATTATGGATTCTCTGACCAAAAACAGAATAAAAAGCCCGGCTAACTACGAACACCCTGCACTGCAGAGGCCTGCTGCAGCAGTAACACGCATCTGTTGTGTGGTGTGGTCCTGCTGCCTACTTAGTGTGTGGCTCGGAATTCCCTATGCGCTATTAAAGACGCTGCTGACTCTGGAATTTAAGAACTGCCTTTAATTGCAGCCACTACTTTCCTGCCAACACTAGTTTCCCAGATGAGCAAACGATTCTTTTGATAAAGCATTAGAACTTTAGCTTGATCTGGAGTTGATCGAGAAACATGAGACACATACCATCCTGGCGATATCCAAGAGGCTCTCCCTGGGCGCCAATATCAAGTCCAAGATCAGCAGTCTACGTCACCAGGTTCAAGGAGAAGCAAACAAAGCAACATGAAAACTCTCAAAGTACACGTGCTGTTATTTTTTAAACACTACAAAGTTTATAAAATATCTGAATTACAAAAGGAGCAAAGAATTCAAACATTACAGAAATATTTAAAAGTGGAAGCCCTTCAAAACGCCACCCCTCAGATACATGTTTTCTTTTTGCACAGTATAAAAATAATCACTTTATTCTCTTAACAAATACACATATATTCTCTCAAGTATAAATGTGTGTGTGTATGTATGTATATGTGTGTGTATGTGTATATATATATATATATATATATATATATGTCTCACACCTACTTTAGGTCCCAGGTACTGGTCTAGGTGCTAGAGATACAGAGGTAAATAAAACAGGCAAAAGTGTCCCACCCCACCCCCCCCCACCCCCCGGGGAGTTGCTAACAGAATGTGTTATATGAAAACAAAGCTTTTTAGCCTGAGTTGCTGGAAGGAGTAAACTGCCATTAACTAAGACTGAGAAGACTATGAGAACAGGTTTGGAGGTGGGGGTGGGAAGGGAAGGTTAAGGGCTCAAGTTAGAACATGTTAGCAAGATGCCTATGAAAACCCAAATAATTCATGTTACTCACTGTTTGGCAATATTCATTTTTTTATAACTAACAAAAGGTATGTAATTATCTCTTTCCGGTCATTCCACAAATACAAGGGATCTTAAAAAGTTTGTGAAAAATGAGTATTATGACAAAACTGCATGGTTTTCAAAACTGTTTTGCACTAAACTTTTTCTTTTTTAAAGGTTTCTGCCATAGGGCGCATGTGCTTGCCAGAGACAAAGAGAGGAAATGAGAAATCACCCCCCACACCCCGAGAAGACAGCCATGCCACAATCCCTTCTACGCCACTCTCCTCTCGAGATTTTAGGCATGCACACGCCTGGCATGATTTTTAAGCTGCTAGGTCCAGGACTCAAACCGCCATCAGTCACGTGGGAATCCAGGGCCTTAACTACCACACCACATGCTGGCTCCAGTAAACTCGAACTCTGTTTTTTCCATAACTTTTTTTGATGTCCCAACATGTGATCTACTATGACCGACGACCAGTAACCTGTACATCTGTTCTCCCTCTCTTTTCCCCCTGCCCATTTTGTTGTCATCCCTGACTCTTCTAGACCCCAGCTATGGTTCACTTCACTCTGGTGGATATGGCCAGGGTTTGGGTATGGACCCCATGATGGAGCATGACAAGGGTGGCCACCACCCTGGTTATTGACTGGGTAAAAGAAACATTTAAGCCACCGGGTCTGGGACGCGAACTGCGGCCAAAGTACTGTTTCAATTTCAATGAATCCCCGTAGCAAGGACAAATGCTGCTGAAGACAAATTCATAGATTCCTATGAGTTTAGAAAAGTTAAAAAAAAAGAATTGCAATGGGGCCAGGAGTTAGTATGTTTAATTAGAATGCCTCTTTCTTGGGACCAGCAGTTAGCGTAATGGCTATGTCGTTGGACTCCCATGTAGTCGACTGCAGTTCGCGTCCCAGACCTGGTGGCTTGAAACTCACGCTGGGCGCGTGTGCGTGCGTGCCCGGGATCCCGAGAGGAGACGGAGGAGAGGGGACTGCAGCATGGCCATCTCCCCTGGGGGGTGATTTCTCGCTTTCTGTCTGTCTGGCACACGCGCCCTATTGCAAAAACCTCTCAAAAAAAAAAAAAAAAAAAAAAGAATGCTTCTTTCTTTACATTCTTTTTGAAAAACCTTCGGTAACATTTTCATCTCCCTCCCTCACAAATCTGAATGTTAACCATTACAACTTGAAATGATTTTGAATAGACTCAGGTCCTCATAGCAGAGATCATATGCAAGCCAGGGATACAGTCGGTGCAAACAGACTGGACACTGTGTGTTCTGGGGGGAAACAGCAAGCTGCCTTACCTGCTGAGCAAACTACCAGGTAAACATGCTCACTGCCTACCTCGTTCCACGCCATCGGCTCTGTTCTGAAGAGAGAACTGGTCAGCTCAACCGAGAGCCGTTTCTTGTAATCCTGTGGCTTGTCCTCAGACATTCGGAACAAAACAGCAGCTGCGTATGTTGCTAGGAAAGAAACAGAAAAGGGCCACTGAAGCAAGGCTGAGCCACCTTGTACACACACACTCACGGCTTCAGTGCCTGTTCACTTACCTACACCTTCGTTCCTGGAGTGGAGCAATTCTGTGAGAGGAGCTGTGGCTCCCTCGGCCTCAATAGCCTCTGCAGCCTCCTTGTCTTGAGCAAGTTCACAGAGGACCCCTGCAGCTACTCTCTGGATATTTTCAATGGGAGAATAAAGCAGCTGGGAGGAAACACACGAACAAAACCTAATTAAATCTAAAATTAAAACATGGCGAGCACTCCCCCTGTGGAACAGACATTCCCAAAGTAGAAGCAGCATTCACACTTTGTATTAAACCACACTCTCTGAAGTTATGTCCTAAGATATTTAATGCTCTGAAGCCCCGGATTTCTAGAGTAGTTTTTTAGCTATGAACTCTTTCTTCAGAGGTGATTTTAACTGACCCATGATTTGGAAAAGCAGAGTGGGTTGGGGACCTGTGCCCTGAGCAGTTCTCCGCTCTCCAAAACAGTACCCCTAAAAGTAGTGTTAAATCTTCTCCTTTTAGAGGTTGCAGTCCCAATATTTCTCTTATGACCCAAGAAAAAGGAAGGGAATTTTCATCAATTAAATGTTAATACCCCTATTTTGGTCCCTAAGTCTCAAACTCTGTTGATCATGAAATGCCTTAAATTTTACAGACATCTAAAATGTAGAACACCTCACTTAAAACCAACTTACCTGCACAAACAGTGGAATGGTGTTCAGTCCTCTGATTACAATTCGGTTGTGAACATCACGAGCTAGAATGTGAAGGGCTCCAGTACAACCTTCAACTATTTCTTCCATGCGAACCCCCTCCTACCAAAGAAACATGGTTAACAGGGCATTCTCCTCTCTGCAAAGCTTATGAACGTAAGGCGTTCTGTCCTGAGTAGCAGGACATATACTACATATACCATATACTACAGCTGTCTATAATTTGCCATACATTCAGGAATCAAGGAACCCATTATATGTCACTGAAAGTTGGGGCCGGTAGGTGGCATGGTGGTTAAGGGCACTGGGCTCCTACATGGTCAACCATGGTTCAAGTCCCAAATCTGGCAGCTTGTTTTCTCACTTTCCCTCGTTCTCTCTCACTCTGTCCCTCCCTGGTCAAATTAAAATAAATCAATAGATAAAGAAAGTTAAATAAGATAATTCTTGGAAAAAAAAAAAAAGTCACTGAAAGCACTAATTCCAAGTAGCACCCCTTCACCACACAGTGAAGTACAGCCTCCTCAAACCCATGAATCCCTAAGTAACTTTCTTACAGGAAGGGTACCAACCACACTAAGTAAACAGTACATAAAAAGATACAGATGAAAGAGAAATACTCAGACTCCATCAATGTTTTTCTGTCACATACTCCCTCTCTTTTTGTACATCTATCCATATTTGGTGAATTATCACCAACTGATAAAAATTCAACTGAGCAACAGGCAGAAAATCCATTTCTTACTTCTTCTAAGACTATTCAACTGTTAAGTACCAACTGCTTCCCCCATTTGTGGATTAAATTTTTTTCTTTTTGGAGAGGTTTTTGCTATAGGGCGCATGCGCTCGCCAGATAGACAGACAGAGGCAGAGAGACAGAAAGCAAGAAATCACCCCCCAGGGGGATGGCCACGCCGCAATCCCTTCTCCTCCATTCTCCTCTCGGGATCTTGTGCACGCACGCACACGCACCCGGCATGAGTTTAAGCCACCGGGTCCAGGACTCGAACCGCAGTCGACTACGTGAGAGTCCAGCGACATAGCCATTACGCTAACTGATGGTCCCGTGGATTAAATTTTTGAAAGGCTCTGATTCTGCTATTTTTAACAGCGTTTAGGAACAACTTTATTCTTATAAGGACATAAAAACTTCTTTCTTCCTAGATTAGAGATTTAAAATGGTGCCCTCTTCATGTTATTAATAAACCACTCCAAGAGATGGGTTGACCCCAAGAGAGAGAATGCAAAAAACCCAAGTATGCATGTGAGTAATGACTAGCAATATGGGATTCCCAAAATCTGTTCTGGTAGGGCCCACCTCTCGTTTCTAAAGTAACCTTGTTGAATAAAAGAGAAGTCTTTGGCAGTGTGGATCTTGAAGTCTGAGAAATCCAAAGTGTCTTTAGATTATGTCCATGCAATGGACTCAAACTTGACATCAAAGCTTCAGGCAGAGAATACTGTTAAGAGTCCAGAAATGCTACTGATTCTGAAATTTGGGGTATTATAGTCTTAGGTCTATGAAAATAGTTTAAACCCCTCACGATAGAAAGAGTAGAAAGTCCTGTTAAGTACTTGTAGAGTAGGATAAGAAAGAAGCCCTGCCATCAGACAGGCTTGGATTGAAATTCTGGCTCTGCCCCTTCCTATGATGAGCCTTTGCATAGATTCGATGAGAACACTCCTCGGGGTCCCTGCCCCAAAGCAGCAAATCATCCTGGACATTCCCTTTTTAAGACTGCCTATGCGATAGACATAGCCAAGGAAATGGCACCAGGATCCATGTTGATCCTTATCTTCTCTGCAACCACAGAAACTTTTCATTATCTTTACTCATTAGCAGTCCTTCAGGAAGGGATACAGGGAGAGGATCAAAGAGCAGAGAAGTTCGGGATTCCTGCATGCCTTTAGGGAGCCAGGTTTCGCTATACAGACGCACTTACCACAAACTGCTGTTGTGTGCCACCCATGGATGTACGGCGCTGGGTATCCTGATGTGCACGGACAAGCAGCTGAACTAGCCGTGGAATGGCACCCTGCTCACGCAAAGGTGCATGATTTGCTGGACAAAGGGCAAGATTTCGAATCAATCCAACAGTAGCCTACAGATAAAAAAGGAAGAATTGACATACAAGTCAATAAAATCATTTTTCTTTGCCTAAAATTCTAACCAGAGTTAAGTCTGCTGGTACCAACTATAAGGTGGCACTGACTACATCAATATTTCAGCATCTTGTCTCCATCCTAGCAATAACATTTTACTAAGAATACAATTTGCCTTCATCAATCCCTATGCCTAGACCTCCATCCAGTAGCTCAAGGTTGTTCATTTTCAGTCTGTAGCTCTCTACTTTGGTTGCCATCTTACCTTTATAAGAGGCCAATGGGATGGTGGGTGTAGGAGTTTAACCACAACTGGTAGTCCATAGTGAAGGCGAACAGCATTCTGGGCCATCTCTGCCTCTTGGTGTCGGCTGGTGAGATGACGAAGAGCACAGATGGCAGGCTCAGTGATGTCCTCCCTGTCGCCAGCACGAAGGACAGTACGCACAAGCGCCTCAATACCACCCACTTGGCACACCATCATCTTATTCTTGTAATTATTGCAGGTGAGGTTAGAAAGAATTCCAGCTGCACAGGTGACCACATTTATATCATCTGAACCCAGAAGCTGAACAAGAGTCCCAAGGAGACCTTCCATCCCTTCCTATGGAGGTAGAAACAGATGCTCAGTACATACACGGTCATCTTGATTCTATCAGAGGCACCAGTTTACTTAGGTTTTACCTGTTTAGTTGCAGCATCTGAAAGATTCCTAAGAGTCCAAAGACAGTTCTGAACAAGACGTTGACTGGGATCTGTCAGGTGAAGTCCTAAAGCTTGCATCCCGCCTAGAAAAGTAAAAAGAATAAAAGGCAACTTCCTATCAGCTCCCGTCTTCTTGGTATTCTCTATTTCCAAAGCTAACCTCTCTCCCCTTAAGTACTTTTTATTTCCCCTCATTTTCTAGGATGTTGTTCAGTTTCCTTTTCTTTTCCAGTTCACCTCACGAGTAAGAATTTCTTTCAAATAGCTATTGTTCCTTTCCTATGTGGAGAAAGCCTGCATTATCCCCATGTCGGTACTATTCCATCCTTTCATCCATTCAATATTTTCAAAAATATTTATTCAGTACCAGGCTCTTTCTGAACTGGAGATACATCACTGAGCAAAATAGTCAAAAATCCCTACTTATAGAGCTTTAGGTCTAGTTGGAAGAGGCAGACCATAAACAAATATATAATCAAAAAACTAAAACCATACGGCATGTCAGATGGTATTAAGTGCTATGGAGAAAAATAACACAAAACAAAGGAAGGGGATGATGATCCAAATTTAAGTAGGGTAATTAGGTCAACTTCAGTGTGAAGGTGACATCTGGGCAGACCTAAAGGAGCCATGCAAATTCCTGGGGGAAGAATAATCCAAAAGAAGGCTTTAGAACACTACTGTCGAGGACTGTATGAAAGTGACAGACTACAAAACATGTGCTTCCGAAGTGCACAACCTTCCACCCTCAGGACCCTTAATGAGCTAAGGAGCATGAATGTATGCCCAATCCTAGCACATTAGTTTAATTTCACCCATCCCGCTACAACTCAAGTCACTTTTGATTGCACTGAGAAATACTTTCCTTGGCTCCTTGTTCACCCTTCAGGCCTGGTTTCATTTCCTTAAACTGGTTTAGGTCTACCTGCTCTCATGCTGATGGTACCCTGTCCTTTCCCATCACCAGTATAATTTAGTCTTCCTTTCCTATAAGACAAAGATCATCTCTACTGGGTTCCTTCTTCACAATGGTTTCAGCTACTAGTCGAGTAGCCTGTGTAAGACTAGTGTTCAGTACTGGCTACATCACTATCTTCTCTCCACTCAGCAGGACTTCATTCCCTCCCTTGACATAATATTAACTCTGAAGAGTGGATATTAACCTCAGATGCCCATCAGAATAGCCTGGCTACATAGACTTTAAAAAAACACATACATTCTGATTCAACAAGTCTACAGTAGAAGTCCCATGAAGACCTCTGAAGCACCCTGCGCCTGTCGCCACTACCATACACTAAGAGGAAAACTTCCAAATCTCTAGCCCTGCCTCCCCTTGGTATCATACATACATACATTTCTAGCCAACTACTGACCTTTTAGTCACTTTAGATACGCCAGCTTCTTAAATTATTTTGTTCAAAAATTGATCCCCCTGATAGTTCCATTTATCTCATGGTACTAATGCTCTCTCCACCATAACAAATTTTGGTTGCTCCTTTAGCCTCTACACTACTACTTTCTATGACTGTTTCAGAAAACTCAAACTTTCATCTTTTGCGGTATATTTCTAAAACCAAACTCGTTCACTCCTTTAAGTGTAACATCCCTACAGTTTGGTTTTGCTTTTGATTTTTAATATTCTAGTATTAATATTCCAAACATACCACTGTGATAACAATGCCACTACTTATTATCTGTATCTAAATATAGACAGCTATTCTTATTATCTATAACATAAAAGCTACATTCTTTAGCACGAGTTTAAAGAATAACTTAAAATGTAGATTCCACCTAGTCTTCCAAACTGAACTAAGTAAGTATCTACATCTCTGGTCCTGAAGCTGCAATAAAGCATGAATAAACTCATAAACTCTATGAGTAAATATCTGACAGGGGTCTGGAAGGTTGTGAGCAGTATGGCCCTGCCCAGCTAGCTCATCAACCTTATCCTAGGCCATTATTCACTAGGTTCTATGCACACGAAACTTCTCTTCAGGCCATAGTACTCCACAGTCTCTCTCCCACCTCTAGGACGTAATACATGATGTCTCTTTTCTCCAACAATAAAGCGCTGAATCCCCATTCCTCATAGGCAACAGACGGTGTTCTCCTCATCCTGCAGTCTTATTTAACACTCCCTTAAAAAGGCCACTCTCCCTTGACCTAATTAGCTAGCTGCCCACCCCACTGTTAGCACAGTTTGTTACTCTTTCCTCTTAAAACTCACTCCAATTTATAATCACTACGTATTTTTGCCACCTTTATAAGACTGAAGACTAAGCACAGGACCCCGCCTATTGTGTTACTCAACAGATACTATTGCTTGGAATACATTAGGTGCCTTGTATTTTCAGGATAAACAAATGAAATCAGAATAACCTGGGGGACCTTCTTAAAATGAGGATCCTTAGGCTTCGAATCCCATACACTTCCAGGTACTGACACACCTTCCTGTGACTTCAAATCAACTGCCTGGTTCTTGACATAAAAATCAACTCTCAAGAGATTATAATGCAATCAATCTAAAAATCTGTATTTTTAGCAAGCACTATAGGTAACTCTGGAATAGCTGATAGACTTCCCATTCCTGGGCCAATCCAAAGCATGACCATTCCCCATGGTGGTGGTGATAGTGGGTGCTCTGTCATCTTCTCTCTCTCTTCAGTAAATACCCATGCCCTCGGGCAAGTTAAAAAAAAAATATATATTCCATCCCCTTCTTCTATAGAAACCCATCTGTACCCAAGGCTATGGTCCTAGGCAACCATAATTTCTCTCCCTCCCATTAATTCCTGAGTAAAATTTTCCTCAATGAGTGGGAAAAATAAATCATCCCTACGCTTCACCCTCAACACTTGCTTCTTTTAAATGTCTTTGTATTTTTTCTCTTCTGGTTTTGACACTTGGTTTGAGAGTCCAGGTAGTCACTATTAGATGGATTCTCGAAAAGAGGACGCTAAGTAGCTAAAGAGTATATCTTCCTACCAACAACAACAAGCCCCAGTGTAAATCGTCTAATCTCTGCCTCTACTACCAACACACACATGTATAAACTACCACACACAAGCTGCCTCGTTAAAAATATTCGGAAACAGGAAAAAAACCTGCCTGTTCATGGAGAATACGGACTACCAGGATAACTGTTCATGAGTATAAGTCAATTACTTCACTACACGAAATTGTAGACATGTGCATACATACCCAGGAACCTGACAGGACGGAGAAGTGAAAGGAAAAAGTATTGTGGCACAGCCACGCCCACTGAGGAGTGGGAGGAGGCTCTCAGACGGGGAGGAGACAGCCGATCTGGGCAGTGAGGAGAACGTATACCTGGGTGCAAACTGAATAGAGCCATCTACCTTCACTCCATCATGGTTAAGTTCTACTGCCTTTTCCCAGAAAGGTAATCTCATCAGAGCTGTAGATGCTGAACACTTGAGACCGCAGAAGAGATAAATATACTTACCAGCTTCTACAATAGCTGGTTTATTACTAGAGCAGACAGACAGCACCTTCAGTACTCTGCTTGTGGTCCACAATAGTTTCTCATAAGTGTAGGTCCTCATTATATTTACCAAAGCTTGGGGTCCACCACTAGCTAGAATGATCAACTAAAAAAAAAAGTGTATAAGCCATTAGTCATGGAATCCTAACTATGTAACAGAGAAAAGCCCTATTACCAACCTACTTCAGCATGCTACTCAAATTTCAGCACCCCAGTCCTCCTAAAACTATAACAGCTTTGGCTCAATTACTTTTCTCTTTCATTTATAATAGCAAAAGAAAAAGATAGAAACCTGGTTCGGATGAAATAGTAATACCCAAAAATCAAAGTTATTTCAAAACTGATTTGCTGAAATTTGAACCAGAACAGATTTAAAATTTCTGATCATTTGACCCTTTGATTTTCCTAGTCATAGCCACCTTAAAAAGAGATACTCTAAAATAATTATTCACTGCAGTCCTTATACTCTCCCCACCTCCTAGTTCTCTAAAAATAAATTCCCTCACTTTTCACCTAGGCTGAAAATTCTGTTTCTCATTACTCTGACACGTTCTACAAAGCCCTGAGATCTGCCCTGCTAAGCTCAGTAGCCTCACTTCACACCTTTCCTCTTTACGCCTTGTGTTCCTCTCCGATGCTCACCATGTCCGCCCTCTTTAGAACACTGTCACTGTACTGTCTTCTCACCCAACCATCACCTAGTCATTCCCTTCCGCTCCTTGAAAACTGAATGCAACTATCCCTTTCCACAAAAATGAAACTATTGGTTTCTTTAAGAAATCTCCTTGAATACTCAAAACAGGGTCTATTTCAAACTTGTTACATGCTCTCACAGCCCCTCACTTCTTCCTAACACAAGAATTTAAAGGCCATGAGGTTACTATGCTATTTCATTCTAATTCCCATCCAAGAATGAAAACTCAAAGAGAAGCTTGCTGGCCATATCCCAAGTGTTTAACACAGTACTTTATATACAGATATTCAAATACTTAAAGGAATAGAGATGTCCCAACTTTTCTACCAGCTATATCCCAAGTGTTTAGCACAGTACTTTATGTTCAGATATTCAAATACTTAAAGGAACAGAGATACCCAACTGTTCTAAGATTCATACATAGGAGAATTTGCAAGTCAACTGGATGATAGGGTCTCCAGTGTTCCATGAAAACCACATTAAATACAGTTATTTTTTTACCTTGCTTTCTTGATTTCCATAAGCTAAAATCTGAAGGCAGTCTGTTGTAATAGCCAGGAACTTAACATTTGTTTTGTTGAGCAAAGCAACCATCTTCTGCAGCCCACCAGCTAAACGCACAGCCATTTTAGCTCCTTCTTGATGTAATAGAAGGTTGTGGAGAGTTGTGATGGCATAAAACAGTACGGAATCCACTGGTGAACTGGGAAGAAAACAAGGCCTCATCAGAAATACCGTGATTGCACGCATCTACTTACTTCAAGCATTCTGGTCCCATTTTCTCACCCAAGCATTTTCACCAGGGCAGGGATGCCTCCAGATTTAAAGATGGCCAACAACCCCTCACGATGATGGGAAAGGTTGTGCAAGGTCCCAGCAGTACAACGAGCTGTTTCCACGTCATTTGTATTCTGCATGGTACGTACAATAGCAGACACCATCTGAGGAGAACGCATGATGGCATGTCTGGAAGCTTCTTTTTTAGAAAGCTGATGGACCATAACTGCAGCCTTATTAACTACCACCTGTAATACAAGAATTAAGAGCCATCATCAGTTTTCCCCACTACTATGGGGAAGATATTCTCAAACTGCCCCCTTGAGATTTTCTTTCAAAGCAGATTGAAAAGTCAGCCATGTCATTGCTAACCTGGTCCTCGTCATTTAGCAGTTTTGTCAGTTCAGGGATCGCACGTGTGGCAAGTTCTGCATCATCTTGATAGTTAATCAAGTTTACAACGGCATGTTTCAGCATTTGTGATGGTTCAGCCAAACGCTGGACGTTCGTGGGATGAGCAGCATCAAACTGTGTAGACGGGATCTGCATACCCTCATCTAATGTCTCAGGGAACATAGCAGCTCGGACCCTCTGAGCTCGTGTCATTGCATACTGTCCATCAATATCTAGAAATGGAAAATTCCAACACTCACTATCCACCACTTCAGCATTGATCTGAGAATCTGCTATCTTAAATGTTTAAAGTAACATTGTAAGAGTAACTAATTCTCCAAAATGCATCAGACTTCCAGTGAGGCAATAATACCCTTACCAGCTACTTGTTCTTGAGTGAAGGACTGAGAAAATCCCTGTTCCCACTCATACAAGACTTGGGAGGTATCCACATCCTCTTCCTCAGGATTGCCTTTACCACTGAGAGAAGGTGCTGTGGTAGTGGCACCAGAATGGATTCCAGAGTCCAGGTAAGATTGTTGCTGCCAGTGACTCACAGCCGCTTTTCTGTCGGGCTCCATGGCCATGTCCAATTCCATCAAATCAGCTATAAAAATGAAACAGTATTAGCATTAGTACATTGGAAATGTTATCTTAATTTTTAAAAAATACATGATATAGCCCTATTGAAATATTTTTAGGAATAAAGCCAAATCTAAAAGAAAGCAGATGGCCGCTAGGAGTAGCTCCGTGATGAAATATCTAAACCCTTAGGGAACCACCTAACAATTACTCACTGAATCAATGGAGGAATGGTATGGCATCCAGGCTCCAGGAGCAGTCATCCAGACTAGATTTCTGCTGGTGGCTGGTTTGTTATTTCACCAAGCCATTAGGAGGAGTGAGCAGAAAATGGAGCAAAAGGTAGCCTGACAAGCAGGGAGAGAGGAAAGCAGGGGGTCTGAGCCAGACTGGGTTAGTGGCAACGCAGCAGAGTCCCAATTCAGTAACTAAAGACTTAGTACACAAACCTTGAGTAGCCATCGTCCAAGTGGGATTTTCAAAACAGGTGTATGGTATACTTCAGCTATCCTAAAAAAAAGTTAATCAGAAGTCATTAGGATTTAAACTTAGTTTGATTTTAATACTCATATGCCTTCTAAACATAAACTATGCACACATGCGCATGCGCACGCACACACACAACCCCCACCTCAAATCCTCTTTACTATGTGATATAGTAAAACACAGACCTCATGGTATCTGGATCTACCCGCTAAGTAAATGCTCCTCTTTAACAAACATCTCTTTTTAGTAGAAATAAAATTACAGATATTTCAAATATTTATGAGAAAGCATAAAGCTCTAACAATGAAAGCCAAAGAGGTGAAAAAAACTATTCAAAAACCAACTACTCTATGAATTCCTGAAAGCCTCACCTTTTTGAGCCTTTCACTGAAAAATTCATAAATGCCTTTTGGACAGTAGAGGTCCAGTGGGATTTTTTAATTAAGAAACTCATTTCCTGATATAACACAGTACCACTTAAAATACCTTCATAAAGCAGAGTCATGACTAGATCATAACAGTTAATTTTAGATTGTTTACTAAGTAAAATTATTTTTCAAATGAAAGGTTTGGAACACAAAAACACCTTTATTAGCAAAATGTCTCTAAATTCAAATATATAGCAATGATTTATTATAAAGATAAATATTATGTAAGCTGGGATACTATTTTGATCAATATAAAAATCTAATTTCATATACATGAAAACTTTAGCAACCAATCTGTGTCTGTATTTTAGCTTTATTGTGCAATTATTAAAGAAAAACACTAAATCACACAAGGATGGTGTAGATTCAGAAATATGAACAGTTTAAGGGCCCATGGGCTTTAGATATTTCTAACCAATTTCCCTTTACTGCAAAGTCTGCTCAAACAAGTTCTTGCACTACAAATTAACATGCTGGGTGCTTACAAATTAACATATTGGTATAAAATAATAAAGTGTGATCTGTTTTCCATTAGTACACAAAGGAGTTTAAATGTTTGTTGAAGTTGGAACCTGCACACTAATGTCCTACTTGCCCTATGTAAAGGAAGCATGTGTTGATTATTCCTATCACTGCACTCTCAGTGCTAGATTTTTATAATCACAAAGATTATCTGACACGGGAACCAGCAGTTAGCGTAATGGCTATGTCACTGGACTCCCATGCAGTCGACCATGGTTCGCGTCCCGAACCCGGTTGCTTAAAACTCACACCGGGTGCGTGTGCGTGTGTGCCCAAGATTCCGAGAGGAGAATGGAGGAGAAGGGATTGCGGCGTGACCATCCCCCCTGGGGGGTGATTTCTCGCTTTCTGTCTCTATGTCTCTGTCTGTCTGGCGAGCGCACGCGCCCTATAGCGAAAATCTCTCCAAAAAAAAAAAAAAAAAGATTATCTGACACATAAAACCGACAAGTTTTCAGCACCGAAGGTAGAAACTAAAGGCAATTTATGTACAGGGCAGAATGAAAGAAAACAGTAAAAGTGATTCCTGTCTTTGAGAATCCTTTTAAAGATACTTTACTACTCAGAATTATGTATTTAATGCTTTAATTCAAGAGAACCAGGGCATAACAATCTCTATTTTTAATGAATATTGTATAGTGAATGAATTTATAAAATAAATTTAAATAATAATTTAAAAATGAAAATTCTGAGAAGACATAAGTGATCTGCATACTGTGCACCACAAACACATGCTAGAAGGTTCTCTCTCCTCTGATGCTGTGTTTCAGTCTGTAGTTTTTGCTTGTCTTTGTGATTATTTAACCATTTTTCCACCCCTAGGGAAAATGAGTTCCCCATTCCAGTCCCCAGTACATTTCTGAGAAAGGAGATTAAAAACATATTTTACACTAAATCTTTCCTTCGGCAGATGCCAACAGGCTAAGAAACCAACTAGTCATGTATACAAGTTAAGTAGCTGTTTAAGTGCTTACATACAACTGGTTTCAAGGAGTAAGCATTTACATTTTTCATTACTGTTTCCCTACCATTGATGCAAAAGTACTGAGCCAAATCTGTTTATGTGAGCTGACTTGGTAACTGTACTGCGTTACCATGATTTCTATGGGAAAAAGTAAGTTCGTATTTCAGATTTAAAAGATCCATTTGTATGTTGGGACCTTCTCAACATTTATATATTTTTTAGCACTTTAAAATGAATGCAACATACATAAAAGTTCTTTTTGCTCTTCATTATACATCAATGAAGGGAGGGAAGGAATATGTCCATCAGCAGGTAAAAGAAGTCAATAAAGGTCTTAAATGGGGACCTGGAGCCGGCAGGTGGCATGGTGGTTAAGGGCGCTGGACTCCCACATGGCTGACCGCAGTTCGAGTCCTGGACCTGGTGGCTTGCTTTCTCACTTTCTCTCTCTCTCTCACTCTTGTTCTATCCCTCTCTAGTCATATTAAAATACATAAAGTTAAATAAAATAGTTCTTAAAAAAATGTGGATCTATACAGGCAACAGTGTAGACCCACTCACTGGTACGCTTCTCTGCACATATCAATACATTCAAATACACCAGAAATACGAGCTTTAGTAACTACAGAACCTAAAGACTATCCACAGAGAATTAGTGCAGTATCCAGATGCAACAGAAAACCTTCTTCATTCATCCTCTAGCTAGAGCCTTCAGTCCACCATATCCTGTCCATCAAGTTGCAATCCTAGAGCTGTCAATCAACCAAGGTTTTTACCTTTCAGGAAAACTCTCAATGTCAAAGGAAGAGTTCAAGAAAAACTAACAAAAAAACTCCATAGGAACAGATGAAAGCAAATAGCTGGTGGTTAAGGACTCCTACATGGCTGACAGCAGTTCAAGTCCCGGACCTGGTAGCTTGCTTTTTTATTCCCCCATATCCTCTCTAATGACTATAGCAAGTTAATAATAATAAGTAAAATATATTTTAAAATAAAAAGGTAAAATAGGATGAGAAATAGCATTTTAATTTATTATCCCCACAAAGATTAGAAAGGATAAATAAAAATAAAAAATTCCAACAGAAACTAGAGTCACAGAGTATAACAGAGAAACAGATATAAAATAGAAAAAAGGAGTAAGAGGATCAGACTGATCCAAGATATCAAAATACCAAATAAGAAGCATTTCAGAAATAATTATGAGGAACAAAAATGGGAAAATTCACTAAATATCAATCAAGATAGAAGGGTGATTAAAAATTAGGATGTATTAAAATCTCCCCAAGATGTAGGTGACCACCAACTACAGATGACATGACAATGCTTTTGCATCCTGGCAGCTTTGTCACCACACCAAGTGGTGCTCCGACAAAGAAAGAGGATGTCTGGTGATGCCAATTTCTGTATTTTTCCCATCCAGTCCAATGAAGTGGTGAACACACCCGTCTTTTATAATTTTTATGTGCTTTGTGCTAAACATATACTCTGATTATATATTTATCAAGAATATCTCAAAATTCATCTTGCTATTTTTGATTTAAACTCTTTAAATGTCTCTTGTCAAAGTCAACAGAATTACTCTTGACACAATTAATATAAATTTCACAATAAAGTTATTTATCCAGTTTCCATTAGGACAAAGTTATCTTGATTATCTTAGGGTTTTTTTTTTCTTTTTTCTCAAAAAGTTTGAGAGTATTACTAACTGAATGTTAACTTTGCTACATTAAAAAAAAACAAACATATGGGGCCAGTAGGTGGTATGGTGGTTAAGGTCAATGAACTCTCACACAGCTGGATGCGGATCGAATCCTGGACCCAGCGACTTGCTTTCTCACCCCCCTCCCCATTCTGTCCCTCTCTTTTTAAAAGAAGGATTTTATCTCACTTTATTTATTTATTTATTTATTTTAATATGACCGGAGGAAAGGGAAAGAGAAAGAAAGCCGCCAGATTCGGGACTCAAACTACAGTAGACCACATGGGAGTCCAGTGCCTTTAAACACCGTGCTACCTGCTGGCCCAATAAAATAATTCTAAAAAAAAAAAAAAAGACATTTTATATTACAAAGCCACAGCTCATTTCATGCTAACGATTCACTTCTCCAGTAATGGGTACTAGGAGAACCACAGCCAATTATTCTTTTTAAGAAAAAGCATGATAAACGTTTGGTATAGCATTAGGGATTTTTTTTAAAAAAAGTTCCTAATAAATTTATTTTTAAAATCTAGAGACACAAGCAAGTGCATTTTTATTAACTGTCACTGGCAATACTTCACCAGTTGAAAGATTTAATTTCCTTAAATCTTATTTTTTTAGTACTTTTAACACTAACATTTTAACCCACAACTCACTTTTAGTCTTCAACTGTGTTGCACAATGGTTAACAGTCTTTCTGGAATGGCCAATAAATAACAAATACCAAATGACCCATGCTCCTCCAAAACACCAAAAATGTATGCCTTGGGTACTGTCTTTAAAAAAATAAGTTCACAAACAGCTACTAGAAATACAAAATGTCTTTGTGGATAGGAAAACTTAGGATGTTCTCCTTCCCCAAGTGATCTTTTCCTTCCATAATAATTTATTGTTTCCTCTACACCAGCCATAAATAATACCTAGTATAAAACAACATTTTTCTTCATTGTTTCCATTAAGTCTGCCACACAGTTAATGACAACATTCTGATATAGTTGGTTATTATAGTAATCATATGACTATGTAATTCTTAAAAACTGTAAGTGAATTCCTTGTGTAAACCATGAGAAAATAGCCATCTGCACTGTATCACTGTTCATTTAACTTAAGCATCTCTCCCCTTCTTATCCACTTAGTTTGTCCTTCCCCATTTTGTTAGTTATTCCAACAGTGCTGCAGTAAACATCTATGCATGTAAACTTGTTCTAGCAGTACTAGTAGTACTGAGTGAAAGGATAAGAACTTTTAAGTCCCTTGATACATAGTTCCAAAATACTGATGGAGCATAATCAGATATAATTTTTAGAGAAGGTAATTAACAAGTGGCCAACTTACCCAGGGTTTGATAGCATCAACTGTCACCTTAGACAACTTAGTTATGTCCGCCTACATATCTAATACATACACTGTTAGCCCCCACCACGTCCTACAAGATTTTCTAAATTCTGAGTTTAAATGCTTGTTTTCTCTAATTTTTATTTAATTTTAGTAATTTTGCTATAGGGTATGTACACCCAAAGAAGAGAGAGAGGGAAAGGAGGGAAAGTGAAGAAGTGCCTCCCGGGGGATGGCCATGCCACAATCCCTTCTCCCTCACTCTCCTCTCAGGATTTCGGGCACACATGCGATGCACATGTACCTCATGTTGCTCAAGCAGTTGGGTCTAGGACTTGGACCACACAGTAGGCCACATGGGACCCAGCTGCCTTAACCACACACCACTGGTTAGGCCACTGGCCACATTTTTCTTGCCTTTTTTTTTTTTTTTTTTAAAGGTTTTTACCATAGGGCACATGTGAACACCAAACAGGCAGAGACAGAGGGAAAGGGAACATGAGAATTCATCCCCTGGGGGGAACAACCACACTTGCAAGCCCTTCTGCATTCTCCTCTTGGCATTTTGGGCACACATGCACATAAACCAGGTATGATTTTCATGCCGCCCAGTCAAGGGCTCGAAATGCGATCAGTCACATGAGTCCAGTGCCTTAACCACGACACCACCTGCTGGTCCCTCACGTGCCACATTTTTAATGTAGTACTTCCATATTTTTACGGTCTATGCATATATTATACATGAGAATTCCCCTAAATGATAAGATATACCTTATTTAAGCCAACTGCGTCTTATAATTTTAACTATTTAAAATTATTTATAATTAGGTTATGGTAATATCCTTTCTGAAATCTGTGAAGTTTCCCCAATGATTAACTTCACAGAATTATGAGTCATTAACACAATCCTATAATAGTACCAGTCCTTCTCTCTCTCTCTCTCTTTCACACACACATACACACACACACACCAAAAAAGGAATTTTAAAACATTTTCTTACAACATCTCCAGGAACAAATTATTACAATTAGCAGACACCACGTTTCTCCAGCTTATAATAACAAAAACAGCTGAAAAGACTGGTATGTTAAAACAAAGCCACCTCATAGTACATACTTATCTACACATGCACATTTTTATAATTTCCAAGATACAGTTTTACATCAATTAAAAACAAACAATGTATTATATTGTTTCCACAGGAAAAGAATACATACCAACTACTTAATAGTTGGGAGGGTAGGTAGCAAATAGAACAGGGTGGGAAATACTAAAGATTAAAGATGACTTCAACTCTTTAGCAGGTTATTTTGCTTGTTTTTTTTTTTTTTTTTTTTTAAATAAAACAAATACAGCAACACTCCATCTGTTCATGTGTGGTGAGTTTATGGTTTGTTCTCTAAAAAACAGTATTCTCTATAGCAAAAGTAACAGTGAAAATAAGAAAATAGCTGTAGATCAGCATTCAAGATAAAAGAGTTTATTTAAAGATCGAATACAACTTCTTTTTGGGGGGTATGGGTATAGAGGTTTTGCCTTAGGGTGTGTGTGTGCACTGTGGGGTGGGGGAGATGGCTACGCTGCAATCCCTTCTCCTTCACTCTCCTCTGGGATCTTGGGCACACACGCACAAAAGCCCAGTGTGAGGTTCAAGACACCAGATCTGGGATTCAAACCATGGTCAGCCAGGTGGGAGTCCAGCGATGTAACCACTATGCCATTTACTTGCCCCCCCCCCCCCACGATGATTTAAAAATAACAGTATCTATACACTTTTCTATTTAAAGGCAATTAAAATGGAGTTATCCAAGAATATTTTATGTAGTATTTTATGTACATTTTTGGTAAACCAACTAAACCTAACTCAAGTCTCACCTACAAGGATAAAACATCCCCATCTCCTTCAAAAGGTACCTGTTACAAAAGTTAAACAATAGCCTATTACTACTTTAGAAAGCCAAAGATTGTAGTTATATAGGAGAACCTGTTTTCATTACATCTTAGAACTAAAAACCCTGTTTCTCTCAACTGCACAGAATGATTTAGCTGAATATTCAAACTTCAAGATAGCAGTTGGGGGGACCAGCAGTTAGTGTAATGACTATGTCGTTGGACTCCCATGTAGTTGACCATGGTTCGTGTCCCGGACCCGGCGGCTTAAACTCATGCCAGGCATGTGTGTGTGTGCGCGTGCGTGCCCAAGATCCTGACAGGAGAATGGAGAAGGGATTGCGGCGTGGCCATCCCCCCTGGAGGTGGGGGGGGGGGGGTCTCGCTTTCTGTCTCTCTGTCTCTCTCTTTCTGGCGAGCACACGCACCCTATAGCAAAAACCTCTTTAAAAAAAAGGTAACAGTTGGGACATCTTCACAACGGTTTTTAAATGGACTTTGTAGTCTGATAAAGTTGAATAAAAACAACTTTTTTCAATTTAATTTTTTAATAAAGGTGGCCATTACAATTACATACAAAAACTTTTTTATATACAAAAAAAAATAATTATAGAAAGATTTCATTCATAATAGCAACAATGAAAACAAAGAATATACAAAAGTAAATGGAGGGATGTTTTGCTATTAACTAGAAAATGTTGTATTATATAAAAAAAGACACGTTTTTCTCTAAAGGATTATAAATTCAATGTACTCAATGAAATTCTAGTGAGATTTCTTTAGGACTGAAAGGTATTCTCAAGTTCATTCAAATGCAAGTGTTATACTAATAAAAGAAAGTTCTGAATTAATTATGAGAAGGGACAAGTTCTACCAGATACTAAGTAACATCATAAATCCACAGCCACAGCAATTATTGCATGATTAGTGTGTAGATAGGTAAGAGACTAGTAATCAGAAAAATCACTAGGTATAATGTGATGATTTCATTAAAGAAAGGTGGTTTTTCAGTCACTGGAAAAAAGCTGGATTACTTAATACTATTGTATTAATAGTATTAATAAGATTACTTCTCATAATACTGTTGTATTATGAGAAATGGGCTTGTCATTCTGAAAAAAAAAATCCTATTTTACTATTAATATTGAACCAACATTCATCCAATATTTATATATAAAAAATAAAACAGTGAGCTACAATATGCATATAGAAACAAACTCATGATTAAAAAGCCAATCAATGTGAGCATGAATTAAAACGGAAACTATGAGGGACCAGTAGATGGCCTAATGGTTACATCACCGGACTACCAAGTATCAAGTGCCAGATCAGGTGATTTAAAACTCACGCTGGGCACGTGTGCGTGCGGGCATACGTTCCCCAAATCCTCTGAGAATGGAGGAGAAGGGACTGCAGTGTGGCCATCCCCCAGGGGGATGATTTCTCACTTTCTGTCTCTCTAGCAAGTGCATGTACCCTATAGCAAAAGAATCGCTCTTAAAAACAAAAACTTTGAAAACAAAAAGGCAAACATGAGGTAATTTATTTCTGTATGTGTGTGTGTCTATGTAACATTTTTAAGTACTGAAGAGAAGCCACCACATATAATTTTTAAAATTATGTATTGGGTAAAAACACGATTATAATCTCATATCCATAGTACATAAAGAACTGAAGGCTAATAACTATATTGCAGGATAAGGGTAATAACTAGCATTTCAAAGGAAAAACAGAAGGTAAGCAATAATATACAAAAGATGTTTAAACCCATTTACTTTTTAATTTTTTTGGAGAGGTTTTCCTATAGGGCATGTGCGCTTGCCAGAAAGACAGAGAGACAGAGACAGAAAGTGAGATATCCCCCCCCCCCCCCGGGGGGGATGACCATGTCACAATCCCTTCTCCTCGTTCTCCTCTTGGGATCTTGGGCACACATGCCCAGCGTGAATTTAAGCCACCGGGTCTGGGACTCGACTGCGGTATACTACATGAGAGCCCAGCAATGAAGCCATTACACCATTTGCTAGTCCCAAACCCATTTACTTTTTGCTTATCAGATTGGTAAAGACTAAAAAGAATGATAATAACCTAGTACTGATAAGCATATGGTTAAACTAGCAGATCTGAGGATAAGCTGTACTACGTAAATTAAATATAAGTGTAAATACCCTTTGACTTAAAAATTTCATTTTTGTAGTAGTAATGTATTCTGTAGGAATATTTATAGAAGCATGCCAAGAGGTCTATACAGTACAGCATTTTAGAAAAAAAGCTGGAAATTACCCAAATGCCCATCAACCGAGAATTGAATAAAAAATAATTTACTCATTAAATGGAATATATATTCATGCACTGAACAAATTGTAAGCACCTTTTATGCTACTGGCATTGCAGTAACAATGACTAAGACAGTCAAGGTCAATACATCTAGGGAAGCTTACTTATATTCTCCTGATAGAGAGAATTAAGCTACAAAACAAGACACTGTTGAGAGTGAGGATTGCTATGAAGAATATAAACAAGGTTTAAAGAGGCTGGCTGGTGGAGGAGGAGTGCTATTCAAGGTAGGAGTGGGTGATCGACAAGTGACATTTCAGAAGAGGAAAGGAGTTAGTCAGGTAGTGTGTAGTAAAGGTACTATCGGGTTGTTGGAAAAGTCATGACGCACTTTTGCATTGAAAAACAGAAAAAAGTATGTCATGACTTTTCCAACAGCCCAATAAAGGTCACCAATGTAACTACTAAGCAGGTAACCATGAAGAGAGAGACGGAGATCCGATCAATAAGGATGCAGAATGAATCCAAAGTGTACTAGGAAGCCAATGAAATAACACGGTCTCCAATTTAGGCTTTTTAAACTTCCTGGAGCTATAAAACAGACCCTAAGAGACAAAAGCAAAGCAAAGAGGACCAGCTGGGGGTTAGATGAGAGGGCAACACACCACTACGGGAAACACACTACCACGTAAGCCATTAATAATGAATGACAACGGTCTACATTTTTTAAAAAAAATTCACCTTACATCAAGTATACAAAGTATTTACAAACATTTTTACACATCTGCAGAACCGAATGTATAAAAATATTTCTCAAGATGTATCATTTCACCCAACTATATTTTAGCCAAACACTGAAATACAGCATTAAGGAAATGTTTCTAAGCACCAAAGCTAAGTGGCTTATAAAATGGAGAAAATAAATGTGGAAACCACTTAGTCAACCATTCTGTCAAGGCAAAAACAAATTGCTAAAATAAATAAATAGTGGCATATTCTTTGTAAAAATACTATTTTCTAATCCAAGAAAACAGCACTGCAATTTTTCCCCCTAAGGTTTTTGTCATTAGGGCGCACCCACTCACTAGAGAAAGACAAAGAGAGGGAAAGTGAGAAATCACCCTCCAGAGGGGATGGGCACGCTGCAATCCCTTTCTCCTCCATTCTCCTCTTGGGATATCGGACACATATGTACACATGCCTAGCGTGACTTTTCAACCACTGGGTCTAGTGCTTGAATAGCAGTTGGCCATGAGGGAGTCCAGAGCCTTAATTAACCACCACACCACCTGATGGCCCCACTGTAAAATTTTTTATATAAATGTCATGTTACTTATTTATATCAATATATATATATATTTTTAAAGTATGCTATAGAGCATGAGTGCTTGCTAGAGAAAGACAGAGAAAAGGGAAAAATGAGAAATTACTCTCTGGGGGGATCCCATACAGCAATCCCTTTTCCTCCATTCTTCTCCCAGGACTTTGGGAATGGATATGTAAGTATCCCGTGTGTTTTTCAAGCTGCCACCTCTAAGGTTCAAAGTACAAAGTAGGCCATGTGGGAGCCTGCTGCCTTAACCTCCACACCAAATGTTGGCCCAAACTTCCTATTTTTAGTAACTTAAAAAAACATTTTGATTGATTCCTAGGTCTCATTCTATTAAAGTGGCAGTATTCTAAAGAATCACATGCATTACAAATACCAGTCGATTCTGATTAAGTCATTTAAAGATGTTCCTTTATATCAGCTAACTACCTAATTTTGCCCTTGACACACTTAACAAGGTAGCATGAATAAATTCCTAGCAACTTCAGTTTTGAGCCTGTTATTAACAGTTAACTAATTGAATCATCCTTGCAACCTCATAAAGCAAACATTATTTATCAAATTATCAGATGACAAAATGGACCAGTAGTAGTCATTACAAAGAGTATTAAAAAACTCAGTTAAAATTTAAATCCAGGTCTGTTTGTAGTTCAGTCATGTGCTCTTTCAATCTAATTATATTTCTGTCCCCCAACTCGAAGTTACAGATAGTTGGTGACAGTTGATAATGCAGACAAATGCAAGAAAAGGGTTAGCTATTTTAGATAAAGAAAGCCTGTAGCACATCAAAATACATTCTTTAAACAGTGATTATAGTTTCAAAAAATTCTCTTAATATTTCTAAGACTCGAATCACTGCATATTCCATACTTTGACTACATGCCTATTTAGATTGCAAAAGACATGCCAAAGAAATTAAAGTGTTTATTTCAAGAGTTTCTAGATGTTATTAATCTCTACTTTCAGACTATAGGCAAGGACTCCATGACTTCGAAGAAGTAATTTAACATATTGTCTAACATCTCATCCTTCATAACAATAGCCTTCCCCTTCTCCACCTGTTAGAAGTTACCCTTCCTCTGGGACCAGCAGTTAGCATAATGGCTATGTTGCTGAACTCCTATGTGGTTGACTGTGGTTCGAGTCCCAGACCCCTGGCGGTTTAAACTCATGCCGGGCGTGTGCGTGTGTGCCCAAAATCCCGAGAGGAAAATGGAGGAGAAGGGATTGTGGCGTGGCCATACCCCCCCCCCCCCCGCTTTTTGTCTCTGTCTTTCTGACGAGCGCATGTGCCCTATAGCAAAAACCTCCCCCCGCCCCCCCCAAAAAAGAAGTTACCCTTCCTCACTGTATCAGCACACTGGCTTTTAAATAAAAGCAAACTAAAAAGCTGAATTAACTTTATAAAGAGTTGAGACTGTACTTTGGATTTCTCACTGTTTCCAAAGTGTTTAGCATATATCATGTTCTAAATATTTGAGGGGTTGAATGTACCAATAAAAAGTTAAGAATAATAGGGCCAGCCAGGTAGTGTGGTAGTTTAAATCATGACAGGAGAATGAAGGAGACTGTGAAGTAGCCATCTCCCCAGGGTGTGTGTGGAGGAGGTGATTTCTCACTTTCCTTTTCTTTCACTCTGTCTGTATCCTACAAGCACACATGCCCTATAGCAAAAACAAAAACAAACAAACAAAATAATATAACCAAAAAGGATAGTGCGATACACAAAATATAATACAAAGGTTTAATTAGCCAATGACAATTATATGTAACCTAAGAGAATTTCTTACACGCCTTTAGAATTATGAAGGGTTAATTTATAAAAAAACACGTATCGTCTAGAACAGAGGTCAACACACTTTTTCTATAAAGCACCAGATACTAAATATTCCCGGTTTTGTGGGCCATAAGCTCTCTGTTACAACTACTCGGTTCGGCTATTGTAGTTTGAGAGCAGCCATATGTACACACTAATGAGTGTGGCTGAGTTCCAATAAAACTTCATTCACGGAAACTAATATTTGAAATTCATATAATTTTCATTTTTCATGAAATAATACTGTTTTTATTTTTTCCAGTCATTTACAAATGTAAGAACTGTTCTTAGTTCACAGGCCTACGAAAAACGGGTGAAAGGATGTAGTTTGTCAACCTCTTATTATTATATACTCCCCAGAAGAAAGGCAATTTAATTTTAATTAAGCACATTAAGCCTGAATCGAAGACCTGTGAAAGAAGTTTAAGTGGGTTAACGGCTACTACAAGTTTTTTCCATAAATATTTTCCAACACAAGTTATGTGAAAACATGAAATTGGACCAAATGACATATAACCAGTGTTAATTAGCCTAACCAACATCTAAAACTGCAGACGCCTTGGTGGTTCTCTATCAGAGGGCCTATGGGAGGGCTCCAGGTATTGTTTCTGCTAGTGAAAAGGACTGCAGATGTTGCTACCCCAGGTATAGGCTACAGCGGTAGACAAACCATAGGATCCAAACTCTCTTTGTAATATTAGGAAAACAAACAAAGCCCCAAACACAAAGAACCTGACTCTACAGAGTAACCTTACCATCAGCTCCTTGAGAAGCAGCTCTTCATTAATATAACACTGATTTTTATTCAATTTTTAGCAACCTTCTGTTCCCCATCATGCATGTTCAGTTTATGTTAATCTCCCCAACAGAAAGATGTTTTGCTGCCTTTGACCATCTTTCCATAGTAATATGTCTCTTAATTATGAGGCTCTCTTATTTTTAGGAAAAGATTATCACAGAAAGTACAGTGTGAGCTGAGAACTTATTTTCAAAAGGTGACTGCCTTTTGTTATCTCAATACAAAGTACTTCAAGGAAGGAAGGGCCCTTAATCGCTGTCCTATTGTGTGTCTAAAAACACACCAATAAATGAGTCGTAACTGGAGCTACACATGACTGCCCCATTGACAAGTTATTTTTATTTTCTCTATTTACCAAACTGTGATGCTAATCAAAAGGATTTTTTGTTCTACAAGAAAGCTTTCTCTCAACTCCCTATTTACTCAATAGCTTTACACCACAGTAATATCAATAGCACAAAATGTGACGTATAGGTTTCATTCATTTATTCAATATTTATGTATCAGCTACAGGCCAGGAGCTGTAACAGATGCTGGGTACACAGGTGTGATAAAAGCAGTCATGGTCCTTGTATTCTTGAGAGGGAGACAGACAACTAATCAACAGTTTCAAAAAGTGATAAATGTATTAATAATTGAGAAATAAACACAAGCACAAGAGGAAAGTCTCACTCAGAGTGGCCAAAGGATTCTCAAGGGTGACCTGAAGGCTACAAGAGTCAGCGTGCAAGGAGCAAAGCAGGAATATTCCAGAAATAGGAAATAACATGTGAAAAGCCCAGGGTCACAAAAGAACTTGATCATCTTTCAAAAACAAAGCCTTGACGTCAGAGTGGTTTGATAAAGGAGGAAAGGTAAGTACAATGAAGATGATGTTGAAAATCGTTCATACAGGGATCTGTAGCCACTGGTAAAGAACATGTTTTCTATTCCGAGTGCCACTGGAAGTAATAAAAGGTAACAAGCACATGAGTAACGAAAGCAACTTTTAGTTTTTGAAAGCTGGTTCTAGCTATAAGTCAAAAAACTAGGAGGGAGGGAGGGAGGGAGGGAGGGAAGGAAGGAAGAAAGGAAACAAACCAGTATAACAGCTAATATAATAATAGTAATAGTCCATGAGATAGATATGACGCTTTAGGCCAGGATAGTAGCATTAGGGAAAAGTAGCAGCTAGACTGGAGAAATACTCTTGAGACAGAAACAGTAGGTTCTGTGGATGAACTAGATGTAGTAGATGAGACAAATTCAAGTAAAGGAGTGGAATTTTAAAAGATGACTCCTAAGTCTCTGGCTTGAGTAATTCGGTTGTGATACTAAAGTCTAGTGCCAAGTAACGATAAAAGAGGAGTATGTTTCTACAGCCAATGTTGTCCAACATAAAAAACCACTACTCACACATACCCATTACATTTAATTTACTGGGTTGTTGGAAGAGTCATGATGTATTTTTGTTTTTCTATGCCGAAATGCATCATGACTTTCCTGACAACCCAGTAGCATGAAAAATTCCATTCTGTCACATAGGCACATTTCAGGTACTCAACAACCACCGGGAGCTATTGACTATATTAAACAGTACATGATACATAGAACATTCCACCATCACAGAAAGCTCCAATGGACAGTGGTGCTGTTCTACAAAGAAAAAAGAAATGTACCAAATGTTGGGTAGTCCAGTAAGATGAAAGCTAAAAAGCATCCATCTGACTGGTCAACACAAACGCCCAGTGGTGAATTCAGCAGAAGGCGCCCATGGTGAACTCAGAAGGAACGTTTATTGGAATAATGCAGGCAAAGCATGAACTATGGGGTGAGAATTGGAGACTGTGCATCTCTTTCAAGCTGTGAAAGGGAGTAGAAAATAAATAGGGCATAAGATGTAAGGAAATGTCAGGAGATTCCAGAATATTCATTAGATAAACCTTTACTGATCACCAGTAAGCTTCAGATAACTGTTCTAAGTATCAGGAATACCCAAGAACCCAAGACCAAACAAGTAAACAAAGGTTACTTCATAGTACCATTAGATACCAGAAACCACATAAATGAGGATAATTTAATAAAGGAAGCTAGATAAACAAAGACCCAAGTGTGGAAGTGCTATCTGGTATCAGCCATGAATGTTTCCTTGATCAGGATAAAAGCAGGTGACGAGGGTGTGTGGTGGTCTAAACATATAAGGAGTTCGTGCTTCTACTAAATAAGCCCCTGAAGTTTTTGAACAGAAAAGTTATATGGCCTACTGCTCTAAAAACAGTTACCCTGGCCACTGTACTGAGAAGACATTCAAAAAGAACAGTTATAAGCAGGAAGACCAGTTAGAAGGCCTTTGCAATAATACAGGCAAAAGCTAAGATGGCTTGCTAAAAGGTTAGCTTTTGGACAAATTTTGAAGGAGAGTAAACAATATTCACAGGGTAGATTTAGATATGGTTTAGATGTGGGGCGTGAGAGAAAGATGAGTCAAGAACTTTAAGTTGTTTTGGTGTTTTAATTTCTTCTTTAAGAGAGGGAGAGAGGGAGAGAGGGAGGGAGGGAGGGAGGGGACAAAAGCACACACCCCAAGGGGTCTTCACGATGAGGCCCACCTCCAGCCTCTGCCTCACAGAGTGGTGTGCACAGGAAGGCCTGCTGCAGTACCATCTGGACCCTAAAATTTAAGGTTCTAAGCTTAAATAGATAGGAAAACCGGATACATTTAGGAAAGACTAAAATAAGCATATCTGGGGAAAACTGGGAGGCTAATTTTGGATATTAAGTTAGTGATGCTTCTTAGACATCTAAAATGTTAAAATAAAAATAATGATATGAGAACCCAGAGTTCAGGAGAGAAACCTAGGCTAGGGACATAAAGGTTGGAAGTTATTGGCAAATAGAATAAATATCATGTTTAAAGCAGAAGTTGAAGACCAACAGTTGGCGTAATGGCTATGTCGCTGGACTCCCATGTAGTCAACCTGGTTCATGTCCTGGACCCGGTGGCTCAAACTCACACCAGACACATGTACATGAGTGCCCAAGATCCCAAGAGGAGAATGGAGAAGATACTGCAGCATGCCCATCTCCCCCAGGGGGAGTGATTTCTCACTTTCTATCTGTCTTTCTGGCGAGCGCACCCACCCTATAGTAAAAAAAAAAAAAAAAAAAAAAAAAAAAAAAAAAAAAAAAAAAAGGAAAAAAAAGAAGTTGTTGGAGTGAATATAGACAACAACAACAACAAAAATGTCCAAGGACTAAACTTCAGTCACTCCGAGACAGAGGTCAGAGCGATGAGGGAAAAAGCAAAAGAACTGTCTGAGGATAGGAAGAAAAGCAGACATGGTGGCCTAGAAGCCAAGTGCAAAAATGTTTCAAGCAAATAGTAATTTCAAGTACCACTAATGGGTTAAATGAAATGAAGACTGTACATCTATGACATGTCGGTCACCAGCAGGGGTTCAAAAGAAATGGGGAGGGATGGCTCCATGGTGCAGCAGTAAAATGCTGTTCAAATAAAAAAGGTGGATCCACGTAGAGCACACCTGCCTATACCCAAGATCCGGAGGACTGGAAAAAGGGGATGGCAGTGCGACCCGACCACAGGGAGGGTGCTACTCTCTCTCATGTGTACACACTCACAGTGAATAAAGAAAAAAATGAAATGGGATGAGAACATATAAACAATTGTTTTAAGATGATTTGTTGTTAAGAGAAACAGGGACGGGAGTTGGCATGGTATGTGCGAGGAGGAGTTAAGTAACTTTTTTTTTAATTGTCAAGGGGCATGTGCACTTGCCAGAAAGGATGAGGGAGAAAGCACCTCCCCACAGGGTGTGGTCATGCCACAATCTTTTCTCCTCCATTTCTCCATTCTATCAGGATTTGGGGTATGCACAATCACATGCCAGGACCAGGCTTCAAACCAATGTCAGCCATGTGAGATTTAGCTCTCTTAACCACTAGGCTACTGAGATAGCCCAAAACATTTGTTCTTAAAAATGGGATAAACAGCATGTCTGTATGCTGATGGGGAAAGCAAGTAGAGAAGGAAAAACCAGTGTGTGAGAGAAGAGAATGCCATAGTAGTAACAAGTCTTGAGAGCAAGAGGGGATGGCATTCAGTAAACAAACCGGTTAGCCTTCTTGTGGAACATTACAATTCATCCACAATGACAGAGGAGAAGATAAAGAGCACAGTCACAGAAATGGAAGCTTATAGGAATTCTTTCAATTATTCAGTATTCCCCCCCCCCCCCCCCCCCCGCCTTGCCTCCTGCCTGAGTCTTCCAAGTAGTTGTGACTACAGGCAATATTACCGGCTGAGCTTATTCAATATTCGTAGTAAAACGGGCTATTTCACAAAACAAGGGAGGGAAAGGATGGAGAGAGAGAAGAGTACAAAGCAATCTTAAAGAAGAATAAACTAACAGACTAGGCATCAATGGGCATGAAGTCAGGAGGGACAAAGTTGTTGGGCATATATGCAAGCCAAGGTTATGATTTGGTGTGAGATTTCACCTGGGCAGAAGTGATGGTAAGGGACAGATTGCAGGGCTGAAGGGCTGTTTATTAGCAAAGTGTTTATTAGGAAAAGGAAAAGACTGGAATTACTGAAATGAAATGGGAGTGGGGGAGTAATTATTAGTAAAAGAAAGATATTCTAGAACATGGCAATAGAAACATGCGGTTGAATTAGGGAGAAAAATAAGATCACTGGAGATAAGGAAATCAAGGACCTTGGAGGCCATGACATTGGAACAATCTTCTATATTGATGCTACTCAAAATATCAGATAACAACACCCTAAGGGGCTTGTGCCAGACGGGAAATCAACGTACTGCTCCCTTCTCGACTTACTGCCCTTACTGCCCCCCCCCCCCCCCCCCCCCAGTTCAAAAAAGTCTTGCCACAAGAAAAGTCATCTCAACAGTGATATAAGGGATTTGTATTCCGGCCTAAACTAAACTATCGCAATTCAAACTGCTGGACAGTTCACAGCCCAGATCACATTTTGAGTGCTCTATATGGACACTGATACATCACCAAGGACTATGGGAGAAATAAAGGAGATGGTGACAATGAGCCAGGAGCTAATAAAGTATTCAAGGAAGGAGAGAAATGACCCAAGAAGGTTGGTAGATACCTAAAATGAAGATGAATAGGTATATATTGGGTCACTGGAAAATTCATTAAGTATTTTCTGTGTTTTTCTGTGCAAAAACGCATCATGACTTTTCAGACAACCCAGTAATTCGACAGCATGAAAGTTAAAGTTTGAGAGTTTGAAAAAGAATGGTCAAAAGTAACTATGAGATGCAAAGAAGAGTGACTACCTCTCACTTCGCTGTTAGAAGATGGGCAAGAGGAAACACTGGCCACTTCAAAGAGCAGCAAGAAAAGCAGCCATTATTAAGAGAGGAACCAGCTGACAGCTAGAACAAGAAAGATGAGGAAATCTTCACAAAACAGATTGAGAATGTATGGAAGGGATTTTGCTGAGCACTACGAGTTCCAGAAGTCGCAATAAATGAATTTCAACAAATGATGGGAGGTGGAAACCAAAAAAAGCAGTACGATTACAGTCCGAGGGGTAAGACTAATTCAGCAGAGCAAAGCATAACTTATGGAGAAGTCTTCGAAAGGAATGAGTCAGGACTGGCCTCTGACCAGACGCAATGCTTCCTCCATTATGAAGCAAGACCTATGATGCAGGCTGATAAGAAGGTCAAGGGGTTTCTGCTTAACGTAAGATGGGGGAGTAAAGTTTGAGGAGAAAAGGAAAGCCTTACATAGTCCTGTCTAAGAGTTTTCTAGAGAAGTATAACAGGATTTGGGGAATAATGGCAATAAAGAAAAACCTGAGATTTTTTAGCATACAGTAAAGGCATTCTTTAACCATAATAGTAAGTATCTTTGAAGAAATCCAGTTTTAGTTTTCCTAGCTTCCATTTACCAATTACACCATTTTAATTATCATTACTGACACGAGCATGAAAACTGATCTCCCAACATTCCTAGATGCCTAAACTTTTTAGCTTATTTTATGGTGAACAAAATGACTGGGACGACTCTGATTCAGAACTCAGAAAAAATGAAGGCAGAATTAAAACAGGAAATAGTGATCTACAGAGAACAATCAGGCAAATTACAATAAAATAGTTGAGCTTAATATCTAAACAAACGTTAAATTAAGCAAAATGTCAGAAAAGTGACATACTAAATTTCTGAAATCTATTTAAAAGTGCTTTGTTAGCATCCTGTTTCCTAAATAACATGCAGTTTCTACATCTGTATCTAAACGAACTATGAGGTATAAGTAATGTTTGACATCATTATATTCTTTCTGTGGCTCAGAAAATAACTTAAGTGTCTATCTCAGCACTTTTCTTCATAGGGGAATGAAACTCCACTTGGAAGACTCCGTAGTCAGTTGGACTGAAAAATATTTCTAAGAACCCTTTGTTCCTCCTTGTGCATGTGGCAATCATCTTATATATGCAAAACTTCAGAGACAGCTCAATCCATGTACCCTTAAAACTACTTAATTATACTAAAAAAAAGTACAATTCTGAAAGCCTGTTACAGCCTGTTTTATTTCATATTAAAGGAAAATTGGGAGCAGTCTGCAACCACCACCCCTCTGTGTAGCAAATTACTACAACTGCTTCAGATCACCTTCAAACTGTCCTCCCAAGAAATTCTCTAATAAACCTCTCAAAACAATGTTACACTTACTTCCTCCGCCAGTGAGAGAGGAGCAGGAGGACAGAGAACAGATAACACACCTAAGATCCTGATGCTGACCTCCACCTCCAGCCTTTGGGCAGCCATGTCTCGGGGACTAGGGCAGCCATGTCTCGGGGACTAGTGCGTTCTCAGCCTATTCAGACGTCTCCCAGTTGCATTTTAGCTTGGTGCCACCATCAAACTCTTCTCACATTTTTCACATAAATAATGTCCAGTAAGTGTGACATACACACATATCATTACTTCAGCCACTACAAACCCCTACTGATACAAAAAATTTATTACATTAACCCTAATCTTGCCTTTTCTGGACATCTTTTACTTCCAATTCAGATCAGCTATCAGAATTTAAGATTTACATAATTTTAGATAAGGTTTGTATGTCACAGATTGGTCAAAGAACTTAACTGGGTTAAAATCTGCACACTGTTGGGACCAGCAGTTAGCATAATGGCTATGTTGCTGAACTCCCATGTAGTCGACCGCGATTTGAGTCCCAGACCCGGTGGCTTAAACTCACGCCGGGCGTATGTGTGTGTGTGTGTGCCCATCCCCCCTGGGGGGTGATTTCTCACTTTGTGTCTGTGTGTCTCTCTCTGTCTGTCTTGCGAGCACACACACCCTGTAGTTAAAACCTCTAAAAAAAAAAATCTGTACACTGTCCTAACAATCAGTTAAAAGGAAAGTATCAGTCTACAAACATGAATTATTAGGTCACAAGTAAAACCGTGAGAATATGTAAGTGAAAAAATTAAGAGAGGGAAATAAATATGGGCGAAAATGGACAAGTATTACAAAGCAATTCCACCCCATCATCCAGCTCCTCACTCTCTTCCTACTGTCATAGTGAGGGGACTGGAGGAGGGTTTCAACAAACTCAAGAGAACTAGAACTGGGAAACTTCTGGAGTATCTTCTATTTACAAAAGAAAATACTGTGGCGCTATGAAAAGTCACAGGTGGAGACCAACAGGTGGCATGGTAGTTAAGGCACTGGATTCCCACCTGGCTGACTGCAGTTTGTGTCTCAGGCCTGGCAGCTTGAAAATCACACCAGGCGCGTGTGTCCAAAATCTTGGGAGGAGAAAGGAGAAGGGACCACGATGTAGCCATCCCCATATGGGGTGATGTCTCACTTTCGCTGTCTCTCTGGCAAGCACACAGCACTATGGCAGAAATATTAAAAGAAAAAAAAGTCATAGGGGATTGTGAGACAGACCAGGGTGAGGTGCTTCTGGGATTAATGTTTTATGAAGAATCACTGATTGGCTTGCATATTATACTATACTGCATAAAACCACTGCAATCTACAGCACTGTTCAGTTCAGTCACAGATGGTCATTTTCCCCTGAAGTTTATCTCTTGAAGCACCCCCACCCCCTGCACTGGCCACCCTGGTTCACAAGCAAGTGTGCACATGCCCAGCGAGCTCAGGGAGGTCTGGATGTGCAAACCCAGGACCTTCCCATGTGAACCCAGTCATTACAGCTGCACGACTACCTGGCCCCACAGGGCGCTATTTAAGCATGGAGTATGAAGACCAAATACCCAACTTTCAATCTCTAGAAATGAAAAACCTTGCTAGCTATCAAAGACCTACTACACAGTGACCATAATGTTAACATGCTATTAAGAAAAATGTATTAAATTATTTCTTATTAATCCAAACTTTCTTTTTAAATTTTTGATCTAGTATTAAGACTAGCAATAGTTTAACTCAGAAGGCAGACTTCTCCTGAAAACTAAGACATGATTTTAAAGACATCAGTAAAATCTGCAGCTGACCCAAATCATGTACACAAAATCAGAAATTCTCCAGAATTTTAAGTGTCTTTACAGATTAATTTTTGAGATCTCCTTTAAAAATATATTTTAGGGACATGGTGGCTGACCACGGTGGGAGTCCCAAACCTGGCAGCTTGCTTTTTCACTCTCCTTCTCTCTGGTTAACTTCAAAAACAAAATAAAATAATGACAATGAATAAAATGAAATAAAATAATTCTTAAAATAATACATTTTAAATGCCCAACCATGGTGATGTAACAGTAGCACAAAGCTTTATAATGCTGAAAGCCATAAGACTGAGGTTCAATTCCCATGCCTACCTGTACATCCTAGGAACACAAGCACATGCCCTTAATGTTGGCTGGGAAGGCTGGAGGAGTCTGAGGCATGAGAGACACACCCTGATATGGTGCTTGTCTTTCTCTCATAGAGAAAAGAAATAAACTTAAGAAAATTCTTAAAAGAACTGTACTTATACTCAAATAAGCAAGTCAATTTTCCTTTTCCTTGAACCAAACCAGCTTAATTCCCTAAGTGGGGTTTTCCAGATTTCATAAACAAATTAACCATAGGAATCCTACTTTTAAGTTCCTAATCTACAATCAATACAAAGCACTTTCCAAGTGCCTAAACAAAACCTAACAGTTTAACATTATTTGCTAAGTTATATTAAGTTAAATTCAGTCATTTCCTAGCACCATCATTAAAAAACTACTCCAAATGGTACTACAGAGGTTACAAACTGACAGGATTCTACTAAAAGATTTAATTTGTACTTAATAGTGTCTAAAATACAAATTTCATTGCCAACATCTGCAAATCGAAAGATGTACATTAACTTGGATCTCCTGCTTCTCCTGGGGTGGGAAAGTCGATGACCTGGCAACATGAACTATTAATACATTCCCACACAATGGCTGGAAGCTGCTTAGATGAGATATGTGCTCCCTAATTTGTGGCAGTCCACATGGTCCCTGTTACCCCATCCCTGCCTGGCCCGGCAGACACTCCCACTCTCCCCAATGTAGTAAGATCAATTATATATGGTTTGTGAAAATAATCTCTTTAATAAAGAAAAAGGAAAAAAAAGGGGGGGGGAGAGAACTTACCCATTTCTTTTGTTTACGAAAAAGAGAAAAAGATAGGCACCTACCCGCAATAGGGTCTTTTTGCAGTAATCCCCTCCCCCAGCTCCAGCCAGTCGAGACCACAGGGAA
The DNA here is from genome assembly GCA_026018925.1 of Tupaia tana. Lineage (NCBI taxonomy): Eukaryota > Metazoa > Chordata > Mammalia > Scandentia > Tupaiidae > Tupaia > Tupaia tana. Next base: position 23,836,172 of record JAKSZU010000027.1, on the reverse strand, counting down.
GCTCAGAGTATAAAGGAGACCCTGGAACAGAGACCTGGCACCTTCCCACATGACTTTGGAACCACAGAGCGCCGCGTGACCACAGTGCCACCTCTGCTGGCCCACAATTTTATTTCAGTCACTATCTTAACATCAACGTGTTGAACGCTATACTAATAAAGGTAAGTGGCCAATTTCAAGAAATAATTCCCAGTAGAAGTTCTCCTCAGTAAGTTATATGCACGTATTTTTTAAAGAACTTTCAATCTTCTCAAAAATCTTGAAAAACTGAACAGAAGCTTATAATCAGTAAATGTTGCAAATATTAAACACCAACTTGGTCATCACTAATTCCAAGTATGATCCCTTATGCAGGAATACTTAATCCATCCTAAAATAACCATTTAATATAAAGCACTTGAAGATTCTTGACTTTGAGTTTATATATATATATATGTGTGTGTGTATATATATATATATATATATATATACACACATATATATGTGTATATATATATATATAAAACGATAATACATTTCTTAGTCAAAAATTCTATGTTCCCTGTTATTTTCCCTCTCTACACTGTTACCATGTTAATGCCATTTCAGCCATGTATGCTAAAAAGGACAAAAAATATGAAACCCTGAGATTTTTCCATAAGCTGACCGTTTTACTTCCAAAAGAGTAAGTTCTGTTATTAAAGATTAGAACCGGATTTGAAACAAGTATTTTAAGAAAATAATGTAGCTAATAGAAATAACCAAGAACTTTTAACATGGGCACCTAGAGTTTTTTATTGAAAGTATTAAAGGACAAAATACTGTATACTGCATTACAACCCACAGCTCTATACAAAGAAACCCTATAGTCAACAGGGCATTATATTTTAGTTAACAGATACTGATTCAACCAAGTTAGCTTCTGCATCATTCTTACTCATGTTTTACTTTGCAATCTTAGATAAGCTGACAATTCACATCTTCCTTAACTTTTCCTGAGATTTTTATAAATTTGCTACAGAGTGCAAGCACACACAGTGGTTGTGGAGAGGGGTGCACTTTCTATGGAGGATGGCCACATAGCCATCGTTCTCCCTCCTTTCAGAATTTCGGGCACACACACCAGGCGTGTTTGTCAAGTGGCCACGGGTGTGGGACTCAAACCACACAGTGGGCTATGTAGGATCCAGCCACCTTCACCACCACTCCACCAGCTGGGCTGGGAATTTTAATTCTGTAATTCATCAGTATGGCTAAACACTATACGGTCTTTTACCCCTAAACCACTGCACAGACAGAAAGTTCAAAATGTATCTATGCATTAATAATGCATCAATGACTTTTCTGATGACCCAATATTATACTGAGGTTTTATGATAGACTTAAGCAGAACTGCCTTTTTAAGATGACCTAAATAAAAACTCACTAATTTAACTATGACTTCTCCTGCAAATATTGGTTGAGATGACATTTTCTCAAGCCAGTCGTTCAATTAGCAGTCTTGATATGAATAAATTATCCTAGAATTGAAAAGGCTTAACTCATTCTCACAAGAACTATTCATAAATATAGTTCATACAAACTTGTTGGAATAAAAAAAGAAAAGAAATCACAAGCAGTATACTATCTCCACCGGAGAGCCCGCAGCATGACCACAGCATGCAGGGAAAATGCCATAACACTACGTATGCTGCTGCTTCAGGTTTGAGGGAGACTTTGGGAATAGGACAATGTTTCTTAAAAGAGATGCCCACGATTAATAAGTTCAAAAAGATGGTTAAACTCTAAAAATGGGTTCCCAAAGTGACTGACCTTCCCTGATTTTGCTTCCTTTTCCTTACTGAGCAAGGAGATTATATGCATACTTCAAGGACAGTAAAATTCAGGCCTCAACAGATGAATTCAGGTTTCAAAATGAGTCAAGCTCAGTCTTGCATAAAACACAAAAGCAGTTTTCTTAAGTAAACAGAGAAAGAAAGAAAGAACTTTCTCGAGGTTAAGTAATAAAAAACTGTAAGAATTAACTTACACTGGTTTTCAAAATAAGTAGAAATCACCTATCTTTTGCGTGTGAACTCTGAGAAGTATGTGGCAGGCTAAAGGAACTTCCTAGCCTAGTTATCTATCACACTCATATTTGGAACAGTATTACATAAACAATAGACCTATCGAAAAACCAGATTCTGCATTTCAGTACCCTCTCAGAAGCTACAGGAAGTAAAAGCTGTATGTTCTGGAAAAATCACAAGCAACTATTGATCTATGTTTACTCTTTAAAGTATAAGTAACACAGTCAAACTGAACTGATACTGGAGATCCAATAGAAAGGGCTACAAGAAAACAACTAAGTTAGCATAAAGTGATGTTTTCAAAAACAATGCCACAAATCACAAGGTAGAACTATAAAAAACTTGCCAACACTTCCTATTAGGTTTGTCCAGTTCATCCCTTCTGCCCTAGCTTAGCAGTCAAGCATGCTTCTAACCAAGCTCCAAGTACAAATTTAAAATTTACCACCTACTCATCTACAGTTACTATCAGCAACTAGTAGACCACAGAAGATAAATAAAATCATTATATAAATGGACAGATTATAACTGTATTCATTACAGTAACACTTAGGTTTAATTTGCTTAATACAGAAACTCTTCCAAAAGTTCATGGCAAATGCATATAAAAAAAAATGATGCAAGGATTTCAAAAATTTTGGCACCAAAATGAACTTGTAAATAAACTTGTACTTCACATTTTCCTATTAACTTTCTGAACAATTTGTGTATAGTCTACTTCAAGGGTTTCCATTTCACTGCTACTTATACCAAGGATTTCAAAAAATTTTGCACCAAAATGAACTTGTAAATAAACTTGCAGTTAACATTTTCCTATGAACTTTTTGAACTTCTCATACACAGTCCATTTCAGGGGATTTCATTTCACTGCTACTTATAACTGCAAAAGGATGATATTCACCCTCTTGAATTCTCCACACCCCTGGTTTCAACAATATTTACATACTCCTCTCCCTACCCTATCCTATAACAAAAAGGGTATCTGCAGATGGTTTTTGTCAGCACATTTCCAACTACTCTTAGAATAACTTGTTTCTTTGTTTTCCTTCCCATCTTGGTGGTAGTGATATGAAAACAACTATACAGATCTTCATGTATGACAATTTTTATTCAAGACTCACTAGAAAGCTTAGGAAGATCAACCGAACTTAACAAACTTTAATACTGGGATATGCGTTTTTCTACGTAATAATCTTAACCAACTTTAATACTGGAATATACATTCTACACAGCAATCTTAGTAAAGAAAATCAGATGGCAAGTAGTTCAAAAACATTCTTGGATACTTCTTCACACATAAAGTTAGACGTTTCATTTTTTTCATAAGTCACTTGGTTAAAAAGAAAAAAAAAAACTAAGGTTTTTCTTGAAAATTGTTAATACTGTTCTGGTTTCTGAGAGTGAGACTCCATGGGACTCTAAAATACTTGCAATGCTAAGCTTTCTAGTGGAGTTATTTCCCCCTCAAGGACTTCAGCTTGAATTGTCTCAACATTCCTTTAATCCCACAGAAAGGACTTCTGCAAGTTTTTTCAAGTTACTGTTGCAATCACTTCAGGGCCAGATCCTTGTACATGGCCTTCAGGACAAAGATTAGGTCAACTAATGAATATGGGGTGCAAATGAATCAAATCCGCTCTAGTATGAAAAGATATCCTCAAACCTAGTGGGTACCTATTTTTTTAAGGTCACAGAACTTAAAAGATCTACGTATAAAAGTAAATAAACAGCAGCAGCCTTAGTTCAAGTGTAGAAGTAACAGAAATGCAGCTGCAGCCTCAGTTAAAACAAAAAGCCCCCAAAGTAGTCCCTAACTAACTGAAGCACGAAGTGACTAACACTGGAGCTGTATTTAATTTCCGAGGATGAGAACACCTTCACACAAAGTCGTCTGCAGGGACTGAGGGTTTGCCAAGGGACAAGTAAATCACGAAATGGCTCCCTCAATCCCAGACAAAATACTTCCCAACTTAGCGATCTGAACGACATCAGCCTAGACTCTATCAAAGGAAACGCTGCCGTCCCTTCGAGCGGGTGTCTGTCTGGTCTAAGCCACCATTATTCGTGGCACAAAGCTCTCATTTCACTAACACCACTCCTCGATTTCCTCCGGGCGACCTCTGCATACCAGCAGCCCCGGCTGGGGGAGGGGGCGGGAGGCCACAGATGTTGGGAGGACCCGGAACCCCAGACAATGCCCCCTCCGCGGGGACAGGGACGCGACGCCCGCCGGCTGAGCTGCGGCCAGGCGATCCGGAGCCGTCTACGGGAACTGAACTTCCAAAGTGTCGGTTCAAAGTCGTCGCCCGCAGACACAACACGGAGCGCAATTCCCGTGCTGGAATTCCATGCGGGCAGTTTCGCGGCGAGGGAGAAGTCCACTCCGCCGAGCAGAGGACGTGCTCTAAGATCAAGTTTAGCTGCCACGAAACTCTTGGAATATGACTTCCACCCGCGAGATCGTCCAGGCGCTCGGCGTTTGGAGGCTGAACCGCGCCGTGCACTCGGGAACAGCCAGCCAGTCCCTGCCGGCGCCCCCGTGTCACTCGGGTGTCAGCCCCACCGCCCTGCGCCCACGGCGCTCCCTGCACCCCCAGGGCGCCTTCGCCGCCGGCACGGCACGGAAACCTGGTGCGAACGCGGGTGTCCTCGGTGCACACCCGCTCCGCGCCGCGCGGCCGCACTCCGAGTTGGGCGCTTCCGCGGCTGAAAGTTGCTCCACCGCAAACTCGGCCCCGCCAGGCGGCGGGGAGCTACCAACGCTCGGGGTCTCCTCCCAGACCGACTGCAAGACTCGAAAGACTTAAGTCGATCGGCCCCGCAGCCAAGGCAGACGGGGTGTCGGGGCGTCCCGGCCGGGCCCGAACCCCAACTCGCCGCCGGGGACGAGAAGGCGGAGCCCCCGGCCCCCTCCCCGCCCCCCGCCCCGGCGCATCCCGAGGCGCAGGGTCCCTCCCCCGATCGCCACCGCCACCGCCACCGCGGCCCGAGCCCCAGCCGGAGCCCGAGCCGGGACGGAACCCTGCGCCCCCGCCCCCACCCGGCCATCCGGGACCTGGGCGAGCCCCGCGCGCCCCCTTCCCGCGAGCGGCGCCCCCGAGGGCCAGCGCGACCGGAACCCGGGCCCGGCCGCCGCCCTGCGCGCCCCGGGAGCGGCCCGCCCCTGCCGCCCCCAGCGGGCGCCTCCCGGCCCCCTCCCCGGGCCTCCGCGCCGCGCCGGGCCCGGTTCCCCGCCCGCCGCACGGATCGCGCGCCCGCAACGAAGTTTGGATCCGAAGACGGAACGCGAGCAGCCCCGGGAGGAAAAGGAAAGGAGCGCCCAAGCACCTCGGGGGAACAGGCTCCTCCCGCCGCGGGAGTCCGAGCGTCCTCGGCCTGCAGTGGCGGCTCGGCGGGGACCGGAGCTGCTCTTCGGACCTTCCTCCGTCTCCGCCTCCCCTCGCGCTCCGCTCCCAGGGCCCGGCTAACGCGGCTGCCACAGACTGAGAGGCTTAAAATGGCGCCGCACAAGGAGCTCTTATAAGTCGCGCCGCGCTGTATCCTGCCGCGGCCGGCGCAGCGCGGAGCGTTCCGCGGCGCGAGGACAAGGGGCGGGGCCGGGCCGGCGAAAGTAGTCCCCGCCGCCGCCGGGCGGGGCCGGGCCGCGCGCCCCCCGCGCTCCGGGGTGGAGGCCGGCGCGGCCCCCGTGGTCCGAGGCGGGGACGCCGGGGCCCCTGCGGGCCGGGTGTGGGGAGGACACTGTCGAGAGCCTTCTGCGTCCGGAGCCGGGGTCGCCCCGCCATGCGACCCCAAGAGTCGAGAGAGCAGACGCGGGCTCGCCGCTCCCTTCCCGCGGCCGGCAAGAGGTGGACCTCACCCCGGGCCCCGGAGCTGAGCGCCGGGACGGTTCCTGGGAGGGCGGAAGTTCGGAGTCGGGGCGGCCGCGGCGTGGACGCTGACGTCGGAGCCCACCTGGATCCCGGCGCCGAGGCCGCTCCGCTGCTGGTCGGGAGGCTCCGGGCCCGGCGCGGGCCGGGCTCGCCGTGGCTGCGGACTGCGCCCCACGCTGCAGGACCTGGCTCGGGGCCCGGCCGCACCGCACCCCGCTGCCCCCACTGCACGGATAGTGGATCCCGCATCCCCACCCGCTGCTCCACCTGCATCCGAACGGGAACCGGCGGGCCGAGAGCCCCACGCCCGAAGGCTGTGAGCTCCGCGGGATGGGCTACCAGCCCGCCGCTCAACAAGTCCCGAGTCCATGCTGTGGACGGAAAACTAATGGAACTCGGTTCGCTCAGTGCAGTCAGTTAGCTTCATGCTCACAGGTTCCATTTTTACCAGGGTCCCCTGTGTCACTAGGTATCAATAGGGTTATTCGTGGGAATTTTCCTTTGAAGAAGGTGCATATCTCCAGGCAGAATTCATTTGACAAACCCAACTATGTTTCTTACAGAAAGAGCCATCGATTAGACGGCCTCGACTCTTGAAAAACTAATGTCCTATTCTGCAAAAACATTTTCGAATCGTTTCAACCAGCTGAAGTTGGGTCATCGTGGCCCCTTGAAATGTCTCCATTGGAATCCAGCGACGTTGGCATTGGTCAGAGCGAAAGCGATCATGATCAATTCACTGTCTCCTGTCTATTGTTTTATGCTCATTTTTCCAGCAAAACAATGGAGAGAGTACAAAAAGCAGCAGTGAAAGTTACCTCAGTGCTTTTATCCCGGGACCGTAATTAATACATGCAAACAATAGGTCTTTATACATAGGTAGGAGCAGGAAACCTCCTTACTCATTCACTCACGGAAGGAGGATGCGTGGTTTTCGGCATAGCTAAGGTTTCTGGGCCAACCTATTCTTAAACTTTTATTTTTCTGTCTTAAAGATATTATTGTACACGGTCGTGATGTCGACTGCTGTCTGTCACCGGAGCACACACATGTGGTCCACTGCAGGGAAAAAAGTCCACACACCGAGATGATCATCAGTGAGGTCCATTGTCTAAGATGACTTTCTCATTCCCATCTTGGCTAGTCTTTCTGTAGAATTAAGTGTAGCTGCTGGCTGCGGTTAACTCAGCTGGCCGCAGTTCAAAAAGCAAAAAGCGTACAGAAAAAAAAAAGGTATTTCATCAAAGCAATGTTTATAACATAAACTCAGACGTATGAATGGCTCTTGGGGATGTTGTCCCCAATTTTAATTGTCATCCACCGAGAAAAAAAATGCACAGTTAAGTTGATTAAAGTCACACATTTTAAAATCACATGACTGAATCAACCACTATCAGAAGGGTCTTTTTTTCAAGATTCATGCTTTTTCTGTGTTCAGTTTATTTTTTCTGAATAAGGCACGCTGTTAAAATCCGTTAAGAATTATACGTACCATTAAAACATCAAAAACATAAAAGTATTTGTATTTCTCTATATACATGCCCATATAATCAAACCTTTTAATTTAAATATTTCAATATAAATTTAGGATTAGGATGTTTAAATCTCTTGATACTTTAAGGAATGTAAAATTTGAGAAAGTGCATCATTCTATTTTTTTCTGCCAAATATAAGCCTACTGAAAAATTGCCAGGTGAGTAGCCTTAAAACAAGTTAGTTGGGTTTACCAAATTGCTCAGAATTTTTATTTTTTAAAACAGATTGTTCTCATTTTCTCACCAAAAATACGAGTTGATCATTGCTATGAAATGAAGACAAATACCATCACCAAAGCAAAGAGAAGTGCAGCATCAAAATACCTAATGAGTTGGTAAATAAGTGATTTTTGTAAAAATAATTTAAAAAGGAAACAACCGTGGGCAATATATTTCATCGAAAGTACTTGGTTATCTTTACACCTTTTCCTTCAAGAGCCAGCCCACGGTATTTGTCATAAATTACATCATTTTGTGAAACTGTGACAAATGGTTCTAAATTTTAGTCTGTGTTCCTAGAGACGGTAAGGGTCTCCAGCTGGCTTAATGGAGAAGCTATTACTTGCCCTGGTATCAGACTATTGGCATATCAAGCACTGGCCTCACAGACCTGAACGTAAAACACCCTTCCCTAAAACACAGGCTTTTGAATTACCTTCAGGCAAAAAAAAAAAAAAAAAAAAAAAAAAAAAAAAGAATGCCTAGATTGTTTTCACACTTCAGACAGAAACATTAATCAAACCAGCATTATAAAGAAGGTCCGTTCACTTTTTTGGATACTTAACTCTATCAAATCCATTAATTAAACATTTATTGAGCGCCTAAGACAATGAGCTTCTTTTTAGAGACAGGGAAACGGATGACTAGCTTCTTTTGATTAGGTTCCCTTAAATTCATGTAAAATGGTAACTGAATCAACCCGATTTGGAAATAAGCAGAAATGGTAGAAAACAAGCTGTGAAACTAGGGTGCGGTCTCCTTTGGACTCTATAGCCTAATCCCTTTGGGGAGAATTTTCTCCCAGCAGAAAGGTAAGACTCAATAATATTCCGTGCATTTAAAAACAGTAAATCCCGACTCTCCAAGAAGGCCTGTTAAAAATATGTCTTTATGACAACGTGAGAACACCGGGCAATAATCAGGATCAGCTTTTCATTTAGCAGTTCATCAAGAGGGCTATTTATGGATTGGGACTTTTGATTTGCAATACATCATCTCAGGGTTCAGTGTTATCTTTTGATTTCTTTCCAGCTGAACAGGCTAAGTAGTTGTAAATACCTCTTGTCAGACTACATGGTTGGCTATTCTCACACACAGAAGTAATCTAGGAACCCACTGCGCAAATTCGGCCGAGAGCCACTGTGGTAAGCTTGCAGCTGATGTGTACTGCAGAGCAAGGGAGGGGTGGCGGAGGTGGCGGAGGCGATGGCCATGGTGGTGGCAAGGGCTACAGTGGTAGTCATGTTCCTGGTGGTTTCACTAATGCCAGGGACACCCTTCATGCTTGGAGGTAAGTGTTCTCAAGGCCTTCATTGGTTTGTCTTACTAAGGAAGTTCATTTCATGGCTACCATAGCAAATGTGAAGGGGAAGCAATGGAGACATCATCTATGATATTCGCAGAACACACAGGTACCTGTTTCTCAGTGTTTCTAAGAACTAAGACAAATACCGCCGCATTGCTAAGAAATCATGCTTCAAAGACACACCCTCCCCAATACACGCGTGCACACACACACACACACACACACACAACACACACACACGCCTCTATTAAAAATTTCAAAATGGTTGCAGATACTTCATTCACAAGAAGGTGAAAGGCGTTTCCCATCGCAAGAAGGATTAACTTACCAGAGGATTCTGGGACTGCAGATGTATACTGCGGCAAAATCCTAAATTCATCGAAAAAAATCATTTCTGGACTCCAGCTGCTAAAAATAATAGAATTATAGTAAATCATGGATAAGATTAAAACAAGCCATTTTCACATTCCAAAGTGCTCAGGAAAAAAAAATGATTCTTTTAACTCATTTCTTAAACAATGCAAATTTTAAAGTAGCTTTTCTTTCCAGAGCACGCAGCGCCATGAAATCGATAATTTTTGATCTTTTGGTTAGTAGGCAACATGGTGAGCTATTGCAGGGACTGCAGGCAGCAGACATGTTCTTGTCAGCTAAAAATTTTCATATTGTTTTTGAATCCATTGAGATTTGTAGATGTGATGTCACCAGTTTTTTTTGTTTTAGCCCACACTGGGCTATAGGGACGCAAACCCTCAGTTTATCGACATATACTTGTCTATTGCTTTCTATATTATCAAAAACAGGGAGTCTTACTGGATCCCAAACAAAAAATTATGTAAAAGGAGTGGCTGGTGTGATTATAATCCCATCATGCAGGGTCCACGGTTCCCATTTAGTGAAATTTCGCAGAGGGCAACTTCTTAAGAACATCCCTGCTGTGCAGAGTGAAAAGCATGAACAAACCAAAGACAGAATTCATCTGTGTTTATATTTTACAAACAATGAAAAACCTACTCTTTGTATGCCTTTTTTCCCCACCTTATTATTTCATGAAAACTGCAGCATTTTCCCCGCCCCCATCCAAACACTCACCACCCCAGCTCTGCAGTATTCCGTCCCTCTTTTGCTTCTCCTTCGCCTTCCTTTTCGCTTTCACAAATTCTGCACGCGCCATCTTTGTGTGGGGTGATTCTTTGCTAATTTCAGTTACCCATTCTCTTACAAATCAGTTCAGAAATAGAAAATTATACTGTGCTTTGGGGCTTAATTTGCTTAAATTTCTTTCAGTCTTCCCTTCTGACATAGAAAAATGGAAACGACAGGATGGGGGGGAGAGCCAAAAAAAAAAAAAAGATATTTCTATTATTGCCATAACCTGTTGTATACAGTGGTGATAAAAATATTATTAACATAATAGCAACAGCTGCAGCCTAAATAGAAGCTATGAGATAATTAATGTGCTACAACAAATTAATTTGCTGCAGGTGCTTCTGCTGTGAACTGAGTAACCCATGCCATATAAAGTCTAAATACAATTATGATTCCCCCCACACACTAAAACAAAATACTGAGCAAAATGTCCTGTTCGGTAAATACGCCTATTGTCAAAACAAAAAACCCTCCCTCGTCCTTTTTTGTCCTCCCCCCCACCTACCCATCCTAAATGGTTTAGTCATCAGTGGATAAGTACGGAGTTGCATCGGGTATTAGTCTGTATTAGAGTGTATCTACTAGGGTGTAGACTATGGCATTTTTAGACGTATGGAGGTTTTCTGCCATGTCTTATCTGGAAAACATATGGACAAGCTATGAATTTCCTTTTAAAAATAAAAATGCTTTATAATATGTAAGAACTATATTGGCTTTAGGACAAAAATGAGATACATCCATATGTGTAACTAGAAGAAAAGTAAGTGTTAAGCAGTTACATATCTAAACTAATATTTTTTAAAAAAATCATCTATCTCATAAAAGAAGTGTGTTTATAGTGTGGCACTCTTTGTTGATAGGAAAGAGAGATTTTTTTTACTCTCACTTGCTGTCCAGTTGAGTGTTTATGGAGAATAGTGGCTGATTATATCACAAGTGTGTGCCAGAAATACTTTGTATCAGGGAACACAGGCAGGGGCCTGGAAAAGGTCACAGTGCCAGAAGCAAATGTCCGTTTTCTGTTTTGCATCATTCAGCAAAAAAATAACTTTGGGCCTAGAAAAGTAGAGGAACATACAGATTGAATTTTTTTAACTGGCTGAACAATTCTCCTAGATTAAGTATGAAATAATTTCTCATTTTTTCCCCAGCAATGCTGGGAGAAATGACACTTTTGTTTGCATTGCCGCCTTCATTTTTTTGTTAAAGAGATAAAAAGAAAAAAAAAAGAATTGTATCATGGTCAAATTTTTAAGGCTATTAGGTATTAAAACTTATCCTATTGGGTGATTTTAAAATTTGGTTCTATATCTTACAATAGTTTCTTATACAATGCACACATTTTTAATAGCATTTTGATAGAGCTTTGCAGAAATTTTAATTCTAGGAGAAGTTATACAATTATTCAATCAGAATTTTGATTCTAGCTATACCCAAATGGGACATTGCATTTGCATGAGTGTTTTTTAAAATATATTTTATTGCAAATATTCTTTGTGGGAGAAGAAGCAACGTTCTTGGTCGTCCCCATTTTATATACAGAGGTACCGCAGGTTTGTCACCCGGTTTCTCGTGCAGCGAAGGACGTGCATTTTACTCCATCTTTCTTTTGTTTAATCCCAAGCTTTTTCTTCATAATCCATTTTCAAATCTGCTCATGTTTTGCATTTACAATGACAAAATCTGGGCTGGGGGAAAAAGCAAAAGGTCCAAAGGCCATATATTATTCTTTTTTAAAAGAGCAGAGACAAATAGCCAGATCTTTGATAAAAATAAGAAAAGTTGATAGGCATGGAATGTATACCTCTCCGCTGAGATTTTCTAGTCATTTTCCTATCAGCTGACAGTGTCATTTCTACCCAGACAGAACTCTCTGAAATCACATAGTTTTGTAATTACAAAATCAATTTGAGAACAGAAGAAAAGTGTTTTAATTGCTGTTGCTTTGAGGACTCGTCCATTCAAAATGTTTTCCTCTCACTGTGAAGTTCATTGGAAACTAAATTTTATTAGAAATCAAGATATTCACTATCTAACACACATATCCCTCTTTCCTATTAATGTTCTCTTTTTGTAGCAAACTTATCCCAGTCCTTTCACCCCTCCCTCATGTGATTTATTTTTCACAACCTTTAGTCTAGGATGTTCAGTTCAAGTGACATGGTGCAGGTTCCGAACAATAAAAATGGTAGTTGTCCGTAAGTCAGATTGTTTTGAGGGTGGTTATATAGGAAAAGCTAACCAGTAGAAGTAAGATGATTCTGTTTTTGACTGTTTAATTCCATCATACTGCAGTTTATCCTGAACTCCTCTTCTAAAAACAAACATTTCTGAAGATTTTAATTGTGTTGGCTCCTTAGTAAAATAATTTTGTAATGCCTCCCTAAGATGTAAATTTATTTAATATATATGTACTACTGTTAACACATATATTACATATCAAGGAAGCTTGACTTCTTTTTTTTGTTTTAAGGTAAAAAGTATATATAATTGTAGTATTTTACTTTCTCATGCCAGCTGATCCTCATGCGTACTTTCTGGGTTACATTTATTTTACTCAGGACCACGGTTCTAAAATTCTGAAATCTTTACTATCAACGATGTCACCCATTGTGAATTTGTGTAATTTTGTTTTTTAAAACTAAAAGAACTTTCTTTATTGTTGTTGCTGATTATTGCAGGATCCTTTAGGCAGTTATGCCTTGATCCTTTTTATTAACTGACTTTAATTAAAACTCCTCTGGTCAAAACTGCCATTCTAGCCAAGGTACCTAAAATAATACTGATTTATGAAGTCTCTCGCATCACCGTGTTCTCTTGATGTTTAACTGTTTTCTGTGTTTGTACAGATATTCTCTGCCTTCCCCTTCTTTAATACTGTTTTAACAAGGAAGTGTTGACAAAGGATAAGAATGTCTTTTCAATGTCAAAAGATTCCAAGATACTGCCTTTAGTAATAGTTGTAGTATCTGTTGACTGAGAATCTACATGACAAAAAGCTACTATAAATTCAGTATTGATTTTAAAGGAATTTATGTTTTATTAATTCCAGAGAATCTACATGAATTTGAATACTGTGACTCACATCTCAGTGCATGGAAAATGCTTAGGGCCCATGTGGGGCCCAGGAACCCTGTTTAACTTGGTAGTTACAAAGCCACTGCAGTAAGGAATCCAGGAAATACCAACCCCACTGAGTCTCTGCATTGCCTCTGCAGTAGCAGTAACGGCAACGGTGAGAGTCACAGTGGTGAAAATGCTATCTTCCATTTGTTGCGCTTCTGCTGGGGACAAGGCTTACACCCTTCACAGCCCCAGAAAGCATCACCCTTCCCATATGACGGAACTTCAGAAAGTTCACGGGAAAATGGAATTAAAATGGGAGTTTATTTTGGTGACACATTTTGAAATCCATGCACAGTTTTCTCATAATACTCATTTGCCATGAACTTACTCAAGACCCCCTCATACAGGAGCTCATTACCATCACAACCAGTGAGATAAGGGAACGTTATTTTCCCCAGTTTCCATTTGTGAAATCGACACTTAGAGAAATTAAAGCATTTTGCTCAGGTTATAAGCTAAATAAACAGAGCTAGAATTCGAACTCGAGATCTGCGCCGTTAGCCTGTGTAGCTATTTAAATTGAAATGAATGAACACTAAAATAAATTCTTCAGCCTCATTAGCGCATTTGAAGCCATGTGTAAGGACCAGATTGCAGATTGCAGAGCACAGACTAGGAACGTCTCCATCATCAGAGAAGACAAAGAAGTTTCCCCAGTCGTGCTGGACAGGTGAGCTGTAAAGCGTGTACTGTAACCACTGGCTTTCGTTCTTACGCGTCCATTCCTTTACAGATTCATTCATTCAGCAAACATTTACTGAGTCCCTACTATGTATCCTGTATCCTGCTGGGCACTGGAGAGTTAGTTCCCTGGGTTGTAGTCAAGAGCAAATAAAATAGACATAAAAAGAGCTTTTTCAGCTCTCAGGTTCTAGATTTTTATAAAGGAGATAGTTTTGTATGATCATTGCTGATGGGTAATGAGGCTGCTTCACCAAGGGCAGGGTTTATGTTACTCTCCTGGAATGCTCTCTTCCTTCCAGGGTACCCACCTTCCCCGGGCACTTAGCAGGGTACAGTACCATCCAAGCTGAACACAGAGCCTGCTGTTACAGCAGCAGGTATCAGCTTTGGCCTGCCACCTCCCGAGTCCCTCCCTTAAGCTTGGGAATGTCCAGGAAGAGCTTTGTAAGCAACGTGGACCGTGGCAGCTGGAGCATGGGTATGAAGTCTTGGCTCAGCCAGTCAGAAGCTTCTGTTTGGGATTTTTTTTTTTTTTATTCAATTTTATTTATCACTATTATTATTTTTTTTTAATTTTTATTTTTTATTTATTTGCATTCATTCTCTGAACATCATTACAGCATATAAAATGAGATTTTCCATCCAAATTACACTATATATTGTCTCAATCAAGCACATCAACAAGCATGTTATTGTCAGCAAATGATCTTCCATTTCTTGTCTTCTGTATGTTTTGCTTTTTTCCCCCCATCCTAGATTCTCTATCTCTTACCCTCTGCCATCTCCCACTCTCCTCCCACAGTCTCTGGTATCTATGTTTGCTTTCTATACAGTTTTCTCCTCACATTTTATTGAATCGCCAAAGACCCTAATCAATCCAAATACCCTCATAGCAAACACAGGTGATACCCACATTTCCATGAACACAAGTCTTACTTTACGCATCCTATAAAGTAGCACCTAGCTGTGGCTACATATCCTACTGCAGTCATTGAATATATATATATTTTTTTTCCTGAAACTTTTTTTTTTTGTAACTCAATTTACATTCCTTCCCTAAGCTTCATCACAGCATACAAAATGCAATCTCCCATCCAGTACACACTGCATAGTGATACAATCATGAACATTACAAAAAAATTTTCCATTACTAGTTCCTAGAATTACTTCCACCCCTCTTTCTGACCCTCTGTCCCTTCCCACCCTCCTCTCACACCACCTCCGGTGTCTACAATTGTCCTTCATTCCCTTCCCACCCACGTTGCATTGATCACACAATTTCCTACATAATCTAACTACTTTCAATGGTGAGTTCACTCATTACTACTAAGAAAACCAGTTATAACTTAACTCAAAGAAATGCCAAGGAACTTTGCTTAAAGCCAGGAAACAAGTTAGGATTCTGTTCAAATGGAAGGTGCATGAACCTATCAGTCTCATGTACTTTTATCTTCTGTTCTGGTTCAATTTTCCTGATTAAATTCTGGGATATAATATTCAAATTCAGACTTGTCCCTCTGATTAAGTTGGCTACTTTCATAGTTTTTGGACTCTTATTTCCGTGTGTCTGTGTTTAATTTTCTTGATACAGCACACCCTTGAGAACTTCTTGGAGATCTGGTCTGGTGCTGGTAAATTCTTTCAGGTTTTGTTTATCTGAGAATGTTCTTGTCTTTTCTTCCCACCTGAAAGATAATCTTGCCGGGTACAGTATTCTTGGCTGAAATTGCTTCTCTCGTAGCACTTTGAATATATTTTCCCATTCTCTCCTCGCTCGCATTGTTTCCGATGAGAGATCTGCTGTTAGCCTGATGGGATGTCCTTTGTAGGTAACTTGATGTTTCTCTCTTGCCAATCTTAGTATCTTGTCTTTGTCTGCGGTTTTGGTCAACCTGGCTATAATGTGTCTTGGAGAAGATCTTCTTGGGTTGATTCTATTTGGGGTCCTTTGTATTTCCTGGTACTGGATCTTCGAATGCCTCTCTAGGTTTGGAAAGTTTTCTTGCAGGATTTCATGGAATAGATTATCAATGCCCTTATGGGTCTCTTCACCTTCTGGAATGCCAATTATCCGGATATTTGGACGTTTGATGGTATCCAGTACTTCTCGCATATCATTCTCAAATTTTTGAGCCATTTTCTCAGTCTTCGTGGTGGACTTTTCTAAGCCAGCCATTTTCTCTTCTACATCTGAGATTCTATTTTCTGAATGATCTAGTCTGCTTTTAATACTTTCAAGGGAGATTTTGACTTCTTGTATTATAGACTTGATCTCTAGCAGTTCCGTTTGAGTCTTTTGTAAAGTGTGTAATTCCTCTTTTAGATCTTGCAAGAATTTCCTCATCTCCTGGAACTCGGCAACTTCTTTCTCCTTTCTCTTTAGCAGTTCATTATCTCTCTTTTCTTCCATCTCTGTTAGCTTCGACATTACGAATGCTCTAAATTCCTTATCAGACATTTCCATGACTTTCACCGAACTGCTTGTGGATGGAGGAGAGTTACTCTTTTCCATTGGAGGAGAGGTATTTTCTCGTTTTCCCATATTTCTCGTGATCCGACGGTGATTTCTTGTCATCTGATGAATGGCGTGTTTCTTTCAAATTCTTGAAGTTAAGCCTCAATGTTCAGGAGTAAGCAGACAGAGGTGTTCTAGAATCGGATTGCCGTTCTGTAGTGATAGCTGGTGCAGCAGATTCAGTAGATATTGGGTGGAGAGACAAGAAAAAGGAAAATGAAAAAGAGAGAGAGAAACAACAACAAAAAGAGAGAAAAAAGACAAAAAAATAAAAAATTATAATTGCTTTTCTTTTTTTTTTTTAAAGAAAAAAATCACAAAATAGAAAACCGCGCGGCGCGCTTTATATCTAGTTCCCGGTATCCATGTGGATTCTTCTGAGAGAATGGCTCAACTCTCCTGCCTGGGAGAAAGGAGCAGAAGGGCTTATTAACAAAACAAAAGATGGAGCTGAGAGCCAGAGAGAAATTCTACCTTTAAAAAAATCGTAAAAAGGAAAAATTACCAAAAAAAAATGAGACAGGAGCAGAGAGACACAGAGACCTCAGAGACACAGGGACAGGGATAGAAGGCCAGAGGGGCTCCCTACCACACTAGCTTTGCTTGCTGGAGGCTGAATTATGAGTAGAAAATCTTCATTTCTCCTGTGCCTGAAATATCTAGTTCCCAGTATCCATGTGGATTCTTCTGAGAGAATGGCTCAACTCTCCTGCCACACTAGCTTTGCTTGCTGGAGGCTGAATTATGAGTAGAAAATCTTCATTTCTCCTGTGCCTGAAATATCTAGTTCCCAGTATCCATGTGGATTCTTCTGAGAGAATGGCTCAACTCTGTTTGGGATTTTGATGGGTACAGTTAACCCAAAGCAGCAGAAGCAGATTTAATTATTTCAGTGACTACAGCAATAATGTCCTTTTTCTTTCTTCTTTTTTTTTAGAGAGAGATTTTTGCTATAGGGCGTGTGTGCGAGACAGAGAGACAGAAAGCGAGAAATCACCCCCTAGCAGGGATGGCCATGCCACAATCTCTTCTCCTCTCGGGATTTTGGGTGGGCATGCACACACACCTGGCGTGAGTTTTAAGCTGCCAGGTCTGGGACTCGAACCGTGGTTGACTATGTGGGAATCCAGCAATGAAACCACTATGCCATCTGCTGGTCCCAGTAATGTCCTTTTTCTATGCAGAGATGAAAATCAATGGGTAATCTTAAAAGCAACCCTGTTTTTGTCTGCCCTGTCCCACCATCCCCTAAACTCCTCCATAATGTTGGTTCTGAATGGAATTTCCTCCATCCTTGTTGGGAAACAAAGTCTGATGGTTAATAAGTTGCAAAATGCTGTCTCAGTTTATTAATACACACCTCCAACTTAAATAAAAGGTTAAAAACTGTTCTTCCACTGGGCGGAATGGTGGTGCAGTGGTAAAATGTGATGTTCTATGAGAGTGGCCCACAGAGAAAGCTTCCAGCCTTGCACCCAGAGATTCTCCTGAGAGCCCTGGTGTACATGCTGGTGACACAGGGGCAGTTGAAGCTGGGGTGGATTGTGGCATCAAAACCTTGTTTGGAAGGATGTCTCTCTGTCTCTGTCTCTCTGCTTCTCTTGCTGGTGGAAAGAAGAAATAAACTTAAAAATAAATGTAAGACAATGTGCAAACCCTGGGGTCAGAAGATGGTGTAGTGTTTATGTCTCATGTCATGGCTGACCGCAGTTCAAGTCCCAGACCCGGCGGCTTGAAAATCACACTGAGTGCATGTGTGTGCCTGCCCAAAATCCCAGGAGAAGAATGGAGAAGGGACTGTGGCATGGCCAACTCTCTTGAAGTGATTTCTCACTTTCCCTCTCACTGTCTCTGTCTCTCTCTCTCCAGCAAGCTCATGCACACTATGGCAAAAATATATACACATATATATGTGTGTGTGTGTGTGTGTGTATATTTAAAAATGTGCAAACCTTTAAAGCAAACAAAACCTTCAAAAATCTCTTCCTCCTTTCCCGTGAAGGCTGCCAGGAGAGTGAGTTGACTCCCGCTCACCCATACATTCTCCCCCAGTTAGCTGCTGTTTTTGACCCTCTCAGGTTGGGGCGATGAGGAAAGTTAGCAGACTTCTCAGCAGATTGCTTACTGACGTGTACTGTCTTTTGCTCTCTGGATCCAGCCATGTTTAAATGTGGCTCTTTTGTGGGCATTTCTGTGGGTTCACTGGCAGCTCCTCTACTGGCACCCTCTGACTGTCCCCCTTGGCATCCCCAGTCTCAGTCTCTCATCACTTCGATGTCCTCGTGCCCAGTTCTGAGTCATCTGCTTTGACATCTCTGCCCGGTGATCTGCCTCACATCTTACTCTGACATCTAGAAACTGTCACATCTGATGCCTCAGGTTAAGCTTGGCTGATTTCTTGTCCCCCTAGAGATAGCAGAGAAGACCAGGGCCAGTGGACACTGTGTCCTCAGCAGGTGGCTCTGAGGCTACTGCGACCTAGCCTCCTTTGGTCCGCTTGTGTATCTAGCCTGTTTTTTTTTGTTTTTTTTTTTTTGAGAGGTTTTTGCTATAGGGCACCTGCGCTAGCCAGACAGAGAGAAACAGAGAGACAGTATGCGAGAAATCATCCCCCAGGGGGAGACGGCCACACTGCAATCCCTTCTCCTCCATTCTCCTCTCGGGATCTTGGACATGCGTCTGGCCTGAGTTTAAGCCAGGACTCAAACCACAGTGGACTACATGGGAATCCAGCGACATAGCCATTACACCAACTGCTGGTCCCAAGCCTGTTGCTTCTAATTACCTAGTGAGTCTGTGAGCTATTCCACATCCTTCCTTTTTCTCCTAAGAGTTATTTATTTATGATAATAATAATAATTTTTAAATTTGCTATCAGGCACATATGCTCACCAGAAAAAGAGAGGGAGGAAAAGTGAGAAAGGAAGCCACCAGATCTGGGGTTCAGATTGCAGTTGGCCATGTGGGAATACAGGGCCTCAACCACCACGCCACCTGCTGACCATCAATGTCCTTTCCATGAATTCCTTTTTCCTCCATTCAGCAGAGTCATTTTCTGTTTCTTGCAGCTCAGTACTCTCCATTTTGATTATTTTCTACTGTTGTCAGTCTCTCTAGTTTCTGTTTATCTCTATTTTTTTTTCAGATTGCAAAGTAATACATGCACCAGACAAATCAGAAATGTAGTGCCCTATAATCCCATGCTGCCAGATATCCATCAGCAGTTTCAAATTTAATTTTTGAATTAAATATTGCATTCGTGTGTGTAGGTGTGTGTGTGTACATTTCTCTTGAACTAGGACACCAGACTAGATTTATTATCACTGTTCAATTGAGTTAATATAGCCTGGCTTTCTTTTTGTTACATATCTATTTTTTTCTCATAAAGTTATTTGCCATTCTCAAAAGCTTGAAATGAACATTGTCATGGTCTTCCATTTAACAAACTTTCTTTTAGAATGTCATCCCCCTTTCCATTAAAATCACTTTGAAACTACTCTATGTGTTTGACTTTATTGATTTGTTTATTTATTTATTTATGTTTGAGAGATCTTTGCTATAGGGCATGCGCACTCTTTGGAGAGACAAAAAGTGAGAAAGAACCCCTCCCCCCACATGGGGTATGGCCACATCTCAATTTCTTCTCCTCTCTTCTCTCAGGATTTGGGGCACACATGCTCACATGCCTGGTGTGAGTCTCCAGGTCTGGGACTCAAACGACAATCAGCTATGTGGGAGTTCAGTGCCTTAACCACTATGCCACCTGCTGGCCCCCCTGTGCTTGCCCTTTTGTTTAACACCCAGATGTGAATGTTTGGAAGGGCCCAAAGTCACTACCTCCATGAAGTGATGAACTGGTCCTTATTTAGGTAGTATTTATCCAGAAATACATTTCACCCTGTTCATCAGGTCCCACTACCACTCTTACATTAATGCTGTTATTAATATCTTTGGTATCCTGCCAGTCTATGATAATCATGAGTTTGTATTACTTCAACTTCCACCTCTTTTTGGCACTGAGTATTGCATTGTCAGAAAAGTCATGATGCATTTTTGCATAGAAAAACATACAAAAATACATCACAACTTTTCTGACAACCTCATATAATTTTCTTGGACTTGATTGTTGTCACCTATTGAGTTTACTGAGTTTATCACATCAGTACCCAAGCATTGCCTACTTTGTATAACTGCGAGCCATTCCATGGGACACCTCCTGCCCACTGATGGGCATTGGGTTGTTTCTGAGCATTTGTCATTGCAAGTAGCGCTTTGTGGATAGTTTTGCACATGTGTCCCTTACTGTATATGCTTTATACTGTATATACTTTTATTCTTTCCTCTAGAGACAAGGCCTGATTACGTTGCCCAGGCTGGCCTCAAACTTAAGATTCTACCTAGCCTCCCAAGTAACTGGAACTCAAGTGCTTGGCTCAGATCTTAACTGACAATCAGCTCCCAGAAGTGGGACTGTTTAGTCAAAGGACATATGCACCAGGAGGGAAGAATCAGTATGATAATGTTCAACGTCCAATATTTAATAGGCACTCCCAGTTACCGTAGGTGGTGTAACATCGTCCATTCTCAGCAGCAATGTAGGAGAGTACCTGTTCTTTGGAGCTTCTTCACTGGAGGGTGTAGGGTAGATGAGGCTGTGTCCTGCCCATGCCTTGCAGTCACCTCTTTACTGTTAACTGCACGTCTCTGCCCCAGGGCTTCTCTCTGGCTTCAGGAAGCAGGGCTGACCTGTGTGGGAGCATGGCGAATGCATAGGCAGAAATGCCCAAGTTCATTCCCTACACGCATCTGTCAAACAAGACTGGGCAGGGAGTTGGTGAATATATCCCTCTGCTTTCTCACTCACCAAGGGAGTAACTTTGAAGTGTGTTCCTCACGCTTTCTCACAGTTCCCTGCCTGAGGTCCGGGTACCCACAGTGGTAACTGGATGGATGACACATCCTGTCTTGACTTGTGACTTCTTTCTCTTTTCTCACCACTTTCCTCCTGGTATTTCCTGAGACCACCTCCCACATCAACTCTATACACCGCAGTACTTGTGAGAACCCCATCTAACTGAGTGCTATACAACTTTTGGAATTCTATTGATGATATCTTAGTGTCCTTTGAATTTGCATTCTTTTTAAACAAGATAGAGTATATCTGAGTATTTTTCTTTGAACTTCTATGAACTGATGGCCGTATATGTTTCCCATTAGGCTCTTACTTTCTATAAAATCTCTATATTAGAAAGATTTGGTCTTTGTAATATGAGTATTTTTTTCCAGTTGGTTTTCTGTCTTTGTTTACAGTGGTGTTTGCTTGTTTCACTCTCCTCCCTTGTCCTTTTCTTCCTTTTTCACTTCTTCCTCCTGCTTTTCTTCTTTCTTCCTCTTTGTCATCCTCCTGTTCTATCTTTTTCTTTTCTTTTTTTTTTTTTTGAGAGGTTTTTGCTATAAGGCACTGTACTCACCAGAAAGAGAGAGGCAGAGAGACAGAAAGCGAGAAATCACCCCTCAGGGGGGATGGCGGATGGCCACGCCACAATCCCTTCTCCTCCACTCTCCTCTCGGGATCTTGGGCACGCACACACATGCGCCTGGTGTGTTTAAGCCACCGGGTCCAGGACTCGAACCACGGTCGGCTACATGGGAGTCCAGCGACATAGCCATTACAATAACTGCTGGTCCCAATCCTCCTGTTCTTTCTTACCTTCCTTCTTCTTCTAATCCTTCTCTTTCTTCCTTTTTTTTTAAATTTCATTTATTCATTCATTTATTTTTCATTTGACAGAGAGAGACAGAGAAGGGGGAAGTGAGAAAGCAAGCTACCAGGTCCAGGACTTGAACCGTGGTCAGCCATGTGGGAGTGTCCAGCACCTTAACCACCATGCCACCTGCTGGCCCCCATAAGAATTATTTAATTTTATTTATTTATTCATTTATTTTAATTTGACCGGAGAGAGAGAGAGACACAGAGAGAGAGGGAAAGAGAGAAAGTAAGCCGCCGGGTCTGGGACTTGAACCATGGTCGGCCATGTTGGAATGTCCAGCACCTTAACCACTATGCCACCTGCTGGTCCCCCTTCTCTTTCTTTTTTATGAAAGTCAAGAAATTTTACTGTTATGTGGTCCAATCAATTATTCTTTTATCTCTGCATTTTCACTTCTCATTGGAAATGCTTTCCTCCACTCTAAGTTATAGAGGTGTTCCATGTTTTCCTATTTTTAAAAAAAATCATTTAATTTAATTTATTATTATTGTTCATTTTTTTTAAAAATTGCTCTAGGGCACTTACACTCCTGAGAGAGAGAGGGAAAAAGAGAAAAAGTGAGAAAGCAAGCCACCAGGTCCAGGACTCCAAACATAGTCAGCCACGTGGGAATCCAGTGTCTTAACCACTATACCACCTGCTGGCCCCCGTTCCATGTTTTCTAATCACGCTTTTTATATTTAGTTTTACATTTATATCTTTAATCTAGTTGGCATTTATCCTAGAGGATGTTCTCCCTTCATTGTGATGTTTTCTTTTGTTTGCTCTGTGCTCTGTCCCAGAATCATCGCCACCATGCAGACAAGACGTCATATTTCCCTGCCCCGATCTATTTCCTCTTGCAAACAATTATGTATGTGTCTCTCGGCTTTCCTCTTGACTTGGCTTTTCTTACCCTGTGAAGAAAGTTAGCTCTAGCAGCATTTCTCCCTCTATTGTAGAAGAGCCTCTCTGTATCTTTCCCTGAGCCCGTATTCTTTCTCTACTGAAAGTGTCTATTTTGTATCTTTTCCCATAAATCTTCATTGTTTCTTTCTTCCACTCCTCATTCCAGAACACTTGTGTGCCATCTTCAAATATTTAGTGTTGGACCCAATTTCTCCTAAAATTGCCATGTTTTTCATTGTCGGCTCAAGGACTGATGGAAGTCATTGGAAGAGGGACCAGCTGTTAGCATAATGGCTATGTCGCTGGACTCCCATGTAGTCGACTGCGGTTCGCGTCCCGGACCCGGTGGTTTAAAACTCACGCCAGGTGCGTGTGCGTGCGTGCCCAAGATCCCAAGAGGAGAATGGAGGAGAAGGGATTGCGGCGTGGCCATCCCCCCTGGGGGGTGATTTCTCGCTTTCTGTCTTTCTGTCTCTGTCTGTCTGGCGAGCGCACGCGCCCTATAGCGAAAATCTCTCCATAAAAACGCAAAAAAAAATCATTGGAAGGGTCTTAATGATTTTTAAAAATCTGACTTCTGCCACCAGTCATGCTGCTGTGGACATTTTGAATTTATTTTTGTCTTGGTAGCTATTTACTCTGAAAGAGAACAATACCCCAAGTAGATAAATAGAGGAAGGACAGACAGACATGACATTCCTTGATCTCTCGGAGGTCATAAACCGTCACACAAATCACATCCGTGCCTGTACTTGCCTGAATTCGGTTGTTTGGACCACAGAGGAAGAACTAGAAGGATTAAATCGTTTCTGATTTATGGCTGCCTGTCTGTGTGGGCCCTCCCTGGCTATGCTTCTAAAAGTACTGCTTTTGCACGAATTCTGAATCGTACTAGTTGATGTTTGGCTTTCTTTCAATTGAGTAGTTTTCACAAAGGCATCGTCTAGTCTTAGACAGAATGACAACAGTCCGTGATATTCTACTGATCTGGTTAACTTTCTTACTCCTGAGTCAGAGGCCCTGTTGAATGTGAGAAAAGGAAACCAGACATAAGCCCTTCCTCTCATTGGCGCTCTATGTACAACACAAAGAAAGCACATCCGCTCTTCCTGTCTGCTCGCCCAATGGCTTCTGTATGTACCAGACTCCGTTGCTCTACCCGGGAAGAGACTAGTCCTGCTTATTGTGACGAGAATAGCTGCAAGCTCTACTTTTATTAATGCTTTCAAGGGCCTCGCTTGTCCTTGCACGAGACCAGGGTAGTAACATTGAGTGGCTAAACACCCATCTTTCTCCCAGTCCCCCATCCTCTCGCAAGTTTCCAGTGTAGCCTCTGCAGAAACTTCCATCGCAGACGTCTCTCGGGCACCCCCACCCTCCTCATCAGAATACTCCTCCCCCGGGTGTCACTAGCTGTGGGAGTGTAAGACACCATTATAATAAAGGTGACAATGATAGATCTCAAGGAAGTGGAGCTCCAAAGTGAGGGAGGGAGTCACATCAGAGAGAATGGGCTCGGCGAGTCTGATAATGAGCATGGGGAGGACTTTTCCTGCTTATGGGTGAAAAAGACAGGGAAGTCTCTGTTTGAAGACAAAGCACATAATAATGTGATCACAGAGCCCTCCTAATGGGGCCGAAATGATGTTCAGAAAATGGATTCTTTTCACTGCCTTATTCTTCTCTTCCAGTGGAAAAGGCCTTAAATGAGTGTTTACTTAACGCAGCCAGCTCAGTGATGCCATGCTCTCGCCAAGATGCGTATACAGCAGAGGTACCCACTGGTGATTCTGTCTAATTGACTTAATAACCTGGGACCTCATAGATGACTTTTCCTAGACTCCCTGCCTCAGCTGAAAGAGTAACAAAAGAGCTGATAGCCATCCCTTGGTGGTGGTGTCAATTTATTTGTAAAGAATTTTCTACCCTGCTTGGGTGCTCCCTTACTTTTTTTTTTTCCCTCCCGAAAGGTTAAAGGAGGTTTTCATGGAAATGTATAACTTGGTTCCACCAGTGTACTGCACAGCACTGCCAGCTTCCTGTGGTGAAGAATGATCTGCTTTTGGGAACCAGCAGTTAGCGTAATGGCTGTGTCGCTGGACTCCCACGTAGTCAACGGCGGTTCGCGTCCTGGACCCAGTGGCTTAAAACTCACGCCGGGCGCGTGTGCGTGCGTGCCCAAGATCCCGAGAGGAGAATGGAGGAGAAGGGATTGCGGCGTGACCATCCCCCTGGGGGGTGATTTCTCGTTTTCTGTCTCTCTGTCTCTCTCTGTCTGTCTGGCGAGCGCATGCGCCCTATAGCAAAAACCTCTCCAAAAAAAAAAAAAAAAAAAAAAAGAATGCTCTGCTTTTTCCAAGTCTGACTCTGGGCATGCAGACACTCCCTCCACAGTGACCTGACTTCCCCTTGGTGTGCAGCGAGGACACCAGGCCACACCCTTGCCTCATGGGCCACAGGTGGCTGCTGCTCTCAGGACAGCCAGGTATGTGAATGCTTGCATTTCTCTTGGACCGAGACACAGGGTCAGACCCATTTGCTCAGCTTGGTGAAGCTGATACTGCCTTTCTCTTCCTTCCTGTTGATTTGTGAGTCACTGGGTGCACCCATCAGGCACTCCAAAATGGTGGCTCTCCCGAGCAAATGAGGGTAGTGGGAGATTTTCCAAAGCTATTTTTTCCCGTAAGCCTTTTCTAGATGGTTCCTGAGATGAGGACCAAGGTGAATGTTCCTTCATCCCTAACTACCTACTTTTTGCTTAGGGTTGGGAATGTGAAGAGAAATGAGAAATGGCTGTTAATAGGTACGGGGTATAGAATGAGGGAAATATTTTCAAGTGGATCGTGGTGATGGCTGCCCAACTTTACAAACACACTAAAAAGCAATGAACTGTACACTCTGGATGGAGAAATTACATGGCATGTCAATGAAGTTGTTACAAAACTTACTCATCTATTTTACTGTGACAATTAGTTCTATTCTTCTACACTCTCATCCTGAATGAACTTCATAATAAGTATCTCAAGAGCATTCTGTAGAGTCAGCCAGTCACCTAGAGGTTAAGACAGCTGGGTCCCAAATGGCTGATGGCAGTGTGAGTTCTGTCTGGCATGTGTGCATGCGTGCCCCAAATGCTGACAGGATAGAGAAATGGAGAAAGGATTGCGGTGTGATCTCGCTCCAATAGGATGCTTTCTCCTCTCTCTCTCTTTTTCTCTCTGTTTCTCTGACCAGAAGAAATTGCACCCTCTGGCAATTAAAAAAAAGAATATTGTGTAGTCACTTGGAATGAAGTACAGGTGTCAAAAGATATCAGCAGAATTTGTGTAAAAGTTTGAGCCTGTAGAAACTTGGAAACTCATCTAGTTCTGATATTCATGTTATGCTCTATAGCCTAGATTTAATTTTTTTTAAATGTCTGATCATCAAAAGCTCAGAACTATCTTACCTGCCCATCACTGGTACTTCCTGATTGACTGGCTAGAGAGATCATGCATGAACATCCCCAGTGGAACTTTGGGCTCGCATACTTCAGCATCTTCTGAGGGGGCTGAAGTTAGGATCTGAATCCAGAGTCCATGTTCTGCTTACCTCTTAGATCACCGTATCATTTTCTGATCCTTCCCCTACTTTGGTGTTCACCTCCAAGGGCCACCTGCATCCTTTTTCTTTCTCCACTAGCGAGCATGTGGGCTCTACAAAGAGACAGAGAGACAGGGAGAGCAGGACCCACCCCCGGCCCCCTCACCCTGGAGAATGGTCATGCCATAAATGCCATAATCCTTTCTCTTCCCTCTTTCTCTCTCCTTACTGGACAGGCACACACACACACACACACACACACACACACACACACACACCTGGTATGATTCTCAAGATGCCGGGTCCAGGACTCCAGCTGCACAGTCGACTATGTGGATATGGCTGCCTTAACCACCAGGCCACGGAGTCGGCCCAACACCTGTGCTGTTTTTCAGAGGACTATCCTCAATCTACTGAGACCACTGATACTGATACTTTGTGTTCACGTGCACAAAGTATCTAGGAATTTCAATGTCTCCCCACGTGGGAGTGGCCCTCAATCAATAACCAAGGAGTGCAATCGAGAGAGAAGAGATGCCAGCTCCCTTGTCTCAACTCCAGACCTCTGTCGGATGTAACTCACCCTCCAAAGCTCCTTGTGGGATCAGGCTGAAGTCACCCTCCAAGGACTCTGCAAGAGATTCTCTCCTGCTTGGCTCCCTCCCCTCCCCTTTCTTGCTTTCACTGTTTCCTAACTGGCTTCTCTGGCAGCACTTCCTTTAAAAACCAACTGCACAGCACTCTTTAACTCAGAGTTTCTTTTAGAGGACTCATCCTAAGACCTCAACCAACCAACATATCTGTCCAATCAGTGTGGCCAGCAAGCCCAGGCACGCTGTGGGTGTAACTGGTTTGGGCATCTCAACTGCTTGTGAAAAACTGGGCAGACCTTTTTCTCTAGAGTGCGTGGGCAGGCCAGGGATCAGCTGGGACTTGGCGTTTGTCCTGTATGTCCTCAGAAACCTTGATGAAGCCCATCTCCTCGGAATGGGCTGGTGGCTTCAGGGCACCCTTGGCCAGTGGGAGTTGCAGACTCTGGCTGATTCCTCCCGCTCCCAAAGAGAGTGAATCCACCCTGCGCCGCCCCCGTTCAGAGAGCTCTGCGCACAGGTGAATAGCTGTGGGTGCAGAGGGTATCTGCCTTTACTTGAACTCCAAATGGGGTCCCAGGTGACCCCTTGGCATCCTCCCAGCCTCTGAACTTTGACTCCGGCCCACCAGGATCCTAGGGGCTCCTTCCTGCTTTGGCTTCAATTACTCTTTCACTTCATAACCTTTGCACAGTAAGGGGTGGTATGAGGTTTTCTACCAGCTGAGTGTGACCAGTGAGAATTCCGAAGTCAGTCAGCTGAGGTTTGGGCTCACCTGTCACCATGTTCTTACTGAGAGGCCTAGGCAAGGTGAGAGCGTCTCTGAATCTGAATCTTCTTTTTCTTCACCTGATGCAACAGCCTCAATCTACAGTGTAATAGTGGGAATAAAATGGAATGATACATATAATACACTGAATATAGTGTCGAGCCCAGTAAGTACATAGGGACTATAATTTCCTTCTACTTAAAAAAAAAAAAAAAGTGGGACCAGCAGTTAGTGTAATGGCTATGTCGCTGGACTCTCATGTAGTCGACCGTGGTTCGCATCCCAGACCCGGTGGCTTAAAACTCACACTGGGCGTGTGTGCATGCGTGCCCAAGATCCCGAGAGGAGAATGGACGAGAGGAATTGCGGTGTGGCCATCCCCCCTGGGAGATGATGTCTCGCTTTCTGTCTCTCTGTCTCTCTCTATTTGGCGAGCACATGCGCCCTATATCAAAAACCTCTTTAAAAAAAAAAAAGTCTACATGATTGTCAATGTGCAACCGGTTGGAGTTTTATGTGATTTACCAAATTCAGAACCTAAGTTCTCTATGAAATAAAGCATAGTCTACATGACTTAAATACACCTTATTTTAAGGGATTCTAAAGTCACTTCATAAAGAGAGGACATTCCTTTCCAGAGCAGGAAAAACTGAGAAACAACAAGAACCCTAGGATACTGCCGATGGGGAAAGAGTTCAGGATGGGACAAAAAAAAATGGTGGTTCCTAATATAGCCCCTTATGGAAGGAGGGGAGTTCATTTGCAGCCGAGCTTCTTCTTGCATGGACAACCGTGTCATGCTCTGAAGGATGCTTAGCATAAGGAAATATTTATTTCACAATACTTAATGATTCTTCCTGGCACCTAGGGGGACATGGTTAGCAAAAATAAATGTGCAAATAAAAGTTTATTTCCCACTTAATCCTGGTACTGACCAGGGCGGATGCTATGGTGTTTTAGATCCAGCCCTCAACATCCTTCATGTCTCACTTCACTTCCTTTTAACGTCTGCTGCTGAGGGGGAAATTGCTATACTGATACCAAACAGATCTCAGAAACTGCTAGGCCTCGATAACTCAAGACTGCGGAGTGGAAAAATGATAAAACTCATGTATACTGTGGAAGTCGTCAGACTGACTGTATTCTGAGAGAGGACATGAGGGTCTTCTGGGAGAGCTTGGAATGTCTTGTTTCTTAAACTGGGCCATTGTTGCAAGGGTGTGTTTACTTTGCGGAAACGTGGCAAGCGTACATTATGATCGGTGCGCTTTTCTCCAAGTTTGTTTTATTTTGATAAAAAATGAAAACAGGGACCAGCAATTAGTGTAATGGCTATGTCGCTGGACTCCCATGTAGTTGACCGTGGTTTGAGTCCCAGACCCAGTGGCTTAAACTCATGCAGGGCGCATGTGTGTGCGTGCCCAAGATCCCAAGAGGAGAATGGAGGAGAAGAGGTTGTGGCGTGGTCATCCCCCCTGGGGGGTGATTTCTCGCTTTCTGTCTCTCTGTCTCTCTCTGTCTGTCTGGCCAGTGCATGTGCCCTATAGCAAAAACCTCTAAAAAAAAAAAAAAGTAAAAACAAAGGCAGCATCAGCTAGATCATAATATACAAAAGAAAAGAAAAATCTTGGTGTGGGACAACACCATGGCCTGGAGATTAAGGAGCTAGATCCTACCTGGCTGACTGTGTGGTTCAAATCCTAGCCCAGTGACTTGAAAATCACTTCAGGAGAATGTGTGTACATGCTCAAGATCTCGACAGGATGGCTCAAGGGAACAGCAGGGATTGTGCTGTGCCCCTGCCCCACTGGAGGGTGCTTTTTCCCCTTTCCTTCTCTCTCTCCGTTTCTCTGTATCCCTCTGGGGAGTTTATGCACCCTCTGGCAAATTAAAAAGAGAAATCCTGGTGCCAATTCTGACTCTTTCTGGATCTATTTGGAAGGAAAATGTGGCAGATATCACTGATTGACCCAGTACCTTCCTCCCTCCATTCCTTGCCTGCTCTGAGGTAGGCCACTCTCTCAGTCTCCCTTCACCTGAGACACAGATAGGACCAGGGAGATGGAAGGCTTTGTCTTCTGGGGGCTCCAAAAATCGTTTACTTTCTTCATTAAAGGGACAGCATTTGGCACCATGCCTATGGTCTGTGCTTGTTCTTGTTCATATTTATTTAAGATATTAGTCTCGATTTTTGACATTGTTCCTGCTGTTTGAAGCAAAGAGCCTTCCAAATGTATCTCCCTTTTCTCCTCTTTCCTTCTTTTTCTCTTTGAGATTCAGACCTATAGGAGCAGGAAATCAGTTGAGTATTGCCTAGGACTATCTTTCTGAACTCTACGTAGTTAACATTTATATTGTTTTATTACACTTGATCTGTCTGTTACGCAAAGAAAAGGCAACAGTGCCCATAAGTATCCCTTGATGTGTTTTGGGGAAAAAATGACTGCTCTCGTGGTCTAATTAGTTTGGAAAACATGTGGACAAAGTTATATAGGCTTCTTCGCTGTGGGAATTTGCAAAGACTTTAATATGCCAATATGTAGCAGAAGTAGTTGAATTTGTTTCCAGACCTTTTATGACATGCATCTTCTGGGAGTGGCCTTTAGGGGGAATGCTGCTCAACAGACCAGAGACGGTCGCCTCTGTTACTGTGGCCTGCCCGGTACCCATTCTCCCTTCTGACTGAATCTTACTTCTTCCCAGACCAGCTAAGGGTCATGTTCTTCGGGGTGATAGACAGCTTAGCTATTTGGGGCTAATCATATATAGGGTTTATCCGCACACATTCTCTTGCCCCTGGAATTCCAGTAGAGGCATGGATGAACCTGAAGTTTGTAATATGCTAACTCAGTGAAAAAAAACAAACTTAGGGTAACTTTGTAAGGGACGTGGGCTCATGGAATACCATTAACTCACACAAATCTCGGCATGAGACGACCTCTTTCCCTCCTTACTCAAATTCTATCTATATTTCAAGAATGTGTTCCAGCCTCCTCCACCGTAAAACCTTTCCCGACCCTACCAGTCAATCCATAATCCCTTTATACTTTAAGCGTGTAATGTTAGGGAACACTACGAGTCAGAGCGGCCTTATTTTCTGTCTTCTCTAATGTGTTACTACGTGTATTGCTAATGTAACACTACATTAGTAGAGGCTCTGTTTTGCTGCGGTAATAAGCAAAATCAGAAAGCTCAATGGCTCATTTTTTAAAAGGCTGATTTTAGTTTTGAGAGGGGAAAACAACAGTCCTTTTTTTTCCTTTTTTTTTGGAGAGGTTTTTGCTATAGGGTGCGTGCGCTGGCCAGAAAGACAGAGAGAGACAGAGACAGAGAAAGCGAGAAATCACCCCCCAGGGGGATGGCCACGCCGCAATCCCTTCTCCTCCATTCTCCTCTCGGGATCTTGGGCACGCACGCACACGCACCCGCCATGAGTTTAAGCCACCGGGTCCAGGACTTGAACCGTAGTTGACTACATGGGAGTCCAGCAACATAGCCATGACACTAACTGCTGGTCCCAACAACAGTCCTTTTAAAAAATGTTAGTCTTGTTGTTTTTGTCCCTGTTAGTTGCAGAAAAGAACATTCCAAGTGGACACAAAGGATCTCCCTTCTCTCCCCATTCCGTCTTTTCATTTTTGAGATTTCCTCCAGTATGAGTAGGAAATTAGTTGAGTATTGACAAGAAGCAGGTGTGTCTTGCTTTGCATGTATAATGCAATGCTGACCAGGCATTTCTCCCCACCTTGCAACTACGCTTCTCTAACCTGTGTCCTCTATGGAGAGGAGGACGCTGGAGGTGGGATACTAGCTCTTCATCGTGTTGCTGAGCCATGGGGAACTTGCACAGATCCAAATTTAATCGACGGGAGGCCAGAAGTAAGTGGAGCATGTGCTGATAAATTTTAACTCCCTCTGTTCCATTTCCTGACAAGCGATCATATTTCCTGCCAATTTGTAAGCTGCTTAAGAGCAGGAATACCTACTACAATGGTCGCCTCTGTTACTGTGGCCTGCCTGGTACCCAACCTCCCTTTTTCTAGTGTATTGGCTTGTCAGAGAAGTCATGGCGCATTTTTGCATTAAAAAAAAAAATAGGAAAAACATGTCTTTTTTTTTTTTTTTTTTGGAGAGGTTTTCGCTATAGGGCACGTGTGCTCGCCAGACAGGCAGAGAGAGACATAGAGATAGAAAGCGAGAAATCACCCCCCAGGGGGGATGGCCATGCCGCAATCCCTTCTCCTCCATTCTCCTCTTGGGACCTTGGGCACGCATGCACACGCGCCCAGCGTGAGTTTTAAGCCACCGGGTCCAGGACGCGAACCGCGGTCGACTACGTGGGAGTCTAGCGACATAGCCATTGCGCTAACTGCTGGTTCCCAGGAAAAACATGTCTTGACTTTCACTGATTGACTCCTCCTCCAATCCAGGGCCACATGACTCTTGTGGAAATGACTCTACCATCCATGGTGGGTACGTGATCCAGGCTTGGCCAATTAGGCCAAATTCTAGGTCTTTTGGATGGAAATTTTAGGAAAGAGGCACTTTCTCTGATGCTCTTATAGCTTGGAGCTGCTGGGACCTGCCATTTAGAGAAAACTGGTTTGAGAATGAAGTCACCACTGAAAAAAAAAGCACAGCCAAGAGGCAGAGAAAGAGAAAGACATTAGGGACCTGGTGACATGGAGCCCCTGACAGGACTAACTTTATGGGCATATAACCTGTGTAGGGAGGGAGCTCTGATCTTGAGAGGGGCCCTGTGCCTACTTTAATGATATTGTTGAATTCTTAATAATTATTGTTTTTGTTTGTTTTAACTGCCAGAGGGCACGTGTACTTGCCAGAGGGGGAGGTGGGAAGAAAACACCTTCCAGTGGGTTGTGGTCACACTGCAATCCTTTCTCTTGGGACAGGCACATGTACTCATTGTGTTTTTCAAGCCTCCAGGGTTTGACCCAACTGCAGTCAGCTACGTGAGTTCCAGCTTCCTTATCTATTAATATTAGGCTATGGAACTGGTCCTTAATCATTTTTAAAAAGGGGCCACACACTTACATTTTGTACTGGGCACTGCGAGTTATATAGTTGGCCCTGGCCCTTTAATTTCACATACTTGAAGCTACTGATACTTCTCCTGAATTTGTTTGGTCCTATAACCCAGAAAATGTCCTTTGGTCCTTTGTCACTTGTGGCTTATCTAGAACTATGCCCATAGTCTGAGTTCTAGTTACAAACAGGAGAAACTCATTCTAGCCAGTTTACGCAGAAAAGGAATTTGTTCAGGAATATTAGGCGATTCATGGAATCTCTGTGAGGACCAGAGAAACAGACCTGAAGGCCCAGTAACCCAGAACAGTGGCCAGATTCTGTCCCCATCGGCTCCCAGCCATGTACCCCCTGAGCACAAATATTGCGCTCACTCCCCTGAGTGTGGAGCTTAGATGCTACTTTGAATAATCTGCGGCGATGCTCAGCAAAATGTAGTATCAACTTCATGGCACTAGATCCCCAAGTCTCCCGCGGGTGTGTCAGATCGATAGGGCCTAACTCACCTGCCTCCACCTTAGCAACCTCAGGGTTGCTGAGCAAGACAGTCCAGCTTCTACCTTGAGGAAGCATTATAAGCCAGAGAACTTTTTCCAACATAGGAAGGGTGTTTCAAGAAATCAGGAGGGGGACCAGCAGTAGCATAATGGCTATATCTCTGAACTCCCATGTAGCTGACTGCGGTTCGAGTCCCGGACCCAGTGGCTTAAACTCATGCTGGGTGCATGTGCGTGCGTGCCCAAGATCCCATGAGAGGAAAATGGAGGACAAGGGACTGCAGAGCGGCCATCCCCCCAGGGGGTGATTTCTCGCTTTCTCTCTCTCTGTTTCTCTCTGTCTTTCTGGCGAGCACACGCAGAAACCTATAACAGAAACCTCTAAAAAAAGAAGAAAAAGAAATCTGGAGGAATCCAAAAGTAACAAATACCCACTACTCGTGTATATTTGAACTGTCCTGAGTACTGCGCACATAAGGAATACTTTGCACACCTGGAATGGGTCACGGGGATACACACTCAGTGACTGTGAGCTTTCCCAGGTGCCACCCACGTGTCCTTAGGGCATCCACCCGCAATGCCCTTTTGGGCACTACCCCAGGCCTGTCTCTCTCTCTACCTCTCTGGTAATCTACTATTTTCCACCTCCCGGGAATCCCCAGCCAGGGCAAGATGGGTACATTTCTGCAAGGCAGAAATCTAGCCCCAGCCCTTAGTCTATAAAGTGTTTGATTACCTGGAAGCAGGTGGAAAGGTGTTTGTTGCACGTTGACTGCCACAACCCAAGTGTCACGTGCTTGGCTGCAGCCGGCAGGTAATAAATCTATTTCTATGCAGAAACCTCTTGTTATTGCTAATAATTTGATGTCAGCTGCCAGCCCATTCATAAGGAGCATTTTTCAGAATCAGGTGTTAACAAAATAATGAACAAAATAAAATGTACAGCGTTAGTAATTATCCGTTTCCTTTGATGAATCCGCCCTAGAGTTTATCGCCCATCTGATGTAAAAATTAAACAGAACAAAAGATTGCCTTTGGGAGGGGCATGAAATCAGCATTTAAAAACAACCATTTTATCCATTTTGTACCTTTGCATTGAATACATTTATTTCGAAGGAGAGACAGGAGCACAGTAAGGAAAACTGCCTGAGGAGCTTCTGTGGACACGGAACTAACTCTTCAAGATGGGCTTCTCTCCTCTGTTGGCAAGAAATCCAGGTGATCTGTGTGCTGGTCTCAGAGAAGGAGGTGGAGCAGGTATCAGCAGGACTCAAATCGCATCTAAGTGGTACGCGATGCTTCGCCAGGGTCTTGGAGATGTGCAGGGTTTAGAACCAGGAAACAGAAAAGAGCAGTTCCTTGTCTCAGTCTCTCTGTCTTGATCAGCTCCTGGGCTCAGTTTTTCTGAAGCTTCTTTGCTGGTTGGGGAGAGGTAGGCATGAACAGACACTCCTCTGAGATGCTACTCTCTGCTCCCCAGTTAGAAGCAAGGACTACAGGTCTCCACTCTCCCGAAGAGCCCAGGCATTGCAAGAGCCTTAGAGGTATTCTTAAGAGGGATGCAGCTGCAGACCCTCTTCTCTGGAAGCCAGTCGTGGACATGTGTGTGTAGATGCCTACTTAACACTTACTGAACAAATGCTGTTTGCCTGTGTGCAGTCTTCAGCCGTGTGCTTTCCACTAGCCAAAAGATTCTTTCTTCCCTTTTCCAAGCTGATTAGTCACTAAAACCTTTTGGATTTTTTTTTTTTTTTGGTGGGGGGGAGGTTTTTGCTATAGGGCACGTGTACTCGCCAGACAGACAGAGAGAGACGGGGAGACAGAAAGCGAGAAATCACCCCCCCCAAGGGATGGCCATGCCGCAATCCCTTTTCCTCCATTCTCCTCTCGGGATCTTGGGCACACACGCACACGTGCCCGGTGTGAGTTTTAAGCCACCGGGTCCGGGACGCGAACCGTGGTCGACTACATGGGAGTCCAGCGACATAGTCATTACGCTAACTGCTGGTCCAAACCTCTTGGAGTTTTGACAGGAAACATTGAAACATAAAATGAAGCTTATAAGTCTTAAGGGGGAGTATTCTGAATGCCAGGTATGCTTACTCACCTCATGGGACTGTCCCCAGCCAGGGTCACCTCCTTCCAGCTCAGTCCTCAGACGCAACTCCTGTGGGCAACAGGGGCTGCACAGGATGAATTCTCTGCTACTACTTTGAAAAAAGCACCCAGATCCTCAGAGGCAGTCCTCAGTAACCTGTGCTGTACACTTTCATTGACCTTTAAACCAATGAAAAATAGATAAGAATGCTTACAAGGCTGTGAAGGGCTGCTTGAGGGACTTACCTTTTAAGGAAAGAACTACCCCTGGGAAATCTCTTTGGGGGCAGCATGTGGCATGGTGGTTAAGGTGCTGGGCTCTCACATGGCTGACTGCAGCTTGAAAATCACGCTAGGTACACGCTAGGTACACATGCATACGTGTGTGCAAGATCCTGAGAAGAGGAAGGAGGAGAAGGGACTGCAGTGTGGCCATCCCCTCTGGGGGAGGGGGTGATTTCTCATTTTCCCTCTCTTTTTCTCTCTCTGCCGCTCTCATGTGAGTGCACAAACCTTATGGCAAAAACCTAAACAAGAAAACCCAAATGCCTCTCTGTTCCCAAGTGAAGGTCTTCATGTCTTTTTATGCAGACCCTGTTGAGGCCCTCTCTGTCCCTGTCCAGCAGCCTTCAGGCAACAGTCTCACCTCCTGTTTTCTGTGGGAGGCAATGAGGCTTTCTCCACATTAAAGGGAAGACACGGTGTGTACTCATAACTCAGTTGTGGTCTCTGAAGTTCCTTGCTGGACACATGGGAGGTCACTGTTCTGAACTGCAATTCCCTGCTTTACAGCTTCTGAGATCAGGATGACCAAGCAGATCAAGCCACAACTCATCACCAAGATACTTCAGAATCCTTTCTATTAAATGGGATGTGTGTGTGTGTGTATATGTATATATATATACATACACACACACACACACACACACACACACACATGCTTGAAGGGGGTAAAAAAAGTGCCATTT
Organism: Tupaia tana; assembly: GCA_026018925.1. Lineage (NCBI taxonomy): Eukaryota > Metazoa > Chordata > Mammalia > Scandentia > Tupaiidae > Tupaia > Tupaia tana. Next base: position 23,799,513 of record JAKSZU010000027.1, on the reverse strand, counting down.
CAAAAGAGATACCAAATCAGCAGCTGCTGACACATGCTAAAAATATACAAAGGAGGGACCAGCAGTTAGCGTAATGCCTATGTCGCTGGACTCCCACGTAGTCAACTGCGGTTCGCGTCCCGGACCCGGTGGCTTAAAACTCACGCCAGACGCATGTGCGTGTGTGCCCAAGATCCCGAGAGGAGAATGGAGGAGAAGGGATTGCGGCGTGGTCATCCCCCCTGGGGGGTGATTTCTCGCTTTCTGTCTCTCTTTTTCTCTCTGTCTGTCTGGCGAGCGCACACACCCTATAGCAAAAAAAAACAAAAACAAAAACAAAACAAAAACAAACAAACAAACAAACAAAAAAACTCTCCAAAATAAAATATATATATATATATACAAAGGAGAATAAGCCATGTGCTCTGAAGGGTCCTCTCCATTCCGAACTTTGAAGCAGCTTCGGCTCCCCTACCTGCAGCTAGGACCCTATGGCCAAGTGTCTTAGGGCACATCTGTAATTAGAAGTGTGTTCAGGTTAGATAAATTCATTTTACAAGCTATAGTGATGTACAGTCATTGAATCTATAAAATAAATTAAAAAAAGAAAAAAAAGAAATCCCAGCTCTACTAGTTCCCATCAGTGTCACCTTCACTGCACTTGACCTCTGGGTCTTTGGTCATCTGCAAAATGGAAATAATTCTGATATTGCTTGGGAAGATTCAGCCAGACAGGGCAGATGAAGAGCTTAGCACAGTGCCGAGAACATGCAGTTGGAGCTGAGAGGATGTCAATCATTACCCGATTACTCAGATGTCCCCGAAGGAGAGAGTCATGAGCCTGACAGGAGGCTGGAATCCTGAAAGGTGCTCCCTCCACAGTGAGGACTGTGTGAACCAGGGATTTGGACCCACCACAGATACTGTTGCTCTTCAGGGTCAGGAGCCAAGCCTCCACTCTGAGTGCCCTCTCTGGTCTGTGGAAGGCTGCCTCAGCCTGGATGACCTTTAAAGTGAGCAAAGCCATGGGGCCAGAAGGTTTCATGCTCTCTGTGATTGACTCATCTAATTACTACCTTCTCTGGGAGTTTGACTAGCCAGAGACGAACTCAAGAGAAAAGGAGTGGCTGGATTCCGGAAGGACTTTCTGTCCAACACGAAAGGAATTTGGCATTTTCTGGAAGCTGGGGCAAGTTTTCCAAGGGTTTTAAGCAGGAGGGTGATCATAACTACATTTCTGAAAACTCACAAAGGAGGATGTTATACACCCACCAGGGTCCATAGAGGGCTAGGTAGTCAGGGAGCAAGATGAGAGGGAGACCTACAGGGGATTCTCCAGTCAGTCAGGTGAGGAGATAATCCAACCAGACCAAGACAGGGCAAAGGGAATGGAGATGGGGGATGGAGAACAGAGCCTGAGAGCAAGGGGTGGAACTGTTCAGACTTGGCGAATGGTTGGATGCGAGGTGAGGTCTGGCGGTTCGTGCCAGCTGTGGGTGGGCCACCCAGAGAGCAAAACCTTAACCATACACACAGAAATGGCTTTGACATCAACTCATCTGAGTGATAAACCAGTCTCTGACTCAGCACAAATGTGCTACTCCTTCCCCTTAGGAGTCCTCAGGGGATCTGGGCTGTACCTCATAAAGCTGATGCTTTTGGATGACTTTGAGAAGAAGCGATGGGAAGATTCTGGGCAGAGCCAGAGGCTGGGGAGATTAGTATTCTTAGAGGAGAGTTATTCCTTTCCCCTTCCTCCCTTGGCTTTGCATATGGCTGCCACATTCTCCTCTCTTTCCCCTGAATATACCACCAGCATGTGGGATGGAAGCCTGGAGTGCAAAGGAGACATTGCCCCTGGGAGAATTCTCTGCCTGCCTTGAATCCCTGGGGAAGCCTGCCAAGGAGCAGCAGGCCTCCAGGGACCTTTGCTTTCTGCCTCTGAGGTTTTGCAGAGCCCTGGCTGTCAGCAGGAAACAGGAGGGCAGCATCCCCTGAGGCTTGCTGCTACTGTGGAGCTCCAAGGAGCTACTGTGGCTCCAGGAGCCTCTGCTCTGGCAAAGGAGGTGGTAAGGGTGGCAGTATGTCTGGTGGCAGTTCAGAAATGCGTACTGGGAGGTATGATACCCAGATACAGGGAAAGAAAGAAACACACCAAGTCGCGTACTGTACAGCTAAATAAAGCAAAAAATGGATAAAGCCACTCAGGCCTCCTTGAGAAATTACCTGAGACGCAAATGTAGAAGATCATGGGGTCATCTACACTTAGGGAGGTAACTTTTTTACCCATTTTCTTAGTTTGCTATTGCAGTGCTAACAGAAATACCTTAGAATGGGTGATTTATATAAATAATAGAGGTTTATTTGACTCATGATTCTGGTGACTAGAAAGTCCAAAGGCATGAGACTGCTTCAAGCTGGTTATAACGTGGCCAACAGAAGCAGAGAAGCTAGCGGGCTTGCGCAGAGAGACCTACAGTCAGCCATTTTCCTTTTGTAACAACCTATTCTTGTGAGAACTAATCCTTTCTTAGGAAAACTAGAACTCACTGTGTCTTGTAAGACAGCATTAATCCACTCATGAGAGCAATGCTTCCATGACCCAATCACTGCTCACTTAGCCTCATCTCTCCCAACATCGGGGATCAAATTCCAAAACATGAGTCTTTGGACGACAAAACATTACCCAAACCATAACATTTCACCCCTGTCCGTCAAGGTTTACGTTTTTCTCATGTATAAAATATCCCATACCAATAGTCCCCAAAGTATTAATTTATTTCAGTACCAATTCAAAAGTCCAAAATCTCATTTGAGACTCAAGGCAAACTCCTTCCAGCTATAAGCCTGTGAAGTCAAAACAAATTATTGCACATACTCCCCAAATACAAAGGTGGAATAGACAAAAGGTAGAAATTTTCATTGCATGATAAAAAAAGGAATAACAGGCCCCAGGCAAGTCTGAAACACAAGTGGGCAGACATTAGATATTCGAGCTTGAGAACGATCTCTTTTGACTCCATGTTCCATATCCTGCTTTGGGGGGTTGGGCTTTCAAGGCCCTGAACAGCTCTTCCCCCATGGCTTTGCTGGCCAGAGCAAAGGGGTTAAGAGGTGAGGCCTCATGGGCAGTGACTGAATGATGGAAGCATTGCTCTCTTGAATGGACTGATGCAGATTTTGAGTCTGGTGACTGTAGATTTCTTACATGGCCATTGCATGTTACTGGTGGCTGTACAATTCTGATGTCTTGGGGCAGTCCTAGTCCTGTAGATCCACTAGCCATAACCCTCCTGGTGGGTGTGCTCTGCTCCAACCCACATTTCTTCTTGACTTTGCCCTAAAGGGAGCTCTCTGCAGTGGCTCTGCCCCTGTGGCAGGTCTTTGCCTAAACTCTCAGGATTTTCACTGCATCATTTGAAATCTTGGTGGAGGTCTCTACACCTCCACAGCTATGACTTTCTGTGTGCCTGCTCTTGAATTCCGTAAGTCTACGGAATTACTTTCTAGGGCATGCCTGCACACTCTGATGCAGAGGGTGGAACAGCAACCTTAATAATCTGTTAAGCTTTACCCAGGGCCACTTGAAGCACAGTCAGAGTGAGAAATGATTTACTGGGATGCAGAAGTAGGATCTCCAAGTAGCTTAGAACAATCAACCTGTCCCCAGATCCCCATTCTGCTTCTCTAGACCTCTGGGCTTACACTGGGAGGGACCGCTTTGAAGCTCTTTGAAATACCCTTGGGACTTTGTTTCCATTGTCCTGATCATTTTCACTGGATTGCTCCTATCAGTACCAGGCTCTCGCATGCTTTCTGCATTCTCTACTAAATACGCTTTGTTTACTCTTTGCCACATGGCCAGGATGTGACTTTCCCAAAACGGTCTACTTTGTTCCCTTTTAATGATCAATTCTATCTTTCAAACATCTCATTCTTCTCTCATTCCACTAAATGCAGTTAGTAATAACCATGTAGTTCCCTGTATATTTTGCCTTGACATTTTATTTGCCAGATTGTCATCACTCTTACATTCGACAAAGCCTTAGGACGTGAAGATTTTGCAGCCAAATTCTTTGCTATGGTGTAACAAGGATGACCTTTTCCTCCAAATTCCAATAAGATACTCCTCATTTTCCTCTGAAACCTCCTCAGAGTGGCATTTACTGCTCGTGTTTATATCAGTATTCTGGTTACCACTAGTTAATCTCTTAAAAAGTTCTAGTTCATTTCTAAGCTATTCTTCCTCTAAACATCCACTTCAATCTAGGCACCTAGGCTTTTCCTAGCCTTCTTCTCTGAATATCTCCAACCTTTTCCCATTACTCAGTTCCAAAATTGCTTCCACATTTTCAGATACCTGTGGCAACACTATCCTGCTTGCTGCACCAATTTTTTAGTCTATTATCACATTGCTAACAGACTTACTCAAGACTGGGTGATTTATAAATAATAGAGACTTAATTTGACTCACAATTTGGTGACTAGTAAGTCCAAAGTCATGAGGCTGGCATCAGGCCAGCCACAACATGGCCAATAGAAGCAGGCAGGATGGTGGGTATATGCAGAGAGGGAGATCTGGGGACAGACTTGTCCTTTTATAGCAACTCATTCTCATGAGAATTAACTCCTTATGAGAGCTAAAACTCACAGGGTGTTGTGAGATAGTATTAATTTAGTCATGAGAGTGATGCTTCCATGTTCCAATCGCTAGCCCCCCAAGGCTTTACCTCCATGCGCCAGTCACTACCCAGTAGGCCTCATTTCCTCCTCGTGCCATTTTATTAGGGATCAATTCCAAAACGTGAAATTTTGGGGGATAAACCATAGCACTCGTCATAAGTCTTATGAGCGTGTCAAAGCAGCATCTCTTCATTGTACTATTCTATTCCCACATTGCTATCTCTCTGGGGCTTCATGTTAGAGAAGGTCTTTTCCTAATTTCCAGGATTATAAGCTTTATGAAAGGAGAGCTGTGTTCTAGAATCAGTTGCCAACTCTGAGATGAGCCTGAGTATTAGTGATGCATCTGGTTCTGGACTAGGGGGGAAGCGGGGCTGGAAATTTCTCTACCATTGTAGAATTCAGAATATGTGAATTCACGTTGCCAACTCTCTTCCTCTTGGCTTCAACTCAAGACTCCAGTTTGGTGTTGTGATTAATTTTGCCTGAAAGCAGTGTTCCTCAACCTTGGCACTATCGGCATTTTGGGCTGGATAATTCTTTGTCCTGTGTATTATAGGATGTTCAGCAACATCCCTGGCTTTTAGATTCCACTAGCAGTTCCTTTTTTCCAAGCTATGACAATCAAAAATGTCACTAGACATTGCCAAATGCTGTTTGGTGGGCAAAATCAAGCCCCATGAGAACCACTGGTTTTCAGGAAGCCTCTGGGTAGACATGGCATCTGGTTCTTCATGTAGAGCCCAGTCTGCTCTGACATTGTCCCGTGAAAAAAACGAGGACATGAACACATGATTCTAAATACTATTTTTAGTAACAAGATGACCTTCTAGTCACATCCATTGGGTGGACCAAGTTTCAAAACTTAGTGTTCACTTCTCGAGGGGAAGGAGGAACAGATCTTAAGGGAGTCAATGATGCCACATTAGAAAATAACAAATCAAAAATGCAAGGCTAATTCTCTTTCTGAGTTTCTTTCAGGTGAATGGAAGTCTTGGGTTTGTACCGGCATCTTTTCCACCTTGTTAACACACCCTGGCTGGTTTCCTTCCCCATTACATTTTCTTTTGTGCTTTACGGTGTCATTCTAATATGGCGATTACCCTAATCGTTATAAAATGCTCCCTCCACTCACTGCAGTCTACTTTAAAATAAGTGCTTCTTACACGTTCTGAACAATGCAGGACCCTTACAACAGTCTAAGTTCATCTAGTCTTCTCCTGCCTTTTCGCTTTTGTTGCTATATATTTTACTTCTACATGTTGCATGTCTCGTTTTAAACAGTCAAGAGTTTGCATATTTACCCATCTTCCTACGCTTCCTTCCTGCACAAAGAAGTTCCTTTAGTATTTTTTTTCCTATTTTTGTTTAATTTATTTCCTTCAAGACCATCTCCTTACAATTTCCAGAGAGAATATACAAAACAAAAAACATACTTGGTTTCAAGTACATAAGCAGTACTTGAAATGCCTTGCCGGCATTTAAAGCGTTACTGATCATGCTGTTACAGAGAATGTCGGCTTACTCCAGGCCACTTCAGTATTCCTGAGGAATAAACGTGATCTCTCTTCCCCGCATGAGGTTGTTGTTCGGTTTAAGTCCTGCTCTTTGACGAATTTCCCATGGAGAAGTTACGGAGCCTGGAAATCGTGCTGACAGTTGGAGTAGGCCATTCCCAGTCCCATGCCAGAGCCAAAGGCTAATGGCCACATTCTTCTTTTAAAGAAGGTAAGTGAGGGAATCAGCAGTTAGCGTAATGGCTATGTCGCTGGACTCCCACGTAGTCGACCATGGTTCGCGTCCTGGACCTGGTGGCTTCAAACTCACTCCAGGCGCGTGTGCGTGCATGCCCAAGATCCCGAGAGGAGAATGGAGGAGAACGGATTGCGGTGTGACCATCCCCCCTGGGGGGTGATTTCTTGCTTTCTGTCTCTCTGTCTCTCTCTGTCTGTCTGGTGAGTGCACGTGCCCTATAGTGAAAAAACCTCTCAAAAAAAAAAAAAAAAAAAGAAAAAAAAAAAAAAAAGAGAGAGAGAGAAGGTAAGTGAGAAAACGATTCCTAATCCAAAACCAGTACCGATCTTCACAACCACATTCGCCATGCACCGGTCCCACTTCTGGCCGAGCTCTGACTTCGACATGTTCCCCACCTCTCTTTAGTATTTTTTTGTTTTAACACAGACAGGAGGCCTTGGGCTAAAAATCTTTTCAGACATTAATATCTAAATGTAGTCAAGCTATTTTGTTTTTCATTGTGTCGATTGCAGTTCTCCGCTATTTAAGAAAATCTGATAGCATTTTGCCACTGAACTTTTCTTTTTTAAAAAAGAATTATTTTTTTTAACTTTATTTATTTATTTATCCTAATTTGACCAGAGAGGGACAGAGCAAGCGAGAGAAAGAAAGTGAGAAAGCAAGCTGCCAGATCTGGAACTCGAACCACAGTAGGCCATGTGGGAGTCCAGCGCCCTTAACTACCACGCCACTTGCCGGCCCCTGCCGTCGACCTTTTCAAAGTAATACATTGGGTTGATTTAAAGAAAATAATTATGCAAATAATCATCCATGGGGCACAGGCTAAAAACTAAAGTGATACAGAGATTTTCCAAGTTTGGTAATAAGGTCTCGTGATAGGTAAGATGGTGGGGGTGAAAGGGAAGGAGAAAGTGGGTTCTCTTTCTGCGTTATTTTCTAGTGTTGCATCATTGATGCCCCTATTTTTGCTTAACAACTTGACAGTAGTTTATTACCATAATGAGGTAACTGACAAACAATTTAGCTATTTTGTTGTGTATAGTGCTCTAAGATAACACCAAAATGATGACTGACAGTGTCATATCAGGACTATTAAACAGACTATGAAACTTTTATAAATTTTACATGATCTTTTATACATTTATACCAATAATGTTAGAATGACACCATAAAGCACAAAAGAAAATATAATGGGGGGAAGGAAACAGCTAGGGTGTGTTAACAAGGTGGAAAAGATGCCAGTACAAACCCAAGACTTTTGTTCACCCGAAAGAAACTCAGAAAGAGAATTAGCCTTGCGTTTTTGATTTGTTATTTTCTAATGCTGCATCATTGACTCTCTTAAGATCTGTTCCTCCTTCTCCTCGAGAAGTGAACACTAAGTTTTGAAACTTGGTCCACCCAATGGATGTGACTAGAAGGTCATCTCGTTACTAGAATGTTATGTTATATATTCAAGAAGGAGTCTTAGTAAGTCAGCGGGAAATGTGTTTTATATCAATTCATGTGTGCCTCTTATCCAGAGGTGGTTCAGAGAAGGCATCAGACCGAGTTCTGGTGGTGGGACACTAAGTGGCTTCACTCTTCTCACCCCCCAATGGGGATAAACCACACAATCTTAGAAGGAAAGCTGCTTCTGGCATTTTCGTAGTTTGAGGTTATTTATCATTATCTTAAATAATAACGGCCCGTTGGGACCAGCAGTTAGCATAATGGCTATGTCGCTGGACTCCCATGTAGTTGACCGCGGTTCGCGTCCTGGACCCGGTAGCTTGAAATTCACGCCGGGCGTGCATGTGTGCGTGCCCAAGATACCGAGAGGAGAACGGAGGAGAAGGGATTGCGGTGTGGCCATCTCCCCTGGGGTGGTGATTTCTCACTTTCTGTCTCTCTGTCTCTCTCTGTCTGGCGAGTGCATGTGCCCTACAGCCAAAAAAAAAAAAAAGAAAACATAAAAAAACCCTCTAAAAAAATAATAATAATGGCCCGTGAAGACACTCACTCTATGTCAGGCAAGAGGCTGCAGCTCCAGTGCTAACGGAAATTCAACCTGCTGTTGTGATTTACTTCTTTGCTTTTTTTTAATTACGAAATTTCTTCCGTTTACTGGCTTCATTCATTTTCTCACTCAACCAAATATTATTGGGCATTTTCTTTGTCCCAATCCTGGTCTAAATGCTGAGGAAACAGTTGTCTGTCACACAGAGTTTGATCTATGCCTGGAGCAGGTCCCTGCACTTAGTAGGTTCTCAGTAATGCAAATGAATCGAAGGGACTATCTCCTGACCTCAGTTTTCTCATCTATAAAGACAGTGATATTGAACTGATCAGAATTTTCAGTTTTGTTTTGCCTGTTTGCAAACCAAAAATATATTTAGTAATAAACATGTAAAAGATGTGTGAAGTACAGGTTGCACATGGGTCAACATGCTATTTCTTGTCCCATTTGCTTGCTCACCTATCTAAAGTTGCCTATTTCCTTGACCTTTATTTCTTTTTTAACTTCTTGCTTGCAAATTTTTCTTTTTAAATTTATTTAACTTTATTTGGTATATTTATTTGTATATTTATTTATTTATTTTGACCAGAGAGAGGCAAAGAGAGAGAGAAAGGGAAAGTGAGAAAGCAAGCCACCAGGGCCAAGACATGAACCGCAGTTGGCTGTGTGGGAGTCCAGTGTCACAACCACCATGCCACCTACCAGCCCCCATTTTTTTTTTTTTTAAGAGAGGTTTTTGCTACAGGGCACATGTGCTTGCCAGAGAGACAGAGAGACAGAAAGCAAGAAATTACTCGGGGATGGCCATGCTGCATTCCCTTCTCCACCATTCTCCTTTTGGATCTTGGGCATGTGTACACAGGCACCCAGCATGTTTTAAGCTGCCGGGTCATGGACTTGAACCATGGTCGACTATGTGGAAATTCAGCTACATAACCATTACGCCATCTGCTAGTCTCATGAAACAAGAATTCTAAGATGTCAGAAGAATGAACTCTGTATTTATTTAAGATGCATGCTAGTGTCGTATGAACCATTCATATTATATTGTTGGTTCTGGCACTCTGTACCCTTGTTGTAGGAATTTCACCTCCTCAGACTTCAAACATAAGAAGTACTAGCAGGGGGGTGTCAGTCACAAGACCCCAACTTCTTGGTGGGGAGCAATCGTGTGACTCAAGCAAAGGCAATCAAGGTACTTTCCTGAGATTTTTCAGTTGAAGTTGGAGAACCCTTGGAGTTATGAATCAGTAAAGAGCTGACGTTGGTGAGGATAGTGACCTTGTTTCCAGCCACTCAGAGAAGGTCTGCCTGCTCTATGAGAGAATGAGCCAAGCAGATACCAGCAAAGTGGCGAGGGATAGAGAGCTCTGGTTTAGTCTCTTATCCTTACAAGGACATATAGAAGTGAGCTCTGAATGGCTCAGAACAATTAGGGAAAATAAGTCAGTAACGAGAATCCAAATGTAAGTGACTCATTGAGAACACTTAGAGCAGCAGAGATGTAAACATGAGACATTTTTTCCACTCACTGCGGTATCTACCTTTCTCAACTTTTAATTTGTTCTGGCAGATTCCATATCTTTTTTGCCACTTTCAATGTTCAAACACAACCAGGTCCGGGAACCAGCAGTTAGCGTAATGGCTATGTCGCTGGACTCCCACGTGGTCGACCGCGGTTTGCGTCCTGGACCCGGTGGCTTACAACTCACGCCGGGCGCGTGTGCGTGCGTGCCCAAGATCCCGAGAGGAGAATGGAGGAGAAGGGATTGCGGCGTGACCATCCCCCCTGGGGGTGATTTCTTGCTTTCTGTCTCTATGTGTCTCTCTCTCTCTGTCTGGCGAGTGCACGCGCCCTATAGCAAAAAAAAAAAAAAAAAAAAAAAAAAAAAAAAACCTCTCCAAACACAACTAGGTCCTGTCCAAAATACCAGTCTTGGGGTCAGCAGGTGGTATGGTGTTAAGGTGCTGGACTCCAACATGGCTGACTGTGGTTCAAGGCCTGGACCTGGTGACTTGAAACTCATGCTGGGCACGTGTCCATGTGTGCCCAGATCCTGAGAAGAGAATTGGGAGAGAAGGGATTCCAGTGTGTTCATCCCCCCACCCCCGGAGGAGATTTTTCACTTTCCCTCTCTCTGGCAAGCAAGTGTACACTATAACAAAGCCTAAAAACACCCCCAAACAACAATAACAACAAAAGAATACCAATCTTGGGGCCAGCTAGTGGTGTGGTGGCAAAGGTGTTGGACTCCCAATTGACTGACCACAGTTCAAGTCCTGGATATAACACCTTGCTTTTCTCACTTTCCCTTTTTCTCTCTGTGTTTCTCTCTGGTGAGCACACATGTCCTACAGCAAATTAAAATAATAATAATAATACTAAACAAAATTTAAAACAAAACACAAATCTTGAACTAGCCTCATTGCCTAGTGGTTAAGGGAGTCAGATTCCACATGACCAACTGTGGTTCAAATTCTGGCCCAAACAGCTTGAAAACCACACTGAACACATATGCATGCCTGCCCCAAATTACAAGAGTGGAGACATAGAGAAGGGATTATGGCATGACCATGCCCCATTGGGGGTGCTTTCTACCCCTGTGTTTCTTATTTTTCTCTCTCTGTCTCTGGTCAGTGTATGCACCTTCTGGCAAATTTTGAAAAGTTTATGTATTTATATATAATATATATATATATAAATACATAAATATATATTATATATAAATACATAATATATTTATATATAAATATATATATATAAATATACATATATATATTTGTTGCATACATACAAAATTGGGTCATAGGAAAAGTCATGATGCATTTTTACATAGAAAAACATGAAAAAATACATCATGACTTTTCACACACACATACACACACATGCACACACACACACACGCCTATTTTCTATGCTTTGCCATGATTTCTCCTTTGCTATTGCTTTCTGTATATCTCGCTCAAAGGACATGGGATGGAGAGAGAACATGGACTTTTCCCTTCTTCTTCCTCTCTTTCCTACCTCTAGCTGGTCAACCCTGGGCAGTGGGATGGATGGGAAGCAGGGCCAACTGGCATGGGTCCTTTCTGATGGAGTGGCCTTGATTTCTCTCTGTTCGATCTGGTTCTGTCTGAAGCTGGAGATCTTATGTGGCATCTCTGGGTAAACATTGGATACGGTTTTTGTGGGAAACCACATGCACCAAAATGGCTGACATGACCTTCATACAAGGCCCTTTGAGTATCCTTGTTCCGGGAGCAGACAATTCACCCTGAGACTTCCTCATTCAGGCAGGTCCTCAGTCAGGTCCGCCACAATTCCCGCCCCCTTTTTACCTCGCCTCCTGGCTTTACCCCTTAACGCAGCAACCAATTGGTGGTTGTAGAATTGCATCCCTCATTGTACGACCAATCAGCTTCCTACCTTGTGTATATAAGAATGTGTTTTGGCCCTCAATAAATGAGCGGCTGCATACCATCTTGAGCTGTGACACTGTGTCGCTCCCGTGCTGTGACGCTGCGCCGGTTCCAGACCTCCGCTCTCTCATTCAGGCACCCTGCTCGATTGTCCCGTGACCCAGGACAGGTTTTCTTGGGGGAAGTCCTCTGTTTCATTCCACTTCCACTGCTGAAGACTCCTCAGGGGTGGCCCTTTCTCCTGCCAACCCTATCAGCCATTGAGGTCCCAGTACTCTTTAAAAAAAACTTTTTTAAAGAGAGATTTCTGCTGTATGGTGCATGCACTTGTTGGAAATATAGAGAGAGAGTCAGAAAGCAAGAAATCACTCCCCTGGGGGAATGGGCATGCCACAATCCCTTCTCTTCCATTCTTTCCTCGGGATCTTGGGCATGCATGAACACGTGCCTGGCGTGAGTTTAAGCCACTGGGTCTGGGACTTGAACCACAGTCGACTACATGGGAGTCCAGTAACATAGCCATTATAGCATCTGCTGACCCCCCAGTACTCTTTTTTTTTTTTTTTTTCTTTTTTGAGAGTTTTTTGCTACAGGGCATGTGCCAGAAAGACAGAGAGACAGAAAGCAAGAAAGACAGAGAGAGACAGAGAGACAGAAAGCGAGAAATCACCCCCTGGGTATATGGCCACGCCGCAATTCCTTCTCTTCCATTCTCCTCTCAGGATCTTGGGCACGCACGCACACGCGCCTGGCATGAGTTTAAGCCACTGGGTCTGGGACTCAAACCATGGTCAACTACATGGGAATCCAGCGACATAGCCATTACACTAACTGCTGCCCCCCCCCACCCCCAGTACTCTTTTTAAGGGGACATCTGTTTGGTTTGGAGATATCTGGGGTAGCTCCACATTTCCTGTCCCTTCCCTAACCTCCAAGTTCCCTTTGCTGGCATAGAGGTATTCCCTCTTCCCAGGTACTCTCCTTCTGAGTCTCTTCTAAGTGTCCTACTCCAGGCAAGATGAAGATGTTCATATGTGCCCTTTACCTTCAGAAGACATTTGCAAATTCTCCCAAGCACTCTCCAGATGTGTTACCCTCAGCCTGGTGCCAGCATTAGAAAGAACCAGGGGGGAACCAGCAGTTAGCGTAATGGCTATGTCTCTGGACTCCCACGTAGTCAACTGCGGTTCGCGTCCCAGACCCGGTGGCTTAAAACTCACGCCGGGCGCGTGTGCGTGCGTGCCCAAGATCCTGAGAGGAGAATGGAGGAGAAGGGATTGCGGTGTGACCATCCCCCCGGGGGGTGATTTCTTGCTTTCTGTCTCTATGTCTCTCTCTGTCTGTTTGGTGAGCGCACGCGCCCTATAGCAAAAACCTCTCCAAAAAAAAAAAATAAAAATAAAAATAAAGAACCAGGGAGGGAGACGAAGTCTTATAGACACTCTCCATCTCCCCATGTGATTTTTCTGATGCCACCCTATGTCCTTACCCCAGAGTGTGAAGAAGAGAAAGCACTCCTGTCTTCCACCCTTCACAGAAAGGCAAACGATTTAGTCTTGCCAGAGACCCTGTGCTCGTAAAGCTACACAGATCTCTCCACTGATGCTCCTCCCCTTCCGGCTCTCAGTGTTTTTCTTAGAACCTAGAAGCAGGGCTAGTGATCAATTTTAGAGTAGTTGCTTCTGCTGCCTCTTACTAAGCCCTGGGGGGAGGTGTCACCTTTCTAGAATGTGGAGATCATTAGCATTTCCTCATTCTCATCTAAGGGTACCAGTTGTCAATTCTGTGTCAACAAGAAGGCCCGCCAACATCCTGTTACAATCACCTTTAGACCAAAAGGCACAAAGGAAGAGTCCATCCACTCAATGGCTCGGGTCACGTTTCCCAGTGGGCTTGGATTTCAGACAAGCTATGGCTATCCGTGCAGATACTTACACGGGGGCAAGAGGAGAAGCCTGAAAAATGCTGCATGAGATACTCACTGCTAGGTTGGGTGTCATCCCTTCATACCAATGTGCAAGCGTTACTGTGGAGAGAGAGAGTTTATAGGCTGGGAGAAATACCCTCGCATGTAGAAGTGTCATGAATGTGAAAAGGTTCTCCCATTTTTGTTTTCTTTTTTAGAGAGAGATTTTTGCTATAGAGCATGTGCACTTGCAAGAGAGACAGAGAGACAGAAAGTGAGAAATCACCCCCCAGGGTGGATGGCCACACCACAATCCCTTCTCCTCCATTCTCTTCTTGGGATTTTGGACACACATGCACACGTGCATGAATTTGAAACCTCTGGGTCCAGGACTGAACCATAGTTGGCCATGTGGGAATTCAGCAATGTAATCATTACAACACCTACTGGTCCCAGATTCCCCCATTTATCACCTGTGTGACTCAAAGCAATCACCCTTGCATCTCTCAACCTCATTTTCCTCACCTGCAAGATAAGACACTACTATTGACATTGCAGTGTGGGTTAGAGTTGTGTCATGGAGAGGCCTAGAATAAGAATCCAATAAACTGTATTAGTCTTGTTTCTGGTCCTGTTCGCCGTAACTAAGACCACCTGACCCCTATTAACATGGGAGAGAGCTCAGACCCCCCTAACTGCATGATTTCTCAAAATAAATGGGTTTAGGAGATTTATTCTTTCCAGGTATGGATGTGAGTTACGTTGGCGAGGGCAAAATATCTAGAAGCAAAATTAAATATTACTAGAATGACTGCCCAGGTCCCAGCAGTTCCTGTGGGGTCTTTTCTTGCTAAACCCACATTCTCTTTGGGGAGTTTCCCCTCCTCTATCCAATACCTATACCCTTGCGAGATTCTAGGAAAAGGTGCTTTTCCTGGTCCCTGCACTCTTGACCTGATGGGATCAATCATGATCCCCTATCCTGTAGCAACACTGATTGGTCTCGAAATGTGCAAACTGGACCTTTTCTGGATTTAACCTCATTGACACTTTCCTCTTTGATGATGAAGTTGAAAGTGTGGTCAGAGGTCCTAGAATGGACTGCTGTTGTGTTCCTGGTTCTAAGTGATCTTACCTTTTCGTGGTGGGATTCTCATGTAGTAAGCGTTGTCTCTATTGCCTAAGTTAGGTTGAACTGAATCTCTGTCACTGATAATCAGATGATTCCTAATCAATATCAAGGTCTTCAGGGGGCGCCACTCTGCCTCCTTCCCCTTGAGCTCAGGGATTGATACAGGTCATCACTGGTGGGCAAGGGAGTATATCCCATTGGTCTGGTTGCTCTCTGAAGGTACTCAAATAACAGGTGAGGTGACTATAAGTCATCAATACTTCTAAGGTGAGCCTACTAGAACTGGCACGAGAAAGTTCTCTTTAAACGGAGCTCCCTGGGTTGTCCTCAGGGGCCTCCTAGATACAAGGCAAGTCTCTGCAAACTTGGGGTGTGTTCTTGCTCAGACTCTTGGTCTACCAGAACAGGAGATGCCTTCTCATTTTTCTCCAAAGTTTCCTAATCTGGCTAAATGCTTCTTGCTTTACTGCTTTTATAGATGATACCTTGGCAACTCATCCTCCAAACCCCGTCCCCAAGCTAGGTCTTTTCTTCCTTTTTTTTTTTTTGCTGTAGGGCACATGCACTCGCCAGACACAGAAAGACAGAGACAGAATATGAGAAATCACCCCCCAGGGGGATGGCCATGCCACAATCCTTTCTCCTCCATTCTCCTTTCGGGATCTTGGGCACGCACACACATGCTCGTGGCATGAGTTTAAGCCACTGGGTCTGGGACTTGAACCACGGACGACTACATGGGACTCCAGCGATATAGCCATTACACCAACTGCTGGTCTCTCAAGCTGGGTCTTTATGAGAAATTCTAACTCTTGAAATTCCATTTGGACTCCTTGAATCTCATATTTTAGTTGGTTATTAAAGCTCCTTCTACCCTACGGAAACACTCAGATCCTTTACCTCGTCTCTCGCCTGAGCTCTGGGATCTGAGCTTACTAGTACTCTGACAGCCTCCATGTCAGCTTCCAGTACCCACATGTGTCAGTCCTCCCCTGCCGCTGCTCTGTCCTTGGTCATTTCCAATAAAGAGCACAGGCCTTGGCATCAAGAAGAATTGGGTTTTTCCCAGTTCTAGCTGAGTGACTTTGGGTACAGACTTCGTCTTGCTAAATTTCAGCTTATCCGCTCATTAAACAGACATATTGATAGTATTTATCTCATGGGGTCATTGACCCTATAGCCAAGGGAACTATGACTGCCAGCTCCTCCTTCTCCCTAATCATATGTTTGGAGTAGGAAAGGTAAAGAGTGCTGGAAACCCTAAAATATCCTTCTTAGTGTGAAGGCTCATGACATTATTATTATTATTTTTTTCTGGAATATGCTGTCATCGGTTACCACCTTAACTACAATCACTCAGGCTCGTACCTGAGTCAGCCCTGAGCCTCAGCTGCCTTTGCTCTAGGCTGAGATGAAGAACATTGGTGATTTCTAGATGACCAAAGATGTTCATCCATGAAGGTTGTAAAACAGCGCTCTTTTCAGCACCAAAAATTCACTCTGGTGAGTCTGTAAAATGTCTTCAACTGTGAGAATTAAGTAACTGCCCTTGAAAGAAAAAAAAAACTACCTATTTAAGGGCTATCACTGCCCGAAGAGTCCTAATTTCATCCCAGAATGTCCATTGCCAGCAAGCATCCTGAAGCGATTCCCCAACATCCCTGCTCCTCTTAATTTGCTAGAGGTAGTACATTGTAGCAAGTACGCACAGCGATGGACCCGTTCTATGGTTCGATCTGTGTATGTCCCTGTGCAGTGAACAGCGAGGACTTCAGATTGAGGAACATACTGAGCATCTAGGGAACAACAGGTTCCGAGCTTGCTACCAACAACACAAACATGACTGAGAGACACATTTCCTTACACATAGTTATATAGCGCAGTGATAGCAATGTGCATACAATGAAAGGCAGATCTGCCAAATAAGAAGGGGTGTGCAGGTGGATCTGACGGTTACGCACCATTAAACCAGCCGTGCATGGGGCATGTGCTCCGTGCTCTGTGCTGTTCTCTGACCACATCCAGCATATGCTCTCTTCAAGACCTCGACACATAGGACATTTGTTTGCCCGTATTGCTTTTTCCCCAAATGTCATCATGGACCACACCTCATTTTAGCCAATGTTCATGTTCAAATACCATTTTGTTGTGTCCAGCAGGTGGTGTGGTGGTTGAGGCGCTGGACTCCCACATGGCTGACCACAGTGTGAGTCCTGGACCTGGCAGTTTGCTTCTCACTTTCCCTTTCTTTATCTCTCTTTCTCTCTCTGTTCAAATTAAACGAGAGAGAGAGAGAGAGAGAGAGAGAGAAAGAAACAACAACAAATGGAATTAAATAAATAAATAATTCTTTAAAAATGTATATACCATTTTATCAGAAAGGCATTCCCTGACCTATCCATATAAAAGACTACTTGTCCTCTCGCCCTGCACACAAAGTTTCTATTCCATACCTGGCTCCATTGTTCTTCATTGTATTGATCACTATTGGTATGTTATTCACTAATTTGTTTTTGTATGTCACCTCTTCTCTCTCTCCCTCTCTTTCACACAGACACACACACACACACAGCTTAAATCAAGAAAGCAGGAATTTGGTGTATATATATATATATATATATATATATATATATATATATATTTGGTATATATACATATATATATACACACACATATACGTATATATACATATGTGTGTGTGTGTGTGTGTGTGTGTATTTATATATTTATATTTATATTTAACTTCTGTGTCCCCAATACCTAGAATAGAGTAAAAGTTCAAATTAATGGAATGGGTGAATAGGCTAAGATACTTAGATGGTTCAGACTCAGTTTCCACACTCAAATTGTGAAATGTATTTGAGAAGAACAGTTAAGTAAAATCGAACATGGTTGCTGGTTTTATTGAGGTGTGTGCAAAGTGTTGAGAGAGCTTAGAGGAGAAAGCCATTCCTTCTTCCTCATGGGGGAGGGAGTGTGGCAAGAGGTGATATCTCAGAGGAGGTCACATTTCACATGGATCTTAAAAGTGTGCCAGGCTAGAGACCAGCAGTTGGCATAATGGCTATGTTGCTGGACTCCCATGTAGTTGACCACAGTTTGAGTCCTGGACCCGGTGGCTTAAACTCACGCCGGGTGTGTGTGCATGCGTGCCCAAGATCCCGAGAGGAGAATGGAGGAGAAGGGATTGCGGCGTGGCCATCCCCCCTGGGGGGTGATTTCTCGCTTTCTGTCTCTCTGTTTCTCTTTGTCTTCCCAGTGAGCACACGTGCCCTACAGCAAAACCTCTCCAAAACCAAAAAAAGGTGCCAGGCTAAAAGGGGCAAAGGGCCATAGCAATCCATATCCACTGGACTCCCCATCCGTCACTGCCTACTGCATGCACATACAACTCAGCCCGAGGCTTTCTTTGTAAAGTACACTGGGAAGGCTACAGGGCTGGAGAAGTAGCACCCCAGGAGCCCTCAAGCAGTGGCAGTGGGAGTTGAAGGATAAAGGCTCTAACTGTTTTGCCCCTCAGCTTAGAGGTGAGCTCTGAGATCTCCAAGGAGAGTGGGCCTCCCTTGTTCACGGTGGCAACCTGCTTGATAAGATATATATAATTTTGCCAGAGGGCACGTGAGAGAGAGAGGGAGACAGAAAATGAGAAAGCACACTTTCCCCTCAAGGGAGTGGTCATGCTGCAATCCTTCCTCCTCTTTTCAGAATTTGGGGCATGCATGTGCATGTACCCAGTATAGTTTTAAAGTGGCTGGGTCTGGGGCTCAAACTGTGTAACAGGTCATGTGGCATCCAGCTGCCTTAACCACTTTACCGTAAGCTGGCCTGATCATACTTTCTTTACTGGCTTCCTGACTTTCCCACCTGCCTAGCAGTGCTTTCTGAGATCACCTCCCACTCAAACTATTTCCTCTTGAGTCCTTGGCTCAGGTCTGCTTCTGGCAGAACCACCGAAGACACTTGTGGTTCCAGAAGCAGCAGGAACATGTACAGAGACGAGGAGGCTGGATGGTGCCAGGCGCAGTTGGGGAGATGGAGAGATGGGAACAAAAGCTAAACTGCGGCTTGCCTGCATCTCAGTTGTGAGGAGTGTCTAACCATGGACTTTAATAATAGTAGGATTATGTTGATGAGTACATGGGGGATCAGCTCGGAGCCGGCGTTTCTTCCTTCCACAGCCACAGCTGTTCAGTACTGACTTAGCAATTTAGTTTCCTCATTCTACTTGCTGCCCTTTCTTTCCATATTAGTCCTTCTTTCTCAGTTGTCAGAAGGGAAATAATACTCTTACCATGGAAGCCACATCTTTCTCCATGTGGAGTGGGTTTTGGGAAATGCTGCTGGGAACCTATCCCTGGGAGAGAATGTACAATGTGGAAATGCCACCAGGACGGCATATTATGGCCCCAGAGCAGTTTCTCAGTGGTGGGTGGGCGTGACAGTGGGTGGTCTACACAAAAAGAATGAAGATACACACAGGAAGTAGAATTAGATGTGGGACTGCTGTTTCTTAGAGTTTCACATTCAAGTCAAACACCGTTGTCACTTCAGTGAAGTCTCCTTGACTGAGTGGCCGATTGTTCTGAGAGATAATGAAGTAGTACCCAAAGCATGAACAATCAACACAAGGTTGCTTTTGAATGGAGATGACAAGAGCAGTAAGTGTTTTGAGATATACATCCCCTCCCTGAGAGCTGTGAGTCTTGCAAAGAGAGGGATGCTGAGACCTGGTGGTGCAGGCTCTAATGACACCAATGTGCCTTCCCTAGATAAGTGACCGGTGGACCTTTTGTGTCATCTGGTAGGCAGAGAGGAAATTGAGCTGCCAAGCCATATGAAGTCCCTGCTAGAGATTTGGAGGAAGATGAATGGTACTTAAGTAACAAGAAGACCGTGAAATCAAACCATTAAAAAACAATTTCAAGACCAGTCAACTTCGCTCACCTTCTTCTCACTGTGATAAAGTCCCCCCAAATCATTGGATGGTTCCTTTGATCTTACTCAAGTTGGTATGTTGACCTCTTCACCACTTTCCAAAGGGGCGTAGAGGTGCCCCTTACCTTGAGAAGTGATGTCTCTGGGAGAGAATGGGCATAAGGAGGCTCCATCCCTTTCCTCCTGTTTTTCTTTGTTACTGCCTAGCCTGGGGAGTAAAGCTGGGATTCTCGGAGCTGAGGTAATCGAGGTTGCCTGCAGTTGTGTCTAGGAGAGCTACAGTTTCACTAGGCCTACTTTATTCTGATTTCTGAAACAGGTTTTTAATCTAATTTGAACTCTGCCACTTTCCACTCACCTCATCCCAGAATTGAAGTCAGAAGGGATTTGTGTGGGTTTTCAGCCCATGCAACAGGGTGCCTTTAAATCTGGTGCTGGTGTTGGTGGGTGTCACATCAGCTTCTCCTTCTGTCCCAGAGGCTTACATTCCCATTTTCAGTTTTTAAAATTTCATTCTAATCACACCATTTGTAAGGAAATGCATTCCCCGTGTGCAAAATAAAATCAAGGCACATAGGATGAAGTTAAAGTCCACTTTGGCCAACAGTCCTCAAATCCCCAGCCTCCGATGAAACAACAGCTATTATAGAGAGGATGTGTCTTTTTTCTACTCATAAACATACATGTTAGGTATATCTTTAGAGGAAATATAAAGAATGTGTGTTTAAATTTGTAAAGTCATTCTGTTTGGTGTACTTGTCCACAACCTGGTTGTTCATTCATATAGTCCTCTGATTGGTAGGACTGGAATCAAAGCCACTGCTCCATTCACACAGCTGGAGGACATGAGGTAGGCTAAAACTCAGCCTTTCTCCACTAGCTAAGCTCAGAGGCAATTGCTTCAACCAGAAGGACCATCTTAATCTGTTTTCTTTCTTTTAATTGCCAAAGGCTACATGTGCTCTCCAGAGATAAACAGAGAGAGAAAGAGGGAGAAAAGACTCCCTCACTGAGATGCGGTCATGTTATAATTCCTTCTCTTTGATTACTCCATTCCTTTAGGATTTGGGGCATGTATGCACACATGCCTGGCAATTTTCTCAAGCTGCTTGGGCTGGAATTCAAACTATGCAGTCAGTCACGTGGGATCCAGCTCCCTTAACCACCAGGCCGTGAAGCTGGCCCATTTTCTTCTAATTCATATACAGATATGGTATCTGCTGTGATGGTCCTGGATAGATCTTCTATGCTCAATATAAGTGCTTTGTAGTATTCCATAGTGTGGATATATTACACTATATATATTTTATGTATCTGTATCTATGATTAGGTACTTAGGTTGTGTCCTGTTTCTTATGGTTGCAGGAAATACTGCAGTGAACAGCCTTGGGCATGTCTCTGTTGCAAGTGTTTCTCTTAGGAAGGGGCAGGATTACTGGGTCATGAGGATACCCTTTAAAATGCATTTTAAGGGGCCAGCAGGTAGCATGGAGGTGAAGGCACTGGATCTTACATGACCCATTGTGTGGTTCAAGTCCCAGACCTGGTGACCTGAGAAGAATGCATGTATGTGTGTGCCCCAAATTCTGAGAACAGAATGGAGGAGAAGGGATTGTGGTGTGGCCATCCCCTGCCCTCTTGCGGGAAGTGGGGTGGGGGAGCATTTGCTTTCTTTCTCTCTCTCTCTCTCTTTCTGTCTCTGTCCAGCATATACGTGCTTTATAGCAATAACAATAACACAATGCATATTAAATCTACTAGTCAATGCTAAATTGCCCTCTGAAGGACCCTACCATCATGGAGTCCCACCAATGGTGTACAAGAGTGCTCATTTCCATCATCCTCATCAATACTTGATGGTACTATACCAGCCTTCTATTTTTCCTAGATGCCTTTTGTCTTAGTCTGTTTGGGCTGCTATGACAAAATGCCACAAACTAAGTAGTTAATAAATAGCAGAAATTGGAAACCAGCAGTTGGCATAATGGCTATTTCGCTGGACTCCCAGGTAGTCAACTGAGGTTTGAGTCCCAGACCCGGTGGCTTAAACTCACGCCGGACATGTGTGCGTGTGTGCCCAAGATCCCAAGAGCAGAATGGAGGAGAAGGAATTGAGGTGCAGCCATCCCCCCTGGGGGGGGTGATTTCTCGCTTTCTGTCTCTCTGGCGAGTGCACGTGCCCTATAGCAAAAAACCTCTCCAAAAATAAATAAATAAATAAATAAATAAATAAATAGCAGAAATTGATTTTACAGTTCTGGCGGCTTAGAAGTCCAAGTTCAAGATGTTGGTAGATCAGATAGCTGAGAAGGGCCTAGTTCATAGATGGCACCTTCTCACTGTGTCCTCACATGGTGGAAGGTACTACCCCCCTCTCTGAAACCTCTTATAAGGGCACAAATTCCACTTGTTAGGGCTTCACCCTCTATTTCCTCATGCCTCAATCACCTCCCAAAGACTATATATTTTTTGGGGGGGACACAAACGTTCAAGTCACCATACCTTCCCCTTCTTAATATATGCTTGTTGATCCTATCGCTTTAGAGTTGTTCTTAACCTACTATTCTGTTTCACTCCCAGTTTCTTTATTACCTTGACCTCAACTTTGGCTCTCTGGCCACCCAAGTTTTCTGTTCCTTGGTCCATATGCTCTGACAGGATCATGTATTCTCATTCTGGCCTAAATTCTAAATGGGCAGGAGAATACTATATTTCCACTGGGCAGTGTTACCACAGGCCAGTTCCTGGTATGGGCCTCAGTTTCCCCTATTCCACCATTTAGGAACTTGGTTACAGGAACTCCAAGATCTTAACTCTCAAGATCTTGCCTGAGTACGACTAACACATTTTTTTTTTTTTTTTAAAAGACACTCTTGCCCTCATCAGTGCTAACTGCCATGCTGATCCAATTGAAATGTTTTACTGTGGGTATAGGCAGACATGAGTCATTCGAAGAGGTAATGAGTACATATGGGTTTTGATTGCTCCAATAAATTGAATCATCATTCATTTCTGTGTTTTCAAGGGTGGAGATGGGTGATAGAGAAAGGACTTTTTGGTGTGTTCAAACTCTCCACCAGCTAGTGTACATTTCTTGGTCAGCAGGCCCACTTCCACCTCTGCAGCCATCTCTTTCTTGGCTTTAGACCACACCTTCCTCATTCATTCAACAAATATTTGTTCAGACCTAGAAGGTCCCCCACGGTATGGCTGCTTTTGTAAGGGGTGAGAATGGAAGGTGGAGAAAAGATACAGGGTGCTGGACAAGTGCTTTGATAAGTTGCCAACTCTCATGTTTTAGTTCAATGCTATCCGATAGCACTCTCTGCGGTGGTAAAAATGTTCTTTAAGCCTGAGCTGTTCAATATGGACAAGCTATTAAGTGGCTGCTGGCCTCTTGCTATGGAAGATATGGTTTGGGGTCCCCCTGCAGATGTGTAATGAATATAAGAAAACAATATAGTTCGAGGAAGAGGGCTTTGCAGCAGACACTCCAGAACTCAGTTTTATCAATGCTCACTTTGAACTTTAGTCTCTTAGTCTATAGAGAATCGATCTGAGGACCTAAGGACCTGGAGTGGGTAGTCCTTGGCACAGGGCCTAGCCTGTTGTAGGTGCTCTGTTAGACGCATTCCCTTCCGTGTTATCTTAGGAAACGTAAAAACTTTATCTTCAAGGAGGAGGTGGTAGGTCTCAAGGAGTAGAGCCTGTGCTTCTGGGAGGGGTAGGCTGAAGAGGCCACCTCCTCCTGCAAAGAGAGTGCAAAGTGCCGAAGTGCCGTAGAGTGACTCACTCAGGTGAGTTGCACAACTTCATGGATGCCACAAATTCTATCACTCTCATTCTGGGGGTTTTCACACGTGGGAACCTTCCAGCTTCACTACCGCCTACCCAGACAGCTGCTAGCGCATAATAGGTACTCAGTAAATGACTAGTGGTGGATTAATCATCTGAAGTGGTTGCAGTTGAGTGGAAGTCAGGAGTCATATGTTTTCAACTCTCCCAGCTCTGCCTTTCCAGGAAAAAGCAAGGGCTTTGGGGCAGTAAACTAGGGATCGAGTCTCAGCTTTGCTGTTGCCTGGCTCTAATCCTACTGAGCTTTGACTCTGCTCTGTGTCTCAGTTATCCTGTCTCTCCAGCACCCCCCTGCAATTCTATGACCTGAATATATGCAGGCTGCTTTTGCTGGGCAGGTCCCGAGGCTGGGCAAAAGCTTTACATACACATTTCTTGCCAGTCTGGGGTTTGTCCAGGCTGGTAGGGCTTCCTCTGGCTCTTCCTACCAGCTCCCCCCTTCTCCACTCAGCGGGAGGCTTGCAGTTGGCTTCCTGTGACTTAAACAACAAGCAGGCGGGGGTTCGCCTTCCCTCCCTGACCTCACCCAGCAAGCACTCTAGAGGCAGTCAGAGCAAACAGGACTTGAGCAACCTGGCCAGGAAATCCAGAACAAAAGACGACTTTTTTTTTTTTTTTTAAATCATCTGTTTCCTTTTGTCAGAAGATAAATTGCGGGAGTTGATAACCTTAAAAAAACTAAAACAGAAGAAAAACAAAATAAGTTATATAATACTTTTGATGAAATAGAGGCATTCATTTATTTTTTAATTCGATGAGTGTGTGATTACTATGTGCTGGGCATATTGAGCTGTGACTGGTTAATAGTGTATAAAATGCAGAGCCTGACCTACAAGAATTCACAGTTTAGTAGAGGAGATTAGAAATAAGAACCAGGACAGGACTGATTGCTCCATGATAGCTGAGAAGTAGTGCTTTCAGGGAATAAGAGAAATGAAGATTTTCTGCTGAGAATTCTTCCTCCAGATCTCATTCTTGAGTGCCTCCACACACTGAAAGTCTACACAGGTCTAAGTGAATCACAGCCAAACATTTGAATACTATTAGGGTCAACATATTCTTCAATTTCCAACAAATCTGCCACACAAAGGGAGAATATTGGAACGGCAAAGAAATTGCAGATCACCTCCTCCTGCCTGCCTCTGAATGCTCAGATTGAACTTCTAGAAATTAGGAAGAAAGGTATAACACATCAGATGACTAGAAATCATTGCAGAGGCACAAGAAATATGAGAAACCAAGAAAATACCTCTCCCCCAAGGGAAAAGAATAACTCCTCTTCATTCACAGACAGTATAATGGAAGTCGTGGAAATGTCCAATAAAGAATTTAGAATATTCATAGTGACAAAGCTAACAGAGATGGAAGAGAAGAGAGACAATGAACTCCATAAGAGGCAGGAGATAAGAGCTGACGAGAATTCCAGGAGGTGAGGAAGTTCTTGCATGATCTAAAAGAGGAACTAAACAACATAAAAAAGAACCAAATGGAACTGTTACAGATGAAGGATGTAATACAGGAACCTCCCTTGAAAGTATTAAAAGTAGACTAGATCATTCAGAAAATTGAATCTCAGATGTAGAAGACAGAATTGCTGGACTTAAAAAATCCACCACAGAGATGGAGTGAATAGACCACCCCCCCCCCATGAGAGAATAATACACGAGAAATACTAGATACCATCAAAGGTCCAAATATCTGCATAATCAATATCCCAGAAGGTGAAGAGGTTCATAAGGGCATTGATAATCTATTCCATGAAATCCTAGAAGAAAACTTTCCAAACCTAGAAAGGCATTCAAAGATACAGGTCCAAGAAATACAAAGGACCCCAAATAGAATCAACCCAAGAAGGTATTCTCTAAGACACATTATAGCCAGATTGAGCAAAACCACAGACAAAGACAAGATACTAAGATCAACAAGAGAGAAACAGCAAGTTACCTACAAAGGATATCCCATCAGGCTAATAGTGGACCTCTCATCAGAAATATTGAGAGTAAGGAAAGAATGGGAAAATATATTCAAAGTGTTGAGTGAAAAACAATTTCAACCAAGAACACTATATTTTCATATGGGAAGAGAAGACAACAACATTCTCAGATAATCAAAACCTGAAAGAATTTACCAACACCAGACCAGTTCTCCAAGAAGTTCTGAAGGGAGTGCTATATCAGGAAAACTAAAGTCAGACACACAGAAATAAGAGTTCAAAAACAATTAAGAAAATGGCCAACGGGGACAAGTCTGGAGCTGAATGTTATCTTTACAGAATTTAAATGGAAATATTGGACCACAATAAAAGACAGATTAAGTACAAGAGACTGATCTGGTGAAATAGAATTGTATAACTTTTGACTAAAATGTCACTGCTCTTCTTCTATGTTTTGTTTTCCAGAATTAACGACTTTTGTCTTCTCTTAAGTTGTCGTCAGGTCCATGTACCTACTATTTGAACAGAATCCTAACCTGTTTCCTGGCTTTAAGTCTTAAGCAAAGTTCTCTTAACATTTAAATTTTGATTTATGAAAACTAAAACTGCCTTTCTTGAAATTAAAATATATTTAAAAATACCTATTTAATGACCACAATAAGCTATAGAGCCTCAGCTAGGTGGTGCTTTAAAGTGTATTCATTCTACTCACAGAGTGTTTCATGCCTAAAGTCAAACATGTGTTCACAGATATGTATATATCAGCTGAACTTGCTATTGAAAGTAGTTAGATTAACTAAGATATTTTGTGAATCAATAAAATGTGGGGGGAAAAAAAGAAATGGAAAGCACTGGATACCAGAGACAGTGTGGGGAGAGGGTTGGAAATGGCAGAGAGTGAGAAATAGGAGAAAATAAGTATATATATGTGTGTGTATGTATATATGAAACAAGAAATGGAAAATTATTTGTTGATAACATGTATGATTAAGTCACTATACAGCTTACTCTGGATGGGAAATAACATATTATATGCTGTGATGATGTTCAGTGAATAAATGTTAAATAAAAAAAAATTTTAATAAAAAGAAAAAGAAGTAAGAACCAGGACAAATTATGGAATAGTATGTCTAGGGATCAGCTGGCTTTGGCTTTTTCATGACCATGCTCCTCCCTCCTTGGTCTACGCTGGGCTGTAGGTAGTGCTTAATAATTATCTGTTGAGTGGATAAATGAATGAATGGATAGTATGTTTGGAACGCCCACAGGAGGGTTCTCTAATTCAGCATCGAGGAGGCCATGACAAGGCTGCTTCGAAGGAATGACAGAGAGACTGGAAGACTTGAAGGAAGGGTAGAAGAAAACAGGGAAGGAGTGGTTGGGAGTGCTTAGGAGGTAGAGGACAGATAACATTGGCAGGAGTTGGGGTTTGCAGGCTGAGGGGGCAACACATAGCTCAGGTAAGGGCCTTGAAGTCAGCCACTTAAAGCTGCCAGTACCCAGGCCAGATGACAGTGCTGTGGCAAAATGCAGCCCTCTGAGCCAGTCTCATGGGAGAAAGTTTCAGGTTCTAGTTCAGAGTCTTCCTGAATATGTGGGGCACACATGTGCCCAGGTCTAGGGCTGGCTAGAAGCTGAGGTTTGGTCTTAGCTTCGAAACCCTGGTGAGAGTGCTGTGTCTGTCCTCTCCTTTCTCTGTCTTGCTCACTCATGCAAGAAATAAGTAAATAGTAAATGTGATTTTTTTTTTTTTTTTGGCCATTGGGCATGAGCTCTGGCTGGAGGGGGGAGAAAGGGAAGAAAGCACTTAAATGTCCTTTTTTTTTTCAGTTTGCTATTGGGTGCAAGTGCTCATTTGAGAAATGGGGAGAGAGGGGAAGAAAGTGAGAAATCACCTCCCAGAGGGGATGACCATGCTGCATCCCTTCTCCTCCATTCTCCTGTTGGGATTCTGGGCACACATTGCACAGACACTTAGTATGTTTTCAGTCCAGTAGGTCCAGGACTCCAGCCACACAGTTGGCCACATGGGATCCAGCTGCATTAGCCTCCATGCCACCTGCTGGTCCAATAAATCTACTTTAAAAAAATTGCCAGGTCCAGCAGATGACATAATGGTTACGTAGGTGGATTCCTATGTAGCTGACTCCAGTTTAAGTCCTGGACATGGCAGCTTAAAACTCATGCCAGGTGCATGTGCATGTGTGCCCAAAATCCCAAGAGAAGAATGGAGAAGAAGAGATTGTGGTGTGGCCATCACCGCCCCCCCCCCCAGGGGGGGAGGAATGCTTTCTAACTTTCTGTCTCTCTGTCTCTCCAGTGAGTGCACACACCAAATAGCAAAAATCTCTCTCTCTCTTAAAAAAAAAAAAAGAAAAATTGCCAAAACAACAGTTTCATATATTTCAATATTTCAATAGGATATTTAAAATCTCACCAAATGGTCAGGGGCAAAGTTATAGGGACCTTGTGAACTGTGTAGAGATTGCATTTTATCCGAGGACATGGAAAATCAATGAAGTTCCTCCTTCCCCCCAAATAACTAGTTTGTCTGCTTATTATTTTTTACCTGTGAATCCCATTAGCCCACTTCCCAAAGCCTGCTTAAGTGGTCTTGGCATTCAGATCCTGTTACCAAAGAACTGTTCTTCTTAAGGACATCAATGATCTCAAATGCCCTCTCGGAGGCTCTGCATCAAGACCTTTTTTGGTTGCTGTTGTCTACAGGTGGCTGTAGCTGCTCTGGTAGGGGATGAGCTTTATTAGGATTCAGTTGTTCTTTCCCCAGGCGGGAGCAACACTCTCTGAGAAACGTCTCTGATTGCAGCCCCTCTGATTGTGTTCTTAACGCCTTGGCCCAGCTGGTGAGAGAAGCTGAGATGTGCCTGGGGCGGAGCTGCAGGAGACACTGCCCTTATCAGCCAGTGGCCTGTGCTGGCCTGTGCTTCTCAGGCTGCAACTGTGATGCTGGGGCCACTGTGGCCATCCATGGGTCTAGGCATCAGCGTCACGCTCTTGCTGATCCCTGTCAGAGTCACATTCGCTCATTTCCCCTGAGGTGCTCCCTTGAATCAGTTTTCCAGAGTCTCCCACAGCCTTTTTGACCCAAATGGTACCAGGTAGTATTGCCGAGACTAGCCTATGAAATCTGTCTCCTTGAATGGCTTCGTTTGTAAGCTCTTAGTCTTTTGACTGATGCACATGACAATGGGAGAAAAATAGCCCTTTGTGCAGAGAGGATCTGTAGGGTAGGTTGGTTCATTGACAGCGCTTAGGGTATGGTGGGTATGGGCTTCACTACCTGACCAAACACCCCCCTTCAGAGTCCAGAGTCCAGAGTACCCTCTGAAGACCAAAAAACTTCATGAAGTAGTAGTGTCACCAAGGGAACGGACCCTCTGCTTCAGATCACTCCTTCCTCCCTCCATTCTATACTGGATGTTAGAAGACAATGGTGTCCTACCTGCCGGCAGTGGGAACTAGAGGCCAGGGGTCAGAAGGGGATATGCAGGTATGTTCAGCAACAGCACTGGAGCCAAGGGGCTGCAAGAGCCGCTGACAGGCTAAATGAGGAGATATTCAAATGGGCAGACAACATGGGCAAAGTACCCTGCCTCACTTAGGACTTCACAAATCAGACCAGCAGAGATGAAATCAGCTTATAAAAGGGAGTACTGCCAGCCCAAGAAGGAATTGGCCCGCTCACATACTGCTTGGGGAAGCATAAACTCACCCTGGTCCATGATCCTTGACCTGAAATCTTTGGGGCCAGAAGTTATGTTGGAGTTTAGATTATTTCAGATTTTAGAAAAGCAATAGAGAGTGTATAAACTGTATATTATACATTATATATAACACACTCATGCAGGGAGGAGGGCAATATCCCATAACCAAGTTTATTTATGTGTCTACAGTGACGTGTAGAAGTATTTCATACTCAGTGGGATGACTGAAGATGTAAATAGCCGCATGTTCACCTAGGTCAGGGTTTGCCCCACATGGGTTTAGAATTGGAAAACATTTCAGTTTTCAGAGTTGTGTGGGTAAGGGATTAAAGACCTTTCAGCCTTATAAGAGGGGAACTAGACAATATGCATTAAGGATCTTAAAAATGCACCTGTCTTGGGACCAGCAGTTGGCATAATGGCTATGTTGCTGAACTTCCATGTAGTTGACTGTGGTTTGAGTCCCAGACCTGTTGCCTTAAAACTCACACCGGGCGCATGTGCATGTGTGCCCAAGATCCTGAGAGTAGAATGGAGAAGGGATTGCGGTGTGGCCATCCCCCCGGAGAGTGATTTCTCACTTTCTGTCTCTCTGTCTCTTTCTGTCCTTCTGGTGAGTGTATGTGCCCTATAGCAAAAACCTCTCAAAAAAAAAAAAAAAAATGACCTGTCTTTTCACCCAACTTTACTTCTAGGAATTAGTTGTAAGGAAATCATGATTACATTAACAAGCTAGCAATAAGGATGTTCACCCAAGACTTGTTTCTGTTTGAAAAAAAATTAAAAACAATCTCAATGTCCACTAATAGGGGACAAAGTATAGTCCATCCTTATGATGGAATGGGAGAAGGCTCTTAAAAAATTAATGCTTGTTTATGGCTTGGAAAGATGTGCAAGATATGCTATTTAGATATACATTTTTAAAAAGAATGATTTAATTTTATTTATTGCTATTTTTAAATTTGATCATAGAGGGAAAGTGAGATAGCAAGCTGCCAGGTCCGGGGCTCAAACCATGGTCAGCCATGTGGGAGTTCAGTGCCCCAACCACCATACCACCTGCCGGCCCCTAGGTACACATTTAAACTAGGAATCCAATCTTATTTGCATATTGAAACCTGGAAGAGTACACACCAACTAGGATTATCTGCGGCAGTTAGTCTTATGCCTAGTTTATTTTTGTTAATATGGATTTTTTCACTTTCTTTAGTCTAGATTAGAAAAGTAATAGTTACTTATCAAAAATTAAAAAAAATTCAGATGTATGTAAGTTGAAACGAAGCTTCTACCCCATTCACTCCTTCTTCCTCATCCACTCCTTGGAGGTAACACAAATCAATCTGATGCATTTCTTCCTATACTCTTTTTTTTTTTTTTTTTTTAGAGATTTTTTCCTATAGGGCGCGTGTGCTCGCCAGAAAGACAGAGAGAGAGAGAAAGCGAGAAATCACCCCCCAGGGGGGATGGCCACGCTGCAATCCCTTCTCCTCCATTCTCCTCTTGGGATCTTAGGCACACACGCACACGCGCCCGGCGTGAGTTTAAGCCACCAGGTCTGGGACTCAAACCTCGGTCGACTACATGGGAGTCCAGTGACATAGCCATTACACCAACTGCTGGTCCCCTTTCTATACTCTTTTTGATGTTTCTAATTGCAATAAACAATTAGAGTGTTTATCCATTCATGTAGTCGTGTCATGTGTATTCTTCTATGTCTTCTTTCATGTCACTCCATTAATCTCGTTTCATGTCGCAAAGGTGTACCTTAATTTACTAAACCCTTTCCACATGGTTGGACATGTAAGTAGTTTCTATGCATTTGCTATCTCAAATAATGTCGCAGTGCACATTATTATTATCCTAGTTCATGCGCATTGGTGAAATGTGCACACGTTTACATAGAGGAGTTCTTCATTTTGATTTTTTTTTGATTTTTCTATAACGAACATGTATTAGACTATTGAAAATATTATTAAACACATTAAAGGGGGCTGGCAAGTGGCATGGTGGTTAAGGGCGCTGGACTCCCACATGGCTGATCATGGTTCAAGTCTCGGACCTGGTGGCTTGCTTTCTCATTTTCTCCCCCCCTCCCCCTCGCTCTCTCTGTCCCTCTCTGGTCAAATTAAAATAAATAAATAAATAAATAAATAAATAAATAAAGTTAAATAAAATAATTCTTAAAAAAAGAACCCTCTGTGGATGGATTCCATTAGATTGTTTCTAAAACCCTTAATCCATGGTCCATTCTTCTCCCAGGATAAATGTGCTACTTGCTAGAACCACCTTGCAAAGAAATACCACTAGTTTTTGGGACACACATAGTTTTTGAAGATTCCTTTTCCCTGAGGAGTAACTGAGCCAGGGCAGCAGACAGTGCCTTCACCTGAGGGACTAGACTGCCACAGGGGTCTTAGGGGATGGATTGTCCGTAGAGAGTCTGGTTCAAATTACCCTCTAGAAAGGTTGGAAGGTCTATAATCCCTTTTCACAGGCTGTCTGGCAATCTGAGGGCCTTTCCTTGGCAGCTGGTGGTTGCTAACCACTCCTGGGCAGGTCTCAGTCACTGCTAGAGTGGTCAGTGACTTCCCAGAGCAATGGGCTAGCTTCTCTGAAGCTTGGGCTTGATGGATTTTCTAGAGGTGCAAGGGGCTGCTGGCTCCAGACAGAGGAGCTCCTGGAATAGGGACAGAGCAGGCAGAGAGGTCTTTGACGTGGGTCCAGTCTCTGGGCTTTTAAACCATCTAGCTTTTCCCTTCCTTCTGTGCTTGTGAAATAGAGACATTCCCTCAGTTTTTAGATACATATTTCTCTTTATATTTTACTTTACTTTTATTTTATTTTTTATTGCCAGATAGCACCTGTGCTCACCAGAGAGCAAGAATGACAGAGAGAGAGAAAGGAAGAAGGAAGAAATACCCTCTAATGGGGCGTGGTCACACCAGACTCCGTTGTCCACCTTTTCTCTATATTTTGGATTTGGGGCATGTGGGCACACGGCCTGGTATGTTTTATAAGACCCAGCTCTCTTAACCACCAGGCCACGGGGCTGCCCTAGTTTCATTTTTATATTGCCAGAGAGTGCAAGTGCTCCCGAGAGAGAGAGAGAGAGAGAGAGAGAGAGAGAGAGAGGAAGGAGGGGGAGAAAGAATGCACCCCCTTCTCCAGTGGGGAGTCATCATGCCACAATCTCTGTCCTTCATTTTTTCCTTCCCATTAGGATTTTAGGCATGCATGGACACATACTCGGCGTGCTTTTCAATCTGCTGGGCTGGGAATTGAACCACAGGTGGCTATGTGGCATCTGGCTCCCAATATACAGTGCTCAACTGCTGCACAAAAGGGGCGGGCTCTCTCTTTTACTTTTGAATATTCCAAAGTTATGAAGTGGACATTAAGTGTGAGAATGTTCCTTCCCCCTGGCTATTCTTTATTTTTTTTAAATTTAACTTTATTTATTTATTTACTTATTTTAATTTGACCAGAGAGGGACAGAGCAAGAGAAAGAGAGAGAGAGAGGGAAAGTGAGAAAGCAAGCCACCAGGTCCAAGACTCGAACCCCAGTTGGCCAGGTGGGAATCCAGCACCCTTAACCACCACGCCACCTGCTGCCCCCCCACTTTGCGATTCTTGAAGTCTATCATTAAGTAGATATTGCATCTTAGTGTTGATGGAGTCCTAGAATTAGGGCACATAAATGCTCCCCTTTCACTCCCCTTCACCTGCAGACCCATCACATGTATGTTCCAGTTGGCCACTAGATCAGGGGCTGGAAAATCCCACCTCTTAGGTGTAAAGGATGAGAAAAAAAGTTGTCAAAACCTTTTCTGCAATTCAGACTGGACTTAAGTGTGAGGCCAAAGCTGAGCTCACCATTCCATCCTTGGCTGTTCTGTGCCCATCCCTCCCAATAATGCTGCTGGATCCCTTCTGTATAATTAGTAGAGACATAATTAATACCTGAGAGACATCTTTCTAACAGATCTGAGCAAGCACATCCTCTTAAAAATGGCATGGCTGGCTTCTACATGTCAGCCCGAACATCCAGTCAGTTCATCGACCCCACATGCTCAGCCTCTAATGCTTCCTGGAAGGACTCCGCAGCCCCTGGAGGAAAGTAAGGCAGCCAGGAAGAGCTCTGAATAACTGGACTGGGCACTGGTGGGCTTAGAGAGCGGGGGAGACTGTGAATGGAGGTGCAGTTTCAGGAGGAGCAGCTTTGGAAGACAGAGATGAATCAGGCAGTTAGGCTAATTTGTGAAAGACACAAAGGAACTGGTGTCTGAAAAGTGCCTACTACGTGCCAGGCACTGACATGTGGTCTCAGTTAGGCCTAAGGTAAGTGCTGAGATCTTCCCAGTACAAAGAGCAGCAGGATCCCAGAGTGATGATTTGACCAGCTAAAGGCCACATGGTTAGGGATCTGGACTAGGTTTGTCTGATTCTCCAAGCATAAAGGAAAGCACAGCTTTTGTTTTTGCTTTTGAGTTTATTTATTTATGTCTTCCATGAGCGGTAGAGACATGAAGAAAGAGAGAAGGAGAGAGGCACCTTCAATGGGGTCCTCACTGTGTGGCCCACCCCTAGGCCTTAGCTGATCTGGATCACGGGCTTGTCATGATCTCAGAATGTGAACCTGGGACCTTCCCGCGTGGGCTCAGCGTTGGTGAGCATCCCAGAACCGCAGAACATTGAGTTAGTGTTGCACCACTGGGCTGGCCCAGAAGGCATCATTGTTTTGGCACCCCGAAACCCCCTTGTTCCTCAACTCACTCTCTTGTTTTTGAGAGAGATTTTTGCTATAGGGCACATGCACTTGCCAGAGAGACAGAGAGAGACAGAGAGGCAAAAAGCAAGAAATCATCCTCTGGGAGGATGGCCACACCACAATCCCTTCTTCTTTGTTCTCCTCTATCCCATCTCCTCCATTCTCCTCTTGGGATTTTGGGCATGCACACACACATGCCCAGCATGAGTTTCAAGCTCCATGTCTGGGACTCGAACCATGATGGGCCATGTGCAAGTCCAACGCCTTAACCACCATACCACTGGCTGGCCCCTCTCAGCTCTTTTTCTCAGTCTGGTTCCACCAGTCTATCCAACACATCAGGATAAACTTTCTAGAACCCTGACTCTGATCCTTCCCTTCACATCCTGCCTCATTCCTACCTCTGCCACCCTATGGCCTGTGGATGGCCTTGCTCAGATGACATGATGATACAGGGTTGGTGCTCTCTGAAGTCTCTTCCAGGCCTAATGGTCATGGTTTTATGGTTGGAAGGGCCAATTCCTTTATAACCATTTCATTCATTAATTTTATAAGCTTTTGACCATTGGTAGGCACAGAACAGCACCCTCATCCCCAGCAAGGTGACTTACACATCCCCCTTCACTCAGGGGACCAAGCAGACCTTGGGTCTCAATCTGATGCTTCCTTTTCCCCTTACCCTGCTTTAGTCAGCCTGGTCACCAATGCTGCCACACTGCTCTCTAGCTATCCCTGGTCTTTCCAAACCCACTGTTATCATTCTAGTTTGTCTACAATGAGTTTGTCTCTCGTTTAGAGTAGTTTCCGACCTGTTCTTCCTATATCTGTTTTTGCCTTCCATCCATTCCAACATGTTCCACATTGCAGCCAAATGATTTTTCTAGAATACAAATCTGATCATGTTACTCTGCTTTGTAAAATCACTTCATCGGCTCCTGTGAGCATAACTCGCAAAGCCTTCATCCTCGAGATGCGAATATCTCTGCAGCTTTGTCTCCCACACCACCTGCCCTCCCATTTTCTGCCCAGTTGTGTAAACAGTTTCACAAAAATATGTTGGAGGAAGAGTGGTATGAGAATGTATAGTCACCGAAATTCTCTGTAGAAAATGCAACTTTATTTTTCTATAACTGAATTCAAATGATTGCATATGTCTCTGTTTCTCTTTGAAGAAAAAAATCTTACCAATTCAAAGTGACATGGTCAGTGCTGTTTATTTGTTTTTGTTTTTATTAAGGCAAAATATACCTAACTTAAAATTTCCCATTTTAATCATTTTTAAGGGGTCAAACGGTGGCACAGTGGTAAAATATGATGTTCTGTGAGGCCAACCCAATAGGTAAGTTCCAAATTCTTATCTGCAAACCTTTCTGAATATGCCAGCAACACATGTGCCCAAGATCTGGGGCTAGCAGAAGATTGGGTGGATTGTGGCATCATGACCCTACTGGGGATACCCTTTCTCTCACTCATGAAGAAATAATAAACTTTAAAATTAATCTAAAAATTTTACATGTCTAGTTTATTTATTTTTTAAATTAATTTATTTATTTACATTTAATCACATCTCTACAGTGTACAACATTTCTTTTTCCAGCATAAATACTATGCATGTCAGTCATGCCAAAGATATTACTCTATAACTTATCAGCAAATAGCTTCTCATTTTTTTTGTCAATTAAGCATACTTTTACTTTTTTCCTTCCCCCTCTCTCCCTTCCATACTAACCTTTTTTCCATATTTTATTGATTCACAAGATATGTTAGACTAAAAATAGGGACAAAGCTAGAATCTAGTCACAAGTGTCCTGTAATTTACTTCTGAAATTTTTTTTTCTGAAACTTTTTTTAAACTTAATTTACATTCATTCCCTAAGCATCGTCACAGCATACAAAATGTGATTTCCCATCCAGAATATACTGCATAGTGGCTTAATCATGCATGTTTATATATATTTATATATATATATATATATATATATATATATATATATATCCCTATTTCTGACCCTCTGTCCTTTCCCACCCTCTTCTCACACTATCTCTGGTGTCTACAGTTGTCTTCCATTCCTTTCCCTCCCACATTGTATTGATCACACAATTTCTTAAATAATCTAACTACTTTCAATAGCAAGTTTACTTGGTAATTTCAAGAAAAGCAGTTTTAACTTAAATCAAAGAAATGCTAAGGAACTTTGCTTAAAACTTAAAGCCAGGAAACAGGTTAGGGTTTTGTTCAAATGGTAGGTGCATGAACCTATCGACAGCTCAAGACAGGACAAAAATCCTTAAAACCGGACAACAAAGCCTAGAAGAAAATCAGTAATGTTTTAGTCAAAAGCCATAAAATTCTGTTTCACCAAATCAGTCTCATGTACTTTGTCTTCTGTTGTGGTTCGATTTTCCTGATTAAATTATGGGATACAATATTCAACTCCAGACTTGTCCCTATGATTAAGTTGGCGATTTTCTTAGTTTTTGAACTCTTATTTCTGTGTGACTGTATTTAGTTTTCCTGATATAGCACTCCCTTGAGAACTTGGAGATCTGGTCTGGTGCTGGTAAATTCTTTCAGGTTTTGTTTATCTGAGAATATTCTTGTCTTTTCTTCCCACATGAAAGATAATCTTGCCAGGTACAGAATTCTCGGTTGAAACTGCTTTTCCCTTAACGCGTTGAATATATTTTCCCATTCTTTCCTCGCTCACATTGTTTCCGATGAGAGTTCTGCTATTATCCTGATGGGGTATCTTTATAGGTAACTTGATGTTTTTCTCTTGCCAATCTTAGTATCTTGTCTTTGTCTGTGGTTTTGGTCAACCTGGCTATAATGTGTCTTGGAGAAGATTCTCTTGGGTTGATTCTATTTGGGGTCCTTTGTATTTCTTGGGAATGGATCTTTGAGAGCCTCTCTAGAATGTTTGGAAAGCTTTCTTGCAGGATTTCATGGAATAGATTACCAATGCCCTTATGAATCTCTTCGCCTTCTGGGATACCAATTATCCAGATGTTTGGATGTTTGATGGTGTCTAGTATTTCTTGTATATTATTCTCATTTTGGGGGGCCATTTTCTCAGACTTCATGGTGGATTTTTCTAGGCCAGCAATTTTCTCTTCTACGTCTGAGATTCTATTTTCTGTATGATCTAGTCTGCTTTTAATACTTTCAAGGGAGATTTTGACTTCCTGTATTATAGCCTTTTATCTCTAACAGTTCCATTTGATTTTTTTTAAAGTGTGTAATTCCTCTTTTAGATCTTGCATGGATTTCCTCACCTTCTGGAACTCGTCATCTCCTTTCTCCTTTCCTCTTCTGCAGTTCTTTGTCTCTCTTCTCTTCCATCTCTGTTAGCTTTGTCACTATGAATGTTCGAATTCCTTATCAGACATTTCCATGATTTCCATTGAACTGTCTGTGGATAAAGAGGAGTTAATCTTTTCCCTTGGAGGAGAGGTATTTTCTTGCTTTCTCAGATTTCTTGTGGCCTTGTGGTGATTTCTAGACATCTGATGGATGGTGTGTTTCTTCTTAATTCTTGAAGTTGAATCTGAACGTTCAGGAGCGAGCAGAAAGAGGTGATCTGGAATCTCTTGGTTGTTCTGTTGTGATTGCTTTGTGCAGTAGATTCAGTAGATATTGAGGAATATATTAACCCTAATAGTATTTGGATGTTTGGCTATAGTTCCCTTAGATCCGTCACTCGAGCTTGTGGACTGGAGGCAGAATTATCAGTAGGAAATCTTCATTTCGCTTTTACCCTGAAATCACTAGTTCTCAGGAGCCATGAGGAATCTTCTTCTGATGGCCTGCCGCTTGCCTCTCCCCACAAGTCTTTCTGGAGAAAGACAAATGTATTTCTCTGGGTGCTGAGCTACAGTGGTTCCTTTCATTTAGTTCTCTAGTTTATTCATTTTTAAGTGTATAGTTCAGTGGCATTAGGTACATTCATATTGTGCAACCAACACCACTATCCATTTCTAGAACTTTTTCTTCTTGTAAAACTAAACATCATACCCATCAAATACTATTTCCTCTTCCCTGCATCCCCTAGCAACCACTACCCCATTATCTGTCTCCATGAACATGATTGGTCAATGCTGCTCTAATACTCAGTCTTCTGGTTACTGCTTGGATGAGTCAGAGCATTCTTCTCACTTCTCTTGGGGAGATGTAAATCTCTGGAGGAAAATCCATGGTGCTGAGGGAAGTTCCTATCTTCTGCTGTCATAAACCTATCTGCAGTTCATGTCCTCGATTCTGACAGGGCCTCTGGTTGGCTAGTCAATAATTCTGTATTATTCACGTCCCCATCCAGGTTGGCTTCCCCAGTCTGTTGGCCCTCTAAGCAATTCTGCACTGCCCTAG
This sequence comes from Tupaia tana, assembly GCA_026018925.1. Taxonomy (NCBI): domain Eukaryota; kingdom Metazoa; phylum Chordata; class Mammalia; order Scandentia; family Tupaiidae; genus Tupaia; species Tupaia tana. The sequence goes on along the minus strand of JAKSZU010000027.1, from coordinate 23,761,057 downwards.
AGTCCAAATGCACATCCACTCCTCACTCCAAGTCAACTGTGAAGGCCAGGCCCAGGTTTCTGATTCACCATTGCCTGTCTTGGAGTACTTGGGTCTTCTCCAGGACTCTTCCAGCTGTCCTGGGTTGTATCTTGGGAAGCAAGTATCCATCCTTCCTGCCTCTGGAATGACTCTCTGCTTATCTTAAAATTCTATCAGCCACCCTCATTCTCAGAATTCAAAGAAGGATCAGATTGTAATTGACCTGTGGTTACAACAGCTTTTTTTCCCCCCTTTTTTGGACAAAGTTTTTAATGAAGTTAAGCTCTAAATCATGACCTTGTTTTTGCTTAGTCTTTCTAATTTCACTCAGCTCAATTTTTGTTATTGAAAATACTTAAAAATTACCTATTTTTTCTTTAAATCTTGTAAAAGACCCTTGATCAAACAAAAAACAAACAAACTGTGAACTCTAAGTTAATGAGCATAAGAAAATTATCAAGCCATATAGTAATTTTGTGCAGGTGCTGATAAAGCTTTCCCTACTGCTTCTGAGAAGTTTAGAACTGATTGGAAAAGCACCAGAGACTGGTTGGTCTGTGAATCTGATGTGAAGGAGGATGGACTATCGAACTGAAACAGTCAGACACCTGCTGGGCGTTGTGGTGCTGCAGCAGAACCAGTACCTATCCCAGGCCACCTTTCCAGGTAAGGTGCTATTCTCTGTCCAGGTTGCCTGTACATTCCTGGGATGCTTCTGTCTTTTCCCACTAAATAGGTTCCAGCATGAAAAGATGAATGTCCCATAAGGCTCTGGGGAAACTTAAATCCAACTTGTTGTTTATCCCTACATCTTTTAGAGGTATGGAAAGAGGAACGGGAGTCTAGCATCTCTGGGAAGTTCAAGATTACTGGGGTATTAGCAGTGGGTAAAGAAGTCAACCTGGTCCTGATACTCAAAAACCTGGTCAGTGATATGAAGACAGTGAGTGTGAACATGATGACCTGAGCTATTGTCTACAATGGCACACTTGTACATGAGAAGTTCAAGGACTCATATCCCTGGACTACAAAGAAGCCAACTTGTAGTTGGTGGGGCTCCATGAATCCAATGTAGCTGATTGTCCTGAGCTGGAGTCTTCCTACTAGGCTTCAGGTTAGTTAGCTGATAAAGAGGGGCAGAAAAGGATCTCTGTGGTTAAGCCTTGGGTGCAAGTTAGAGTGGTGTCAACCAAAATCCTTTAATGCCAAGAGAAACCCCCAAAGGGGTGGGGTCACACCACAATCTTCTTTTCTGCCATGTGTCTATTCTGTCAGGACTTTTGGGCACACATGCATACACCCCTGGTGTATTTTTCAAGCTGTTGGGGTCAGAACTCAAACCATGGTTGCATTCTCTCCCTCTTCAGAGCTCCCCTGTTGCCTTTTGGTCAGGAGAAAGCTATTCATGATGAAAAGCATGCATTGAATAGGGAGTGCACATTCTCTTTCTAACTTGGAGCATAAATCTCCCCCCTTTCTTTCAGGACTAGCTTTTCAGATATCAGAATACTTTTTCTCTAGTTCTTGTCACTACTTGAATATCAAGACTGAGTTTTGTGCATTTATTAATTCATAGAACAAATATTTATTGAGCACTTGCTATGTTCCAGGCATTTTTTTTGTCATAATAAACAAAATGGACAAAAATCTCTATCTTTTTTTCTATAACGCAGTGGGGAAAGATAGAGAATAAACATGGTAAATGAAAGACATGTTAGATGGTGATAAATGTTAAGGAGAAAATAACACAGAGAAGAGGGTCAGCAAGTATCTGTGTGGAATTGTGATTCAGAAGAAAGTTTCAGGGTAGGCACTGGGGAGGGATATCTATGTAAAGAAAGGAAATAAATGAGGGAGACAGCCCTGAAGAGAACTGGGGAAGGACTTTCAAGGTAAGGGTGTAGCGGGTATAAAGGTCTTGATGGTTTCATGGGGTCAATGTGTTTGGGGTACATTAAAGTCAATAGGTTGTCTTGGTGTGAGCAAGTAGGAGGTGAAGTCTCAGAGGTAAGGGGTTTTTGAGGAGAAGAACGGATGATGTGGAACATCACAGGTTATTGTAAGATTTGGGATTTTACTCAGAGCATGATAGGCCTTTGGAGGGTATTGAGTAGAGGACAGTTGTGATCTGAACAATTTTGTTTAAAGGTTTTGGCCATAGAGTGTGTGTGCTCACTGAAGAGAGACCCTGAGAGGGAAAGTGAGAAATCACCCCCCTCCGTGGGGGACGGCCACACTACAATCCCTTCTCTACCATTCTCCTTCTGGGATTCTGGGCACTTATGCACATGTACCTGGCATGAATTTCAAGCTACCAGGTTCGAGCCTTGGACCACATTTGGCCATAGCACCTTAACCACCATGCCACCCACTGGCCCCTGGTCTAACACGTTTTGAGAGGAGCTAGCCACTACAGGGATAAGAGACTAAAGAGAGGAAAGGACAGGAACAGGAAGACAAATGGAGACTGTGGTAACGAATTAGCCAAGCATTAGCAGTAATAATGATCAATTCAAAGCATATCTGAAGATGGGAATAGTAGGATTTGCTAGCAGACAAGATATGGGAGGAGAAAGAAAGAAAGGAGTCAAAGATGGCTCTAAGGTTTATGTTGAGCTGCTGGAAAAGTAGAGTTGTCATTTATTGGAGTCACTGTGGCTATTTACTTATTTATTGTAGACTACAAGAGGAACCTCTTTGTACTTGTCCAGTTTGGGATAGCTGACAGATATCCAGGTGGAAGTGGAACAGGCAGTGAGATGCACATCTGCAGGAAAAAAGCGAGATCTGCTGATGCAATGCATGAAGCATCTGCATTCAGGTGATGCTTCCAGTCGAATGTAGAAGAGAGAAAGGGAAGAGAGATGGCCAAGAACTGTAGCCGGGATCTAATATCCCAGGTTGGAAGGAAGAAGGGGAACCAACTAAGGGGTGAAGTGAGAAAAATCTCAGGAAGCATGCCACCTCAGAGTTCATGTGAAGAAAATATTATTTTAAGGAGGAATCACTGATCAGCTACAAGAAATGAAAACAAAGGTTGACAAGGATCTTGGCTGACTCTTTTCTTGTAGTCTGCAGCTACTGTCACCCTACCGAAGAGCAGTGTGTGATGATGGTGATGATGGGGAAAGCCTTAGATGGGAGGATGAGGAGCCATACTCACCCATACTTTCTCTCATTTTAAACCCGTGCACATGCTCTTTTGCTCCCTTGGCCTCTTGGTACTTATTGTTCAGGTCTCACATTAGAGGCACCTCTTCCAAGCTACCTCAGAGTCGGTTTACTCCTCATTTGAGTTGGAGCCCCCTGTGTGCCTTTTCTCAGCAGAATGACCTAGCCGTCAGGGATTTATGAGTTTGCATGAGGGAAGATGGTTTTCAAAATTGTGAGGTGCCATTCAAGTACTTCTCCATTTCCCCCCTTTTCTCTCTTTTCTTTTATACTTCCTTCCTTATTTTCATCCCTCTTTCTCCTTATTTAGCAGAGGCCTTTTTCCTGAGAGCCAATGGAAAGGCAGACAACATTCCATGTGTGGGGAAATATGTGTAAATCCTACAGTTTTCATCAGTGTCTTGAGATTGTCTATTTATTCTCCAAATAAAGGAGGAGAATCACTATACGTTTTCTTAAAAGGGGAATTAGGGAACCAGCAGTTAGCGTAATGGCTATGTCGCTGGACTCCCACGTAGTCGACCGCGGTTCGCGTCCCGGACCCGGTGGCTTAAAACTCACGCTGGGCGCGTGTGTGTGTGCCCAAGATCCCGAGAGGAGAATGGAGGAGAAGGGATTGCGGCGTGACCATCCCCCCTGGGGGGTGATTTCTCGCTTTCTGTCTCTATGTCTGTCTCTGTCTGGTGAGCACACGCTCCCTATAGTGAAAACCTCTCAAAAAAAAAAAAAAAAAAGGGGGGGGGGAATTAGAGGGAGTAGGTTTTATTCTCTACTTATTGTCATTCTTTCTGTCCTGCTTCTGGATACAGACTTAAAATATAAAGCCACAATTTCAGAAATAAGACAATACTGAAGTGCTTAAATTCAACCTCTAAGTGAAGTCTTGCCTCAAAGTTCTTTTGTCCCCTTGCAAGTTAATTCCAGTAAACAGTGCTTTCTTTCAATGCTGGGTAGAGTAATAAGTTAAAAACCAGGTTTCTGGTATTAACATTTGTCTTCCCTACCATTAGAGCTTAGAATCTTTCGATTTCTGCTGTACAGTGCAGACACTCAGTATAAATTGAGCAGGGACATACAGTGTTTATCTTCCATAGTCTCGCTTACTTTACTTAGCATTAAATCTTCTATATTAACCCCCTTTAAGTCAGGGAAAAATCTATTAGACACAAGATTGCAAAGTTCTCTGTTGAAAATAACGTTTATGGTAATATCCTTGATTTGTCATGTACTACATGCATACTTTGAAAAATGTATTGTGTGCTATAGAGATATACAGTAATTGAATGTAAATAAAAAATTATTAAAAAAAAAAGCCAGATTCTCTGTGTGGTTGGATTTTCCTGAGGAGTAACCAAGGCAAGCAGGTACAAAGCAGTACTTGCACCCAAGACCAGAGTGCTATCCCCAGAGTTCCTGGGAGGACTGTCTTCCCCTTCATGGGCTGTTCTCCCAGCAATGCCAACTGCTGCGTCCCTCTGAGTTCCTTGTGAGAAGCCATTACTATCATCCAGTTTAATTCCCATTTAATATAGTGTCGAGATAAAGACTGAGGATTCATGAGTTTGGCCTAAGAAGGTGCAGTGCAAAAGTGTGGAAATAAAACATCTCCGGACCTTGCTATCAGAGACACAGATTTTATTTATTTTCTTAAAAGTGGAGTGTCTAGTGAGGTGGTTTTTTTTTTTTTTTTTTTTTTTTTTTTTTTTTTTTTTTTTCCCTTTTTCTTTTTTTGGTGGTGGTGGTTGTAGCTCAGCAGGCCATTAAATTTAGGAAGTCATCTGATCTGTCATAGCCACAGCTGGCAGGATTGTGGGATGATATGACCTAGAGATATAGGCCTCTGAGTTTTGTAATAAATTCCTCACTCTGTAGGTGGGGCCCTAAGGGAAGGCTCCAGCCTACACTGAGCAAAGGTATAGAGCAAAAGTGTGGAATCACAGTAACAGACACATAACTGGCGGAGTGCATTGTGAGGCTTTCTCTTAGTCTGGGGCCCCCTAAACCAGATCCCAGGAGATGTGTGGGGGTTTTGGAAAGGGAAGGATGCCAATCCAGGGTGAGTTAATGAGCGAGTCATCTCTGTGCACAAGTGGGGCTCAATCCACTGGGGATCCTTAACAGGCTGTCCCAGTGGAGAGTAAGGAAGTTGGGGTATTTATTCATAAACTCCTCTCTGTCACTGGTGAATAATTGCTCCCTGGGGGCGTGATTCAGCTCTGTAATGCACACCACTGTGCTGGTTTTCTTCTCCGTCTCCATTGGCTTTCAGTCTACTGTTTGGGTTGGTCTTGTCCTTCACAGCAGTAGCATTGGTAAATATAGGAGTGCCTTAGGCCTTGGTCTCCTCACTGTTTCCTTAATTATCTTTACTATTCCATCATCTTACACTATTTTATCTGTGTCCTTGTCTTTTAGTTCCTTCTGTATATTATGATTCTTTAAATGCCAGCTTGGGCAGAGTATCCATCCACATCTATTCTCCTCTTCTTCCATATTGATAGAGTTGCAGCCAGACCCTAGGTTTCCTAGCTAGACCATATAATTTTGGCCTCTCTTGTGACTGGGAGTACCCAGCTTTGAGGATTGGCCAATTATTCTTTTTTTTTTTTTTTTTTTTTTTTGGAGAGGTTTTTGCTATAGGGCGCATGCAATTGCCAGAAAGACAGAAAGCAAGAAATCACCCCCCAGGGGGGATGACCACGATGCAATCCCTTCTCCTCCATTCTCCTCTTGGGATCTTGGGCACACACGCACATGTGCCCAGTGTGAGTTTGAGCCACCAGGTCTGGGACTTGTACCACAGTCAACCACATGAGAGTCCAGTGATATAGCCATTATGCCAACAACTGATCCCAAGGATTGGCCAATTATGAGCCAGTTGAACCTGAGCAAAAGAGGTGTGTGTAAATTTTGGTTGAACCCCAATTTAAGACAAGTCATTAGCCTTAGACCTCTTCTCTCTCTCCTCTTCCTCACAAATAATGAACAGTGACGATAGAGCTTTGCCATTTCTGATGAGTACACAACCTGGGGATGGCGGAGGAAATTATGGAATGAGCGTGGGCCTCCGAGTTACCTCATGCAGTAGAGTCACACCCCAGTAACATTCTCCTTTATGAAGCATCTGTATTTGGAGCTCCTTTGTTCCATTATTGCAACTTAGCCTATTAACTGAGTAACAAACCAGTCCAAACCTCTCCTCTGAGGTCCTGACCCATTTATCCAAATCTAACTTCACATTTCTACTTAGATCACTCTCCAGCCCTCAATTAAAACCAAGCTTTTCATTTCCACTTCTTCCCTCCCCTAATATAATTCTTATTCAATATTCTCCTTTCTCATAAATGCCATCTTAGCAAAATCTTGGCATTGCCAGAATGCTAGGACTTAAAATACTTTCCTCTATTTTGTCTCCACAGCCAATCTATAACCAAATCCTATTGGTCCTACTTTCAAGATACATTACATGTATATACACTTAGCTTCTTCTTTTGGAGCTCTAGAGAGAGTGAAATTTATTATATACTTCTGTGATTTATTATAAGTTTAGACAGAGACAAATTTGTTTTATCTTATCTTGTTTCATGATATTTTTTCCCCTCCATTGTTTTTTTTTTTCTTTTTTTGGAGAGATTTTTTCTTATTGGGCACGTGCACTCACCAGAAAGACAGAGGGAGATAGAGAGATAGAAAGTGAGAAATCACCCCCCAGAGGGTGCAATCCCTTCTCCTCCATTCTCCTCGCGGAATCTTGGGCACACATGCACATGTGCTCAGCGTGAGTTTAAGCCACCGGGTCTGGGACTCAAACCGCGGTCGACTACATGGGAGTCAAGTGACATAGCCATTACGCTAACTGCTGGTCCCTCCCCTCCATTCTTCAGGCCCATTCCTATATCCCTTCTTTCTCTACAGGTACTCATTCTGATGTGTTTGATATGCATCTATTAACAGGTTTATATCTTTGAAAAATGTGCACTAGTTGTATATGCAAGTGTTTTCATATTTCACATGGTATCGGAATAGAGATCTCATTCTAACTTTTGTAATCAACAGAAGATTTATCTACGTTGTTATATGAACCTCTAATTCAGAACTTCCATTCCTCCGTGTATTCCACAGTGAGCTGGCGCCATATTTTGCTTATCCATTCTCCTAAAGATGCACACTTTGGTTGCCACAAGAATCCCTGCCACACACACACACAAACACACACACATACACACACACGAGTTGCAAAAAGTAAATCCTCATCCTCATTCATGTGTCTTTATGGTAATGGGTGTAAACTCTTCTTGGATGTGTGTTCAGGAGTGGGATTTCTGGACCATAGAGTGCAATAAAAATTTCACTAGGTAATGTAAGGATGCTTGCCGGTGTGGCCACATTCAGTCTTCTCCCAGCCTGAGTGCATAAAGGTTTGCTTTTCCCCTAGTTGTTTGTCCATTGTGATTAAATACTATCTGACTTACTAATTTTGCCCATTGTATAGATGTAAAGAGCTATTTTGCAATGACTTTAATTGGTGATTGAATTACATGCATTGGTGTGAGTAGCAGTTCTCATGCTTGCTGTCTTACCTCCATTTCTTTCAATTGCCTGAATTGCCTGTTCATAATCTTTGCAGGTTTTTTTTTTTTTTTTTTTTTTTTTTTTTTTTTTTTTTTTTTTTTTTTTTTTGCTATTGGGTTTCCTGTCTTCTTCTTGATTTGCAAGGGAGGCGTTCCTTTCATCACAGGAACTGTCCTAACCAAGTATTGTCTCTGTTTACATTTATGTTTATGAGCATGTTAGTGCCAAGTAAAGCAGAAATAAACCCATAAGGAACAAAGGATTCCCAGTAGTTCATACAGAGAAAGGAAGTGGGAGGACTTAGTTATCACTCCACTCGTGGTAGAATAGTCACGTGGAACTCCAAAGACTGGAACCACACTCACAGCACTTATTTGTACAAACTAACCTGCAGTTCAGTACCAATGGAGTATTAGTAATTATGCACCGAAGAAATTTTCATTACGTGGGGCTTTAAAATTTCCAGCCCTCCATGTTGGAGTGCACCATTAACTTGATTGGCCCATTAAAATAAGTGTTTAAAAGTGAGTTCATTGTTAAAAAGGAAAAATACTGCTAACGATACTGACAGTGACTGCCACAATTGACCATTCTGCTCAAAATCAAAAGAATCAGGCCGTGGACATGTGAAAGCTAAAAGGTGCAAATGAATTTTTCTACTATTAAGTCCAATATTGGTGACTTACTTTGAACAGAATAACATCATTACTCATGTCAAAGAAATGGTGTTAGTCTGAATTTTGCTTGTTTAAGAGTTTTGCTTGTGCTTAATTTGCAAATTAATTTTTATAGTTCTTTTTTTTTTTGGTTTAGACTTTGTAGCCATGAAAATTTTATAGCTATTTTTGTTTCTACATTTTAAATAACATTATAATACAAACGATTTTGATACACACTGGCGTTTGTCATAAGTTTTCTGTTAATAGTTGAGAAATGTTGCTTCAGTATACTGAAACATTCATTCGCAGATTATAGACTGTTAAATGCTTGACAAGATTGGAGTGAATGGTGGTCCCAAGATAAATGCTAAAATATCAAGCACCACAGATAATTCAAAGATACGTGAAATTGAGGTGGATATCAGAGGCAAGACTAACACATCTACAAATTTATGGTAGATATGGTGGACTGACTTTTAACAGTCACCTCACCCTTCTCCTAGGGTCTTTTCTTGCAAAGACTGGAAAGTCAGGAACTACATTTCCCAGACTCCTTTGCAGGTTGAGTTCTGGATAGGGGCAGAATTCAGGGGCACTCAAGTGAGTATGTGAAGACTGAAGTAAGCAGATGCTTAGTGTCTGCTCTTTCTGTTGGCAGCTACACTGAGGAGCCATTTGTATTGGTCTTAAGGTCTAACCACTACCTTTGAAGATGTCAAGAGATGGGGTGTCAGTAGACTATGATTCTGAGGGTATGGATATGATCAGCTCCTGGTTGTGGCACTGATGATGTGATTCTCTCTCCAGTGGCCCCTCAACTACAGGAGAAGCAGCAGCTCCTTCAGAGGTCCAGTTATTCCCGTGGTTCTGGCAGCCATCTCAGAAAACTCAACATGTTTGTTGAGTACGTTCAGTGATCTTGTAAGCTTTAAATCCTGTGTAATAATTTGTTCCTGTCTAGCTTGACTAGAATAGATTCTGTTCTTTGTAACTGAAGCCAGAGGAACATGATGCCAAATCCTTGTAGAGTGAGACTTTCTGAATGCCAAAACCAACTTCCCCACAGGGTGGGATCACATTTTGTGGGCAGGGTTCTTGCTAAGACCATGTGAGGTACAGTTTTGGTCTTTGCCACTAGGAAACTCAGAGACAAGACTGTGTGTGGTCAATGGCACATGAGTAGCATAGGACATGGCCCTTGAGTTCAGAAAAGGTGAGGTGGGGAATGGGCTGGGAAGCCTCGTGAAAAAGGTAGCACCAGAAGTAAACTTTCATTCACGAGTGGAGACTTGAGAGGTGGCAAGAAGGAGGAGAGAGGGCATGGGGGCTGGAAAGAAAAACATGAGAAGCATGTGGAAGTAGAAAAATAAGCTTTGGCCAGAACCCAGAAAGCCTTGCATGCTAGAAAAAGATGTAATAATATTTTATTCTTTAAGCAATGGAGAGCTATTGCAGGGTGTGAGTAGGAGTAATGATTAAAGCAGTTTTTCTTCTCTTCTTCTTCTTCCGCTCTCAGAGATTAAAAAAATTTAAAAAGGTAGTGTTTATATAATAAGCTTTTGGGTAACTAAAGTTGTTTTTTGGTATGCAACTAAGACTGAGATATTCTTCCGTGGCCTGTTAGTTTGGAACTTTAGGAAGTGGGACCTCTGGGTAAGTTAACATTGGCCGAATCTTTCCTGGAAGACATCGGAAGAGCCACACCAGGCCCAACAAAAAAGTCAACCATGCTGCAGCTATAGAAGAAGAAACCAAAATTCCACCCAGGTTCCTGACAGGGACCTCTCAGCTCAGGGATGTGTAGAATGAAAAAAAAAATGGAAAAGGATGTTTTGTAACATTGATTTAAGTAGCAAAATAGAAGAGATTTGACTTCAGGATTTTACTTCCTCGGAGACAACAATGGAAGGCTGATTGCATTATTGAAACTTTTATAAATTCTAAGAGCTGCAATGTTTTTGTGTGTGGAAACTTTATAAGGGTGGAGGAGTCTTAATTTTGCTTTTTATCTTGTTGGATTTGGGCTGTGTTCTTTTCATAACTTTCTCTGATGAACTAGGCTGGATGGTATAGCTAGGATATAATGAGGGTAAATCATCAGGTGGAGGCTTCGGAATTAAGTAAGTGGGATTACTCTCAACCCATTTCAGAGATTTCTGGGAGCAATAAAAAAGAATCACTTTTGGGGAAAAGGTCTCTGAAGAGGAACCACGGGAAGGGAGGAAGCGTCATCCCTGATACTCTGGATTTTCTCCTTTAAGGCACACAGTCTAAATCTGACTGACAAGGGGCCTATTATAGAGTGTGATGGTCAGCCAAAGCTAAAAATGTCTGAGAATATAGATTTGTTTGTTTTTTGTGTGGTTTGTTTTTTTTTTTTTTTTTGGTTTTGCTATAGGGCACATGAGCTTGCCAGAAAGACAGACAGAGACAGAGAGACAGAAAGCAAGAAATCACCCCCCACGGGGATGGCCATGCCTCAATCCCTTCTCCATTCTCCTCTTGGGATCTTGGGCATACACGCACATGTGCCTGGCGTGAGTTTAAGCTACCAGGTCTGGGACTTGAACCACAGTCAACTACATGGAAGTCCAGTGACATAGCCATTACGCCAACTGCTGGTCCCTGGGAATATAGAAATATAGATTTCTTTTTTTTTTCTTTTTTTGGAGGTTTTCACTATAGGGCGTGTGCACTTGCCAGACAGACAGAGAGAGACAGAGAGACAGAGAGACAGAAAGAGAGAAATCACCCCCCGGGGGGATGGCTACGCTTCAATCCCTTCTCCTCCATTCTCTTCTTGGGATCTTGGGCACGCACGCACATGCGCCTGGCACGAGTTTAAGCCACCGGGTCCGGGACTTGAACCACAGTCAACTACATGGGAGTCCAGCAACAGCCATTACAGTAACTGTTGGTCCCGGGAATATAGATTTCTAGGGGAAGAAATGTGCTCATGGTATAGCTTCTCATCCATTTTTATTCCTTCCCAGTGAAGCTTTTCCAGGGTTTCACTAATTTAACTACTTAGACTACAGAATGCTGATCAAGGCATATTTACTCATGGAGAAGTACCCCTTCTGATCTATGATGCAGCAGTATGAAACTGAGGCAGAGCCCTTTCCTGTGTTGACAACCTCTTTTCTAACCCTGACTTGGAGCAATCACACGGAACACTGGGAATAGTCTTGTTGCATCAGTAGGCTGTCACCGTCACTTCAATCCCAACTCAACTCAAAGCAGAGCTAAGAGAGCTAATTCCACAGTGACCAGGCTAAAACCCAGCCTCGCAGTGGCACTGTCGATTGGCTGAGGGCGAAGCAGTGTAGACCACTGAATACTGATTTACTTGCTCCCTCTTTGGCTCTATCAAGTGTCATCTCTGAGGCCACATGTCGCCACCTTTAGACAGTCCCCTTCCACGTTCAGATTAGATCCTTGCACACAACCCTGTCTGAAGTTATCATGTCATTCCCCTGAGGGACTTAACCAGGGAAGAGTTTGTCTTCCCAGGTACTTTGTTTAGTGTCTGTGCAGTTCTTTCTTGCTGATGACAGTTGAGTTTTTCAAGGTATGTACAAGCATTCAACTTCGATGGTCAGTCTTTCCTTCTTTTGTTTTCAGGCAGCTGGGAGAGCAAGTGTGCATACTACCCTATTCTCCAGTCATATGCACTTGGGTACCCTCAACTCTGCAGTCTTCAGTATCATGCTGTGGAGAGTTTTGTCTTGAGCTCATCGGGACAGACATCTTTCTTGTCCTTGGCACTTGGTCATGCTCTCTAGCCCCTTTGCCAGAAAGTTCTGCAAGTAACAAAGAAGCCCTTTGTCCTCCATGTGCTCCTAGAGTACAATTGCTGACACACCTCAGCAAACTCATTGGGAGAAGGTAGACTTCAGCATTGCTGAGTTCCCTCGCTCTATGTCAGTCCGATCCTACCACTGTGTTTAGCAGAAGATACTCTTAGCAGTAAGTTTGGGGATGGATGGTGGCAGCATGAAGTAGCAGAGTATTGGCAATGATTGAGGCATGTGACAATGAGGTGAAAAAGGCAATGGTGGAGGAAGAGAAGACACAGATGTGAGGGATAGTAGGAAGGAGAATCGACAGAGCTTGCTGGCTGTACACATCCATTCTAGAAGAGCTAGACAAACCAAAAAATTCAGAAACAGGAGCAAAGGACTAACTGAAATGAGTAAGGACAGCAAAATGTAAAGATGAAAGATGAAGTATGGTTGAAGTAAAGCAAGAATGTAAGAAAATGTAAAAAGATGCCAAACACAGTTTTGTAAGCAAGATTTAAAATCTCCACTTGCTCCTCTAATTTTCCTTCCCTTGGGCATTGCATGTGGCTCCCTGGAGACTGACACACGTGGTTAGGTAGTAGAAATGGAGGCCTTGGAAAGGAACTGGGCCTTGTGTTTGCAAAAGCTTTAACAATTGACTAGATTCATTGCTCTGAGATTCTCACAGTGTGTGGGCTCTCAGTGCCTGCAACTCCCCTGAAGTAATGATGTAGTTTGCAACTTACCTTCTTGTTGGTACCAACCCTGTCTTGGTTTGGATTTCTCCAAGAGCAGAGCCTGAGATAAAGGCTCAGAAAGTAACTGGAGTGTGGAAGAGAAAAAGCTGATGCGTTGGTGCTTTTCAGAGGTTGCTGCTATGGGGACAGGAATTCGAGTCTCCTGGGACTTTGTAGAAGGCTGGAGGTCTCCCTAGACTGTCTACTGAAAGGGAGGAGGCCAGAGCAGCTCTCATCACCTCTCCTCACTGCCCTTGCCCCCACTGATGGAAGACTGATTCGGGAGCATTAGTGCCCCCCTCACTTTTGGGCTGAGCTAGAGTGGACTGACGACTCTAGGGCAGACCATAGAGACAAGAACTAGTAGCACGACACTGTCAGCTGGAGGGTAGCCAGGCTTATGGAACCGTCCATGTCAGCTGCAGTTGAAAGTACAGGTGGGAAGAAGGGCTCTGATGTCTGGGTAGCTAAGAGCCCTGTCCTCTGGGCCAGCCTTTGGTTGATGTGCACATCCTACAATGATGTGTCGATGTGAACCAGTTGTGTAAACATGGAACAGGGAATCCCATTCCCCCAGCTCCATGCTGCCATTCAGCCTCTTCCTCAGACCTCTGGATGACCCTGTAATCCAACAACCAAAGGGTTAATTCCTGATAAGGCAGGTCCTTGGTTTGTTCTGATTGGCAGGGCTTGTGTCCCACTGATTGTAAAGTTTTGGGGATATAGCCCCTAATTGTAATCATCTGCCCCATACCTGTCCTTTTCGCCAGATTGGTGTGTGCTTTCAGGCAAGGACTGTTTTATTTATTTTTATATTCCCATCACCTCGTACAGGGCATGCCACATTTAGCAACTCAATTCTAGAAACAGAAGTGGTGCCAATATGAAGATATCCATTTAATACTAAGGTTAACAAAAGCATGGCTATGGTCAAATACTGACTATTCTGAACATGGCTTAAGACTCAATCAAAAAGTAGATATTTCAAGTTACTCTAACCTTGGGCATAATCTTATTCTAAACTTTATCTTAAGTCTATTATAAAGCTAGGTTCTGAAGATAAATATCTTGCAAACGTTGGTTGGTTGAGAGTGTGTTTGGTGTTTAGAAATAAGCCAGATTTGTTCAGAGATAAGTCTGGCAAATTCTAGTAGTTTCTGAAAGTGAGAAATACTTTTTTAGATCATAAATAAGCTATATGACTTGGAGATAATAAGTTTTTTTTCCCTCTTGTTTTAAGCTGAACTGGAAGGCAATTCCAAAGGATGTGGTACAAATGTATTTTGAGCAAAGGAAGACTTATTAAACATAAATGCGCAACCTCTCAAGGTGACTACTTTGAAAGAAAATGCTTTTTGGGGTGTTTAATTGTGCTTATTGTGATAAGTCACATGAAATTGGGGCCACAATTCACCAATGGGTGAACACACACAACAATTGTGAATGCTGAGACACATTGGTCTTCTCCCTCCTGTGTGAAACAGATTCTGTGGTTAGTTACAGAATTAATGGATGGAGAACACAGACCACCACAGCAACTCATCCTACTACGTGTTTTCTCATCTCTATCTATCTATCATCTATCATCTATCATCCATCTCTATCTACCTATATCTATCTATCATCTATATCTATCTATCTATCTATCTATCTATCTATCTATCTATCTATCTCTATCATCTATTTATCATCTCTATCATCTATCTATCATCATTCTACCTATATCTATCTATATCTATCTATCTATCTATCTATCATCTATCTCTCTATCATCTGTCTCTCTCTCTATCATCTATCATCATCATCATTCTATCTTTCATCATCATTCTATCTCTATCATCTACCTATCATCTCTCTCTCTCTCTCTATTATCTATCTATCTATCTATCATCTATCTATCTATCATCTATCATCTATCTATCATCTATCTCTATCTATCTATTATCTATCTATCATCATCTATCTATCTATCTATCTATCTATCTATTATCTATCTATCTATCTATCTATCTATCTATCTATCTATCTATCTATCTACCTACCTACCTAGCTATCTACCTACCTACCTACCTACCTAGCTATCTATCTACCTACCTACCTACCTACCTACCTACCTATCTACCTATTTATCATCTATCTGTATCTATCCATCTCAGGGTTCCTGCTTCAGCTTCCTAGCTGGGATTATAGGCACTCACCACTACACTTGGCTCTTTTTTAGATGAGATCTTACTTTGTTGTCTAGGCCAGCTTCAAGTTCACAATCCTCCTGCCTCATCCTCCCAGGTTACTGGGCTACAGGGACATGTTACCACACCTGACCTTTAGGCTGGATCTGGAACTGAACTCAGGCCACCCATGAGGTCCCAGCCCACTGAGCACAGTGTCTTAGCAGCTTGTGCCTCTGTACCTGGCCTCCTATCTTCTCACTTTTCAAATTGCTAAGTATCACTTCTCCCCTTGAGAAGGTGTCTATATCTTCTTTGGAATAAGAATGTTATAAATCAGTGGGTGTCATGAATTCCAGGATGCAGAATGACTTAGGAACTTCGACCAGTACATGCTGATAAAACAGAAAGAAAATAGCTAGCTGTGCTTCCTGGGGATGAAAATCAACCATCTGAAATTCAGTTTTCAGTATTAATTACACTTTGGGCCCTATAAAAGTACGTAGAGCTACTGCCTCCCTCCCGCACCTGCCCTGGGATGTTCTGCTTGGTCAAGACTCAGTCTTTTAATCAATGTTTCATATGCTCAACATTATTGACATTTTGGGTGGTTTAGTTCTTTGTATAGGGGGCTGCCCTGTGCATCATATAATGCTTAGCAGCTTTCCTAGCATAGCAGAAACCAGTAGTAAAACTTCCCATGCTTTGTGACAACCAAGAATGTCCCTAGACATCGCTAAATATCTCCTGGGGAGCAAACCCCCCTCCCCAACTCACATTGGGAGCCATCACTTTAAATGGTAGACAAAGCTCTCAGCCTCTCTCCTGAGAACTTCAACGGTAGAGAACTTTGCCACGACTTCCATAGCAGTGAGGAGCATCCTGTCGATGAGTGTGGTTTTGTGAGTCGTTGGAGGGAAACGCAAGCTTTTGTGGTGAGAGGCAGCAGTTAGCTGGCATTTCCTAGTCCTCTGTGAATTTCATGTGGTTTAAAGAAGGATCATAGACTTCAGAGCCAAATGGATCTAGGCTCAGATCCTTACTCAGATGGGTAAGTTATATAAACTTTTCTGAGCCTGAGTTTTCTCTGTAACATGACGATTCTAGGACACACCTCATAGAGCAGCTGAGAGGATAAAATGAAATAATACATGATTTTATGCTATGGAGAAATCCTTCCTTTCCTATCCTCTCCTCAAATCCCATACACCAGTTGTAACAGACAGAGTTAGTCCCTGCCCAGATCCCTTTTACATTGCATCACTGCTTTTCAGTGCAGTACAGATGACTTTTCTCAGAGGACTGCCCTCGGGTGACTGGAGCCACTTTGGGCATGTGCAGGGTTGGACAAGGCTGGGTGTTTGATAGCGCATGCTCAGTGACACGTGGCCACTGGCCAATGCTGACATGGGTAGGAACATGTAGGCTCAGTGCCCTTGCCTTAAGTTGGGTCAAACTCTTAGGGGTAGTTTACACTTTAGAACTCACCTCTGCATTTGTCTGAAATCACCCTGTTGCTTGGCTTCTTCCTGTTCTCTGAGCTTCTTCCCCTATTGTCTTATTCAGTTTCTACTGGGAGCACCTTTTCCATAAATGACCTGCACATGAATCATCGTCTGAAGGCCAGCTTCTGGGAAAGTGTGTCGTCTCCTACAATGGCCTCTATGAGCCCTTCCTGCCCTGTACACTTGTGCCGTTCCTCACCTTAAAAGGAAGATTCTTATTTCCCTCTCTTCAATCTTGGCTGGACTTAGTAACTTGCTAAACTAGTAAACAGAATGAAGCAGCGTGATGTTCTGAGAGTTCTAAGGCTAGGTTATAAAAGCACAGCACTTTCCACCTGGATACTCCCTTCTGAAACTCAGCCTCCAGGTAGTGAAAAGCCTGTGGCACATGGAGAAGGCACTTCTGAGTTCCCCAGTCAACAGACCCAGCCCAGATCCCAGCCTGCAGCTGTCATTCACTGCTAGCTCTGTGAGCGAAACATCAAGAATATAGTTAATGGACTGGATATTTGTGTCGCCTCCAACATTCGGATGCTGAAAGCCTAATCCCCAATGTGAAGGTATTTAGAGATGGGGCCTTTTGGAGGTAATCAGGTCTTGAGGGGAGGTCCCTTATGATGAGATTAGTGCCATTATCAGGAGTGTTAGGAGGATACATCAAGAAGATGCAAGCAGAAAGAGAGCCTTCACCGGGAACCAAATTGGTTGACATCTTAATCTTGGACTTCCCAGGCTCCAGAACTGTGAGAAAGCAATCTCTGTTGTTTAAGTCACCCATTCTATGGTACTTGTTAAAGTAGTCCAAGCCGACTCAGGCAGATGTCCAGCCTGGTTGAGCTTTCCAATGACTCCAGCTCTAGCTGCCATCTAACTCTAACCACATGATAGTTGTCTCGGGACGTCTATCCAGCTGAGCCAAGTTAACCCACACAGTCATAAGAGGTCATAATCAATTGCTTTAAGCCACTGAGTTTTGAGATGGTTTTTGTCTTAATCTGTTTGAGTTGTTATAAAAAGAAACAAACAAACAAAAATCCAAACCCGTAGACTCATGACAACAAATTCTTTCTTATAGTTCTGAAGACTGGGAAGCGCAATATCAAGATGACAGCAGATTCAGTATCTTGTGAGGGCTGTCTTCTGGTTCACAGAAGGTATCTTCTCACTGTCTTCACATGGTAAAAGGAAAGAATGAGCTCCTCTGGGCCTATTTTATAAGGGCACTAATCCCATTCATAATGGCTCTTTCTCATGACTTAACACCTTCTAAAGCCCCCCCCCTTCTAATACCATCACTTGAGGGTTAGGATTTTGACATATAAATTTCAGGAGGACGCATACATTCAAACCATATTTTGTTTCATAGTAATCAATACCTAGAACAGGAACTGGACTGAAGATTCCAATTACACGGTTATTTTCTCAGAGCAAAGCACATCTGCCCAGCTCACAAGAACTATTTAAGGACAGCTCTGCTGGGTGAAGGGTAGTGGAAAAGTTGCCAGCTACCTTGGGAATATGATGACTTGCAGACAGGATGGCTATTGGTCCACTGTGATTTCCCTGCAGAAAAGACTGCAGAATGACTGTTTTTGTTCCTTGCCTGATTTTTTTCTCTGCTGGGTTTCCCAGCAAGATGTTTACACATTACTTTTTTCTATAGTTCAAGCCAATTAGCTAGTATGTCTGATTAGCTGTTTGCCTTCTAAAAATGGGTTTGTGAAAATAACATTTCCCTGCTCAAGAGCTTTATCAGCTTTCTGTGTGAGATGGTAGCAACTTCATAACAATCTTAGGTCCAAACCTAGTCATGTGGAGACAAACACCCCCCAAAGCCAGGTGTTGCTAGATACGGCAGGCAATCAATCGAGACATGCCTCCTGCTTATGCAGCCATGTCTCTGTGTCCTAAGTGGATGCAAAATGAACTAAATTTTGAATTGCTACTTGAAATATAGTTAAAGATATGGTCAGAAAGGAAAGATACTAGGGTAGAGGGAATGAGTATGAGAGGGGTCCTGTGTGAAGTTTTCAGGATCAGGGAAGGTGAATATAACACTGGGCTGATGTGTGCCGTATTTGATCCATACTGATCCTCTCTCTCTCTCTGTCTCTCTCTCTCTCTGTCTGACTAAAAGAATAACAAGAAAAGAAATTGCTTGAAACATAAAGCACTGCTCTTTGCTTTTTTCATACCTGTTCATGGCGGGACAAATGTCAGAGGCGTGAATGAGAAGTGAGGAGGGCTAGGAGCTCATTGCTTCTCTGCCTAGTACAAAGTAATGGCCAAGCACAGCATAGATTCGTCGTTGGTACAAGTGGTACTGGCTCACATCCTCCTCTGACTTCTGAAATCTGAGTTTCGGGAGGCAGATGATGAGTGGAAGGATACATATGTCAGAACCAGTTTCTCCCCCACCTCGGGTTCTCCATCTCACTGTAGCTCAATGCCCTGACCAACCTGTCTCCAACCTGTTAAGAGATGTGAGGTCATGTCCAGGAGTATTTGAATCAGAAGTCCTTGGATTTCTTTATGCACACCAATGATGAAATTAGGCCTAAATGGGGGCCAGCAGGTGGCGTTAAGGTGGTTAAGGTGCTGGACTCCCACAGTGGCTGACAACTGTTCAGGTCCGAGATCTGGCTTGCTTTCTCACTTTCCCTCTCTCTGTGTGTCTCTGGTGAGTACATGTACCCTATAGCAAAAATTTCTAAAAGTGAATAAATAAAATTAAATACATAATTATTTAAAAAAAAATAAAGAAAAGAAAAGAAATTAGGCCTACATGAGCTCTAGGATTGGCATGCGATGTAGCCGCCACACTTTTCAACGTAGGGGGGATTTCATACCATGATCTATGAGAACTGGAGTTAGCCAGTGCACAACCTGTGCTGCTACTCTCGGTGGCCCTGACAGAGGAGGAACCAGTGTGGGCTTCTGTAAATAGCACTGAGAAGAGGCCTAGAAGACAGTTTCCAATTTTCCTCAAAGCCTTGATTATACCACTGTCCTACTCAATAGCTTCTTAGCTTCTTATTGCCCAGTGATCTGGCTTACATGATCTGGCTTCTGACTCTCTCTCTGTCTTCATTTCCAAAGCCTCTTCACCGCCCTGACTCTGCCCCAGCCACACTGGCCTTCTCACTTTCCAAATACACCAAGTGTCTTCCTTCCTTGGGTTTCTTTTCCCTTCTACGTAGAATGCTCTTTTCCCAGATTTTTGTGTGGCACACTTTATTCTAGTCTGTTCTCAGATATTATTACCTCCTCAGAGAAGCTTTTCCTTATCACTCTGGTTCCCAGCGTTGCCCCTGGCACTCTCCATCTCTGTACCTGCTTGGCTTTCTCTCCTAGCACTTCTCGCCCCCAGACAGTATCTTGCATTCTTTTTCTTTTTATGGAAGGAAGAGTCTTTGCTTGTCTCTTTCCTGTTCTGTCTCCATTCCCAAGGAGATAATAGAGGTACTCAATACATGTCTAGTGAGTGAATGAGAGAATGCACTTTGGCACTGCCAATCATGCGTGGTGTAACCTTGGACATGTCATGTGGTCCCTTGAGCAGTCCATCTATTCCACGAGGAAGTAACAATACCCCATGGCTCTGTAGTCCTACCTAGGCATTTGCCTCCCTCTTCCTTCAGACAAAGGATGATAGAAAGATTACTAGACCATGTATGGGGTGTGTGGAGAAGTCCAGAGGTGAAAGAAGAAAGCAGCAAAAATAAGGAGATGAAGAGTGAGAGAGGATGTGAAAAATGCAGACAGGGAGGTCAACTGTAGATACTAGAAACAGTATAGGAGGGGGTAGGTAGGAGGGGGTGGGTAATAGGGGATAGGAAGGAGGGGATCAGGGAACAAAGCAAACAAGACATTTAATAGACACAAAGATGAGAAGCTATCCACTGATGATAATGTATTCAGTAACACCTTTGACTTGACTAACATGCACCATATTCATGCTGGGAAAAACCACATTGTACACTGTAAAGGTGTACAGTGATAAAATAAAAAATAATGCTGACTCAGGGTGGCTTCCAGGCTGGGTGGCATGAAAAGGTCCTACAGGTTGGCTTTGACAGAAGCAGACAGAGAAATCTCACCTGTGGGGAATTTAGCTTGAGCATGCAAGGAGCTTGAAAGGGCCCAGAGTTGCCAAGGTGGTAGACAGTTGCACATGGGTTCCATAGACCCAACATTAAACAACATTGAATAACGTGGTGATAAACTTATTTCTTTTTCAATGCTCTTACTGAATATATTGAGTCTAACACTGGTGCATTTTACTTTTCCTAATCTCTCTGCAGTAAAGAGGTGACAGAGCTCAGGCTCACAGCCTAAAGAAGGCAACATTTCCAGATGGAATTGAATAATCCTATGTTGTTTTACTTGTAATTATTATTATTATTTTGTGGTTGCCTTCTGTTCATGGCAAATTATGGTGAGTTATGACTTCCCTCGAAATGCTGGAAGGTCTGTTAGCTTGGCCTTCTTTCCTTCACGGACAAAACCTACTGGGATGAGGATGGTCTTTCATTTCAGTTGGTGAGTTTCCAAGAATCACCTCTGATTCCCTTTCTGTCTCACGCTGGTACCCTGCTCACTTCCTGGGTTTGTAACATAGGGCATGTCCAGGATTAGAGCTCAAATTTGTTTCGTGTCTCATCCATTGTAGGAAGAATTTAGTCAAACATGGGCATCAACATTACTAGGGCAGCTTTTTCAAAATGTGTATGTGAATTGTGTAGATGCTTGCTCGTCCACTGTTTCTGATGAGCACCTTCTCTTACATTGCTACGTATGCTACATTGGCCTGTACTAAGAGATGTGAAAAAAGATTTGCCTCCTCATCTACACCTTTTTCTTGTGTATCTTTTAAGGTTTTCTTAGTATGCAACAAAATCTTGTTAATTTAGCTAAAAATGGAATTTATTGAAAGGATATTATGTTGTCGATAGAATCATAGACAAAGCTGACCAGCCAGGTTACGGAACTAGGGGAGCTGTGAAAATCTTAGTCAAAATCTCATGTGGTAGCTCCATGTCTCTCCACTCAAAACTCAACTTTCTAGAAGATTCTCAAGTGTTTCCGTTACCTCATTCCCATAACTTGGTTCATTAGTATGGTGTGGTATCCTGTCCCATCTAGACCCCAACAGAAGAACTAAGTTCTGTTAGCAATAAAGAGAAAGAATACTGGGAGAGCCTAAATAGAAGACTCCAGTTACACCCAGTAAGGATCCTCCCAGACACATCTAATGCTGCACAGCTGTTTCCCTTTTGGCTTGTTTTAGGAGCACTGGTTGGAAGGATAATTTTCTATCCGCAGATGGGAAGCCCAAGTCTCTGAGATGTCAATGAGACACAATCAGAATTTCAAGAGGATTTTTTTTTTTGAGATGTTTTTGCTATAGGGTGTGTGCGCTCGCCAGACAGACAGAGAGAGACAGAGAGACAGAAAGCGAGAAATCACCCCCCAGGGGAGATGGTCACGCCGCAATCTCTTCTCCTCCATTCTCCTCTTGGGATCTTGGGCACGCACGCACACGCGCCCGGGGTGAGTTTTAAGCCACCGGGTCCGGGACGCGAACCGTGGTTGACTACGTGGGAGTCCAGCGACATAGCCATTACGCTAACTGCTCGTTCCCAAGAGGATTTCTTGATTGACACTATAATGGAACTAAGGTCATTTGACTGTTCTGAAGACTTTGGAATTGATCTTTCGCAGGTTGAGGGGAAAACACTGATTGTTTCATTTGGAAGATCCACTTGTTGTCTCGAGACCTAGGTAGAGAAATCTTAACTTGAAAATTTAAGATGTTTATTAGAACCTGTGCGAAACAAGCACCAGGAATGTGTATTTCCATTAACTGATGGACCCAGGTGATTCCTGAGTGAGGCTGATTCAAATAGGACACGCCGTAGAATGAGAGCATGGACCCAAGTCTTTTCATGGTAAGTAGTTTTGTCTATAATGCTGGATTTGGGCTTTGGCTTACCTTTTACAACTAGAACTATATGGCTAATCTTGTTTTCTTGTAATCTCATTTTCTTGCTTAGACTGCCAGGATGTCTTGAATTATAGTAGCGGTGTAGTGTTTGTTGAGGTATATCCCCCTCCCTAGCCCATACATCTTATTCTAATTTCGACTTTTTCCTGTTTCTGCAGTATATTGCACTATTTTATTGTATGCATTTCCTATTATCAGCCTTATTCTCTTTGTAGGGAAGGGCTCAGCAGAAATAACATGAGTTTGCCTCTAATAATTATTGGCTGGGTGTTCTTTGGAAAGACAATCAATTCTCTGTGCCTCATTTTTCTGTAAAATGCTCTGCTGACTTCACTGGGTAGTTTTAAGGGTCAAGTGAATTAAAGTATATGAGAGGGATTTGTACAGCAATATAATCACACAGACCCTTATTACACACTGCCGCAACAGCACGATTAAGAGTAATAATTGGATGAGACACATACAGATTTTACTCTGTTTCCTGAAATTCAGCCAAGCAAAAGGAAAGAAAAAACCAGGAGGGAGAGGTGATATTTCCAACTAGGGAAGAGAGGGCCCTTCAGTCTTGGGCCTTTCTGAATTCACAACACTCTTCGTTGGCTGGAGCTGTTGGATGGCCACTTTTCATCATCCTTCCCTGCTGTGAGTGCCTACCCTTGGAACTCTGTGTAGAAACACATGCATTCTTGGGACCAGCAATTGGCGTAATGGTTATGTCGCTGGACTCCCATGTGGTCAACTGCGGTTCAAGTACTGGACCCAGCGGGGTACGTGAGCGTGCGTACCCAAGATCCTGAGAGAATAGAGAAGGGATTGTGGTGTGGCCATCCCTCCTGGGGTGTGATTTCTCGCTTTCTCTCTGTCTCTGTGTCTTTCTGGCGAGCACACACGCCCTATAGCAAAAACCTCTCAAAAAGAAAAAAAGAAAAAAAGAAACGCATGCACTCTCACCCCACCCCTGAGAACTTGGGGACTTGGGGAGGACTGTGGAATGGACCCCAGGACTTCTCTGTGCATGCAGTCAAAGCCTGAGGCTTAGCTAAGGCCTTAACTCAGGAGTTTGCCTGGCTGTTTTGTCTAAGAAAGTTTTCATCTTATTATGTGATAAAATCTTGGAGAGAGCTTTCTGTCAAAAAACTTATTTATATTTTCTCAGGGAGAAGAATATCTGATTGTCTTTTAAATAACTTTTGGGGAGATATTTCTCCTTCAGTCAGTTTTTTTTTTTTTTTTTTTTTTTTGAGAGGTTTTTGTTACAGGGCGCGTGCGCTCGCCAGACAGAGAGACATAGAGACAGAAAGCGAGAAATCACCCCCCAGAGGGGATGGTCACACCGCAATCCCTTCTCCTCCATTCTCCTCTCGGGATCTTGGGCACGCATGCACACACGCCTGGCGTGAGTTTTAAGCCACCGGGTCCGGGATGCGAACTGCGGTTACTACGTGGGAGTCCAGCAACATAGCCATTACGCTAACTGCTGGTTCCCTCCTTCACAGTTTTGATGTGAAAGTACCACTCTGGTTTTGGAGATGTGCTTCTCCTAATGTGGATACTCCCCAAGACCCCATGGCTGCAAGACCGCCACAGTTCATCTAGGGAGATAGGGCAGCCCAAGGAGTACCAGGGTGAGCTTGTCTGGGATAGCAGTTTGGGGACAGAGGAAAGTCTAGTTTCTCCCCAGTGACAAGCCACAATCCTTCCTAACAGCTATCACAATCCAGCCTTTTCTCCAGAAAGAGCTAGACTTTGCTGGTTGAAGCAGAGCAGGGTATTGGGTGTCCAATATTGCACCCTTAAGGCTTAAGGATCTTAAGAATCTGTACAATGTTTACGTGATTGATTTCCGAATAGTAAGTTTTACATAAAGAAAGATGCATTTATTTATTCCCATGGGATGAATAGTTAGGAGAAATTCAGCAAAAATATTCCTGCTTTGCTGTGGCTCTTCTTCTTAAAAAAGTTAAAGTTTCTCACAAAGTTGGGATCAGCAGTGGATGTAATGGCTATGTCGCTGGACCGTGGTTCAAGTCCCGGACCCAGTGGCTTAAACTCACACCGGGTGCATGTACGTGCATGCCCAAGATCCCGAGAGGAGAATGGAGGAGAAGGGATTGTGGCGTGGCCATCCCTCCTGGGGGGTAACTTCTCGCTTTCTGTCTCTCTGTCTCTCTGTCTTTCTGGTGAGTGCATGTACCCTATAGCAAAAACCTCTCAAAAAAAAAAAGTTTCTCACAAAGTAAATTCTACATATTAAAAAAAATCAGGGATGAGCAGGTGGTGTGGTGGTTAAGGCTGGACGCTCCCACATGGCTGATCATGTTTAGAGTCCCAGAACTGGTGGCTTGCTTTCTCATTTTCCCTTTCTCTCTTTCTGTGTGTGTGTGTGTGTGTGTGTGTGTGTATGTGTGTGTTTCTGATCAAATTAAAATAAATGAATAAATAAATAATTCTTTTAAAAAAATCAATAGATTAAAAAAATAAATTGTACTTTAAGGCTTATAGTATAAAATGGGAATTCCTTCAGTAACCCTTCCCTGACTTGCCCTCAAATACCCAGAGGCAAAACCTTTCACCTTTTACTTGTTCTCCCAAAATAATATGCATATTTATTATTCTTACTATTATTGTGTGCTATTTCTTAGTGTGTCAACTTATATGCTATTTGGATTTTTTTTAGAGGTTTTTTTGCTATAGGGCACATGCACTCGCTAGACAGACAGAGAGAGACAGAGAGATAGAAAGCGAGAAATCACCCCCCAGGTGGGATGGCCACGCCGCGATCTCTTCTCCTCCATTCTCCTCTCAGGATCTTGGGCATGCACGCACATGTGCCTGGCATGAGTTTAAGCCACTGGGTCCGGGGTGCGAACCGCGGTTGACTACATGGGAGTCCAGCGACATAGCCAATACGCTAACTGCTGGTCCCAACTTACATGCTATTTGTTAACTTCTTTTAGATAGCATCCATTGGGGCCAGCAGGTGACATGGTAGTTAAGATCCTGTACTCCCATGTGGCTGACTGTGGTTCAAGTCTCAAACCTGGTGGCTTGAAACTCATGCTGGGTGTGTGTGCCTGTGTGCCCAAAATCCCAGGAAAAGAATGGAGGAGAAGGGCTTGTGGTGTGGTAATCCTCCTGGGAGGGGGTGGTTTCTCACTTTTCCTCCCACTATCTCTCTATCTCTCTGGTGAGCCCATGTACCCTATGGCAAGAGAAAAAGAATATCTTTAAAAATGAATAGCATCTCTCACCACTTATACTGTCCCTCCCCATCAATATAACTATAGTTGTATCCCAAATTTAGTTAATCAAATCTGTGCTTACTTTATGAACATACTGCTCATTGTCGAATCAAGTAGTGTAGTATGATTATGCATCATTCTTGAAAAAGTGTTTTATTTCTTCCTTTGCCTCGCTTTCTGGCGTCCAAGGCATTTTCCCCATTTCCAAGTCATTCCCACTACTACAGTTCTGTCCATCTTTTTTCAGTATTTCTTTCAAAGACATCAAATGATCTATTGTTTCTTTGCCCAGAGTCTTCTAAATTGCTACCCTCTTCTTTCTATTCTCATCTGTTTAATTTTGTTTTCTAGGATTGGTTTAGATTTGTTTTCCTGGCATTTTCTGTCACTAGCTCCTCTGATTTATCCCCTACTCCTTCTGTTTCTGGGTTTATGTTTCCATTTTGCTAAAATAGATCCTCAGGAACTTCCTAAGAAAGGAGACATGGAGGATAAATGTCTGAGTCACTGTATTTGAGCGGTCTTTACTCCGTCCTCCTACTTGATGGAGAGTTTGGATGTACGGTTTCAGTTTGAAATGAATTTCATCCCAGAATTGAGGTGTAGCTCCATTGGTTTCTACCATCCATAATTGCTATTGAGATGTCCTGTATCCTTGGACCCTTTGTATGTTACTTTTAATTTTAAAATTTTTCTGGAATTAAAAAAAAATGCCTTTATCCACACTGTCCTGATAGTTGAAGATGAAGTGTCTTTGTGTCAGTCTTTTTTGCCTTAGTCTCTAAGGCTCACAGAGAAATCTTACAATAGGAGATATGAGTCCTCTAATTCCTTTTTTTTTTGGAGAGGTTTTTTGCTATAGGGCGCGTGCGCTCGCCAGACAGACAGAGAGAGACAGAGAGATAGAAAGCGAGAAATCACCCCCCAGGGGGGATGGTCACGCCGCAATCCCTTCTCCTCCATTCTCCTCTCGGGATCTTGGGCACGCACGCACATGCGCCCGGCGTGAGTTGTAAGCCACCGGATCCGAGACGCGAACCGCGGTCGACTACGTGGGAGTCCAGCGACATAGCCATTACGCTAACTGCTGGTTCCCTCTAATTCCTTTTTAAAAAGGCTTATTTATTTAATTTTATTTAATATTATTATTTAATTCACTAGAGAGAGAGAGACAGAGAGAGAGGGAAAGAGAGAAAGTAAACCACCAGGTCCAGGACTCGAACCACAGTTGGCCATGTGGGAATTCAGCACCTTAACCACCATGCCACCTACTGACCCCAAGTCTTCTAATTCTTAAAAATGTTCTTGTATTGTTAACTTGCTAATTTCTCCCCCTTTATTTTTTTCCCCAGAAACTCCAAATAGTTAGATGCTGCATCTTTTAGAGCAGAGATTTACACATTTTAGGTTGTATACCATTAGAATGTAAAAAAAAAAAAAAAAAAAGCACACACAAAAAATACACAATTTAGTGAGTTCTAGCAAGAATTAAAAAAAAATAGAATAGAAAAGACGATTTTAGTCTGCATATGTAATTTTTTTTAAGAGAGATTTTTGCAATAGAGCACATGCACTCACCAGAGAGACAGAAACTGAGAAATCACTCCCTAGGGAGGATGGCCACACAGCAATCTGTTCTCTTAGCTTCTCCTCTTGGGATTTGGGGCATGCATGGACACAAACCCATTGTGAGTTTTAAGTCACTGGGTCAAGGATTTGAACTCTGGTGTACTACATGGGAGTCCAGCGACGTAACCATTTTACCATCTGCTGGTCCCATTTGATGGCTAATCTTATGTGTCAACTTGATGAGATTAAGGCAGCTGGTAAAACATTTTTTCTGAGTGTATCTGTGAGAATGTTTCTGGAGGAGATTATCATTTGAATCAGTAAACTCAGTAAATTAGATCGACCTCACCACCATTAGTAAGCACTGCCCAATCTGTTGAGGACCTTGATATAACAAAAAGGTGGAGAAAAAGCAAGTTCTCATTGTCTCTTCTGAGCAAGTATATGCATCTCTTTCTGCCCTCAAACATCAGAGATCCTATTTCTAAAACTGGCCTTTGGATTTGGACTGAGTTACAACATCAGTTTCCTTGATGCTCCGGTTTATAGATAGAATATCACAGGACTCAACCTCCATAACTGTAGGAGCAAATACCCACAATAAATCCCTTCTTACATATCTCTATCTATAACTATCTATCGATCTACTCCATTGATTCTGTTTTTCGGGAGGAATCTGACTCATACAGTGTATCATGTAACAAGCATTGGTATGGCATAACTATCAGTGTGTACCAGGTTATAATGCAATAGGAGATGCATTTATTAGTACAAGTCATGGTAATTTTTTTTTTTCACACAGCACTGTAGACTGTTTGATTTTCTTGTCCTTACTATTCCATTATCTGTTTCTTTTCCTTCTTGTCTTTTTTTTTCTCCCAACTGTTCTACAGAATTTAAAAAATTTTGGCTATCAGGTTTTTAATTCCTAGGAACTCCATTTGCTGTTCATTCATTTTTCACAGTGTTATGTTATTTCATAGATAAATTATCTGTCCTTGTGTCTAGGAAAATATTAATTGAAGCTTTTTAGGAATTTTTTTTTTCTTTTTGCATTATCTTTGTTTCATCTTCCTGGCTCCTTTTCCCCACTTTCCATTTTCTGTTCAGTTTTTGATCTTTTTTTTTTTTTTCTTCTTCTTTTGGAGAGGTTTTCGCTATAGGGCGCGTGTGCTCGCCAGACAGACAGAGTGAGACAGAGAGATAGACAGAAAGCGAGAAATCACCCCCCAGGGGGGATGGCCACGCCGCAATCCCTTCTCCTCCATTCTCCTCTCGGGATCTTGGGCACACACGCACACGTGCCCGGCGTGAGTTTAAGCCACCGGGTCCGGGACTTGAACCATGGTCGACTACGTGGGAGTCTAGTGACATAGCCATTATGCTAACTGCTGGTCCCCAGTTTTTGATCTTTTTCTTTCAAATGTGTTATTCTTGGCTATCTGTCCTATTATAAGAGCAAGGCACTAAAATGTTGACTGGAAGCAGCGTGATTGTGAGTGTGTGTGTGTGTGTGTATGTGTACGCATGTCCGGTGCCATTAACTAATATGAGAAAAACTGAGAGAGAAGTCGGTTTGTGTGGAGTAAAGAAATAAAGAATTCTTCTAGGAAGTTCTAGAGTAGTGCTATACAGCAGAAATATAAAGCGAGCCTCATAGGTGATATGAAATGTTCCATTGGCTATTGGGAAAGTCATGGTGCATTTTTGCATAGAAAACCATGGAAAAATACATCATGACTTTGCCGACAACCTAATAGTATCTGTATTTTTAAAAGTAGAAAGAGGGTAGCACGGTGGATAAGCATTATGCATTGGGAGATCCTATGTGGTCAACCACAGTTCAAATCTCAGACCCAGTGGCTTTAAAAACATACTGAGGGGGGGACCAGCAGATGGTGTAATGGCTACGGCACTGGACTCCCATGTGGTCGACTGTGTTTCGAGTCCCGGACCCAGCAGCTTAAACTCACACCAGGCGCATGTGTGTTAGTGCCCAGGATCTCAAGAGGAGAATGGAGGAGAAGGGATTGCAGTGTGGCCAACCTCTAAAGGGTGATTTCTCACTTTCTGCCTCTCTGTCTTTCCGGCAATCGTATGCGTTCTATAGCAAAAACCTCTCCCAAACAAAATCAAAAACAAACCAAAACCAAAATTAAAACCAAAACAAACAAACAAAAACACACTGGGCAAGTGATCGTACATACCCCAAATTCTAACCAGACGGTGAAATGTAAGAAAAAGGGCTTCAGCATGACCATGCTCCATTGGGGGATAACTTCTCTCTCTGGTGAGTATATATACCTCCTCACAATGAAAAAAATAGAAAAACTTGGGGCTCCCAGGTGGCATAGTGGTTGAGATGCTGGACTGCCACATGATTGGCCACAGTTCAAGTCCCTGATCTGGTGGCTTGCTTTCTCACTCTCCCTCTCTCTCTCTGTTTATGGTCAGAATTGAAGAATAATGATGATAAATAAAATAAAATAAAACCTTGACATGAAAGAGTAAAAAGAAACAAGTGAAATGAATAAGAATATATTTTATTTACTAATATGCTCAAAATATTACATTTTTAAACCTGCAATCAACATAAAATTAATACCAAGTGTCCAAAATCATGTATTTATTTTATACTGGGAGCTCACTTCAGTTCAGACTGTATTTCAGGGGGTCAGTAGGCAGTTGTGGGTAGTGGCTGCTGATTGAACAGCCCAGGTCTAGAACTTCTTAGCACCAGAGCCCAGTGGATTCTATGTTTCGTAAACCAGACTAAATAGAGGGGAAATGTAATATTTGTCTTTAGGCTGAGCATCTTTTCTCCTATCTAGGACATGAAACTGGAAAAAGTCTCTCTAATCTTTTCTTTTCTTTTCTTTCTTTCTTTCTTTCTTTCTTTCTTTCTCTCTCTCTCTCTCTCTCTCTCTTTCTTTCTTTCTTTCTTTCTTCTTTCTTCTTTCTTTCTTTCTTTTTTTTTTTTTTTTTTTTTGCCAAAGAGTGACAAGTGCTTGCCAGAGAGAGAGAGAGACAGATAAAGAGAGAGGGAGAGTGGGAGGGAGAAAGTGACCCCCCAATTAGGAGAGGTAGCACCTCAATTCCTTCTTCTCCATTTCTCCATCTCATTGGGATTCTGGCCAGGCACATGTACCCGACTTGTTTTTCAAGCCTCTAGGGCCCAGATTCTAACTAAAGTCGACCATGGGGCTGGCCCCCAGTCCTCTGTGTTTGTTTCCTTTTTTGGCCAGTTAAAGAGTGAAAAGATTGGGCTCAAAAGAGGGCGAAGAGAAAGAGAGACTAGCAAGGAGACAAGTACCATTCAGTGGTTACCTTCCACATGCACGGCACACATCCTGGGTTCCAAATGGGTTAATTCAGAGGGATTGACTTAATTGCTCAAGAACACCTGTTAGAGTCTAAACTCCATAAGAGCAGGCAATGGTAGTTTATTTTACCACTTTTTGCCATTGTAATCCTAGTGCCTAGTGTCTGGCAAATAGCTGTCCCTCCAAATCCTGACTGAATGACTAAACAGAGAAACCAAAGCCAGTCCTGTCCAGGTGTTTTCGCTAGCTCTGTTGAGGTGGACAGCTAGTTGGTTTTGGCGTTTCCAGCAAGTGCTCAAGGAGCAAAAAGTTTGGAATTTGGGATGAGAGGGTTTGAGCCACTGACTAGTTGTGTAATTGTGAACAGGTCACATGATCCCCCCAAGCCGCCATTTTCTCGGCAGATGACAGTGGACTCTTTGCTCACTTGGCTATGCAAGGTGGATTCTCGGGAATACATCGATGTTATTACAGTCACCACAGCTGATGTAACTCGTGCTGAGGGGCTGATGGCTGGTGCTCAGTGTCCCTGCCGTACTTGCAGTTTTCACTACTCCAGTGCATGCGGCCTGATTTCCAGCTGCCAGAGTCTGCATTTCTTCCTGAAGCCTTCCTCTGCTCACTGAGCCCCATTTGACCCACCCACACGAAAAGTTGGACATGCCGGGGAATCAACACTCCTGCTTTCTTCTCCTAACACCCCTGCTCTCCCTCAACCAAAGCCTGTGGGTGTTGGTGTAAACATACACCAACTAATCTGAGAATAATCTGAGGCCTGTGTTCTACATGGCCCCCAAGTTTTAGGGGGTGAAATGCCAGCGACCCCCAGAGGTAAATGGTCAACATGCACCCTTTATTGGCAGCTCTCCCTTTCCTGTCTGACTTCCCCACTCTCCTTGATTCCAGAATAAACTATTTGCCCTGGAATTCTTGTCTCAGCATCTGCTTCTTGGAAATTCAAGGCTGACTGAGTGCCTAGGCGATACCGTTCAGCGTTTGGAGGGAACTTGCAGCACACATGGTGACTCTGAGGAAGCTCGGTGTCTTTGGGACAAGCCTGTTTCCTTCCTATGGGAGCAAGTGAGTTTCAGGTTTGAGCCTCCTACATATGCATTTCTGATCAAAGCCAGGATACAGCCCCATGTGGGGAGGGACAGGTGACAGCTTGTTCCATGAATACGTGCGGCCTGGGCCATATGAAGAAGGGCCTTGTTCCAAGTGATGACACCACCTGGCACACATTTTATTCACCCCAGAACATTTTGCCTTCTGTCAGAGATCAACCTTGGCACCCCTCATGGCCACCTGCCATTGGCAAGCCCCTAAAGGCAAATGGATCTCCCAGAGACTGTAACCCTTGGCTTTTCAGCTTATATTGAACTCTCCACAGAGACCTTGAGGAGCAGGGCCACTCAGGCTTGGGAGAGGAAGACCATCATTCAACAATTAACCATAGGGTTATTCTTTAGTGGCGCCTTCAGGGTTAACCAAGGGAATTAACAAGGGGTGTGTGTAGCTGAGAGCCCTGCTGTTTATTTTAATAGCTGTCTTACATCTCCAGGGGAAAACAGAAAGAGCTGAGCTGGGCTGGAAAAAACCCAGGTTTAGCTTTTAGCCAAGTATAGCATACAGCATTCTGAGGAGCGTGGCTGGCGGCGTGGAAGAGGCTTGAGATGGGGCAGGAAAGGGTCTCAGGTGAGAGGAATGGGTGGGTGGTGATTTCTGCCCACTGAGAAGCTCTGCGTCAGGAGCAATTCCCTAACTGTCCCCCATTCTGCTGCCCGCCTGCGTGATAAGAAATCTTGACTGTCATTTTTTTTTTTTTTTTTTTTACTATTTTGCTTCTCCCTTCTAGTTCTCCTTCCTCCTCTTCTTCCTCCTCCACAGGAGGCTCTAAAGTGATCTCTCCGTTCACATATTGGAACAACCTGACATCGATCGGTGCTGTTTTCTTGTGATCTGTGTACCTGCGTTGTGTGCTGCTCAGCTCAGCGACCAGTTGACAACTGGTTCTTAGACAAAGCAGGATCCTCATGCTGGGAGGATGGAGCTGGGCAAGGGGCACTGGGGCCATATCCTTTGTGCCCAGGGCACGGAGGTACTTCCCGGGGACAAAGACACACCATCACCTTGGGTCATGTACCAGAGTCCTGGGGCAGGTAAACCCCAGTCAGTAACCAGTGCTGGACCCTGACCGAGGAGACAGAACAGAGTAAATACCAGCTTCTCTCTGAGAGCATCTGAGTGGACATGGAGGTGCACTTCGAAGTGATGACTGAGCCTCTCATTTGAGGAAACAGAAACACCATACAACGGCCACCATTTATTTTCCTTTCCTTTTTATTTTTCCTTTTAGAGGATGCACACCCTCATCAGAGACACAGAGAGAGAGAGATGGGGGAAAGCAGCTCCCCATCAGGCGTGGTCATACCACAGTCCCTTCTTCTCTGCATCTCCATCCATTGGGATTTGGGGTACGCATGCACAGATGCCTGGCATGTTTTCCAGCCTGCTGGGGCCAGGATTCGAACTGCAGTAGGCCCCATGGAATCCAGCTCCCTTAACCACTAGGTTACAGGGTGGGCCTAATAGGCACTATTTTTATGAAAATACACACCCTGAAAGCTGTAAGAACCCCAAGTCCCCCTTTGCACTTTGCTTGCCTAGTTCCTTCAGCTTTGTTTATTTTCATAGCTGTCTTATATCTTGAGAAGGAAACATACACAGAGCTGAGTTGGGCTGAATAAATCCAAGTTTAGCTCCACTACGGAGGTCACCAAGCACAAGGGAATGGGCTGAAGACTTCAAGAATCAAGCAAGACAATTTATGCTTGGAGTTGGCCTGGAACTGTAGCCAACGATTCTTCCTTATTTTGTTTCCAACCTCTGGGAGAAACCCCCAGCTCAGGCTCAAGGGATCTTATGGCTTATGACTGTCCAGTCTGTCCAGCCTGTTTCTAGAAGCCCTCACACACACACCTGCCTCACTCTTGCTAGCTCTTTGGCCACCTATGTTCCCATCCTGTCCTTTCCTCCCTGACATTCTTTTAGGACATACTTGTCCAGTGTGCTGACTTCAATCCAGTCTACCTGATACCTCTGGGCTTCATGCGGCCCAGAGCAGCTTTTTCCCTTAACCTGAGCCTTGGGAGACAATGGTCATGCCTTAGAGATATTTGGACAAGATCTGAGCAGTGAGATTACTCAGTCATCTCCTCCCACCACTAGGCTCTCTGCCTCTTGTCCCTGCAGTTCCTGGCACATTGAGGATCCCTAACTGAAGACTTGTCTAACTGGTTTTGCCTGGAATGGTCTCTTTTAGGAGAAGAGACTCCTCTGGTATTCTTTTGGTTATAGTTTGACTTTTGTTTTTCTTTTTAGACAGATTTTTGCTATAGGGTGTGTGCGCTTGCCAGAGAGACAGAGAGAGAAAAAATGAGAAATCACCCCTCAGGGGGATGGCTACATCTCAATCCCTTCTCCTCTATTTTCTTGTTGGGGTATTGGGCATGCATGCACCCATGCCAGGCATGAGCTTTGAGCTGCCGGGTCCTGGACTCAAACTGAGGTTGGCCATATGGGAGTCCAGCACCGTAACCACTATGCCACCTACTGGCCCATAGTTTGACATTTTTTAAAACAAGGATCCATGTCTTTGCATTTGTGTACTTGAAGCAATATTTGTCCATGAGCCTGGAGGTAGAGGAGATACAGGATACAGAGGCATGGGAATCTTGCTCCTTATATCAGTTATCCATTACCGTGCAACCATAATGCCAAGACTTGGTGGCCTAAGAAAACAGTTGTTCGTTAGGACTCACATGGTGGTGTGAGTCGGTAATTTGGGCTGCCCTCAGTTGAGTGATTCTTCAGGTCTTGGCTGGGCTCACTTATGGTTAGCTAGCAAGTTCATTCACCAAGTATTATGTTTCTCACATGTCTGGTGGTTGGGTGGTTGTTGGCCTGTCTCTGTACCAGGTCATCTCTCATCTTCCAGCAGCTAGCTCAAGTTTTTCCCCTGGTAGGTAGACAGAGTTCAAGGACAATGAGAAGGAAATGCAAAGCCTGTTTGCCAAGGCTTAAAACTGTTTCAGTGTCGCGTCTTCTGCTTATGGACTGAAGCGAATTCAAGGCCAGTGCAAATTCAAGAGGAAAGGATAGAGAATTTGAAAAGGTATATTCCAATGAGATATAGATAAAGGAGGGGAATTCTGCCCAGTTGTGCAATCTACCCATCACACAATCTCTGCACTGCCCTTTCTCTCATAGCTGGCATGGTGATACTCCACAGCATTGTTCTCGAAGGCCAGGATTCTCTCCAAAGGCTCTCTTCCCATTTCCAAGCAATAGTCCCCTTATTGCAAGGACTGGGTGTTGGGCAGTAAGTGATATGGACCCTCCTGTGCATTGGCACACATGGAGAGAAGTAGGCTATCTCTAGAGAGGCATATAGCCTTGTGGAAATGGAAATCAACAAATATCCCAAAGGGATTCCCCAGGTGCTTTGATCATGTGGAAAAAACGAGAAATCACCCCTTTGAGGAAAGGGTGCAGGGTCTTATTTCTTGACTAATGATTTAAAATTTACAAAAAGTTGCCAAAATAGTACACAGCATTTTTGTGTACTACTTGCTCAACCTCTGTTAATAACTTCTTATATCACCATAGCACAATGATAAAAATTTGAAAATTAACACCAGTATGGCCCCATTAGCCATTCTATAGGCCTTGCCAATTGTCCCAGTAATGTCTTTTTTGTGGTTCAAGGTTCAATTCAGGACTCCAGATTGTGTTTTGTTAATTGTCTCCCTAATTTCCTATAATCTGCAAAAAATTTTAAGTCTTTACTTGCCTTCTATGATCATAACACTTTCAGTAATGCTAGCCAGTCACACTGTATACTGCTCTTACTATGGGTTCTAAAAACACGATGTTGGCAGGTTTTATTGTTGGTTATAGTCACTTTGATCACTTGGTTAAGGCAGTTTCTCTCAATTTCTCCAATATGAAGTTACTATTCTTCACTTTGTAATTAATAAGTGGAGAGACACTTCAGGATAGTACAAATATCCTGTTTTCAGTATACATTTGTCCACTAACTTTAGAATTAGTCTTGGATGATTGCCTATAACCATCATTAATGTAGCGATTAACAAATAGTGATTTTTCTATTTCCAGCACTCCTTGTCATTAGGATTTTGCAAGGAAGAACTGTTCCCTCTCTGCCGTTCATGTTGATCTATTTGTTTAATTATTTATTTACATCGTGTAGACTCCTGGATTTTTTTTTATGTAATGGGTCATAGTCCATTTCTGTCATAATTTATTTTGCTAGAGCAGTTCCTTTCAAGTGGTAAGACACCACAGCGTGTCTTAATAATCTGCAATGTGCTGATTATGTAATAATATCATTATATAATAATTTGTAACTTCCTCCAGAGTGTGGGGCCTAAAGAGCAGGGTCAGGGGCATACGCATGTCTGCATCTACAGGCCCCGGGTGTTGTATGGTGCCTGGCACAGAGTGCTAAATGAGAAAGGCAATGAGTGATTTTAGAGCTGAAAGTAGTGATGAGAAGATTTCTACAGACCCTAAGCTCCAAAAGGTTTATGGTGCCTCCTTCTCCAAGCTGGATTAGTTCAAAGAAACCCAAACAAAAATACCACGAACTGAAAAATGCATAAGGAGGGGCAAGCCAGTTCTGAGCAAGGTTTCGTATCAGCTAGTTAGCCACTTTTGTTTTTTTTTTTTTTTTGTAAATACCCAGTCGTTTAGGAAGAGTTGCTGGTCTTCTCTGTTTGCCAGTGCCACAGACACATGATATTTCAGCCTATTGATCATCTTTTTATTTTTATTATTTTTAAAATTTTATCGCTACAGGGCGCATATGCTCGCTATAGAGACAGAGAGAGACAGAGAGACAGAAAGTGAGAAATTACCTCCCAGGGGAGATGGCCATGTCGCAATCACTTCTCCTCCATTCTCCTCTCAGGATTTTGGGCACGCACGCACACGCGCCTGGTGTGAGTTTAAGCCAACGGGTCCTGGACTAGAACCACAGTCGACTACATGGGAGTCCAGCAACATAGCCATTACGCTAACTGCTGATCCCATGCCCATTGATCATCTTGCACTTCTCAGTGGATCTAGGTGTGGCTTTGCACAGGAGAGGAGAGGTCGGGAATTTGAGGTGAATCTTGAAGGATGTGCAGATTTTCAGTGGCAGAAGAAAGGGAAAAGGGTATCCCAGGTAGAGGAAATTGCTACACGCAAAATCCAAAGGAGTGAATAAAGGTGATGTTTTGACCAAATGGTCAATAGATTCATGCAGAAGAATGTCAGGGCATCAAGCCAGTTTGGGAAATTAGTGTAGAAACTTGGGAAGGTCCTTGAATGTCATATTAAGGGGCTTAGACTTGATGTTACAGGAAACAGGGAGTCAAAGAAGTTCTAATGTGGGAAATGATGACATTTACTCATTCATTGAACATCTACCACCTGGTGGTACAGCTTTGGAAAAAAACAGTCCTAGTCCTCAGGGCCAGGAAGGAGAGAATTTCGGTAGACATACTATGCAACAAAAAGAGTTTCTGCAGAAGGTCCATGTTTTAGGAAGAGACTGACCGCGAAGTTGAGCTGGTGGGACGGTAAGGGGGAAGTACCTCACCTTCCTCTTTCCTTCGTCTCTCCTTGGCTTGGGCTCCTTTTAGGTCCACAGGTGCCTGAGGAGAGAGCAAGGATAGCTCAACCTCACACATTCTTGCAGATAATCCTGGGTAAGGATGAGCTCTTCTGTCCTGGCAGCTCTTTCCACAAACAGAAGAAATGTTTCCTCTACAGAAAAAAAAAAATCCAAAAAGACTAAAAAAAAAAAAAACAAAAAACCCTTATAACTATGATGTTGGTGCAAAGACTTCTGGACCTCACATGGTTTGGTGCCTGGACAGGAAAATCTAAGAGATCCCCAAGAAGAATAGGTTTGGAGTTGTAAGGTCAGTGTTTATCTGCTAAATATAGATTCCCACTCTGTTTTGAAGCTCTCACCCCAAGCAGAAATGCTATAGGTCATTGTACTCGCTGTGGGTACCACGTCCATATGAGCTGGGGGTACCGTGTCCATATGAGCTGGGGTACCATGTCCATAGGCACTGTGGGACACCATTGTGATGGACAGCCAGCAGTCAGCATTTGCATCTCTCTGCCAGAGTGTTCTCTGCAGCTAGTGTGGAAGTCCAGAGAGCCAGGGAGTCTCCTTCCAGCAGCCCTCGACCTAGGACTGGCAGGAGTTGGTAGACAAATGCTCCAGCTTCCTTGTCCTTCCCATGTCATAACTCTGCAATGTGTTCTACAGTGACTCCCAGAGTCCCCAGGGAGATTAAGCTCTGGTAGACCAGTGAGTTGCTTTGATAATGCATTCTTTGGTTGACTGTCTTCCTGTCTCATTTCTGAGTTCTCTGCAAGTGTTTTTGGGGACCGCCTCTAAGATGAGCTGCCCCCACTGGAGTCCTGGGCCCTGCATCTGCCTCTGGGGGAGCCCACATTAAGAGGATATATGACACGGCGTATTTTAGAGAAGGAACTTAGTCATTTGCACCGGAGTGAGCTGCTGTCACTAGGAGCGCAGTCAGTGAGGGTGGCTGGCACCCAACCCCTTTCCACTCCGACTTTTGATGCCTTCATGCCTTGATAATTGTCAAATGTCTCTCCCCACAGCCGCCCGACTCTGGAGCCTGCGGAGGGAGAGATCACATCTGAGGCTGAGCTCAGGCGGGGTCTGCTTGAAACAGGAAAGACTGACAGAGAAGGAATCCGGGCTCATCCTTTTTCAGTCATTTCCTTGTAAATAGCAAGGAACAGCTTCACTATTTTTTTTTTTTTCCCAGGCAGTCTAATCACTCAGAACTTCCCTCTGGTGGGTACTTTTTTTAGAGCATAATAGAAGGTGTGATATCTTGTGAGAGGCGCCTGCATCGCTTGGAGGACGGCAGAGCTGAGACTGAAGGAGAAGGTGACAAGTTCCCGGGAATATTAAAGATTAACACCCAATACTTTGTTGCTATTTAACTCTCCGACGATTCATGTTGCTGAAGCCGAAACAGAACATTGCTTTCCCTCCCTTCTGTTTATTCCTTCCCTTCTCTGTTCTGGGGATTCAGACGTGGTGGATGTCAGATGCCAACCCCTTAAGGGCTGAAATGGTTTTATATAATAACAGAGAGGGGGAGCCTCCGAAATGAAGAAAGAATCTCATTCAGCGCTGGGGCTGAAATGGGAACTGGAAACGAGAGGGGGGAGCGTTCTTAAAAATAGCTCACTCAGAGAGAAGAATGCAGCTTGTCTCCCAGCGGCGGCACAACCCTTGGGTGAATTATTAGGAACCTACTGTAGGCCTTGTTCCTTCTCTTTTGAAATGTTGATCGTGGCTAAAAGGAGGCAGTTGAATGGAAGGCGGCTGGTGACTGACACTCAGAGCAGTCCTTGGCGATGGATGAGCCTGTCAGGCCTCCATCTGCCGCCTCCTCCTCCGGCAGCCCGCCACTGGGGTGCATATGCCCCTGTTCCCTTCCACTAATTATTGATGCAGCTCTTACGGCTGAAACTCCGGGCCCTTCACAGAGGTGCACACAGCCTCCAAAGGAGGATGGCGAAGGAGCCTTGGGGAGTCCGGGGAGAAAGGGAGAAGTGGAGGGAGAATGAAAAGAGGAAGGAAGCAGGAGATAATGATGAGGCACCTTTGAGACCCGGTGGCCCAGAGAGGCATAAAGACGGGGGAGGAAAGAGAGAGAAGATAGGGACAGAAGCCCACAGGGACGAGCAGAGGGAATGCAGACAGATACAGAAATGGAGGGAAGGAGGAGGGTCGGATCAGTGGATCAGAGGAGGGAAGGAGGCAGTAGATGCATTACTAGATAATGAGAGGAAGTGGGCACAGCACCCTCCCCCAGGCTGCACGAGATTCTTCTTACACCCCTCTCCTGCCTTCTGTTTGCAAGAGGAGTCATGCTGGGCTTTGTTTTCCATCATCTTTGCTTCTCCTGGACCACCCTGGGGAAAGCGCAGGTCCTGGGTTCCTTCAGGCTTTTCCTGCGGTCCCTCAGTTTGTTGAGTGGCCTTGGGTGCCTCAGCAAGGTGCCCAGTGACTTGAGGATCTCTGGGTCAGCCTTCTCCTCCTTCCTGGAAGTTTTAGATTGGTTATAAACCCAAGTGACCTAGCTGCGTCCTCTAAGTCTCCCCCAAACTGGGCAGCGACCCCTAATTGCTTCTTCCTGGTCTAAGATGCCTGAGAAGGTGTGTGTGAACAGATAAGGTGACCTAGAGCCCTTGCTGTAGCATCGTCCAGATCTAAACCAAGCAGGAGCAGGAGAGGAAGGGCAAGGTTCTGTCCCATGGTCTTGGCATTTGGTGTTGCCCTACCGAGGGGTGGAGGCTGAGCTGCACTTTGGGTATCTACCACTCCCACACCTGCTGACAGATTCTGACCGCGTGCACATGTGTCTCTGTGCTTGAAGACTTTGACCACGAACATGTTGGGCCTGTCTGGGAGCAGTCCTAAACCAGTGACTGGTGGGCAAATGCCCCAGCTTTCTTGTGCCTTGGGTGGCACAACTCTGAGGCATGTCCTACCGTGTCCCAGACAGCCCAGTGGAAGTGAGCCTGAGTTGCCCACAGAGGAGACCTGCTGATGAACACCCCCTGTACAGTCTTCCTCTCCTTCCTTTTCCCTCCCCTACCACCCTACTGGCACTTACTGAGATGGCTGCCTCTAATACACTGTGCCCTCCAGTGTTAAACTTCTAGGGGATTCTAGACTGAGACAGGCTGTGGGGTTGGAGCAGTTTCCTCCCAACTTATGTGAGACGAGAGGAGTAGGAGACTTGTCATCACAGTATCGAGTCACACATACGCAGGGCTATTCATCATTGGTGGGTTGGGGTGGCCACTATGGTCTAGGTTTCCTAGAGACACTCTTCCTCTCCACCCCCAGAGATCTTGCTGGGACCAAAATATGTCTGTACAGGGACCGTGAGGCAGGAGCTTCCTTAATTAATAACAAAACAAAACAAAAAAAACAGTGGAAAATGAATAAACACAGTAATTTCACACTTGGACAGACATACTTTGAGAATTAACAAATCAAATTAAAATCAAAATCAAATCAAATCAAAAACTCGGAAAGCAAACAATGAGCATGGAGTGATCTGACCAAGCCTGTTTCAGCACTTTTCAAACTCTTAATTGTCAGTGGCCATCGACGAGGTCGGCATAGGCAGTCGAAATATGGAGTGAGGATGTCTTTGTCAAGAGTATGGCCTGGAGTCTTAAGAGCAGGATTGGAGTGTCTAGAAGAATCTGCTCATTGGAGGAGACCAAGCAGGGAGAGTCTGTGCTCTCTTGGTTTCCCGTCATACCATACAGAATTGTTGTGAAGATTAACAATGACATAACATGTGTCTAGAAGCTAAGATCAAGAATAGCTTCCTTTGGATTGGCCAGCAATCGGGTGGTTAAAGAAACCAGATCCCACATGGCCGACTGTGTAGTTCAAATCTCGGATCCGGCAGCTTGAAAAATACCGTGGGGGGCTGTGCATGAATGCCCCCAATCCTGACAGGATGAGGCAATGAAGGACAAGGGGTTGTGGAGTGGCCATGCCCCACTGAGAGGTGCTTTCTCCCTAACCTCCCACTCCCACCTCTCCCCGGTGACACACGCACCCTCTGGTAAATGCAAGGCAAAAAAGAAAAAGGAAAAGAAAAAAAATAGCTTCCTTTCGTTTTCTCTTCATCCTCCAAGGGAGCCACACCCTTGTCCTGACGGAGGCCAGATTTAGGGGACGAGGAAGTACGTCCTGAGAGCCCTGAGAGTCAGGCACTGAGACAGCGGCTGCCAGAGCTCCCCAGATGCAGCCAGTCTGTGCCCGTGGGCGTGGGAAAGAGATGTAAACGCTGACGGGCATTAAACACGAGTTAGACATGCCCTTCCGCGCCACCAACACATTTCAAAAGTGCACATCACAAGGCTCTTGTTGAAGTCCTGGCAGCGAGCCAGGAGCAGACCACAAAAGGAAGTTGTTTCCTTGTTGGAGCTGCCAGGCGGCTGGGCGTGGCCAGGGCGCCACCTCCCTGCAGGGTGCAGGGCTCTGGGCGACATCCTGCCCTCCCTCTGTTCCTTCCCTGTGAGATCTGCTGTGGACATTGCCCCAGCTGACCAGGAAGGACCCGCTTTTACCTGATCTTCCGCTGTGCCACCAGAATGCCACGTCGGTGTGTTCACACAGGACCTCTTGCCTTTTGGGGCTCCACCTTGGCTGCTTCTTCTCTCAGAGGACCAGGGAAAAGACTCCTCTATCCCCACTTGGTAGAAATCACAGGCCAAGGTGTGGTAGAAGGTCTGGGATACAGCCGGCCTAAGTCAGGCCTCGTTCCTGGCAGACAATCTGCAAATATTTATGGAGGGGCTGTTCTGGACAGCTCTGTGCTCGGGTCTGCAGGGTTCACAGAGACACCCTGTGTGGGACAAGGAGCTTATGTTCTGGCTGGAAAGAGCAGGCGGACACTCAGGAAACCGGGGTGTCCTGCTGACCCCTGAGCTATGCTCTTAATGCTTGGCTGTGTGGAAAGGTCCAGGCCACATACGAGACACTGTCCTTGCGCTTAGTGATCTCCAAGCAGCACTAAATCCATTAAGGCCTCAGACTGGTCCAGGCGTGGTCTCTGGCTCCTTCTTTTTTTTTTTTTTTTTGCTATAGGGCACGTGTGCTTGCCAGACAGACAGAGAGAGACAGACAGACAGAAAGTGAGAAATAACCCCCCCCCCCAGGGGAGATGGCCACGCTGCAATCCCTTCTCCTCCATTCTCCTCTCAGGATCTTGGGAACGCACACACACGCACCCGGCGTGAGTTTTAAGCCACTGGGTCCGGGACTCGAACCACGGTCTGCTACATGGGAGTCCAGCGACATAGCCATTACACTAACTGCTGGTCCCTCTGGCTCCTTCTGTACTCTGGTTGCTCTTTACACCTCACATCTTCAGCCTCACTAAGTTTCATCTCTTCAAACTAAGATAATAAACACTCACAAAATGTTTCCATCTAGGGCCAGCAGATGGTGAAGTGGTTTTGTGGCCAGACTCCCACATGACCAACTGT
Organism: Tupaia tana; assembly: GCA_026018925.1. Classification (NCBI taxonomy): domain Eukaryota; kingdom Metazoa; phylum Chordata; class Mammalia; order Scandentia; family Tupaiidae; genus Tupaia; species Tupaia tana. The sequence continues at coordinate 23,718,148 of JAKSZU010000027.1, read as the reverse complement.
GGTTCGAGTCCTGGTCCCGGCGGCTTCAAATTCACACTTAGTACATGTACGTGTGTGCCCAGCATCCTGAGAAAAGACTGGAGGAACCAGGATTGTGGTATGGCCATCGCTCCCGGGGAATGATTTCTCACTTTCTGTCTCTCTGGCAAGCATATTCTTCCTATAGCAAAAATTTCTCTCTCAAAAATAAGCTTCCATTTATCAATTAATCCGCTCAAATACCTTGGAAGGCAGGTCCTGCTATTTTGGATTTGGAGAGGAAAAAATTGAGGCTGAGTGAGGTGACTGGCATGGCATGCCAGGAATTGCAGAGAGAGCTGATCTTCTGACGTCTGTGGTCCCTGACTCTTAGGGTTCTCCTGAAAGAGAAAAGGCAGGACAGGCGTCATATGTGAAAGATGCTGGCAGGCTGAGCTCTGTGCTTGGGTTGCAAAAATACCAGTTTAGGTGAAAGGGGAGCACAGAATTACCATATCTCTGGAAGGTTGTTCTCCTCTCTCTCACATTCATATGAACATGCACTTGCTTTATCACGCATTAAAAAAAAAGGCAGCTGGGGTGAGCAGGTGGTATGTTGGTTAAGTGCTGGACTCCCACATAGTCTACCGCAGTTTGAAGTCCTGGGCCTGGTGACTTGAAAATCACACCAGGCGTGTGTATACGTATACTTCAAATCCCAAGAGGAGAATGGAAAAGAAGGGATTGCAGCATAGCCATCCACCCTGGAGGGTGACTTCTCACTTTCTCTCCAGTGAGCACACATGCCCTATGGCAAAAACCTAACAAACAAAAAAGCATTTTACAGAACAGATTCCTCTAAATGTCATAAGTAGACACTAAATCACAAGAAATAAAAAATTTTCACTCACACTTTACTCCCATATGCCTACCCACCTGTCCTAAGTACCTATGTGGATAAATATTTATATACACTTTTGTATTTACAGAAATATGTTGTGTCAAATGTTGGGTCAGTAGAATGTGGTTTTTCATTTTCTCTCTAGTGATTGAACTCTCATTGGCCAGACTGTGTGACTGACATTAGCTAAGCACCTATGACTGGTCTAATTCGTTTAGGTCTGTCCACAGCTCCTGAGCCTCATCATTCCTGCTCTGCACAGCAACTTGTCTTGCTGGTATTTGAGCACTCAATACATAGTGTATCTCTTCCCCACCTGAATTCTGAAATGTTGAGGCAGGTAGAACAGCTTCTGGACTGGCAATAGAATGTAAGCTTCCTCCCCGGTAGAGCTGATAGTGGCGAATGTGGCTTAGGTCTGTGACAACTGTGGACCTCAAAACAACAGATCCCCAGTTAGACAGACTTACCTCTCAACTTTGCTAAACCACTGCAGTTCTTTCATGTAGGGGCCTTTTGCTTCATTGGGGGAAAGGGAAGAACATAGGTTTCCTGCAGCCTGCTAGAGCCCAAAGATGAAATGACTTCTCATCAGATCAGGGAAGAGTGCAGGGCGGGGAGAGGTCAGGATGATTATTATGGGTAAACTTCCTTGCTGACAGTGTAAACCATGCCACAGCTACACACATGGTGGGGTTACTCTTCCTAAGCATGTCTTTTCTATCCCTGTGTAACTCAACTTCAGCTGTTTTGCAGACCTATCATGAATTCAAAGATCGAAGGTCAATTGTCAGTAGATGCTTGGGATTGTTCTGTGAACAGAGATGGGAGGGTGGAGAAAGGACCTTGACAGTTACCCTCCTCCCCTGCATTTTTAGGACTGAGAGGATTAGTAATATGATCATTCAAGGCCTGACTTCTTAAGGTATGGTGATTAGTGCTGGGTTCAAGTCCTGGTTCTTCCCTCATTTTTCTTACCTATAAAATAGAGGTAATACTCATTGACCTTTTGGGATGCATTAAATGAAATAATTCATGACAGTGCTTAGCACTGTGCCTGGCACAGAGTAACTGTTTAATGAGTATTTGGTCTTCCTATGTCATGCAAGATGCCTTAGGCTGAAGTCATCATGCTTTCGGAGGGCACCTTCTACTCCATTTTCTTATTTGTCTAATGATAATGGAGTCAGCTATGTCCACCTGGAACATGGTACTGGACACTTGGTAGTTGTTGGTGTGCACTAATCCCACCAATAATTCTCAAAGCTGAGCTCCTTGTACTAAGGGAGTATTCGGATTAGGGGGAAGAGAAGGGTAATTGTAGAGCTGAAACTCCACCTTGGGTGAAGGGAAATCAAGGATCTTGGAGGAAGAGAAAGGTGACTTCAGCTAGTCAGAGATGGACATGAAGAAAGTAACAGGGACAGCCAACAATGCGCCTCTCCTGCTCTCCCACTTTCCCTAGGATCCAGGAGGGTCATGGACAGCCCCTGGCCTGGCCATTGCAATTAGTGGCACATTAAACCCTCTGTTTTCTCTTTCTTTCTGCCTTCTTCTTTCCCTCCCTCCTTCCTTCCTTCACATTCTCCTTCCCTCTCTTTCCTCTTCTTTCCTCTCTCTCTCTGCTTTCCAAACTCCCAAACCTCCTGCCCTCTCTAATTCCATTAGACTTCAGCCTTAGATTTGGCACTTGCATTTTTCAGGCAACGACAGCAAACCCTGACTATGTTGTGATGTTCTTTTCGACAAAACTGCCTTTTAGGTAAATACTTTTTGGGCCAATCTCACTGAATTAACTATCTGGGTCATTTGAATTTCTTCTCCGGGAAATAATTATGGCCTTTGGGAAATGTAAAGTGTACTGCAGTCCTGTGAGTGAAAGAAAATACCAGCCTCCCTCTCCCTAATGCCACCTCCTTCCGTTTCTATGTGACCCAGGGAACCAAATTAGTAGCGACTCCCATCTCAGGGGTCCAGGGTTGCTTTGGATCTTTCTGGGGAAGTCCCTTAGGCATTCAAAGGCACTCTGCACGTGAGGGAGCTAATACCCTGCTACTTTTCCAAGTGTGAGAGCAGAGACTTCTTTCCAAGCAGCTACACATTTTTGAAAAATCACATTCTGTCTATTCCTTCACCGATTCTAGAAGGTGAAAAAGGGAAGTATGTGGTGCCGTTATCATGCAAAAGCATTGGGAGGACCAGTGCTTGCTTGTCTTGCAAGGCAAGAACAAAAACTGATAGGCCTGAGCTGGGGAGACAGGCTGTTGGGGGCACTGGGTAGCAGAGGTGCTTTGATTATGTTACTGAGACATAGTGGAAGGAGCTGCCAGCTTCTTCTCTGGCTGGATGATTCAGGAAGTCACCTGAACATGAGAATGCCTCCTTAAAAATGTAAGATGAGGATGTCATTACCACCCTAGGAGAAGGACGGCCACTCTTTGTGTCTGACTAAGGCTGTCTCTCCCTAGTAACCCCTGGGAGGTAGATCTGGCAGAAGGAAGATGGCAGAAAAGTTTGCAAGGGATTTTTCATTGATTTTCTAGGACACCATAACAAAATGCCACAGACTGGTGGCTTATAAAACAGAAATTTGGGGCTGGCAGGTGACGTGGTGGTTAGGGCACTGGACTCCTGCATGGCTGACCATGGTTTAAGTCCCACACTTGACGGCTTGCTTTCTCACTTTCTCCCTCTCTTTCTGTGTCTTGCTCTGGTCAAATTGAAAATAGCAATAATGAGAAATAAAGTAAAGGAAATAATTGGGGCCAGCAGGTGGCATAGTGATTAAGGATACTGGACCTGGCAACTTGCTTTCTCACTTTCTCTCTCTCTTTCTCACTCACTCTGTCCAACTGGTCAAATTGAAATAGATACATAAAGAAATAAGAATATATAAAATAATAATTTTTTTTGGGGGGGAGAGGTTTTTGCTATAGGGCGTGTGCACTCACCAGAAAGACAGAGAGAGACAGAGAGACAGAAAGTGAGAAATCACCCCCCAGGGGTGGATGGTCAGGCCATAATCCCTTCTCCATTCTCCTCTTAGGATCGTGGGCACACACATGAACACGCCCGGCATGAGTTTAAGCCACCAGGTCTGGGACTTGAACCATGGTGGACTACATAGGAGTCCAGTGACATAGCCATTACACCAACTGCTAGTTCCATATAAAATCATTCTTAAAAAAAAAAAAAAAAAAAAAAAGAAATAATTCTTAAAAAATAAAAAAAAAACAAAAACCAGAAATTTATTTCCTCACAGTTTTGTAGGCTACAAGGCCAAGATCAAAGTGTTGGCAGGGTTGATTTTTTTTCCTGAGGCTTATCTCCTTGGCTTGTAGATAACTTTCTTTTTCTTCCTGTGTCTTCACCTCCCTGTGTCCTTACATCATTTTCCCTCGGTGTGTCTGTGTCCTAATCTCCTCTTATCCAATCACTAGTCTGATTAGAGTAGGGTCCGTGTATGTGACCTGTTTTTATCCTCACTACCTCTTTAAAAATCCTGTCTCTAAGTGTAATCACATTCTAATGTTGGAGGTTAGGACTTCAACATATGAAATTTGGGAGGGTATAATTCATTCTAAACAGGCTTTTTGGAGGAGAAATGAGGAGGTGGGAGTAGAATAAGTGAAGAATGGGGCCAGCAGGTGAGGTGGTGGATCCCACATGGCCATCCATGGTTCAAGTCCTGGACTTGGCATCTTGAAAATCATGCTGAGCATGATTTTTTTTGTATGTGCCCAAAATCCAAAGAAGAGAATGAAGGAAAAGAGATTGTGGTACAGTCATCCCCCCTGGGGATGATTTTTCGCTTCCCCTTTCTGTCTCTCTCTGGCAAGAGCACATCCCCTATGACAAAAACCTAAAAAGAAGAGAATGAGTGAATAGAGGGGGTATAAGTAGTCATATTTGACCTACTAATATTCAGAGACATTAGGACCCACATGGCTCTCTCTGTGGTTTGAGTCTCAGACCAGGCAACCTGTACTAGTTTCTCCTGATTGAGGTTTCCTAGCCAGAGGGACCCAAGAAGCATACAGGTGGGCTTACTGTGGAGGGAAAAAAGGCTTGGACTGGTGGGTGACTCAGGCTCCTCAGCAGGGACTAGAGACTGCTGTGTAAGAGTACAGGAAATGGGGTGAGAGTTAAGGTCAGGAGGGGGAGGAGAGTGGAGTTGGATGTTCTTCCATCTGTGTGTATGGAACTGCCTAAACATGTGAATGAGAATCAAAAGAACGGCAGTCCTGGAGCCCGAGCTGGAGCAATGCAGGCTGTGTGGAATTTGTACAAATAAGTCTTCTATGCACAGCTGTGCGAGTTGCAGATTGCATGGTTGTAACCTGCAGCCACAGGACTGTATTTGAGAACAGCACCCCTGGAGCTGCCTGGAGTTGGCCTGCAGCCTGTGTGGCTGGGCATTCCTGCAGCTCTGCAGGGCTAGTTTTCAACAGCGACACCATCTGGTAGCAACAGAAACTGTCACAGCAAGCAGAGGCTGAGGGCTCCTTGTTCTCTCCCTGCTATCAGGCATTTAGAAGCAGAGCTGACCTTTCAGGTCTGAGTGAAGCCCAGAATATTAGGAAGTGGAATACAAAAGGTCCAAAGGAGGAGCATTCTTCCATATAAAGTGGGAATTGAGTGATTCAAGAGTAGAAGGCATATGGGACCAGCAGTTAGCGTAATGGCTATGTCACTGGACTCCCATGTAGCCGACCGCGGTTTGAGTCCCAGACCTGGTGGCTTAAACTCACACTGGGCGCGTGTGTGTGCGTGCCCAAGATCCCGAGAGGAGAATGGAGGAGAAGGGATTGCGGCGTGGCCATCCCCCCAGGGGGTGATTTCTCGCTTTCTGTCTCTCTGTCTCTCTCTGTCTTTCTGGCGAACACACGCACCCCATAGCAAAAAATCTCTCCAAAAAAAAAGAAAGAGTAGATGAAATATAACTGATGGAATGGGTCACATCAGTCTTATTACAATCTCTTCAGTGAGAACAGATACCCTTTTGGAAGAGGTTTTAAATCTCTACATTTCGTATTTTGGTTCGATTTGGGGCCCACTGTATGTACAAATCTATACCTGCTTTATCAACAGAGCAGAGAGTCATATGCTATGGACATGTTGGTGTATGAAGGAGAGGTGACCACTAATCATCTCTGTCCCAAGTACAGTGGCTGCCTTAGGTGGAAATACTCCCAGGGATCCAGGGGAGATTGGTTTGTTAAGAAGGTGCCCTCAGAAGAAACTAAATAGGAAGCAAGGAAGGAGGGCAGGGTGGGAAGCCAAGCAAAAACGCGATGGGAGTCAGAGTCCCAGCCTCAGCCTGGTTGCCCAGAGTGCTCTGGAGGGTGTCATCCCTCAGAGTTTGTCCTGACTCGAGGCAACAGAACTGGGATTCTTCTCCTCTTCCTTCTCTTCTTCTCTCTTCTCCCCTTGTTCTTCCTCCTCCTCTTCTTCCTTCTTTTAGTTATTAGAGGGCATATGTGCTTGTCGAAGATGGGGGTGGGGGGGAGAAAGCACCTCCCAAAAAGATGTGGTCATGCCACAATCCCTTCTCCTCAAATTTTCATCCTGTTGGGGCACACAAGCACATGGGACTGGTGTGTTGTTCAAGCTGCTGGGGCCAGAATTCAAATTGTGTTGTCAGTCAAGTGGCATCCTGAGTCCTCAACTACTAGGCTACGGTGCTGGCCCCCAGAGCTGGGCTTCTACAGCCCCCAACAGCCAGCTCTTGCCTAGGGGCTACCTGGGAGGTTGGAAACTTCCAGACACTTCCAACTGTTTGTTCATGTGAGCCGACTGCTGCAGCAGGCCTCAGTCAGGCCTCCTGAGGAGAGGCGAGCACAGCTGCTAGAAACTCAGGAGTGGAGGAGCTGGAGGAGGCTGCACAGGAAGTGGGAAGGGTAGAAGGGCTGCCCAGGCTGTGGGTGGAGCTCTGTCCACTGCCCCATCCACCACCGAGCAGCTTCCTGCCTCATGTCCATGCCTCCTGGAACTGTCCTAAGACCTGCTTTGACAGTAGCCTGGAACTTGGGTCAGAACCATCATGGCTCCTTAATTCACCAGCTGGTGATCTTGAGCAAATGACTCTGACCTTCACTCTTCATTGGCAAGACAGGATGGTGGTTCTCCCCACAGGAGGTTGTGAAGATAAAAGAGGCAGTGCAGCTAAGTCCCTGGCTCTCTGCTTGGCCTGCCTGGGGAATTCATGGAATGCCACCTCCCTTCCTCTCTGTTCCCCTCCCTCCCCTCAGGGAAGAACCAGTTACCTGTGAGCAACTCCTCTGCTAAAATCCCTGTGACCCGCTTATTTTGTTTATGTACCGTTCTGGGGAAGGTAACAATTTAGATGGCAAATTACACTGCCAGAGCCAGGGAGTTGGTGTATTAATTCCTGACTATTTACTGTGACAGGTTTAAAGCCCAATAGCTCAGGCAGCACTGGAGCTCCCACTCTGCAGAACACAGAATGGCGAAGACGCTGCACCTGCTGCTTCCTGGCAGTCCTAGGCAGTTCGTGGGACTGCATGTTTCTGTCACCTCATCTGCTCAGGGACCCTGGGGGCAAGATCTTGGGAGCATCCAAAGCATGGCCAGCGTTATCCTGTCTCCTCTCCCAGCAGCCCAGGGTGAGCTGCCAGCACTAGATCATGGAAGCCCACCCTTTCTTTCTGGGGGAGCTCAGACAAGCCCCTTCTCAGTGCGGTGTAGCTCTAAACTAGTTAGCCATGGGATAAAGTTAGCCAGTCTTAGGTCACAGAGGCATGTAGCCCAGGGGTACCACGGATGAAGCCCCAGTCTTTCCTTCATTTCAGGCCTCAGGCAAATGTGCATGTTAGGTGGCATCATCACCCTACTGTAGGTTGCAGTGCTGAGTCTTGAACAACGCTCGGTGGCCAGCAAGTGGTAGAACCCAGCATTGAACTGAAGAGGAGCCAGCAGGCCACACTGCCTCTCCTTTCTCCTTGCCCTGCCACCCCAGGGCTGAGGAATGCTTTGAGGGTCTTTCTTACATCACACAAGGCTCTTTGAAAAGATCGAGGAGCTCTGCATCGTCCTGATGATACTTTTTTCAATCCTCTGTTCCCCCCTCAGAAAAATAAGTTATTTTAGAGCAGTTTGGGGAGCCCCTTTAATTTCTTGGGCATGCTATTCAAGCAGCATATTACAGTCTTAATTCCAAACAAATTACTTAAAAGTGAATGGGGGGAATTTTCTTCCCTCACCTCTTTATGAAAGAGAGAGGGGAAGGGAGGACAGAGAAAGATGATTAAAAACCCTACAATCCTGGGACCAGCAGTTAGCGTAATGGCTATGTCGCTGGACTCCCACGTAGTCGACCGGGGTTCGAGTCCCGGACCCGGCGGCTTAAACTCACGCCGGGCGCGTGTGCGTGCATGCCCAAGATCCCGAGAGGAGAATGGAGGAGAAGGGATTGCAGCGTGGCCATCCCCCCTGGGGGGTGATTTCCTGCTTTCTATCTCTCTGTCTCTCTCTGTCTGTCTGGCGAGCGCACGCGCCCTATAGCAAAAACCTCTCCAAAAAAAGAAAAAAAAAAAAAAAAAAAAAAAAAACCTACAATCCTTCTGCCCCGACCTTCCAGTTGGCTAGGATGATAGGTTCGTGCTCTAGTGCCCAGAATATTTGGGTTGACTCAGGAAGTGAACCCAGGCCTCCCATGTGGCTCCTAATCTCCCAATCAGTGCCACTACCTTCATGCCACCATGGCCGGGCCAAGGGAGAAAATGTCCTTCATAAAATTTTATGTATAAAATAGTACCCATGTCTTGGGACTGTTGGGAAGTAGCCGTGTTTGGTAGATTGCCTGACACCTAGTAAATTCTCAATGGCTGTTCGCGATTATAATTACTGTCATCCTCTTTAGGGGGGTGCTCTTTTGTGTCTTCTGTGAGTAGGAGTATGTGCTTCATTTAAAATCCGAACTGATTTGTGGAAATGTAATTGTGAGACAAAGGTTCTCTGTGACAGCTAAGTCCAAAGCGGAATTGTTTCAACAGCACTGTTTAATAGAACTTTCTGCAATTATTGAAACTATCTATAATCCTCACTGTTCAACACAATAGCCACTAGGCTCTTGTGGCTATGGAGCACTTGAAGGGTGGTTAATGCGAGAAAACCTTGACTTTTCATTTGAATTCATTTGAATTTAGACAGCCACGTGTGGCTAGAGGATACTGATTTGAACAGTGAAGACCTTGCCCATGTTACATACTGACTTATGGAGCCATAAAAACTACAGCCATACACACATGGATGCTTTGGAATGATTTGTTTTTAGTGCGTATATCCTAATGAAGCTAAGAGGAGAGTAAAGGGTTCGCCAATCATACTTTGAAGGTGACATGCCTAAGGCACAAACATTAATAACTAATTCTTGACTTGCATGTTGATGAAGAACCCTTATAGAAGGACCACAGTGGTCCCATCTGTTTAAGTTGGGCTGGTCATGTTCTGAGTCTCAAGTCGAGGTGGCAGTGACATCATCAGGGCCCATACTATAGGCAGGCTTTCATTGATGGATCCTTTATTAGTTTTTTAATTGCCAGCATGTGAGAGAGAGAGAGAGAGAGAGAGAGAGAGAGAGAAAAAGAGTGCACGCACCTGTCATTGGGGGGTGGTCACACTGCAATCTGCAATCTCTTTTCCTCCCTGTCTCTATCCTGTTAGGATTTGGGGCATGCATGCATGCATATGTGTCTAGCATGTTTTTCAAACTGTCATGGCCAAGATTTGAACTACTGTAGGCCATGTGAGATCTGGCTCCCAATGCCTAATGCTGAACTGCTATGCTACAGGCCTGGGCCTTCACTGATTATTATTATTATTATTTTTGTAGACATGCCCCAAACTGTTTTCCAAAAATATATAATATTCTTATGCTTTAACTCAGTTGTTCCACTTATAGAAACTTATGTTTAAAAATCCTCCAAAATGAAATAAAATTTTACAACAAAGATAGTTACTAGAGTAGCTCTTATATCAAACACTCGGGAACAAGTCACATATTCATTAAGGTAAGGAAGTAAAGGAACTACAAAGTAAAATATCCAAAATAATTCAAGTGATTATGAAGAAAATGGCTAGGAAATGACATGATATCAACATGATGGAGTATTCTGTAACCATTAGAATCATATTATATTATAATGCTAAGTTTGAAAAGGAGTTGTATGAAGAGACTTCAAAAGCTCAATGAAAAATGAAATTAAAGTATGGGTTCATTTTGGTGCAAAAAACTTTGAAACCCATGCATGGTTTTTTCATAATATGATTTCTCTCTTTTTTTTTTTTTTGGAGTGGTTTTTGCTATAGAGCACGTGCGCTTGCCAGGAAGACAGAGAAAGACAGAGAGACAGAAAGTGAGAAATCATCTCCTGGGGGGGGGGGGGGGAGGCCACGCCACAGTCCCTTCTCCTCCATTCTCCTCTTGGGACCTTGGGCATGCATGCACACACGCCTGGTGTGAGTTTTAAGCCACTGGGTCTGGGACTCGAACCATGGTTGACAACATGAGAGTCCAGCGACATAGCCATTACGCTAACTGCTGGTCCCATAATATGATTTTTTTATAAAGTTTTTGAAGACCTCTTATATATACAGAAAATTCTCAAGTTTTAGAAAATGTACAGAAATGTGTAGGTTGAAAAAACAGGAAAGGAAAGTGTCTCATTGGACCTCTGGTTCTGGCAATATGGAATAGAAATACTTTACTTATTTCACCACTAAACACAGCTAAAAACTCTGGACATTACATATGAAACAAATAACGAGATTCTGAAGGATAGAGCGAAAAAGACATGTTAGCTAAGGGCTTCAGGATCTAAGAAACATGGTGAATTTCTGTTTTTGTTTTGTTTTATTTTGTTTTGGAGAGAGATATTTTTGCTATAGGGTGTGTGTGCTTGCCAGAGAGCCTGGCATGAGGTCTAAGCCACTGGGTCTGGGACTCGACCTGTGGTTGACTATGTGAGAATCCAATGACGTAACCATTATGTGATCCGCTGGTCCCAAATTTCTGAGCTTTCTTTTTGCTTCATATATGTACAACTTGGAGCCAAAGAAGCTGGTAACCCAGAAACACCAATGGGTACAAACAAAAGAAAATAAAACAACAACAACAACAAAAACTGGTCTCTTCAAATAACTGGGAAAAGAACAGACTAGCAAGAACAGAAAATTTTTAGACAATAGCTGCTCTACTCCAACCAAGCACCACAATCTAGGTAGTCCCACTCCAACTCAAGCTGGCAAAGGCTGAATGGAAAACATAGACTTCTACCCCCTAAATGCAATGAGATGCCCCAACACCCTCACCAGGTGTTGTCAGAGAAGGCTAGAAGGGACTTGAGACTGTCATCCACGTCAGTGATGAGATGAGGTCCATTCTCTTAAAGTCAGCTAAAACAGAAGATTTAAGAGCCAGGGGCTTAACGTGTAAAACTGTCCAGGTTTCAATAGATAATCACTGGTAATACCAAGAACTAGGAAAATCTCAACTGAATGAAAAAAAGATCACAATAAATGCTGGTACAATCAATCAATAGGATCTAGTAGACATATTAGAATACCTCCCTCAAACAGCAGAATGCACATTCAAGGTCTTTTGGAACACAGACCAAGATAAACCATACCCTGTACCATCAAAACAAACCTCGACAAATGTTAAGAGAATTGAAATCATACAGAGCATTTCTCTAATCGCAATGGAATAAAACTAGAAGTCAGTGACAGAAAGATAATGGAAACATCTCCAAATACTGGGAAATGAATGTATTATGTAGTTAAAAACTACATTGAACTGAATGAAAATAGAAATATGGTATTAACATTGTGAGGTAAAGCCAAAGCAATGCTGCAAGGGCAATTGGCATCACTAGGTGAATATATAGAAAAGAGGTGAGTATATATAAAAGAGGGAAAGTTCCAAATCAATAAGCTAGCTTCCAGGACCAGCAGGTGGTATAGTGGTTAAGGCACTGGACACTCCCACATGGCTGACCAGGGTTCGAGTCCCAGACCTGGTGGCTTGCTTTCTCACTTCCCCTCTCTCTCTCTCTCTCTCTGTCAAAATAAAAATAAATGAATGAATAAATAAAAATTAAAATAAAAACAAACTAGTTTCCACCGCAGGAATCTGTAAAAGAACAAAATAAGCAAACAGTAGGTAGGAAATAATAAAGAACAGAAATCGATACAATTTAAGACAAAAAAATACAGAACATTTCTAAAGCAAAGAGATGAATTTTTGTAATAAACCTATGAAATTGCTACCAATATCAGGAATGAAACAGGAAATATCAATATGGACTCTGAAGACATAAGAAAAGATATCAAGAGAACACTGTAAGTCTACACACGTACTTGGAGGAAGTGGCTTCCTTCCATATAAAACACAAACTATCATAACTCATCCAACATTAGCCTACAAAGCGATTCTGAATAACCTTTTAAATATTAAGAAAATCGAACTAGTAATTTTAAAACTCTCACAAAAGACATCTCTAGATCCAGATGATTTCATTGAGAAATTCCCCAAATATTTAAATAAATTCTAAATAAAATTTTTCCAGAAGACAGAAGAGAACACTTACCAATTCATTTTATGAAGCTAGCATTATCTTGTTACCAAAATGAAAAATATAAAAAAAGAAAGAAAAACTAAAGCACAGATCAATATATTTCATGAATATAGGTACAAAAAAAAAATCTTAACAACATATTAGCAAATAAAAATTTGCAATATATTAAAAAATTATATACCATGATGCAGTGGAATTTAGTATAATGATTCAAAAATGATTCAATATTCAAAAATTAATCAGTATAATCCATTATGTTAACAGCCTAAAGAAGAAACTTATATGATCATGTCAATTAATACAGAAAAATTGGGAACAGCAGATGATGTAATGGTTACATTGCTGGACTTCTATGTAATCAACTGTGGTTCGAGTTCTAGTCTCAGTGACTTGAAACTCATGCCAGGTGTGTGCGCCCAAAATCCCAAGAGAAAATAGAGGAGAAGGGATTGCAGCATAGCCAACCCTCTGGGGAGTGATTTCTTGTTTTCTGTTTGTCTGTCTCTCTCTGTCTCTCTGCAGAGCGCACATGTCCTATAGCAAAAATCACTCTTAAAAAAAAATACAGAAATATTTAACAAACCAAAATAATAGTAAAGTTCTCTGTTAAAAAAGTATTGTATATATCATGATGGGGACTTTATGTAAAATAGGAAATCAATCTGAAAGTTAATACAGAAAATGTACTTGACAAAATGTAATAGTCACTTATGACTAAAACTCTCAGAAAACTAGGAAAAGAGAGCACTTCCTTGACTTGATAAATGGTATCTACAAAATCCCTACAATTAATTTTATACTTACTAAATGTTTTACTCCTAAGTTAAGGAATAAGACAAAGATATATACTTCCACCAATCTCATTCAACATGCTATTAGCATTTTTAGCCAGTGTGATAAAGCAAAAAAAAAAAAAAAAGATATATAGATCAAAAAATAAGGGAGAAAAAGGTTCCTACTTGCAAATAAAACTAAAATTAAAAATACAATGTCATTTATAACCACTCAGTAAAATAATGAAACACTTAGGTATAAATCTAACAAAACATGTACATGACTTGTATGCTAAAAATTATAAAAACATTAATAAAATAAATAAAGGAAAATCTAAATGAATAGAGAGACATACCACATTTAGGAATTGGAAGATTCAACACAATAAAAATATTAATTCTTCCCAAACTGATATATGAGTTTAACACCTTTTCTATTAAAATGCTAGGTAATTTATTTTTAGATATAGAAGATTATCCTAAAATTGATGTGAAAAGACAAAGGAACTAGAATAGTACAAATAATTTTGAAAAGAAAAATAAAGCGGAAGGAATCCAATTGTGTTTTCTGAAACAAATTTGTGTCAAATCCAATTTTAAGACATATTGCGTAACTACACTAATCCAGACTTCATGGTAATGAACAAGGAGACACAAATATCAATGGAACTAAACAGAGGACTCAGAACTTGACCTACATAAATATGCTTAACTACTTGTTGACAAAAGAGCAAAAATGACTCAACTGAGGGTAGATAGCCTTTCAACAAATGTGCTGGAACAATGAGACATCCATAGTAAAAAAATAGCTTTTTTTTTTCTTTTTTTGGAGAGGTTTTTGCTTTAGGGCGCGTGTGCTCGCCAGACAGACAGAGAGAGACAGAGAGACAGAAAGTGAGAAATCACCCCCCAGGGGGATGGCCACACCGCAATCCCTTCTCCTCCATTCTCCTCTTGGGATCTTGGGCACACACGCACATGCGCCCAGCGTGAGTTTAAGCCACCGGGTCCGGGACTCAAACCACTTTTAACCTATGTGCCTCATCTTATATACGAAGTAACTCTAAGGGCTGGCCCTGTGGCCTAATGATTAGAGGAGCTGGATCCCATATGGCCAACCATAGTTCAAGTTCTGACTTGAAAAACATACTGGGCATGTGTGTGAGCACTTAAAATCCCTACAGGATGGAGAAATGGAGAAAAGAAGTTGTGGTGTAATTATGCCCAATTTGGGGGGTCTTTGTCCCCAGCCCCATCTCTCTGTCTCTCATGAGCACATGCATCTTTTGGCAATTAAAGGTAGAAATCTAACACTAAGTGGATCATAAACTTAAACATAATATGTGAAGCTATAAAACTGTTGGAGAAAAAGCAGGAAAGCTAATTTGATTTGGATTTCTGGTCCTGGTCTTGACTAATATAATGGGCAATACGATTCATAGGCAAAACAAGGCATGGTTTTATGATGATGGTACCAGTTCTCGTCTATGCTTTCTGAATGGTCTCTGAAGGCCACCGTAGGAAGCATCTCCAAATACCTCCAGCAATGGCCTCACCTGGGCATAAGATGTGTGTAGTTCTCTAGGATAACGCTTTCGTGGGACAGTTCATTTGCATATAGAAAGCCTATGACCTAAAAAACAAGAGAGTCTTTTTCTCTTGTAATTCATGTGCATAATTTCACACTTGGCGGGGGAGGTTTGTCCTGCACTTATGAGAGTCTCAGGTATTTTAACCTTTTAAAAGACCAAGAGGCTGGGATCAGTAGTTGGTGTAATGGCTACGTGGCTGGACTCCCATGTAGTTGACCACTATTCGAGTCCCGGACCCTGTGGCTTAAACTCACACCGGTTGCATGTGTGTGCATGCCCAAGATCCCAAGAGGAGAATGGAGGAGAAGGGATTGTAGTGTGGCCATCCCCCCTGGGGGGTGATTTCTCGCTTTCTGTCTCTCTATCTTCTGGCAAGCACATGCACCCTATACCTAAAACCTCTCAGAAACACACACACACACACACACACACACACACACACACAAACAAAAAAAAAAAAACAAAAAACAACACAGGAGCCAAAAGGGTCTCTGAGGTGTGAGATGCTGTCCTCCCTGAGAATGGAGGGACCCCTTTGAATACAGGCTCCCTGAAGAACTACAACACCTCCTGGCTAACTCAGGCCCAGGGACACAGGAAAGAGTGTCACCCTCTGTCCCGTGCAGGGTTAATTCCCCCGCTGTTGGTTGGGGCCACATGAAATCCTTCTCTCTTCATAGTTGGTGGCCCTTTGTCTTCTTCCTGTGGGCCTAGCAGTTTTCAGGTCAATTCTGCCCTCACCCTGTGCAGGGAGAGCCTTGATGTGGGTACAGTCTTGTGCTAATGCTGCAGGGCATGCGAAAGCTCTAAACAAGGCATAGTCCACTGTTGGCATATTAACTGGATGGGATCCAGTCAGACGGAAACTAGCATGAGCCAGAGAAGGCCAGGAGAGGCTTGTTAGAACCACGAAGTGCTCCACAGCTGAAGCACTCAGCGTTGCCTCTCCTGTAAGAGACTAAGCACAGTGAACCAGCACATGGTGTAATGGTTATGCCGCTGGACTCCCACATAGTTGACCGCAGTTTGAGTCCCAGACCTGCGGCTTAAAACTCATGCCGGGTGCATGTATGTGCATGCTCAAAAATCCCTAGAGGAGACTGGAGGAGAAGGGTTTGTGGCATGACCATTCCCCCTGGGGGGGGGGTGATATCTCACTTTCTGTCTCTCTGGCTAGCGCACACACCCTAGAGCAAAAATCTCTCTAAAAAAATAAAGAATGAGCACAGAACAGCTCAGGGCTGGCTGCCTGACCCTTGCTTTGGATTGTTCTTTCCTTTCTCATTTTGCACAAGTCTTCCCCTCCAGGTACCTTATCTCTTTGCCCTCAGGCTGAGACAAACCTAGAGACAGTTCAGGTTTCTGCTGACTCATGCTCTGCTCTGGCCTCTTGCTCTTACAGCTGGATCACTCCTGCCTGTGCCCCCAGGCCTTGCAGTGTGGCTCTGCAGTGTTCTCGCTCTTCCCTGACTCTTTCCCTGCCCCTTCATACTTCTATCTGCCACCCAAAGCTTACTCAGAGCCGGGGGGGGGCTTAGGTTTTGAGTCCAGGTTCACTTAGCAGAATCCTGGGCCATTGTGGTCTGTTGCACTTTCTGGAATGCTCTGGCTGGCTGTCTGTTGCCTTACCCAAGGACTTCTCATCCCACCCAACCAGCACATACTGCCAACAACCCCATTTTCTCAGCCACTCCTCTGTCAGTCAGATGGCTCTAGGGTCCTCCCAGAGGCTGCTCTGTTTGGTGCATAGCTCTATGCGTGGCTGTGTTCCAGGGTGGAGCAGAAAGCTAATTTCCCTTCTATACCGAATGCTTGACTGCAGCCAGGTTTTATTTCAGTGGAATTCCAAGGAGAAGTAATTGGAACCTTGGAAATTAGAATAGATCTAGGCATTGGTTGATTTTTTTTTTTTTTTTTCGGGCAAGCTGTTTGAGTTCCCTATATATCTGGGTTATCAGTCCCTATCTGAGGCACAGTTCGCAAATATATTCTTACATTCCAAGAGTTGTCAATTCACTCGAATTATGGTTTCTTTTGCTGTGCAGGAGATTTTTCATCTGATGTAATCCCACTTGTGTATTTTGGGGATTATATTGCCTGTACTTTGGGGTTCTTGTTCAAGAAGTCTTTGCCTACTCCTATGTCTCTAAGAGTTTCCTCTGTGCAGTAGTTTTACAAGATGGCAAATGAGCTGAGTAGACAACTCTCTAAGTGAGACATACAAATGAACAAAAGCATATGAAAAAAATGCTCATCTCTTATCATGAGGGAGATGCAAATCAAAACTACAATGAGATACCACCTAACCCCAGTCAGAGTGCTAAGATTAAAAAATAAAGAATAGTAAGTGCTGGCAAGGCTGTGGTGAAAAGGGAGCTCTCCTACACTGTTGGTGGGAATGTAAATTAGTACAGCCACTGGGGAGAACAATATGGAGGGTTCTCAAAGACCTACAAATAGAACTACTATATGATCCAGCAATTCCTCTCCCGGGTCTCTACCCAAAGGATAGGAAAACACTCAGTCAGAAAAACACTTGCACATCCTTGTTTATCGCAGCATTATTCACAATTGCTAAGACATGGAACCAGTCCAAATGCCCATGAACAAATGAATAAATTGAAAAAGTATGGAACACATACACTACAGAATACTACTCAGTCATAAGAAACAATGAGACCCTGATATTAGAGAGAAGGTGGACAAATATGGAAGATTTACTGCCCTCTTTTTTTTTTTTTTTTTTTAAGAGAGAGAGAAATTTTTTCTATAGAGTGTGTGCACTTGCTGGAGAGACAGAGACAAAATGAGAACTCCTACCCCAGGGGGGATGACAACAGCACAATCCCTTCTCCATTCTCCTCTTGGGATCTTGGGCACACATGCAAGTGTGCCCAGTGTGAGTTTTAAGCTACTGGATCCAGGACTCGAATCACAGTCGACTAAGTAGGAGTCTAGTGACTTAACTATTATGCCATCTGCTGGTCCCGGAAAATTTACTGTTAAGTGAAGCAAGCCAGAATATGGAAGAGAGGCATTGTATGTCCCCATTCAATATATATATATAGAATGTCAGCACTCTATAGCAGAAACTAAGTGATTGGAAGATATAAAAGCATGGAGAGTAATGATAATATTGGAGACAGTCGGGGAGAGGGTGGGAAATGGGGAAGGGTGAGAGGGAGAGAATCAAGAGGAAGAAAGAAGCAAAACAGTTAAGGGACCCAAAATGGAAAGAAATCTGTTGATTATAATATATACGGTAATGTCTTTGACCTGACTGGTATGCAGTGTTTTCATAATGGGAAAATTCAGTTGGTATGCTGTGATGATACACAGTGTTTGAATGTAAATAAATAAGCAAGAAAAAAAAAAAAAAGGAATAGATCCAGGTGTTGAACTGGACACTAGAGAACTGATAGGGAAGTTTCCCCAAGCTCTGTCTTTCACTCCGGTAACCAGATCAGACCTTGGAAGGCCCATGCAAACTTCAGGGGCCCAGTGAAAGCACTATGGTTCTGGGGTCAGAACAGTGGCTCTCAGGGCTGTGGGTTATAGCATGCTGGGAGGCCCTGGGCCAAGGTCAGTCTGTGGGCATGAAGATGCTTTTCTAGAAGAACACCATCCTGCAGCCAGACCAGGGAAGGAGGAGAGACCTGTACCAGCCTGGTTTGACTGTGCTCCTCCCCCCAAGTGGAGTTGTACCAGGAAGCAAGGCAGAGCTTGTGAAATTGTGCCTGAGTTTGGGTTGTAGTATTGGAGGCTTCTCAACCCAATTTGGCCACTCTAGAGGAGGAATTCTAAGCTGGCACTCCAATCTTAGTGAATTCCTTAGAAGCCAAGAGGAAACCTAGGAGTTTCTGGCTTATTTCCAGGGATGGGTTAATTTTTCTAAGGTGGACTGAAAAAGCCAATTCCTATCTTTTCCGGAGGCTTCTGTGTCAAATCCTATTAAAATATGGAGTGAATTTCTAAGCCAGAAGGCAGGTAATCCTGTGTCTACCCTAAAATAAATCCACAAGAGGAGCCTTTCAGAAATCCAAATAGCCAGCGCTATGTTTGGGAGCAAGTGCTCAGAATTCAGTGTGCTTGGTGACACGCTGACAGATGATGCAGGAGGACAACCTGCCTCGTAGAAACTCCGGTGCTGTGAACACGGCCCTTTATCATGTGGCCAGGGTACTTGAGCCAAACAATCTAGAAAATGATCTTGGCAGAAGAGAGTGGGAGGAGCGGGGAGTCCGGCCTTCCTGAGCCAGTGCTGTAGGTACGATCAGAGAGGAGAGAAGGGAGTGGTGTTTCTGGGAACTAAAGAATGAGGGCAGGCAGAAAAATGCCAGTGTTCCAGGACGGGAACACATTCTAGTCAGATGATTTTTTTTTTTTAATCTAGTTTCTTGAATTAAAAACTATTCTTGGGCTGGCCTAAGGGAGGTAGATCCTAAATGGCTGACTACTCTTGGAATCCTGCCCCAGTGGCTTGGGAAACACACTGTCTGCGTGTGAGAGTGCATATGTGTGTGTGTGTGCTCCAAATCCCAAGATGGTGGAGAAATGGAGAAGAAAGGATTGTGGCGCCTCCACATCCCATTAGGGGAGCTTTCCTCTGGTCTGTCTTTATCTCTCTCTGGAGAGCACACATGCCCTCTGGCAATAAAACAAATAAGCAAACAAAACAGAACAGAAACTAGTTTTTATGCTAAAGAAAATTTTCCCATGAATGATTTGGGGAAATTCTGACAGTTATAGTCTTTCTTTCTTCTTCTTCTTTTTTTTTTTTTTTTTTTTTTTTTTTTTTTGAGAGAGAGAGTTTTACCACAGGGCATGTATGGTCCTAGAGAAACAGAGAGACAAAAAGCGAGAAATCACCCCCTGGGGGGATGGCCATGCTACAATCCCTTCTCCTCCATTTACCTCTCAGGATTTTGGGCACGCACACATACACATGTGCCTGGTGTGAGTTTTAAGCCACTGGGTCTGGGACTCGAACCACGGCTGACTACATGGAAGTCCAGTGACGTAATTACTATGCCATCTGCTGGTCCCCAGTTATAGTCTTTCTAGAAAGGGCGGGCCCAATCTCGTCTGTAGGGGTACAAGAAGTCAAGGCCAGTGTAAAGTCTGGTTTCAACCAACATTCATTGAATGTTCATTTCACTGTAGGCACATGATGCACATTAGCTTCCTGGATCACCCGTACCTGTGTCATCTAGCATATAGCATTCCAAGTCTTGCTTTCAAAACATATCCATGTAGGTTTTTAAAAGATCCCTCTCATTGCTTTAGACATAGCATTATCTACCCTACTGACCTGAGAATCCTCGCTGTATGCTCAAGAGTCTCAAGGAAAGCAGATGGGAATGGGTGTGAGAGAAAAAAATGAAAAGAGAGTGGCTTTCTACTGGTTGCTACAAGAAGGCTGAACACTACATTTTGGAGACTGCCTCCACACCCCCCTCAAAAAAGATGAGTAACTGGGGAGCAGAGGGTAGAAGATGAGATGAGAAATGAGTAGCGGAGTTGCAGCAGCTAAGTGGGTCTTGTCAAGGAAGTAGCAGAGAGGGGGAAAAGGAAGGCGAGATTCCTGGAGAGGGTGTACCATGGGCACAGGTGCAGAGACTGGCAAAGACATGATGTCTCTATTGGATCACAAAAGGCCTTTCATGCCAAATGGAGGAGTCAGGTCTTTTCCTGTGGAGTATAGGGGACTAGTAGGGATTTTTAAACAGGACCTCTTGTGATTAGTTTTGTTTCTTAGGTCTGAAATGGGGTGTTAGGTCTTCCTTACCACCCAGTGGGTATGAATGAAGTCACATTGACAGTGAGATGGTATTTTGCCCTAAATTTCATATGCCCTTCCCACTCGCTGAACTGGAGGAGAGCAAGGCCTAACTGATACCTTAGGGAGGCCCTGGGATAAGGGATGGTTCCTGCTGGTAATTTCTGAGCCTTCTGCTGCCAGGCCACTCTAGCAGCTCTTTTTTTTTTTTTTTTTTGGAGAGGTTTTCGCTTTAGGGCACGTGGGCTCGCCAGACAGACAGAGAGAGACATAGAGACAGACAGCGAGAAATCCCCCCCCCCCCCCCCGGGGGGATGGTCACGCTGCAATCCCTTCTCCTCCATTCTCCTCTCGGGATCTTGGGCATGCACGCACACGTGCCCGGCGTGAGTTTTAAGCCACCGGGTCCGGGACGCGAACTGCAGTCGACTACTTGGGAATCCAGAGACACAGCCATTACGCTAACTGCTGGTTCCCTCTAGCAGCTCTTTAGCCTCAAGCTCCATTTGCCTCATGCAGCCTTTTCTTATCCAGGTCACCTGTGCCCCCATCTTTTCTACGGGTAGGGAAGATACTTTCCTGTGTTCTGTCCTTGTTTCTCATCTCCATCTCTTCCCTCCATTCCTATAATCTTTCCTTGAGGCTCTTGAGTCAAATCTCGGTATCACATGGAGAGGAGTCTTAGATAACGCTGTGTCTAAATCAACAAGGAGAGTCTTAATAGTTTACAGCCTCCCCCTCCCCCCAATGTCCCTGAGTATCATATACCAAATGTCTGTATTCTATGGTGAAAACCAAAGGACTCAAAAGCATAGGAATAAAGTCAGTAACGGTGGATCCTAGGAGCCACTTGAGAGAGGGTGAGGAAGAGGTTCATGAGAGAGACTATAGTAGGTACAAGAATGCAGGTAAATAAGGGAAGATGATGGTGTATCACAACAGAGTGAAAAATACAATTTAACATGTATTTTGGAAAAAAGTAAACTATTAACAAATGAGTACAACAGTATCTATTATTCAATGTTAAAGAAGATGAAAATGAGTATATCCTTGATTTGAGCAATGTACACTGTACGCATGCCTTAAAAAAACTATATTATAGCTCACAAAATTATACATGTACTATATGAAAATAAGAAAACATGATTTAAAAACATGAAAAAAATATATATCTACAGAGCCACAGGAGAGCTACTAAGGCCTGGAACTATCACAAGGCTTCATCAGACTTTTTTTTTTTTTTTTTTTTTTAAAGTTTGAGATCTACTCTCTTCCCAGAGCATAGGACTGGGTTTGAGGCTCCATTTTAAAGAGAGTTCTGCTGGTTTGGATCGTTGTTGAGAGCTTTCTAGCCTCTCCCCTGAGTCAGGTCATCAGTGTGAATTTATGGTTGTGTTAAAGTAAATTCCCAACAAATCAGGAATATTTGAAAAAACAAATTGACTTTTGGGCGCTTTTACGCTATGAATGCTATGTCCCTTTTCTTCAGTGTCAATAATTATGTAGAGGGACTCAGGGGGCAGGGTGGATTTGAATGGCTTCTAGAATCAAACTACAAATTAGAGTAGTTTTTTCTCAACCCCTTAATGTATGGTTTCACTTTCTATGGTTTCAGTTACCTGTGGTCAACCATAGTCTGGAAATATTCAATGGAAAATTCCAGAAACAATTTCAAAGTTTATAATTCCACATAGTCTGAGTAGCACAATGGGATCTTTCGCCATCCCACTCCATCCTGCCCAGGATATGCATCATCCCTTTATCCAACATATCCTCACGGTCACCTACCTGTTAGTGACTTAGCGGCTGTCCTGGTTTTCATATGGATTATCATGGTATTGCAGTGCTTGTGTTCAAATAACCCCTACATTACTCGGTTATTGGAAAAGTCATGACATGTTTTTCTACACAAAAATGCGTCACGACCTTTCCGATGATCCAATACTTAATAATAGTACCAAAGCACAAAAGTAGTGACGCTGGCAATTTGATTATGCCAAAAGAAAAGAGTGAAAGTGGTTCCTTTAGGGCCAGTAGGTGGCATGGAGGTTAGCATGCTGGGTCCTACATGGCCAAGTGTGTGGTTTGAGTCCTGGACCTGGCAGCTTGAAAATCACACAGGGTACATGTGTTTGTGTGTGCAAAATCTTGAGAGAAGACTGGAAGAGAGAAGACTGCAGCATGACCATCCCCCCCTGTGGGGGGTGACTTCTCACCCTCTCTCTCTCCCTCTCTGTCTCTTTTCAATGAGTGCCTGAGCCATATAGCAAAAAAATAAAAATGTTTACTCTAAGTGAAAAGGTGAAAGTTTTCAGTAAGGAAAGCAAAACACTTTATGCTGAGCTTGCTAAGATTGATAGTAAGAACATATGTCTGTGGAATTATGAACAAGAGAAAAGAAATTCATGTTAGTTTTGCTGTTGCCCTTCAAACTGCAAAAGTCATAGCTTCAGAATGTGATAAGTGCTTTGTTAAGACAGAAAAGGCATTAAATTTGTGGAAGACATGATCAGTAGAGTTCTGATTGATAGCAATGTGTTGCAGCAGAAAGCGCTGTGCCTATATGAAGACTTTAGCAAGGGATCTCCCAAAACAAGTGTTTCATTTTATGATTAAAATCACTGTTCTATTTTATCATTAGTTGGGTAAGCTCTCACTGTGCCTAATTTATAAATTAAACTTCATCATAGGTATGTATGTACAGAAAAAAAATAGTATATCAATGTAAGGTCAATGCCTTCTGTGTTTTCAGAATGGAATGGTGGATATATTCCACTGGGAATATAGCCCCTTGTGGATAAGAGGTGGTGGGGAGTTGGCAGAGACTGTGGTTCAGATCTTAGTTCTGCCACTTATTGTGTGGCCTTGGGCAAGCTTCTTAGCACTGTTTTGTTTCAGTTTTCCCATCTATAAAATGGTGATAATAACAATACTCACTAAATAGAATTGTTGTCAAGATGAAATGGATGTAAAATGTTTAGTGCGGTGAGTGCCTGACACAGCCTCTAAGAGCTTAGTAAACGCAGTGATGATGATGGTGATAACAATTCTGAAATGCAGCTACTTGGTGTCAGCTGACAGAAGAAAGAAAAGGGAGCAGTAACAGTGTAGCACTGTAGAAGGGGATTAAATTATTGTGGCACTATTCACAACTGCTAAGACATGGAACCAACCCAAATGTCCATGAACAGAAGAGTGGATTGAAAAAGTGTTCCACATATACTCTATGGAATACTACTCAGCCATAAAAACAAACAAACGAACAAAACAAAACAAAACAAAAACAAACAAAAAAACCAAGACCCTGACTTTTGATAGAAAGTGGATGAATTTGGAAGATTTACTGCTGAGTGAAGCAAACCAGGCTATGAAGGAGAGGCATTGTATGTCTCCACTTAATAGATACTGACTGCACTCTATGGCTGAAATGGAAAGATTAGAGGATATAGAAACATGGAAAATGATTATAGATACTGGATACAGTGTGGGTAGAGGGTGGGAGAAGGAGGAGAGCATGAGGAAAGACATTAAGGAGGAAAATAGAGAGGCAATACATTTATGGGGCACAGAAATTGATTATTATCTGTTGATGATAACGTGTAACTATCCTCAACTGGACTGATGTGAAATGTATTTATGTTGGAAAATTCACTTTATAAACTAAATGATATAGTAACTGAATGTATAAAAGAAATGAAAATAAAATAAAATATATTGTAAAAAAATAAAGGGGGATTAATTATTAGGCTTTTCAGATGAGTTGAGTTGTGGGACACTACTTTGCCTTCCAAATGGGCAAAGCTGCAAGACCTTAAAGAGTCTTTTCCCCCTCAACAATGCCTAGGGCTGACAATGACTTTTTTAATGGAGGAATTAAGCGTAGCTTTGCCCACAGTCAGGGGAGTAGATGATCTGACTGGACAAGTATAGTCTCTGTGAGATTATATAATCTCTCATTATGGGATGTGGAGGAGTTTGGAAAAGTGAGCTATTAAAAAAGACAAGTTGCAAAAGAAAGACCTTACTCCCCTTTGACTCTTGTGATCTGGTTTTTCTGAGAGCAAAGTGCTGGCAGGCCCAGAGACTAACCAAGTAATTGCTAGGAGCCCCTAGCTCCCCACCTCCTCCCTGCCCAGTAGAGACTCCTGGGGTGGAAGATTCCTCAGTTGCCAATTTAAGAAGGCTGGGTCTTTCCCATCTTGGCCTTGAAATCTGGTGCTATTGCGCAGTGTTTAGCCTGGAAAGCAGGAAGTAGCCTCATAAATTTCATGATCTCGATTTGTCCTCCTTATTTAAAAATTTTTTTTTTTTTACTTCATTTTTTTTGGAGAGGTTTATTTGTCATAGGTTGCGTGCTCTCGCCAGACAGACAGAGAGAGATAGAGAGACAGAAAGTGAGAAATCACCCCCCAGGGGGATGGCCACGCCGCAATCCCTTCTCCTCCATTCTCCTCTCGGGATCTTGGGCACGCATGCACATGCACCCGGTGTGAGTTTAAGCCACTGGGTCCGGGAAGCGAACCGCGATCAACTACATGGGATTCCAGTGGCATAGCCATTACGCTAACTGCTGGTTCCCTGTCCTCCTTTTAGATAGGTGGGGAATGAGTGTGACTGCTGGAACTCAAAGGGACACCTTCCCTCATCCCACCAAACCCAAAATCCCAGTGATTTTCTGCCCGACACAGGTTGGAATCAAGCATTAACTGTGACTAAGCTGAATGACTGTCTATGAAGACGGCTCAGATCTCCATGTTTTTCAGAGATTACCAGCTCTGGTGGACCTTATGGGACATTAGCAATTAGCCAGCCACCAAGAGAAGAGGTGACTTTTCATCCCTCAACCCTCCATTTTAGTGAAAAAAACCCAATTTTTTTATTATCAAAAGATGATTATTAAAACTTTAATAACTAAATAAAATTAATTTTAGAAAAAGAAAAAAATCCCCTTCCCATCACCATAATTACTTTTGCACATTCTCCTTTGGTCTTAGCCATATTATGAATATAAAGATTTTCAACCAATAATCTATAACTTGTAGTCTGGATTTTTACTCAACATTATGTCATAAGCATCAATAGTGCTGCTATATGGTTCTCATAATTATTTTTTAGGACTTTAAAACATATTTCACTGAGTTACTATGTCATCATTTGTTTAGTCATTCCCTATTAATGCACATTTAGATCATTTTTAATTTTTGGCCATGCCAGTGATTGCCACGTGAATGACTTTAATTTGTAGTTAGTTTCTTATTCAACCATAAAAAAACCCCAACAAAACCCTGGCTTTTGACAGAAAGTGGAAGAATATGGAAGATTTACTGTTGAGTGAGGCAAGCCAAGATATGAAGGAGAGACATTGTATGTCCCCACTTAATATATACCGAATGTCCGCACTCTATGACTGAAACTGATTGACTAAAGGATATACAAACACATTAAATGGGTGTAAATACCAGATATAGTGTGTGTGGAAGAGTAGGGCCTGAGGAAGGACATTTAGAAGAAAAATAGGGAGGCAAAGCATTAATGGGACAAGAAATGTAGTATTATCTGTTGAAGATATTTTATAGTTTAGCCAATTGGATTAGGGAGAAATGTTCACATAGTGAAATATTCACTTTGTAAGCTAAAAAAGGTAATTGAATGTATAAAAAAAAATTATTTCTTTGGATAAAATTCAATGGGACCAGCAGTTAGCGTAATGGCTATGTCGCTGGACTCCCACGTAGTCGACTGTGGTTTGAGTCCCGGACCCGGTGGCTTAAACTCATGCCGGCCACGTTTGCATGCGTGCCCAAGATCCTGAGAGGAGAATGGAGGAGAAGGGATTGCGGCGTGACCATCCCCTCTGGGGGGTGATTTCTCGCTCTCTGTCTCTCTCTGTCTGTCTGACGAGCGCACGCTCCCTATAGCAAAAAAAAAAAAAAACACCTCTCTCCCCCCAAAAAAAAAATTTCAAGAGGTAGGTGTACTGGGTTGAAAATGTAAGCTTTTTAATTCTTCCTTGTACATATTACTTTACAAAAGGATCAAACCAATTTACAATGGTACCAGTTATGTATAATAGGACCCTATCCTTCTCAACTTCTCTCACATTCGCCATTGACATTATAATGTGAGTTATTAACTTTTGTTGCTGAAACATAATGGCCTATATCTGCTTCTATTGCATTTCAGATTATCTATATCTCCCCTCTAGCTGACCTGTTAGTCCAGGAAAACCTACTAACCCATCATATCCTGCTGGGCTTAACTTTCTGTTAAAAAAATTTATTATTATTTTATTTAGCCTTATTTATTTATTTATTTATTTATTTATTTATTTATTTATTTAAATTTGACCAGAGAGGGAAAAAGCTAGAGAGAGAGAAAGAGAGAGAGAAAGTGAGAAAGCAAGCTACTAGGTCTGGGACTTGAACTGTGGTGGGCCATGTGAGAGTCCAGCACCCTTAACCACTGTGCCACCTGCCGGCCCCGCTGACCTTAACTTTCTAGGACATCCCCATAAAACTCTATTTAATCCTGAGTCTGTTTTCACTGACTCTTAAACCCAACAAGAATCTTCCTGCTTGCTCTTGGTCCCTGCCAGACTTGATTCTCTTCCTGGGCACTTTTCCTGTCTAGTCAACTCTAGTTGTTTCAATTAAGGAATTACTGGTCTATGCTCTCTGGAAAGCATGGCTCCCTCTGTTGATGGTAGGCACGGATTTCAACAATGATTACCAATAGTAAAGAACATTTTCCCATACACT
Organism: Tupaia tana; assembly: GCA_026018925.1. Classification (NCBI taxonomy): domain Eukaryota; kingdom Metazoa; phylum Chordata; class Mammalia; order Scandentia; family Tupaiidae; genus Tupaia; species Tupaia tana. Next base: position 23,690,790 of record JAKSZU010000027.1, on the reverse strand, counting down.
TGATTGTGTTTTCTCTTATGGGAATTGTCCTTTGCTATTTCATTCATTCGTTCATTGCAACAAACACTTTACAGTGTACATTTTTTTCCCCCCAGCATGGAAATAGTACCTAAAATATGTTGGATGATAGAAATGTGAAAATGAAGCTATAGTCTCTGTCCTTGTTCTCACATTCTACTGAGAGATACACGCTGTTAAATGGATAACCATATAATACATCACACACTATTAAGCAAGTGAGTAAATGTATAAAATGTCAGGCAGTGACAAGTGCTAAGGAGACAAAAACTTGAGTAGGGCGAAAGGACGGAAAATGTTGGGGAAGAGAGGGACAATGGTGTGCTGGAGTTGGCTTGTACCACTTCTTGAAATCTGCGTTCACCTCTCTCCAATTTTCTGTTGAATGACCTTAAGTTTGGAATTTGAAATTGACGATGGTGGGAGTATTTAGATCACACACAAACATAATACAATTCAGGGAAAGTTAGTTGATAAGCACTTACCAGTACATAATTAGATATGAGATTGCTATTTTGTGTGCGTTAGGGAAAATCTCTCTGAGGAAATGACATTTGAGGAAGGAGACACCCTAAGAGGGGTAGGGAATGACATGAGTATCTGAGGGAAGAATATTCTAGGCAGAAGGAACAGCCAGTGAAAAGTCTTAAGGCAGAGAATGGTTGGCATGATTTAGAACTAGCCAGGAGAACACTGAAGCAGATTTGAAGAGGGTGGGCAGCAGAAGACTGGTAAAAGATGAGATGAGAAGAAAGAGGGAGGGGACTGTTGGACATACGACCAGGTCATTGTAAATATTTTGGTTTTTACTCCTAATTTGAGATGGAAATTACTGGGGAATTTTGAACTGAGAAGCAGTAAGTTCTGATTTATGTTTTGAAAGGATCACTCTGGTGCTAACAGAACGTAAGAGGGCAGAATTCTTCATTTTGTTTTCATTTTTAATTTTTTGAAATAATAATATTGTAGATTTATTATGCTAGATACATTTTTTAATTAAAAATTAACATTTAACCACTATATATCTTTACACTGTACAACATATTTTTCAAATATGAAAAAACAAATATGAAAACAGTGTGTGTTAAGTCAAAGATACTACCATATAGATTATCACCAACAAGTAACTTTTCATTTTTGTGTCTGTTTGTTTTGTTTGTTTTATTCCTGCATTCCTCCCTCCCACACCCTATTACTCATCCCTCCTATACTGTCTCTACTATCCACAGTTGCCCTTCCTGCTATTATACCTTCTAATCTTTCTGTTTCTGCTGTAGAGTTCAGATATTTGGTAGATAATAAGCAGGGACATACAATGCTTGTCTTTCATAGTTTGGCTTGCTTCTCTTAGCATGAAATCTTCCATATTTGTGTACTTTGTATTGAATGTCAGGGTCTTATTGTTTTTTATGGCTAAGTAGTATTCTATTGTGTATTTTTCAACCCATCCTTGGACATTTGGGTTGATTTCATTCTTAGTAATTGTGAATATTGCTGCAATAAATATTGATATGCAAGTGTTTTTCCAATGGAGTGTTTTCCTATCCTTTGTGTAAATACCCAGGAGTGGCATTACTGGGTTGTATGGTAGTTCTATTTGTAGGTCTCTGAGGAACCTTCTTGTCCTCCACAGTGGCTGTACTATTAATAACTTACATTCCCACCAATATTATAGGAGGATTTTCTTTTTACCACAGCTTCTCCAGTACTGGTCATATATATTTTTTTTTTTTGAGAGGTTTTTGCCTTAGGACATGTGCACTTGCTGGAGAGAGAGAGAGAGAGAGAGAGAGAGAGAGAGAGAGAGAGAGAGAAGAGAAATTGCTCCCAAGGGGAGATGGCCGTGCCACAATTCATTCTCCATTCTCTTCCTTGGATCTTGGGTGGGCATGCAAGCACATGTGCCTGGCATGACTTTTAAGCCACTGAGTCCAGGACTCAAACCATGGGAGTTTAGTGACATAACCATTACGTCATCTGTTGGACCCTTAATTTTTATTTTTTTAATCTCAGCCATTCTGAATGAGGTTAAGTGGTATCTCATTGTGGCTATTATTTGCATTTAGGAAGGCAGAATTCTAGTCATTAGAAGGCTATGGAAATAATCTGAGAAAGAGATGATGGTTACTTGGAGAGGTGGTGGAGGTGGTGAGAAATGGTTTGATTCTGAATATGCAGCCAAGAAAGAACCCACAGTATTTCCTGATAGGTCAGATATGCTGTGTAAGAAAGAAGCCAAGAATGACCTTTCCCTATTGATGCCTTTTCTTACAGTAACTTTGGAGGAAATATTTCAGTTCTGGGAGAGATGAAGTATGGTGGCAGTCTACCATCCAACTACTGGGTTTATACTACACTCTTCTACACAAATCTTGTTGTGAGGAAAGATTCCCATTTAACCATGTTGATTCTGAGATGTTCAGTCTTGAAGAAGTCAATCCCTTCTCCAGTGTTTTCTCAGGATTTTAGGCACGTATATGCATGTAGCTGATTTCAAGCCACCAAGTCTGGGACTTGAATCTTGCTGTCGGCTGTGTGGGATCCAGCACCTTAACCTCCATACTACCTTCTGGCCCCCAATATAATTCTTTTATACACACACACACACACACACACAGAGAGAGAGAGAGAGAGAGAGAAAGAGAGAGAAAGCATCCCTAAATGGAGAATCGTTAAACTTTTTTCTCCATTTCTCTATCAAGATTTTTGGCACCTATGTACACATGCCTGGTATGTTTTTTCTTTTCTTTCTTTCTTTCTTTCTTTCTTTCTTTCTTTCTTTCTTTCTTTCTTTCTTTCTTTCTCTCTTTTTTTTTTTTTTTTTTTTTTTTGTTATAAGGCAAGTGTGCTCACCAGATAAAGACAGACATCTCCAGGGGATGACCACACTGTAATCCCATCTCCTTCATTCTCCTCCTGGGATTTTGGGCATGCATACACATGTGTCTGGTGTGATTTTCAAGGTCCAGGACTCAATCCACAGTTGGCCACATGGGAGTCCAGCATCTTAACCACCATGCCACCTGCTGGCCCTTACCTGGCATATTTCAAGTCACCAAGGCTGGGATTGAACCATGTTCAACCATTTGGAATCCAGGTCTCAGTGCATAGCATTTAACCCTTGTGCTATGACGCTGGCCCCGAAATACAGTCTTTTTAAAGTTTCAGTTTCTTGAAAGTTTTTTCCAACTGTGGCTTAAGTAGTGCTCAAACTACCCTCAGAAAATCAGAAAAAAGAAAATGACATATTCCAACTGAGGAAACAAGCCTGACGAATCAAAATCTTTTGGTAAGTATAAAATTCAGAAGACCAAGGGCAAAGGGTAGTGGCTAGCATGACCTTGGGTGGGAACAGTGGAACAGATTTATACATGTAGCCGTGAGTAGAGAGATACGGAGTGAAGGACAGAAAAGAACACTGGGGTTTTAAGGCAGGAAGAGTTTCCCAGCGTGAGATCAATATATACGGAAGCGAAGGGGCTAAAGGCCCAGTGTGGGCCTGTACGGGAAGTTGTCCTTCTTGGAAGAAGGCGAAATAAGAAACCATCCTAGGAGAAGACACTCTTGCAGTTGTTGAGAAGATGGGCAGGAATGACCCAGTAGGTCTTTTGAAAATATGTCTTTTATTGGCCATGCACTAACTTTGATCTATGCTAAGGGAGGGGGGAGAAGACACCTGACAACCTCCCCTATTAAAGTTAATGGGGAATTCCCTATAAAGTCTATGGACAGAATATGGCATGATGAATCTATATGATTATTTCATGAAGCTTCTAACAGATAAATAAGGCTCTTCAGGGACGTGTTTATGGGTGGACAATTTATATCAGTTTACGTACCATTAGCTGGAATGTAATTGCTCAGGATAAGGTGGGACACAATTACTGAGTTTGACCCCAGCTGGTGCTGCACCCGTGGGAATGCAGTAAATAATTGCCCAATCACAATGAATATAAATTGGTGCACTGGGTAAACACTCCCAGAGAGCCAACACACACTCCTTACTCTCTTAAGAAGCTGGTATTGCCTGGCACTTGGGAGAAACAGCAGTTTTCCCTGAAGACCAGTATGAAGGCTAGGACGATGTCTTTGGTAGGAGGAAAGAAGCTATGCCCCAGTGCTCTAGGGTCCTGTATAGGTACCCGTGTGAGCCTAAGTTTCGGTGGGAGGGGCTGGACTTCTATCTTCTTTGTAGCTCCTCCTAATGCCCTTCTCTTTGCACCACCCAACCTTTGTCATTCTGCAGGGCCATTACTATAGTTCCACTTCTTACCTCCCCAGTATGCCTTTGTCTCTTGTGGGTTGACTTTTGCCTTACCACCCTTAGGGTAAAGGCTGCTCTTGCTATACGCAGTGTGGTAATTAATACATGGGCTATGAAATGGGCCTGCTCGGGTTCAAATATTGTCCAGGCTATGTATGTTTTGTGATGTTGAGTGCAGAGGGTCTATTTTAAAAATAAAGATCATACTAATGGGAAGAGATAGTATAGCTTCATGGCTCAGAGCATGGACTCTCAAACTGAGTTGCCAAGACTTGAATCTCATCCTCCACACTTACCGATCGGATGACCTTCAGTAAGTTACTCAACCTTACTTAGGCATGATGATAACAATAGAACCTGCCTCATGTGATTGTTGTAAAGATTAAGTTTGCTGACTTATGACACACAGTAATCACTCAATAAATGTTAGCTAGTATTAATTTTAAAATTGTTGTATCACTTCCAAACATTCAAGTAAAAGACTTAGAACTGACCCAGTAGCCTGGTGGTTAAGGGAACTAGGTTATGCATAGTCGACTGCAGTTCTAATCCCAGCCCCAGCCACTTGCAAGCATGTTGGGTGCGTGTGTGTACATGCCCCAAGATGGAGGAGAAGGTGCCTTTTTTTTTTTTTTTTTTTTTTTTTCTGTCTCTCTCTGGCAAGTGCATGGGCCCTCTGACAATGAAATAAATAAGTAAAAGGTCTAGCAAGATGTCTAAGATATAGAAGCAATGGAGCAATGGATGACTGTTTGTTGTTATTAACATTACTGATTACCTCCTAAACTACCCAGTCAAATGGGCATTTTTAAAAAATCTTCATCTTGCTGGGATGCATTGAAAATGGTTGTTCACACCTGTGATCTTGAATTTCATGTTCCTTGAGTATCCATTGACAATGAAGTCCCTGGGTTCTCCTTATATTCGTCCAGTTGTTCCTCCTCTTTTTCTTTTATAAGTTCCTCGTTTACAAAGAATCTTTTACATGTTGATGTTTTCTAAGGGTCATACTAAACACTTCTCTTGTCTTCATCCTGTACCCTTACCCTGATTTAACCTGCATTCTTGGTTTCATGCTTGTGCTCAATGACTCTGATTCTCTCTCTTGAGTTCAATTCCAATATATCCTATGGCTTCCTCTACACTATCACCTAGAAGTTTCATGGACATGACAGGTAGTAGCAGGGTGGTTAAGGTGGTTGGATTCCACCTGACTGATTGTCTGGTTTGAGTCCTGGACCTTGGTGGCTTGAGAAACATGCCAGGTATGTGTGCATGCATGCCCAAAGTCCTGAAAGGAAGGAGAGATGGAGGAGAATGGAGTATGGTGTGACCATCTCCCAGGGGGTGCTTTCTCCCTTTCTCTCTCTTTCTTTCCCCATCTCTCTCTGTCTCTGTCTCTCTCTCCCCTCCCTGTCTCTCTCTCTCTGGCAAATGCACGTGCTCTCCAGCAAATTAAAAACAGCAACAATAACAGAAAAGAAGCTCCATGGACACCCAAACTCACTTGTAGCACACTGGCCATTGTCTCCTATGGCCCACTGTTTCTTTCCTTTCTTCCCCCTGCTCCCCACTGTTTCTCTTATGTTCTATGCTTCTGTTAGTGATTATAGCTAGGTACCTGTGCTAGAAATGTCAACCTGGCATTCTTTTCCCTCAGCCTTTATAGTCAATCAGTTTAAAAGCTCTGCCAATTGTTACTCCTCATGTATTTATCAGAAAGATCAGTTTCTCTTCATGCTCACAAGCATTCCACAATTTCAGGCTTGCTCACCTCAATAGAACTAGTAGTATCCTAAGTGACACAGCAACTAGAATAATGTAAAATACGTGCTACTCCAATCCCAGACTTACCCCTCAGCTGCATTGCTCTCGGCAGGGTGTCCAAAACCCTTGACACAGTTCACAAGGCTCATGGCTCCAGCTTCACTTGCTTGCATCTCCTGTGCTCCGATGGGATGAAGTTTCCAGCCTACACAAGGTTACTTCCCACCATTACTCACTGTTAATGCAGTTCCTTCTCCATGTAACACCTTCCCACAGTCCACTGTACTTAGGATTCATTTCAGGTGTCAGTGTACTACCCACCTTACCTCTCCTAAGACTTACTAGTCCTTCTGGGTTACATTCTTATGCTCATTTTGATCATTGCACTTACCATGACAGAACAAAATGATATTTGTTTATGTCTGTTTATCTCACAAGACTATGAACTCCATGAAGGAAGAAACTAAGTTTAATTTTTTGTTTATATTCATAGAACAGTGAAAGGTATATTGCTGTGTTTTTTTTTTTTTTTTTTTTTTTTTTTTTTTTTTTTTTTTTTTTTTTTAATGAGCATGTGGAGAAATGGACTGAGATCTAGTCAGGGCTGGAGCCTCCAAGGAAGAGGCAATGGGCTGTTCCACCCGAATAAGCTGGATGTATGAATAGGGGTGCTATCTCTTTAATAAAGTTTCTAGAAGAATCAAAGAAGCCTATTAGGTATAAGGTACAGAAAAGGGAGTGGAGACAGGGTAGGGATTGGGTATCAACATATACATGGTTAGGGTTCTCCAGAGTAGTTTGAATTTAATAGGGAAGGGCAGTAAAGAGGACCATCTAGGGGAACATGAGTGGTTAGCAATTGGACTTATGTTAAGCCAGTCAGGTTATTTTATTTGGAAAAGGACTGCAATTATTTCCCTCTATACTCATGTTTCTTTTCTTTTTTTCCCTTAAATATTTATTATAATTTATGATTTACATATAATTATTACACATCTTAGTAAGGTACAGAAGGGTCTTTAAAAGCATGTATATGGTGTGTAATAAACAAATCGAGGATATAAACATATTTACCACCTTCAGTATTTAGCATTATATAATGTTGTGAATATTTTTTTTTCCTTTATTTGGAGAGGTTTTTTCTTATTGGGCGCGTGTGCTCACCAGAAAGACAGAGAGAGACAGAGAGATAGAAAGCGAGAAATCACCCCCCAGGGGGGATGGCCACGCCGCAATCCCTTCTCCTCCATTCCTCTTGCAATCTTGGGCACACATGCACACGTGCCCGGCATGAGTTTAAGCCACTGGGTCCGAGACTTGAACCGTGGTCGACTACATGGGAGTCCAGCGACATAGCCATTACGCTAACTGCCTGTTGTGAATATTTGAAAGGAACTCTGATGGTTATTCTGCAAGTATGTACTGAATTGTCTATGCCATTCTTTACTGTGAAATACAGTTCTAAGGAAAAACATATTGATTAAAACTCAGGTGACAAGCAATCTTATAAATTAACAAAGATAATCTTAACATAGCCAGTGAAGGAAGAATTGGCGATTTCCATGTAAAGTACTTTAGGAGATAAGAATTTATAATCAAAAAGAAATCTATGGGTATTGATCATTGGTCCACTTGGAGATAGGTAAAATTGTATATAACAATAGCTCATTAGGAAGAGATAGAAAAAGAACACTTTCACTCACACAATGAATTCTTGCAATACTATACTATGCATAAAGAAATAAGTCCTCAGAACAGCAAAAACAAAACAAAATTGGAAAGAGATGTTTAAAAGTGAAGACATGATAAAGCCAGTGATTTGGTGATTTATAGGCTTTACAAAGTTCTTAATTTTAGCCTTTTTGTGAATTCATTCCAAAGACTCACCTATAATATTTTGGACTTTTCCTCTATTATTTAGTTTTATACAATGAGTAATGGTTATAATAAATATGCACATTGAAACCTGGGGAGACAACTGTCTATCAGATAATTGGTGGATTTGTATTTAAACCTACTTGTGTGTAAAATAGTTGAATCTGCATTTAGTCCTGACATTCAATGTTATTATCAGTATGTGTGGACTTATCCTTTTTTTCTAGTTATTTTGTATTCTCCCACTTCTATTTGTTTTTCTTTAGCTTTCCTGGTATAGTAGTCCCTTAAATATTTCCTGAAGAGCTCATTTTGTTTTGGTGAATTCTTTCAGCATTTGTTTATCTGGGAATGATTTTATTTCTCCTTCCTATTTCAAAGATAGTCTTACTGGATATAGTACTCCTGGCTGAAATTGCTTTTTTGTTGTTGTTGGAGTTTTAGATATGTCTTCCCGTTCTTTTATTGACCACATTGTTTCAGCTGAGAGATCTAGTCTAGTGGGGTAAACTTTGTAAGTAACTTGGAGTGTCTCTCTTGCCATTTTTAGAATTTTTTCTTTGTCTTTGATTCTTACCAATTTGGCTATGATATACCTTGGAGAGGATCTGCTTATGCTACATCTATTTGATGTCCTTTGTATCTCCTGGATTGGGTTGTCCACTTGCCTCTTTAAATTTGAAAATTTGTCAGCTAATAAATTATGAAAGATGTTTTCTATGCTTATACATGTCTCTTCTCCTTCTGGGATACTATTATGTGGCTGTTTGGTTGTTTACTGGTGTCTAGGATTTCCCATAAATTGCCCTGGATTTTAATGGTTATTCTTCTATTCTTTTCATTTGCTTGGATGAGATTGGAGGTTTTGTCATCAAGGTCAGAGATTCTTTCTTCTGCATGGTCTAATCTGCTGTTGATACTTTCGAGGGAGGTTTTGATACATTTCCTGCATTATATTCTTTATCTCTAGAAGTTCTGCTTGATTCTTTTTCAGTGTGTCTATCGTTTTATGGAATTCCTCCTTCACATGTGGAAGGATTTTAACATCTCCTGGAATTGGTTCTCTGTTTTGTCTTGAATCTTGCTGAGCATTATTACAATAAGTATTCTAAATTCTTTTCTTGACATTGCTATGATCTCTTGTATTTTATCCACTGTTAGTGAGGAGTTATGATCCTTTGAGGGGGAGGTATTTCCTGAATTTTTCCCCCTATTTCTTCAGGCTTTCTTTGATTTTTAGTCATCTGCTGGTATACTCACTTCTTCCCATTTCTTTGGAATATGTTTCTGTAGCTGTGTGCTCTTGGACTTCCTTATGGTATGTATAAGCTCTGTACCGATTTAGCTTCTCTACTGTGAGTGCGAGTGTGGCATCCACAATAGGACTTTAAGGTTTAGGTGTTTAGAAGGGAGTTTCTCTCCTCTTACTGCTAAAGGAGTTATGGAGAAAGAATTCCTCCAGAGTCTCCTATCTTCAGGTGTTTGGTTCTTGTATGCCCAAACCTAACTGCTCCCAATGTGGATAGAGGTGTGCTGACAGGCAGAATGTCAGGGTTGTAGACCACTTTGCATGGTGTGCTTGCTCACCTCATGGGCTGAGGAGCCTCTCCTCCCCTGTAGCATGCTGGGTGAGGATCCCTACTGATGAGCTCAAGCCAAGTGGCTTGACTTGGGCCTGCCCGTTGGTCCGTTTGTCTCTGGGATTGCAGGGTCTCCCTTTTGCTCCTTTCTCTCTATGCCTCTTTGTGATATGACTTCACACTCTTCTCATTAGTTGGTGAAGTTTGTATCTCTACCCCCTTGAATGTAGGTTAGTCTTAGAATTGGCTTTAACTGATAAAGTAGAATAAATACCACTGTGTCAGTTACACGTCTAGATCTCAAGAGGCTTTGTGTATTTTTCTCTCTTGAAAATCTGTCCATTCATGAGAAGAAGCCAAGACAAGCCTGCCAGATGGTAAAACACCAAGTGATCCAGATTTAAGTCAGCCTCGTTTTCCAGGAAAGGACCTAGAAATGTGAGAAAGCACAGGGAATATCAACAAAGCCAACCAACAGCTGACCTGCAGCAAACTATACATGCATAAGGGAGTCTAGCCAAGAACAGGACTAACCAGCTGAGCCCAGTCTAAACTACCAATACACAGTATTGTGAATTAAATTCATGGTGGTGGGTTTAGGCCACTTAGTTTTGGAGTTGTTTGTTATGTGGTAACAGATAACTAGTATGTCATTTAACAAAGCTGAGTGGGATCTGACAGAAAAAGTGATATATGATTTTTTTTAGTTTATTTTTGTTTTTTTATTCTGTCCCATTGATCTATATTTGTTTTTAACTTTCATATACATATTTTAAATATTGATTTTTTTGCATTTAATCACTATACATCTTTACAGTATACAAAATAATTTTTTCCAGTATGAATACATTATATATTAGTCCAGTCAAAGATATTACTATATATGTTATCATCAACAGACAACTTTCCATTTTTGTGTCTGTCAAATGTTTTGCTTTCTTCCCACCCTGCCCACGTTTTCTGTTGGGTCATTGAAAAGTCATGACATATTTTTCTGTTTTTCTACACAAAAATGCGTCATGATTTTTCTGACAACCAAATAGTGTCTACAGTTGCTCCCCCTGCTTTTGTACCTTCCAGTCTTTCAATTTCTGCTATAGAGTGCAGCTGTTCAGTTCAACTGGGGACATACAATGCCTCTTATAATCTGACTTGTTCTGCTCAGCATTAAATCTTCCATATTCATTCACTTCACTTTGTATCAAATGTCCAGTCTCTTTTTGTTGTTATGATTGAGTAGTATCCTATAGTGTATATGTGTCATATTTTTTTTAAATCAATTCATCTGCTCTTGGACATTTGTTTTGATTCCATGTCTCAGTAATTGTGACTAATGCTGCAGTAAACATGGATATACAAGTGCCATCTGAGTGTTTTCCTATCCTTTGGGTAGATACCCAGGAGTAGATTTGTAGGGTTGTATGGTAGTTCTATTTGTAGGTTTTTGAGAAACCTCCATATTGTTCCTCATAGTGGCTCTATTAATTTACATTTCCTCCAACAGGGTGGGAGAGTTCCCTTTTCACTGCAGCCTCACTAGCACTTATCATTCTTTATATTTTTAATCTTAGCCATTCTGACTAGGGTTAAGTGGTATCTCCTTGTGATTTTGATTTTCATTTCCCTTCTGATAAGAATTGTTAAGCATTTTTTATATGCCTTTTGAGCATTCATATGTCTTCCTTGGACTGTTGTCTGTTCAACTCACTTGCCTATTTTTTAATTGTATTTTTTTTTGGGGGGGGGGTGGTAAGTTGATCGAGTTCCCTATTGATTGTGGTTATCAGTCCTTTATCTGAGGCATAGTTTGCAAATATATTCTCCCGTTCAGTGATATGCATTTCAATGTTTTTTTCCTTTTCATTTTAGACGTTTTCACCTTGAGGCATGAGTGCTCACTGAAGGGAAAGAGATACAGAGACAGTGAGAGGGAAAATGAGAAATGACCTCCCTGGGAGGATGGGCACACCACAATCCCTTCTCCTTCATTCTTCTCTCAAGATTTTGGGCACACACACACATGCCCAGCGTGAGTTGGAAACCACTGGGTTTGGGACCTGAACAGCGGTCGGCCTTGCGGGTGTCCAGCAATGTAACTGCTACCCCAGTGGTATATATTTATTAAACCACATGTTGGTAGTTCTTGATGCCAACAAATGCCATTGCCCTTTAAACTTAATTTTATCAAACATTATAGGAGGAAATTTCTGGCTGATGTCTGAGTCAGTGGCACAGCTGATATATTCGATGGTCAGTCCACTTCCTGTCTCCAAGGACTCTGTTCCAGAGTCCCTCATGTCTTTGGACATTATTCTCAAGGAGAGCCAGCTGCAAAGGCTACACTGCTCACAAATGACCTCAGTTCCTTTTGCTACTCCTTGGAGGTATACAATGGGGCTTAACATGGCAAGTTAAAGACAGCTCTATACTTGAAACCTGAGACGGACTAGCTGTGGAACTTGACCTCCTTGAGCCTCAGTTTCTTCATTAGTAAAATGAGGACAATTAATTTGTCTTACAGGGTCATTGTTAGGATTAAGTGAGATAGTATATGTAAGGGGCCCCGCTCAGTTATAGAGAGTGTAGGAAATCATGGTCGGAGACCTAGCATAACTGAGGAGCTTAGACAAGGCGTTTCCTTCCACATGAATGGGGAGATGGTGAATGACTGGAAATGCCACCTTGCCAGCTACAAATGTAATCTAAGATTATCTGAGAGACATCAGAGGAGGCCTAGGGCCTCTCTGCCTCAGAAATCACGAGCCTGGCACTAAGTCCAGCCTTTGAAGACGTAACTGATTTTCCGGTCTAGATAGGCCATGCTCTTGGCAAACCTTCTCTGCTTTTTGTACTGGTGATGTAGTGTTTAGTGAATTTCTTCCTGTTTTTGAGCCCATAAATGGCTCAAAACGTCTTGACGGCTAGGGTACGTATTTTCCTCACAGAAGAACATGGAAGTGGAGAACGGTTTGCTCTTCTGTAATTAGTTCCCTTCCATTCCCACCCAGTCTGTACCCCACCCCTCAACATTGCTTCAATTCCTGTGGATCGGCATGCTAGGCCCAGGGGTGTGGATTTATGTCCATCATAAGTCTGATTGAGGGTTAGGAAAAATCATTTGGGATGTGATGACAGCCATAGGCACAGACCTAGAGTTGTGGCTACTGTTTCTTTTCATAGACTACTCCCAGGCAGCCTCCATCCTAAGCAGTTGCCAATAACTGCTAAAAAGATTCATATTTCCCCATGACTCTAGAAGATTTTAAAGAGGAACACATTTAATTTTTGAGTTACTTACTCTTTCTGTTACCCTGAATTGTCATGTTCTTTCAGAATTTTGGCAAACACATACATATACATGCATGGATATAGATAGATACATACATATAAGAATTCTGTCTCTCCATATATATGTATAAAGAAGATAATTCATATATGTAAATGCAATTGTATTGATTATTAGCCTTTCTTTTTCACTTAATATATTGTAAACATTTTTCTCAGTAAACTTTTATGAAAAGATCAACATGTGGAGGCCAAAAACCAAATTCAGTGCAGATAGAATTTGTGTGACAGTATTTTAAAGACTTGAATTTGGACATCTTAAGAAGAGCATATACCCTTTATTTTTTGACTGGTCCTAGAGGTATTTGAAGTTGTCATCCTAAATTTTGTATCATTTCTAACATCACTATTATCCCACTATACCAATATTTTATTTTATTTTTTTTGGAGAGGTTTTTTCACTATAGGGTGCGTGCGCTTGCCAGACAGACAGAGAGAGACAGAGAGACAGAAAGTGAGAAATCATCCCCCAGGGGGGACGGTCACGCCGCAATCCCTTCTCCTTCATTCTCCTCTCGGGATCTTGGGCACGCACTCACACGCGCCCAGCGTGAGTTTTAAGCCACCGGGTCCAGGACGCGAACCGCGGTTGACTACGTGGGAGTCCAGCGACATAGCCATTACGCTAACTGCTGGTTCCCTATACCAATATTTTTCAGTGGAGAAATTCTGGCCATTTTGGGTCAGATGATTTCTTGTTGTCTGGGACTATTTTGTACACTGTAGGATGTTTAGTATCCATGACTATGGCCATCTCAATGACAAGACCCATAGGTCTATGTGGCAACCAAAACTGACTCCATGCATGACCAAAGTGGCCACCTGTTCTTGACTTGGGCTAATGATGATATCAGCATAGACTCTTCTTCACAAGTACATGTAACATTCACCTTGGACAGTCCCAGTGACTCTCTGGTTTGGGTGTATCTATTAATGGCTCCCTCATGCACTCTCAGAAGTATCCCTGTTTGGATGATAAACCAGTTGGTTATCCAAGTATAAGGCCCTACTTCAGCAATGGTTACACTTGTTAGAGTTCTGCCCAAGGAAGAAGACATGCGCTAAAGGCTGTGTTTTCCTGTGGTTAATCTGTTTTTCACATGGTGAATGACTTTTACTTGACAGTACCATAGACAGATTTTGCCTTTAACTGTAGAGCTGAACATAGGCACACATGCACACAAAATGTGGGTAATGATAGGCTTAAGGCCAGAGCTAGAGTAGAGAAACAGGATTTCTGGTGACACTTTGGATTCAACAAGACCTGGAGTGATATCATTGAGAATGCACGGTCCAGAGGGATCTGCCCAGGCTCCATGTTTTATAGATCAAGACACTGAGGCCCAGAGAAAGAGGGGGAAGCAGAACCTCAGGGTAGGAAGGACTTCAGAGTTCTCTTGCCCCTGCAACCTTAGAAATGTGCATTTCCCCTGAGTGCATTCACAGGTGGAGAGTCAGCCTCACTCAGAACTGTAGGCCATGGGTCACAGAGGTCACTCGAGCAACAGGCAAAGGCAAAACTCAGGGCTTTCCAGACTTCCACCAGAGCGTTTCATTTGTTTCCATTTTGTCACAACGTAGATTTCTTTTCAAATACTTAACTCTCTACTCTCCCATATACATCTAAAAGAAGAAACTGGTTTGGAAATAAAAGATGCCTCTGAGAGAGGGTTCCCGGAGGCTAAGGGAGAAACACATGCCACAGTTGCTTTAAAAAAACAAAAACAGGGGTTGGCAGGTGGCATGGTGGTTAAGGGTGCTGGACTCCCATGTGGTCGACTGCGGTTCAGGTCCAGGACCTGGTGGCTTGGTTTCTCTATTTTCAACTCTCATTCTGTCTCTCTGGTCAAATTAAAAAATAATAATAATAGTAACAAATAAAGTTAAATAAAATATTTCTTTAAAAAAATAAAAAGAAAAAAACCAAATACAACAGAATGAGAACATTTTTTTTTTGGAGAGATTTTTGCTATAGGGCGCGTGCGCTCGCCAGACAGACAGAGAGAGACAGAGAGACAGAAAGCGAGAAATCACCCCCCAGGGGTGATGGCCACTCCACAATACCTTCTCCTCTATTCTCCTCTCGGGATCTTGGGCACACACGCACACGCGCCTGGCGTGAGTTTTAAGCCACCGGGTCCGGGACGCAAACCGCAGTTGACTACGTGGGAGTCCAGCGACATAGCCATTACACTAACTGCTGGTTCCCAGAATGAGAACGTCTTGATGGCTGGTTTGAGAGGTGGAGTCCGTTGTATCTGACCTTGAGCATGTTCTAGTTAGCCTCTGATGTTTCAGTCTAGCCTTGGGAGAGCTTTACCCTAGGACCCATGACAGATCATCAGCTGTTTATGTGGGGCATGGAAGAAGATTCACCTTAAACCTTCTAACTTCAGAAAAGTCAAGCTCCCAGCACAGAAAGTGACTTGAGTTGACATGGCTGCAGACCCCACTTCTGCCTGACACTGTTTCCAGCTGGATCTTTAAGTATTCCATGCATGCTCTATGTAGGAAATGTGTCCTGTGTTAAAAGCCAAGGTTCTTGCTATTGTTATTCTTATATTTGGGATGGGTGCTTCTTTAAAGAGACCTGTCAGCCATTCCTGTGGGAAACTCTGTTTATTGAGAGATGATCTGCTCCGTGTTGACTACATATGAATCAGTGGCATTCCAACAATCTGAAAGACCACAGAATTTTACAAGAGGTGGTACCTTTCCTCCCATCAAGTTTCTTGAATGTCCTTTCTGAACCCGATCATCTAATGTCACCTCAGATTCAAGCTCTTCATGGGGAGTGGTTTTTGCTCTGGAATTTCACAATGAAAACTATTCTAAATTGTCGTGTCAGGAAGCTCTTTGAGGATTAATATACAAGTTAATATACACTGTTAATCTGGATAATACTTTTGTTTATTGGGTACCATGTTCTAGGTCTGGGTTAAGCACTTTCATGGACTACCTCTTTAATTCTCATAACTTCTTTGTGATGTGAATAGCAATAATTTCATCATTTTACAGAGTATAATGCTCAGAGAAGTTGAGTTGCTTGCTCAAGTGTGCACAACTACTAAGTGACAGACCTAAGATTCAAATTCAGGTCAGCCTAGTGCAGAGCCTGACCCTACACATTGCACTGGTTCAGAGAACTCCGGGGAAAGGACGCCTCACTTTCCTGGTCTCTCTGAGGCCCACAGACTCCCAGTGCCTCTGCTTACCAGAATTACAGTGTGGGCTCACAAAGAGAATTCTGGCCTCAAAGTCATCTGGATTTGAGTAGCAATACCTGTCCTGCCTTTATTTATTGTTGAGATTGAATGCTATAATATACATGACTAAGGTCTTCATAATTGCAGGTTGTAATGACTTTTATAAAAAAGGGCTCTGTGCATATATGCCTGTTTCTACTTGTCTGTATACAACACAATCTGCTCCCCATATACGCACACCTAAATACAACAATGATAAGCTTAGATCAAGTTACTTACAGTTGGACCAGTCATTCTCAGGACTAGGATTTCTGAACTAACAGGGGCCTAAGAGATTATCTGTATGTTACAGATGGGGGAAATGAAACTTAGTAAGAAATCTTTTTTCTTTTTGTACTTTCCTCAGGGTTCACAGAATAACTTTGAGATCAACAACTTCAAGGGCAGACAGGGACTAAAATGTTATACACTGAAGTATTGGAAAAATGGGGTCACCTACTAGGATGAACTCAGTCTAGATTAAGAGAGGAGCAGACTGGGGCCAGCTAGATGGTCAGGATTTCTGTGTAAGTAGAAAAGGAAGGTTGTGGGTGATTGGACAGAGTTATCTGTAGAAGAGGGTAGTCTAAAAGTTGTGTTACCTGAGATGTTGTTTTTCTCCCCGTGTCCTCACTTTTCTTTCCATGTACTATGGTTCCATACCTGTGGATAACTGGGTTTTACTGTGTTTAAGGAACATGGTTGAGGGTATATATTTGATCTCCTGGGATTAGAACCTGGCCCAGCAGGAGGATGGTGTTGAGTCTACCGCCTTGGGTGGAAAAGGCGAAGATGATAAATGGCGCACACAAGGTGTAAGGGACCAGTTGGTCTTTACCGAAGTGACGTGAGCAAGCAAAATCCCATACTCATTCCACCCATGATGCCCCAGACTCTGCATCTATTCGTTCCTTCCTCAGAGGTCCAGGTGACCCACACTCATCTTTTCTGGTCTTCCTGCAAATGTTTGGGCCCAGTCCAAACTCGAGAGGGTACTGACAAATAATCCAAGTTCACAGCTGACAAAACAACCCACAGCACATGTCCTATGCCCAGATGGGAACCAGGGGTCAACTGTGTCATCTGTCTTTAAGGAAGAGAGCATGTTATTATACTAATTACAGTGTACTGAGCTTTACTGGGAGCCAAAAATAGATATATGTGGCTTCTAGGGACAGGCACCAACATTCTTTTGGCTTCCTTTGCTATGTGATTTCTTTCTTTTCTTCTTCTTTTTTTTTAATAGAAATCTCTGCCTTGATTAGAAAAACAAGGCTACTGAAAACTGTGCTGATTTAGCCATTTTAGGAAGAACAGTTTGCTTTTGACCAGTGTTTCTGTCACTTTTGCCACATTCATGAGACTGTGCCCTACCATGGAGAGCAATCGCAAAGGAATGGCCTAGGCAGCCCCACCCTGGGTCCCTTACTCTAGTTTTTCAATTTCTGGGCTCTTCACATCCCTTAATGAGGGATTGCATGCCATAGCTCAGCCTGGGTGAGCCCAAGAGACCTTCTCCCTAGAGAAGATAATGGAGAGAGTTTCCGCTGCCTTTGCATCACACTAAAGAAGGTGTTAGCATTTATTGAGTTCCTGCTGTTTGCTTTCCTGAGCTAGATGCTTTTGCTGATGGCCACGGAAACTCTGGAAGGCAAATGAATGGGAGGCTCTGGATAAAGAAACAGAAGGTAGAGCTGGAATCTGGGCCCTGGTCAGTTCATTCCAAGTCCATGTTCTTTCTGCATTATATCAGGATACAACTAATCCATGGTAGGAGGTGCAAGCTTCTTTGTACCCTTGCTGCCCATGTGATATCGCTTGGGAGATAAAGAGGCAAAATGGGAAAGAGAAGAAAAGGATATTCTTTCTGTTTTTAGGTATGCACAATAAATTTATGTTCTCAAACTCAAATGCCTTTAGTGGTCTGGTGGAATTTATAAATGCAAGGGAAGTGTGCTGATGGGGAGGCTATAAAAGGAGTGGGCCCCATATCCATGCCCCATTGAAAGGCATCAGCATTCATATTTTAAATACTCTTGGCTAAACCAAGCATGTCTGTGAACCAGTCAGGACCAAGGACTGCAATTTTGGGACTGTTGATTTCGATGTCCCTTGAGATGTCCATGGCAGTGTGTCCTTCCAGGTGTCAGTATATCTTGCCTAGTGTGTCCCTCTAGCTGTTGTCTGATTTGATTGTTTGATCTTTAAAAAAGGAGAATAAATCTATTACCTGCACAAATGTAAAATCTACACACACACACACACACACACACACACAACACATACTGAATAGTAGGAGTATAAGAAGTATTACATTCTTTTTACTTTCTTTAAATTTCTTTTAAAAATATTTATTTATTTTACTTGTCATTATTTTTAATTTGACAAGAGAAGGAGAAAGAGGGGGAGAGAGAGAGAGAGAGAGAGAAGAGAGGAGAGAGAAAGAGGGAAAGTGAGAGTGCAAGGCTTTAGGTCTAAGACTTGAACCATGGTTGGCCATGCACCCCAACCACCATGCTGGCCCCCCTTAAATTCCTTTTATATATTAAGAGAAAATGCATCATGTGAGAGCCGAAAGTAAGCTTAGTGTTTTAGTCTAATTCACCTATTTTATAACTGGATAAACTGTGGTCTGAGGAGGAGCCTTCCTAGTTTCACGGAGTAGTTATTGGGAAAGTGGTGCCTAGAGGACCTGAAATCCAGGCCAGCAGTTCTTTCGCTACATACCCACCCATGCACAAGTGTGTGGGCCAGAAAGGAATCCAAACACCATGAGTGGAAATGCTTGCAACAGCAGTTACACTGCCTTAATGTAAGTGTAGGCAATGTTACAGTGTTCAGTCATCAGAGGAAGACTGGGCAGAATTTGCTTGTAGGCCCTCTTGGCTAACTGTCCCTGTACGAGGAAGTGAAGAGGTGAGGCTGGTGTCCTGACTAACCCCATTCAGCCCGGGTTATATTCTTTCTGTGAGAGTCCAGGTGGGAGATGACCTAAGGAGGAGGTTTTTGGCCTGAGAATGACACAGTGAAGTCTTCTTTCTGATGGACTATGAGGCTCTTGAGTGTGTTGTGGGATGGCTTTTGTGATGTCCAGGTTCTTGCTGTTTCAGACAGACTTGAACAAAACATGCTCATGGTGAAAGCAAAGGGTATTTTATTAAGTTAAAACAAAAGTATGCTCCTGAGAGGTAGGAGTGGGCCTGAGTGGAGAGAGGAAGAAAGAGTGGCCCAAGGGCCCTGCTAGTTTTTTCTATGGGTTTATAATTTCATTACTGGGGTCATGTCAGCTGCCCATTGGCTGGGCCAACTGATTATTCTCATCTCATTGTCTTATCAACTGTGTCTGGGACCACTGCTTTATCACCATGGCTCTATTGGATGTGGCTTAATCTGCTAGACATCCCCCACTGGAAATCTCCCACTACATTACCTCGGGTGGGGAGTTTTTTCTGATTGATTTTTTCTATCTAGCCAGAGGCAGATGCTTCAGCCCCCTTATCCTCTTCCATTTTCTAGCTTTCTTCCTGCCTCAAGTGGACAAGCGAAGAGAAAGTTTAATTTAAACCAAATCGAAAACCCCACATCTTTTAGCCTGAAATTTGTGCCACCTCTAGGTGAGAAGGGCATTGAATTCCTGGGAACAAGAATCAGAATATTAGAGGTGGAAGGAATGCTGAAGAAGAACCAGTCAAATTCATCATGGCCAATGGGAAACAGGTACAGGAGGGGAAGGCATGATCACCCTTGGGTTTAATAATCCAAGGAAAATATTTTGTGCAGTTTCTGTCCATATGGACTATTTGATTAAGAAATGTATTTAAAAATTCATTGGCCCATCTAAGGTGTAGTCATATCAGTAAAGATTAGAATAATGAGTGGGCTAGCTGGTGACGTGGTAGTTAAGGTAGCTGGATCCCATGTGGCTAACTGTGTGGTTTGAGTACTGGACCTAGTAGCTTGAAAGGCATGTGTGTCTGTGTGCCCAAAATCCCAAGAGGAGAATAAGGGAAAAGGGATTGCGGCATAGCCTTTTCCCTAGGGAGTGTGATTTCTGTTTTTCTCTCTAGCAAATTAGGAAAACAAACCAAAAAAAGAGCTAGAAGAATAATGAATAAAGAAGAGGTATTTACGTATTTGTTTAGTCCATCAGTGCATGTGGTCTTTCTTTGTGGTATCCAGGTATGGTCTCTCCCTTTTAAAGTCCCCAAACTATCTTTTCATGTTCTTTATTCCTGGCAATTTAATATCTCCCATTGTGAGAAAAAGGTAGCAACACTCACAATTGAAAGAAAACAGAGGGGCATGGTGACTAAGACGCCGGACTCCCACATGGCTAACTGCCATTTGAGGCCTAGACCTGGTGGCTCACTTTCTCTCTTTCCCTTTGTCTTTGTCTTTGTCTTTCTCTCTCATCAAAATGATATAAAAAGATAAGAATAACAACAAATGGAATTAAATAAATAAATAATTGTTTTAAAGACAAAACAAAATGAAAACCAAAATAGATTATCTTACCTCAACAGCTTTCTAATGCCCTGTGTTTCGTGCTGACTTTACCATTATTTATGACTATCATGTACTATGCCACTGTTTCTAGTGACTTTCTCAGAGGTCATTATCGCACTTCAGTGATGATGACCACTGTCAGGGTCTTCCAGAGAAAGAAAACCCGTAAGGTATGCATATGTTGAGATGTCTTGCAAGGAATTGGCTTATATATGAATAATTGTGGGACTGACTAGGCCAGTCAGAAATTCACCAGGCAGGTAGTCAGAAAAGGCAGGTTGACACTCATAGACATAAAGTTGAAGTCCATAGGTGGCATTTCCTCTTCTTCAAAAAAGCCTCAACTCTGCTCCTGGGGTCTCCTAACTGATTGTATAAGGCCCACTCAAATTACAGAGGGCAATTCCTTTTACATAGTCGGCTAATGTAGATGTTAATCACATCTACAACACTTAGAGTTGTGTTCGATTGAATAACTGAAGACTATAGCTTAGTCACATTGGAACATAAAACTGACCCCCACAACTACAAATGTGAGTCTTACCAAGAATGTGCTGGAAAAGATGAATAAGACTTCATTTCCTGTTCTTGTTAAATTCACTGTTTAGAATTTTTAGTACAATACAATGCTACTTCAAACTATGTCTTTTCTTGAACTCTTTAAGCTGTTATCACTGTATTCCTAGGCTGTGATTGCTTTCAGTGTTGATTGAACCTTTGCCTTTCACATCAGTGGACAGGCTTAGGCCCAAGCATGGGGCCAATAATGCAAGGAATTGCTGTCCCATCTTTGTCAAACATGGCTTAAGACTGACCTGAGAGGATAAGCTGTCACCACATTGATGGGAAGAGAGGACATTGCTCTAACGGGCCCATTGACTTTGTGGAATAGTGGTGCTCAAAGCCTGTGGAGGAGATAGGTGTAGACAATAGTGGAGGGCTGTAGAAACAGAGTAGAGCCTGCAGTGGAGGTGGGGAATGTCTTGGGGCTCCCACTGAGGAGTACACAGAGTGAACTATTTCTACTGCTCTCAGAACCGTAGACAGGAGGCAGAACTGTGGCCAGAACAAGACTGGGTGACCCAACCCCAGGGGATATGCGTGAGGCCCAAGGCCAAAAGTTGGTGGTGAAGTGTTGTTAATCCAGACCCCTGACTTCATCCAAATGGGCAATGTCAGATAGATTTTCATATCTAGAAAATCTCTTGTGTGAGTTCTTAAAAGAAATACCATGATAGCCAGTGGGCACAGTCTACTCATCAAGTGGCCCTAGGAACTCCATATGCATGAGTCCTGGAGCTCCTCAGGATATTGGATAACCCTACTTGTGGGAAAGAGGATGAAGAGTGTTCCAAAAGGAGGAATGGGGATTGAGGCCCACATAGTCCCTGTCTCTGCTTAAGTCATCCAACCCAATAGCAATGCTGACTCTGGCTGGTTCCAAGCACAGTGTTCTTAGAAATATCTTGAGGAAGTCATTCCAAACCAGGTAGAGGTAGGGATGTGTGCGGTGCTAAGCCATGGGGTTTAGATCAGAGCCCAGCTCACCTGCCCAGCTCTGAATGTGGTGCTAGGGAAGGAAATCGTTCAGGATCACATAGCTGGTTGTTGACAGCCTTGTAGTATCAGTGAGGTATGGCCAAGAAGTTTATTACTAGTAATTATTGAGGGAGTGAAGCTTGCAAATGTTTTACTAAAAAAAAAAAGTAGGGCAGATTTATGGCAATCCCCATAATGACCCTACTCTTGCTAATTTGTACTGATGTCCCTTCTTGAGAAACAGAGAAAAGGAGGGAATTAGAGTTAACCCAATGGAAACACAATCTGGCTACATCTATGAGCTTTTTTTCCTAGAACTAGATAAGGAAGGAATGGCCCATTGGGAATATTAGGGCAGAGTGCCAGGGTGCTAAGTCCTACAGCATCCTAAAATATAACAAAATAGAAAAAAAATGGACTTCCCAGAATTCCTAAAAGGCAAACGATAGATAACCAGATCTGAGCTGGGAGCAGCAGTGGTGAGTCTGCTAAGGGGCCTGCAAAAACAAACAAAAAACCTGAGAAAAACTAGGTGTGATGATATGGAACAACTATCAATAGTACTCTCAAATACTGCTGATGGGAGTATAAGAATACAGGCCCTTTGGGAAGCAGAGTTGTTTGACAACACCTACTAATAATAAATATGTGCTGTCCCATGATCAGCAATTTCTCTGTCCTTGTCTATTCCTGGCTCTGTCTATGTCTGTATCTATCTTTATCAATATCTGCCCGACAGAAATATCTACATATGTTCACCAAAAGATATTTCTGGATTGTTCATAGCAGCCTATTCATAGTGGCAAGAACTGGAAATTTTCCAAGTGCCTAACACCAATAGGGTGGATAAATAGACTGTGATAAATTTACACCATAGAATACAATCAGCAGAAAAGAACGAATCATCTTCAACCGCTTACAACAATGTGGAGAAATCTCTCTCGATGTCAAACAAAAGATGTCAGACACAAAACAGTGCATTGTATTTGATTTCATCCATAAAATGAACAGACACTGGCAAAGCTGATCTTCACCATTAGAAGTCAAAATAGTGCTTGTCCTTGGAAGGCGGCAAGGAAGGAAACATGAAGGGCATTCTAGATTGCTGGTAATTTTATTACTGTTTTAGAAAATCTGGGTGCTAGGGCCAATCTGTAGTCTAGTGGATAAGGGAAGCCAGATCCCACTTGGCTGACTATGGTTTGAATCCTGGCGCTGGAGGTTTAAAAATCATGCTGGGTGCATGCATATGTTCCCAAACATGGTGGGATGGAGAAATGGAAGAGAAAGGATTGTGGCTTGACCATGCCCCATTTGTGGGTGTGTATCCCTTTTCCACTCCCTCTCTCTTTCTCCGTCTCTCTCTGGTGAGTACATGTGCCCTCTGGCCATTAAAAAAAGCCTGAGTGCTGGTAACAATGTGTGTTCAGTTTATGAAGTCACTTAGTACTTGTGTGTAATATCCTATGTGTAGGTTATATTCCAGCAGCAAATTCAAAGAAAAGAGAGAAGATTCATTCCCCTACTTAGTACGCATCATCTCCTCCTAATAAATATTGAACTAATATTTCAAGAGTACTGTTTTGCAGGTGTGACACATTATTGGCCTACCCTGAAGCCGGGTGTGCTTTCCTCTCACCATCATCCCACCCGCATGTAATGACGACCATCTGGTGATGTGGTGGAAATGCTCGTTACGTGCTTCTGTCCGAGGTATTCTTCTGTCCTTATTCGGCATGAAGAGCCGAACTTAGCAGTGCCTCATCTCTGACATTTTTCTTACCATGAGCATTCGGCCCCAGTACATGAAAGGGGCTTGATTCTTCTTAGTAGCAAGCTGATACTCCAGAGTGGCGGGCAAGAAAGATGACTACTTAATAATCATGTTGGTCACAGTTCCACACTACACCATGGGATCCTGTTTTCTCCTTTCCCTTACTGCTCCTTTGCCTCTTTTCTCCTTTTCTTTTCTCTTCCCACCTCTGCCCGTCTACACCTTCAGTCTCCCAGTCATGCCCTGGAGAATTCTCAGGTACCTGCGATACTCAGTAGGTTCCTTGTCAAGAGTCAGGCAGATCCGAGTTGAACATGTGACAATCTCTTACCAACAAACCTACAAACATCATTTAGTTTCCCTTCTCTTCACTTTTCTCATCTAGAGAAATGGAAAATAATGACATCTAGCTCATCAAATCGCTGACGGACTAAACGAAATAAAACTGATGATGTGTCTGATATACAATAGACACTTAATACATATCTGCCTGCCTGCCTCCTCCTGATTTCTGTGGCAAAGTTACTGATGCCTATGGGGGCACAGATGAGTAACAGACTCCTGCTTTTTAATTCTAGATGATCTGAAACTTTGCAGTGAAGATTTTGGCTTTCCATGAATGATTATCAGCATCTAAATCCATTTGTGTGGTATCAGGAAAAGTGATTCAGCAAACCCAGCAGTGATAACTTTCCAGTGGAGCCAGGGTTCACGGGAAAAGGCCACATAAATCCCTCATATGGCCAGCTGTGGATGAAACCTCAGTGTGGCCCAGGGCTGGAAACCAGATGGTGAAAACATAGCATTGCTGAGTGCCAAAGAGTGGAAAACGAGGATGGATATTTCTTTCTTCCTTCCTTTCTCTCTCTCTCTCTCTCTTTTTTTTGTTTACTATGGGGGATGCGCACTAGCCAGGGTGATTTCTCACACCCTGCCCCACAGGGGAGTTGGCCATACCACAATCCGTTCTCCTCTTGGGATTTTAGGCATGCACGCCCACGTGCCTGGCATGATTTCGAGCTGTAGGATCTGGGACTGAAACCATGCAGTTAGCTATGTGGGATTCAGCCACCTGAACTTCTGTGCCAAAAATGGTTATTTCTGATGAGCTGTGTCCACAGACAATATTTAGCTCCTTCTTATAGTATTTAAATGTCTGCCTTAGTGCTGGATTTAGTCAAAGTCCAGTGTTAAGCAGAGAGAGGGGGAAAAAAAAGCTTCTGACTTTGTCTTTCTGAGATTTTATTCTTCTCTCTTTGATCCTGCTACTATTCACTCCTTGTTTCCAGGCAGTAAGGAAAGAAGATTTTTTTTTTTAATTTATTTATTTTTTTTAATTTATTTTTTCAGAGAGGTCTTTGCTATAGGGTGTGTGCGCTCGCCAGAAAGATAGAGAGAGACAGAGAGACAGAAAGTGAGAAATCACCCCCCCCACCCCCCGCAGGGGGGATGGCCACGCCACAATCCTTTCTCCTCCATTCTCCTCTCTGGATCTTGGGCACGCATGCACACATGCCTGGCGTGAGTTTAAATCCCAAGTCTGGGACTCGAACTGCGGTCAGTTACATGGGAGTTCAGTGACATAGCCATTATGCTAACTGCTGGTCCCAAGAAAGGAGATCTTTTTATAAAGAGAAAGATCTATCTGGTTATTTTTTCCAATCCTCAGACTTTTCTGCTTAAATTTGGGGATGTTCCTATCTCTGATGTCAACTGTTGTCCTAACTCAGATACCCCAGATATTTCCTGAAGAGTAAAATGTTAAGAGAGGTCAAGTGCTTACGTAGGAAAAACAGAGAAAAAGGAAGTGATACAAGTATCACAAAATCCCGGGCAAGAATTGAGCTCCCATCTGAAAATAAAGAAAGGACTGAAGACACGTGAGTTACCCAAATATTTGTCTTCAGTCTGACTTCTGGAGAAACTTTCTTTAGCTTATTGCAAATATTCCCCTCCTCCCCCCCCACCCCTGTTGCTAATCCATCTTCAGTTTAACCCTGCTGGTCTCTGTGACCACTGGGCTTCTAGAAGGCTTGGATGTTTGAGCTTCCTTGACTACACCCAAAGCACTACTATTAGTCCCCAAGTCCCAATCAATGCCCTCAAAACTGACCCAACACATCACAATACTTAGGCTGTGCAATAATGACGCAAAGAGATGTGGAATGTGCCCTGATACGAACAGCCAACAGGAACTTCCGAAGGAGATGAGAATGCAAGGCATTGCCAGCAGAGGAAATCACGCGAGCAAAAGCGTGGCATCTGGAATTATCAGGACCTTCTCAGTAACTGCAAGTAGCTTGAAATGACTGGAACGAAAAACAGAGAGGAAGGTAGGTAAGGCTGGAGGAGATGGAGAAGTGATCCTTTACTCATAGTCTTGAATTCCAGGTAAAGGAATCTCAGCACTCAAAGGTGGATCTAATTCCATCTCCTCGCTGCCAAAGTTCTCCAGACATTTTGTCAGCAAAACTCTCTCATGTGTAAGGTTTTGTGATATTTTAAAACAGTAATAGGAGAGTACATTCTCTTGTCTTCATACAGACCAGTTAGTGTCTATATTGAAAATATAATTATGTTACAGCCTTGCCTACAGCCTTTGGTGTTGGCTAATCTGTAGGACTGCATGTGATTTTCTTCACCTGGTATTCAAGGGCATGTATGGTCTGTCCTGGCTCATTCTGAAGCTGCTTCCACCATTGCTTTTAAGTGGTGGAGTTTTTTGGCAAGCAGGACTGTACTAGACATTGAAGCTATAAAGATGAACATGAGAGAACAACAGATGGCATGGTGGCTAAGGTGCTGGACTTTCCCACATGGCTGTCTATGGTTCAAGTCCTAGACCTGGTGGCTTGCTTTCTTGCCTTTTCTCTCTCTCTCTCTCTCTCTCTCTCTCTCTCTCTCTCTGTGTGTGTGTGTGTGTGTGTGTGTGTGTGTGTTTGTCTCTTCTGTTCAAATTAAAATAAATGGATGAATAAATAATATTAAAAATAAAAGATGTACATGATAAAAGGCTAGTCTAGAAGGTTGATCTGATACACAAATGGACTGGAAGCTCTGATAACTATGTGCAGGAGTTAGAGAAGGAGCAATGTTCACAGGAGGGTGAGACCTAGTGGTGGACATCGTAACCACTGATCATGAGCAAAGAGAATGAAGAGACCAGGTCTTGGAGTCTTGACTAGCTGGCTACTCTCTATTTTCTCTTCATCTTGTTTTATCCTAAGGAAAAGCATCCTTGCTCTGCCCAGTTTGCAGAATGATCTTATAAAATTTAGATGAGATAGTTTGTGCCAAAAGCTTCACAAACTATAAAATGTTTTAGAAACATAAAGAGTCAGGGTCAGCAGATGGCGTGGTAGTTAAGGTGTGGTGGATTCCTTCATGGCTGACTGCAGTTCGAGTCGTGTGTGTGTGTGTGTGTGTGTGCTCTAAAAAAGAAATATAATGAGTCATTGAGAGTATGAGCTGGCAGATCTTCAGGGAATCTGACCTAAGAAAGGTAGAAATCCAGATCTACTTTTGGATGAGAGGCTTGCCCTGGGCTCTGTTGTCTTGTTATGCAAAATCACCACAGAAATGGAGCCATCAGGATTCCGACCACTGAAGATCCTCTGCCCAGACTTCGCCCTCATGCTCCCCAGTCTAGCCAGGAGTCAGAATAAGCCAATCAGCAGCCATCTCTGTTTGAGTTCTGCGTGGCCCTATTCAGGGATTTCGACCACTGAAGATCCTCCGCTCAGACTTCACCTTTCTGCTCCCCAGTCTAGCCAGGAGTCAGGTTAGAGCACTCTACTTATTCTCTCTGTCTCTTTCTATCTGTCTCTCAATTTTTTTAAAACAATTTTATTTAATTTTATTTATTCATTCATTTTTTAACTTGACCAGAGAGACACAGAGAGAAAGAGGGAAAGTGAGAAAGCAAGTCAGCAGATCTGGGACTCGAAACATGGTCGGCCACGTGGGAGTGTCCAGCACCTTAACCATCACGCCATCTGCTGGTCCCTCTCTATTTTTAATTTTTTTAAAAATAATTTTAAGCTTAGCTCTCTGCTGCTCCTTTGTCTCTCTAATTTTTACATTTCCCCTGCCCCTATAGAAAAGCCAATCAGCAGCCCTCTATATTTGAGTTCTGAGCAGCATTTTTTGACAAAATAATTTTTTTCTTTTTTCTTTTTGTTCTTATCTTATTTCTCTCTCTCTCTCTCTTTTTTCCTATTCCTTTTCCTTTTATTTTTTACCTTTCTCACTTTTCTGCTCATCCTCCATACACTGATTTTCTAGACAGGTCTAGGTGCTCAGTAGCCAAATATCTGAATACTATTAGGGTCAGATTAATCCTCAGTTTTCTTTGAATCACATGTGCAAAGGAGAAAAATGGTGCTGTTTACAGACTGTAGGTCACCTCCTTCTGCATGCCTCTGAATGCTCAGATTTAATTCTAAAAAATAGGAAAAAACATATAATTCATCAGATGATCAGAAACCACCACAGAGGCATAAGAAATATGAGAAACAGGGAAAATATCTCTCCTCTAATGGAACAGAATAACTCCTCTTCCTCCACAAAGAATACAGGGAACTCATGGAAATGTCAGATAAAGAATTTAAAACATTCATAGTCATGAAGTTAACAGAGATGCAAGAGAATAGAGACAATGAGTTCCAGAAGATGCAGGAGAAAAGAGACACTGAGTTCCAGGAGATGAGGAAGTTCTTGCACGATCTGAAAGAGGAGATATACATCATAAAAAAGAATCAAATGGAATTGTTAGAGATGAAGGCTGTAATACAGGAAATCAAAACTTCCCTTGAAAATATCAAAAGCATATTAAATCATGCAGAAGATCGAATCTTAGATGTAAAAGATAGAACATCTGACCTAGAAAAATTCACCAAAATGTCTGAGAAAATAAAAAAAAATGAGAATAACATATGAGTAATACTAGACACCATTAAGTGCCCAAACATCCAGATCATTGATTCACCTTCACCAGAAGGTGAAGAAACTAATAAAGGTATTGATAATCTATTTCATGAAATCCTAAAAGAAAACTTTCCAAACCTTGAGAGGAATTCAAATATCCAGACCCAAGAAATACAAAGGACCCTCCCACGTAGAATCAATCCAAGAAGATCTTCCTTGAGGCACATCATAGCCAGATTGACCCAAATTACAGACGGAGACAAGATACTAAAATTGGTAAGAGAGAAATGTCAAGTTACTTTAAAAGGATATTCCATAAGGCAAACATCGGACCTCTCATCAGAAACAATGCAGTCAAGGAAAGAATGGGAAAATATATTCAAAGTGTTAAGTGAAAAACAATTTCAACTAAGAATACTATACCCAGCAAGATTATCTTTTGTATGGGGGAAAAAAAGACAAAAACATTCTCAGATAAACAAAACCTGAAAGAATTTACCAACACCAGACCAGCTCTCAAAGAAGTGCTACAGGGAGTGCTATACCAGGAAAACTAAAGTCAGACCCACAGAAATAAGAGTACAAGAAATAACCAAGACAATGGCCATCCTAATGGTAGAGATAAGTCCAGAGTTGAATGTTAACTTCTAGAGTTTATATGGAAAGCTCAGACCACAGTAGCACTACAAATTCAATAGAAGAGAGATTAATTATGTGAGTCTGAACTAGTGAAATAGAATTTTTTTTTACTTTAGACTAAAACATTACTGATTTTCTTCCATGCTTTGTTTTCCATAGTTAAGAATTTTTGTCTGCTCTTGAACTGTTGGTAGGTTCATCTACCTACTATTTTAACTGAATCCTAATGTTTTTCTTAGCTTTAAGTTTTAAGCAAATTTCTCTTAACATTTTTTGATTTTGATCTATCAAAACTAAGCTCTTTTTGAAATTAAAAACGCATCAAAAATACCTATTAATACCTATTTAATGGCTGCAGTAAGCTATGTAGCCCCAGCGAGGTGCTGCTTTATAGTGTGTTCACTTTACTCACTGAGGTTTACACCTAATTCAGACATGTGTTCATAAATATGTATATATCAGCTGTGCTTGCTGTTGAAAGTCTTTAAATTAATTGAGATCTTTCATGAATCAATAAAATGTGAAAAAAAAAGGTATGGAAGACAACTGTACATACCAGAGACAGTGTGTGTGGGGTAGTTGGTACAGGGTGAGAGGTAGGGAATCAAGGGGGGGAAATAAAGCAAAATATCTAAGAAACAAGAAATAGAAAATTATTTGTTGATGATAACATGTATGGTAATATCCTTGATTGAGCCAATACACAATGTATACTGAATGGAAAATCTCATTTTGTATACTGAAAAAAATAAAAAAGAAATGGAGCCATCATTAACAGGTGCCCAGATTTGGCCCTTGATGTGCAGAATGCAGCTGGACTCCTCGAGGAGTAGGGCAGGTTGGTCCATCTACAGGTTCCTCTAGGAGCCTTGGGAGGAAGGGCTGCTGCAGCATTCGATGTCCAGTATTGATTGTGCTTATGGCTTAAACATTTGGAGACTAAGGAATTGACTCCTTTGATGTAGATGTATGATTTCTTGATGTTTTATGACAGGCGTATCCCAGAGACCTCTCATCTAAGCCTGAGAGAATTGGCCTCTGCTGTTAGATGATGCAATCATTTTTCAGCCCTGGCATCATCACTGGTCCACTGGCCCCTCTTTCTCTCCTCTCTTACTTACTACTGCTGAACTCCCTGGACTGCCAGCAGATATGGATCCCAATACTGTGAGATGCAGGCTACTGGAATGTCAGGGTCAGGGTCAAGGAAGGAAAAGGATCGACAGTTATGGGGTATCTTTGAGAGTATTCATGTAGTCATTCCATTATTAACTTTCCAAAATAGGCATCATTGGTCCCATTTTACAGATGAATAAGCTGGAGCTGAAGATAACTTGCTGGGTCAGCCTAATTCCATACTCTTGGGAATGCTACTTCTTGGGAACTCCCCAATGAATAGGTAGTTCAGACATGGAACAGCCATGAATGATTACTATTCAGAGCTATTGCCTTAGTGGAGAATTGAGAAGCTAGAAGCAGTGTCAGGGTGCGGATGATAAGCTCTGACAGGTATTGCGTGATTACCCTCTGGGCTAAGCACAACGACATCTTCAGTAGTTCAGCAGGCATTGACCAACTCTTATTGAGGAGGTAGGGATACAGATACAAAGGACACTACCCTTGTCACCCGGGAATCACAGGGTAGACCCTATAAGGACACAGGCAATTATCAAGCAGTTAAACAAATTTGACAATACATTTGTGTCCAAATAACTGAACCAAAGTCTAGGCCATGTGAGGGAGAGAAGGCTTCCTGGAGAAGGGAAACTTAGGGAGAGTCGGATAAAGGACACAGTCTTGATGGATAAAGGATGAGTAGACCTTAGTGCTTGGCATGTTCAATGAGCTAAAAGTGGTAGGACCAAGTCTATTTCTACAGGTGAGTATTTGTGTGGTAGAAATGGAAGCTGAGTTGTGGGCAGGAGACATGGTTAAGAAGCAGTCAGAAAAGACCATGGATGGATTAGATGACCTTAGTGTTTCATTTTCTTCCATGAGCCAAAGAGTGAGAGAGAACTCCCAGTTGGATCTCGATGCTGAGATCCACCCTAGCCCCAGCCAGCCCTAGATCATGGGCACACACATGTTCAGCATAATCAGGATGGGGGCGGGTACAGGGTGTCTCTGGATACTGACATGGAACCTTCCCACGTGTGAGCATTGTGTTTTATTGTGGCTCCATCATCCTGTCCCTGTGTTTTGAAGATTCTATGGGAAGAGAACCTTCTATAAGGTATTCTATAAGCATCCCTGGACTGAAGCATGAAGGCTTGGCTGAAAGCATACTTGCCTCAGGAATGTAGGCAAGAAACTGTGAGGGCCTCATGAGTCATGGCTTGCACTGACTCCAGGGGACGCTCACAGATAGAGGCATTGTGAGCTGTAGGCTGCGGCTCAGTTTCTTTGCAATATAACCATATCAGTCATGGTTCTTAGTTATAGGCCTCAGAGGTTGTTGTTCCCTGCTGACAGAAGCAGAGGAAAGTTTGGTGGAAAGGACAGTAGGTGGCTGGAGAAACAGTAAGAGGGCACACAACTGTGCTGCAAAAGTGGGCTGGAGCAACACCCAGAACTGCATGGTAGAAGGGGTCTCGTGAGCCTTCCATTGCTTTGGCCATTGAACCCTGGACACTGCTGTTGGAATTACAGTCTCCTCTCTGCCACAGACTTGAACATGCAGAGAGAAGGAAGAAGATAGATAGATAGATAGAGAGAGAGAGAGAGAGAGAGAGAGAGAAGCTCCACTATTCCTGTGTCTAGCTCCTGAGTCAAAGTCCAGTGTGGCTTTTGTTGGGTGAACCCTGGATATCACCAGTACTCTGGCTGCAAAAGCTGCTGGGAAAGACAGTTGTTGTCATTTTTTAGCTTCTATCATAGGAAATGGGCACTAAACAAAGACTCATAAAGTACAGGAACTCCCCAATGAAAAGGCAGTTCAGACATGGAACAGCCATGAATGATTACTTTTCAGAGTTATTGCCTTAGCCGGAAGCAGTGACAGGGTGCAGATGATAAGCTTTGACAGGTATTGTGTGATTACCCTCTGGGCTAAGCACTCTTCATGTAGACCATTTTAGTCCCCTGACAAATGCCCCAGCAGTTACAAAGAAGACCCCTGGATTGTAAACATGTCCAATGGCCCACACCTACGAGGAGCTGAGATTCTAGCACATATAGTCTGTCTTCTGGAACCATGGTCACACTGCCATGAATTAAGTCTGTGTAAAGAACTCTAGGTATTTTTTTAAAGTCAAAGCACTGAAACCAGGGGGTCCCTACTTTCCCAGGATCATGTTATGTCCCACTGAGTGTAAATAGGAACTCCAGTCATTTGAAAATCCCACCTCGAGGTATTTCTGGAAGTCTCCGAGAATGGCTTGAATGGATTTAGGAGTCAGACCAGGTAACACGGTGCTGTCACTATTTTCTTCCAAACCAAAGCCTGCTGTGGGAACTGCTGGCCGTGCTGAGAAACTGCAGCGAAGCTGCTGGTGTATGAGCTTCCCCTGTGGCCATCTTGATCACGTTGGAGATCTCTGACCCATTTCTTGAACTGAGTTATCTGTGGTACACAGTCTGCCTAGTTTGCTTGAGATCCTTCAGGGCTGGCCCTTATGAAAAGACAGGCCTTCAGGAGCCACGCTCTGTAGCTCACTCTGGCTTTCGGCCCTCATGGAGCCTGACAGTGTTCTGTGAGGTGAGAAGAGGTCTCACTCCTCCTGGCTACACTCTGTGAAAGGCACCTACAACAAGATTTTGTGCCTTGGTCCCCCACCCCACCTCCAAAGCCTTAGATTTCAATGGGAAGCCAAACCCATAGGCACACACACACACCAACGGCAGAGCTATGTCAGGAGAAGCTTCTAGGCCCAGGGACAGAAAACAGCCCATCATGACATATTCCTTGTTCATCAATGTATCTGTAAAATGAGGATAGAAGTAATGATACCTCTTTGTCTTGGCTTCGGTCTCCCCACAAGAACTTGGTTGCAGGCACCTATCTGGGAGGTGATGCCAGGAAGCGGGAGGCAGGGAAGAGGAAGACTGAGCAGGGAGGGAGGAAAATGTCAACCTGAAGGTGTGTCATTGGTTACTGTTACTGGCAGTGGAAGCCTAGTGGCACTAGGACCTCCAAGAAGTGTTCAGAGTCTCCCCAAATTGTCTTCCTGAAGGAAGTGAGGCAGGAGCATTTATTCACAACTTTCAGATCCCTTGGTGGAGAGTTGACCAAGGAGGAGGGAACTAAGGGTGGGGCGTTACCTGCTCTGCCCTTCAGAGGGCTGAGATGCTTCTGCAGCTTCAGTGAGTCCCTGAGGGGAGAAGAGCAAGTTATTGGCACTTAACTGAGGGACATTGCCCAAGGAGGAAGCTCTCTCTATCGCAGCTGGACTGAAATCAAACATGTAACAAGGAGCTGTGAAAAAAACACCAAAAACTCATGCTATATTTCCTCATGAGCTTGTTCCTTATATATGAGTATATGGCTTACTTTATACAAAATGCCTAGAACAATACCTGCCTCAAGTAAAGCTTTGGACATGTTTGCGATTGTTACTTGTGTGGCTATTTTAATATACCCGGTGCTTCTCCAGGTTCTGTGGATATGCCCTCACGGGACCTAGCGTTAGTTTACAGAACATGCCCTGTTTATTTGTCAGACTTTGATTATTGGCTCTGTTTAAGATTTTTTCTTTCTTTTTTCTTTTTAAGAGAGATTTTGCTCTTCACGTGTCCTTATTGGAAAGACAGACAGAAGGCAAGAAATCACACTCCAGGAAGGATGGTCATGTCACAATCCCTTCTCCTCCATTCTCCTCTCAGGATTTTGGGCAAGTATGGACATGTGCCTGGTGTGAGTTTTATGCTTCTGGGTCCGGTATTCAAACCACTGTTGACTACATGAGAGTCCAGAGATGTAACCATTACACCCATCTGCTGTTCCCAGACTCTGTTCAAGTCCTCTTACCAGAGGATTCTTGGCCCACATGCAAATGGATCTGTTGGGGAGAGTCAGGTGACATGGCCCCACCTGGCCTGCTAGCCTTGCTAATGTCTCTTTTCCATTTTTGTTCCATTATGGAGGCCTGCTCTGCCCTACCCTGCTCTTCAAAATCTCAAACAGGGATTTGAGAATGAAGAGTTGAATCCTGAATGTGAAACACTCAAACTCAAGTTGTCCATTTTCTAAATGCTATCCTTCTGCGACAAGACAATGGTTACCGACCAAAGTCACTTGGCTGTTCATACTAATTGGTAAGTAAGATCGCAGTTTGTGCAAAAACACGCTTTCTAGATAGGTCACGGAGAGTGGTGTGAGCAGAAGAAACTGTTCTTCCCATTTCCTGGGGGCCAGGCTTGCCCTCAACTCTTCTGATGACATAATCCTTTCACACCAGGTAGGATCAGAACTTCTGAGTCCAGACAATAAATGTACCTTTTCACTGGAATGCTGTGGAGGCAAGTCCAGTCTGGCCACTGCTTACCCATCTACACTAGCTGACTTGTTCCCAGTACATAGGCCTGTCTCATCCTCTTACCCTCGCCTTGTTCCCAGACTAAGCCTTGATGATTCTGGCCTTGTATTTGTCCCTAAAATGTAACATTTGATATGATATGGCTCCCCTTTTTATTTTTAAAGAGATATTTTTGCTGTAGGGCACTTGTGCTCACTGGAGAGACAGAGAGACAGAAAGTGAGAAATCACCCCCCAGAGGGGATGGCCACACCGCAATCCTTTCTCCTCCATTCTCCTCTTAGGATCTTGGGCACGCACGCACATGGGCCCAGTGTAGGTTTTGAAGCTGCCAGGTCAGGGACTTGAACTGCTGTCGACTATGTGGGAGTACAGCCATGAAACCATTATGCTATCTGTTGGTCCCTTAATATGGCTCCTTAAGGTCCATTTAGCCACCTCTTGCTGGCTGGTCCTGCTGACTCCTGAAGTTCTAGCAGTTTCTGACTTCACAGAATCTCTTTCCCCTCAACCTCTGACAACATGGCCCATCACAGGACTCCAGCCCAGCTGATCCCCTATCTGAGACCCCTCAAATGAAAGCTGATGTCATCTCATCCAGGATGAGAGCCCTAGTTTACTTTCTTTCCCAATAGTAATGTATGAAAATGTGCTTTATTAGGCACATAACCCCTGACCATAATCTCAGGGTCCAAAAGCTCCCAAAAGTGAACAGTAATATAGATAGCAAAATCTCATCTGCCTAACTTGATTTGCCAGAAATACCTGACCTGCCCTAAGGGGAGGTTATTTGTAGCCTTTATTGATCTCATTTGGTGTGGATACATATACATGCTATTGTAAAAATATTAAATGCCCTTGGAACCAGCAGTTAGCGTAACGGCTATGTTGCTGAACTCCCACATAGTCGACCGCGGTTCGTGTCCCGGACCCGGTGGCTTACAACTCACGCTGGGCGCGTGTGCATGCGTGCCCAAGGTCCCGAGAGGAGAATGGAGGAGAAGGGATTGCAGCGTGACCATCCTCCCTGGGGGGTGATTTCTCGCTTTCTGTCTCTAATGTCTCTCTCTGTCTGTCTGGCGAGCGCACGTGCCCTATAGCGAAAATCTCTCCAAAAAAAAAAAATTAAATGCCCTTGATTACAAGATGTCCCAGAGTCCACTGGGGTATTATGTGAAATGTGGTATGTGTACCAAATTTCTTTTTAAAATACATTCTGAACTCTCAAGCATACCTGGCCCCAAGGATTCTGGATGAAAGATTGAGGCCTGTATCAGGATTGTCCCAAGAAGGTCTTAGGATCTGGAAGAATTGACTATGAGTAGTCTTTATTCTCTCTTTTTTTTTTGGAGAGGTTTTTGCTATAGGGCGTGGGCACTAGCCGGACAGAGAGAGACAGAGAGACAGAAAGCAAGAAATCACCCCCCAGGGGGGATAGTCACATCACAATTCCTTCTCCTCCATTTTCCTATCAGGATCTTGGGCACGCATGCACACGTGCCCAGCATGAGTTTCAGCCACCAGGTCCGGGACTCGAACCACTGTCGACTACATGGGAGTCCAGCAACATAGCCATTACGCTAACTGCTGGTTCCAGTGGTCTTTATTCTATAAAGCTTGAGGATGAAGGAAGCCAGGGGCAGCTTCAGCCTAATTTAAACATTATTGGGTCCTTCAATCATATTTCCATCAAAAAGTCATTTCTATGAAATAGAAAAGGAAAATTTGCTCCTTATAATCCACACTCATTAATTCAGGATCCCCTTTGATACTCACTAGCTGAAACCCCTTCAGAAAGACCAGGACATTTTCTAGATAATATTTCTGGGTCTTAATTTTTCCCTATTTCTTTTTCCCTTTGTTCTTAACTTTCCTTTCTCATTGTGAACTTTTTTTTTTCTGATTTATTAGTGTGATCTCTGGGTACAGAGAGAGAGAGAGAGAGAGAGAGAGAGAGAGAAGGAAAGTGAGAAAGCACCCTTGAGGAGGGATGACCATACTACAGTGTCTTCTCCTCCATTCTTCTCTTGGAATTTTAGGTGGGCACACACACATTTCTGGGATTTTTTTCAACCCACCTGGGCTGGGATTCAAACTCATATGGTTCACCTTGTGAGATCCAGTCGCCTTGACCATCATGCCACCAGCTAGCCCTGTGTTTTCTTCCTGTGAGAAAGCAGCTTCTTCCCAGGGCTGCTGGGAGCTGGGATGATAAAACCTCGGCCCTTCTGACCTGTTTCCTTGAGGGCAAAGACCTCAGGCAGAGAGAGAGCGAGCCTAGGCTTTTAAGTTGACTGTTGCTTACTCTAACAGTAAAGTCAGGGCAGTAGGCTGTCAGGGCACTGAAAACATCTGCTACCCTTCTTTCTGCTAAAAACTCAAGGGATTTCTGCACCACTTTACCAGAGGAGAGAAAAGGAAGCTATTTGCCCCCATCCTGGTGGTCGTGCCCATGAAAAAGCCAGCATATATGGAGGTACAGGCATATACTTGGTGGGGTCATCAGTTTTTTTCTGAGAGGTAGGGTCTCGGGGGAAAGGGCAAGGATGTCTGGCAGACAGAATCATTCCATGAGGGGCCTGTGGTGATGGTGTTAGTGGGCAGCTGTGTCCATAGTGGGAATGGGTGTCTGTAATTGAAGTCAGCTCTGAAGGCAATGAGGAGGTGCTTTTAGATAGCCTATAGAGACTTCAGTGACAAATATCTCTAAATAAGGAGTAGCCAAGGAAAAATGGTGGACACAACAGTGGATGAAGCTTGACTGTGAGACCTTATGACCTCTCTTGGGCTCTGGAGGACTGGAAGTACCACTGGTGTCCTATTGGGTGGGTCCTATTGGCTGGGTGGATGATAAAGTTGCTGATCAGCTCGGAACCCTTCTGGGAGTTGTCAGACTTCTTGCTGTTAAGCATTGTAGGTTTTCATGGGCCCTACTGCCTCTGCTGAAACTATCCATCTCTCCTTTTGTATCAAGAAACGGTCCCAGACATCATGCAAGCGAATGTGGGTGGTTGTGTTCCAACATAACAGGATGGACACTGAAATTTTAATTTTATATCATTTTTATGTGTCACGAAATATTCTTTTCCTGTTTTCTTTTTCCCCCAGCATTACAAAATGTAAAACCCATATTTAGCTTGTGAGTCTTGATCTCATGAATTCAGCATCTGCTATGCAAAGGAAACCATGCTGGAGTGTCATCTCTCAGATAAGCGGTAAGCGGTAGGCTGAATTTGGCCCATAGGTATATTTGCAGATCCTTATTCTTTGGCTTCTCCCTGACTTGGACTCAAGGATGAAGAGCGGATTTCCTACTGATTCTTGACAATGTAGGGGAAACAAACCTCCTTTTAGCTGTAAGGATATGAATGACCCATTCAGTGAGGGGAAGGGCTTACAGCAGGGAGATAGAACTTCAAGTATGTGTAGACATCTAACATGGCCTCGTGAAGGCCTGGAGCCTAGTTTGCCAATCCTCTGCTCGGATTTGACTCCTGAAAGTACAAGCCTGCATGACCAGTCCCAGTCTCTTTTCTTTAGGGAATTTACAAGGCTTGAGGGTAATGAGGTGACTGGGGGAATAGATCAAGTATTTGAGTGGCACTTGATAGAGTGGAAAGGTAGACTTCTCCTTTTTTTTTTGGAGAGGTTTTTGCTATAGGGCGCGTGCGCTCACCAGAAAGACAGAGAGAGACAGAAAGTGAGAAATCACCCCCCAGGGGGGATGGCCATGCCGCAATCCCTTCTCCTCCATTCCTCCATTCTCCTCTCGGGATATTGGGCACTCACGCACACGCACTCGGCGTGAGTTTAAGCCACCGGGTCTGGGACTCGAACCACAGTTGACTACATGGGAGTATAGCAACATAGCCATTACGCTAACTGCTGGTTCCAAAAGGTAGACTTCTGTATTACATTGATCTGAGTTCAGGTCCTATCCCTGCCATTTATGACCTTGATTAAGGTACTTAATTTCTCTGGGGTTCAGCTTCCTACTCTGTAAAATGAGGGGCTAATAATAACTCACATCTTAGGCTTAGTGTGACAATAAGGTGGGACAATGTGTGAAAAGAACTTGGATCAAGTTCACTTTGACGTCTTATCTTTATTTAGTGGGTGATTTAGAAAATATTTTTAATACCAACTTCACAAAGTTGTGGTTGACATGAAAGGAGATACA
The DNA here is from genome assembly GCA_026018925.1 of Tupaia tana. Taxonomy (NCBI): domain Eukaryota; kingdom Metazoa; phylum Chordata; class Mammalia; order Scandentia; family Tupaiidae; genus Tupaia; species Tupaia tana. The sequence continues at coordinate 23,651,659 of JAKSZU010000027.1, read as the reverse complement.
TGTGTAAAGGACCCAGAGAAGGAAAATGGTTGCCAATGTTATAAATATGGTGAAGAAAAAGGTTAGATGTTTATTCATCTTCTCCTTGGAATAGTGGCTCTCGAGAGATGAAAAATGGAGGCAAAATGGCATTCATGTACTTTTTTGTTGTTGTTTTTGTTTTTAAGAAAGACTTTTGTTGTAGGGCATGTGTGCTCGCCGGAGAGACAGAGAGAGACAGAGAGAGAGAAAGCAAGAAGTTACCCACCGGGGGGATGGCCACACCGCAATCCTTTCTCTTTCCTTCTCCTCTTGGGATTTTGGGCACGCACGTACACACACCAGATGTGAGTTTTAAGCTGCCAGATCCACTATGGTAGACTATGTGGGAGTTCAGCGACGGAATTATTATGCCATCTGCTGGTCCCGGTACCCACACACTTTTAATTGCAGGATAGTTGCATCCTTTGCCTTTGTGTCGTTTCTTAGTATAAAATGCCTTTGACAGCATTTGGGTCTGGATGCCACATTTTGAAGCCCAACTGACAAACAAGAGATTATGAAGTTGATCATGAAGTTATCTTTTACCAGCTGTGTAGAAGATCCTGTCATTTCGCATCACCCAGCTGAATGCTTTTATCTCTTTCTTCCTTCTTATGTGTTCCTGGTGCATATATAAGCAAGCCCTGTCATTGATAACACATTCCTATTAACTATTATCTGAAAATGGGACATCCACATAGGAATTTTTGCATTACATATCAGATGGAAGTTTCCTTTGGGGGTGCCGAACTGGTGAGGTCCCAAGGTTGAAGTTACCTCCTGTATACCTCCAGTCCTGAAGTTAGATTTTCCCCTAATCATTGATTACTCTTTCAAGAAGGAAATCACATGACACAAATACAGGCCCTTAGTGAGGAAACAAGGTTGACTTTCTGTCATATGTGCATTAGCTTCTGAGGATGATGGGGTAGAGAGACTGGAGCCAAAGAGAAGGGTTAGCTCTTTTAAAGAGCCAGGTGAGCAAAGATCCTGAGGGGTCCTTTTTTAAAAAATGATTTTATTTAACTTTATTTATTTATTTATTTTTCAAATTTGACCAGAGAGGTGCAGACAGAGAGAGAGAGAGAGAGAGAGAGAGAGAGGGAGGGAAGGTGAGAAAACAAGCTACCACGTCGTACCATGGTTGGCCATGTTGAAGTCCATCACCCTTAACCACCATGTCACCTGCAGGTCCTTCTGCAGGGGTTCTTGAGATGCACTCTTTAATATTCACCCCACCTCTTGTGGCTAATCTAAGCAGGTCATGGTGATCCCCATTTTCCTTGCCAGGGGTTGGTTAAATAAAGGGCAGGTAGTTCATTCCTGACCAATGAGACATGAGAATAGGGGTGTGTGTGTGTGTGTGTGTGTGTGTGTGTGTGTGTGTTTGCATAGATAGGGAGAGGCTGGGAAATATTACACTCGACTAAGAAAAGACTCAGATAGTGCCATTTTGAGCTTTGCCATGACAACCTGCTACAGGTGTCATCCTGTTATCCTACCTAGAAGGTACCAGAATCAAGGACAGGTGAGTGGAAAGACAGAAGGTTCCTGGACCCCGAAAGATAGTATACCCTAGCAGCTGACCTGTGCTTGCTTTCCCCTGTACTTGCTCACTGTTGAAGTCAGTTTGAGTCTGAACTCTGTTTCTTGTAGGCCAAAGCATTCTATCCTTTGCAGTTGGGGCCATGTCCTTGACACAGGACTATCCACTAAGGTGAGAAATAAGGGAAGGGCATGCAGTGGGCAATGGGGCCTGGATGCTTGTGATGGGGTGGTGTAAAACATACCTTATACTCCACCTGGAACAGCCCCGAGAATCTGCATTCATTAATTAACTTATCAAGGAGCTTGTATCAGGCATCTACTGCATGGGCAGCATAGGGACAGGTCTTTCTGGAAATAAAAGAGTCATATAAAACATCGTTCCAGTCTTCAAGCATCATAAAATTTAGCTGGTGGAGGCAAGAAAAGAAATAAAACAAAATAAATGGTTTAGTGAAGGGTGTGAACAGTGTGTGCTGGAGTAGGTAAAAGCTTTGTGGAAATGCAGAAAGCTGAGCTGGGCCTTAATCAGCAGAAGGGATGAAGGTGAGGATCTTGAAAGGTTAAGCAATGTGCTCCAAATTATACTGCCAAAACCTGGCAGAGCAGGGGTTCAAACCCAGAGATTGACTCCTTCCAACACCCAGGTATGCACCTACTCCACTGGGAAACACTTATGTTTCAAACATAGATACTGAAGCCCAGAATTTATTAATTTATAACCAGAAATGTAACTTACCAACATTATGAATTCAAAATTCATGAAACCAAGTTATATTTAGAAGGTCCCTGAGGAAGCCTGAAGCAGATCAATAAAGAGGTTACCCCGACACTAGAATGGGGCATGTGTCTTCAAGGGTCCGTCCTCCTCTTCCTGGCTTGGTCCTGGTTAGAAAATAGCCAGTTTTAGAGTCTTAAGGCTTCCTTTAAATGCTCCATGCTGCTTCTAAAGTCCTTCTTCAGTCATGTTATAACACAACCGGTTAGGTTGTAGGTATTAATTATGCTCACATTTAACTCAATGGTGTATTAGTAAATGCTCAGGAAATTGTTCTCTGGGATAAAAAAACCAACAACAACAGCAACAGCAAAGACTCCTGATCTGTAGCCGTGGTGTAAATACACCCATCAAGATGCATTTCAAGATACCAGTGGGATGAGATGTGTACAATGGCTCTCGGGAGCTGGTATGGGAAGGGTATAGAATACCACTGTGATCATGTTGTATTTTTCTTTCAGAGATATCTCCAGATGCCATGGTGGGAATTATAGAGTGTTCCCAGGCTTCTAAGCAGCACATTTACCAAATTAGTCACAGTCATGCATATGAACTTTTTTACTTTCACTCTGGGGAAATCATCTCATTTTCAAGAGAACACTTTATTTTTACCCCCCCCCCCCCCCCCCATATTCCACCAACTAACACAACTAACAAACTCTAACTTGTAACTATGAGGTGGCCATTACAACGACTAGAAACAATATGGGTAAAAGAAACCCCAAATCAATCGGTTTAATTATATATTTTTATTAGGATTAAAGTATGCATGGAGACATTTGTATTCATCCTAATAATTTCAAGCTAATTGTTAACTTGTCATGTATTTTTTCATGTGTATCCTTGCTTATATCTTAATTGAAAATAAAGAAACCCAAAATGGATTTCCTTTTGAATTACCTGACGTTCAGAGTACTGTGAAAAAAATACTATGAAGAGTGGGGTTTGAGGTCTGGGCTGAACTGGGTAATACCATGGGTAGCAAAAGCTAAATCGGTACGAAAGAATATTTGGTAGCACCACCACCCCTCACTCTTTGCCTCACTTTGCTGCCTTCCCCAACATAAAATGACAGGGAAAATAAAAGCCATGTTGCCTAGTAACAGCCTTAGATGCAGGAAGATCAGTCAATACAGTTCTGAATTAAGACAACAACTATCCACAAAAAAATCCATCTAGAAGACTTAAAGGAAAACCAAAAAATAGTTACGGTCTCGTTAGCTGGTGGGGGAGTTCCATTAGCTTTGGGTATTGGATTATTTAAGATGAAATATTTGGGATATGGATGTGTTTTTCTGGGAAGATAAGCTTTTCTGAGGCCACCCAAATCAATAGGCCACTTTGAAGGCTGAGTCGAGCCATTATTGGTGATGTTTTGGTTGTTTGTAAATCAACAATTCAGCAAAAATAGAGCCATTTAGTAGTTCCCGTAGAGAGAAGAGCTCTATCTATCAATTTTGTAATGAAGCCTTTCCATCCATTGAAAGTATCCACATCTCCCAAGGGCTGTTGGGAGCTGATATGGAGCCCAAAAGCTGAAACCAGCACAAAGAATTGAAGATAGACCTTCTGGGGTTGCCAACCATCCCAGTTTGCCTGGACCTGAGGAGTTTCCCAGGATTCTTAACTTAAAGTACTCAAATGAGGAAAATCCTGAGCAAGTTGGTCACTCTAGGCAGTGGTTCTCAATTGAAGGCTGTTTTGCTCACCCCAAATAGGGTCAACAAATAAATTGGTAGATGCCATGTTAGGAAATTTCAGATAAGTAATGAATAGTATTTACTCTTTTTTAGTATAAGTATGCCCCCAATATTGCAATGGGACATAGAGTGGAAAAAAAATGATCCCTTGCTTATATGAAATTTAAATTTAGCTAGACTTTTATATATATATATATATATATATATATATATATATATACACATATGTATGTATTTAACAATCCCCAGGAGATATTTGGTGATGATTGGGAGCATTTTTGGTTGTCACAATCGCAACCTGGGTGGGTGGGTGCTATTCACATCCAGTGGGTAGAGGCCAGGCATACTGTTATGCTTCCTACAACGTGCCCATGTGCATGACAACCCTCCCAGTGAAGAATGATCTGGCCTGAAATGTCGAAAGGGCAGAGGTCGAGAAAGCCTGCCTTCGATTATAAACAAGCTGACTCCCACGTAGCTCAATCTTCCTTGGGAAGACACTACAAGACAATCCGAGCTACTGTGCTTCACACACACGTGGAAAAATGGACTCCGTGTTCCTGACCTTGAGTGTTTTGGGCTGGATACATCCAGACAGCCATCGAGAGCTTAAGAAGTGTCTAGCAAAAATGCTTTTCCTAGCGAGGCTCCCCCTTCCACACTCCAGGGACAGCAGGGCAGCATGTACCTAAAACAATCGTGCAGATAGAAGCCGAATCAGTGTGGTCTCTAGGACGCCTCTATCTCCTCAGACTTTTACGGTGACATTTCCTCACACTCCTGAAACATGCTGTGGGCTTTGAAAACAGGGCTTCAGAACGTCTTCATTGTTTTACATACACTGGTTCTGGCCACGCCTGGAGTTTTCCTGAAGGAAACTGTAGCAGCAGGAATTTTGTGTTATGCTATAATAAGGGGGCTTTATCCTTTCAAAAATACATCCTTTCTCCTGGTTGCCAGCTCTCCCACAGCTCTGTGAAAATTACTGCGGCGTTTTCATGTTTTTCCTGTCTCATATAGTTTGTACCATGCCATAGAAGGTAATTGTTCTGTAGTTCACTCTTAGGCATGCTGGCTCGCAGAACCAGTGAATGGACGAATCAAAGTGTCAATTCCGGCCTTATTTGCCTCTTGTGTATGAAATGAAATGCAAACAGTGATAACTACTTAGAAGGAACTGGTGAATTCGATGCCTCTAGCTATCTCAACATCACATATGTAAGTTAGTGCTTAATGTGTACAGAGTTTCAGCTGGGGAAAAAGAGAAAGTTCTGGGGAGAGATGGTGGTGATAGTTATACAACAATTGATTCTACTTTAATGTCACAGAACTCTACATTTAAAAATGGTTACTCCCAAATGGCTGACTGTGGTTGGAGTCTTAGACTCGGTCTCTTGAAAGTCATGGCAGTCACGTGTGGAAAAATCTTGAGAGGGAGAAGGAAGAAAAAGGATTGCAGCATGGCCATCCCCCTTGGGGGGTGATTTCTCACTTTCTCTCTCTGTATCTCTCTGGTGAGTGCACATGACCCATAGCAAAAACTCCAAAAAAAAAAAAAAAAAAAAAGGTTAAAATGGTAGATTTTGGGACCAGCAGTTAGCATAAAGACTACGTCACTGGACTCCCATGTGGTTGGCCGTGGTTCAAGTCCCAGACCTGGTGGCTTAAACTCACGCCAGGTGCATGTGTGTGCATGCCCAAGATCCCGAGAGGAGAATGGAGGAGAAGGGATTGCAATGTGGCCATCCCCCCAGGGGTGATTTCTCGCTTTCTGTCTCTCTGTCTCTCCCTGTCTTTCTGGCAAGTGCACGCACCCTATAGCAAAAACCTCTCCCCCAAAAAAGGTGGATTTTATATTATGCACATTAAGCACGATTTAAAATAAAAAGAAATTGGGAGGTTGGGGGTATATTTATTTAGGCATAGAGTAATGGTCAATAATTGCTTCTTGATTGAATGTTGACCTAGGTCTGTTTGCAGATTTCCCCCAATACACTTGGCAATTGCCTCGTCATCTTTTATTTTCATCCTTAAGATTTTTAATTTTTTAAAAAATTATTTTATTTAACTTATTTATTTATTTATTTTATTTTGACCAGAGAGGGACAGAGTGAGAGAGAAAGGGAAAGTGAGAAAGCAAGTCGCTAGGTTGGGGACTTGAACTGCAGTCAGCCATGTGGGAGTCCAGTGCCCGTAACCACTATGCAACCTTCTGGTCCCTTTCATCCTTAAAATTAAGTGGACATTGCCTGTATCTTTAGCTCTCTGTTCTGAACTAAGCAGTCACTTGAAAACGAGAATGCATTTTTGTTTGTTTGTTTGTTTGGAACTTATTCTTAGGGTTTCAATGTTAGACCCTGTTAAGTCTTGATTTTTTCCAAATATGTACCTGATACTGTGGAGACTTCTTGTGTTTTCTCAGAGTACGAAAAAGGTACATGGCATTTAGTTTGAATTTTGTTTACTGGTCATAAGATTACTATAATGTTACTTCGGTGATAATTAATACAGTGGCTTTCGAGTCAGACGGCACTGAGTTACCATCCTAGCTCTGCCCCTAACTAACTCTGTGACCTTAAAGACATTACTTAACTCCTCTGGGTCACCCTTTTCTTATCTGTCATATGAGAATTAATAGGAACAATGAAGTCGCCTAGCCCAAAGAAAGGACTCAATAAACTTTAGTTGTTACTAATATTGTCATAGGCTGTTCCCTATAGAAGATCCTAAAGGCAACTTGGAACTCTTGTGTTTTAACAGTTCATTCTCTCCCTTCCATTTCAGCCTCCCAGGAAGCAGGCAAAATTAGAAATACTCTTCCCCACTTTACATATGAGGAAACAGACTTGGGAACATAAAGTAGGTGCCCAGTGATTCAGTGTGGAGCTGGTGCTGTCTCCCTGCCCAGCCCTTAGTCTTCCCCATGGCAGGGATTCAAGGGACGGAGGGGATTGGATTTCTTGGGTACCATTGGTTCAATTGTCTCTTTCCTACATAACTCCAAGGTTTCTTTGTAGAGTTGGAACATCAAGTAATGAGGTGGGAAACCTGGTCATTGATCAACCTTCACTCCCAATACAAATACAGGTACATAATGCATGCACACATACATATCTACACACATGCACACACATACATACACATGACACACACATGCATGTATGTGCATACATGTGCAGTTGTATACACACATCAATGTACATATACACACAAACGTACACATTTGTACACACACACACACACAAGCACACACATACTAACAGCTGTAAGGTGGCTAGTAATGGCCCCAAACAGGGGGGGAAACTGTTTCTGATGACTTTAAGGGTTACCGCAGGAGTTGTTGGTAGAAGCTGCATGTGCATGTCAGGGGCAGGGAGGGTGCCACATCACCCAACACACGGAACTTGAAATAATTTATGCTCAGTTTTCAACTGGCATTCCTTCCATCCCTCCTGCAATCTATGTAAAGAGCAAGCTTTTTAAATCTGAATTGAACTCCGTTGCTCTCTTGCTCAACATCCTTCACTGGCTGCATGTCACCTTCGGGATGAAGCCCGCCCAAAGCCTGGCACACGGGCCTGCACGCTGCTCCCGCTGCCAACCGATGGCCAGAGGCAGGCCTCATCAGCATGACATACAGCCCTCCTCTGTTCTCCAGCACCTGGCACTGCATGCCCTCTTCTCAACAGGCCTTGTACACTAGAATCATTCTGCCTGTATCATCCTCTGCCTCGCCTTCTCACTTGAAAGACGAGCCTAACAGTCTTGCCCTCCAGGATTTTTCCTAGACCTTCCTCTGCCCTTAGGCTGATCCTCCCATTCTCCATTTTAGTGAGCTGCTCACTTTCGTTTCTTTTCGGTAGACCGTGCACCGGCAGGTCAGCACTATGTTTGAAGCCCAGCTGACTTCCCAGTTGGCACAAAGCCTCGCCCAGCAGGCATCCACACAAGTGTACTAAATAACGAAAGCCGGATGGATGGTGGAATCTCTGAAGGCATTTTTCCACAGAAATAACATCAAAGATGACTCCATATTGCCAGTAGACCACTGATTGGGGATGGCCTCTGCCTCTGAGGGACTGCGACAGCCTGGACCCTCTGTCCCCACGGAGAAGTAGCTGTGAGGTTTGGGACTTTGATCCCAGCTCCAGGTGTGGACTTAATTGGGCTGCAGAAGTTATCCTTGTAGGCTGGCCTGTGATCAGTTTAGGACCAAGGAGTGACATGCTTTGGACCACTGAGACACAAAGAGAGGGTGGCTGGAGGTTCTCTGGAAGCTCCTGGAGGAGGCAGATGGCTAGGCAACTCTTGATACCTGTCTCAAGAACAGAAGATCCAGGTAGACAATAAAGTTGACTCTGCAGAATACAAAAAGGAAAAAGCCTGGACTGGATTCCTGATGAACATGAGGAACTACTGGATAGATTCCCCAAAGCTGCCACTTCTGATTTCCATTATGTGTGCCAGTAAGATTTCTTGTTTTTGCAGCCACTTGGAGCTGGGTTTTGTCACCTGCAGCTGGAAGCTGGGCTAAAATAAGTGGCAGGTCTAGTCCCTTCCACAGCATCTTCCGAGGCCCTGGGAAGGCCTAACAAAGTGATCCAAGGATGACATTTTTGCATAAAATTTGCAAAGACAAGACATTCTAACCACAATGCATTAAAACCACTAGCTTTTTCCACTCTGATGCCCCCTTTGTTACACTATCCCTGGAGTTGGGTGTAGTTGTATTCGCCAAAGGCAGTTTGGGGATCTGGCCCAGGCAGGCGCTGGCACCAACTCGTTCAGCTGGGGCTGGAAGGATATGGTACACCATCAAGTCGGGGCTCACTAAGTCATGCTGGGTGTCTTGGTATAAGGATGACTTCCAAGAACTCTCTTACCACCCACACAGCTGACTTACTCGGCACTGTGTCTGGAAGGTGCAGGGCCCTATGTTTCTCACGATGTGAAACACAGAACACAGCACTCAGCATTGAACCATGTGGAAGGTGGGGAAAAACGAGATCTGAAATATAGTCTGAGGAAATGTCTTCCATTTACCGGATGCGTGAAGTTGTAAGTGGAGGATTCAGTTCTCAGTGCCTGATCATGACAGTTCCCTTGTGTCAGATGTGGTGGCCTCACCCTTCTAATACGCCATTCTGGTTATGATGTGGAGGACAACTTAAAGAGCATCTTCAACTTAAAGTGTCATTAAAAACGGGTCATTCAATAAGAAAACCTAAAAGCCCTGAAACCTTTCAGCTCGAGAGAAGAGTCCCAAATTTGAGAATCGACCCCTAGCAGGTACATGAGCTTATCAATAATCAGTTGTGAAACTACAAAACCTTAAAAAATGATCAATCATAGCAGAAATAATTAATAAGCTATGTTAGAGAAAAGAAGGAATTATGCATCTATTGGCTCTAGAGAAAAATCATGCAAAATTGTTGCCATTTCATCCAGCCAATCAAAGAGAATGAAGTAAAAAATTCAGAACATAATGCATTTTTTTTTTTAAGAGAGGTTTTTTTGTTATAGGGCGCATGCAGTCACCAGAAAGACAGAGAGGGAGAAAGAGACAGAAAGCAAGAAATCACCCCCTAGGGGGGATGGCCATGCCACAATTCCTTCTCCTCCATTCTCTCGAGATCTTGGACACACACATACACGCACTAGGCGTGAGTTTAAGCCACCGGGTCCAGGACTTGAACTGCGGTCGACTACATGGGAGTTCAGTGACATAGCCATTATGCTAACTGCTGGTCCCCAGAAGATAATGCATTTTAGAGGGGCTTCAGACAGTTATTTAATAAAAATAACATGCAGCTTTTTGCATTGTATACTTTGTTGTCATTTTTCCTCTCATCGTAGGTATTTTCTTCATACCTAATTTTGTGTTGCTAATTGTGTGCTGTTTCCTAAAGAGAGCCCTGAACTGTGTAAGCCTCAGGTCTCATGGCCCCTGACCTTTCTGACCGGGAGAGGTCATGCACGCTCACAGGGACACTCAAGCCACCCTGCTGGGTTTCCCCTGGGCTGCTTGACAAACATTTGCTGTTGGCATGTGATTCAGCGGCACCAGAGTCCACCAGAGATGCTGAGTACCCCTGATGCCCGGACAGTCAGGGATGCATGTTTAAGGGATCAGAGATCAGGTCCAGGCCACGTGCCACAGAGAAAAATACTTGGTGAACAAGAAAAATAATTCATTCCGTGAGGCCAGAGTGAGGAAAGAGTAGACTCGAGTCCACAACCGTCTCCACAGTACTAGACAAGATACAAAACTTACATGAGAACGAGGTCAGTGTGAGGTACATTTAGAAACAAAGGACAATTATTCACTGTCTTGGGACAAAAGTGATAAGGAGGTAAGGTGGCTTGGTCATTGTCTTTGGCAGGACCACATAGAGATAGGCAGCATGGTGGGAGGCCATTACTGTTTGGGGGTCAGTTTTTCTTCTGGATATATAAGGTGGGGCAGAATAACTGGTATCCATGCTCTGCAAGAGGCTTAAAGATAGACAGCAGAAGCAAATGGAGTCAGTCATGACAGCTCTTCAGTCCTGGTTTAGAAGTGGGGTGTGGCTTTGTAATGCTTGAGCCAATGAAAGACTTAGCCAGTCATGTGGGTCAGGGCTGGTGGAGGCCTTCACTTCCCTGCCTCCATTGTCCAGTATCTGTGAAGACTTAAGAGGTTCTAGGCAACTTCCACTAGTTAAGCATTAGGCTCCGTGTGTTTCAAGGGAGACAAGAAGCTGGCTTCCATAAGGCTCATTTTGAAGTGAAAGGCAGAAATCAAAGACAGGGTCTCCTAAGGTTTAATCTACTATCAAAGAACTAGGTAGAATCACTGTGGTTCTCCTGCAGTTTGGTTACACCTCCACTAAGGGTTTTGTCAGAAGAACCCTGTGGAGACCCAGGGCTGCTCTGGCTGCAGACCTTGCTAATCACCCCAGTCAGGGCGAGAGTGGGTAACTGGGCCACTCCACGGGCATGCCCTCTGGATCCCGGGAAATGCCTTCACAGAACATTCCTGACTTATAAGAAACAGTTCTAATGGGTAGAATGAGAATAATTCCAAATGTTCTAGGAGCACCAGGGACGTGGGACATCCCCTCAATATCCAAATGCCCCCTAGGCTGGAGGGGAGCAGCTCCTGTCGCATAGTTCCTCATGGTGTTGGCTTCAATAGCAGGGGTTCCTGACCTGGCCTTCCCCTCTGGGGGTAAAATTCAGAGGTCTGTGAGCTTGGACAGGAAAAATACTGTATCTTTTTTTTCATTGGTCTCATTTCCTTCCATTATAAATGTAGACAATGAACGTTAGTATTAGTAGGACTGTCACCAGGGGAAATCATGGATGTTTTTCTATACGTGAGTTTGTAGTTACCTCAAGATATTATTTAAATTCACCACTCACATTCTAGTCATCACTAGCTATGCTGCTAGATCTTATTTATTTCTTCTTTTTTCGTTTATTAATTTATTTTTACATTTTCCCCACAAACGTTTACTTTACATCAAAAAAATGTTGGCTCATACTCCATAGTTCTCGGCAACTTTCAACACTTCAGAATACTGAATTTTAAAGATAACATTCAAAATATGTCTTAGAATTTTCTATCATTTTGTTTGTGACTCTGTAACAGAGACAGTATGGTTTTAAATATGTTTGAGAAAATATTAGATCTTATTTAATATGTTAATATAGGAGCACATATATTGCTATATCACAAATTGCATTTTACAGTTTGATAATGAGTTTAATATAATTAGCTTCCTCTGAAATATATGATAGCAAGTGCATGTATGTGTGTGTGTGTGTGGGGGGGGGCACCCACAACAAGGTCTCATCATACCATAATCCTTTTTCCCCAGATCTCCAACTCCTCTGGATCTTGGGCACCCACATGCACTCCTGGTGTGTTTTCAGGCTGACTCAGTGATCCAAACCCAGGATGGGCATGTAGCTTCTGGCACTGCAGTCCAGTTCAGTATAGACTATGCTACATGCTGGGTCTGTAATCTACTACATGATTTAATTCATTCAAAAATATTACTCTGAGAAACAGCCCATAGAATCAGGGTGCCTTAGGGGTCCCATGGCACAGGAAAGCTTAAGAACACTTGTGATAAAGAAGTGGCAGGCCAGCCCTATATCCTAGTAGTCATGAAGGCCAGATCCCACATGGCCAACCATGGTTCAAACCCGGCCTCAAAGAATTGCAAAACATGCTGGGCGTGTGTGTGTATGTGTGTGTGCCCCTAATCCCTCCAGGATGGAGAAATGGAAGAGAAGGGATTGAGGCTTAACCCTGCTCCTTTGGGGGCTGCTTTCTCCTTCTCCCTCTGTCTCTCTTGGGCAAGCGTATGTACCCTCTGGAAATTAAAAGAAAAAACAAGTTGCAAGTACAAGGAAAAAGGGAAGTACATAAGAAAAGGAAGAAGAGAAAAAGAACAATGCATTACGTAGAGGGTTAGTTTTTTGGCTCTGAAATAGATTTTTCAACTCTATGCATTCATTTATTCATTCATTCATTCAAAGAATATTGATTGAATATCTACCACATGGTGAGATAGATTATCCCATTTAATCTCAAACTCTCTTAATGAGATGGGCACTATTATTTTATTTATTTATTTATTTTTGGAGAGGTTTTCACTATAGGGCGCTTGCGTTCACCAGACAGACAGAGAGAGACACAGAGACAGAAAGCGAGAAATCACCCCCCAGGGTGGATGATCACGCCGCAATCCCTTTTCCTCCATTCTCCTCTCGGGATCTTGGGCACGCACGCACATGCGCCCGGCATGAGTTCTAAGCCACCGGATCCGGGACACGAACCGCGGTCGACTATGTGGGAGTCCAGCGACATAGCCATTACGCTAACTGCTGGTTCCCGGGCACTATTATTAAATCCATTCTACAGACAGAGAAATGAAGGTTTAGAGATGTTAAGTAACTTGCCCAATGTCATGTGACTGCTAAGTGGGAGAGCAGGGCTTCAATGAGGTACTGTTTATAATTTTCTCCCTGGCAGAGGGAGCACAGGGGCATTGTCATCTAACCCAGTCTGTGGAAAGTTCGGAAGGCTACCTGGAGGAGGTGATGATGGAGCTGGATTGTGATATTTGAGTAGGAGTTGGCCGATGCCTAGGAGGAGTTTGGAGGTGTGAGACAGTTGCCTCTGAGGATGACATGGCCAGGCAGAAATGCTAGGAGCTGTTGTAGAGGTGCTTTGGAAGCAGGGCTCAGGATGTTTAAGTCCTGGTTCTGTCACTGACTTCCAGTGTGATTGTGGGAAACATATATAACTCTCTGAGCATCCTTTTTTTCATCTGTAGACAAGAATCCACCTCACATGACATCCACCTCATATGACATCCACCTCCGAGAGCCCCTATAGTGATAAAATATGAAAATTATGCAAAAGTCTTGGCTTACCCTAAGCACTTAAATAGTGACAGATACAAAAGCTCCCTGACCCTTAAAAGGAAGACACAATTCATTCAAAGCCTTATGTCATGGACTATAGGGGCCCAAAGTCTTTCTCAAATTCCCTGGGTTTCTTTTTCCCAAGGATCAGTTGAGGAGAAGCTAGGAACTCAGGAGGGTGGAGGCTAAGCAGGAAACACATGTAGGTGATGTGTGACCAGAAGGAATGGTGCGGACTGTGGCAAAGCAAAGAGTGTAGCCCTGCCAGAGAGAACAACTGCTCTTAGCTCCAGCCAATCATCACCAGGCAGTGATGGGGGTTAAGTGATGCCTGTTTTGTAAGAGAAGCCAGAATACCAGATTCACTTTTCTAAATTCTCCTGATTTCTAAATGTCTGCAAGTGATTAAAAATAAAACTAAAACCTGTCTAGACCAAACAAAACAGGAGCCAGGGCTGAATTTGCTACATACTGCCAGTTTGCTACACTCACTTTGAAGTCAGGAGGGCAGCCTGTGTGCTCCAAATGCCAAGGCCACGTGGCCTCTAGCCCTGTTCTCTGTCCCTGCCAGTCTCCATCTAGCCCCTGAATGTTGCAAGGCGAAGACTGTGTAGGCAGGGACAAATTCTTTCAAGTGTCAACAGCTGATGACACGCTGTGAAAACCATCAGGGCGAGAGGAAAGAGAGCAGGCAGGGAGATCAAAGTTTCTGAAACTCCCTCCTCCTCACGCCGATTTTCTGTTTCCTTAGAGGCTGAAAGTAAACCTGCTTCCAGTCAGTCCATTTCAACTAATTTCCTGAATATGAGTGCATGTCAAGGCCTGGAGGGTGTTTTTTTTTTTTTTTTTTTTTTTTTTTTGCATGCCTATTGCTGCTTGGTCCAAAGTTGGGTGTTTTAAATACTTAATCTCATGACAACCTTTTGATTTAGAAGTTGTCCTTTTCATTTTGCTCATGGAAAAATAAAGGCGCATGAGTAGTGAAGCCATTTACCCAAGGTCACCTAGCTGACTGGTGACAAACTCGGGCTTCAAATCCTGGACTGTGGGTCTCCAGCGTCTTTGTTGGCTTTGTGCCACCACTATATTTTTCAGTACAAGTGTAAGTGTAAGAATTGTGGTCCAGGACCTGGCAGTTTGAAAATGATGCCAGGCATGTGTGTGTGCATGCCCAATATCCCAAGAGGAGAATGGAGAAGAGAAGGGCTTGTGGCATGCCATCCTCTCTGTGGGGTGATCTCTCTCTCTCTCTCATATTTCTCTCTGGAGAGCACACGTGTCCTGTAGTAGAAACTAAAGAAAAAAATAGGAAAAAATATTGTGGTGCATATGATAAGCATTGCAATAATGCTGTGAGGACAGCAAAGGGAAAGGAAAGCCTTATCATAGCTCTCAGGCTTCAGTGCTCAGATGGATCACCTGGATGGCTTTGTGAGACTGTGGTCCTGCAATCAGCAGGTGGTGGGAGGGTGGCTTCAGAATCTGCATGCCTAAAGAAGTGCCCCAGGGACGCCCACGCCAACTCTGTCTGGGAGAAGCAAGTCTCTATTCCACTATCTCAGACTCAGCACCCTCAATCTGTTGAGAAGAATCAGTTGATTGGGATGGTGACAAGGCAAAGGTGTGGCTGGTCAAGGTGAATCCATCACAATCCCTTCCAAAGCAACCTCACTGCCTAGCTGCTTCCCCTGCGATCAGGAGCATGGTGCTTGTACACACTCTGTTAAGAGCACCCATGAGAGTCTGCTCCAATGCAGCTCAATCCAGCACCAGATTCAGGCAAGGCCAGTATGCCTCTGAGCCAACTGAGCAAGGTGGTTGATTGCTAGGAGTACTAAAGGGGAGTAAAGAGGGAGGTGTAGTAGATTTCAGTGGTTCCCTACCCAGATCTTCAACAGGCGGCACATATCTCCAACCACGGGGGCACACCTCCCCAGCCTGTATGAGTCCTCAGTGCTCACAGCTGCCTCATCACCAGAGCTGCCCTCAGATGAATATGAGCCGCATCTCTCAGAAGGCTGCAGTACTATGTCATCTTTCCTCCTGACAATTTCTATGCAGTTCAGAGCTGATTCCTTTGGAAAATGTATTCTTTTAACCAATGCAGAAGTTCTTTGATCCACATTAAATTTTTGCCTCTCTAGTTTTTCTAGGATATATTCTTGCCAAAAGGAACCATGCCTTGGGTTTTGTTCCATAATCAAAAGAAAACCAGAGCACTTGGGTGGGACAAGACTAAGAGGACCTGTAGATACCTCCTTCAGATGGAGTTGGCTGCTTATGGTGGCCAAGAACTTAGAGGTCATCATCTAATTTGATTCTCATTTATCATTATACACATTTTGAGATGACACTTAGGTCCCTTTTCAGTTCTCACAATTCTGAGATTCTTTGATTTTAGACAAGGAAAGTGGGCTTAAGCTGCAGTAGGAGTGATAGGAATGTAGGTCCCATGCCAAAGAGGTAAGACCTTAGCCTGAGAGAGTCCCCTAAATATGAGTCAGACAGATTTAAGAAGAATAGTGGAGCGGTGAGAGGTGAGTAATTTGGAAAGCCTAGGCACCAGCCCTGGGCTTCCAAAAGCAAGATCTTGCCAGTTCTCATACAAGTTTCCCAGTCTAGATTCTACCTGTCAGGGTCCATCTCTAAGTCACACTCTTCAGTTAGAGGAGTTATCTATGTTGAGAGTTTGTCCAGTGGAGCCCTCCAGTCTCAGAAGCTTAACCTGTGGCTGCCTTATTTATAGTTGCTATATTCTCCTAGCCTGTGACATCCTTCCCTGGGTGGTGGCCTTTCCATGATGCCAAACAATGGCATGAATGACTACCAAAGGACTTGTCTCCTAGCCTCCTATTTTTATTTCTCAGTGAAGTAGTGTAGGGATGGTTCAAGAAGATATTCAGGCATTTGGGATGATTGAGGGCATGTCAGAATTTGGGGGATTGAAACTACAACCCCCAAAGGCCACTGTGACATTGCCTGTGGCTACCAAGGAACCCAACAGTTAGCGGAGGCAGAGGATGACAAAGCGTCGTCTTGGGAGTGAGCCCAATGAGGATTTTCTGCTGAGACTTCACCCTGCAGACCCCATTCTAGAGTGGAGAGGCAAAAGTGCAGGCCTTCAGAAAAGACTCCTGCATTTGAGCTGTAAACTCTTGCTTTCAGGGACTAAGATTTTCTGCTGAGACTTCACCCTCCAGACTCCATTCTAGAGTGGTAGGGAATGCCCTGTATCCTTTGCTCTGTCTCTCTCTCTGTCTTTCCATTAAAAACATTTTTTTAAATAATTATTTATTTTATTTTATTTATTCACTCATTTATTTTAATTTGACCAGAGAGAGACACAGAAGAGGAAAGAGAGAGAGGGAAAGTGAGAAAGGAAGCCACCAGATCCGGGACTCGAACCGTGGTCAGCCATGTGGGAGTGTCCAGCACCTTAACCACCACGCCACCTGCTGGTCCCAAAAACATTTTTTTAAAGTAAAATATTTTCTTGGATTTCAGATCCTCCTTTATCTTGCTAATTCTCACCTTTCCACTCTCTCATTTAGGAGAAAAGCACAGGATTTTAGAGAAGACTCCTGCGTTTGAGCTGTGAACTATTGTTTTAGTGTGGTGTGTTGTGTGGTTTTCATTTTTTTAAAAAAAAATTTCTAATTGTTTTTTTCTTTTCTTCTTTTTTTCTCTTTCATGGTTTTCTTTTTCTTTTACCTTCATCACTTTGCTGCTGGCCTCCATGTACAGGTCTAAGTAAACAGTAGCCAAACATCTGAATATTCCACAATTCCCACTGAATCTGCCACATGAAGGTAGAAAAACGGAACTGCAGAGAGATTGCAGATCACCTCCTCCTGCCCGCCTCTGAATGCTCAGATTGAACTTCAAGAAATTAGGAAGAAATGTATAATCCATCAGATGACCAGAAATCACCACAGAAGCACAAAAAATATGACAAATCAAGAAAATACCTCTCCTCCAAGGGAAAAGAACAACTCCTCTTTATCCAAAAACAGTACAATGGAACTCATGAAAATGTCTGATAAAAAATTTAGAATATTCATAGTGACACAGCTAATAGAGATGCAAGAGAAGAGAGACAATGAACTCCAGAAGACACAGGAGAAAAGAGCCAATGAGTTCCAGGAGATGAGGAAGTTCTTGCACTACCCGAAAGCAGAAATGCACACCATAAAAAAGAATCAAATGCAACTGTTAGAAATGGAGTCTGTAATACAGGAAATCAAAACCTCCCTTAAAAGTGTTAAAAGCAGATTAGAAAATACAGAAGATCAAATCTCAGATGTAGAAAACAGAATCCCTGCTGAAGAAAAATTCACCATGAAGACTGAGAAAATAGCTTCCCCTAAAATGAGATTAATAAATGAGAAACACTAGATATCATTAAATGTCCAAACATCCAAAAAATTGGTATCCCAGAAAGTGAAAAAACAAATAATCTATTCCATGGAATCCTGGAAGAAAAGTTTCCAAACCTAGAGAGGCATTCAAATATCCAGACCAAAGAAATACAAAGGACCCCACATAGAATCAACCCAAGAAGGTCTTCTACAAGACACATTATAGCCAGAATGACCAAAACCACAGACAGAGACGAGATACTAAAATTGGCAAGAGAGAAACGTCAAGTTACTTAGAAAGGATATCCCATCAGGCTAACAGTGAATCTATCATTGGAAAGAATGCCATCAAGGAAAGAAAGGGAAAATATATTCAAAGTGTTAAATGAAAAACAATTTCAACCAAGAATACTATACCCAGCAACATTATCCTTCATATGGGAAGAAAAGACAAGAACATTCTCAGTTAAACAAAACCTGAAAGAATTTACCAACACTAGATCAGCTCTCCAAGAAGTTCTGAAGGGTATGCTATACCAGGAAAACTAAAGACACACATAAATAAGAGTTCAAAAACAACTAAGAAAATGGCCAACTTGGACCAGCAGTTAGCATAATGGCTATGTCGCTGGATTCCCATGTAGTCGACAGAGGTTCGAGTCCCAGATCTGGTGACTTAAATTCACGCTGGGCATGTGTGTGTGTGTGCCCAGGGGATGATTTCTCGCTCTCGGTCTCTCTGTCTCTCTCTGTCTTTCTGGCGAGCACACACGCTCTCTAGCAAAATCTTCTCCACAAAAAAATAATAAAAATAAAATAAATAAATAAAAAATAGAAAATGGCCAACTTAATGGTAGGGACAAGTCCAGAGTTGAATGTTATCTTCCAGAATTTAAACAGGAAGATCAGACCACAACAGAAGGTAGACTGAGTACATGACACTGAACTGGTGAAATAGAATTTTATGACTTTTGAGTAAAACATTACTGATTTTCTTCTATGTTTTGTTTTTCCAGATTTAAGGATATTTTTTCTTCTCTTGAGCTGTCTACAGGTCCATGTACCTACTATTGGAATGGAATTCTAACCTGTTTCCTGACTTTAAGTATTAAGTAAATTTCTCTTAATGTTTTTAAATTTTGATTTATTAAAGCTGAAACTGCTTTTCTTGAAATTAAAAAAATACTTAAAAACACCTATCTAATGACCATAGTAAGCTGTATAGCCTCAGCTAGGTGCTACTTTATAGTATATTCATTCTACTCACTGAATTTCATGCCTAAAGTCAGACATGTGTTCACAGATATGTATATATCAGCTGAACTTGCTATCAAGAGTATTTAGATTAAGGTATTTTGTGAATCAATAAAATGTGGGGAAAAAATAAAAGAATGGAAAGAAACTGTAGATACCAGAGACAGTGTGGGAGGAGGGTGGAAAATGGCAGAGAAATAGAGAAAATATGTATACATATATATATATATATATATATATATATATATATACATATATATATATATGTATATATAATATATATATACATATATATATATGTATATGTATATATATATATATATATGTATGTGTGTGTGTGTATGAAACAAGAAATGAAAAATTATATGTTGACAATAACATGTATGATTAAGTCACTTTACAGTGTATTCTGGATGGGAAGTCACATTTTGTATACTGCGATGATGTTCAGTGAATGAATATAAAATAAATAAATAAAAATAAAATAAAATAAAATAAGAATGTGAGGGATTAAGCTCCTAGATCCAACATCATAAGAGGTACATGTGAACTGTCATTCTGGAGCCTTAGCAGTAGTTCTTTAGAAGAGCCATATTCCCATATTTCTAGTTTTCTGGGATGCCCTATAAACTTGGTCTTAGGCAATCTCTGTACCACTGTGAAGAAACTGAAGGAAAGGAGTTTAGCGTTGTCTTCAGGGCTGGTGTTAGGGAGAAAAGATATGGCCAGCTTTGTGACTCCAGGTACAAAAAAAACCATCACAGTGGAAATCCTGGCTAAGCATCACCCTGTTGGAGCAATAAATATGTGCTAGTTCTCCTGGTGATCCTTAGTTAACCAGAGGGTGTTCTCATGCCCTAATGAGAACCCTAAGGGTTTATAAATCTCCCTAGCCTAGTTGGAAATGACTTTCTGAAAGCAGAAGAGGTTAAAAATGTGTTTTAAGCTTCAGGCAATTAGAGCAACCTTACAGAACTCAAGACACCAAAAGGATTTATACTGGATTTTATCTAATATTAACATGATTGAATGCTGTTTAGCATCACGGGTCTGAGGGGTACCTGATGCTCCAGGAGATCATTCCAAGTTTGAGTCTTAAAGAAGACAGTGTGATGCTTGGGGCCAGACCTTGCCAGGAAAATATGACCAGAAAATGAAAGTGCCCAAGAATTAGAGCCTCGTGCTCTTTTAAAATACATGTGCCGAAAGCAGGCTGTAGGAGTAGGTCACATATACCTACAAGGAAATTCATTCATAAAAGGCCCTGCAGGAGAGGGTGAGTCCATTCCACTCAAGCCAGGAGTACATCATGGGACAGAAAGACAGGCTAAAGACTATGGAGGTCTCCAACAGTGGTTGATTTCCAAGTGTGTCTGGCCATAGCACCATCTCTGAAAACTTGTTAGAAATGCTGTTTTCTGGCCCCTACCCTGGAAGTGCTCAAAGACTAGGGCATGGAGCCCAGCATTTACGTTATTACTAAATTCTACAAGAGACTCTGATACCTACTTAAGTTTGAGGAGTGCTACTCTACTTTAAACAAGGGGCACTGGGCCAGCCGTCAGAGATGATTTTATTTATTATGTATGCTTTAAATTACAAATGAGCATGCACATTTACCAGAGAGGGAGAGAGAGAGAGAGGGAGGGAGAGAGAGAGAGAGAGAGAGAGGGAGAGAGAAAGAACCACAAGAACCACTCAATGGAGCATGGACACACTACAATCCTTTCTCCTCCATGTCTCCACTCTGTCGGGATTTGGGGCACACATACACATCCAGCATGTGTTCAAAGCCACCAGGGCTGGGATTTGAACTGTGATCAGCTATGTGTGATCTGGTTCCCTTACCTACTGAGCTGTGAGGCCAATCCTAGATGCATTTTTATGACATTATACTTAATGTTTGAAACTTTGAAAATTGATATCCAATGTTACAAAATGGACTTTTTTCATTAAAATCCACATTTATGCTTTTCTTGGGGGGAGAATGGGAAAATCTAGCCACAGGGGACTTGCATGTCTGCTTGGCAATAATTTTCTGAAGCTCAGAAGTGGCTAGTATTCTTAGAAAGGGCACGAACCCTCCTGGGAGCAGCAGCCCCTCATTACCTAGCTCATTGGCTGGCTTCACTCATTTCCACCTGGAGGCATTTGAGCCATTGGCCTGTGACCTATATAATGTCTATTGTCACCTCAAGCTGAAGTTCATTCTACACACATTTGCTGAACACTGGGAGTTCCTGCTGTCCTCCTAATCTTCTTTTATCCCTGACCCTCACCATTCCCCTCCCACCCCACTCTCAACTCCTACTTCTTGTTAAGATAGAGAAAAAATTATAGACTTAGTACAGTACCCAGAGCACAGCCATCTGAGTCAGTTAAAATTAGAAGAAAGAGGTTTATTTGTTTAACCTTCACTCCCCTCCACTCTCACTCTTGGGAAAATGAACTCATTATCACATTCAGAAAGGAAGGAATGGTGCCCTTCTTCTGGTGTGCTTAAGAAGACTTTTATTTATGATTTGGGTGTCATGGGAGGTGAATGAGCTTATTTTTTAGCAGCCGGTAGCCCCGTAGCTTGGAATTGCCTGGGACAATTGACACTCATTGACTATCTCTCTGTGTTAGTCCCTGGATTGGGAAAATATAGGGGATGGGGGTCCTGGGGACATAAATAGGGATGGAAAGCCTTTCTTTCTTCCTTTTGGAGAGTGTTGGTGGGGTGAGCAGAGAAAATTGGTCTGCATTATCAACCCCAACACATAGCTAAACCTTCCCTTGCCAGTGGCAAATACTCCATCTATTAGGCAATCTTTAAGTCCTTACTGTGTCCCCTTAGACAAAGGTAAATATCCCTATTTGTTGTCCATTAAGCCAATTGATTATAAGTTCTGGGAAAGGAATAAGAATTTAGAGGTAAGAGGGATTAGCAGAACACTTGTGTGTGGAAAGGAGGGGATGCTGTCAAAGATACAGTTAGCTTCCCTAGACTGGCCCTGACTCAAGAGCCCAAAGACATCCTCAGCTGAAGACAAATATTAATTCTGAATGTCCACCTCTGAAGGCAGCTCAAGCCATCCATTCGCCCAAGGGGGCCTGACTGTTTATGGGCGCCTGCATTAGTCAGGACTCTCCAAGTAAGATAAATAAATACAGATATATGAGAGGGGATTTCTTAGGATATTTGTCTCACGTGGAGGCTGAGAAGTCCCACAGTAGCCCATCTGCAAACACGAGAGCTAGGGAAGGTGGTAGCATGTCTCAGTCCAAGACCAAAGACCTTAGAACCAGGGAAGCTGACAGTGAAACTCTGTCTGAAGCCAAAGGTCTGAGAATCTTGGGGGCACTGGTGGAAGTCTCAGAGTCCAAGGCTGGAGAACCTGGCACTCTGATGTACAAGGGTTGGAGAAGAATGGTGTTCCAGCTTCAGAAGAGAGAGAGCAAATTTGCCTTTCCTTTGCTTTTTTGTTCTATCTGAACCCTCAGCTGATTGGATGGTGCCTAGACACACTAGATGAGACTGGATCTACTTATTCAGTCTGCTGATTCAAATGCCAGAAACACCCTCACAGACAGACACAGAGACAATGCTTTAGCTACCTGGGGACCACTTAACTTACTCAAGCTGACAGCTAAAATCAACCATCACAGGACCCAGTGGAACTTGGGTGGGAATCAGGCAGACTAGTAACAATGAAAGATTTTTCTGATGGGCACACATTGCTTCTGCTACTTTCTGTGGCCTGTTCACTGGAGGTCCAGAGTTGAAGGAGGGAAGGCCAGGTCCGGGGGGCCAGGCTAAGCAGAAGGCAATGGGGAGTGTCACCAGGAGTCTGTGTGAGGACTGTTGGGTGGGAAGCTGAAGTGAGAGTTGAGGTCAGGGGAGGGAAAAAAGGATAAGGGGTCTGTGTGGGGAAACTAGGAGGAGAGAGTGGTGAAGGACTAGGCAGAGCCAATGAAGGCTGACTCCACAAACATGGTAGCCACTGTGGTGTTCCTTCAAGCTTGGCTTCCTTTTCTTGGCTATGGGAAGCTCTTCTTTTAATTTTTATTTTTTAATTTCCAGAGGGCACATGCAGTCACCAGAGAGAGGCAGAGAAAGAGAGAGGGCAGGGGAGAGCACTCCTCAATGGAACGTGGTCATGCCACAATCCCCTCTTCTCCGTTACCCGTCTGGTCGAGATTTGGGACACACGTGCACATGCGCCTGATGTGTTCTTCAAGTAGCAAACGTTGGGATTTGAGTGTGGCCTGCCATGTGGCTTCCTTAATCATAACATCATGGGGCCAGCCAAGATAGGCAGCTCTCGAATTATGGCTGCCATTAGGAAGAAACATTCTTCAGAAAGGATGGCTGGTGGGGGGCAGAGAGGAGAAGTAGGAATCAGGAATTTGACCATCACATTTGACCTTTGCCTAACACTGCAGTAAGGAATTGCATCTCTACGTGGTCCAGCTATCTGCTGAGGTCAGTTTATCCTTTGAGATGTCAGAGTTGGTTTTGCTCTGTTTCCGGCCCACTCCCTTCACCAGGATGTCTGTGATAGCCCAAGGCTGGGGAGCTTAGAGTTATGTCTTAAAGTTCCACATTAACCTACCTGTTTTCTGGAGCTGCTTTCCTTCCTCTGCTCTGTGCTGACCCTCTTCCTTGTCTCACACCATCCTCTTATTCTACCCTGAACCATTGTTCGTGCAAGCCACAGACTTTTTCACAGGTTTGGGAGCAGCTGATAGTTTTTTCATCACAGACAGCATAAAACAATCTTAGATATTCCTCATCTTAAAAGTCCTATCTTCGGGCCTGTAGCGCAGTGGCTAAGGGAGCCAGATTCTCCCATGGCCAACCACAGTTCAAATTCTGGTCCTGGTGACTTGAAAAACATCCTGACAGGATGGAGAGTTGGAGGAAAAGAAATTGTGACGTGACCACACTCCATTGAGAGAGGCAGAGAGAGAGGGAAGTGGGAAGCATCCCTCAGTGGAATATGGTCATGCCTCAATTCCTTCTATGTTTTCCATCCTTTTGGGATCTGGGGCACACGTGCACTTAATGTGTTTTTCAAGTTGCCAGGCTAGGGATATGAGCTGTGGTCTGCCACGTGGCTTCCTTAACCATGAAATCATGGTGTGCTCTCTCTCTCTCTCTCTCTCTCTCACTCATATACCCTCTGGCTATTAAAAAAATAGATCTTATCTTTGCCAGACTGGCCTTCATGCCTCCTCTTCTCATCTCTAACTATTCACCTGATCTCTCCCATGGCTACATATTGCTGAAAACTTTTTAATGCATAGTATGCTAATGACTACCCAATCTGTCTCTTTCCAAATTATTCTCTGGGCATCTCACTTTCCCTGCCTAAAATGGTCTATCACAGTTGTTTTATGAATAAGTATATAAAAACGATGTTAGTGTCAGCCAAAATAACCTTTTCACCCCTGCTACAACCATTTTATAGGTGAGAACTCTGAGACTAATAAATTAAGCAACCTGGCTAACACAGTTTCTGGACTACCTGGGGAGACTTCTGAAGGGCCTTCCTGCCCCAGGGCCCCAAAGCTGGAGATGTGGAAGGCCTGACCTCAGGCTGGTCAGGTTTTTTTTTTTTTTTTCTCCTCAGGACACGAAATTTCTCTCCTCCCATTGTGTGTTCTTTAAAGCTGTGCCGTGGAGAAAGACACGCATGTGCCTGCCTTCTATTAACTTACACTGTGGGGAGAAAAGCCATGGGTGCTGGGTGCTGGGTAGGGCCCAGGTGCTGCGCTGTCAGCAAGTTCCATCTCTGCAGCTGGAGCCAGCCCCGCACGCTTCTCTCAGTTTAACACACTGGCGGGTGCCTTGTACCTCATAGCTCAGAATCAATAAAGTCAAGGCAATTTCCTTAACATGCCATCAATAAGAGATTATGGAAGGGGGAGGATTTTCTTTAGAAGCTAATGCCTTACTAAAGTTCAAATGAGGCAATATATAGTAAAATAAATTCAATCTCTATTTTCGCTCCTTGCAATTTTAGTGGAGACTAAATGAAATGGAACTGTGTTGATCCTAACCCGTTCAATATATCTTCACTTCCTAAGAACCAAGGTCATTTTTACCTTCATGGGAAGGGAGGCAAAATATAAAATACTCACCCATACTGAACAGAAATGCATTTTCAGGTTTTTGAAAGCCAGGTAGATGACTGATATATTATGTAATTCATTTCATGGCACAGCTGAATGTGTTTTATAGATAGTGTTTAACCTTGGCAATTCTGCTCCAAGATAATCCCCCTTCTGAGGATAAAAATCATATATTTAACATAAAAGGAAAGGTTGGGGGAGCAAAGCGGCATAATGTGTACTGTACAACAGATAACCAGAAGTTGCTTGCACAGGAAGATGATCAGAACAAGTTCACCGCCACACTGCCTTATTAGCTAGTCATCATGTTAATACTAATCAGGAGTGAGGTGATAACCACTCGAGGGGCACGGTGGAAATGTGCTATTGAATTACAAAATATGCCCCGCACCGTGGCAGGGTGGCATGTGGGTGACGGCACCAACTGCAGCATGACAGACCCTACATTGATCCTCTCTCTCGTATGTGTTCTGTGACCTGGGGTCATTTTCTTAACCCTACTGGGCTTCAGTTTCTTTGTTTATGAATTGAGAATAACAACACTCTCTTGTCTGTACCAGACAATACTGGTTATGTATCCATAATCTATTTCCGTTCCTCCTCCTAGCCAACAGAATCTTGATTTTGTTTGGATTTTCCCAACCCTAATTCCATAGTATGTGGGATTACTATGGAATCACTGGTATGTTATTGGTTCATTGAAAGGTTCATAATCTCATTTGGACCATATTTGAGAAGTATTTTTTTTTTTTTTTTTGGAGAGGTTTTTGCTATAGGGCTCGTGTGCTCGCCAGAAAGACAGAGAGAGACAGAGAGACAGAAAGCGAGAAATCACCCCCCAGGGGGGATGGCCACGCCGCAACCCCTTCTCCTCAGTTCTCCTCTCGGGATCTTGGGCACCTACGCATGAATTTAAGCCACTGGGTCCGGGACTCGAACTGCAGTCGACTACGTGGGAGTCCAGCGACATAGCCATTACGCTAACTGCTGGTCCCCGAGAAGTATTTTGCTTTCTCATGGTGAGTGTGATGCATCTTGGGAAACCGGACTTGATGTGAGGCAGCAGGGAAAAGGGCAGAGCGTAGAGGTGGAAAGCCCCCAGGTCCTTAATCATCTCACTATAGCCTGTGCCTGGAACCACCCCTCTCTTGTACTTCCACGTATACATTAATATTCATTTTAAAATAAGCAGTAGATCAGCAGGCAGTGTGGTGGTTAGGGCAGCTGGATGCCACATGGACAACTGGCAGTTCGAGTCTTAGGCTTGGCAGCTTGAGTAATGTGCCAGGTACGTGTGTGTGCATGCCTAAAATTTCAAAGAGAGGGGGAATGGAGGAGAAGGGATTGTGGTGTGACCATCCCTCATGGGAGACACTTTCACTCTCTCCTATGAGTGCACACACCGTCTAGCAAATTAAAAATAAATAAGTAAAAAGAAAATAAGTGATGAAATTATTTTTGAGCCATTTGAAACTGGAGTTTTCTGTTACAGGCAACCCAATACGTTCCAGTCAATAAACTACTTCAGCACACTTGTGCAAAGATTAAAGGAGAAAGGCTTGTCTATAGGACTAGGCCATAGAAATTTCTGTGATGCTGGAGATTTTCTGTCTGTGCTGTCCAATACAAAGGCCATTAGTCACGCTCGACCAGTGAGCACTCAACAGGTGGCTCGAGCAACGGAAGAACTGAATTTAAACATTTAAATGTAATTAGTTAAAACTGGAAATTTAGAAGTTGTATGTGGCTAGTGGCTGCTCTGTTGTACAAATCTATAAAATTGCTTGGCACAGGGTACCAGCAGATGGCGTAATGGCTATGTCGCTGGACTCCCACGTAGTCGACCGCGGTTCGTGTCCCGGACCCGGTGGCTTAAAACTCACGCCGGTCGTGTGCGCGTGCTTGCCCAAGATCCCAAGAGAGGAGAATGGAGGAGAAGGGATTGTGGCGTGACCATCTCCCCTGGGGGTTGATTTCTCGCTTTCTGTGTCTATGTCTCTCTCTGTCTGTCTGGCGAGTGCACGCACCCTATAGCGAAAACCTCTCAAAAAAAAAAAAATTACTTGGCACAGTTTCTGGAACCTGAAGGGCGTCAATGGAGGTTGGCATCTCTCCCTGGGGGCCGTGTATCTCCTCTCCAGCTACCTGAAAACTCCTTTGGTTACCAGCTTTTAAACAGGTGGCAGCAACAGCAGGAAACATTAACTTTGAAGGTGAGGAAAGCCACGTTTGGAAAGAGGATTAGACCTACATACGTTTGCAGTAACAGTGTTTGACCTCTGCTCTGGCCTCGTTCCCCACTCAAGGTAGGGCCCTGTGTTGTGGGACACCCAGAAAAAGCTGGTTCTTGCCAATGTATACTTGTGGGCAGGGTAAGGTGTAGACACACAGATAAGTGCTGATTTAAAATTCTGTAGAACATTTCCAGACAATTTAGCGATTTAGTAGTGTGTATGGTAAAGGTTTTCTAAGACCCCCCATCTTTCTCATGACTCAGATCTATCTATGAAGCAGCCAAGCTTCAAGTGGTGCGTTCTGTGCCGTGACCATTACAGCTCCCACCTCGGCAGCTAACGTCACCTCATAGAATAACGCTCAGTGGGAACCCTGGGCTGTCGAAGTCAGAACCCTTCATGGAGTGCTGGGAGCAATGCTTGTTTCCTGAATTTTTATTTTTTTTTAGGTTTATTTATTTATTTCATCAAAGAGAGAAAGAGAGATTCAAACAAGCACCCTCAGCGGGGTCTCACGCTGGGGTCTTCCTTCAAGTCTTGCCTGCCAGCCAGGCCCATGGACACACATGTGCATCTACCTGAAGTGTCCAGGTTTACCCAGGAACTGAACCCGGATCTTCTCTACAAAGCCAGCACTGCAGAGCAGTGCGCCTTGTCATTTGCTAGTACCTACCCTCAATCGCCATCTTCATTCCTCTGTCAACCCCCTTTTCCTTTCTTCCCTCTTCTTGGCTATCCCCCAACAGTTGTTTCATTGACAAAGAGAAACACTAGCATCCTTATAGCCCATGCCAGTGAAATATCAGTGTTCAGTAGGGTTGGTCAGGGGCAAGGGGGCAGAAATCTTACTAAATCTCCAATCCTACTAAGATGGAAAGTATCGTGAGTCCCCAGATTGGCTCAGTTCTACAGGCTCTGTAGGGGGAGTGTGTACTGTCTGCTCCCTAACACATGTTGGATCCAGAATTATTGGCATTTTAAAACTTTTTAAAGAAATATTTTAAATTGAGATGTAGTGAAATAAAGTACCTGAATTTATATATCTTGATGAATCTTTTCATATATTTACATTAATTTACATTATGCAAACCCCACCCAGAATAATGACTACTAATCTATATCTTCCCCCAAATCTGTAATTTTCCCATTTTCTACCAGCAGAAATGGGTTCTGCCTATTTAAGAATTTTGCATTTAGAAGACAGCTGAATCTGAGCTGTGAACCGCCCCTTTCAGGGACTAGGACAACTGAACATTTTCTGCTCCAACTTCAGCCTCCAGATCCCAAAATCTAGACAGGCAGGCCCACCTCTCTATTCTCTCTGCCTTTCTCTCTTTTCTTTAATTTTTAAAGTAAAGTATTTTTCTTCCCTTTTTGATCTCTCTATTTTGTCTTGCTAATTCTCACCTTTCTCCCCCTCCCACACAGGACAGGCAATCTCAGGCCCTCTCAGAAGCCATCGGCATCTGAGCTGTGATCGGCCCCTTTTGTGTGGCCTGCGATGCGTAGTTGTCATTTTTTGCATTAAAAAAAAAGTTTTTGCCTTTTTAACATTTTGTCTTGTTTCTCTCTCTTTTTTCCCTTTGTTTTCTTTTCCTTTTTTTTTTTTTCCTTTTTCCATTTGCTGCTCAGCCCCACACACTGAATATCTAGACAGGTCTAGGTGCACAGTAGCCAAATATCTGAATACTTTTAGCGTAAGAGAAATCCTCAACCCCCACTGAACCTGCTGCACTAAGAAAGAAACTCCTCTTCATAAATCTGAACTCAAACCTCTTTCTGTGGATACCACATTGCAAAACACAGCAGTGAAGAGAAATTGGCAGAGAAGTACCTCATAGTAAAAGGAAGCACACAAGCTTACAGTGCAGAAACCTTCTCAAACAAATTAGCCAAAAGGGAATACACCACCCAATGACTAAAATTCAGAGAAGAGAGACTACATATGAGCAGCAGGGAGAAGGATGGCGCTGTAAGAGAGAGTGGCTCATCTTCTCCCGCATGTCTCTGAACTATGAGTTGAAACTCCACAGCTCAGCCCAGGTGCACCTCTTCTCTAGAAACTGGGAGGCCTTTGTAATATCCAGTTCCAACAACAAAGGTGCAGGTTGCTTGGTGAGAATTAGGGAAATGGAACTGCAGAGAGATTTCAGATCATCTCCTGCACGTTGCTGAAAGCTTTGTTTTAACTCCAAGAAATTAGGACAAAATGTATAATCTATCAGATGACCAGAAACCACCACAGAAGCATAAGAAATATGAGAAACCAAGAAAATATGTCTCCCCCAAAGGGAAAAGAATAACTCTTCATCATCCTCAGATGGTACAATAGAACTCATGGAAAGGTCAGATAATGAATTCAGAATATTCATAATGATGAAACTAAGTGAGATGCAAGAGAAGAGAGACAATGAAGTCCAGAAGACACAAGAGAAAAGAGACAACAAGTTCCAGGAGGTGAGGAAGTTCTTGCATGATATGAAAGAGGAAATACACAACATGAAATAGAATCCTATGGAACTGTTAGAGATGGAAGTTGTAATACAGAAAATCAAAACCTTCCTTGAAAGTATTAGAACCAGATTAGATCAAGCAGAAGTTCGAATCTCAGGAATGTAGAAGATGAAGCCTCTGACCTAGAAAAATTCACCAAAAAGACTGAGAAAATAAACTCCTGAAATGAGAATAATATACAAAAAATACTAGATACCATTAAATGCCCAAACATCTGGATAACTGGTATTCCAGAAAGTGAAGAAATTAATCAGGGCATTGATAATCTAGTCCATGAAATTCTGGAAGAAAACTTTCCAAACCTACAGAGGTATTCAAATATTTAGACACGAGAAATACAAAGGACCTCAAATAGAATCAACCCAAGAAGATCTTCTCCAAGGCACATCATAGCCAGATTGACCAAAAACACAAAGACAAGATATTAACATTGTCAAGAGAGAAATGTCAAGTTATTTACAAAGGATATCCCATCAGGCTAACATCGGTCCTCTTATTCGAAACAAGGTAATCAAGGAAAGAAAGGGAAAATATATTCAAAGAGTTGAGTGAACAGCAATTTCAACGAAGAATACTATACCCAGCAACATTATCCTTCATATGGGAAGAAAGGACAAAAATATTCTCAGATAAACAAAGCCTGAAAGAATTTACTACTACCAGACCAGCTCTTCAAGAAGTTCTGAAGGGGGCGTGGTGGTGTCCACCCTCTGGCAAAAACCTATGGAGGCTCGAGGATTGCGGCATCAAGTCCATCTCTCTCTCTCTCTCTGTCTCTCTCAATGTGCACGATTTTTTGAGGACCAGCAGTTAGCATAATGGCTATGTCGCTGAACTCCCATGTAGCCGACCGCTGTTTGAGTCTTGGACCCAGTGGCTTAAACTCATGCTGGGTGCATGTGCGTGTGTGCCCAAGATCCCAAGAGGAGGATGGAGGAGAAGGGATTGCGGCATGGCCATCCCCCCTGGGGGGTGATTTCTCACTTTCTATCTCTCTGTCTCTCTCTGTCTTTCTGACCAGTGCACATACCCTATAGCAAAAACCTCTCAAAAAAAAAAAAAAAGAAGTTCTGAAGGGAATCTTACACTGGGAAAACTAAAGACAGACAGACAGAAATAAGAGTATAAAAAACAACCAAGAAAATGGCCAACTGAATGGTAGAGACAAGTCCAGAGAGATCAATAATAACGTTGAATGTTAAGTTCCAGAATTTAAAAGGAAAGATTGGATCATAGTATATACACCAAATTCAACAGAAGAGATATTAATTACATGAGATTGAGCTGGAGAAATAGCATTTCATGACTTTTGACTAAAACATTACTGATTTTCTTCTATGCTCTGTTTTACAGATTTAAGGAATTTTGTCTTTTGATCTGTTTATAGATTCAGCAGTTTGTTACGTTTTTTATGGAAATCCAAACGTACACTTTTCTCCCTTCCTGATCCCTCTGGAATTGGAAAATATTTGGGAGTATTCTTATTTTGTGACAGGATGGTTATTTGCATAAGTTCAATAATATCTGTTGCCTTCATCAGGAAAAAAGTAAACTTTGTAAAGCTTATAAATCACCAAATCACTGACTTTACCATGACTTCACATTTAAATACCCATTTCAAATTTTGTTTTATCTTTGTTTTTCAAGGACTTATTTCTTTATGCATTTATGCACAGTACAGTAAATGCTCTTATAAGAACTCACACAGTGGACCAGCAGTTGGTGTAATAGCTATGTTGCTGGACTTCCATGTAGTTGACTGCAGTTCAAGTCCTTGACCTGGTGGCTTAAACACACCCTAGGCACGCATGCGTGCGTGCCCAAGATCCTGAGAGGAGATTGGAGGAAAAGAGATTGCTGTGTGGCCATCCTCCGTGATTTCTTGCTTTCTGTCTCTCTGGTGAGCACACGCACCCTATAGCAAAAATCTTCTCAAAAAAAAAAAAAAAAAAAAAGAACTCACACAAAAAATCCCCCCAAACTTTGCATTCATAAAATCAAACAGCTTCTCTCATGCATCATTATGTTTGTGAGATACATCCAGATCGTTACTTCTAACAGAGTGTATTCTGTTCCATCGCAGTACAGTATTCCATTGTATTGAATATACTAGAATTTATTTACCCATTTACCATTCTTGCACTTTGGAACTCTTTCTAGCTTTTGGTTATTATGACTGAAGCTGCTACAAACATCGTTGTGTGTGTTTTGACAGACAGTTTCCTTCCGTTTAGTTGAATTTATATCCAAGAGTGGAATAGCTGGGTTGCTAGCTATGTATGCTCAGTTTTTTGAAAACTTGCAAAGTTTTCCAAAGTGACTGTACTAATTTATATCCTCATTAACATTGTATGAGAATTCCAGTTTCTTCACCTTGGTAATATTAATGCTTTTCATTTTAGTTATTTTTGTGTGTTTGGAAACTCTTCAAAATGACCAAATTTTGAAGCCCAGCATCAAGGGTTGGCAAAATACAGCCTGAAGGACAAAACCAATATAATGCGTCTTTTTGTAAATAAAATTTTATTGGGGCCAGTTCTATAACTTAGTGGCTAAGGGAGCCAGATCTCATGTGATCATGGCACTTTGAATCCCAGCCCTGGTGACTTGAAAAAGACACTGGGCATGTGGACATATATGCCCCAAATCCCAACAAGATGGAGAAATTGAGAAGAGATTGCAGCATGACCTAACCTCACTGGGGGTGGTGGTTTCTTCTCTTTTTGTCATTTTATGGAGAACATATGTACCCTCTGGTGATCAAGAAAGTAAAATTTTATTTAAAAACACAATTATCCTGGGACCAGCAGTTAGCGTAATGGCTATGTCGCTGGACTCCCACATAGTCAACCGCAGTTTGCGTCCCGAACCCGGTGGCTTAAAACTCACTCTGGGCGCGTGTGCGTGCGTGCCCAAGATCCCGAGAGGAGAACGGAGGAGAAGGGATTGCGGCGTGGCCATCCCCCCGGGGGGTGATTTCTCGCTTTCTGTCTCTATGTCTCTGTCTGTCTGTCTGGCGAGCGCACGCACCCTATAGCAAAAACCTCTCAAAAAAAAAAAAAAAACAAAAAAAAACAAAAAAACCCAACAACAACAACAAAAAACCCCACAATTATCCTTACTAATTTATGGATCGTCTATGGCTACTTTTACACTTGAACAGCCAAGATGAATAGTTACAACAACGATAGTATGGCCTACGAAACTTAAAATAGCTGGTCATTTATAGAAATTTATCAACCTCTGCTTAAAGTAAGTTGTTCATGGAAAAAACAAACCTGTGTTGGCAATCATTATAGACTTCTTGTTGCTATTTTCTTGGCTTTAGGGGCAGGTGACAGGCACAGCTTCCTAATAGGTGTATCTTTGTACCCTGCTGAGGCAATGGGTTGTAGAATGCTAAATATTGGTCTTCTAGGCTCTCGGGGCAGCTGGACAGGGCTTAGAGCAGTGGAAATTCACACTATGGTCTTTTGAGCCACTTCAAGGATTTGTCCCAATAAGTTGTGTAAATGTTATCAATTTCTTTGTGTTCCATGACTTATAAAAATTTGAGTGACCTTGAGACAGGAGTTTGCATCAGCTGTCTTCATTTTCTCAAGCTTGTTCTCTAACAGCCTACCAACTTGCTTCTACATATCCCTGTTCATTGAAATCACAAACCCAGTTTTTGTTTGTTTTCCCCTCAAATCCTCATTTTTCTTAATCTCTCTATGGCATTGGACACTGTTACTGCTCATACTGTAAAATAATTGCTGGACTTGCCCGCATAATAATTATAAAACTGGTTAGCATTGAGTTTCCTGATGGAAGATGAGATTTACGTAGAGCATCTTAGCTGTTTATCACAGCAGTCACCCTAGAGTTGCAGTTGGGGATGGTTTCAGTAAGTCTCAGTTCATAGTTAATAAGTAGAAGAGCAGGGATTTGATCCTGGCTCTGTGAAACATGACCATCAGTACTCCCCAGGAGGTTGGTGTCACCTCCTCCTATATGACACCGTTGCTTTTCCTCTTATCTTAAAGCTCTCTTTCACTTTTGCCTTTTATTCCTTTCACTGTCCCTTAACTCTGGTTCCCCCCAAGGCTCAAGCCTTAATCTCCTCTTTTTACTACACAGTCTTTCCCTCAAGGTCCGGCTCATGGTTTCAACTTTAACTTTGATCCCGAATGTGAATTAATATTGATTTTTCTGAGAGTGCTCTGAAGACTTTATATATGGTATCTCATTAAATCTTCAACATAACCCTGAAGATCAATGCTCCACCCACCTAATGGAGGAGGGAATTGAAGCTGAAAGGACTTCATTGACCTGGCTGAAGGCCACTTAGTTGATGAAACAGGGCACTTCCGCTGTGATCTCAAAAACCACAAGTGCATAGTACACCCTTTCCTCAGTCCACCTAGACCCCAACTTCCTATAGGACATGTCTGCTTACCTACGATGCATCTTCAAGAAGGTCATAGGAAAGGTGTAGTTTTAAATAACTACATGAATTTCAAAAATTGTACCAAAATAAACTCATGCTTTAATTCCACATTTTTTTTTTTGAGAGGTTTTTTCGCTATAGGACGCGTGCGCTCGCCAAACAGACAGAGAGACATAGAGACAGAAAGCGAGAAATCACCCCCCAGGGGGGATGGTCACGCCGCAATCCCTTCTCCTCCATTCTCCTCTTGGGATCTTGGGCACGCACGCACACGCGCCCGGCGTGAGTTGTAAGCCACCGGGTCCGAGACGCGAACCGCAGTCGACCACGTGGGAGTCCAGCGACATAGCCATTACGCTAACTGCTGGTTCCCTAATTCCACATTTTTAATAAAGTTTTTGAAGTCCCTTCATATTTTTTGGAAGATCTTGAATATAACATGTTTAAAAGTAAATTTGGGACCAGCAGTTAGCCTAATGGCTTTGTTGCTGAACTCCCATGTAGTCGACTGTGGTTCGAGTCCTGGACTTGGTGGCTTAAACTCACGCCGGGTGAATGTGCGTGTGTACCCAAGATCCTGAGAGGAGAATGGAAGAGGAGGGATTGCAGTGTGCCTATCCTTCCTGGGGGGTAATTTCTTGCTTTCTGTCTCTCTGTCTCTCTGGCGAGTGCACATGCCCTATAGAAAAAACCTCTCAAAAAAAAAAAAAGTAAATTCACTTTCCATCTTCCTGCTCCTTACCATTCTGCCTATAAATCCTATTTCTGAGAAAGAACACTGCTTCCTTAGGCACTGATGTCAAAGTCTACAAGTCACCTTGGATTCCAGACCTCTCCATTCTGCACCTACAGCCTGCCATCCAATCCCAATACATTTATGTATTTTCATTCTTGAGGTCCACATCATGATTTTTCTGTCCTCTACACTAAGCACAGCCATCTGGATCACAGCATCTTTCTCTGAGTCACCAGTAATCCCTGTTTGTATCCTCCCTTCTGAAACCTCAGAGCAATGCCACTGTGCTGTATCATCTGCTTTCATTTTCTTCCTCTATGTCCACCTGGGCTTGTACATGTCTCAGCAGGACAGGGTAGGTCATTTAATATCACCTTCCTGATGTTCCTGGTCCTCAGAACTAACTGTAGTCCATCATCCCCCCTCATCCCCAATAGGTTCCTGATCAGAATATCCATCCAGTTCAATTAATTTGAAGTAAGGAGAATTTGCATCTTTAACAAACCCCTTTATTTGGGATTTTAATGCAGGAATCTCTCTACCTTACTCCAAGAAACACTGGTCTGGTGCAACCTTTTGTCTACAGGTGCAACTCTTCATTCATGAATGAGGAACCTGTGATCCAGAGAGAGGAAGTGAGGATGTGTGGAGGAGATTCCATGGGACATGAACTTTTTCTAGAGTTCAACCGTCATCTCCTGCTTCTCTTGTAGCCTCTGTTGTGCCTCCTCTGATACTGTCTTTGCAGATACTGAGGGTTCAGTGATTACAGAAAGAATTAACCTGAAAGCCTATGTCTTAATATCTTCAAGTTGTTTTCTTGTTTTTGACGTAAGAGATGCCTGTGAACATTGCATGAATTCTACTCTCCAGTGGGATTTCTTAGGTAAAAGGTGGTATGGCTGAGGGACATTACACAAAATACCTGACCACTGCTCCTCAAAACTTTCAAGGTCATTGAAAACAAGAGAAGTCTGTGGAACTATCACAATCAAGAGGAACCTTGACATGATAACTAAGTGTAATGTGGTATTCTGGATGGGCTCTTGGGACAGAAAAAAGGACATTATGTAGAAACTAAGGAAATAAAAACTTTAATGAACTTTTCAAAGGAAATGGTAGAGCTGGAATCTAAACTACTCATGTTGTCATTTCTCTTGCACAAGAAGAGGTACCTAGACATTCGGTTACAACCTTGGTATTGACTCATTGTATTAGTCTTACCTGCAAAGTCGATGCTGATGTATTTGCAAAGACTGACACTAGCCCAAGGAGTGCTTTGTTCCCTCTACTTGCTCATTTTCTGCGTGGGCTCCCATGAAGATTTGACTGGTCCCAAGGCCTAGATGGTGCAAATGGTTCACGGAGAGCGAGCCCTTGGCATCGAAGGTCAATGGTCATTTCAACAGAATCTGGTGCCAAACTTCGCTCCAATATTCATTGGCTATGTGTGCTTAGGTCATTCTCCTCTTATATTGAATGGAAGTGACAGTGCAATCATTTTTTTTTTTTTGAGAGATTTTCGCTATAGGGAGTTTGCGCTCGCCAGACAGACAGAGAGAGACATTAGAAAGCGAGAAATCACCCCCCAGGGGGGATGGTCACGCCGCAATCCCTTCTCCTCCATTCTCCTCTTGGGATCTTCAGCACGCACGCACACGTGCCCGGCGTGTTTTAAGCCACCGGGTCCGGGACTCGAACCGCAGTTGACTACGTGGGAGTCCAGCGACATAGCCACTACGCTAACTGCTGGTTCCCGACAGTGCAATCATTGAAAAGCTATTGTATTCAGTTGAGTGCAGATGTGGGGACACAGTAGGTAATAACCTGGAAGATGGTACTTTATTTAAGGCACTATTTGGTCAGGGATTGGGAGGTTCAAGTTGTTTAATGATGATAATTCCGGGACCTCTCAGGGCCTCTAACTTATTTTCCAAGTTGGACTCTGTTCCATCCCTGAAGTTCTGGGGATGGAACTTCTTCCAGAAGCCCCTGACTCCCGCCCCATCATAATTGACTGGGCAACCCTAGCCATAACTCAGACTTCTGGTTCCTTATAAATGGGACATGTAGCTGCTTTGGTCTCTGGTGTCATTTTTATTGGTGTCTAAAAATAAAAATGATAGTAATGCTCTAAACGATAATAGCCTCCTCCCAGCCAGCTGGAGTTCGTCCTCTGGACAGGCTGTGAAAAGCCATTCCCACCATGTCCAGATTGCAAGCATCTGACACATCACCAGCCTGTCAGTGTCAGCATGATGCCTGAGAACATGGGTCAGCAGTCTAAGGAGGAACCCTCCAGCCTCCAGATTGCCATCACAACGCCTGGGGGCCTCCCTTTGCCCAGTCTGCTCCTACGGCATTGGTGAAGACATTGGGGAAGGGAAAAAAGAAGCCAGAGAATCATGGAGGAGGCAGAGGAGGAGAGAGAGAAAAGGTCTTGGCAGTTTAAAGATGAAACAGGTAGTTATGGCAAGTAAGTAACAAACAGGGCTTCTTCCTCCCGCCTGAACCATCCATGCAGTTGATTAGATTTAGTGTTCCCCCAAATCATTTTCTGATGTACTCGATGCCACATGGAGGGAAGATTTATAAATGCAATTCTCAGAGCTGCTGTACTGGGGAGTTATGGCATCTCTACACAGTGCGGCTGGGGAGGCCAGGAAAGTCTCATGCAATTTAAAACACTCCATAGATCTTCCTGGACACTATTTCTATGGATCACTCTGGTCATTGGCTATTCCAGTAGAGGCAGGGAGTGGGCTGGGACTTGGCAGACTCCTGCAGGGTGCAGCACTTCTGTACGGTCTCAGGGTCCACTCCGAAGGCCCCTAACTCAGAGATGCTGGAGATCCATTTTGATTAGACTTAGTCTTGACCCAAAGGACCTGGACTCCCAAGAGTTGGTGCATGTTTTAAAGGTTTTTAATTATATAAGAAATGCCTGAATGCATTCTCCTCACAGAAAGAAAATTAAAGCAATACAGATAATCGAAAATCCTGTTCATGTATTATTCTCAAACTTATCCCCTCGTCAAGAAATAAGTGCTGTCATCATATGAATGTCCTCTTTTTTAATCAAGTTTTCATTGAGAACTTGCTTCATACACATAAAAATATAGGAAGGGTGTACATGAGCTTTCTTTCTCTTTCTTCTGTCTCTCTTTTTCTTTATTTTGCCAGAGGGTTCATGTTCTTGCCAGAGAGAAGGAGAGAGAGAAAGCATCCCTTCAATGGGGCATGATCATATCGTAATCCTTTTCCTTCTACTTCTCCATTTTGTTAGGATTTCGGGCACACACACACACATAAATGCACGTGGTGTGTTTTTCAAGTAGCCAGAGCCAAGGTTCAAACCATGGTTGGCTATGTGGGAGTGGGCTTCCTGAACTACTATACCATGGGGGCTAGTCTGAGATTTCTTTCCTTTTCCTTCCTTTTTCCCTCTTTTTCTACCTTTAAAAAATAGTCACATAGATTTATTTATTTATTTATTTATTTATTTGCATAATGGTATCTTAGTGTGTGCATTGTCCTATAATTTGCTATTTTCACTCATCAGTGGGTGTGCCAGTTGGGCGTCAACTGAGAAGCAGACACTGAGAAGAGTTGGGAGCATAGGAGGTTAATGTTCCTCTTGGGCAGTGATGAGTTTTGAGATTGATGCCTGTAAAAGATGAAAGAGGTGGGAACAATGTTGGTAGGGAAAGCCCAACATGAGGCAGACTTCATAGTCTCTTCTAGCCACATGGGAGCACAGGGTTAACATTGCACTTTGGAGGAGCGCCTCACTGAGCAGAAATGGCCAGGCCTTAGTACTCCGGCCATGCTCAGGCACTGCCTGGAGGGCTCCTGGAAGAGCATAGTGCAAAAACTGCAGTGAGGTGCCAAAGTTCTGCAGCTGGATGCCATCGGCTCACCGAACTCCTCACGGCTATGCAGCAAGTTCTTTCTCTAAGGGAGATCTGAGGGGCACAGTTCCATGGCTGCCTCTTGGATCTTAGAACCCCTTCATGGGAGGTTTGTAATTTTTTTTTTGAGTGGGGGAGTATTTCCAAGAATTGTTTTTATTAAAACTGACTTAGCAATTCCCCTCCTGCTGGGCACTTAGGTTGTTTCACTCTTTGCTATTAAGAACAGCGTGGTAATCACCATCGTCGAAGGGGGCTCCTGTGACTACCTTCCACAGTTGGAGCTGGAAAGGGCTTCCCTGGACTATACTCTGAAGAGGAAGAACATACGATGAATTCATAAGCTCTGGCAAATTACCTGCTCAGAGGGGCTATGTGCCCTCTCCGCTCTGGGTTGGGAGAGCCTGTATTTCCCATAACCCTGAAAGGTATGAGTTTTATGAGGGATTTCTGCCTCTGCATTTGCCTCCTGTGTGAGACCTCTGACCCCGTTTGTCCACACTTTTGTGTCTGACATTTCTGCTGCATCCTCAAAAAGATCCCTGTGTCTTGTCTTTGCTTGGCTGACTCTCGACCAGCTGAAGTGACAATTATAGGGTTTATGATGACAGACTCCGGAAATGACTAACGATGTTCAGACCCAGCTGCTCTGATTACGAACTGTGATGCCGGACAAGTTACTTAACCTCGCTTTGCACCTTGGTTTCCCCATTTATAGGAGGATAATAATAGTACATAACTCACAGGGTAGAGTTAATATGTATGGAGTGCTCAGCACTCTGCCTGGCACATAGTAAAGCCAACGTGGTAATTATTAGCTATTGTTATTACCTGACTACCTGGCTTGAATCTTGATATCCGCCAATCATAAAGCCCGTTTCTGAGTCCTGATTCTCATTTCCAAAGCGCCTTTCCCTTGTGAGTAGACTCCCCAAGATCTAGACCAGCTTCAAGTTTAGTTTAGGAAAAGCCATCACTTCATTGTTTCCCTGGGTTGGGCTGCTCTTAGCAAGGGAATAAGCTGGAAAAGGTATAGAAGGTCTAAGAAGGAAAGCTGATGTTTATTCCCTTGCTATTGGGTCTTTGGAAAAGGCATGGCATATTTTCTATGCAAACAAGTGTCATGACTTTTCCAACAGTCCAGTTATATCCTGAAGGATGACATAGTTATAAATATAGCTGATTCTCAGCCCTTTTTCCAAATCTTGGTTTGCGTCGACTACAGTGGTTCTAAAATATAGCAAAGTCCCAATTATTCAAATATTTTTAAAGATTTATTTATTTATTCCTTCCATGAGAGAGACACATATAGAAAGGGAGAGAGGAGAGAGAGACAGAGACAGAGACAGGCACTCCCAACGGGGTCCTCATGCCACAATCCACTCCCAGCTTCAGCCAGCCTGGATCATGGGCACACGCACAGTTGTACCTCGTGTGCACAGGGAGCCCCTGGGACCTTCCCTTGTGAGAATGGTGTCACAGAGTGTTGTGTTACCACTGTACAACTGCTGGTGTCCTCCCACCAGCAGTGCAAATTTGACTCTATAACTGGTGAAACTCAGTATGCCCATCTGTAAAATGAGATTGGTAATATCTCTCTCTCTTTTTTTTTTTTTTTTTTTTTTGGAGAGGTTTTTGCTATAGGGCACGTGCACTTGCCAGAAAGACAGAGAGAGAGACAGAGAGATAGAAAGCGAGAAATCACCCCCTGGGCAGATGGCCATGCCGCAATCCCTTCTCCTCCATTCTCCTCTCAGGATCTTGGGCACACACACACGCGCCTGGGGTGAGTTTAAGCCACCGGGTCCGGGACTTGAACCACAAATGACTACGTGGGAGTCCAGCGACATAGCCATTATGCTAATCGCAGGTTCCGGTAATGTCTCTTTTATAGGGCTACTGTGAGAAATAAAGACGATTGCACACGCACATAACTTAGTTGTTCTTAGCAAATATCACAAATTATTTTCTCTTTGAGAACTGACCATTATTCAGCCCTATTCACTTGTGTCTGTTGATGAATGAACATTTAGCTTGTCTGTGCTCACTATGATCAAATCTGACTTACATCTAATGAGTAGGGTCTAACAGGGCCTGGTATAAGGAGATGGGGAAAGTCCCAATAGGACTAAGATGGCAAAAGCAAAACAACTGTCAACAGCAGAGATAGCTTTCAAGTCTGTTCACGTGAAACGCCTTCACTGTGATGTCTACACAGGTACACATGTCCTGTTCTCTAAGCTGTAAAGCCACCTCACTCCAGAGAAGTGTGAAAGTGTCCCCATCTAACGAGGACAAGGAACTACCCAGCTACTGCCCATCATTGCCTTCAGGATCTTGGGCTGAACATCGTGAAGGGCAATTTTCAGAAAACCAAACCAAATAAAAAAAATAGCAGTTGGGATTTTTATGTGAAACTTCTCCGATTTTTTTTTTCTTTTTTAGAGAGATTTTGGCTACAGGGCATGTGTGCTTGCCATTGAAACAGAGACACATAAAATGAGAAATCACTCCCCAGAGGGTATGTCCATGCTGAAATCCCTTCTCCTCCGTTCTCCTTTTGGGATTTTGGGCACGCGTGCACACATACCAGCATGAGTTTTAAACCACCGAGTCCAGGACTCGAACTGCAGTTGGCTACATGGGAGTCCAGCGATGTAACCATTATGCCATCTGCTGGTCCCAAAATGTCTCAGTTTCATGATGTTGACAATCAGTTGAACCTGATCAAGTGGTTTGTGCTTCTATTTTAGGGCCTTTCTGCACAGTTTTCCCATAACTTGCTACATCCTCTGAAAACTATGGAATCTTTCTCTCGAATGCACATAGTAGCTTCACAGGTTGGTAGGTAACATTTAAGTGGCAGTTATGGAACAGTCTGGAATTTCAGGGGCCCACATTAAACACTTCCTTCTTTGGGTTCTCTGGTTTTATTTCTCCCGGGGCCCTGTTCAACCTCGGTTAATTATGACCTTCCTTCCTTACCTTTCCACAAGGGCAGGTGAGATCAAGTTTTTGCCTGACACAGTATTTGTTGAATACTTGCAAAGTTAGGAATCTAGGGGCTTCTTTCCCCCAGCAACTCTTTCAGTTGTGTGTCTTTCCTCCTGGAGTGAAATTAAACCTATTTTTCAGAAACCTGTTTAACCAGATGGAGATGAAAGCTTCTCTAGGACCACAAATCTTTCTTTGGTCCTCCTCTTTGTGTCTGGGGGTCGCATTTTTCCTTTCTAAGGGCTTTATTTACAGGCTGCCAAAGCTCCCGTCTTCCCAGTTCTGTCCCTTGTATATGTTTCAGCACCATCTCATTGTCACACACTAAAAAGTGAAGTATGTTTAGTGTATGTTCACGCTGAGGGTCACCCACAGAATTCTACGAGCTGTTGAGGGCTTAGCGTCTCTAGTGTGTTGGGATGCATGGGGAGCAGGAGAGGGCATGTATCAAAGGCTAGAATATTGGAGTCCCAGGGGACCAGCAGATGGCATAATGGCTCTGTCTCTGGACTCCCAAGTAGTTGACCATGGTTCAAGTCCTGGACCTGGTGGCTTAAACTCATGCTGCTGAAAAGAGAATGGAGGAGAAGGGATTGTGGTGTGGCCGTCCCCCCAGGGGGGTGATTTCTCACTTTCTGTCTCTCTGTCTCTCTCTCTTTCTGGACAGCGCACACGCCCTGTAATAAAAACCTCTTCAAGAAAAGAATATTGGTGAGAATCCATCCATAAGGTGGATGAATTCTCCAGAGGACTACAATATGTAATTGCCGTCTTGATATACTCTAGATATTCTCTACCCACCATGCTTCTGGAGGAAATGATGAGGTATTATAAATAGGTTTCAAACTTCTTTTTAACAAAAGGAGGAGGCTTTCTTTAAATGACACTGTATGTGGAAAAGTGATCATGTTAAAGAAAAGAATGAAAAGCTATTCTTTTGGCAGATCACAGTGTGCTCATTCCTCTGCCCTCTTCCCAAGTCGAGTGGCTCCTTGGATGTTCCTCAGACTCTGAAGTTCAAGAAAAGGAAATTGGTGTGCAAGTTCAGAGTGTTTCCTTGGGTTATTTCTCCACTTTTCAGAGATTAGTACCCAGAGTGGATGTTGGGCTCCGTGCATATCCATCCACATCCCTTTACTAGATCTATGTGTCTCTCCCTGTCTTTGGTGAATTTTTGCTACCATTAGCAAAGGATTATCCTCCAGCTCCTGGGGTCCATTTGCTTGTGAAGAGCTGGAACCATCAGGGAGTTTATACCCCACCAATGACTAAGAGGAGAAAAATGATGAGACCTCAATTCCCTTTGCTCAGGGAAGGACAACTGCGAAATACAATTTACACTCAACAACTTCCCTAAGGGCTCGTACCAAAGCTCATACCAAACTTTGAGGAAGTTTGCCTAAAATCACAGTCTTGCTTGACTTTCTTCCCTTCCCTGTTTTGCTTCTTTCCTCTCATACTAATTTCATCAGTGAGTGTCCTTACTAAATTATCTGTGTCCGAATCTGTCTCAGGTTTTCCCGTCCTGAAGCCTCTTACACACTCTGTAAACTCTCCGGGAGATTGTCTCCTGTCTTTGGCTAGTCTTTAGTCAGTGTCTTTGCAAATAATAAGGGTTTCATCTACCAAAGGGTTTTTAGGATCCAGGCAACAGTCTGGTTGGGCCTGTACCCATTTCTCTCTCTTTTTTTGGAGAGGATTTTGCTATAGGGCACGTGCGCTCCCCAAAAAGATAGAGCGAGACAGAGAGA
This sequence comes from Tupaia tana, assembly GCA_026018925.1. Classification (NCBI taxonomy): domain Eukaryota; kingdom Metazoa; phylum Chordata; class Mammalia; order Scandentia; family Tupaiidae; genus Tupaia; species Tupaia tana. The sequence goes on along the minus strand of JAKSZU010000027.1, from coordinate 23,607,894 downwards.
TATAAAGCAAGAAATTACTCCCAAGGGGAATGGCCACACCACAGTCCCTTCTCCTCCATTCTCCTCTCGGGATCTTGGGCACTAACGCACAAGCACCCAGTGTGAGTTTAAGCCACCAGGTCCGGGACTCAAACCATGTTCGACTACATGGGAGTCCAGCAACATAGCCATTATGCCAACTGCTAGTTCCCCATTTTTCTCTTCTACGTGTTGGTTTATTTCAGGGAAGCACAGCTCACCAGCCAATGTTTCACTTTTCAGGAGGTTTGTTGCCTTGGAAACACAGGGCCAGGAGACTGAGGGGCCTCCCCAGGCCCAAGTTTAAGAGAACTGATACCTTCGGAGTCTTCTTTTGAGGTGTGTGTCGGGGGGGGGGGGGGCAACTTCTCCTGGGCTTCTGCAGTGTAGAACTTTCACAGCCTTCTTCTGCTTTCATGTGGCCACTGTCCCCGACTCTGTTGCTAACTAGAAGTTTGGGGATGTGTCCTTCAAGCTTGTGGTTAATAGTTTCTTTATAAATCCAAATTAAGGCCAGTGCACTTTCCCCATCTCTGCTATGTCAAAGAGCATGGCAAAAAATGGCTTTTCCTTGAGGCTCTGTGTATGCCTGGCTTTTATGTAGTTATGTGTCTCATATGTAGTTCCGAGTGGGCCAGGCAGGGAAGAAAATGAGAGACACAGACATCACCTTTGGGCATCAAAAGACTTTCTTGACCTCTGTAAGACTGAGGTTGGGCCACTGTCATGTGTTCCCACAGATTTCCACTCCCTCCTTGCTTCATGTATGTTTTCTAATTGCCTATTTACTTGTCTAGTGGATGAGGCTGAAGGAAAACCTCTAAATCTACAGGGTTCAAAGTCACTGACCAATAAGAGCTAAAAGCCCATCATGGTACCTTAAACAACTGGTAAATTTGTACTTGTTAACCTTGCCCACTTGGCAACAAAAGGACAGCCCCAGGGCAAACATGAGAATGTAATTTGGAGATGGAAGAAAATAGGTCACCCTTCCTATTCATAGATTGTAGTCTTTAAATAAAAACAAGCCAGGCCACAAGATCTCATAGGTATATATAGAAACTACGGGAAAGAACGCTTAGGAATCCAGAGTGGGTTTCCCTGGTCCTTAAGCGGGTCACGCCACACTTCCAGCACCACAGCCATCCTACCCTGGTGCTGTCCCACCTCCACTTTCGTCAGAGGTGGTGGAGACCAGATCAATCCTTTCTTCTCCATCCCGTTCTCTCCGGCATCGTAGGCACTCTTGACTGAATGCTCTCATACCTGCCGCTCCCTGATGCGCTCAGTTCTCATGGGGCTCCCCTTCACTCTGCCATGTCCCACCCTCCTCCCACATTGTCTCTGGTATCCATGGTTGCTCTCTATGCCTTCCCCCCCCATTTAATTGAATTGCTGATGAACTTAATTAGTCTAAATATATCCAATAGCTAGCACAGCTGGTATATACCTATACATGAACCCAAGTCTGACTGAATGCTCTTATACCTGCTGCCCCCTGATGCGCTCAGTTCTCATGACGCTCCCCTTCGCTCTGCCATGTTTGTGGCACTGCTGGACTTTGTAGTCCCCAGAGCTGCTGCTGACTCTGTGTCTGCCTCTTCGAGCTTGGCCTCTTGTCCATCCAGGCTTCTTGATACCTGGTTTCCACCACAGCCCCTCTTTGACTTCACAGTACTTTCATTTCCAAGCGTCCTCTCTCTTTGAGGGCTTGATCAGTCAGCTCCCTCTGGATTTTACTTCTTTCTTTCTTTCTTTCTTTCTTTCTTTCTTTCTTTCTTTCTTTCTTTCTTTCTTTCTTTCTTTTTAGAGAGACTTTTTGCTATAGAGTGTGTGTGCTTGCCTGAGAGACAGAGAGATAGAAAGCAAGAAATCACCCCGCAGGGGGACTGACCATGTTGCCATACCTTCTCCTCCATTCTCCTCTTGGGATTTTGTGCATGCACGCACATGCACCTGGTGTGAGTTTTAAGCCACTGGATACTGAGACTCAAACTGTGGTCGACCGTGTGGGAGTCCAGCGATGTAACTGTTAGGCCATCTGCTGGTCCCTTTACTTCTCTCTTCACCTTAGAAGGCATCACATCACCCTCTCTCGGCCAGCACACTCAGCCTCTTAGCTTGCACTTGGCAGACCTCATCCACTTCTTCCTTCTTGTCTAACTTTATGAGCACTTCTAGGAGCAATCACGACAATCCCACCTGCACCCTCAGTCCTGCTCAGCATGTGTTTTATTATTATTATTATTATTATTTTTGGAGAGGTTTTTGCTATAGGGCGCATGCACTCACCAGAAAGACAGAGAGACAGAAAGTGAGAAATCACCCCCCAGGGTGGATGGCCACACCGCAATCCCTTTTCCTCCATTCTCCTCTCGGGATCTTGGGCACGCACGCACATGCGCCCGGTGTGAGTTTAAGCCACCGAGTCTGGGACTCGAACCGCAGTCGGCTACATGGGAGTCCAGCGGCATAGCCATTACGCTAACTGCTGGTCCCAGCATGTGTATTATTATTATTGTTTCTTCTGCCTGTCCATTGTAGCTGTTTCAAGGCCATTCTCGAATATTGGATAAACTTGCTGCTGTGGAAGGAAAGAGGTCCCTTGCACACATTCTTCCACTCCCTGCTCGTTTACTGAAAACCCCATTGCCCTTTCTCTCTCTCTTTCTCTCTCTCTCTCTCTCTCTCTCTCTCTTCTCTCCTTTACTACCTTAATGCCTGTCTAGGGGAAGCAGGTCCAGGCTAGATGTCACTTCTAGGAAGTCTTCCTGGATCCCCTTGTCCCGAGTGGCTCGGATCACGTTAGGGTTTCCTCCTGGATGTCTAGACAATCCTGAATTTAATGCTATCCCATGATTAACTTCCCATCTCTTGTTCTAGGATGTGAGCTACTTGAGAGCAGGAACAGTGTTTTCCTTGTTCTCTTTTATATCCTGAGTACGGAGTGCCTGGCACATAGCAAGCTCTCAATGCATGTTGTGTCATGAATGCATCTCCTTTTTCAAAAGAGATTTTTGCCTTAGGTGCTTTGCTGGAGAGAGAGAGTCAAATGTAATGAGAGGGAAAGTGAGAAATCACCCCTGGGGGATGGCCACATGCAAGTCTTTCTCCTCCATTCTCCTCCTGGGATCTTGGGCATACATGCACATGTGCCCGGCATGTTACAAGCCACCAGGTCCAGGACTTGGACCATGGTCAGCCATGTGAGAATTCAGTGACGTAACTGCTATACTACCTGCTGGTCCCAATCTCCTTTCTTTCTTTCTTTTCTTCTTCTTCTTCTTCTTCTTTTTTTTTTTAACACAGTTTATTTGCCTTAATTCTGAATTCTTTCTCTTCTATTTTGCTGTGACATTAGGAGTTTCTTCTCTGCGTTTGCTCTTCATCCTGCCTTCCATGGTGTTTTACACTCAACCATTACTGTTGTCATTGGTAGTAATGTTACTGTGGAATCAATTATCAGACACCTACTATGGTCCAGGCACTACGGTAAACACCTTACATATGTAAGCTAGTGTACCTCTATGAGGGTAGTAACAGCATCCCTACTTGCCTGATGGCATATAAACATAATTAAGCTTTCTTTATTTAAACCAAAATTCTTCTTAGACCCTGTATTCCCCTGCCCTTAATGGCACATATCTTTCATTGCATTCGCAGTATGTTTCTAAGTGTCATCTCTACGGGCCGTGTCCTCATTCTAACCCCTCTCCTCTTCCTACCTCCCTGGAACTGGTCCTGTCTGACTGCAATAGATCCTGAAGGCGTCACAGTGACCTCCATGTGGCTAACACAGTGGCTGCTTTCAGGCTTATCTTCCCAGGTCTGGTTCCATAGCAGTAGATGACACAGATGGCCGTCCCCTCCCTGTGGGTTTCTTCCCTTGCCAGCTCCATTTTCTCTGGCCCTGTTACGAGTTTGTATTCCCCAGGGCTCAGTTCTTGGATCATTGCTTTCTTGCTTCATGCCCTCTTTCCAAGGCTTTTCTGCTCTAGCTTAGCTAAAAATACTGCTGGGCATCCCTGGCTTTTTCTCTCCTATGCCTCAGAACCATATGCCTAAGGCCATATGCTTCCACCTTAATAACTCTTCCACTGAGACCAACTCAACGTGCCAATAAGACCTTATTGTTTACTGTCTCCATTCAAACCTGACCCAACACCCCTTGTATTTCTTAACTTGGCAAAGGACACTATCACCTTCTCAGGAACCCAAAGTAAAACTGTCATCAAAATGATTATTATTTTTTTCTTTCTCTTCTACCTTACATCTAACCAGCCACCAAATCATGTTCATTGTTTACATATGCTAGACTTCTCTCATTCTTGCTTTCCTCTTCTCTAACTCACCGGGACTGCTCTAATTTGGCATCACCATATTTTAATCGGTTGATTATAATGGTTTCTTGAATGCCTTTTGTTCATCCAATAATGATTATTATTATTATTTTGAAGAGGTTTTTGCTATAGCGTGTGTGCACTCACCAGAAAGACAGAGAGAGACAGAGAGACTCTGTGATATCTCACAGAAAGCGAGAAATCAGCCCCCGGGGGGATGGCCACTCTGCAATCCCTTCTCCTCCATTCTCCTTCTCAGGATCTTGGGCACGCATGCACACGTGCCCAGCATGAGTTTAAGCCACTGGGTCTGGAACTTGAACTGCGGTTGACTACATGGGAGTTCAGCGACATAGCTATTATGTCAACTGCTGGTCCCATTTTTCTAAAAAAAACAATTAAATTATTTATCTTCATTTATTTAATTTGATCAGAGAGGGACAGAGCGAGAGAGAGAGAAAGTGAGAAAGCAAGTCGCCAGGTCCAGGACTTGAACCATCATGTGGGAGTCCAGCACCTCTAACCACTACGCCACCTACCGGCCCCAGTGATTATTATTTTTTAAATAAAAATATATTGATATGTTTGCTCTGCTTTAATTCCTCAATGATTTCTTATTTCCCTTGGAACAAACTCTTAGCATTGCCTGTGAAGATACTTTCTGATCTAAAAACTTAACTTTTCCAGCCTCTTTTCTTGTTTTTGCCCCCAACTCTGTGTCTGCCTTCTCATCTCACCAAAATATATATTCTCTGGAGTATCAGTCAAGCTCCCCTCCTCTCTTAATATCTCTATTTTCCTGCTTGATGACTAGTTCAACTCCTCCTTTGCTTGTGTTAAGCAAAAATCATGTAAGTTACGTCATTGCATCACGAATACGAAAATGTCTTGTGGTAGCCCCTATTAGACCACGAGCCTTCAGAAGTTGTGGATTTTGCATTTTTACAATAGGGTGTGTGTGTGTGCTTGCTGGAAAGACAGAGACAGACCAGGAGACAGAAAGCAAGAAATCACACCCCCAGAGGGGGTGACCACACCACAGTCCCTTCTCCTCCATTCTCCTCTCTGGATTTGGGGCAGAGATGCACACGTGCCCAGTGTGAGTTTTAAGCCTCTGAGTCCAGGACCCAAATCAAGGTCAACTACGTGGGAGTCCAGCAATGTAACCATTATGCCATCTGCTGGTCCTTGAATTTTTGTCTTTATTATGCTAGTGCAAGGATTGGCATGGATAGGATACAAGTAAACAATTCTTAAGTTATTTTTTGCTCCATGTACATAATTTAAACAAAGGATCAATTCTTAGTGTCAGAGGCACATAATTCCAAAACCTAATTGAAGATGACACATTAGGTTTAACACCAAACATGCTACTAAAGGGTATATTTTGGGTACTACTTTCTCATCTTGATACTGCTATTTTTTAAAGAATTCTTTTATTTAGGGACCAGCAGATGGCATAAGGGCTGTGTCGCTGGACTCCCATGTAGTCGACCGCGGTTTGAGTCCCGGCGTTGGTGGCTTAAACTCACGGCAGGCACATGCGCGTGTGTGCCCAAGATCCCGAGAGGAGAATGGAGGAGAAGGGATTGTGTCATGGCCATCCCCCCTAGGGGGTGATTTCTCACTTTCTATCTCTCTGTCTCTCTCTGTCTTTCTGATGAGGGCATATGCCCTATAGCAAAAAGCTCTAAAAAAAAAGAATTATTTTATTTAACTTTATTTATTTATTTAGATGTGTCCAGAGAGAGAGACAGAGTGAGAGAGAGAAATAGAGAAAGTAAGCTGCCAGGTTCAGGATTCAAACTGCATTCAGCCATGTGGGAGTCCAGTGCCCTTAACTGCCGTGCCACCTGCCAGCCCTGGTACTGCTTTCTAAGGAGAGCTTCAGGAACCATGGGAAATCAGGTGGCTGGTGTCTGGAGAGAAGACAAGACTTGCATGATAGACCCAAATGGGCAGATTTTTATTTTTCCCACCAGGCATCTTAAAACCTGCAGGTCTTTGGGTTTCACTCAGGAGTTGAGGCCACCAGCCTGGAAGGTGCCTTGACTGTTAAGAACTGGCCTTTGTGAACAGCCTCTTTAATTGAAAAATTTAGGTGTTTTGCTCTATTTCTTCCTTCAAAGAACCTCTGATTCTGAACTCTCCCAGGGAGTAGAGTCATGATCACAGCCCACGTGAATAATTAGAGTGCCACCCTCCTATGTCAGCAGGACACCCAGCTGCCTTTACCAGAGTGTGAATTGCAGTGACTTTTTGACTCTTCCGAATTCTGCTGGACTCTTGGGAGACATAATCTAGATTGGGTCTGCGTTTAAAGGGATTGGACCAGATAATTTTTGATGAACTAAATCTTGGAATTTATCAGATGTGGAACAGACTCGGAGACGTATAAGCTTGTCATGAAACGTTTGGCAGGAAGGTGCACTACAGGGTGGCTTTCTTCTTGGTCTTAATGTGAGCATTTGATGCCCAGAAATGGCCTCTTAGCCATCTTGTGCAGATCCCACCACCAGGTGAGCATGCCTAGGTTAGCCTACGGGAGGATAAAAGGCACGGACCCCAGTTAGTCTGTCACCTGGCTGACAGCAAGCCCATCCTCCAAAGAAGAGCCTGCAGATTGACTTTCATGGTCTACGGGCTCTTGAGGGAGCGAGCCCACTGAGGCCAGAATAATCGCTGGCCGAGCCTGGTAAATGGATGACCCTCAGAGTGGTAACCTGCACGCACGCTGTTGCTTTAAGCCACTAAGTTTTGAAATAGCTTGCTTTGAAGCAAAAATGGGCTACTAGTTCTGTGCTCCTGATTTTTATGCCTGCGCTCCATAGACAAGAAAGTGGAAATGACAGATCTAAGTACAGAGCAACGGGGAATGAAGCCATGGCTCATGGGTCACCCAAGTAGCGAGTGAGGGAAGGAGTGAAGTTGTGGACTGGGTAATGAATGAATGCAGAGTGGAGTCCAGCCTACGGGCAGGTGTTGGCAATGCCTGCCAAGCTCCAAACACACCTTCCCTCTCTTTGGGGGAGTCCGAGAGCTCCTTTACAAAACACCAAACAGGGTTTTGTTTCTCAGTCAGAAAGGAACTGAACATTTTGAAGACAGCTGCTGAATCTTACCTCAGGAGTGCTTTACTGGTGGTGTGTAAGGGGCCAGGTGGGAACAGTGATAGGGAAAAATGTCCTTGGAGTGAATCTAATTCAGAGATGCCAATGCCATCAAACTGGGGGGGGGGGGGCAGAACATGAGAAGACTCATTTGCTTGTGGCCCAGCGAGGAGGTAAAATGTTAAATGTAAACAGCTATTTGCTTTGTAATGGTCTGGTCTGGAAGTCTCCATGACATGGATGAATCCTAGAACTGTAGGTCTGGATTGGGTCTTAAATGGTGTCTTGTGGGAAGTCTCTATATCTACTTGCATGCTTCATTTTAATCTTATAATTATTATTTCTTGAAATTAATTGATAAATCTCTTTCAGGAGAGAGAGAGGGAGACAAAGAGAAAGAAAGACAAGCACCCTTAACAGGGTTTCATGTGGTGATCCTCCCCATGACCTTCCCGGTCACCCAGGATCACAGACACACCTGTGTGCACCTGGCATGTACAGACTGATCCAGGAACTGAACCCTGATTTTCCACATGGTTTCTAACCTTTGCAGAACATTGCACTACCAGTGTACCATCGTGACTGGGCCTATAATTCTTATTTTCATTTACACGAGCAATACCTGAGTGTGTTCTCCATGTCAAATAGTCAGAGGACACCACCTTCTCTCTTTAGAAGCAGTCAGTTTTGGCAAAGAGCGAGCCTCCTTCCAGTCCTCTTTCTATTTATTGACACTCAAACACAAATGGACACATTTTTACAGATCTACTATTATATTGCTACATTAAGGGATCATACTAAATATAATGTTTAAAATTTAGCTTTCTCACTGACCAGCCAGTATGTTTTGGAGGGTTTTTTGTGCCTGTAAGTACGTAGAGGTCAAATTCAATTAATTTATTTTATTTATTTATTATTTATATATATATATTAAATTTACATTGAATCATTGTACATCTTTACAGCATACAACATGGCTTTTCCCTGTGTGAATAATTCTAGATTAGCCAAGACAAAGACATTACTGTATACATTATCATTAACAGATACCTTTCCATTTTTGTGTCTATTAAATATTTTCTTTCCTTGATCCCCCTCCCGATCACCTCCTATTACCCACTTCCTCCTGCACTGTCTAGAGTATCTACAGCTGCCCTCCTAGCTTTTTTTTATACAGTCCAGTGTTTCAGTTTCTGCCAGAGAGTGCAGACATTCAGAATATTCTAAGTGGGGACATACAATGCCTCTCTTTCATAGTCTGGCTTGCTTCACTTAGCATTATTACCTTTTTTTCTAAAGAAATCGGTCACCTATTACATACAAATTTTCACATTTGCTGGTAATTATTATATATTTTTAACAGCTAAAGGGAATGTTCATTTGCCAGAGAAAGAAACAAAGGGACAGAGAGAGAGAGAGGGAGAAGTCACTTCCAAATGGAGCATGATCAAGCTGCAATCCCTTCTCCCCCATTTCCCCATCCAGTTGAGATTTCGAGCATGCGTGTGCACATGCTGTCATGTTTTTCAAACTGCCAGAACAAGAATTTGAATGGTGGTCAGCCATATGGGATCCACCTCCCTTAACCACAACACCGTGGGCCTGGTTTGTAATTGTATTTTATATAGTGGCATTTCAATTTATAAAAGCCTCCTCTTAAATTTGTGGGTTTTTTTTTTTTTTTTTTTTTTTTTGGTCATTCATATTGCTTGGGTCTTCCACATTTTTTTCATGAAAAGATTATCCAGAAGTTTATCTACTTGTCAGTCTTTTTAAAGAATGAGTTTATTGATTATTCTTTAGACTATTGTTTTATTATTAAGTTTTCCTACATTTTTGAAACTATTCTGTAAAGAATTTATGTAATTATGTGGGTACTGGGCTTAGTTTATTTTGAAGATTCTTAATTTTCTAATATATGCGTGAAAAGCTTAATTTATGCATTGAGAACTGCTTTTGGAGAATGTAGTATACTCATGTTTGTTTATTTATTTATTTATTTATTTATTTATTTATTTATTTATTTATTTATTTTTGAGAGCTTTTTTGCTATAGGGTGAATGCACTCGCCAGAAAGGCAAAGACAGAGAGACAGAAAGCAAGAAATCACCTCCCCAGGAGGGATGTCCACGCCCCAATCCCTTCTCCTCCATTCTCCTCTCGGGATCTTGGGCATGCACGCACACGCATCTGGCATGAGTTTAAGCCTCTGGGTCTGGGACTTGAACCGCGGTCGGCTACATGGGAGTCCAGCGACATAGCCATTACACTAACTGCTGGTCCCTGTTTGTTCACTTTTAAATAGTAATGATCTCCATTTTAACTTCTTCTTTTATCCAAAAATTTTATTCCAAACTATTTTAATATTCCTAAGCGGATAAGTTTATTTTTTGTTTGTTTTGGCTATCTTTTCAATGTTGATTTTTAATTTTATGGCATTCTGGTCAGAGCATATGGCCTGTGAGATTTCTGCTTTGGGGAAGGATTTTTTTTTTCTTTTAAGATTTTATTATGTGTATGTGTATGGATAAGTGGCTTAATGCACGGTCAGCTTTTGTGAAAATTTCCTATGGGTTTGCAAAGATGCTCATTCTCTTTCTCATCAAGATCATTATTATAGCGTTAAAATTCCTATGTCTTTAAGGTTTTATTTAATTGGTAGGAGAAATAAACAGTTATTTTCCTTTGATGATAAAGTTTTAGATTCTCTGTCCCTCCTCAAATTCCTATCATTTGTGCTTTGTAAATTGTGAATATGAGTCTGTTATACCGTTTGGTAGTTTGGGCCATTTATCAATGTAAGATACTTCTCTTTTACTGTATCTTTTATTTGTGTGAGAGCAACACACATTTTATTTTTGTTTATAGTTTTCTTGATTATCTTCTCTATTGCTTTATTTTAAACATTTCTACTTAAGAAAAGCAATATAAGCTAGTGAGTAGGGTCAAAGCTCACCATTATAGCTGCCTGGCTCCGAAGACTTTTATTTTATTTTTTGGAGAGGTTTTTCTTTTTTTGCTATAGGGCACGTGTGTTCGCCAGACAGACAGAGACAGAGATAGAAAGTGAGAAATCACCCCCCAAGGGGGATGGCCACGTCGCAATCCCTTCTCCTCCATTCTCCTCTCAGGATCTTGGGCACGCACGCACACGCGCCCGGTGTGAGTTTTAAGCCACCGGGTCTGGAACGCGAACTGCAGTTGACTACATGGGAGTCCAGCGACATAGCCATTAGGCTAACTGCTGGTCCCCCTGGCTCTGAAGACTTTTGACCTCTCTGTGTCTCAAGTTGTCATCTATAAAACAAGACAGTACTATTTTATAAACTTGTTGTCGGAAGTAAATACAGAGCGCAAAGTAGATGCTTAATAAGTATTAGAAATGATTATAGTTATTTTATGTGTGTCATATTGAACAACATATGGGTAAATGTTTAAAGTCCCATCTGAGGAAGCTGGCAGGTGGCATGCGGATTAAGGATCTGGATTTTTCACATGGCTGAAAATGGTCTGAGTCCTGGGCCTGGCAGCTTGCTTTCTCACTTTCCCTCTCTATCTCTCTGTTCAAATTCCAATAATATAGGGAAAAGGAATTAAGACAATTAACATAAATATTTATTTTTAAAAATCCTATCTGAGAATTTCTTTTATTTAATAGATTTTTTTTTTTTATTTTTTGCTATAGGGCGTGTGCGCTCACTAGACAGAGAGAGACAGAGAGACAGAAAGCGAGAAATCACCACCCAGGGGGGATGGCCACGCCACAATCCCTTCTCCTCCATTCTCCTCTCGGGATCTTGGGCACGTATGCACACGCGCCCGGCATGAGTTTAAGCCACAGGGTCCGGGACTCGAACCGCGGTCAACTATGTGGGAGTCCAGCGACATAGCCATTACACTAACTGCTTGTCCCAGAATCTAGCTCTCTTAATCACTAGGTCACTGGGCTGGCCCAGTGTACCTTTTTAAACCAATTTTTGTTGGTATCTTTGTCACCATACTTTCTTCACTAGACCTTAGGTACCCACGCACATGGTCATTTTCAGGTTTAGTAAGTGAATCATGACCTAATCCTTCATTTTAACCATCCCACTATTTGATCATCATTGATTTTCCTTCTATCTCATTATGTTGGTTATCTTATAGCAGAAAATAGTTGACCGTACTGAGACTCCCAAATCTTTATTTTACATTCGACTGCATATTCCCTCCCTACCCTCTTTGGGTTAAACCGACAGCACAGTATAACCATCTCCTTACAAACAACCTTTGCTCCTCTCTTTCCTCCATTATCAACCCTGGAAAAAATGATATATTTAAATCCACTTTTCTGCTTACTCTGTGTTTTGTACCCCAGTAGATGAATATTACTGGGCAAAATTATGCTAACTCACTTCAAATGTAAGACCTTACATCCTAAAAGGGCACTCTGTGTTTCCAGATATTTCTACTACCCTGCCCCAATAAATTTGTTTTTCTCCTCTCCCAGGTCAGTGCTCTATTTCTTTCTCCAAGCTTCCAGGGTTACACTGCACCCTTCAGGCTCAACTATGAGCTCAATTCCAACCTCACAGAGAAAAGTAATTTAATTAGATGGGAATGATCTTATCATTTTACCATTTGTTCTGTGTCTTGGTTTGTGTCGTGCTGCCCTAACAGAATATCTGAAACGGTCATTTATAAGGGATAGAAATTTTTTTTTTCACAGTCCTGGAGGGTGGGAAGTACAAGATCAAGGTGTCAGGAGGTGTGAAGTCTGATGAGGGCCCAATCTCTGCTTTCATGGTGGCATCCTGAACGCAGTGTCCTCAGGAGGAGAGGAACACTGTGTCAGGGCAGAAGGTTCAAGGGCAAATAGGGGCAAACCTCCCTCTGCCAAGTCCTTCTAGAAGACGTGACTAACTGCAGGCTGAGTCCCGGGCCTGTACCCTTGGTTTCTCACTTTCCCTTGCTCTCTCACTCTGTCTCTTTCTGGTCAAATTAAAATAAATAAATCAAGTTTAATAAAATAATTCTTTTTTTTTTTTTTTTAGGAAATTTGTTTTTATTCAACAGTGTTGAGGAAAAGAGGACTTTTCTTTAAAGATTGATTTCACATTCAATTTTAAGGAGTCTCGTAATATTGACAGCATGTATACTGTAACCAATTTTTTTTTTTTTTTGGGGGGGGAGAGGTTTTTCGCTATAGGGCGCGTGCGCTCGCCAGACAGACAGAGAGAGACATAGAGACAGAAAGCGAGAAATCACCCCCCAGGGGGGATGGTCACACCGCAATCCCTTCTCCTCCATTCTCCTCTCGGGATCTTGGGCACGCACGCACACGCGCCCGGCGTGAGTTGTAAGCCACCGGGTCCGAGACGCGAACCGCGGTCGACTACGTGGGAGTCCAGCGACATAGCCATTACGCTAACTGCTGGTTCCCAACTACTGTAACCAATTTTGAGAGTATGAAATGTTACGTTTACAATACACAAAATAAGACTCTGGGACCTTCTATCAAACAGAGATGTTCAGAAAAGTTGTAGTCTTTCTAAGCTGTTCTGCCATTTTCCCCAATTCCAAGCTAGAAAAAAAAAAAAAAAAAAAAAGACACCTATTCTCATGCGTGGGAAAGGAGCCCTCATGACTCAATCACCTCCCAATACTCTTATATTGAGGATTAAGCTTACAGCACACAAATTTAGGGCGGCATATTCTGATCATTGCAGTGTGACATTGCCTGAATTTGTATCCCGTTGTTACTATAAACATCCCCTTCCTCTCCTGTGTTACCATTTTCTCCCTTTCAACTGAGTTGTTCTCATGCATACATACATACATATCTAATCTTCCACCTTAAGTAAAACCCTCTTGGCCTAGCACTGCCTTCCAGTTTCCCGACCTTCTCTCCCATTCTCTGTTCCCAGTCACTCACAGCAGAGCTCATGGAACACTTTGGATACAAACAAAGCTTTCCAACTCATTGTCTCCCATTTTCACCACTGTCATTACATCACTTTCACAATAGGAAGACTCTTGCTAAGACTGCCTTTGACTTACATCTTGCCAAAGTTAAAGGTCAAAGTTTTGTCCTTGTCTGGCCTCTCCCTGGCATTTTATCCAGTTGACCCTCTCTCCTTTGAAACTCTGCTTCATGAGATTCTGAGATAACACATGCTTCTTGCTATTTTCCTACCCTATTGTCCACAATTTTTTAGTCTCTTTTGCTGGCTGCTATTCTGTTCCAGATTTCTAAAGGCTGAAATGCTTAAGCCTCTCTTTTTGACTCTCTTCTCCATCCAGAGACTATCTGTGGTCTCCTCTAGTCTCTTGTGTAAAATGTATATTTTGAGGTCTCTGGATTTTAATCAACACATTGGATATTTACTCTGAGTTTTAGATTCATATATTCAATCATCTATTCAACATTTCTCTCGCTCGTCTATTAGATGTCTCAAACTTCGTATGTCCAAAGAAAACAACTGGTTACCACACCTCTCATCTTAGTCCTAACATCCTCCTCTAAGTCATATCCATAGTACTTCATGTCACCACCATCTGTACAGATTATGGTGCCAAAAACTTGGTTAGTCCCAATTCTTCTCTTTCGCTTGCACGTCACATGCCATTGGCAGGATCTTGTTGGCTTTATCTCAAATCTATATTTCAAATCTGTTGACTTTCTTTATGCCTGCATTGCTTTTATTTCCATCCAACTTACCTTCATCTGTCCCCTGGACAACATTAACAGCCTCCTTAGTGGTCTTACTAACTCCAGTCTTACCTCTCGAACAGTAAGAATAAGATGCATGCTGTGACATATTTCCAACTCACAGAACAGTATAAAGCATAACATAAAAAAAGTTCCCATGCATCCATAATCCAGTGTAAAAAATAAAATATGCTTCCTGATTATCTCTCACTGTCCTATAGAGGTTAACTATTATCTTTAATTTGGTGGTTATTATTTTCACACTCCATGTCTTCACACTGTGTGTGTGTGTGTGCATGTGTATTTCCCAGGCAATATGTAGTTTTATTTTCCATGCTTTAAAACTTTATATAGATACCATCTTCCCAGAAACAAAAATACAGTTTCCTTTATAAAATAATGCTCTGACTTGGAAGGCATCCAAATCGCCAAGCTTGTGCATCTCTTGGCTCGTTTTTTTTTTTTTTTTTTTTTTCCCTTAGGTATGTCTGTAGCCTTCCTGAATGGATGGTTTCCTGTTTTCTCTGACCTCAAGATGTCTGGATACAAATTTGTGAACTTCGTCATTTACACAGGGCCTTTTGGCTCTCACCGTGAGCACTGACCCACCCTCTGGCTACTTCTGATTTTTCCCTTTGTCCTTATTTCTCACTTATAGCATATATAGTTCTGTAAGTTGCTGAAACTTTTTCTTGTTACTGGGCAGAGCACAGGTAAGTAAATAAATAAGTAAATATGACATCTTTCAGAGAAAAGAGATGAGTCTGAGGCAGACCCTTTGCATGATAGCGGAAATAATCCTCTTTTTGCGTTCAGGGTACAGTGCTATAACTGACCAGGTCACCTTGTACTGTCACAGAGGCTAATCTGATGTTTTAATAACATTTTAGGATTAACTGCATTATTCAAAACTGTGCTGTAAAGAACCATGAACCATAAACCAGCTGCTCAAACACCTTATCACACAATGTCATTATAAAGACATCCCGAATGTCCATTTGCACTGGAGTAGTGAGGTGGAATAAGGATGTAGGAAGTTGCTCCTGGGATTCGTATTTAGGATGTAATATATTAAAGTCACCTCTTACAAATCTTCTGTTTCTTTGAAATGATTCCAGTGTTAGTTTTCAGGAAAAGGTGACTATATGGTAGATTGTTATACATGAGGAAGGTCAGTTGGTAGGATGATAGGGAGTACATCAATTGTCTTTGGACATGACAGCAGCCATCATAGGAGAAGAGGATTTGATTTTTTTTCTGTGCAATTCCAAGGTACAAAACTAGGCCACAGGGGACCAGCAGTTAGCATAATGGCTATGTTGTTGGACTCCCATGCAGTCGACCGCAGTTTGAGTCCTGGACCTGGTGGCTTAAACTCACACCCTGCGCGTGTGCATGCATGCCCAAGATCCCGAGAGGAGAATGGAGAAGGGCACATGTGCCCTATAGCAAAACCCTCTAAAAAGAAAAAAAGAAAAAACTAGGCCACAGAGTTCAGATCAGTAATAGAAAGAAACCTTTTCATGGTCCAAGTTGACCAAAGATGGGATGATGCTTAAGTCGAACTGGGTGCCTTGCAGATGCCCTTCAGCACTTGTCTTTCAGGACATGCTTCCCGTGCTATGTCCTTGCAGCTTTCTGCCCGAGGGTGTTCTCTGGCTGTGGCAGTGTGCACGTCCCCTGGAGAATCAATGCTCCTAGAAACAGTTCACAGCCCAAATACTACGAATTGTTGGATAAATACCTTGTCTTCTTCAGGCGTCAGATGGTGAATGTCTGAGGCTTGATTCACACATTCTCCCAGAGGCCTCCATTGTTTGGCCACTGACCTTCAGTGGCTGCTTTCCCTTCCCTGTCTCATTTCCCCACTACCCTACTCTGAATCCTGGGACCATTTTCCAGGTAAACTGGTGGGGTAGAAGCTTGGCTGGAGTCTGATCTGGAAGGACTCAGCTAATACAGTTTCCTTGTTTCTGTTATTTCTTTGCTTCTGAGCAGGTTCTGTTACCTTAGTGTGGGGAGACTGTCAACAGTTTGCTTCCGGAGAGAGAAAGTTGAGTGAAATTAATCAAACAAACATTTATCAACATGTCAAGGCTCTGAGATGTCTATTAGAGAACTCTCCTAGCAGGTAACACATTTCACACATTACAAAGAAATGTTATTTATGCTATAACTGAGGCAGGATGACAGAGCAATCCCATCACTGAGGAGGGTGGGACTAATTCTGACTAGCAGGTAAGGGAGTCCAAAGGGTTGTGCATTTGAGCTGGGTCTAGAAGACAAGGAAGTTCAATGGGAAAAGAGACAGGGAAAAAATAGAAGGAGAAAAATGTCTACTAGAAGAGAAAGCTTATCACATTTGTATTCTTCCAGATTGATTAGATATGTTCAGAAATAAGATAAATAAGAAAAAAGAAAATAAAAAAGAAATGAAAACACAGGTAAGCATGTAAATAAGTGATTTTTAAAGATAATAGTTCAAGGCTAGCAGGTACTGTGAAGGTTAAGGCACTAGATCCCACATGGCTGACTTTGCAGCTTGAGAAACACACTGTATGTATGTGTGTGTGTGTGTGTGTGTGTGTGTGTGTGTGTGTACATACCCAAATTCCAGAGAGGAGACTGAACGAGAAGGTATTGCAGCATGGCCATCTCTCCTAGGGTGTGATTTTTTTCAGTTTCCCTCTTTCTCTGTCTGTTTCTGTCTCTCTCCGGAGGGTGCACGGACCCTATGGCAAAAAATCTAAAAAAAGAAAAAGAAAAAAAAATCAAAGAATGCTAACAACTTAAAATATAAATTTATGGATGGCATTTATTAGCAAATAGTATTGACAATTCAAACATAAACAAAACAAATTAGAATATAGCATTTGTTGCTATTTTTTGTCTTGAGACAAATAAAAAAAGATAATGGTATGTAAGGTCAGCTATGTCTTCTCAACAAAAAGGAAGTCTCTAGCAGCTGTGAAATAAAAAGGCACTACCCATTACTAAAAACTTTACAGATATCCCTCTTACACACTAATTAATTGAAGATGAGACAAATCCTGAAAGCACTTAAGAACTCCATGAAAGCATCACAACAGTGTGGACATGCAGGGGAAGGCCATGTAACTTCATAAAGGCAAACTAATTATCTTCATTTATTCTCTTCGAATTTTTCAGAAGTGACAGGCTAGAGGGGTTCTTTATGCTAATGAAGGGTTGTGAGCTGAGAAAGTTTGAGAACTGTTTACTATAACTCTACTGTAGCTCACTTGGGCTAATGTTGAGTGAATCAATAAAAAGAATGAATTTCAAATTTTTTTTGTACCAAAATAAACTCATACTTTAATTTCATTTTTCCATAAACCTTCTGAGGTCCTCTTGTACACAAACAATTGAATAATCTAAGAAAAATGGAAAAAATTCCTAGAAACATAAAACTTACCAAAATCGAATCATGAAGAAATAAAAAATGTGAACAGAACAACAATAAATAAAGAGACTGAATCAGTAATCAAGAACCTCCCAACAAAGTTAAGTCTAGGACTTGATGATTTCACAGGTAAAATCTACCAAGCATTTAAAGAATTAATGTTAATTGTTTTCTAACTCTTCTGAAAAATGGAAGGGGAAGGCATTTTACAAGGCTAGCATTAAGGTGATACCAAAGCCAAAGACACTAGAAGAAAAGAATATTATAGGCCAAAAGCCCTGATTAACACAGATGCAAGTCCTCAACAAAACATTCACCACATGGGAACCAGCAGTTAGCGTAATGGCTATGTCGCTGGACTCCCATGTAATCGACCGTGGTTCGCGTCCCGGACCCGGTGGCTTAAAACTCACGCCGGGCATGTGTGCATGCGTGCCCAAGATCCCGAGATGAGAATGGAGGAGAAGGGATTGCAGCATGACCATCCCCCCTGGGGGATGATTTCTTGCTTTCTGTCTCTAATATCTCTCTCTGTCTGTCTAGCGAGCACACGTGCCCTATAGCGAAAATCTCTCCAAAACAAAAAACAAAAACAAAATTCACCACATTTGATGGTATTTTAAAAAAGATCATGCACTGTGATTAAATGGAATTTATGCCTGAGATGCAAGGATATTTCAATATATGCAAATCAGTGTAATACACCAAATTAACAGTATGAAAGATAAAAATCATATCACTAATCATGTCACTGAATGCAGAAAAAACATATGATGGGAGCAGCAGATGGTGTAATGGTTATGTTGCTGGACTCCCACATAGTCGATCATGATTTGAGTCCTGGACCTGTCTGCTTAAAACTCACTCTGGGCACATGTGCGTTTATACAGAAAAAAAAAAAAAATTAGAAGAGGAGAAGGGATTGTAGCATGGCCATCTCCTCTGATGGGTGATTTCTCATGTTCTGTTTCTCTGTCTCTGGCAAGCGCATGCACCCTATAGCAAAAATCTCTCTCAAAAAACACCCCAAAAACATGTGACAAAATTTTACATCTTTTCATAATAAAAACTCTCAACAAATTAAGTGTAGAAGCAATAAGCCTCAACATAATAAAGAATAAATAAAGAAATAATATATATGACAAGTCCAAAGCTAACAGCAAACTCAACAGTGAAAAACTGAAAACTTTTCCTGTAAGATCAGGAGCAAGAGAAGGATAGTCACTCTTACCATTTCTTTCTTTTTTTTGGAGAGGTTTTTGCTATAGGGTGCTTGCATTCGCCAGAAAGACAGAGAGAGACAGAGACAGAAACCGAGAAATTACCCCCAGGGGGATGGCCACGCCACAATCCCTTCTCCTCCATTCTCCTTTTGGGACCCTGGGCACACATGCACACGCACCCGGTGTAAATTTAAGCTGCCGGGTCCGGGACTTGAACTGTGGTTGACTACATGGGAGTCCAGCGACATAGCCATTACACTAACTGCTGGTCCCACTCTTACCATTTCTAATCAATAAAGTACTGGAAGTCCTACTAAAGGTAATTAGGCCTGGAGTGTTTCAGGTTGACTGGGCTAGGGATTTGAATTGCAGTCAACATGTGCGATCCAGTGTCTCTTGAGCAGTGTGTTACAAAACTAGTCCTTCTTGTTTGGATATTAATCCCTTAACAAATATAAAATTTGCAAATATTTTCTCCCACTCAATAGGCTGCCTCTGCATTCTGTTGATTGTTCCCTTTGCTGTGCAGAAGTTTTAGTTTGTTGTATCCCATTTGTTTATTTTTGCTTTTGCTGTGTTTTCAGAATAGTATCAAAAAAAAAAAAAATCATTGTTCAGACCAATGTTCCCCTATGTTTTTTCTAGTAATTTTACAATTTTAGGTCTTATGTTCAAGTCTTTAATCCCCTTTGTGTTGGTCTTGTATAATGATGTAAGATTAGGGTCCAAGTATGTGGATATCCTGTTTACTCAAGGCCATTTATTAAACAGACTGTTCTTTCTCCACTTTGTATTTTTGGGACAATAGTTAAAGATCAGTTGACCAAGGTCAGCCTGTATCATGGTTGTTAAGGCTGCTGGATCTCATATGGCCAACTACACGATTTGAGTCTTGGACCCAGCAGCTTGGGAAACATGCTGTGTGTGTGTGTGTGTGTGTGTGCCCAAAATCCTGTAGGAGGGAGATATGACCATTCCCCATGAGGAGTGCTTACTTACTTTCTCTCTCTCTCCAGAAAGTGCATTTGCCTCTGGCAAAGAAAAAATCAATTAACTATGAATGAGTGAATTTATTCACTGGGCTCTCTATTGTGTTTCATCGGCCTATATGTCTTTTATATGACAGTAGTATGTTGTTTTGATTGCCATAACCTTATAGTACATTATGAAATAGGGCAGTGTGATGTCTTCAACTTGTTTTTGCTCAAGATTGCTTCAGCTATTCAGGATCTTCTTTGGTTGTGGGATTGATCTTTCTATCTCTGTGAAAAAAATCTCATTGGGATTTTGATAGAGATTGTATTGACTCTGTAGATTACTTTGAGTATTGTGAATAAAGAAAATGTGATACATGCAAAGAAACTTCAAAAAGTTCATGGAAAATGGAATTAAAGTACAAGTTTATTTTTGGTGCAAAAAATTGAAATCCATATGTAGTTTTTCATAATACATACTTTCCATGAACTTTTTCACTCTCTGGGATATACAATAGCATACTATTCAATTAAAAAAAAAAGACATTTTGTTATTTAGTACAACATGGATAAGCTTGGAGGACATTATGATAAGTAAAATAGGCCACGCATGGAAGATAAATAGCTCATGGTATCACTTATATGTGGAATATTATAAAGTTGAACGCATAGAAGCAGAGAGAAAAATACTGATAGCCAGGGACTGGAGGTTGAGGATAGAGAAGTGTTGGTCAAAGGATATAAAGCTTCAGGAACCAGCAGTTAGCATAATGGCTATGTCTCTGGACTCCCACGTAGTCAACCGCGGTTCGCGTCCTGGACCCGGTGGCTTAAAACTCAAGCTGGGTGCGTGTGCGTGGGTGCCCAAGATCCCGAGAGGAGAACGGAGGAGAAGGGATTGCAACGTGACCATCCCCCCTGGGGAGTGATTTCTCGCTTTCTGTCTCTATGTCTCTCTCTGTCTGCCTGGTGAGCGCACGCACCCTATAGCAAGAAAAAAACCTCTTAAAAAAAAAAAAAAAAAGATATAAAGCTTCAGTTAGCCAGGAAGACTAAGTTCTGGAAATCTATTGCACAGCGTGGTGACTATAGTTAATAATAATGTATGGTATACTGGAGACTTGCTCAGAGAGTAGATCTTAAATGTTCTCACACACACACACACAAATTATAACATGTGAAGTGATAAATACGTTAATTATCTCCATTTAATCATTTCACAATATATATGTTTGTATCAAAACATATTGCATGCAGTAAATGTATCCAATTTTTATTTGTTCATTAAAAAAGAAAGCTATTGGTGCGGCTGGTGCTGTGGTGGTGAGGGTGACTAGATCCCACGTGGCCAACTTTGCAGTGTGAGTTCTAGACTCATTGGCTTGAAAGACATGATGGGAGCGTGTGCGTATGTGGCCCAAAGGAGAACGGAGGAGAGGGGATCGCAATGTGGCCATCGCCCCTGTGGGGAGATTTCTCACTTTTCCTCCCTTTCTAGTTTCCTCTGTTTATGCCCCATAGCAAAAACTAAAATAATAATAATAATAAAATTAAAAAGAGAGCTATTTGTTCAAACAAATTTAGTACAAATAAAGCATTTCGATGCTTTATTTAAAAAATATTTTTTAGAGGTTTTTACCCTAGAGAGAAACAAGACAAAGGCAGTGAGAGGGAAAGTGAGAAATCACCCCCCAGAGGGGATGGCCACACTGCAATCCCTTCTCCTCCATTCTCCCATGGGATCTTAGGCACATACACACATGCACCTGGCGTGATTTTCAAGCCACTGGGTCTGGGGCTTAAACTGCAGTAGGCCATGTGGGAGTTCAGTGATGTAACTGCTACACCATCTGCTGGCCCCAGATGCTTATTTATTGATTGTTCCTGTTTTGAGTAACACAAGTCAGAAGAAAGGCAGATCATTATCCAGAGTTTGGATTATTTGCACTCAGAGGATAGAGGACAATCTCACCATGTCAGGATCCTGGGAAAATCTGCCAGCTCTTAGGGAGCGTGAGTCTAGGACTGATGTCTTAGATGTCTTTTCAAGAGTTTGCATGTGTGTGGTGGCGGGGGTGCAGGTAGGGATGCATGTGATGGTTGTAGATAAGCCACCCAATGGAGGTTTTTGTCTAGATTTCCAAATCCAGGCACTTCTCATCCATACCACCGTTATTTCCCTGGTGAATGACCAACATCACCTTCTAGTTGGTCTTCCTGTTCTTTTGTACTATCCCTCCAGTTCTTCTGCATATACCTCCTAGCGTGCTCTTTAAAATGTCAGCTACCTTGTGTCTGTTTCCTGCTGAGGCTTCCCCTAAGGATTCTCACTGCATTAGAATGAACTACAAAGTTCGCCAGGATCTGCCCTTGGCTGTTTAAATGGATCTCTTCTCTCACTCTCATGCTCCAACAAGACAGTTCTCATCTCTTGTCCTAGAGCATTCAAAGTGTCTTTTCTCCTTGGGAACTTTGTACTGTGGATGCTATCTGTTTGTACCCAGGTTTCTGCATGGCTGGCTCCAAAAACTCTTTTAAATACTCATTCAAATGTCACCTCATCATAAAGGCATTCCGTACCCTCCTAAAGTCCTTGCATTGTATCAGCTTGTTTAATTATCTTTACAGCATCGTCATTAATTTATCGACTTCTTTCTTTTCTCTCCTTGCCTACTAGACTATGAGCTCTGGGGGGGTGGGGGCCTGTGTGTTTTGTTGACCATTCTGTCTATCCTCAGCAGTATGGAGACTGCTTTGGACTTGTTAGGCGCTCAACAAATACGGGTTAAATTTGTTGATCCTAAATGTCCAGAGGGGTCAAAATCTGTGTTTGGAAAGATCGAAGCCCCTCAAAGAAAGGATGCTCCCCGTGTTTAGAAGAGATGAATGTCAGAATAAACACCAAAGTTAAAAATCTGGCTGATGTGGGAGATGAGGAGTTATTCTTGTCTTCAGTAATTCATTCTGATGAAGGCTCTTTGCAAGAAGAAGCCATGAAAATCAGGAGGGCAAGATCTTAGCTGAGTTCATGTCAAAACAGAGCATATCCTGATATTTAGGATTTGCAAGAGAGCTTGTGCCAGCAGGCTGCTCTGAGGAGGACCACCTGGCAAGGCTGTGTGCTACAAGACACACCCTGAAGGGACTCAGGGTCCTCCTGCTCAA
Organism: Tupaia tana; assembly: GCA_026018925.1. Taxonomy (NCBI): domain Eukaryota; kingdom Metazoa; phylum Chordata; class Mammalia; order Scandentia; family Tupaiidae; genus Tupaia; species Tupaia tana. Next base: position 23,584,952 of record JAKSZU010000027.1, on the reverse strand, counting down.
TTTGCAGATGCTTCCAGCACAGCACCTGGGATGTGGAGAAGAGAATGACAGTCACCTGGGCATGAAATTGGTCCCCAGAAGAAGTGACCACCAGGCCAGCCTCATCAGCTTTTCTTGAGGTTGGGTGGAGCTGGTCTTGGAGTCAGCTCTGAATCAGAATGTGCTGCAGCAGGAGCTAGATAGCCTCGCTTTTCATCTGGATCAAGGAAAGGGTTAGAGTGATTGATGTGGAGGAAGTGGAGCTGGCAGAGGGGGGCAGACACCCAGGTGTGCTGGTCCTTTCATCTTCACATCAAATGCTACCTGGTGAGTTACAGGGCACAGACTGGGGGTGGGAGAGCGGAGGGGTAGACAGCTGGTGCTCAAAAGCAGAGGTAGGCCACGTGGCTGAAGACAGATCCTGGCTTCCTGTCAGACAGCTGGCTATAAATAATAGACCGCAATTTCCTGGGAGGGGCAGGCAGGTAAGAGTGTCTAAGTAGATGAAAGAGTCATGGCTGATGATATCCATCATGGAGATTTAATAAATTGATTTGGTTCTTATTCATTCACTTATTTATTCATTCACCTGCTAATTTAACAAGCATCTATAGCTTTGCTCCTCAAAGTGTATTCATGGACTGGCATGAACACCACCCGGGGTAGCTTCCCAGAAATGCAGAATCACAGCCCCCACTGAACCGTAATCTGCATTTTGACAAAACCCCCAGGGGACACTCGACCACATCAAAGTCAGGCCTGCAGTTGTGCTTCTAACCAGGTAGGACCCCCCAGGGATGCGGGGAGCCTGTGTTTGGCAAATACCTCCCTCTGTGAAGTTGTTTGAGGAAGGGGCCCAGGGGTATTTTTCATGGGCATTACTTCTGAGAAGACGCACTCTACATCCAGTATATTCCTTTCCAAAGTTCAAATAACACCTGCCCACTTCAGCAAGACAGAAACACAAATGACGACGGTGTACAATAGTGACAATACAGCAAGGGAGGCATGAGTCTCTTCTCCTGTGGTCTCCACCTGCCCCATGGAAATTCTGTGTGCCTCTCATCAAAAAACAACCCTGCTCTTTCTGGAATAAACGTATCCAAAGTCATTTACATCTCTGTGTGACTTGAAATCAATGACAATTTGCATTTCTTTCTCTTTTTTTTTTTTTTTTGAGAGATTTTCGCTATAGGGCGCGTGCGCTCACCAGACAGACAGAGAGAGACATAGAGACAGAAAGCGAGAAATCACCCCCCAGGGGGATGGTCACGCCGCAGTCCCTTCTCCTCCATTCTCCTCTCGGGATCTTGGGCACGCACGCACACGCGCCCGGCATGAGTTTTAAGCCACCGGGTCCGGGACGCGAATCGCGGTCAACTATGTGCCAATCCAGCGACATAGCCATTACGCTACGCTAACTGCTGGTTCCCACAATTTGCATTTCTTGATAATTGTAACAGGCAGGCCTGAGTTCAGGAACAAGTGGGAGAGGAATTTGAGGCTAGAGAAATTAGACTGTTTAGATAAGCTATTCTAAGTTAGAATGCAGGTCCTAGAAATGACCCTCTCAACACAGAGATCTGAAAAACACTTCTCAGTTCATAAAAGTACTGCCTTCTGCAGCAACTTGGTAAGAGAAGAGATGGAAGTCCAAAGAGGTTGTGATTGCCCAAAGTCACACAACTACTAGTAAGTGATTCAACTAAGACTTCAACCAAGTTCTTCAACTAAAAATGCTGTGTTCTGGGACCAGCAGTTGGTGTAATGGCTACGTTGTTAGACTTCCATGTAGTTGACAGTGGTTCAAGTCCCGGACCCGGTGGCTTAAACTCACACCGGGCGCGTGTGCATGCGTGTGTGCATGCGTGCACAAGATCCAAAGAGGAGAAGGGAGGAGAAGGGATTGCGGCGTGGCCATCCCCTCTGGGAGGGTGATTTCTCGCTTTCTGTCTCTCTGTCTCTCTCTGGCGAACACAGACGCCCTATAGCAAAAACCTCTCAAAAAAAAAAAAAATGCTATGTTCTTTTTACAGTTAGGCTGCTTCTAAATTAGGAGCTTCTGGCTAATCCCAAGAACTCTCAAATTCCTTACTTTTCCCCGTTTCATTAGTTCATTTAAAAAGATGTTTACTGAGCACCTTCTTTATGCTTAGAGCTGAGGAAAGGGCAGATATAAGGATACAATCTCTCTCTCTCCATCCACTCATTGCCGCCTTCAACCTCAAGAAATGTACAGAGCAAGGCAGGTGAAAGGAGATGCTGAGAAAACATCACTATGCCCCCCCCTACCCCCCCGTAGAAACTAAACATGGCTTCAACACCTCATTTCTGGGCCCTTAATGTCTGACCTGCTCCCAGGGACAGATGTACTTCTCAGCATTTACCCTGTCTTAAGGATCTTTACTACCTGCTCCTGAATCAAGTTTGCAAACAACATTTCATTCTGTGTCAGTGGACACATAGAACTAAAACATCTCACCACAGTCTAGAAAACAAAACCAAACCAAGCCCACTTGTACCAAGCATTTTGTGAACTAGCTATCGCACTGTATGTCAAGGCTCCTGGAACAGTGGTAGCATTACAGGTACATGCCCTGCCCTTTCCCTGTTTATCTGACTTACCAAGACTTCCCCATTCTAGGAAGCTTCCACTCTTCTTCCTCCTTTAGGGTAAGCATCTATCTCCTAACTCCAAAGTTTTACAACTTAATGTATCATTGTTTTCTAAAGAAAAAAAGGACAGTCTCTCTGCCACGAAGACTTTAGCACGAATATGTTTGCAAAGTTTTTAAAGGTGAATTTATTTCCTGAGAGAGAGAGAGCGAGCCCCTCGACAGGGTCTTCATGCCGTGATTCACTCCCGGGCTCGGCCAGCCTGGTTCATGGCAGGCTTACGTCTATTATGCATAGGGAGCCCCAGGACGCAGACTGGGGATCTTCCCATGTGGCTTCCGTTGTATTACTGCTGAACCACTGTCAGGACTTTGAAGCTGATATTTTATCTTTAAATAAACTATTTTATTTCACATATAACACACACAGAAAGAGTGCACCTATTAGAAGCATGTTGTTTGATCAGTTCCACAAAGTAAACACACCTGTGTCATCAGCAGCCAGACCAAAAAACACAACATGAGCAGCAGCCCAGAGCCTCCTGTGTAAGAGAGTCGGCAATTTATTATTATTTTTTAGAGATTTTTGCAATAGGCTGTATGTACTCCTCAGAAAGACAGAGAGAAACAGAGAGACAGATAGTGAGAAATCAACCCCCTGGAGAGATGGCCACACCACAATCCCTTCTCCATTCTCCTCTTGGGATTTTAGGCATGCTCGCACATGGGCTGGATGTGAGTTTCAAGCCACTGGGTCTGGGACTCGAACCACAGTTGACTATGTGGGAGTCCAGGGACATAACCATTATGTCATCTGCTGTTCCTGACAGTTGGTCATTTTAACAGAAAATTTTTCTTCCTATGAACATGAGAGAAACATAAAAAGTACAAACAAAGAGGAACAATATTCTACCAGAAAATGGAGAAACTTTGGTGTGGTAGAGGGAGCCAAAGAGACTTCAGAACCCTGCCCAGCAACCTGGATGACATTTGTTGTAACAGAGAAGGGGGTGAGCTGGAAGTGCCAGGGTCGCAGGGAGAGCTCCAGGGTACACAGGGGCATAGAGAGTTCCAGAAATCAGCATGGACCCCAGTCCGTCTGTGTCTTGAGATGAGGAAGGTTGGAATTGAATGGTGGAAAAGCTAAGGCTGGGCTTCCATTGTGAAGAAATCTGGAATGGCAGCATAGGTGTCACTCAGTGGTTTGTGCAGAATTTTACATGTCTCTATGAAGACTCAATGTTGCAACTGACAAAAAAAAAATTCAGATTTGTTTAAGCCAAAAAAAAAAAAAAAAAAAAAAGGCAACATCTTGCCTCAGGCATTGCTTGATCTAGGGTTCAAATGTTGACTGAGACTAGTTCCCCTCCCCCATCTGTTATTTTATCTCTGTTCTTGGAGTTGTCACCTCTTAATTTGGGTTTCCCCAAAGCAGACCCTGAGGCAGCATTTGAGTGTGATTGGGGAAGCTCCAAAAGTACCTTTGGGAGTGTGGGGAAACTCGATGGGAAGGGAAGACAGACAAAGAACCGACCTGGCAACACCCATGTTGGTTGGGAGTTGCACCTAGAAGGCCTTAATTCCCTGCACACCCAGCTGCTGCATACTCAGTGCAGCCTTCTGAGATTTGGGGAGAAATCCACAGGCAAAGAGACGTAATTGGAAGTGGAGGGGGCCCCTGACGGGTAAGACCCTTGAGTAATGGTGGAACCCCAACAGCATACGTCTCATCTTCATTCTTAGTTGTCTGTCTTCACACACGTGATAGCCTGCTCTTCTGGGAACGCAAAAGGAAAGATTTTTCTCCTCCAGGAGGTGAGCAAAAACCTGACCCTGCTTTTTATGATATTTTATTTAAACTGGGACATTTAAATTAATTCCTGAGAGGTGATACCCTAGAAGCTGTCCTAGCTTCTGCTCCACACCCCTTTCCATTCTGTACCCCTAATGACTCAGCTGGACGGAGAAGCGGGTTCTCAGGGCAATGTGAGGAGTTTGACTGGGGTGTTCTGGGGTGTCCTAGAGGCAACTGGCATGTATTCTTTAGCTTGAGAGAGAGTGAAGGCTGAAAATGTTTAGTTGGGTGTGTCTTTTTTTTTTTTCTTTTTTTTGGAGAGGTTTTTGCTATAGGGCGCGTGCGCTCGCCAGACAGAGAGAGAGAGACAGAGAGATAGAAAGAGAGAAATCACCCCCCAGGGGGGATGGCCACACCGCAATCCCTTCTCCTCCATTCTCCTCTCGGGATCTTGGGCACGCATGCACACACGCCCGGCGTGAGTTTAAGCCGCCGGGTCCGGGATTCGAACCGTGGTAGACTACGTGGGAGTCCAGCGACATAGCCATTATGCTAACTGCTGGTCCCAGCTGGGTGTGTCTTTATTTGGTTCTTCCCAAAGCAGACCCTGAGTTAAAGACTTGAGGACACGTAGTTTATTTGAGTGGTGATCCCAGAAAGCAGGAATGAGGGAGTGGGACAGTGAGACAGGGAAGGAAAAGCAGTCACTCAGGAGTGTTAATGTATACTGTGTGGGTAAGGGAGGCTTCGTCCTGCTGGGCCTCTGTGTAGCAGTGCAGGACCTCGCTCCCCAAGATGTGAGAAACTAGAGTTTCTGCTCTATAACTCCCATTCCTCATGACTTTCTGCAGCATTTTACTCTATGATTTCTCAGATCAGACCTGTGTACGAACCTGGCTGTGCCCATGGCCAGAAAATGCCCCAGGCCGAGAGGCTCAGAAGCCCTTAGCAGCATGAGCATCAGCTGACTATGGGGTCCTCCAGGGTGGGCCATGGGGCTATGGCTGAGACACCATCTTCTGCAACAGCATCCTTCCTGCCTGTGCAGAGCTCCCTGGGGGTGGGCAGGGCAGAAAGTTGTCCGAGCTTCTGATCCACCCTCCTTTCCATCTTTGAATTCTCCACTCTGTCTCCAGGTGATATTTTTAAAAATTCCATTTGTTATTATTATTTTTTAACTTGACCAGAGAGAGAGAGAGAGAAAAGGAAAGCAAACAAGCAAGCCACCAGCTCCAGAACTTGAACTGCGGTCGACCATGTGGGAATCCAGAGCCTTTAACCACCACACCACCTGCTGGCCACCCCAGGTGATCTTAAAATTCCTGTCTTGGGACCAGCAGATGGCATAATGGTTACATCGCTGGACTCCCACATAGTCGACCGTGGTTGAAGTCCCGAACTCAATGGTTTAAAACTCACACTGAGTACATGTGCGTGCGTGCCCAAAATCCCAAGAAGAGAACAGAGGAGAAGAATCCCTTCTCCTCCATTCTCCTCTCTGGATTTGGGGCATACTTGCACACACTGGCACACTGTTTGGATTGCACACTTTTATTTATTTATTTATTTTTGGAGAGGTGTTTTGCTATAGGGCACATGCGCTCGCCAGGCAGAGAGAGACAGAGAGACAGAAAGCAAGAAATCTCCCCCAGGGAGGATGGCCACACCGCAATCCCCTCTCCTCCATTCTCCTCTCAGGATCTTGGGCACACATGCACACACGCCCGGCGTGAGATTTAAGCCACCGGGTTCAGGACTTGAACCGCGGTTGGCTAAATGGGAGTTCAGCAACATAGCCATTACGCTAACTGCTGGTCCCTATTTATTTATTTATTGAGTTAAGCCTCTGAATGATTGCTAATGGAGAGCACAGAATCCAGTGTAATCAGGGGAGAGCAGTCTGTCCTGGGTTCCTCCTTTCTACCCACATTACTGATGCTCCTTCTTACCAAGCTGGTCAGTGTCCTCCCACAGCTTGAATCCCCTCTCTGTTGCCAAAGGGATGCTTGAAGCTGCTGATGGTGGTGGTGCGGTAGTCAGGAGTATTGTTCTTCATTTCATTGTCACGACTCTTGTTACTTGTTTTAAATTTGTCAGAGGGTACATGTACTTAGCAGAGAGGACAGAGATAGAGGAAGAGGGAGAAACACCCCCCAATTGGGATATGATTACACCTCAATCCCTTCCACTCCATTTTTTCATCCTGTTGGGATTTGGGGCATGCATGCACCTACACAAAGTGTGTTTTTCACGTGGCAGGGCTGAGATTTGAACCATGGCCTGCCAAGTGGCATCTGACTAACTTAACCACCAACTCTTACTAAGCCACCTCACTCCTTTTCTTTGGAGGCCTTAGGAGAGCAGGGGTACCCTGGAGACAGGATGAGAGAACGAAGGGAGAGTGTGGGTAAGGTCTGCTTATGAGTCTTCTGAGGAAGGCAAGAGTTTGCTAAGGGTTGAAATCGAGAGTGAGCACCCTTCCCGGAGGAAAGGGTGAGTGGGAACCACAAGGAGATCCTTCCCGATTCTCCCATCATGCCTCACCCCCCACCTCCAGGTGGATTTGGAGACAATGCCCCTCACTTAGAGTCCTACAGAGCATGCTCTCACCAAGGGCTGCCCACCTCCTCTGCTACCTGCATTTGCCACATACCAATCTCTCCCTTCCTTATACGGCTTAAAAACAATTTTTTTTTTTTTTTGCCAGAGGGCATGTGTGCTAACCAGGGAGAAAGAGCTCGTGTGAGAGAGGAAATGAGAGCACATTTCCCATGGGGGATGGGCATGCCACAATCCCTTTTCCTCCACTTTTTCTTTCAGGATTTGGGGCACATATGCATGGCCTGGCATGTTTCTCAAGCCAGTGAGTCCAAGACTCCAATTGCCCAGTTGCCCGTGTAAGGCCCAGCTGCCTGAAACACCATGCCGCTGGCTGGCCCATTATACGCCTCTTAATTGGCACTGGAACTATTGCCCTTGTATATGCAACATAATATTAAAAAAAAAAATCCACAAACATGTAAGGAAAATAGCCCACACGAGAATTTTATTTGAAATTCTGAAAAGATGCCGTGGACTCTCTCAGAGGCCTGGGTAAGTTTACACTTTTTCTTAAACCCAAATGCAAATAGAAATGCCATCAGTCTGAAAAGCCACTTGCCACCATTTGGAGGGAGGAAGTAGGTGGAAAGTCCCAGAAATTCCCTCAGAGAATCCTGCCGAGGCATTGCCTGCAGGGGACTGACCCCAAATATAGCAGGTGCAGCTGGCCCCAGGCGGGGAGCTTTCCTCATTCCTTGGCTATTCCCCTCTCTCGGCCGGGAGGGGCTCTGCCTGATACAGTGCTTTCTCTTTTCTGCCTTCCAGATCGGGGTGACATGCTCTGAGCCTTTTTCCCCCCCTCTTAAAATTCCATGTGACAAAATTAAAAGAGAAATTTCTGAGTCCTTTTCCGTACCCTATTTGCCTCTTCCAATGACAGGCGAACGTACATTTTTGACTCTGTGTTTTGTGTGTGATTGCTCCATGCTCATACTGAATACGTTAAGAGCAAAGCAGAAAGTTTGCGAGATGAGAGCCTGCCTGATTGAAGACCCCCTAGTTCAAGACCTCCGAGAATGCCCGTCTTATGAGGGCTGTGCAGAAGAGATGAAGATGGTGAATATAATCCCACCTAGTAGTCCACGGTTACTTCCAGTGCTTAAAGAATGGCATAACCCTGTGCACGATGCATTCTGGAATAAGGTGGGAAATAAATGAAGACACAATTACATCATGTTAATTATATATTAGTATACAGTAGTCTTATCTGTGGAGTATGTTCCAAGACCCCCAGCAAATGCCTGAAACTGCAGATATGTCAAACCCTGCACACACACTGTTTTTCCCTATGCAGACGTGCCTATGATAGTTTAATTTATAAATTAGGCACAGTAAATGATTAACAATAATAAAAAAAATAATACGAGTATGCCAGCATCATTACTCTCATGCTTTGGGACCATTATTAGGTAAAATAAGGGTAACCCGAACACCATCACTGTGATGTCGTGACAGTCCATCTGAGAACTGAGGTGGCGACTAAATGACTGAAGGCGGGCAGCTTATACAATGTGGGTCCACTGGACAAAGGGGCGATTCATGTCCTGGGCAGGCTGGCGAGAGATTTCATCATGCTACTCAGAGTAGCGTGCAATTTAAAACTTATAAATTGTTTACTTCTAAAATTTTCCAGTTAATACTTTGGGAGTGCAGATGACTAAGGGTAACTGAAGCCATGGAAAGAAAAAAATTCTAATAAGGAGGGACTACTGTATTTAAAATTTTTATACGGAGTGTATTTTCAGAACAATTTGCAAATATTCTACATTCAGGTCCTCCCTGTATATATGCACACCCATATTTGAATCTTTCATAATGGAATTTTTAGAGGAATGAGAAGAGATTGGACCATTCAACAAAAAGTATTAAAAAGGAATGATATTATATTCCTACTCCACATCATAACAAAAATGTATTTGAAGAAGTTTAAAAAGTTAAACCTTGGGCCTGCTGGTGGTATAGTGGTTAAAGTGGTACGATCCAATATGGTCGACTGAATGGTTCAAGTCCTCAATTCAGTGGCTTGAAAAACATGCTGGGTGCATGTATGTGCATGAAATCCCAAAAGCCTACAGGGGAATGGAGGAGAAAGAATTGTGACATGGCCAACCACTCTGGAGAGGGGTGATTTCTTTCTCTCTCTGTCTTTCCACAGCAAGTGCATGCACCCTACAGCAAACTAAAAACAAAAACAGAAACAAAAGTTCAACCTAACCTAAAAGTATTAGGCTATTATAATAAACCATAAGCTATTTCTTTTTTAAAAAAACGATGTTTGGATGAGGAAGCTTAGTTTAGAAATATTATAGGATACAAGGTCAATACACAAAAATCAAACATTTTTATGTAAAAACAATAAAAAATTGGTAACAGATATTAAAATTTTCCTTTTTAACAGCATTGTAGATATTGACAGCCAATTATAAACCATGTATAGAAATGCATAAGAACTAGAAAAGCTGAAACAATTTTGAAAAAGAACAACTTACACTATCAGATTTCAAGGTTTACTATAAAGCTACATTGATGAAGGATGTGTAGACAAGAAGGTCAAGGAAACCGAAAAGGAAGTCCATAAGTAAAACCACACCTATATGTTTGATTGATTTTAAATAAAATGGCAAAGACGATTTAATGGAATTAGGATAGTCTTTTCAACAAAGGGTTCTGGAACAATTGAACAGTCATAAGCAAACAAAAAAACCTCATCTATACCCTGCACCATAAGCAAAATTTACTAAAAATCAGGACCAGCCCATGGACTAATGGTTATGTTCCTGGACCCCTACATAGTCTACCGTAGGTTGAGTCCTGGACCCGGTGGCTTAAAACCCACACTGAGCACTTGTATTGTGTGCCCAAAATTCTGAGAGGAAGATGAAGGAGAAGGGGCTGTGGCGTGGCCATCCGCCCTGGGGGGTGATTTCTCATGTATGCTTTCTGTCTCTCTGTCTCTCCAGGGAGTGCATGTGCCCCATAGCAAACAAACAAACAAACAAACAAAGAAAAAACTGTTAAAAAAAAAATTTACTCAAAGTTGATCACAGATCTAAATGTAAACCCCGAAACTATAAAAGTACTAGAAAAAAATATAGGATAAAATATTTTTTCTTTTATTATTTTAAATATTCAATCACTATACATCAGTACACCTTGTAAAATGAATGACCTAACATGAATACACTGCACACCAGTCCAGTTCAAGATATCATACACGTCGTCATCAACTGACAATCCTCCATTCCTGTGTCCCTTAAATGTTTTGTCTCTATTTTTCTCCTTGATTCATTTCCTCTTACTTTTCCCAATCTCCTCTTTTTTTTCTTTTTTCTGAGAGGTTTTTTTTTTTTTTTTTTTTTCTGTAGGGCGTGTGCACTCCCCAGAGAGATAGAGAGAGATAGAGAGACAGAAAGCAAGAAATCACCCCCCCAGGAGGGGGACTGGCCACGCCACAATCCCTTCTCCTCCATTCTCCTCTCAGGATCTTGGGCACGCACGCAAACACATCCAGCGTGAGTTTAAGCCACTGGACCCGGGACTCAAACAGTGGTCGACTATATGGGAGTCCAGCGACCTAGCCATTACGCTAACTGCTGGTCCCTCCTATACTCTTTCCACACTGTCTCCAGTATTTGATAAAAATCTTTGTGAATGTGAGTTACACAAAATCTTTATAAACTTAACACTGAAGGCACAATCCATGAAAGAAAAATAATAAATTAGATTTCATCAAGATTAAAAACTGGGGTCAGGTGGTGATGCAGAGGTGACACGGGTAGGGTGTCATGGAAGCATCTTGTGTTCACATCCCAAAGTCTCCCTGAGCACACTGGGTGTATGCACATGTGCTTATGATCTAGGCTGTCTGCTCCTGGGAATGGATTATAGTACAGAAGCCCTCTTGGGGATGCCACTCTCTCTTTCTCTTTCCTGTCTCTCTCCACCTCTGTTTCTTTCATCAAAGAAATAGATGAGTGGATTTGAAAAAAATTGGGACCTTTTGGGCTTGCCATGATGGTACAGTGGTAACACAATGCTCTGTGATGCTGAGCCCCATGTTCACATCCTGAGGTCTCCCTGTCTATGCTGGACACTCGTGTGCATTCCCATGTTCCTGGCTGGTTAAGTCTGGGGGTGGAGGACGAAGATCCTTTGGGGAGTGGTTGTCTCCCCACCTCCTGCTTTGGAAGAAATAAATAAATAAATAAATAAGGCCTGCTCTTTGAAAGATGTTAAGAGAATGAAAGACAAACTATAGACTAGAAGAGAATGTTTTGTAAACACATATTCAATAGAGTACTGACATAGTCATGTGTCATAAAATGATATTTCAGCCAATAATGGACTACATGTATAACAGTGATCCTGTAAGATGATTATGAGCCAAAAAGTTCCTGTCATCTAGTGACACACGCATAAGGCATGTGTTTGTTTTGATGCTGGTGTTAACAAACATACTGTCTGCCAGTCACATGTGTAGCACATACAATCATACAATTATACATTGTACATAATACTTGATAGTGATAATGAACAATTATATTATTAGTCTATGTATTTGTTATACTATATTTTCTATTAACATTTTTTTTTTTTTTTGGAGAGGTTTTGCTGTAAGGCGCGTGCGCTCGCCAGACAGACAGAGAGAGACAGAGAGACAGAAAGTGAGAAATCACCCCCCAGGGGGATGGTCACGCCGCAATCCCTTCTCCTCCATTCTCCTCTCGGGATCTTGGGCACGCACGCACACGCGCCCGGTGTGAGTTCTAAGCCACCGGGTCCGGGATGCAAACCGTGGTCGACTACGTGAGAGTCCAGCGACATAGCCATTACGCTAACTGCTGGTTCCCTCTGTTAACATTTTTGAGTGTACTATTAATTAAGAAAAAAAAAAGAAAAGAAAGTTGGGCCAACTCAATAGCCTAGTATATAAAAGTCAGATCCTTTGGAAGGAAGGAAAAGAGCACCATTATTATCAAGTGCTGGTGGAAGATATGGAATAAATGAAACTCTTATATAGGGTCTGTGGGAATGCTAAATGATACACCTGCTTGGGAAACAGTTTGATGGTTTCTTATGAATTAAAATACACTCAATGAATGACCCGTCAATATCTCTCACAGTGTTCACCAGAATGAAATGAAACCTATGCTGACAGAAAAATCTGTACGTGGATTTTACTCATAATTATTCAACACTAGAAAGAACACACATGTTGTTCAGTGAGTGAATGGATAAACAAACTAGTATCACCAACTCAGTAAGGCGAATGGATGAACTACTGATACGCACCACAGCATGGATGACTCGCAAATCCCCTGTGCCACAGAAGAGAAGCCATACATAAAAGGATATTTGTTCTATGATTCATTCAAATGCCAATTTGCAAAAGGCAAAACTATAGAGATAGAAAACATATCAATGGTGGGACCAGCAGTTAGCGTAATGGCTATGTCACTGGACTCCCATGTAGTCGACCATAGTTCGAGTCCTGGACCTGGTGGCTTAAATTCACGCTAGGCGTGCGTGCGTGTGTGTGCTGCCCAAGATCCCGAGAAGAGAATGGAGGAAAAGGGATTGCGGCGTGACCATCCCCACAGGGGGTGATTTCTCACTTTCTATCTCTCTGTCTCTGTCTTTCTGGCGAGTGCACACATCCGATAGCAAAAGCCTCTAAAAAACAAAAGAAAAGAAAAAGAAAACATATCAATTGTTACCAAGGACTTGGTGTTGGGGAAGGGTTGACTACACAGATACATGTGTGTATGTTTTTGAGTGATGAAGCTGGGCTTTTACATTCTTAATTATGGTGGTGGTTACACAATTGTATACATTTGTAAAATCTCACAGAACTGTTCAACAACATGAGGGAATTTCACTACATATAAATTTTACCTAAAAGAAGTAAGTGAGGATCATGAGACCATATTTCACTGTAATATAAAATATAAATATCCCACAAAGCAAGATAAAGAAAGTTCAGATACACCAGAGGCCAAAGTATCAATTGGTGCATGCTTCCTAGAAGGCAATTTGGCAATATATCTTCACATTGAAAATCTAGAACTCCTTGGGACCAGTAGGTAGAGCAGAAGTTAAGATGGCTGGATCACATATTACTGACTGTGATTTTTTTTTTCTTTTTTTGGAGAGGTTTTTGCTATAGGGCGCATGCGCTCGCCAGACAGACAGAGAGAGACAGAGAGATAGAAAGCAGGAAATCACCCCCCAGGGGGGATGGCCACGCCGCAATCCCTTCTCCTCCATTCTCCTCTCAGGATCTTGGGCACGCACGCACACGTGCCCGGCGTGAGTTTAAGCCACCGGGTCCGGGACTCGAACTGCAGTAGACTACGTGGGAGTCCAGCGACATAGCTATTACGCTAACTGCTGGTCACCTGACTGTGATTTGAGTCCCAGACGTGGTGACTTGAAAAACACTCTGGATGCATATGTGTACATGCTCAAAATCCCAAGCTAAACAAAAAAAATCTAGAACTCCTTAAAATGGGCAATTCCACTTTTAAGAGTCTATCTTTCATATATTCTTGTACATACATATACTGGGGCAATAAAATCTGCAGGGAATGTTTTCCACCTGATCTTCCCAGCTTGGAGACAGCAAGGAGACACCATCCTTGCTGTGGATATTGCTGAGACAGATGCCTTGGGTGCCTCTTTTTTCTGTCTACTTTTGTTCCTCTTTCTTTCTTTCTCTCTTTCTTTAAAAATTTTTGCCACAGGAGGTACACACTCGCACGAGAGAGACCAAGAGAGGGAAAGGGATAAATCACCCCCCAGGGGTATGGCTACACCCCAATCCCTTTTCTTCTACTATCCTCCTGGGATTTTGGGCACTCACACACAAGAGCCCAGGGAGCCTCATTCTTATCCTGTTAAGCCATGCTAGGTAGTGCACACCGACCAGTCTTCTACTTGCTTGAGGACTTTCTCTGGCCTGAACTGAAACCCCTACCCCCAGCATTCTTCAAATAATGACTAATAAGAGTTGGGTAAAAATAGCCTTGAGGGTAAATGACCCACTCTGGTGATTTGCTTTCTACATTGGCTCCAGAGTCTCCCATTGGCAATAAACTTCAGTTTCCATGGATAGTGATTGGCTTAATAACATATTTCTTATTTGCTTCCTTTCTTTCCCCACTTAATTCTCCATTCCTGGAGTTATGTCTCAAATAAGACAATCTTATTGAGTTCTTGTCTTGGGATCTCCTTTTGTGGAAACTGAACTAAGATGATTGGGCCTTGCTGGAAGAAAGGCAGTTGTGAGCAACATTCTTTTTTTTTTTTTTTAAGAGGTCTTTTTTTTTTCGCCTTAGGGTGCATGTGCTCGCTGAAGAGAGAGACAAAGAGAGACAGAGACTGTGAAAGGGAGGATCCCCATGGGGGATGGTCACTTCACAATCCCTTCTGCTCCATTCTCCCCCCAGGATCTTGGGCACGCATGCACACATGCCCATTGTGAGTTTCAAGTCACTGGGTATGGGACTTGAACCACCATGTGGGAGTCCAGCGACATAACTGCTACGCCATCTGCTGGTCTTGTGCACGCCACTCTTAAGTGGCGCCCTGTTGATGAGCATCAATAATGGGTCCAGAGAAGAGGAGATGACCATTCATGAATATATGTGGCACCCTTGCAGTTCAGAGGAATAAGAGGTGAATAGATTCTGTTGAGATGATAAGCTTGTGCCACTGAACTGTAAATGTTTCTGTCAGGCCCCCCACTTAGCTTATGTTGCTGGTCAGTGACCATAAAAATATGCCACATGAGAGTTTTTCACAGTTCTTCTTTAAATAAAACTAAGACAGTCGGATATATGGAATTACAGAAGGTGCACTTTTCCTAAGCACCATCAGTCACTGCTCCAAGATTTCAGTTTCACAAATGGAATCTACAACCGGTGAACTACTGCTATTTAAGTTGAACATTAATAATTTGTACTCCTACTACCAAGAGAGAGTTTTGAGAAATTGGTGCTTAAGCTATAAATTTTAGAACATTCTGGGTCAATTTATCTCCTAACATTACCTGGTCAAAGCAGCTGCTGTTTATAACACCAAAGATAAGGTTTAATAATCCACAGTGAGCTGGCTCCACAGACAAGACATGAGTTTCGAATCTGTCTGGGGCTCTTGATTCAGATCTTGTTCTTCCACAAACAACAACTATTGAATGAGTTCAATACCGAATGGACTCAATGAAGACCATCCTATCTGGAAGGTACAAGGTCATTTAAGACACTCTGAATCTATGTAGTATGTTGAGTTCTTACCACTGGCGAGAGCAGACCGTGAGGCATATTAGAGGTCAACTACTTTGTGCTGGGTCAGATATCGCCCAACCCTGCCGTGTGATCCCACATTACATTTGGGCTAGCTTCGCTAAACACAAGCCACAGGATGATCAATTAATGCCATTAACTGCATCTTGACACTGTTCACTGTGTCGATTGACAGACAGGTACCTTGATAGATGTGGATGGGTGGCAGGTAATGAAACTTGTCTCAGTAATTCAATTTATTCATAAGCTATAGAAAGGACTTGTCTTCACCTAGAGAATGCCTTTTAAAGGAAAACTCTGTGATTATAGAGGACAATTTTTTGTGACATGTTGGCTCTATAACTCATCCAGGTATGGCTCACCTGTTAATAATCTAGCTAATTTGAAACAGATTCTAACATTTAGCATGGCTAGTTCCATGAGTGGTGAGAAAGCCATATAGGTTTCTGCAAAACAAGAGCAAGGGAAAAATTTCTTGATATAAATCATTCTTGATGTAAATCAATATATAACTATCCATCTATTTAGTTTGAAAAAGGAAGAAAGTTCTTGTTAACAGTAGAATTGAGCAAATATTAAAGTTGTAAAATGTAAAGACGTGCATGACCTCTTTTTGCATAAACGAAAACTTTCATGAAGTCTTAGACTGTTAAGAAAGGTCACTCAGTGGCTGCATCTGTTGGGGCAAAGTGAAGCAGACAGTTGCTCAATCCTAGTAACCCCATTTGAAAAACAACCTTTTCTCCTCCCTTAATTATAAGTTTCTTTCCTTATTAAAAAAAAATCTGGATGTGATTTTATTGCTTCACATCACTCATTCTAGATGTAGAGTAGAGTGAACATGGTAGGTGATCAGTTGTAAAAATTCAAATAGGCTTTGGGTGAGACATGTGGAGACCTCAGAAATAGGCTTGTAGGAGACAGAGAACACTAAGGAAGAATGGGAAGAATGAGGACTGAGTTGTAAAACAGGACTCTAGAGCTTCTAACACAGGACTAGCCAGGGCAACCTGGAAAGACAATAAGAGGGTCCAAAATGGTGGTGGTACTGCAAATATGACAATGATGAGCCTACTTGGAGATGAGTCCACTCACCATGCTAACTAAATTCTGCTGAGGCCACATAGGCAGGGCCACCCGGTTTCTCTCAGAACAAGGATACGTGGGATCCTCTGAAGATTCAGGACTAAGGCCAAGAAGGCAGAAGCTTAGGACCAGGCTTACGGACAACAGAGTTTGGGAGGTTGGGAGGTTGGCTCAACAGAATGGAGATTAGTAGAAGGCTGAGAAAGGGAGCTATTTGATGGCTAGAAGACTCATTATAGCAGACAATGGTTCAGCAGGAGTAATTCCAGCCCACATGCCTTCTGCTGATTGGACAAAGATATGTCTTGCATCCTGTATAATGGCTCCTTCTCACCAGAAGCTCGAGTGTGGCCCTGGGGTATATAGAGATGGCTAGTAAAACAAGCACAACTTAACATACTGCCCTTCAGAACCTTCCCCTGCCCAGTTCTTTCTCAGGCCTGCAGCCTCAGGCATACTGGCCTGTTTTTATTTAGGGAATCCAATCACTTTCCTGCCTTAGGGCCTTTGAAATGGCTGTTCCTTCTACCTGAACTGCTCTTCTCACAGATATCTGCTTGGCTCACTCCCTCACTTCTTTATTCCCGTTTCCTCTCCTCCTCCTCCTCCTCCTCCTCCTCCTCCTCCTCCTCCTCCTCCTCCTCCTCCTCCCCCTCCTCCTCCTCCTTCTTCTTCTTCTTCTTCTCCTTCTTCTTCTTCTTTTGAGAGATTTTTGCTATAGGGTGCTGCACTTGCTGGAAAGCTGGAAAGACAGAGAGAGACAGAAAGGGAAAAAATCAAAAAAAAAAAAAAAAAAAAAGGAGAAATCACTCCCCACCCAGGAGGGATGGCCACATCACAATCCCTTCTCCTCCATTCTCTTCTCAGGATCTTAGGCACACACACACACACACACACACACACACACTTGGCATGAATTTTAAGTCACCAGGTCCAGGACTTGAACTGTAGTTGACTACATGGGAGTCCAGCGACATAATCATTACACCATCTCCTGGGTCCTTCAGTTTCTTCTTAAGCCTGTTAAGAAAGATGTTTCCTGAACATTCTTTCTAAAATAGCATCTTTTCTTTCTTTAGTTCTTCACTTAGATCTTTTTTCCCCATAGCATTTAAGATTCTTTTTTTGTTTTGTTTTGTTTTTAAAAATTATTTAACTTTACTATTATTATTTTCCAGTTTGATAAGACAGAGAGAGAGAGAGAGGGAAAGTGAGAAAGCAAGTCACCAGGTGCAGGACTTGAACTGTGGTCGGCCATGTGGGAGTCTAGCACCCTTAACCACCATGCCACCTGCCAGCCCCAAGATTCTTTGATACAGGAAGAACATCCCTCATTTAAAATCCAAAATGTTTCAGAATCTGAAACTTTTTAAGTGCAAACATGTCACCACAAATGTTAGTTCCACATCTGACTTCTTGTGACAGGTTGCTGTCAAAACACTTCAATAAGAAAACAATGTATAAAATTATCTACAGGACATGCATTTGAGGTATATATGAATCATAAATAAATTTTTCTTTGGACTTGGGTCCCATACCCAAGATATCTCATTTTATACATACAAATATTCCAAAAGATGAAAATATCTGAAATCTGAACAATTCTGGTTCCAAACATTTCAGAAAAGGGCACCACTTTGTCATCTACTTATTTCATATTGTCTATCTCTTGACTATAATAGAAAAAAAAAAATGATGAGAGTAGAACTTTGTTTATTTGCCATGATATCATCAATGTATAAAACCAGCCTTGTTATAAATAGATGCCCAAGAAATATTTGCTGAATGGATTAATGAATGAAAAACAAAACCAAGGAATAAATCTAACCAAAAACATCAAAGACCTCTGTAAGACCTCTCTATGAAAATCTAGAAAAAGAAATTGAAAATGCCACAGTAAAGGGGAAGGATGGTGTAACAGTTATGTCGCTGGACTCCCATGTACTAGACCATGGTTTGAATCTCGGACCTGGCGGCTTAAAACTAATGCCAGGCATGTGTGTGTACGTGCCCAAAATCCCAAGAGGAGGATGAAGGAAAAGGGATTGCAGCATGGCCATGCCCCCTCAGAAGTGATTTCTTTCTTTCTGTCTCTCTGTCTCTCTTTGTCTCTCCATCAAGCACTCATGCCCTATAGCAAAAATCTCTCTTAAAAAGGTGGGGGGGGGGGGAGGAGTGAGGACATCCTATGTTCCTGGATTGGAAGAATTAATATAATAAAAATGGTGATTCTACACAAAGTAATGGACATATTTAACACATACCAATCAAATTACCAGAGACATTCTTCACAGATCTAGAAAAGACAATCCTAGAATTTAGCTGGAATCTTAAAGGATCCCATATTGTCAAAGCAATTCTTCACAAAAAGAGTAGGAGGCCTCTCACTCCCTGACCCCAAAAATATATTATAAAGTTGTGATAATAAAAACAGCATGGTATTGGCACAAAAACAAACATGAGGACCAATGGAACAGCATAGAAATCCCCAAAATAAACCCCAAAACATATAGCCAACTGAATTAAAAAAAAATTTTTTTTTAGAGAGGTTTTTGCTATAGGACATGTGTGCTCACTAGAGAGACAGAAAGTGAGAAATCACCCCTCAGGGGGATGGTCATGTCACAATTCTCCATTCTCCTCTTGGAATTTTGGGCATGGACACACATGCACTTGGCATGAGTTTTAAGCTGCTGGGTCTGAGACTGGAACTGTGGTTGACTATGTGGAAGTCCAGCAACGTAATCATTTCACCACATGCTGGTCCCAGCCAACTGAGTTTTGACAAAAGGCACCAGTCAATCTAGTGAGAAAAAGAAAACCTCTTTGGAAAATGGGGCTGGAAAAATTGGGTGTCTACCTGCAGAAAGATGAATCTGGACCTATGTCTCTCACTATTAACAAAAACCAACTCAAAGTAGATTAAATATCTAAACCTAAGACCTTGAACTATAAAACTACTTGTGAAAAACACTGGGGAAACTCTGGGAGACAATGGCATAGGCAAAGGCCCCCAAAGTACAGGCAATAATTCCCAAAATAGACAAGTGGGCTTACACCAGATTAAGAAATTTCTGCATAGCAAAAGACACAATAATTAGTGTGAATTGACAACCTTCAAAGTAAATTATTTGTAAACTATGCCTCAGATAAGGGACTGATAACCAGAATACATAAGGAACCCAAGCAACTTATCTAAAAAAAACAAACAAACAAAAAATCAACCCAATTAAAAGATGGGAAAATGAGCTGAACAAACAACTCTCTAAGGAAGACATGCAAACAGCCAAAAAGCATGTGGAAAAAAATGCTCAACATCCCTCATCATAAGGAAGATGCAAATCAAAACCACAATGAAATACTATCTCACCCCAGTCAGAATATTGAAGATTAAAAAAATGAAAAATGGTAAGTGCTGGGACCAGCAGATGGTGTAATGGTTACGTTGCTGGACTCCCATGTAGTCAACCATGGCTCCAGTCCTGAACCTAGTGACTCAAAACCGACACCAGGCACATGAGCATGCATGCTCAAAACCCTAAGAGGAGAATAGAGGAGAAGGAATTGCAGTGTGGCTATCCCCCTTGGGGAGTGATTTCTCTCTTTCTGTCTCTCTGTGTCTCTGGCAAGGAAAAATCACTCTTAAAAAAGTTATAAGTGCTGGCAAGGCTGTGGTGAAAAGGTAATTCTCACACACTGTTGGTGAGAATGTAAATTAGTACAGCCACTGTGGAGATCAATATGGTGGTTCCTCAAAGACCTACAAATAGAACTACCATATGATCCAACAGTTCTACTCCTGAGTATCTACCCAAAGAGCAGGAAAATGCTCAGAAAAGTGCTTGTACATCTATATTTAGTGGAGCATTATGCACAATTGATAAGATTTGGAACCAACCCAAATGTCCGTGAACAGATGACTGGATTGAAAAAGTGTGGTACATATACATTACGGAATACTATTCAGCCATAAAAAACAACAAGATAGAAAGTGGACAAATGTGGAAGATTTACTGCTGGGGAAGCAAGCCAGGCTATGAAAGAGAGATATTGTATGTCTCTACTTAACATATACCAACTATCTACACTCTATGGTGGAAAATGAAAGATTAAAGGATATAGAAGCATGGAAAATGGTTATGGATACTAGAGAAAGTGTGGGAAGAGGATGCGGTATGGAAGAGAGTGACGGGAAAGGAATCAAGGGGAAAAATAGGGAGGCAATTCATTAAAGGGACACAGAAATGGAATATTGTCTGCCGATGATAGCATGTATTGTATCTTCACCTGGACTGGTGTGAAGTGTATTCATGTTGGGTAATTTCATTTTACAAGGTGTAGTGATGTACTGTGATTTAATGTATAAAATAAATTAAAATAATAAAAAGAAAAAAAAACAACAAAAATTTAAATAATAAAAAGGAAAAAAATGTATTAGTGCCTATCAAGTGTAGCAAGTGACTGTGATATTCACCATCAGCTCTCATGTGGCTTGATCAACAAATTAATTTCATGGTGTTGCCTAAAGTTGCCAGTGGTCCCAAGAGAGGGCTACAGGACTCCATTGAACTCGGGGTTGCTGAGTGTTATGAAGAGAAGCTTTCAGCTCAGAGTAAATCTCTTTACCACTTGGTTCACTCTCGAGCTGCTCCCCAACTTTTGTAGACAATGCCAGCCCTGACTGACACAAGCACTCTTGTACCCCCACATCCCCACATACCCCAGCTGGGAAACAACCTTGGAAACAACCCCAGGGACTACATCCACAGGAAACAGAGCTCTTCAATTTTTATCCTCAGTATAATTCAAGAGTACAATACCCTGTTAAAAGGGAGAAATCTGCAATCAATACAGATTGGTTTCTGATGAAAAACATGGATTCTTTACCTACCACCCCAGGCAGCATAGTGAATAAAGTAGAAAAGAGACTCGTGGATTTTAAAGTGTAGTTTGATAAATTATCTGATTATTCAGAAATGTAAAAAGGTAAGCTTGTGCACACAATCTGGGGCTCCCTGAAGCTGGGGGTCAGATCATGGTGTCAAGACCCTGTTGGGGGGCGTGGTGGCACCCGCCCTATGGCAAAAACCTATGGACGCTGGAAGATTGCGGCATCGAGTCCATCTCACTGTCTCTCTCGATGAAGGCCCTGTTGGGGTGCTGTCTCTGTCTCTCTCTACCTCTTTTTCTCATGGAAGAAATAAATCAATAAATTTAAAAACAGAAACAGCTCACAATGGGGCCAGTTGGTTGCATGGTGGTTAAGGCAGCTAGATCTCTCATGGCTGATTGCATGATTCAAGGACGGAGCTGATGGCTTGTAAAACATGCCAGGAATATGTGTGCATGTGTCCAGAATCCCAAGAGAAGAGGAGAATGGAGGAGAAGGGATTGCAGGATGACCACCCCCTTGGGGGGGGGGGGCAATATATCACATTTTCTCTCTCTCTCACTCTTTGTCTCATGCATGTGCTTTCTAGCAAAAAATAAAGGAAAAAAAAGAACAAAACACAATGAAAGACTCGAGTATGAAGCCAATATGACAGAAAACAATGTAGTGAGCAATGCTGCAGCTTAAAGTTAGAATTATTATAAAAATAATTATATTTAATTTGGTAAAGAAAGAATGCAAATGTAACAATAATTATGAAAAGAAAAAGATTCATATGTCACAATATTATTCACTTGAATTAAAAAGTCAAGTTTAGGGCCAGTCTCATGCATGACCTAATTGTTAAGGGAGCCAGATCCCACATGGCCAGCTGTGGTTGGGAATTCTGACCTGCGGCAGCTTGAACAACACACCAGGTAATTATATGTGTGTGCCAAAAATCCTGAAAGAATGGAGAAATTTTCTTATACTCTCAAGCTCCCTCCCACCACCGTGGGATCAGATTGGAGGTATCATCAGTCGGGTCTTGCCTGTGATCATTTCAGGCTTGGCTTCCTCCCCTTCTCTGTCTCACACCCTCCCCAACTCCATTATGGAGGACAAATGGAGGAAAAAATGTTGCAGGATAACCATGCCCCATTGGGGAATGCTTTCACCCTCTTCCTCTCTCTTTCTCTCTCTGGGGAGCACACATGCCTTCTAGCAAATAAATTTTAGAAGGAGAGAGAGAGAAAGAAAACAGAAACCCCCAAGGCTACAAAAGCAATTTGGGAAATTGGAGATGGTATAGGTGAAAAGAAATGAAAATACGTGGACCTTTCATTTTCCATGGAAAGTGTCAAGTCCTGTGTAAATGATTATCAGATCAAATCATTTCGGAACTATAAGGGTAATTATGAACCCAGCAAAAGTAGAAATTACAACCTCTAAATCTCCTGTGTAAAAAGAGCAAACACACAAAAGACATTTGGCAAAAGATTGGAAGAAAAAGACCAGAGGGGCAGAAATGAATAATGTGCTATGATGAGAGACATGAGAGTGGATATCTTCTTCACAAAAGCTGTGATAATGACTCAAATAAAAGCCAAGACTCCCAGACTGGATCCAAACACAGAGTTTTTGTAAAAGACATACCTAAAGCAGGGACAGGGAAATTAAGGTAAGTTAAGTAAATAAATGAACATGTGCATAAATAAGTGGAAATGTAAGGCTTAAGGAAGGAAGTCTTTTCATTCCCCGTGATATCTCTTAGCAAGAGAATCATATTTATGTGGACGAAATATATAGACGACCCACCGGGATGGCATTGAGAGCCCCAACGCTAGTGTAAGCCTTAGAAGATGCTCACTAACCTGCCGTGCAGAACCCAGAAGAGGACTTGACTTTGATCTTAATAAGAGAAAAGGAGAGAGAGAGAAAAGGAGCCAGGAAGATGCAGGGAGGCTGTGCTCTGCACAGTCACCTTCTTTCTGCAATGTCAGGTAAGCCCAAATCCATGCTGAATTGATGGGTATTAGTGGCTCTTTGTGGAAATGGGTAATCCCGGTTGATTAAAGATGAAATATCTAAGGCAGAGGAGACTCTAAGGAAGCTCCCAGAAATTGTAGCAATACTGGGAAGGTCTTTATAGTTTTTCATGGGGCGAAAATTTGACTCTGATTTATGGTCACCCAAGTTATACCAGAAAATGCCCTATAATGGGGATTTGTGTTACACAAACAAGACCCTAGCAATAGCTGACGTTGGAGTGGAACAAACACGTGTTCTCGTCTGCTAATGACAACACTCATATCCAGCAATGTCAGAGTAAGGAGGCGCAGATAAAGGGCCTGTCTCTGGCAGCTGTGCTCGGGTCCCGAGAAGCACTCCATAATGATGAGTGCAGCAGGCAATGAAGATCCACCCAGAACCCTCATTTCCTTGAGTGCTCCCTGCCTTTGCATGTTTGCACTGCTACCTGCCAGCCCTGGAGCCAGCCCACTTGTCCTATCTGTAGCAAAGGTGGCAGCTCTGGGGGCTTTACTTCGCCACCATGGCTCTTAGCCAGTGACCAATGGGTGTAAGAAGATTCTAGCCCGTTCTCTTTTCTGAGGTATACATTGTACCCTACAGCAAAACTTAGCACTCCCAAGCCCCCTCTCCACCCGCATGGGATCGGGCTGGAGCTACCTTCAGTGGGGCCTTGCGTATGCTAGCTCCCATGCTTGGCTTCCTCCCCTTCTCTGTCTCACACAACTGCCTTATCAGGTTATCTCGAGAGCTGCTTCTGGGAAGTCTAACTAAGACCAGGAGTGAGACCTCTTGCAGCTCGGGCTCTTACTGTAATTAAATTATACCCCTTTGTTTTGGCTTCCTGCCAAAAAAGCAAGTTCATAGTTCGTTCCCGGTAGACACTCTTACAGGGAATGAGTGAGCTGACCTACATACACTAGCATTAGGTTAGCACCGTGCTCTTGTAGGATTTGTTAAAGAACATCTCCACCCAGTTTCTTGAAAATTGCAAGCTGCTGCCGTGGAGGCTTTTAGTCCCTGACATTCCTCTTCGATACCAGATTTCCCCTCTGGGACTGATGATTCTTCATTGCTGGGACTGTCCTGTTCATCTGAGAATGTTTAGCAGCATCCTTAGATGCTGATAGTGTCCCCCACTCCTTCCAAGTTGTGATAACCAAATATGTCTCCAGACATTGCTAAAGGTCCTCTGGGAGAAAATCTCCCCTGCTTGAGAAGTGATCTGTACTGTCTGCAGGGCTGTGGTTGGTGCTACCACCACACTTTCCCTGGCTTGCTGGAGTGAGGACCTGCTTTTCCTTCCTCTTATAAGAAGGTTTATGATGGTGTCAGATAGAGTTGCTTTGCTTTGAAGATACAGTGACTTCAAAGACTGGACCTCTAAGCCAGCCCGTCAACAGCTGGCATCTTTTGGATTGGTCATCTCTGACCTTAGAAGCTCTCTCTTATACCCTAGCCAAGGCTCAAAAGGCTTCTCACTCTTGCTAAAGGAGCACATTCTAACTAGTCTCAACTTGAAAAAATATATATATATTCTTTTATTTCCTCCATGAACAAGGGAAAGAGAAAGCTAGAGACAGAAACATAGCATCCAAACAGCATCTCCATACCATGATGCATTCCCTGGCTTCAGTCAGCACCAGATCATAGCACAAACATGCCCAGCATACGAGAACCTGGAACCTTCCCATGTAGGTCAACCTCACAGAGTGTCATGTGTTACTGCTACTCCACTATCTGGCCCCAGTAGTTTTGACTTGATTTTTTTTTTTTTTTTTTTTTTTTTTTTTTTGCTTTGACAATAGGAGTGATATTCCAAGGTGTTTCCTAGTGTTGAGGACCTCACTGGGGTGGCCAGAACATGCTTTTGGTTCTACAGATGGATTTTTCAGATATATTCACTAATTTAGCCCTTCCTATCTGGGAATATGACTCCCCCATGCTAAGAGAACTTTTTCTAGCTGTTTGGAATGTTCTTTGTGTTTCTTCCAGGCCAAGTAGAGGTCTTAGAAAGCAAAAGGAGTTTGACTTCAGTTGACTCACAGCTGTGTGACTTTGGAGATGTTTCTTAACCTTTCTGAGCCTCAGTTTTCTCATTTAAAAAATGGGTACCTTACCGTGGGTAGTTTTAAAAAATTATTTAAATAAAATGAGGTAACAGGTACAAAATCACTGGTTAAATATCCAGCACAATAAAAGAGAGTTATGGTTCCGGTCGAGTTTTTTTGTTCATCTGAACCTTGATTTTCTCTCTTGTAAATCAGGAATGATAATACCAATCCCACTGGGTTGCTATGGAAATAAACTGGTGATTTAAAAGGAAAACTTCTAAGAACAAAGAAGTGCTATGACACCGTGATGAGAGCCCCAGAGTCCCCACTGTAGGTAGCCCTGGAGTCCATGTCATGGCAAGCCCAGACAGGGTGGAGGAAGCACAGTACCAGGAGCAGGATTGTTCTTTTGGACTACCTCAGGGCTCCTGTTCTCTTCATTTTAATATTAATGCAGTTTTTGACACTTCCTGGGTCTTAGTGCAGCTGACAAAGTACCTCATTCCAAACCTAGGACTATTTCCTGGGTTCAAATTTTGGAAGCTCTACAGACAGGGAGAAGGATCCTACAAGATAAAACACCATCTCCTTAATACTTAATAAGAGCTAATATTTTAGTGTTCAACGCAGCATCAGGCATTGTACCATGCCAAACACCTCATATGAATTATTTTTTGTGATCCACCTAATCCAATGATATAGGCACTATTATTGCCCTCAGTTTGTAGATAAGTCAATTGAGGCTCAGAAGGATAGCTCAAGTGGTGGAGTTGAGATTTGAATCCAACAGGATAGCTCCATATGACTGGCAACACCCTTATTTCAAATATTGACATCATTGTTGTTCTGCAGCTCACAGTAAGATAAGTGCATGGGTCCTATCCCACATGGCCAAATGTGGTTTGAATTCTGGCCCTGGTAGCTTAAAAAACACACTGGCTGTAAGAGATACTGAAGGGAGAATTCTGTTTTTATTGTGGTTTGGTTGTATCAGGATGTAAGTGTTCCAGGAACATTAGGTTTTGAACCCAAAAGATATGTAGAACATAGTCTGTATGGGAAAGGTGTCATAAGTAGGAAAGAAGGCTCACCTATGAAAAATAAAATGTAATCGATATAATGGATGATGGGTAGAGCAATATCTGATACTAGGAGATCCAGGATGGCTAAAGAGATGGAGGGCTTAATACAAGTAATATGGGAGCTACAGTAAGCATCCAGATATTCAAAAGAACTAGGTAAGTCTGAGTGGACAAATTGCATTCTCAAACCAGGAGAACAACTTAGATATGTGAATTTTTTTAAAAAGAATTACTTTATTTAACTTTATTTATTTATTTTAATTTTTACCAGAGAGAGACAGAGAGAGAGAGAAAGCCATCAGGTCGAGGACTTGAACCGTGATCTGCCATATGGGAGCCTAACACCCTTAACTACCACACCACCTGCCAGACCCGATATGTGGATTTACATGAATTCTCCAATGGTGGGCAGAAGTCATGTTTACCTTGTATGTTAGGGTATGAATTCAAGTGTCTTTGAGGCAAAGAGGAGCCATGGAAAAGCTGTAGATAGGTTGCCTTATGTTGATAAATTCTTGGGGTGATGAGTGATCAGGTCAATTTACATTTGTAGATCACACAGACAAGTTCTGATAATTCTGGTCTGGTAACAACATTTGAAAGACCAGTCATAGGATTTCTACCTGACTTTTCATGGATTCTTTTTTTTTTTTTTTTTTTTTTTTTTTTTTTGAGAGGTCTTTCACTATAGGGCGCGTGCGCTCGCCAGACAGACAGAGAGAGACATAGAGACAGAAAGCGAGAAATCACCCCCCAGGGGGGATGGTCACGCCGCAATCCCTTCTCCTCCATTCTCCTCTCAGGATCTTGGGCACACATGCACACACGCCCGGCATGAGTTGTAAGCCACCGGGTCCGGGAGGCGAACCGCGGTCGACTACGTGGGAGTCCAGCGACATAGCCATTACGCTAACTGCTGGTTCCCACTTTTCATGGATTCTTCAACCATAGGCCAATCTTGGTTTGCCCTCCATCATGCCACTGACCTGCTCTCGTCAGCCTACCAATTAGGCTCTATCCTGTAAAGTGGGCGATTCTCTGTCCTCATCCTTCTTTACTTCTCAGCAACGTATTAATGGTACTAGCTTGGCTTCCATTTTATCATGTTCTTCAAGCTTCTCTTCTTCCTTATTAAAATATGTCAAGCATACAAGAAACATAGAAAGTATTTTACATACCCATGCAACCAATATCAAGATCAATCAGAAATTCACTTTTTGTGTTTTTTTCTTTGTTCTTTTTTAATTGTCAGAGGGTACATTTGCTCACCAGAGAGAGAAACAGAGGTTGGGGGAGGGAGGTGAGGGGTGGAGAGAAAGCATTCCTCAGTGGGGTGTGGTCATGCTGCAATTCTTTCTCCTACATTTGTTCATTCTATTGAGATTTGGGGCAAACATGCACACAATCCCAGCATGTTTTTCAAGATGATGGGGCTGAGATTCAAACTATGGTTGGCCATGTGGGATCTGGCTTCCTTAACCACCTGACAATGGGGCTATCCTCATGTTATATATATTTTTTTAATGATTTCCATTTTTTAAAGTTTACTTTATTTATTTCTCCTTTCTCAGGACCAGCAGATCTCTAGATTAAAAAAAAATTATGATAGTGCTTATGTGAAAACATGATAGAGGGAGACAGAGAGAGAAGCACCCTCTACAGGGCTGGATCATGTCCTAATCTTTTTCCTCCAGCCCACCAGGATCCCGGAAACACTTGCTGGGTATGATTTTCAGGACATAAGACCAGGGACTTGAACCATAGTTGACATGGAGCTTCCAGATCCACAGTCAGGTACACTACCAACTTTGCCATGGAGGCAGGGCCCACTTCATTTCTTGAGAGACTGAGAGGGAGAGAGAGAAAGAAGTATCCTTGACAGGGTTTCACCATGCTGCAACCCCTCCCCAACCTCTAGTTTCATGTGGGTGTGTTTGAGTCCACCTGAGATCTCACTCAGGGCCTCCCACATGGCTCTAGGATCTTACAACCAGGGTCATACCACCTGTGCCAGGATGACTGGGACTACATTTTGTTGTGTTAATTTCAACTCTGTTGTCTCTTGTATCTGATTTCTTCCTTTTGGATTTAATTTTCTCTACCCTGAAGTATATCCTTAAGTTCACTCTGGGAAAAAGCCCCCAAGGAATAGATTTTCCCAGATTTTGTCTGAAAATGTTATTATTTTGCTCTTACTCTTGAATGATATTTAGCTGAGTATAGAATTTTAGATTAAAAATGTATTTTCCTGGGCCAGTTTGTGGCATAACGGTTGAGGCAGCTACATCCGACATGGCCAACTGAATGGTTCAACTACCATACCTGGAGGCTTGAAAGACTCACTGGGTGCATGTGCATGCATGCCAAAATCCTGGGAGAGGAAATGGAAAAGGGATTGTGTAACTATCTCCTATGGTGAGTGCTTTCTCACTTTTCCTTTCTCTCTGGCGAGTGCACACATTTTGTAATGAATTTTTAAAAAAGAATTTTACTGTAGTTATTTCATTATATTATACTAATCCTATTGTTGTGGAAAAGTCTATTGTCAGAATAGACATTCTTTCTGAATACTCTATCATGCTTTCATTGCATTTTGTTGTTATTGTTTACTTTTGGTACACTGTAGTTTTATAACAATGTGTAGAGATTTCTGTGTGCTGCTTGGACATACAGATTTCAAATGAGCATGTCAGAGGATTCTCATGGTGGTTAAGACGCTGGACACTCCCACATGACTGACCGTGGTTTGAGTCCTGGACCTGGTGGCTTGCTTTCTCACTTTCCCTCTTTCTCTCTGTGTCTCTCTCTGGTCAAATTAAAAAAAAAAAAAAAAAAAAAAAAGAATGAATAAATAAAAATAAATAATTTAAAAAACCTACAATGACATCTACTACACATATTTAAATACATTCTAAGAGGAATGCATCAAAAACAAACAAACCAACCAACCCCACAAAACCTATCAAGTGTTGTTGAGAATATGGAGGAACTAGAACTCTCTCCATTGCTAGTGGGAATGTTAATTGGTACAACCACTTCTGAAAATAGGCCACTCCACTCATAAGTATAATACAAGACAAAAGAAGCATACGATCATACAGGAGACAGCAGTTAGCATGGTGGTTACTTTGCTGGACTCCCATATCCTGATCATGGTTCAAATCCCAGACTTGGTTGCTTGAAACTCATGCAGGGCATATGTGTGTGCATGCCCAAGATCACAGGAGATATGAAAGGAGAATAAAAGGGAGGGAATTGCAGCATATCCACACCCCCTAGGGGGTGATTTCTCACTTTCCCTCTCACTATCTCTGTCTTGCTGTCTTTTGGGTGAGCGCACATGCCCTAAGTCAAAAATCTCTTAAAAAAAAAAAGGGGGGGGGGAAGATAAAAAGAAGCATATGATCATACAAACACTTGTACATGAATATGTACTTTATTTGTAATAAATAGCCAAAAAATTGGAAACAACCCATATCAACTGGTAAATGGATAAACAACTTGTGGTATATCCATACATTAAAAGGAATGGACTACTGATTTATGTAATGACATGAATTAATCTAAAATATAATTATGCTAAATGAAAGCATCTGGGCACATTATAGAATTTTATTTATATAAAACTAGAAAATGCAAGTTCATCTATATAGTCTAAAAGCAAATTAGGGATTACTTGTAGGCGGAGTGTAGAGAGTAGTATCAAGAAGGATTACAAGAGTCAGGAGAGAACTTTTAGAGGTTATGGGTAAGTTCACTATCGTGATTATGGGTATGGTTTCACTGGTATATAAGTACAAGAAAACAAATTATCTTATGTATGTGCAGTATTTTTGTGCATCAATTTTACTTCAGTAAAGTTGTTGAAAAGCTCTGTTCATTTCTTTTTTCAAATATTTGTGTTATTTGTATTACTGTGTCTCATAGGACTTTCTCATTTATGTCTTGAAAGGTACTACTATTTCTTTTTACAACGTCGTTCTATTATCTCACATTCATGGCAGCTCTAATCTTTTTGTTATGTTCATTGACTGTTGTGAAGGCCATCCTTTTTTCTACCATGTTTTGTAATTTCTTTGTTTGAACTTATCTTTCGCAGGGCTTGTCTCTTTATGAACTTTGACACATAGTTCTAGAGCTGCATTATGTTTGCTTCTACCAACTTCTCTAGGGCATTACCAGCCAAATTTTATGTTAACATTTTGGCTTATGAGTTCTTCAATTAGCAGCAAGTGTAAATTTAGATTTCAAACATATACAATTTGTCATGGGAGACTACTCCTCCTATCAAAGTCTAGGCAGACACAGGTGAATTTCTTTAATGTCCTCCTGTGTCATAGCCAGATGTTTTCTTGAATAGATCTCTCTTTTCTCATTTTTGGGCTTCAGTTGGTCCCCAAATCCTAAGTCCGCAGACAGTTCATACCAACAGTTCTTGAGGGGGGTACTCACAGTTACCCCTTTTTCTGAGAATGTCCCATGATACACAAGGAAGGGCCCCTAGTGTCTACATCTGTGTTTCATGACCTTGCCCTCCACTGTCACCAGCCTCAGGCCTGTCTAGCCATACAAGATTTTTTCCCAGAAGTGAGCACTTGACACAAATCAGAAAAATTCATGGTTTTTCATAGAGTTGGGGGGGGAGGAACTAAAAACGAGGGAAGAAATGCAATATCTCAGGCATTGAAAACTGTAAAATGTTAGGAAATACCATTAGCCATTTTCCTACTCTGGTTAGGAACATTCTGCATTGAAAGAGGGAGGGAAGGACAGAGAGAGAAATAGAGATGAGAGAGAGAAAAAGAGAGAGAGAGAGAGAGAGAGAGAGAGAAGGAGAGAGAGAGAGAAGGAGAGAGAGAGAGAGGAGAGAGAGAGAGAAAGAGAATGCTTTGGTGTTTACATCCTTGATTCCAGGTGTTCCTAAGGCTCTCTTGTCCTATTGCTCTTCTGCCACTTTGATCACGCCAGTGTCTTTCCAATGAATACCTATTTTTTATCTAAGTTTAGTTCTACTAATTTACTGCCCAAAGAATCCTCATAATACAGCTCCTAATATAATTTTAATGGGTTACAGTCTCATAGTCATGCTTCTTGCCTTTGTTAAGATTAACCCTGACCTCCTATGTGGAGACATCTGAGGATTTGGCTACAGGGAGCTGAAGACAGTGGGGTCAGGGGAAGGAGGCCAGAATTAAGAGGGGACAAAAGAGTTAAATTCCTTCTGCTCAGGCTGTGGCCACACCTGCAGTCACACACATTTAGTATCAGGGCCAGGGTTGCTCAGTGTCACATCTAGCATCACACTCTTTGAGAGAAGCTGTAGGGCAATAGAAAGAGAGATGATTTGGGACAAGTGCTCTGCCAGAGTCCCGATACCAGTTCTGCTAATTTCCTATGAATGGTGTCATCTGGGGTCATGTGTTTGGACTCCCTGAGCCTTGGGTGCCCCCTATGAAATAGCAGTTATAGTTTTCCCGATGAAAACCTTATGGCTCCTCTTCCATCATGCGTGCCCTTGGGCTTTGTTTAGGAAAACCCATGGGGGGACCAGCAGTTGGTGTAATGGCTATGTTGCTGGACTCCCATGTAGTAGACCGTGGTTTGAGTCCTGGACCCGGTGGCTTAAAACTCATGCCAGGCACGTGTGCATGCGTGCCCAAGATCCTGAGAGGAGAATGAAGAAGGGATTGCGGCGTGGCCATCCCCCCTGGGGGGTGATTTCTCACTTTCTGTCTCTCTGTCTCTCTCTATCTGCCTGGCGAGCACACGTGCCCTATAGCAAAAACCTCTCAAAAAACAAAACAAAACAACAACAACAAAAAACAAAACATGGGGGCTTTATGTAATTTGTTACAGCCTTTTCTTCTCTTTATTTGAGGTACTGGTGGGTTCTTAGACTTGGACCCTTGACATTCATTGAGAGATTTGTCTTGTGTGTATCTTTTGGCTCTTTTCAATTCTGGATGCCTAATTTCAGCATCCCACACCCCAAGTTCCCCACAGACCCAGCTGCCCAGTCCCATCCATATCTTACCTATGATCGAGGTCGTAGACAGGAATAAGATTAACTTCATCTGTGGTTATGGGTCTTTGATAAACAATGCCTGTAAAATACCTACTACATGGTAGGGACCCAAGGGCACCCCTTTCCCTTTTCTCTAGGAGAAGAATTGGGATGAAATCTGGGCAAGCCAAGTTGTCTCTCATGCTAAGCTTCCAGCTCTACATCACAAACCCAGACAGGGCTTTCCCATTGTACTTCTCAAATGTGCTTCGATGGGGGAACATTGCAAAATGCTATTTAGGCTCTGATGGAATGGGGAGGATTATTTTCAGTGCAGAGGTATTCCGTTTCATTATTACCAACAGTCTGGTTAGGGCTGATGGCCCTGACATAGGATGGTAGACCCTACCAACAGGATAAGGTGTATCATTTTTAGGACTTGTATGATTGCTGCTGCAAAAGTATTTTTAGGAAGCTGCTTTTTTTTTTTTCTCTCCAGAACATTCACCTGAAAATAGCTCTGAGCATTGTGGAGGAAGCACCTTGCAGAGGACTGAACTGAAAACCAAAGCCTAAAGATGCACAGAACTGAATTTACCTTTAATTCTGCAATTTGTAATGTTAAATTGTTAACAGACAGCAATGATAGGAAGCTTGAGAACATGATCCAAATTCAATGTACTCTTTGCCCTCCATTCAGGAAGAATCTTAAGTATCATGTTCCCACAAGCAGGTGTGGGAGGGTACAATCACTACTTGTTCCCCCTTCCAGATAATAGTGGCTCATTCTACTGCATTCTTGCTCACAGCTTGTTTCTTTTTCTTCCTTGCTAGCAATATCCTGGTTTTGTTCAGGCAGCAAATTGTGTGAGCTAATCTTGACAATCCTATTCCCTCTAGCTAGTGATTGGCCAGGGGTGGTCATGTGAGCCAGGGCTTGCAAAGGAAGTAGAAGGGGAACTTCCACTTCCAGAGGAAACTTCTAGGAACTTCTGTTGGAAACAAAAAGAGTATCCCAAGCAGAAGGCCCTTTCCCATCACCCCTTTTCTCCAACCTTTGAAACAGAACATGAGGTTATGGCATCTGAACTTGTAGACGTCATCTTGCCACCATCAGACCACAGCCACTGGAGAGAAACCTAGCACACTGCAGGGCCCAGTGCAAGCCAGGATCCTCATGGCACAGTGGACTGCTGAGTCAAACCTTGGACTATCTCTTTCTGGATGTCTTTCTAATTAAAGAATGACTTCCCCAGGGCTTACAAAAAATATTGAAGACAGCTTTTGCTATGTGTAGTTAAACATAATTCTAGGAATGCACACTGATTGGTCTTCCCCAATATCTGTTCTTCCCTTCATCCTTAGTAAATAGAATCCCTCATAGTCATCCGAACATATGAAATGCTCTATTTTCCAGACTCCCTTCCAATTAATTGTGCCCATGAGATCAATGGGATCTTAGCAGGTAGATCAGGTAGCCACTGCTAGAAACCATCTTTCAAAAAAATGGTGCATAAACTTTGTCCATTTTTTTCTTAATCTCTTTGTTTATCCAGCACTGAGAATTAAAAAGGTGATGGCTGGAGTTTCAACTGTAGACTTGAAAATAAAGTCTCGTCCTACAGAAGAAATGTCATAAAGTGAGAGAAACCGGATGTTCGAGTCCCTTGTTGGGAAGAATAGCTCGATTACCTACATCTGTGAGAGACAAATACGTCTCTATCATGTTTAAGCCAGGGTTATTTGGTTCTGTGTTCATGTAGCTGAACTTTATCCCAACTGATGTACTAAATGAACAGTTGCTGAGAGAATCTCATCACTCTCATGACATTGTATCCTGGGGTCTGCAGCAACCCTCTAGCTTCAGAAAGAAAAGGAAGGAGATGATAGTAAGGAAAGGAGCAAATTTTTAAAGTTTTCTTCCCAGTTACCAAAAATGATATTTTTATCAAACCTACAGCTTGTCACAAGCAGGAATCAGTGGGGAAGGATGGTCAGGATGGATGAAGAGAAACTCAAAGAGAAATGTAGGCCCAGCCACAGTGGTGAACACTGCTAACCTGTGCTCCCCAGGCTGGGGCACATGGGGAGCCCAGATTCAATTCCCAGTCCAATCTGAAAGGTCTAGTATGATGGCACATGATTGTGGTCCCAGTTGGGAAGCCAAAGCGAGACTGCAATGGCAAGATCCTGTCTTGAGAGAGAAAGAGAGAGAGAGAGAGAGAGAGAGGGAGAGACTACATAGAATTCCTGGCTAGAAAAAGAGAGGCTAAAGAAGGGAAGCCAGGGAGAAAGGGAAAATATCAGGAAGTGTGGCGGGCACTGCATATGGAAGCCATCTTGAGCTATCCGCCATCTTGAGCTATCCACCATCTTGGAAACCATTAGGTTTCACTTCCTCACTGAGCAAACTGTTTCTCAGAAATCATGTGACCAACTGTTCTCCCCCGGCAATGGGAGAGATCCACCCATACCAATGATTGGTTCATGCTGTTCTATCTCATTTGCATTTCGGGCAACCAGTCAATGCCCACCAGCCTGTATATAACTCGACATTCTTCCTCAATAAACAGGAGACTTGATCAGCACCTCGTCTTGTCTCCACTCTGTGTGTCTGTGTGTTTGTCCCATCTCTCACTCCTTCCCCCAGGTGAATGTTCGACTGTCCTGCAGGTCGGGACAAGGAAGAAGTAAGAGTAAAAAGAAAGAAGCAAGACATTTAAGGGACACAAAAATGGAAAATTATCTGTTGGTGATAACGTATATGGTAGTATCTGACTGAATCAATGTACAGAGTGTTCATGATAGGATAATTCGTTTGGTGTGCTGTAATGATAAACAGCGACTGAATATAGCCTTCCAAGATGTTCTGGAAGTGCGGAAAAGGCTGGTACAAGCTTAGGGGGCATCTGCTCAAAGATGATAATTGTAAAGACCCACATCTTCAACCAGACATGTGAGTGAAGTGCACATACGTTTGGGATTAGTTTGTTGAATGGAATTCTATCATCTATATATGATTACAGAGTTTGTGTTTGATATAAAAAGGTAAGAGTACATTCTACGCGACCAATACATATTGAGCATCAGCATGAGCTAGGCATTTTTTTTTTATTTGCAAACTTTTCTGCATTTTTCTGGAACTTCTGCAAAGGGCTGGAGAGTAAATACTTGAAGCTTTGCGGGCTGGGTGGTCTTTATTGCAATGATTAAACTCTGCTGTTATATTAAGAAAGCAGCCATATACAATATGCAAACAAGTGGTCATGTCTGTGTCTCAATAAAGCTTTATTTATAAAAGCAAGTGGTGGGTTAGATTTGGCCTGGGGTCCTGCTATAGTTTGTCAGTGCCTGTTTTCGATGCCAAACACTGTGTCGGACACTAAAAAGTAGTTCATTTATTAAGTACCTACAACATGCTTAACATTGTCCTAGGTGTTTCAAAACACTGCCTCTCATTGTTGTAATAAGAATCCTGTAGGTTTTGTGGATCAGAACACTGACATGTAGAAATAGTACATAACACAGCCTCAGGCTCACAGCCAGTCGCGCTGCTAGGGTATGGGCTCAGACGGTGTCTCTAACGTCTGTAAGGATACATCACTCATTTATTTTCTGCTAATGAAATTTCTCTTCTGCTAACTGTGCACAGTGGGCCCGCGAGACTGTTAGCAGGTGCAGCTGCCTACATTTCAGACATTCCCCCAGGACCAGAAAAGAGGAACATGCCAGCAAACCTCATGGAACGAGGCACCAACACAAACATTGTCTCATTTAACATATTTCCTGCAGACAGAACCGTCAGCTTCAAATTGTGGGTGGGAAAGGAAGGGAGAGACAATTGGAGGAAAAAAGAGAGGCGCAAGGCTCTGAGGAATTCCACAGCAGAATAGCCTAATTATAGTGTCTCCTCTCCTGGGCCTGAGAACCCAGTGGGCAGGAAGTTAAAAATACCACTCCAGCTAATAGGGACGTACAATGGGCTGACCCCTGCACTAAAGGCTTTCTTTCTGTGATTTTTCTTAATATCCACAAATCTATATAGTATTGATACTGGGACCCTTTTTCTGAGAAGTACTGGAGGCTGAGCGAATTGGGTAGATTGCGCAAGGTCACCCAAGTATTGAGGCACAAAGCTGGGAAGTAGGTGGCCATCTACCTTGGTCTAAAGTTCAGGCCCTCTCCCTGGCTCCATGGTTTTCAGAGTCACCCTTGAGGTGGAAGAGCGGCATGACTTCTCCAGGATGACTCATCCAATGGCTAGCCCTCACTGACCATAGTGCATGCATGCACAAACCCTGGCTTTCCCTGCTCCTGCCTCTGTGGGCAGAGCAGCACGATATGTAGGAATGGAGAGAGCACTGGTCCTGCAGGAAGAGAGTTGCACCAATCCAGGCATTTCACAAAGAGCCCCTATGAAGATGTTGAGCAATCAGGGTCTCAGTGTCCCTTCTGTAAAAATGAGAGTAATAAAGACCTACCTTGCAAGGCTGTTATGGGAATAAAATGTGGAGGTGAACACAAATACAACACAGGGTAGTTTATCCGTGGGAACTCAATACCTATTGGCTGGGGCTGGCCTGGTAGCTGTGTATGAGAAGCCAGATCCCACATGACTGACCACAGTTTGAGGCAAGGCCCTGGTGGCTTGGGAAACATATCTGGCACATGTGTACACATCCCTCCAAATTTTGATAGGATGGAGAAATGGAGACGGAATGGAGGCATGAACATGCCCAGTTCAGTGGTGGGAGGATGCTTTCTCTCTCTTTTTCTCTTTCTGGTGAGTGCATGCACCCTCTGGCAATTAAAAATAAATAAATAGTGGGAACCAGCAGTTAGCGTAATGGCTATGTCGCTGGACTCCCATGTAGTCGACCGCGGTTCACGTCCTGGAGCCGGTGGCTTAAAACTCATGCAGGGCGCGTGTACGTGCGTGCCCAAGATTCCAAGAGGAGGATGGAGGAGAAGGGATTGAGGCGTGACCATCCCCCCTGGGGGGGTGATTTCTCGCTTTCTGTCTCTATGTCTCTCTGTCTGTCTGGCGAGCACACGTGCCCTATAGTGAAAACCTCTCCAAAATAAATAAATAAATAAATAAATAAATAAATAAATAAATAAATAAATAGTTATTGGTTGAATCTTTCTCCCCCCTCAGCCAGTGGGCACATAAACTCACCAAAGATAGACAGAAAAAGAAAGAGAAAGGGACAGCTAGAAAACACCTAGCTATGCCACAATTTCTTCTCCTCTAACTCTCCCTTTTGGGGATGTTGGACATGCAAGCACATGTTCCCAGCATGATTTTTATGCTGCAGGATGGAGGACTCCAATCACGTGAGATCCAATTGCCTTAACCACTTGGCCACGGGCTAGTCCTGGTTGAATCTTAAAGTATACTGATTAGCAATGAACATTGGAGAGGTAGCATAGCCTATTGGTTGAAGCATGATCATGTTTTTTAGCATCAAACAGACGTCCCGGCTCTGCTGGTTATGAACATCTGACCTAGGAAAAGTCGTTTGACTCACTAAGACTTGATTTACTTCTCTCCAAAATGGGACACCTGCTAGCTATTGCATCGTAGGGTTCTACAAAGAGCTGAATGAGAAAATCTGGATATAGGATTGTGCCTGGGACTAGCAGATGGTTATAATGGTTATGTTGCTGGACTCCCACATGTCTGACCATGGTTTGAGTCCCAGACCCGGAAGTTTGAAACTCAAGCCAGGCACGTGTGCATGAGTGCTCAAAATCCCAAGAGGAGAATGGAGAAGAAGGGATTGTGGTGTGGTCATCCCCCCTGGGGGGTGATTTCCCACTTTCTGTCTCTCTGGTAAGTGCATGTGCCCTATATCAAAAATTTCTCCAAAAAAAAAAAAAAAAAAAAAAAGGATTGTGCTTCACAAATAGCAAAAGTCCTATAATTGTAGCTATTGCTGTATGTTTATTATATACAAGCTCATTTAATAGACTAATAAAGAGGAAAAGCAGAGAAAGAGGGAAAGAAGGACTGAATTGAAGGGCTGTGATTCATGTGCCAAGGAAGGGCTTTGTCGTGCTCTCTCTCGGGATTGCCGGGCAGGACGCCCATGCTGATGCAGCACTGAAGTTGGGGGCCTTCTCAGAGCCAGTGGTGCCCTGCGGAGAGTCAGGGATCGGTGGGGAAGATGGGGATGGGTAGAGGCTCTTGAGAAAGTACAGATAGTAAATTAGTGTGCTCTATTTCAAAATTCTTTTATTCCTTTTAAATTTATTTATTCATTTTTTCCATAGCCATTTATTAACCGCTTCTTGTTATATACAGGCACGGTGCTGGGCTGCCAAGATACAGGAGGATCAGAGCAGATAGGATACCCCTCACAAAACTGGCAGTCGAGTAGGATGGCCACACCTCAGGGAAGAAAACCAAATAAGTACACACTGACAAAGAACAATAGTTCCTGGGGGGAAAAGCAACTGGGTGCTTCGAGGAAGGAGCTTCTTCCAATTGGGTGGTCAGGAATAGCCTCTCGGAAGGTCTGAAGAGGCAGCACTTTAGACAGTGAATGGATAAGAAGGAAATAGCATCGTGACAGACAGACCAAAGCGAAGACGTCCAGGCAGAGGGAATCAACAGTGCAAGAACCCTAAAATGAGGAAGGTGTTGGTTCCAGGGAAGAGCTGAAAGGGCTGGAACGCCATAGCAGAGAAGCAGGGATTTCTGGTGAGCCTAGGAATGTGGCCTGGCCAGCCCCTGCAGGGCCCTGCTGACTCTGCAGTTTAGATTCTGTTCTCCAGCCCTCAGAGGGTATTGGCAAAGGAATGAGGATCTGCTTTGTGCTTTGATAAGGTCTTCCTGGCTGCTCTGCAAGCAGATTAGAAGTGGAAAGCCCATTAAGGATGTCATTTCAATTACTCAGGCAGGAGGCAGGGGGGCTAAGACCAGGGAGAGAACATTGGAGATGGAACGGAGCACGTGGATTTGAGTGTCATAGGATGTGGCAATGGATGGAATGTGGCAGCAAGAAGAAGAGAGAAACTTAGGGACAACGCCCAGAGTCTGGTTTGAGCAACTTGTGGATGTTGGGTGAGATGAATCGGTCCCAGAGTCCATTCTAAGTGACTTAAGTTTGAGATTCAATGATGAATCCAAATATGTACTGTCAACCAATGAGTCTAGAGCTAAGACACAAGATCTGAGCTAGAAACATACCTTTGAGATTCATGTAGGGCTTCAAACTACGATCAACTCTGTGTCCAGGGTTCCCACTGACACCTCGCCTTTGTCCTCTCTCTTCTGTATTGACGAGCTCTGAATCTTGCCCTGCCGACTTCTGCATGCCTCATGCTATCTCTGCATGGCCTTTGCTAAGAGCATCCTGACCTTCTCTTCTTGTCTACAGCTGTCTTGCACTAGCAGGGACAGCCCAATACCCTAGGAGACTCCAGGCTCCAAGCCTCTCCACTAGGACAGAGAAGTGAGGGGCAGAACTCAGGCTAAGCGCCCCGTGCAGCATGGGAGCTTCGTGCCTGATGTCTTCTAGATCCTCATCTGTCAGGTCCTCGGCTCCCCCCAGGTCTCAGGCAACCCCCGTCTCCCTCACTAAGCTTGCTTTCTCCAACTTCAGCCTGTGTGCTCAACGACCTTTAACAAGATACAAGTTCCCGAAGGTTCTAACTTCGTGCAAACATTCGCCTCCTCCAGTCACTCTTTCTTCTAGAAGTGAGTTAAACAGTTATGGGAACCACGTTGTCTTTTAGCCTGCAGTCGACGTTTCTCCAAGTTACATATTACCTGCTCTAGTCACTGACATGCTGGGATTGAGGTATAAATACCTGTGCTCCAGGGCTAGAAGATACATTGAGGTGGCCAGCTGCTGGGAATTTGCTGTGGGGTCCTGGAAATAGCACTTGACTTAGGCTCAGATAACCCTAGGTCAATGCCGGGATCTACTTAGAATCGGGTTTGTGGTGCCTCTGTGCCTCAGTGTCTGCGTCTATAAATAGTGATAGTTTCAGAACTGCTGGTAGACCGTGGGGAATGTGGGGAACACTGTAGATTGTGAATAAAATGACAAACGCAGTGTTATTTCCTGTTCACAACACTGCTTTTTGTGTAATTAGAGTCTCTCAGGTTTCTGCTTCTCCCGGTTACTTTGGATGGAACATATCCAGGGGCCAGATCCGACAAGTCCAAGCAGTGGCTCAGGGCTGTGAAGGGGCCAGGCTGTGGCAACTTCTGCTCAAGGATGGCTCCTGTCATCCTGCTTTTGTGCTCTCAAGGAAAAACAGCACACTTCTCCTTTTTTTTCTTTCTCTTTTCATATGGTGATGTCCATTGGCTCATAATCCCTGTCACAGGCAAATATTGGGATATCAGAGTAAGGAGAAAGGATGCAGAGGACAGAGAGGAAAGGAAAATTCAGTTTATGAAGGTATGAAGGCTCACATCTTGCTTTGGTTTTATTTTCCCCGACACATACAAACAAACAAACAAAAAACCCAGCCCACTTTCCCCTCTTTCCTCCCCTGCTGTATTCTCACTTGAGCAGCGTTCTGCTGGGAAAGAGAGTCGCCTACCCCGGGCACTCACTTCTGCTCCCTCCACCTGCTACCTGGGAAGGGTTTCTGAGCTGAAGTGAGCGTAGCTGTGCCCACTTGGACACGAGTGTCTGGGAGTTCACGGGGTTGTCTGCCCCGGTGGCCTGGGCGGAAGCCGCCTCGACATCTGTGTTGACTCTGTCTCTCTGGTTTCTCTCTGGCCCAGTTTCCTGTTCACCTCTGTGCTCGGCTGTCTGGAACGCCTGACTCATAGGAAACCACAGCCAAGTCACCTGGTGGTCTGACTCACTGACCCTTGGAGCATCTCTTTCTTCAGAAATAATAAAGGCAAAAGTTGGTGCCTAAGTACTGCATTTTGCAATCGAGTTCAGCTAAGTATTGCTTTAAAGGGTTAGTTCTGGGAATTCCCCCCTGGTGTCAGATGACTTATCTTTGGCAACTGTGATATAAGCAAATCATTTTATCTCCTAGTAACCAACTGCTCTCCTCCTGTCTTTATCCCTCCCTTCTTTGTTTCCACAAGTATTTGCAGAAAACCTGACCTGCTATGAGTCAGGCACATTAGGTCCTGAGCCTAGAAATGAAGGCACAGGGTGGTCCTCGGCAAGCTCCTGGTGCACGCCTCAACACACGGAAATGAGGGTGACAAGTACACCTGCAAGGGGCAGCCTGGGATGGCACTGAACTCAGCCCCAGGGTAGTCCTGGACCTAGGACTGTGTGTCAGCAAGCCAGGTGAGGTGGGCAGGAGAGATAGCCAGATGATCCTCTGCCACCTTCCTCTGTGGTCCACGGAAATGCTGTATTAACCAGCAGCTTCCACTGGGGCCACTGGAGGCCACTTGAGGTTGTTGATTCTCCTCAGACACACAAGAGTGCCCTGCAGAAGGGAGAATGTGACCCAAAGGGTAGGTTGGAAAGAAGATGAGGGAGGATGGTCCTTTTCCTAGAGCCCCTGCATTGATAGGGGAGAAGGGGCAATGACAGTGAGTGTCTATGTCAGGGTCCTTTGGATTAGACTGCAATGACCAGGTGACCCACTGGTGGGAGCGTACCCTCCCCAGGCACAGTGGGGGCAGTAGATTCAGAGGGGACAATATGCTTGGAGCTGATGTTTTCGGCATTTTATCACACATCCCCTCAACCTATCTATGATTTCCGTGCCAGCTCTGGTAGAAAGCTCGGTGTCAGTTCACATGACAGTGTCCTCCTCAGACATGAAGTAAGCTTCTCTGTTTATCTGCCTTAGGGCTATCTCTGAAATTGGAAACCCACTCAACCTTCAAGCAAGGATAACCTGGAAGTATAGGAAACAGCACCCGGGAGCCACCTTTAACTGATGGAAAATGGAAACCTTTCATTCTTTGGATAGAACATTCTAGAAGATAGTCTATACACTTGCCAAAGGTATCGGTAGAATTGAGTCCTGTTCCTGTTCCTGTTCCCCACAGTAGAAACATTTTTCCCCCCAATTCTCAGAGGGCACATGTGTTTGCTAGAGAGAGACAAAGAGGGAGAAAGGATCCTCCAATGGAGTGTGGACACACTACCATTCCTTTTCCTCCACTTCTCCATCCTGCCAGGATTTGGGGCATGTATGCACATGCGTGTTTTTCAAGCCACCAGAGCTGGAATTTGAACTGTGATCAGCCATTTGGGATTCACCTCCTTTAACCACTAGGCCAGAGGGCCAGCCCCACAACAGCAACCTTGATGATGCACAGAATGGCTTTTCTCCCTTCCCTGTCTTACTCTCTTTGCCCCTTCACTCTTGCTTCCTGGGCTCTCTTCCCTAATAAACCACCTACACCAACCCCTTGTCTCAGGCTCTGGTTTTGGAGAAGCTTAAACTAAGACAAGAATATTTTTGACCTTTAAGGATTTGAAATGAGAAGTATTTGAAAGTTTGTTGTCAGCTCTTTAGAATACCATTTCACGTCTTGGAATTGCCACTTACACCTAAACCAACAGAAAGGAGAGTTCCAAAAAAGGTTTTAAAAGCCTTCTGACCCCCAGGAAATGGCTGTCATGAAGTCAGGCTATGGAAAGGCTTAGTGACATAGCAGGCCTAGAGGGCCAGGAAGAGGGCATAGGTGGGCTGCCACAACTTATCACATGAGAACGAATTCTAGCTCAACTTAGGAGAAAGCCACTGGGTATCATTCTTTCCTTAGTTATAATGGCTACATACTGTTTGAAAAAACTTACAGTGCCAGGAGGATTACTAACAGAAAAAATTGGGACAATGAGGCTGTATGAACACCTAAAAACTCTTGCAAATATTTTTACATTCATACAAACATTAAGTTACAAAGATACAATGGAATTTTATGCCTTGAAAATTAAAATAGAATTTAATCAACCATCTTCCATGTCTTTAATTTCAAGATAATGTGCTAAGATAATGATGGGATCATGAGGAAGGAAAAGAATTATTTTGGGATGAGACAATCTCAAGAATCCTTTCATTCTCTGAGTAACTTGAAATTCTTTCCACGGTAGAAATTAAGTATACTACAGACGGAGTGAGACTTGTGTATTTGGTAAGGTATGGTGACTCCAGCAAATATTGAGGACACTTCCCATTTCTTTACATTTTACTCTCCTCATTATAGAGCCAGCTAACATGATGAATGTGCTGTGTGTGCTGAACACTGGGCGAAGTCTTAACAATGCTCACATATTTTGCAACTCATTTATAAAAGTAGTTACGTTGGGGAACCAGCAGTTGGCATAATGGCAATGTCACTGGACTCCCATGTAGTTGACCACGGTTTGAGTCCCGGACCTGGTGGCTTAAACTCACACCGGGTGCATATGCTTGTGTGCCCAAGATCCTGAGAGGAGAATGGAGGAGAAGAGATTGCAGTGTGGCCATCCCCCCAGAGGGTGATCTCTCACTTTCTATTTTTCTGTCTCTCTCTGTCTTTCTGGAAAGCTCACCCCCCCATAGCAACCCCCCCCCCCCCAATAGTTATGTAAGGGAGTAATACCATTCATAGTTTTTTGTTTGTTTGTTTTTAAATTTGCTATAGGGCATGTGTACTCACCAAAGACAGAGAGTAAGAATGAATTAGGGAGGGTTGCCATGCTGAAATCCCTTTTCCTCCACTCTCCTCTTGGGATTTGAGGCACATGTGTTTGGTGTGTTTTTCAGGCCACTGGGCTCAGGACTCAAACTGCGCAGTCAGTCATATGGAATCCTGCTGCTATAACCACCATGACATTGGCTAGCACCACTGGCAATGTTTTATAGATGAGAAAACTGAGGCTCTATTAATCTTGCCCTACAAAATGATTTCATTTTAAAACTTTGAAAATCTGAATGTATTCATACACTGGGAAAAAATGTGTTAGACTGCATGAATTTTTATAAAACATGATCATTTTAAAGTATTAGGGTAAATGCTGCTAAAAACAAATTTTGTGCTTAAGAAATATGAACATACTTATACACTGAAAGAAAAAACTGGTTACATAAACTGTTTTTAAACATGAATAATTTGGGTACCAGCAGATGGAGTAATGGGTACATTACTGGACTCCCATGTAGTTGACCGTTCGGGTCCCAGATCTGGTGGCTTAAAACTCATGCTGGGTGAGTGTGTGTGCATGCCCAAAATCCCAAAGCAGAATAGAGG
Organism: Tupaia tana; assembly: GCA_026018925.1. Classification (NCBI taxonomy): domain Eukaryota; kingdom Metazoa; phylum Chordata; class Mammalia; order Scandentia; family Tupaiidae; genus Tupaia; species Tupaia tana. Next base: position 23,540,348 of record JAKSZU010000027.1, on the reverse strand, counting down.
AGAAGGGATTGTGGCGTGGCCATCCCCACCCCGAAGGGGGGGGTGATTTCTTGCTTTCTGTCTCTCTGTCTTTCTGTCTTTCTGGCAAGGGCACATGGCCTATAGCAAAAATCTCTGTCTTAAAAAAAAAGAAAGGACAATTTTAAGCACTGGAATAAATGCTATTAAAAAACTAACTTTATCTAATTTTGTGTTGGGAAAGTGTAATGGATTAATATTTTCAAGGACAATCAATTCTTTTCCATAAGAAAATGTTCGAATGACCCTTTTATAAAAAAAATTATAAATAAGCTGTTTGGCTCTTATCAAGACAAAAAGGAAAATTCCTCTGCTTAGATAGTATAATATTAGGGATTTGGAATTTTCTATAGTGAGCTTAGCAGTGAGAAATGAGTGTGGTAGCTGGTGAGCTATACCCAAGGCAGGAATGGTTAGTGTTCTTTCATTTGTGTCTTGTGCAATATTTCCTATTTGTTATTTCCCCAAACTTCAGTGACTTCTGTTACCTGCACAATACCACTGTTTAGGGGTATCCTGGGGAAAGAAGGAAGAAAGAAAGAGGAAAAAGCAGCAATGTTGATGTCTGGGACAAAGAAATGCCAAGAGGGCACAGAGCTCGCAGAAGCAGAGGTGAGCTAGGCAGAAGTCATGAAGACAAAGCTAGAAGCAATTAAGAGCAAAAGAAGGCGTCTATAATTCTCCACCTTTCGAAATATTCAGGCAGAAGTTTAATGTCTTGCCAAACTAGCCTGAATGAGATTTCAATTTTGCTTTGGTGGTTTGTTTTTTTCTTGAATATAGTAAGACACAAAGACAAGTCAGGAAGATCCCAAAGGGGTTACCGTATGATAGCAATCTCAATTAATACAATAAAAGAGAAAAGAAATGAGGATTTGTAGGAACTTTCTGAGATCGCTATTTGTTGGCGTCAACTGAGGGTCCACTGATTTGGGGAATTTCTTTCATTAAAGATTACTAGATAAATGATGCTTGAAATTTGGTTTTATTTCTTTTATTCATCACCCTTGTTCATTAACTCTAAAATATGAAGATTATCCTTCATATGGGAAGAGAATGCAACAACATTCTCAGATAAACACAACCTGAAAAAATTTACCAAAACTAGACCAGCTCTCTAAGAAGTTTTGAAGGGAGTGCTGTATCAGGAAAACCAAATACAGACACGTATAGTAAGATTTCAGAAACAACTAAGAAAATGGCCAACTTAATGGTAGAGGCAAGTTCAGAGTTGAACTTTATCTTCCAGAATTTAAACGAAAAGATAGGGCCACAACGGAATGTAGATTAAGTACATGAGACTGAACTGGTGAAATAGAATTTTATGACTTTTGACTAAAACATTACTGATATTCTATGCTTTGTTTTCCAGAGTTAAGGATTTTTGTCTTCTCTTTAGTGTTGACAGGTCTATGTACCTACTATTTGAACAGAATCCTAATCTGTTTCCTGGCTTTAAGTCTTACCAAAAATTTTGCCACTGCTCCACAGGAATGAATTCACCTGACATGGGAGACAATGGAGAACAGCAATAAAGCCCCATCACCCCTCTCAGCCAAGGTGTTATCAGTGGGGATCTAGCGAGGAGGCTGAACTTAACTGTGCCTTAGCGTACAAAAAGTGTTTCCTCTTCTACCCTGACTTGACTTCCCTGTTCACTAGCAGTAATAAAATAGAGTCTCTCTCTCCTCTCCCCAAGAGCAGTGTAAGAAGAAACCTTCTAACATATATAATTTAAATAAGATCCAAGGTTTTATACTATCATGAATATTCAGGTTTTAATAGAAAATCAGTTGTAATACCAAGGACAAGAAGATCTCAACTTGAATGATAAAGAAAATCAATAGACATCAACACCAAGATGATACAGATGTTAGAATTCTCTGAGAAGGAAGTCAGTAGGTGACATGGTGGTTAAGGAGTTGGAGTCCCGTATAGCCAACGTGGTTTGAGTCCCGGACATGGCAGCTTGAAAATCACACTGGGTGCATGTGCTTGTGTGCTCAAAATCCCCCAGGGAGAGAATGAAGGAGAAGAGATTGCGGCATGGCTATCTACCCTCACTGGAGGGGGATTTCTCACTTTCCCTCTCTCTGTCTCTCTCCAGTGAGTATATGTGCCCTACGGCAAAAAAGAAAAAAAAAAATATCTGAAAAGAATTTTATAACAGCCATAACAAGGATGTTTAAATGAAAAAGTATGAATCTATAGGAACAAATGATAAAGTAGACAGTGTCAGACACAAAATGGAAGATATTAAAGAAAACCCAAATAGAAATTTTGGAATTGAAATATACAATAACTAAAATTTTAAAAATCAATAGATGGGCTTAACAGTGGAAAGGATAGAACAGAGAAAAGTAATAATGAACTTAAAGATAAAATAGAAATTAGCTAAATCTGGACAACAGAGAAAAAAAGAGACTGATATAAATAAAAGACAAAAACCACATGATCATCTCAATAGATGCAGAAAAACCATTTGATGAAATTCAGCACTGCTTCTTGATCGAAATGCTCAACAAACTAAGAACAGAAATTTCCTCAACCTATTAAGAACACCTGTGAAAAACCCACAGCTAACATTATACTTAATGGCAAAACACTTTATGTTTTTGTCATAAGATCAGGAACAAGACAAGGATGTCTGTTCTTACGACTTCTATCCAACATTGCGCTGCAAGTTCTAGCCAGGGCAAAAAAACAAGGGAAAAAATAAAAATAAAAGGCATCCATATCAGAAGCAAAATAGTAAAACTATTTTATTTGCAGATGATTTTGTATATAGAAAATTTTAAGGCATTCAGTTAAAAAAATTAGATGTAAAGAAAGAGTTCATCAAGGTTGTAGCATACATGATAAATATACAAAAATCAATTGTGCCTCTTTATAGTAGCAATGAATAAATTAAAAATTAAATTAAGAAAACAGTTCTATTGCCAATAGCATCAAAAAGAACAAAATATATAAAAATAAACTTAACCAAGAAGTGCAAAACTTACTCAAAAAATTACAAAATATTGTTGAGAAAAATTAAAGACCTAATTATATGAAAAAAAGTTTATGTATTGGGACCAGCAGTTAGCATAATGGCTATGTCGCTGGACTCCCACGTAGTCGACCGCAGTTCGCATCCCGGACCCGGTGGCTTAAAACTCATGCCGGGCGTGTGTGCGTGTGTGCCCAAGATCCCAAGAGGAGAATGGGGGAGAAGGGATTGTGGCGTGGCCATCCCCCCTGGGGGGGTGATTTCTCGCTTTCTTTCTCTCTGTCTCTCTCTGCCTGGCAAGCGCACGCGCCCTATAGCAAAAAACAAAAACAAAAACAAAACACAACACCTCTCCAAAAAAAAAAAAAGTTTATGTACTAAAAAATTTAATGTTTTTTTGTTTTATTTTTGCCAGAGAGAGGCAGAAAGAGAGAGAAAAAATGGGAAATTACCTTCTGGGGGGATGGCCAGATTGCAATTCTCAATGGTTTCTAGGGATTAAGGATGGTGGGGGAGAGGGTGGGCTGTGACTATGCAGAAGTGGCGTGAGAGAGATATTTGCAGTGAAGGAATAATCTCATGTCTTGATTGTGGTGGGGATTACAGCAATCTCTTATTTCTCACATGTGAGGAAACGACATAAAACTGTCCACACACATTGGACCTAGGTCACTTCTTGGTTTGGTATTACGCTGCATAATTACGTAAGAAGTAACCCTTGGAGAAAATGAGTGAACGATGCATAGCATTTCTCTGTATTACCTTTGCAACTTCCCATGAAATTATTTCAAGACATAAAGGTTTTTAGAATGAGACCGTCTTGGGTGGTGGTTAAGGCAGCTGGATCCCATGTGGGTGACTTTGAGGTGTGAGTCCAGACTCAGTGGCTTGAAAAAGATGCCAGGTGCTGGTGCATGTGCTAGTGTGCACCCAAAATCCCAAGAGGAAAATGGAGGAAAATGGATTGTTTCATAGCCATCCTCTGGGGTGATGTCTCACTTTCTCTCTTTGTCTGTCTCTGTCTCTCTTTGGTGAGCACATACCTCCCAGCAAAAACTGAGAAAACAAAAAGGCCGCCCAAAGTGAATAGGAAGATGAAAACAAAAGAACAAAATCTAAAGAAGAGCCCAGTGCTATGTGTTTGTAACGTCTTTTCTCCTGAGTTGAGGAGTGGCGTTGCGGGGCCTTCATGACATTTTTCTACCTTGAGAAAGTGTCAGGGCCTCAAGATTAAATGCTTTGTTTGTGTTCCTAGGTCTCCAAATAGCTTTGAAGTGTTTGGTCTCCTGAGGGGTCCGAAGTTCAGTACGCAGCTGCCTAGCAGCACCACGCCTATCTGCACACACACACACACACACACACACACACACACACACGGGCTGGCCACAGACTCTCGGGAATCCTCTTGGTTAGGAAATGCGACGAGGACTTCGATAAATTTCCCATGTAGGAGGTGAAGAGCGATTTCCAGTTGAACAAGACCTGAACAAGGAGTGAAGGTGTGACTGCGGCTCTGTTGAACAAATTCCTCTGAGTAGAACTGGGCATGGCTGTCCAGCTTCTGTTCCGCCTCCTGGTCTCGAGCATTCTCTTGTAGGTGCACGTTGTTCAGACAAGAAGCCCACAGGGTTTCTCCTCGGCTCCCTGAAAGCCATACTTCAGAGTGTCACGCCCTCTAACTTGGAGCTTTGTGGCTTAGATGAGTCACCAATTGGCCGAGCCTTGCTGGTGAAAGCGCACGTTACCCTTTAGGACCTTGAAGTGAAAGGGAGAGTACAAGACGTTTAGCCTGGTTCTCTTGATGTCAGAATTATTCAGCTCAACTCAGTACCCGTGCCAGCAGGCCTTGTGCTAGGGATTTGGGGATATGGAGGTGAACAAAGCACTGTTGTCCTGTCTTCATAGAATTCGAGGGGGGGGGAAACAGACCCTAAAAAAATAAACACAGGAAAATACGTAGAGCCCATACCGTCCAGAATTCACCACCAAGAGACCTGGAGCAGAAAAACTAAATGAGAGATTGTCAAGGAGTTTAGGAAAAGCTACTCTAAGAGACAGAGATTGTGTGGAGACAAAGGGACAGAAGCGTGCCAGGTACTGAACAAATATGGGCATATCATGAGACAGGAGGAGCTTGAAATGCTTTGGAATTGGGAGGGGGCTGGTTTGGCTGGATGATCGGGTACCTGTGGGCTGTGGTGAGATCTGCCTGTTGTTTGGGAGGGTACAGCCTGCTGCTCCCAATAGCAGTCTCTTAGCAAGCATTTCCTGAGACCTCAGGGGTTGAGCTACACTTTGTGGGATGCAGAACAATGTTTGGGCCCTGCCCTTAAGGAATTTTCAAGCTGCAAATGGAAAGAAAAGTATACTTCAAGGGGATCTGTTGTTTTCAATCAATGAAAGGGTGAGCTGGCATTGGCAGACTGAAAATATCACCAAGAAGTCTGACCAGTGTCTGCAGCTGTTACACATTACTGGGGTCTAAAGGTCTGGCCTTGAATATCTTTTTTTTTTTCCTCTCCCAATATTCTTGCTTTAAAATAGAAAAAAAAAAAAAAAAAAAAGAAGAAGAAGAAGAAAGAAAGGAAAAAAAAAACTTAAGAACAGTCTTGTTTACTTTATTCAAGATTAAAGAGTTTGAACCGACTTGGACAGTCTAAATGGATTTTTAAGTGCTTTATGGACAACTACCCCTAATTGCTAAAATGCAAGGCTGGGCTTCCATGACTCTTAGGCCATGTTTGTGTTGTCTAGGCTTGCTTATTTACTCTCCTTGTTAGAGGTCAAATGCCAAGTCTAGAATTAGAGGATTTTAATTTCTGAGGCTATGAATTGAAACAAGTTCTCTGGAGTCTTGTTGGACCATGAGCAGTGGCACTAGACGCTTCTCCTTGAGTAGGCTAGTTCAAGACCTAACTATGTCTCTGATCCGATGTATACACATGAGAAACGAGTGAGGTAGTACAAAGCACCCAAGAAGTAGGTTAGGAACATCCCCATGTCTCCAGAACACGGAAGGCCCACAGGGAGGTGTAAGGAGGGATGAAGCTAGAGTCTTCACCTTTCTCTTCCTTTCACCAATCTTAGAAGCAGCTTAGGATGGTAGGGAGAGCCCAGGAGATAGTCCTAGGTTCTGAATGCCAGTCCTGTACTTTAGGAACAGTGGGACTCTGGGTGGGACACTGTACTTGTGTGTATATTTCAGGCTGCTGGGGTCATGATTTGAACCACGTAGTTGGCCATGTAGGATCCAAGTCTCTTAACCATTCGACCATGAGACTCAGTTTCCCCATTTGTAAAGTAGAAACAATGACCTGCCTCAAAAATTGGTTATGGCATGTAAATTACAAGGGTGGGAGCTTGGGCAATCCTAAATAGCTCCCAAGAGAGTCCTTCCCCAAGAGAAAATTTTGCAGAAATCATCCTTATAGAGTAAACAGAAATTATTCTTAGGGAAGTTTTCCAGGGAGTGAGAAGCATTTCTTAAACACCATATAAAGATTAATTGCAATAAGCTTGGGAGAGGTCTGGAAGGACAGGACTGTGTGTGTGTGTGTGTGTGTGTGTGTGTGTGTGTATGTGTGTGTGTTTGATTGATCGTCTACATAATTGATTATTCTGAAAGGTTTGCATAGCCTTTCTGTTTGCACAGTGTAATTTTAGCAGTTGTATTTCTCATGAATTTCACAGGAGGGCAAGCAGGAAGCAAACTCCATACAGTGAGTCCACCATGCAAGAAAAGGAGACCTAGCCAACCTGACTTTTATAGAACCATGGGACCGTTCATGGAACCATGAGATGGCCCATAGTTGGTGGCTCAAACCTGCAGATCCAGGTGAGTAATTTTGGGGGGGGCTGGAATTTCCCACCAGATGGGGAAGCCCCTCCCAAGCAGCTTTCACTGCTAGGTAACTGAATGTCCATTGTTCTCCTGAGAACAGGGCCAAGGCCTAACCTAGAAACCTGCAGGGGAAATAAGGGGAGATAAAAGCCAAAGTATAAAGTAAGCATTGTTTTGTCAGGCACTGTGCTTGGTGGTGTACAAGATGGATGGGCGTGGTTCTTGCCCTTAGGAAAGATTCAGTCTAGCAGGGAGGCAGACAGCTCTAATCATAAAGTGGGGTGTGGCAAGGAAGCAAGGTGAGTGAGAAACTCTTTCCAGTAAGAACATGGAAGGCATTTCGCAGAGGATACATGTGAGCCAGGCCTTAAGGATGAGTGGACTTCGGAAAGAAAACCAGAAGAGGAGAAAGGTGCCTGAAGCTGAGGCAGCTGAACTTTCAGACATACAAACGTATAAAAAAATCAGTGTATTTGGGAACCAGCAGTTAGTGTAATGGCTATGTTGCTGGACTCCCACGTAGTTGACCGTGGTTCGAGTCCCGGACCCGGTGGCTTACAACTCACGCCGGGCGCGTGTGCTTGCGTGCCCAAGATCCCGAGAGGAGAATGGAGGAGAAGGGATTGCGGCGTGACCATCCCCCCTGGGGGGTGATTTCTCGCTTTCTGTCTCTATGTCTCTCTCTGTCTGTCTGGCGAGCGCACGCGCCCTATAGCGAAAAACCTCTCCAAAAAAAAAAAAAAAAATCAGTGTATTTGAGGATGGCCAGTTCACTGTGAATGAGCTGCAGAGTATAGGAAGTGAGGCCTGAAATACAGTGGGGATTGAACGGGCTCCGTTATCTGTACAGGAGGTCTTGTTGGATGTTTTTCCATCATCAGGATAACTTAAAAAGAGTTGACAAGATGTATATTGGGATGGGTCTTTTTTCATTTATTTTCCTTATGGCATGGTGAGATGTTTTCATCTCTATACTCAGATCATAAGTATTCAGGAAAGTTCTTTAATTATGAGTTTAATTTTTTGCCTCCATTTTTTGTTGTTGTTGTTCTTGGAAAGTAATAATTCTTACATTTAATTTCAGTTTTTTTTTTTTTTTTTTTAGAGGTTTTTGCTATAGGGCACGTGCGCTCGTCAGACAGAGACAGACAGACAGAAAGTGAGAAGTCACCCCCCAGGGGGCATGGCCATGCCCCAATCCCTTCTCCTCCATTCTCCTCTCGGGATCTTGGGCACACACACACATGTGCCCGGCGTGAGTTTTTAAGCCACCGGGTCCGGGACGTGAACCGTGGTCGACTACGTGGGAGTCCAGCAACATAGTCATTACGCTAACTGCTGGTCCCCCCAGTTCTTTATCTTGTTTCTCCATCATCTCTCTTACCTTCTTTAAAAAAAACATTTTGTCAGAGGGAGCATTCATTCACCAGAGAGAGAATGAGAGAAAGTAAGAGAAGGACAGGGAGAAAGCACCCCCAATGAAGTATGGTCATGCTGCAATTCCCTCTCCATTTCTCCACCTTGCTGGGATTTGGGGCATGCACAGGCCTGTTCTTGGTATGTATTTCAAACTGATGAGGCCATGATTTGAACCATGTGGTTGGCCATAAAGAGTCCAAGTCTCTTAAACATAGGCCATGAGACAACCCTGTATTACTGTCATTTCTTCTTTCAACTCTATGTTTTGAAAGCACTTCACAAGCTTGTCTTCCATACCATGGATATGCTTTTCTGTGGTGATGGCACCTGGGACTGGATTGGGGATGAGCAGAAGGGTTTGAGAGAGGAGGAGGCCTCTGAGAGGAGGGTATTACAGAAGTATCTAGAAAAAATTTCTTTCAAAGAAGGGATGCATAAGATTTACTCAGACCCCATCCCTAGAGGGTATTTCTAAACCTTGCATTACTATTTTTCAAATTTACCTTTTGCATTATTGACTCCATACCATTCCTAATGTTTGATTTTGTTTTACTGTCTCATTGTTCATCTCCTGGAAGGCTGCTTGAATCTCCTTTTCAGACCTAAAATCCAGCAGTGGATTGATAGTGACAATTCATAAACTAGTAGTTCTCAACCTTCATTGCGCATTCCATTTACCATGTCCACTCTCTAATTCAGACCTTCTGGAGGTCTGGTCTAGACATTGGTGTATTTTCAAAGGCTACTTTAACACATTGCTAGGACTAAGGACATATAGTAGTCATGAAATAGAACCAGTCCTTCTTGTTCCACCTACCATCCCTGTCCACAACATTTCACATGGGGACATTGCTCAAGTCATACTAACATCAGTTGTCTCTACTTTTTTGTCCAGCTGATCATAAGCCTCCATGTCTCTAATATATAAAATGAAACAAAAATATGGGGGGGAGGGTGCTGTATTTATCGGTACCTCTTTATACAGCTCACCGTATATGCAAATCCTTTTCTTTTCTTGCTGAGTTATTGGGTCACATTTTAACCATTCTGTGTATGTGAAAGATTTCAAATCTAAGCCTATAAAGGAACAATCTGGAGCAGATCATTCTATTTATGTTAAATATTGACCATTCCTCCTTGCTGAGTAGTGCTGCGGAAGATTTATGCTGGAAAGGTGATCATTTTACTGATAATAATTAAGTCTAGTTTCCTAACAGCAAAAATTTAGCCTTATGGACACTCCTTTTTAATCTATGAGCGATCATGTTATTTTGCTTTCTATTCTATGGTTTTTATTTATTTGTTTCAAAAAATATTTGTAGTAGTATCTACTTTTAAAGGTCTTAAGATTAAATTAGGTCTAAGGGTGGGACCTTAATCCATCATGACTAGTGTTATTATAAGGAGATACATAGACGCCAGAGAACTCTTCATCTGTACGGGCATAGAGAAAAAGCCACCTAATAACACAGTGAGAAGGCAATTGTCGGACAGTCAAGGAAAGAGGCCTCAGAGGAAACCAACCTTGAAGGCGCTTTGATCCTGGACCTTTAGGCTCCAGGGTAGGAGAAAATACATGTCTATTGTTTAAGTCACCCAGTTTGTGATGTTTTGTTATGGTAACCCAAGATGACTAATACCTTCTATTCCAAAGAACTTAACTATTAAGTTGTCAGAAAAGTCATGACAGATTTTTCTGTGTTTTTCTATGCAAAAATACATCATGACTCTTCTGACAACCCAATAGTTTTGAAGATAAAAACGGAAGAAATATCTTACCATGGTGAATAGTCATACAAAAAAATAAGGTGATAATTGGAAAATACAAGATAACAGGAGGGTAAATACAGAAAATTCAACTTGCAAATAACAGAAATTGTTTTGAAAGGGTGGAGAAGAAAAGTATAAATTTGAGAAATAATGAAAGAAAATTCCTTTGAGCTAACTTGAATCTTCAGATTTTTATTATTATTATTTTTAATTTATTTTATACATTAAATCACTATACATCAATTAGCTTGCAAAGTGAATTTACCCAATATGAATATACTTCACACCAGTCCAGTTGAGGATACTATACACGTTATCATTAACAGATAATAATCCATTTCTACATCTCATAAGTGTCTTGTCTCTCTGTTTTTCTCCTTAATTTCTTTCCTCACATTCTTCCCCTTCTCCTACTTTCTTCCTACACTGTCTCCAGTATCCATAACCATTTTTCATGCTTTTATATCCGCTAAGCTTTCAGTTTCCACCCTAGTGTGGACAGTCAATATATATATTAAGTGAAGACATACAATGTCTCTCTTTCATAGCCTGGCTTGCTTCACTCAGTAGTAAAGCGTCCATATTCATCCACTTTCTATCAAATGCCAGGATCTTGTTGTTTTTCATGGCTGAATAGTATTTCATAGAGTATATGTGCCGTACCTTTTTCAATCCATTCATCTGTTCATGGACATTTGGGTTAGTTCCATGTCTTAGCAATTGTGAATAATAAACATAGATGTGCAAGCACTTTTCTGACTGAGTGTTCTCCTATCCTTTGGGTATATACTCAGGAGTGGAATTGCTGGATCATGTAGTAGTTCTAATTGTAGATCTTTGAGGAATCTCCATATTGTTCTCCACAGTGGTTGAGCCAATTTACATTCCCACCAGCAGTGTAGGAGAGGTCCCCTTTCACCACAGCCTTGTCAGCACTTACCATTTTTTGTTTTTCTAATCTTAGCCATTCTGACTGGGGTTAGGTGGTATCTCATTGTGGTTTTGATCTGCATCTCCTTTAGGATGAGGAATGTTGAGCATTTTGTATATGCTTTTTGGCTGTTCATATGTCTTTCTTAGAGAGTTGTTTGTTCAGCTCATTTTCCCATCTTTTAATTGGGCTGACATTTTTTTTTAGTAAGCTGCTTGAGTTCTATGTGTGTTCTGGTTATCAGTCTCTTATCTGAAGCATAGTTTACAAAAATATTCTCCCATTATGAGGGCTGTTGATTTACACTAATTACTGTGTTTTTTGGTTGTGCAGAATCTTCATAATCTTTTTTTTTTTTTTTACTTTTTTTTTTTTTTGAGAGGTTTTCGCTATAGGGCGCATACACTCGCCAGACAGACAGAGAGAGACATAGAGACCGAAAGTGAGAAATCAGCCCCCAGAGGGGATGGTCACGCCGCAATCCCTTCTCCTCCATTCTCCTCTCAGGATCTTGGGCACGCATGCACATGCGCCCGGTGTGAGATTTAAGCCACCGGGTCCGGGACGTGAACCGTCGACTACGTGGGAGTCCAGTGACATAGTCATTACGCTAACTGCTGGTTCCCAGAATCTTCAAAATCTGATATAATCCCACTAGTCTATTTTTGGGATTATTGACTAGGCTTTGGGGGTTTTATTTAAAAAGTCTTTGCCTACAACAATGTCTCCCAGTGTTTCCCACAAGCAGTTTTATAGTTTGAGGTCCTAGGTTTAGATCTTTGATCCACTTTGAGTTGATTTTTATTAATGGTGAGAGATAAGGATACAGGTTCATCTTTTTGCAGGTGGATATCCAGTTTTTCCAGCACCATTTGCTAAAGAGGTTTTTCTTTTCCCACTGGATTGACTAGTTCCATTTATCAAAAATCGGTTGGCTGTATATTTTGGGGTTTATTCCTGGTGTTTCTATTCTGTTATATTGATCCACATGTCTGTTTTTGTGCCAATATCATGCTGTTTTTATTAACACCATTTTGTAATACATTTTGGGGTCAGGAAATGAGATGCCTCCTACTCCACTCTTCTTGCATAGGATTACTTTGGCAATACGGGATCTTTTATGGTTCCAGAAATATTCTGATTATCTTTTCTAGATCTGTGAAGAATATCTCTGGTAATTTGATTGGGATTGTGTTAAATATGGAGATTAATTTGGGCAGAATTGCCATTTTGATTATATTAATTCTTCCAATCTAGGAACATGAGATGTCCTTCCACTTTTTTTTTTGGATCCTATCAAGAGAAAAGGACAGTAACACATAAACAAAACAAAATAAAATAATGGAATAAAAATGAAAGTTGGACATGTATTACTAGGCCAGAGCAAAGGAAGAACATTCTGAAATACACAAGGACTCGGGAAATATACCACCTTGGTACTCTCAGGAGAATGTCTGTGATGATTGCTGGGGTCCCGTCCTCTACCCAGTGAGAATCAAATAAAATCCAAGCTATGAAGAGAGGATTAGGAATAGTTGTGAGCAAGAACTCTTCTAACACAGAGAGTAAAATCTGATTGATCAAAATTAAAGTTCACCACACAGTCACTATTTCTCTTTTCTGCGATCCCACTCCAGTAAATGTAAATTAATTTTAAAAAGACAAAAGCTCACAGGCTCAATGAGCCAGGAGAAGAAGCAGCAACAAAGGAAAGCGTTCAGTAGCTGCTCAAAATCAAAAAGGAGATGGACCGTGGTAGAGCCAGTTCGCTCTACAGAACTTGGGCTCAAAGGCACCAGAGACAGTATAGGGCAGAGCAGCATTTGGAGGTGAAACCAGGGGAACGAGTTCAAGATGGCTGCATATCAGTTGTCCGTTCTTCTACCCCACACTCTCAGGCAAATAACCATGGCAGGAAGAGGCCTAGGGAGACTGACTTAGAAAAACAGAATGCAGAGGACACTGGCTGCAGTCAAGGCTGGAGGTAATAACTGAACCCTCTCCTAGGGGAATGAGGTCAAAGTTTACCTCTTAAACAGAGGACCTCCCTTACAACCTTGTTTTCCAACCCTCCACAGACAACTTATGATCAGGCAGACACTCCTCAGTAAGAAGATTGAAACAATATAATCTGAAGAGGATAAATATCCCCAGACTGAAAAGTTAATGTGAAGGTTAAAAAACAAACAAACAGACAAACATCTAGCTGTTGTATCTCCTTACTTAACGTGTACCTTTGGCTGGCACCAGAGTCGTGCACCAAGAAGACGGAGTGACCTAAATTTGATGTCCACTGCAGGGAGGGAGTGTGGATGCTAGCCGCAGCAGAGCGACCAATCAGAACAGTACCAGTTTCAATAATGGACCAATGGGATTGTTGCTTGAATTTATTTACAAATCAGAGTTGCACAAGTTGCGATCCTTCATTTGTGTATATGGACCTGGTTGAAAACTTCAGAGTGTAGTATTTCTCTATTAAAATTCATCCCACAGAGACGGCCTTTTGAGCAATCTAGTTGTCTCTGGGATGATGTCACCCCAATAAAGTCTTTCTCTTGGGAAAACATCATGAATCAGAGATGTTTCTCTTGCTATGAATAATTCTGTACCTGCCTTGGCTCCTTGGCACTATCAAGATGGTATTACCCACTTAGTCATTGTTTCAATAAAGAATACAGAAATGAGGGGCAGCAGATGATATGGAGGTTTAAGTGACTGGATTCCACATGACTGACTACACAGTTTGAGAACTAGACCCAGTGCTTGTAAAACACACCTGGCACATGTGCATAAGTGCCCAAAATGCTGAGAAGAGAATAGAGGAGAAGGGATTGCAGTGTGGTTATCCCCCCAGGGGAGTGATTTCTCTCTTTCCCTATCTCTCTCTGTTACTCTGTCTCTGGGGAGCACGTGTGCCCTATAGCAAAAAAGAAAAAAAAATAGAAATAAACATATACAGAGTTAGAAGATTTACTTGATGCGAAATCACGCCCCGGGGAGATGGCCAAGCTGCGTTTCCTTCTTCTCCATTCTCCTCTCGGGATTTTGGGCATGCACACACATGCATCCAGTGTGTTTTAAACCTCCGGGTTCAGGACTCAAAGTACAGTCAGACTACATGGGAGTCTAGCGACATAACCATTTAGCCACCTGCTGGTCCCTTGACTCTTAGTTTAAGGGCAATGAAAGCAGAATGCCCTTCTAAAAATGACTTTCATGGTGGTGGCTGAAGTTTACTCAAATGCCATTTTAAATATGTGTAAGAATTATGTATCTAGTTTATTAGGTAATGAGGGCCTTGAGAATACTGCCTCTTTGTGTTTACACACCCACAATATAAACATCTTTATTAAGCGGACCCAATATCTGAACATCTTTGAAACTACTGAAATGCTGACTTCATATGGTTCAACCTGCTGAAGAGAGGCTCAATATGATAATAAGTGTGGAGAGAACTGTACAGGATTTCTGGCTTCAGATGTCATGCTTTTCAAGATCTCTAATAGTGGGACCAGCAGTTAGCGTAATGGCTATGTCGCTGGACTCCCACGTAGTTGACCGCGGTTCGAGTCCCGGACCCGGTGGCTTAAACTCACGCCGGGCGCGTGTGCGTGCGTGCCCAGGATCCCGAGAGGAGAATGGAGGAGAAGGGATTGCGGCGTGGCCATCCCCCCTGGGGGGTGATTTCCTGCTTTCTATCTCTCTGTCTCTCTCTGTCTGTCTGGCGAGCGCACGCGCCCTATGGCAAAAACCTCTCCAAAAAAAAAAAAAAAAAAAAAAAAAAGATCTCTAATAGTAAGTAACCTTGTTTACCTGAATGAATTTGGCTAACTTAATGGGTAGAATCGAAAAGTCAAAGTAAGATTTAGGATTAGAACAAGAAAGATCTAAGAGGGACCAGCAGTTAGCGTAACGGCTATGTCGCTGGATTCCCACGTAGTCGACCGCGGTTCGTGTCCCGGACCCGGTGGCTTAAAACTCACCCCGGGCGCGGGTGTGTGCATGCCCAAGATCCCGAGAGGAGAATGGAGGAGAAGGGATTATGGTGTGGACATCCCCCCTGGGGGGTGATTTCTCGCTTTCTGTCTCTCTGTATCTCTCTGTCTGTCAAGCGCACGTGCCCTATAGCCAAAAAAAACAAAAACCAAAAACCAAACAAACAAACAAACAAAAAAACAAAAAAAAAACCTCTTAAAAGAAAAGAAAGATCTAAGAGAATAAAATTATAGCTTTGGTATATTTTATTAAGAGGAAATATTTTTATATTTGTAGATTTTAGGTATTTGTAGTGCTAGAAGTTGGCTAATTATAAGTGAAAACCTTGAATAAAATTTAAAATATTAATCTTTGTCTTATTTTTACTTCTAGATGGAATTATAACATAGAAGATCATTTTAGAGTTCACATCCTTATACAGTTAACATTTTAAACAAAGAATAATTTATGCTCTTAGGAAAGTTTCCACTAATTTAGAAAAAAAATGAGCATTTAAAAAGAAAATTGAATATATTAAGCTTATATATGTATTTAAAAATATTGGAAGGGGACTAATGAGTTGTGTTCATAAATGGAACCAAATATCATTCAAACATCTCCTTGAGGTAGTTTTTAAGACCTGAGAGGCTTGTAAATAGAGTAACAATGTTTATAAATACAAGTCAAAAGTTGAAGAAAGAATGAGGTTTTAAAAAATGATAACTTAATAAGCTGACTATTAAATCTTGCATAAAATAAGTCTCTAAATAATATTTCCTGGGGGGAAAAGTCATTCTCGAGGACACGCAAGCTGGCAGCGACTTGCTGGCATTTTGCACTTTGTCAGAACTGTCAGATCTCCCCACTAATCATCTCACAGGAAAATCCTTCAGTTGACAGACATCTGCACTCATAAACAATCAGACTTTCAGCGCCTCACTTTGAAATGTGAGCAGACAGCAAACAGCCGCTAGACATTGCAGGTCGCCATCTTCCAACAAATGCACTCCCTTCTTTCATATTTAGAGTGCGTTTGTTCTTTGCGGCAATAATGTGCTCACTTCCACAGACTCCTTGCACCAGGGTTAGTCATGTGCACACGCTTAGTAAATGTGATATAAAAACACATTTCCTTGTACGGGGCTTTTAGGAAAGCTTATTTATTTATTTATTTATTTTTGCCAGAGTAGGTATGTGCTCGCCAGAGAGAGGTGAGAGAGTAGGAAAAAAGAGAGAGGAGAAAGCACCCTCTCATGGGGAACGGTCATGCCACACTCCCTTCTCTTACACCTCTTTCTACTTTCAGGACTTTAGGCATACATGCACACACGCCCAGTATGTTTCTCCTGATCTGGGACTTGAACCGTGTGGTCCGTCGTGTGGGATCCTGCTGCCTCAACCGCAGCCACAGAGCTGGCCTGCAAAAACCTTTTTAAAAGTACAGAGTAAACTGCATCCGTATTTTGCCTTTTTTTTTTTTTTTTTTTTTTTTTTTTTTGAGAGAGAGATTTTTGCTATAGGGTGTATGTGTTTGCCAGAGAGACAGACAGAAAGTGAGAAATCACCCCCTAGGGGGTGCTAGCCGTGCTGCATTCCCTTGTCCTCCATTCTCCTCTTGGGATCTTGGGCACACACACACACGCGCCCGGCGTGAGTTTTAAGTACCTGGGTCTGGGACTCAAACCACGGTCCACCATGTGAGAGTCCAGTGATGTAACCATTACGCTATACGCTGGTCCCCATATTTTGCCTTTTAATCTTTCCTTTTTTCCTTCTCTGTTTTTCTTTTGTGTGTGTTTCTATTGCCAGAGGGCACATCCAGTCTCGAGACAGGAGAGAGAGACAGCAAGATAGAACATGCCTCTCAGTGGGATGTGGCCAGGCTGCAACCCCTTCTCCTCCTTTATCCATCCCGTTGGGATTTTAGGTACTCACACATGCACCCAAAGTGTTTCTTTTAAAGTTTCCAGGGCCAGGACTCAAACTGTGATCAGCCATGTGGGATCTGGCTCCTTTACTCACTAAGCTATGGGGCTGGCCTTTCTTTTTTCCACCTCTTTCTAACTGGAATGTGGATGTGGTTCCTGGGGGTGACAGCCATCTTGCAGCCTACATAGTGTATTAGACAGTGAGAGGCAAGAAGATGCAAGGCCTTCTACTATTTTGTTGTGGAAGAAATAAACCCTGTTTGATTAAATCACAATAGGTAGTTCTATTCTGCTTTCAGCCAAGCCCAGTTTTACATGGATCAGCCTCACACATGGAGAATGATACCAACAAAACTAACAAATCAAAAGGAAACTGTGGTTCAAAGGTAGTACTGGGGCCAGAAGAAAACTCCAAGATAATTAAAATTGTTGTATTATCTCCAGAGAGGTTCATTCATTTAGCCAATATTTATAGAATGCCTTTTAAGTGCCTATCATAAGATCTGAGTAAGGAAAGAGAGCAAATAAAATATTCTCTCTGTAAAATAAGACTAGGACCTTGTAAAACAAGAAAAAATAGAAAAAAAGATAAAAATCATAAAGGATAAATTTAAGGCAGTCGGTATCAAAATGATGGTTTCAGAATGAGAGAACACTGAGAATAAATGGTTAAAGTAGTGAAAGGCAGGGCCAGCCAATGGCATGGTGGTTAAGGCAGCTGGATCCCACATGATTGACTTTGTGGTTCAAGTCCTGCAGTTTGAAAAACACACAGAGGGTGTGTGTGTGTGTGTGTGTGTGTGTGTACACCCACAATCCCAAGAGGAGGATGAAGAGAAGAGATTGCAGCGTGGCCATCCCCACCCCTTCACCACCCGAACGCAGGGGCTGTGATTTCTCATTTTCCCTCTCTCTCTGGTGAGCACGCACACCCTATAGTAAAAACTTTACAAAAAAAAAAAAAAAGAGAGAGAGAGAGAAAAATGAAAGACACAAGTTCACAAGTTTCTTTATTTAAAAAGCCTGGGGGTGGGGGAGGGCAGCTGCTGCGTGGTGCTGGACTCGCATGGCCAAGCACAATTCAAGTCCCGGACCTGGCAGGTTGCTTTCTCACTCTCTCTGGTGAGTGCACATGTCTTGTAACAAATTAAAATAATAATTATAAATGAAATAAAATAATAATAATATAAAAGAGCCTGGGGAGGGCTTAATATAATGAGTGAAAAGTATCTTCTAGAACATGAAACTGAGATCTAAGAATATCATAGGGAAATCAGAACTCCCAAACTAGAGAGAAAAAGACTAGAAAACTAAAAGTGAAGATGGCGCGGATGGCCTACTTAAGAGCAACAGCAGAAGTTAGAAGACAACGGAGACCCACCTTCAAAATCCTGAGTGAAAACACTAAGCAGCCTTGAATTCTACTGACAAAGTACCTTTCGAGTGTGAAGGAGAAATAAAGACTTAGGCTCAGATCTCATTGTTTCCTGAATAACAACTGCTAGTTTATGCTTCAGAACATTAAGGAAGTAAACCAAGAAGGAAGACATGAGGTCCAAGAAATGGTCTCCAACAGAGATGAGGACAAAGGGAGATCACGTATTGGAGGCCCAGAGAGCCAGCCCTCTCAGACTAGAAAAAACAAAGTTTCCAAAAAGGGGTGAAAAGGGAATGAGAGGAAACTGTTTAATCCACAATTATCTGACATGATCTAGCATTCCGAGGGAAAACGCTGGTAGGCAAGTGTTAGATCTGACATAGTACATGAAAAAAACATAGGCACATAAAACCCACAGTGAACAAATAAAACAAGATGACCATTAATTTTAAGAAAATGGAAAAGTTGTACTGCAAAAGAAGAATAGTCATCTTCTATTTGACCATCCCAATAAACATTAATGACATAGCCACAATACTGTAACACTGATCATATAAAGTTTTTTAAAGGAGCAGGGAAGCGAGTTCTGGTGGTATTCCAACAAAATTTGGAATCGTTTTAACAGGAAACCATGTGGCAACATGAAAGTAGTTATAAATACACAGGTCGATGTCAGGAGAAAACAGTTTAAAAAGGCAAAAGTAAATTGTTTCTAGATGTCTATGCAGGATTGGGTGTGGGTTGTAATTCTTTATTCTAAGTCTTGTGATATGACGTGATTGAGTAATGATCTGTAGGCAGGACATTTGCATCAGTCTCTCTGCATGGCTTCACTTACCTGCCGTAGCCAGTTCTGTGCAGGATCTGTCCAGCTCCCTGCACGTACACCCTGAAAGCGTCTTGCCTCAGGCCCTTCCCCTGTGCTTCTTACTTCATACCCTTGGGCTTCTCTGTGAAGTCCCAGACAAGAACCACTGCCGGAACCTGCTCATTTCTCCCGTCTGAGCACCCTGGAAATGCAAGGAGTTAATGTCCATAGGCAAACCTTTAACCAGTGGGAGGGTCCAGAGCTGGAAGTTGTTTCTCTGCCTCTTTCTGCCGCTGGACAGACAGCTCTGAGACAGGATGCACGGCGGTGACCTGAGGATCTAGCGGCCATGGCCAAGCACTGTGGTTCTATCCTGACTTTCCTGGCTTCCCTGCTTCTCTTTCCTCGTGTCCCCATTATGGTCTCAGGCTCTGCTTTCTGGCAACCTTGACTGAAGTTTAAAATGATGAAATACTTTCAAAGTAAGACAAAAAGAAAAGGAAAGCCTACTTTCAAAAAAGATCTAAATGGGGGCCAGCAGGTGGCAGGTTAAGGTGCTGGACTCCCATATGGTTGACGGAGGTTCAAATCCTAGACCGGGTGGCTTGAAACTCATGCCAGGCACATGTGTGTGCATGCCCAAAATCCCAGGAGGAGAATGGAGAAGGGATTGCTACGCGGCCACCCCTTTGGGGGGGACGACTTCTCATTTTCCCTCTTACTGTCTCTGTCTCTCCGGTGAGTGCATGAGTACTATGGCAAAAAAACTTCTTTTATAAAAAAAGAAGATCTAAATGAAAGACGAGATGATACCATAACAAGGAAATGCAAAGAGCCAATGCAGAATTTTTGAAATAGAAGATAAAGAGTCGAAGAGAAAAACGAATGATTTCAAGTGCATAGTTGTAGGCTACTTCGACAAAACTAGACGTTGAAGGAACAAGGAAATAATGAGTATGAAAGTGAAATTTCCTTCAAAGGAGCGGTGAAGGAGATTGGGCTAACAAGATGCCTTGTTGGGGCCAGATTGGCCATGATTTAACTTTCTCTATCAATGGAAATACAGCTTTAAATATAACAGAGATGGAGAAGGACTCCCCTGTAGCATGAAGAAGCATAATGGCAGTTGTAAACCAGTGGGGGAAGGGAGAATAGGCAGAAAAAACTCAGCCAAACCGCCTACTAGGAAAGGATATAAGTCAGGAACAATAAGTATGATAAACCAAAAGAATGGAAAGAGCAAAAGAAGTAGAATTAAACATAACACTTAATCCAACAAATATAAATGTGTTGAATTCTTCTTTAAATAACTCTCAGGACCAGCAGATGGTATAGTAGCTATGTCACTGGACTCCCACATGGCTGACCACAGTTCAAGTCCCGGACCTGGTGTCTTGAAAATTACTCCAGGTGTGGGAACCAGCAGTTAGCGTAATGGCTATGTCGCTGGACTCCCACGTAGTCGACCGCGGTTCGCGTCCCGGACCCGGTGGCTTAAAACTCACGCCAGGCACGTGTGCGTGCGTGCCCAAGATCCCGAGAGGAGAATGGAGGAGAAGGGATTGCGGCGTGGCCATCCCCCCTGGGGGGTGATTTCTCGCTTTCTGTCTCTATGTCTCTCTGTCTGTCTGGCAAGCACACACGCCCTATAGTGAAAAACCTCTCAAAAAAAAAAAATTACTCCAGGTGTGTGTGTGTGTGTGTGTGTGTGTGTGTGTGTGCCCACGATCCCGGGAGGAGAATGGAGGAGAAGGGATTGCGGTGCGGTCATCTCTGGCAGGTGATTTCTTATTTTCCCTCTCACTGTCTGTCTTTCTTTCTCTCCAAGGAGCATGTGTGCCCTAAGGCAAAAACCTTAAAAAAAAAAAAAACTCTCAGATTAAGAAAAACACACACAAAATTTGCATCTATACGACGTTTATGAGCTACACTTGATAGTATTGAATAAATAATGCATAAATATTGATTTTGATATCAATTTTAATGATCGGATATAGACCAAAGAGTAAATAATTTAAACACAAGAAAGGGGACATTTCACTGCAAAACTGAATTTGAGGCCTGAATCATGAAATGAAGAATTACGAGACTGCTTAGGACAAAAGAAACAATCCTTGAAGAAAATATAAAAACAGTTATAGACCTTTGCACAGGGAAAACCATAACAGCAAACTACACAGAACAGAAACTTCTAGAAATATAGGAGAACTTGATAAAATCGCCAGCTAGGAGGAGATTTTATTGCATTCCTTGTATTATTTGGCTGATTAAGGAACTAAAAATAAGCAATGTAGATAGAATTTAAATTTTGCAATCCACAAATTAATTTAATTGCTGTCTATCATTGTTTTTCTCTGAAAAATATATACTTGCCCACAAAAACAAACAAACAAACAAACCAGTTCTCTCCTATAAGAGATTTTATTGGTCACACTGTGGACCACACTCATCCTGGACTGCAATGATCTCGTTTTGTGCATCCCCCGCTCCTGACCTCCCACCAAGAAGGGTGATTAAATCGAGCTTTGGTGTAATAAAGGGGAGAGGAAGAGCCAAAGGACTGCTGTGGCCGCTATGTGCTGGAAGCTTCTGTGTGTTATCCCCTTTCCCTATTTTTTTTCAAATGCAATTCTCACAAAGCCCCACTTAGAGGGATTGTCAGTCCGTTTTGTGATTACCCATTGTTCTCACTGGACTATCAGCTCCCTACAAATACCAACAAGCGAAGTCCTGGCTTCCCACTTCTCCTCCGATTCAAGGCCTCTTTTCCATCTCTGGGTGGTTCTCTTCCACATCAGCAGCGACATGGGGATTGTCACACTGACCCACTTCCCAGCAGGGCTGTGCGATGCAACAACTAATTACAAAGGCTAATAAAATATTTACAGAGCCGACAGCACACTTTGCTAGTGCAAGGCCTTACTTAATAAAAATAATGACAGCGCTAGATAAACACGGCTCAGAGCCTAGCGCCACTCTCGAACAGAGTCAAGTCCGTGCCAGGGTAATTTCAAGCTCTATTAGATGCTTCCAGCAAATATCACTGTTATCCAAGAGGAGAGAAAATCTGCCATGCAGGAAATCTTGACTGAAGGCCACAGCCCAGCCGCGCAGAGCAGTGTGGTTTGATTAAAATGAGCAGTGACCTTTCATGCGAGTGCCGCTATCTCTGGGCTTGTTCAGATTTCTGCTGGGTAGAAGGGAGCTGGCTGTGTGCCGCTGAAGGCCCCAGCTCCAGGACCTTTCTTGCTTTATCAAGAGATTCCTCTCAGGACCAGCAATTAGTGTAATGGCTATGTTGCTGGACTCTCACATAGTCGACCACGGTTCGACTCCTGGACCTGGCGGCTTAAGCTCACGCCGGGTGCGTGTGTGTGCGTGCCCAAGATCCCGAGAGAAGAGAATGGAGAAGAAGGGATTGCGGTGTGGCCATCTCCCCTGGGGGGTGATTTCTCGTTTTTTGTCTGTCTCTCTCTGTGTTTCTGGCGAGCGCACGTGCCCTATAGCAAAAACCTCTACAAAAAAAAAAAAAAAAAAAAAAAGAGATTCCTCTCTAGGAGTGTGAAGTCAAAGGAGGGAGAGCTCTGTTGGTAGAAAGTATGGGGACATTTTGGATCTTTGCAGAGGACAATAAAAAGAGCAAGCGGCATGGCCACTTAAGTAACAGAAAGAGGGCCAGTGTATCAGAATTGTTCCGACAGGAAGGCTGACTCCACGCCAGGAATTCAGTGCAGGAGATTATAGCAGTAGTGTTGAAATGCACACAGGAGGGGACCAGCAGTTGGCGTAATGGCTATGTTGCTGGTCTCACACGTAGTCAACCGTAGTTCGCGTCCCAGACCCGGTGGCTTAAAACTCACGCTGGGCACGTGTGCGTGCATGCCCAAGATCCCGAGAGGAGAATGGAAGAGAAGGGATGGCGGCCTGGTCATCCCCCCTGGGGGGGTGATTTCTCGCTTTCTATCTCTCTGTATCTCTCTGTCTGGCGAGCGCACGCACCCTATAGCAAAAACCTCTAAAAAAAAGACAAAAAGAAAAGCACGCAGGAGACAATGAACTGATCCAGAGATGGGCAACAATAGGCTGGGGCCACCGAAGTGGAGATGGTGTTCCCAGACTCCAGAAGAGGTGAGCCGGATACATGAAGATGCAGCCATTACCAGAGCTGTGAAGCCCAACATAGACAGAGAAGGGGAGACATCCTAGCTTTTCTCCTCTCCCCTCTTCTCCTCCAATCTCCTACCAGTGTCTGTTGTTGGCCAAACCTAAGCGATCGACAGGAAGTTTAGGAGTGTAGTCTGTCCAGCCATCACTTGTACTCAGAGCAGAGCAGAGGAGGGCTCTGAAGGCCGTGCTCACGTGTCCAGGACTGAGCAGGGGCCATGGAAGGTGGGGCTGAGTGAAGCCTGCTCAGCCAGGTAGTTTGCTGGACTGTCACGAAGAACCACTGGAGGCATGGATGGAGTTTTAAGCCAGGAGGGACTTTCCCATCCCACATCTGGATAAACAGTAGCTCAGGAGCAGGTTAGGAGCTCGGGCTTTCTTCCTCCCAATCCAGCTCAGCCCCCCTCACCTGGTTAGCCCACACCAGCTGTAATCCCTTCCCCTAGAGAACAAGTCTACCTGCCAAGAACTATGATTCTAGTCACTTAACAGGTTGTGAAAATCCCAGGACCAGCAGTTGGCATAATGGCTATGTTGCTGGACTCCCATGTAGTCAACCGCAGTTCGAGTCCCGGACCCGGTGGCTTAAACTCACAGCGTGCCCAAGATCCCAAGAGGAGAATGGAGGAGAAGGGATTGTGGCGTGGTCATCACCCGGGGGGTGATTTCTCGCTTTCTGTCTCTCTGTCTCTCTCTGTCTGCCTGGCGAGCACACGCACCCTATAGCAACAACCTCTCAAAAAAAAAAAAAAAAAAAAAAAAAGAAATTCCAGTGCTGACCTCCCCTAAGGAATATATGAGCCCTCAAAAGAATGAGGTTCAGCCTTTTATTTTTTATTGCTTCAAAGACCCCTTGCCAGGATCCCTCTAATCCTAAGTGGTTAACCAGGTTCTGATGCCACACAGTCATGGAATTCTAGTGACACAAAGTCCCTTTCATTTCCAACACGAATCATCAACCTGACAACAGGGTCCTCAAACAGGGCCAGGTATTAAGAGCAGCAAAGCATGTCGGTCAGTTGAGTGACCCCCAGAAAGCAGTCTAGAAAGCTCCAGACGAGCCCTCCTTTAGTTTTCCTCCCCAAGAATGGAGTTTAAGTTCATAAACTGTCTTATACATCGAGTAAGAAGAGTTAAGTTCAGGGGGGTGTTCATTGAACGGCTCCCTTGGGGCTTTGGCTAATTTTGTTCCTGTGACAGTGTGATCGTTTTAGAATCTCCCAACTAGGAAGTGAAAAGGAACTCATTTTCATTCGTTCTCTGTCAACAGAGCGGATTTTCTGGGAACCGGGTGTTCCTGTAGGTGGGCAGGGAGATGGGGTTTCATACATTTAGACAGTCAGGGAAATCCTTTGCCAAAGATTACGTAATTTAGTGGCGAACTAGAGAGCAGAATCCAGGATTCCAGGCCAGGGCTGTGCTGGCAGCTCCATGGGGAGGTCTATTGGGCTATTAGTACCCCTTGCCGCCCTATTCTGTTCAGAAGTTCCTTTTCTTTTCAAATGGTTTGACAAGCGCTGTTCATTCCTGCCTCCCACGGACATGACACAGTTTTTGTTTCTGGGGATCTAGGAGTTTTAAGATCTGGTCTTTATCGGGGAAGCTTGTATGACTCCATTGCTCTCTCTGAGGATAACACGAGAGCGTGCGTTTACTGGGGCCTGTGTCTCAGGGGTGCAGCCAGAGCTGAGCAGTGCAGGCCGCTTTCGCCTCGCTGCTGTGGCTGTCTCCTTGGCGTCTGTGTTGGTCAGTTTCCATTCGCCCTTCCCAGCAGGCTGACCTTCGGTGGGCTCTGGCAAGGATCTCCTTCCTTTTCTGTGGCCCTGGCAGTACTGGCAAGAAACTGGAGGGTAAGGGGAGCTGGGATATGGAGTCCCCGGCTCCCTCTCTGCCGCACCATATGTGGGAGTGCTGCCTCCCCCTCCGAAGGAAGCAGGTCTTACGTGGGTCGTCACACTCTCCCTTTGCCACCTCAGGACTGAGCCAGGTAGCCTCAGGTGCTTCCTCGTCTCCTGTGGGCTTCCTATCTGGTTCATATTCTAAAAAATTAGGTTATTACACTGTCCCCCATTATTCCATTTACTTGCACATTTTTTCCCTCTTTCTTGATCCTGTTTAATCCAGTATTTAGGTAAACTATTAGGTTGTTGGGAAAGCCATGACATAGTTTTCTGGTTTTTTGTTTGTTTGTTTGTTTGTTTTTTCTGTGCAAAAATGTGTCATGGGGACCAACAGTTGGCGTGGCGTAATGGCTATGTCGCTGGACTCCCATATAGTTGACTGCCATTCGAGTCCCGGATCCGGTAGCTTAAACTCACACCGGGCACATGTGCATGCGTGCCCAGGATCCCGAGAGGAGAATGGAGAAGGGATTGTGGCATGGCCAACTCTCCCAGAGGGGGTGATTTCTTGCTTTCTATCTCTCTGTCTCTGTCTTTCTGAGTGCATGCGCCCTACAGCAAAAACCTTCCAAAAAATTTAAAAAGTGCCATGACTTTCCCAATGACCCAATATATTTCACAGTAAAAGAAACACCTGTTCGGAAACTCTCAGCTCTTCTCTTTAGCATGCTGTGGTCTGGGCGTAACTGTGCTTTGCTATTTCATCTTTTAATTCTTCATCATTCAGTTTATGGGAGAGGAAGTTGGAGGGATTCAGACGAAGGAGGGTGATGAGGCAACTGAGTTTGGCCTGTGCGTACAGATCTGAGACAGGCCAGGCATTCCATCCCACTGTACCCACAGGGATATTCATCCTTGATCATTTACTGGTCCCAAGCTTACAAGCTCTACCTACCTCTGTTCTGTAACCAGAGATTCTTAAGGCAAGTCACAAGAAAACAGTCAAGTTGCTATGATTTCTGGGAAACTGAGCATCGGCTTTGAGCACCCAAGAAAGTCTTGGGCACAACATGGGCACTCAGTAGTGATTCATAGAACTATTCATAGAATAGCTGTTCATATTCAGTGAACACATTCTGGGACATCTCCACATCCCACTATGATTGGCATATGGGCAGATTCATGGAGACTCTGAGCTGCTGCAGTGCAAAATGTGCCAATTGGGTTTCTGATTTGAAGTTATTGTTTCTGAAGGAATATAATATGCAACTCAGTTCGTTTTGTGTTGCTATAATAGAATACCACAGACTGGGTAATTTATTAAAAAAACAAAACAAAACAAAACAAAAAACAATGTATTTAACTCAATTTAACTCAGGTTCTGGACGCTAGAAAGCCCAAGACCGAGGGGCATGCACTTGACAAGGACCCTGTGTTGCATTATCCCACAGGAGAAGGTAGAAGGGAAGGCAAGAGCCGGACAGAGGCAAACCTGCTTTTGTAACCAAGTGTAACAACTAACCCATCCCCACAGTACCATCACTCAGTAAGGTAAGGAGGACAGAGGCCTCCTGACTCAGTTACCTTGTATTAGGGTCGACCTTCCAACACTTGCATTGGGAATTAAGCTTCCAACATGTGATATTTAGGGGCACCATGCATTCATTCTCAGGGCTGGCATTTCATGTGAGCCCCCAATTCTAGCTTCTGAATTGATGAAAAGAAAAAAGAATGAGAGGACTCTTAATCTCCACACCTAACTCTACCCACTCCCTGCTGAAAAACCTTGATCAGAAGTGGCCCATAGGATGCTCTATACAGACCTAAAGGAGACTGTCTCTGCAGCATGGTTTTGTGATGCTAAACGATAGGAGAGCACTTCCTAAGTTCATGGTTAGCTTTAGGGGAAGGTCTCTGATTAAATCTACTGTAGTCACCAAGCAGGGGCAACCCTCCACGTAGGAAGCTGCCTGTCCATGTGGCTTTTCACCCTAAACTAGTGAAATTGTGGTGCATAAAGAAGCACAGTCCTGGGACCAGCAGTTGGCGTAACGGCTATGTCGCTGAACTCTCATGCTGTTGACTGCGGTTTGAGTCCCAGACCCGGTGGCTTAAACTCACAGCGGCGTGTGTGCATGCGTGCCCAAGATCCCAAGAGGAGAATGGAGGAGAAGGGATTGCGGTGTGGCCATCCTCCCTGGGGGGTGATTCTCTCTCTCTGTCTGTCTGTCTCTCTCTTTCTGGTGAGCACACGCGCCCTATAGCAAAAACGTCTCCAAAATAAATAAATAAATAAATAAATTTTTAAAAAGAAGCAAAACCCCAATCTTTGAGCAAAGAGGAGATGTGGTCCGATCTTGTGCAATGCTTTTTAGATTTTACAAATGAACACTTGCAGCCATGAAGAATGATCATGATGATCGAAATTCCTTCAGGATAAACAGGACTTTACTATGGAGGGTCTGAGACTCTTTGGCTCTGTCTCCTCTCTTTTTCCTACTGAAGTGTTCATTTTACAGTTGCTTTTGCACAAGACTTGGGGACATAGCTACTGTGTTACAACAGGACAACGGCTCAGCCAGGAACCTTGGGAAAGGTGAATGTTATTCTCTGGCCTTTTTCTCAGCCTGCCTGCATGAGCACAAGGTCCTTGCTAGTGTGTATCAGCCTTCCGTCGGGCAAGCTTAGGGATACTTGGGAGCCTTTTGCAACAGTGGTTACTTACTATGTTCTAAACCTTCTTTTAAGAAGGATGTTGTATTAAGGTTCTCCAGAGTAACCGAACCAGTATAATTAGAACACTTATACATATAGGGACCAGCAGTTGGCATAATGGCTATGTCGCTGGACTCCCATGTAGTCGACATTGGTTCAAGTCCCGGACCCAGCAGTTTAAACTCACGCCGGGTGTGTGCACGTGTGTGCCCAAGATCCCGAGAGGAGAATGGAGGAGAAGGGATTGGCGTGGCCATCCCCCTGGGGGGTGACTTTTTGTTTTCTGTCTCTCTGGCGAGTGCACATGCCCTATACCAAAAAACAAACAAACAAACAAACAAAACTCTAAAAAAAAGAACGTATATACATATATTTGCACATCTATATATGCATAGACATATAAAATACAATGTGTATGTATATAAAACATATAACATATAAGTATGTATATCTAGGTGTGTATGCCTAGCTCTATAGGATACATTATATGTACATATGTATATAATATATACAATGATGAATTACATATACAATGGTGGTTGCATAAGGTTATTATGGAGCTGGAAATTCTATCACCTAGTGACAGTATAGCTGTCATACTGTTGAAGCACAATGCATCAGATGCAATATTCTCCTGTTTGTGGTGATGCTGGTGTAAACAGACCTACTGCACTGCCACTCATATAAAGGTATAGCTCATACAATTATGTGCAGTACATAATACTTTTTATTTTTAGTGATTTTTACTACAGGGTGCGTGTGCTTGCTGAAGAGACAGAGAGAGACAGAGAGATAGAAAGCAAGAAATAACCCCCCCCCCCCCAGGGTGAGGGATGGACACACCACAGTCCTTTCTCCTTCATTCTTCTTTTGGGGTTTTGGGCACACATGCACATGTGTCTGATGTGAGCTTCAAGACACCAAGTCCAGAACTCAAACTACGGTTGGCCACGTGGGAGTCCAACATCTTAACCACTATGCCACCTGCTGGCCCCAAGTACATAATACTTGATAAAGATAATAGTGACTATGCCACTGGTTTACGTATTTATTATACTATACTTTTTGTTGTTCATTTTGTATCCTGTCAGGAGTTTTGGGGCACACACATGCACCTGGTATATATTTCAAACCTCAGGGGGTGAGATTCATACTGCATTCAACCATGCGGGGTCCAGTTCTTTTAACCA
The DNA here is from genome assembly GCA_026018925.1 of Tupaia tana. Lineage (NCBI taxonomy): Eukaryota > Metazoa > Chordata > Mammalia > Scandentia > Tupaiidae > Tupaia > Tupaia tana. The sequence goes on along the minus strand of JAKSZU010000027.1, from coordinate 23,511,381 downwards.
CTAGGCAATAGAGCTGGCCTTTGACCAATGAAATTTATAAAATATAATTCATATTAATATATTAGAGATTCGTATTCAGTTTTCTGTAAGATTAAGGCCTTAATTCAGTAGTGTTAGGGAAAGCAGTAATGGACCAGCCTGTGGCATGGTGGTTACGGTGGCTGAATCCCACATGGCCAACTATGTGCCTGCTCAAGATCTCAAAAGAACAAGAAATGGAGGAGGAGGGGAATGTGGCAAACATTCCCTATGGGGAGTGCTCTCTATCTCTGCAGTGAGCACAAGTGCCCTCACAAAAATTGCATTGAAAAGAAAAGACTATAATACAGATATTTGTATGAGAACTCTAATTTGAATCATTATTATAGATTTTTAAAGATAATTTTGCAACATATAACACTAAACTTTTAAATCCTCAATTATGTTATTGTCAAATGCCATGACTTTTAATGAAAAACTTTCCTTTAGCTTCCTACATTGTATAATTATATGTAAACAGATCACCTGAATTCAAGTTAAATATGTAAACTCTTTGCTGATCAATAACCTATGAAGTCATAGCAATTACATTTTATGAAACAGTAATAATCTTCTGAAGATAGAATTTTTAAGTAAAACTCATATAAAATGTTATACAGAAAAAATGAACAAATTTGAAGTATTTAGCTCAATGAATCATGGTGTTTAATATTTAGTTTTAAATAATTTCTGAACTGTAAATTATTCTAGTATATCTTTCTAAAGCACCAATAAAATTACACTATATTTTGCTCACTCAAAAATATAGATTGCCAGGCCAGTGAGGTGAGGTGGTGGTTAAGGTGGCTGGATCCCACGTGGCCAATTGCGCAGTTAGAGTCCCAGAACTGTTGGTTTGAAAAACACTCCAGATGGTGTGCATGTGTGCCTACAATCCCTAGTGGAGACTAGAGAAGGGATCGTGATGTGGCTATTCCTGTAGGAGGGTGCTTTCTGACTTTCCTTCTCTCTCTCTCTAGCAAGCACATGTGTCTTATAGCAAAAAAAAAAAAAGAAAAGAAAAGAAAAGAAAAGAAAAGAAAATGTCTCTAGAAAATTGCTTTAATATTTATTACCTGTGTGTGTTGAATAGCCACAAAATCATGAGCATGTACTTCTCAGGGTGGCCAGTAGGGGCAAGGGAGGCCTGCTCACCATTTGCTCAGGACTAATAGAGTTTAGCACTAAAAGTCCTACAACCTGGGCAGCCCCTCCATCCTGAATGAAAAGGGGAGAGTTGGTCACCCTAGCAGGACAAAAACGTGACCTGGTCTAATCATCACATTTCTGTATTGAGCCACCTCCCCAGCCCCTCTCCCTACCTCTTCAGTCAGCCTCAAAATGAATTTTGTAATTAAACACACAAGTGTGGGTGCTGGTGTAGAAGGGAGGCAAGCAAGCGTCTGGAGGACACCCTACAGAAATTTCCAAAGCAGGATCTCAATATGAATGTTCCACTGTCTTTCCTAGAAGCCATTTGCATTGCTTTGACACCCGCAGGTCCTTCTTTCTCCCTTTTCAGATTTGCTTATATTTTTCTGCCTCTCAGCCAGGGTCATTTGTGTGCCCTGACCTCAGAGCTTGGGGAAATCCTGAAGGAGACTGGATTGGCTTGGCCTTGCAGCCCTCAGGCACCAAGGACCAGGCCTGGCTTGTTTCTCGTTCTCTTCTGAATGGACACCCATCCTAGTGAAAAGTCCTAAAAGAATTTATATTCCTGGCACATGAAAGATATAGATGGCACGGAAAGCAACTGTAGATACCAGAGACAGTGTGGGAGGAGGGTGGGAAATGGAAGAGGGTGTGAGGTAGGGAATCAAGGGGGGGGGGGGAGCAAAATACATAAGAAATGGAAAATTATTTGTTGATAATAACATGTATGGTAGTATCTGTGATTAAGCCAATATACAGTGTATTCTGGATGGGAAATCTCATTTTGTATTCTGTGAAGATGTACAGTGAATAAATGTAAAATAAATAAATTTAAGAAAAAAAATAAAACTCCTTGTTTGAATTACATTGGACCCAATAAAGGTGTTGGTTCATTAAAGAAAGAAAGAAAGAAAGAAAAGAAAGAAAGAAAGAAAGAAAGAAAGAAAGAAAGAAAGAAAGAAAGAAAGAAAGGAAGAAGAGACACAGATGGGAGAATTTTTGTGAGCGAAGTGGTTGAGGATATAGAAGTACTTAAATTTTTACCAAAACATATTTAAATTAAAAGAAAAAGAAAATTCATCCCATAAAAACACCTCCACAGAGAGAAAGAAAACACAAATAAGAGGGCAGTGAGTAGGCTGAGAAGGCTGGCCCTAAGGCGGTTTGCTTGATCCATCCTTCTCCGTGATCAAATTTCCTTCTGGAACTCTGTCTCCACTTTCTGGCTGAGCTGTGCCAAAATGCTTAGGAACCATGAGCTTTGGAGTCCCCACAGAAAAAGTGAAAATAAAGACATATATTGTAAAAAGTTGATCTGAGAATTAAGTTAGATAATGTGTGGAAAGGCTTTTAGCTAAATGAGGGAATATAATAATAAATTCTACAGAAATACAAGATCATTCTGTCTCCTGACCTTGATTAAATTTCATAAATACAGCATAGAAGGCATTAATGTATCGATATAACAAATATTATATACTGAACTGGGTCCAGAGTTGAAGTTCAGAATTAAGTCATAAACCTGACATCATTTTTGCCCTCAGGAACTCTGGTGAGAGAAAACAGTCACTCACCAAGCTATGCACAAAGAAATGCTTAGTGACTTGTGTGTTAGGAAGAAAACAATGAAGCCCCACAAGAGAGCAAAATAGGCAGCTCTTAGGGTACATGCGAAGGGTGTCAGGGAACACCTTTCTGAAGAAGATATATTTAAGTTGAAACTAAAGGAATTGGAGGGAGACTAGCAAACCGGAAGCGTGGGGTAGGGGGGAGAGAACTTGGAATGAAAGATCAGTGCATGAAGGCAAGCGCTTGGTGCTCGTTGTGCTTGAGGAGCTGAAAGGCGAGTGCCATGGCAGGGTTGCTGTGAGGGAGCTGTCTGGACAGTGGGAGCTGGAGTGAGGACAGAAGAGAGTGGCCACCAAGAACGAGAGGCATGTAGGTGGCCTCAAATGAAGTTGAAAAAGTAGGCTGGACTGTACACGGGCTCTGCGCTGCCAGCCTGTTGTAGAGACAATCACCTCCCACCGAAATTCATGCTGTGCCTTCCGAAACATGGAACTGCTCCCAGGAAACAGCAGTCCTTCCCCCCTTGCATTTAAATGTGGCCACACGGCCACTTTCTGCCAACAAAGCACACAGATACATGTCATTTCTTGGCTGAGATTTTTAAATTTTGCCAGAGGGACTATGTGCTTACCAAAAAGAAAAAGAGAATGAGAGAGAGATAGAGAGAGAGAAGAAACAGCTCTGAAGGGACACAGTCATGCTGCAAGCCCTTCCCTGTTTTTCCTTCCTTCGGTGAGCATACACACACACACACACACACACACACACACACACACATGCATTTACTGTGTTTTCAAGCTGCTGGGTCTGGGCCTTGAACTATGCAGTTGGCCACATGGGATCCAACTGCCCATTTGCTGGTCTCACCAAGTCTTTTAGAGGCGTTATTACCCTCTCCATCTGTTCTCTTTCCCATTCTTCCAGCTAGAAGTACAGGTCTATGAGGTCCTCAAAAAATGGTGGAGTTGTAAGAAAGAAGGAACTTTGGTTCCCAATGCATGAAGGACAGCTGCTTGCTAAGACCACTCACGCTGGACTGTTTTGCTCCTTAGAAGCAGCCTATTGTATTTCAACAGTGGCTTTGTTCCAGCAGCTTGCATTACTCTAACTTCCACAGGGTGCTAAGTTGTTTCTGCTTTGAGTTCTATTCTACTCTAGGTGTAGCGGGAAGTCACTGGAAGATTGTAAGCAATGACATGACCTGAAGTAATTTTCACTCTAAAATTATTACTTTGGCCAAACAAATTGTGGCTGTGGTACAGAGATCTAGACTCATAGACCAAGCAAGAGGTGACGACGATATGGTGGTAGCCGTCGAGTAGAAAGGTTTCGATATCTGAGATCACTAGGACTCCGTGACAGTGGGCAGAGGAGAGAGAGATGTTGAAGATAGCTCTTCTATTCTGTCTTAGACTTGTGGGCATCAGGATGGAGAACTCTGGGAAGAGAGCTGAGCTGGGGAAGCGGCCAGTGAGGATGCAGAACGAGCAGGGCAGAAGCAGGCACGTCCTTGGGATGCCATGTCTGGTCTCTGTCAGTCTTTGCCTTACAGCTAGTCCTCATGGGCTCTTGGAGGGGAATCCACAATACGGGATGGAGTCACGGATCTGGTTAACACCAGGCAGCAGATTTACAATGCCATTCATTCATTGTCTGTTCATTTACTCAACCAGGAGTGGGCTAGGACCAGGAAGGAGGATCAAGTCCCACCTTGAAAAACTCAGTCCTTACACTCCTAGTCTTTCATTGCTAATATCGCCCTATCACAGTGGAGCCACTATCCAGAAGTCGGTGGCCAGAGGAACTGACTATTAATGAAAATATTTTTCCTGACATGGAGAGGGAGGGACTGGTGTGGGGGGCAAGTGTAGAAAGGGAGAATGAATAGGAACAGAAAAGGCAGGAAAGGATGCTTCCACTACCTTTTTTTTTTTTTAATTAGTTTTGCTATAGTACACATGTACTCACCAGAGAGAGAGATGGGGAGACAGAGAGAAAAAGAAAGGGAATGTGAGAAATTATCCCTACAAGGGGGGATGACCACACTGCAATCCATTCTCCTCTCAGGAGTTTGGGCACTCAGACACACACATGTTCGACGTGATTTTCAAGCTGCTGGGTCCGGGACTCAAACCATGCATTGGCCATGTGGGATCCTGTACCTTAACCACCACACCTGCTGGTAGTGTTTCCATCTACACACCGTGTGAGATACCAGACAGTGGTGTATGGGAGGGGACCTCAGGCACAAACTCTGAAGGCCCCTCCCCAAGGTATTGTAGCTAGAGCAGTCTGTGCCTGCTGGTCCACGTCCTCACTCCATGCCACCATGATGTGACATGACTCTGGAGTGGGGAAATGCTGTTCCTAACTGAGTTCACAGAAAAATGGCAGGAGGTGGGACTGAGGAGAGGCTGCAGCTGCCAAGGAGCAGAGCGATGCCTCTCGTATGGGTAGGCGTGCAGGCCCGCCTGGCTGTCTGGACTGGGTGAGGTCACCATGACTGAACTGGTTTGGTTGAATTCTAATGTGAAGCCAGAGGATGGCTGAAGGCTGTGTCCCATGGAACCCAAGGGCCACATTCTGTCTCCAAGTCTGGGAGAAGAATGTTGGGCTAGAAACAAGGCCACCCTGAGTTCAGAATGAGATTAGGCAGCAGGCCAGCGTGTGTGGGAGACAAGGCCTTTTCTCACATATCTGGGCCTGAGTGGATACACTCTTGGAGGCCTGTCTAGATGCAGTTGGAAATAATGTCATTTTCTTCTTAGATCCTGGAGAGATTAGAAGATAATGTTTTGTGCACCGCAAGCATATGCATGCGTTCATATGCAGATATATACGTGTGCATGCCAGGGATATACCATGCTGGTGTGGGCTGGGGGCGGATAAATGGAAGCAAGGGAAGAGTTGGAACACGAGGAAGCAGGAGAGCTCATCTGGGAAGTCCTTGTTTCTGCCCAAACCAGCTTTTCCGGCACTGATGGGTCTCTGCTTTCTCCCACGATCTATCACACAGTGGTTCTTCTCTACCCTGTCTGAACTTACACCGTGAACGTTGTGGCAGACTTGGGAAAGCTTTGTGTCTCCCTAAGACAGAAAGCGCCCATGAGCCTTTGCTAGGAAGCCCCAGCAGCAAAAGCAGAGAAGGTGGTGATATCAAATTCTTGGATTCTCTCCATGAAAGACAATTTGTTGGGACCAGCAGATGGCGTAATGGCTACGTTGCTAAACTCCAATGTAGTCTACTGTTTGAGTCCTGGGCCTGGTGGCTTAAACTCACACCAGGCGCGTGTGCATGCGTGCCCAAGATACTGAGAGGAGAATGGAGGAGAAGGGATTGTGACATGGCCATCCCCCTGGGAGGAGGGGGGTGATTTTTACCTCGCTCTCTCTGTCTCTCTGTCTCTCCAGTGAATGCACACTCCCTATAGCAAAAATCTCTCTCGCAAAAACAAAACACAAAAACAAAACCACAATCTGTTAAACCCAAGCATGCTTTAACATTTCCACCTTCTGTAAGACTTCTCACAAACACAAGTTTGTAAATCAGGTCTCTGTCTCAGCTGGTAAGGAAAATGGAGTCCCTGAAGATCATATTCAACTTCACATCTTAGTGTCTCCAATGTGCCAGGCAATTTAAACGTACTCTCAACCCTTTAATGGCTGCACAAGGTTGGTGCTATTCTTTTCTTCAATTTATAGATGTGGCCACGGAGGCTCAGAGAGGCAGATACCTCGTGGAGCTCACACAGGTAGGAGGTGGCTCAGGAAGGATTTGAATCTGGCTGTCAGGCTGCAGAGACCCTGCTCTTGGCTGTGCAGTCCTTCCATGGGGAGGAAAGAGGAGAAGCTCTGTTCTATTTTGTTGCACTGAGTGTTTGACAGGCTGTTAACAAATGGTGGCCGTGGAGGTAGGAGCTGTTTCTCATTGATCCTCATCCTTCCATCTGGGAGCACCGGGGCTAGCGCATGTGAGCGGTGCAGTGAGGCTTGTCACACATTGGGTGCTGGGACTGCAAAGACCTGCCGTGGTGATCTGGTGATCTCTCCTACCCTACCTGCACTGTCTGGGATGCTGCCAACAGTGAGCTCATCTGCCCCCCTTCACCCCAATGATGGTTCTCCCTCTCCTTCTAAACTAGTTTCTCCAACAGACTGAGTTTTGTGCATGACCGTGGGCATCTGTCATGTCTGTGTGAGGCCAACAGCAAATGTGCACACAGCACTGAAGAGTAAGCAATTTGGAACCCGCCCCAGATCCAAGTCTTAGCTACACTTTTATCTGGGCTGGGCACCAAAGCAGACTGTGGTAGCTTGTTACCTCCACCACAGAAATCCCTCCAGCTCCAAGAGAGCTTGCCAGCTTCACTGTATTCCTCCAAGCCTTCTTTTTGTTTCAGGGGCACAATAGGTAAAATCCACCAGCAAGACAGACCGGTAGATTCAATTTACAGATTTGGATTCAGTTACTTTCCTGAGTAGAGAAGAAACAGCCTATGCTGCTTGGGTTTCCTCCAGAATATTGCCCTGAGGCCTAACCAAAATGAGAAAAATGGATTTATCTTTCCTATCTCACTAGTAGATGTGGAAGAAAGGAAATTGAATTGTCAAGGTCCTAACCACATTTTCAAAATGGCGGATCTTGATGCAACAAAAAAATTGACCAACAGTGAGGAGGATGAAAACACATATTGAGTTCTTGCTCCATGCCAGATTTTTATATATTCCTTTAAAATAACAATACTTCATGAGTGACTATTTGAGGTGCTCTGGGGTAAGTCTAAGGCTCAGAGTTAAGTGACTTGCCCAAGGTCACCTTGTTAGTGGGTCATAGAACTGGAATTTGAATCAAGATCTGTGTGCCCTCAAAGTTGATGCTGTTCCAGGGGCCAGACAGTGGCACAGCAGTAATGCATTGTTCTGCTAGGCTGACTCACACGGTCAGGTTCCCAGTTTCTATCTGGAGACTTCCCTGGACCCACTGAGAATGTGAATGCTCATGTTCCAGAACTGGCTGACACTGGGGATGGATTGTGGCATTGAGATCCTGTTGGGGTGTCTATGTCTCTGTCTCTTTCTCTCTGTCTTTCTTGCTCATGGAATGAAGAAAAAAAATGCTCATGCTATTCCCACTACGCGGTGGTGCCACAGACCTTTACTGACTGACCTATAAAGAATGATTCTCTAAATTGCTGCAATGGATGTCTCTAACCTTTAAAAACATCATGAGCATAAAAAGAAAATGCCTCTATTTTGAACAGTTCACATCTATTCAAAGATTTATATGGTAAATAGTGGAGCAGTAAACTGTATTTTTGAAATACCATATTTTTGAAAAGCTTTCTTGACCTAACTTAACAGAAATAAACCTCATCACGTAAAGGTGAAGAAAGATAAATGTTAAAAACCATTCCATTCAGTGTTTCAGAATTTTTCTTTCTGAACAAAGCCAACAAGCAAAGTAATCAAACAAGGAGACAAAGTTAACCATTAACCTTGGGGTGAAAAGTCAACAGTGAGCAGATTCTTTGTACTACCCTGCCCATACTCCAGCAAATATTAACACACATGGGCAAGGACACGTTCCCATAACTATACAAGTGTGTGTATTCAATGGCAAAGCATCGGCTATGACAATATTGTCCAGTTCTGGTTTCCTCTATTACGGAGGCCTAGAAAAGTGACTTCAGATCACCTGGCTAGTTAGAATTGGGACCCAGAGGAGAAAGACTCCTAGCAATCCCACCCTTTCAGATGGTTGCACAGCTGAATCCTGGCTGTATAGAATTACAGTCCACGGCACGACCACTTCCATTCCCCAAACGGCGATGATCGCCTCGTGACCTCCAACATCATATCTAATACAAAACCAAATTCTTGGGCTGGCAAATAAAAAACAAATAACACATTTTCATAGCACCATTCTGATCATTTTTCTCCCAGTGGTACCCATGGTCTGGAGGCCAACTGGTGGATGACTATTGGCGCCATTCTTCTCTATGCTTGAGTTTTCAGAGTGGTATTCCAGAAGCAGCATGGCACAGTAGAAAGAGCATGGAGTTGGCATCAGACTGAACTGAGTTCACAACCTAGCCCTTTCAGTGGGGAGCTGAGTAACAGGGTAAACTCCTACTCTCCTGGGCTTCAACTTTCCCATTGTTGAATAAAAATAATTATACCTAAGGGTAGTGACCCCCAAGGATAGTGAGTTGAATACTGCTCTCACCCCTAGATTCATGGCCACCCAGAACCTCAGAATACGACTTATTTCTTGCAAAGAGAATTTTGGCAGGTAGAATTAGTTAATGGTCAAGATAAGAACTTTATTGGATTAAGGTGGACCTTAAATCCAATGGTGGTTGTCCTTACAAGAAGAAGAGGACAGAGGCCAGCAGGTGGCATGGTGCTTAAGGCACTGGACTCTCACCTGGCCAACCATGATTTGAATCCTGGACCTAGAGCCTTGCTTTCTCACTTTCCCTTTCTCTCTCTCTCTCTCTCTGGTTAAACTAAAAAATAATAATAAATAAAATTAAATAAATAATTCTTTAAAAAATAAAGAAGAAACAAAAATATCATAAATATACAGAGAAGACTGTAAAGATGGAGGGAGAGATTGGATTTTCACCACCCCAACTAAGGAACAAGAGGAACCACCAGAAGCTGGAGGCAAGGAAGAATTCTCCCCTAGAGACTTCTGAGAGAAGATGGCCTGGCCAGCACTTTCATGTAGTATTTCTGGCCTCCAGAACCATGAGAACATAAAATTCTGGGAACCAGCAGTTAGCGTAATGGCTATATTGCTGAACTACCATGTAGTTGACCGCGGTTCACATCCCGGACCCGGTGGCTTAAAACTCACGCTGGGTGCGTGTGCGTGCGTGCCCAAGATCCTGAGAGGAGAATGGAGGAGAAGGGATTGTGGTGTGGCCAACCCCTCTGGGGGGTGATTTCTTGCTTTCTGTCTCTATGTCTCTCTCTGTCTGTCTGGTGAGCGCACGCGTCCTACAGTGAAAACCTCTTCAAAAAAAAAAAAAAATTCTGTGTTTTAAACAAACAAGTTTATGGCGATTTGTTATAGCAACCCACAAGAACAAGAAAACTATGAAAAAGCTCAACAGAGTGCTTCTGATGTAGAAAATGATTGATAAATGCCTCTAATGATTATTACTCACACTCCATAAAGTTCAACCGGCAGTGAGGATATTCTGCAGTAGGTGGCAGAGATGCCACAATCTCAAGTCTAAAAGACGAAGACTAAAATCAATGGCTTTATTCATTGAAAATCATCTGGTTTTAGTTTTTAATTTTTTGCCACTCCAACCCCCACCACACCACTAAAAGGAAAAAATAAAGTTCTCATTTAAACAACTAAATTTGATCACACAACTTAAGTGTAAAATTTTAAAAAATTGATGGCAATAAAGTCTAAATAAATAGGCATCAAGATTCGATATGAACAATATTTCTAAATTATAAGCATGCATGTGCACGCATGCTTGCGAGAAAGAAAATCCTCCAATGGGGCATGGTCACACTGCCATCCTTTTTCTGTCATTTCTCCATCTCATTAGGATTTGGGGAATGAACACACATGTGCCCAGGGTGGTTTTTAAGCCTCAGGAACCACGATTTGGACTACAGTTGACCATGTGGGATCCAGCTTCTTACACACTGTGCTTAACCACTGTGCTATGGGGCCATCCTTGGGCTATATTTAAACTATGAACTAAAAGTATCTACATAACTTAAGCTATGGCATCAGGTCCTAGCAGAGAGTGGAAAAGACAAGTGGACAACTATCTGTACCAAATGGCCAGAGGAGGAGCAGTCAGGGATAATCAGAAAAGTGGCAAGGGGAAAGGTATGTTTGAGAAATCGGAGAGAGTGTGTTTATAAGGGAGCCAGAATATGGGGCTGCACAGGACAGGGAGGATAGAGGAGACAAATCCCAAAATACTCCACCACGGTGGTGGTAGTGGAACAATTGAAACTTATTTCCTAGGCCTCAGGCCTTCAAGCAAGGCTTAGAATTTCACCAGAGACCACAGCTTAGTCAGTAAACGTTAATGCAACTAGTGTCACATAGGCTTTAAGGTCTGGGCTGCCATGAGAACTGTGCCTCCACCAGTATTGAGCATGATACAGACTACTGATGAATGGCTGAAGCACACCCTTTCAAGGAGAACCTCTGGTCCAATAAGCCTTCTCACTTCCCTGGGCACCTTCCTTGACCTCACCTGTGGAAATGATGGAAGAGTCATGCCTCTACTTTTCTGGCCATTAATGATTGTTCATAGGTCCACAGGCATATGCCTTACTCAAACTGAGCCAATCAGATTCTTCATTCTGGGAATTTGAAATTTGGAACATACCTAAATATGGACTGGCCATCTTCCCAGTCTTTAATGGTTGACACTTAAAGAGAGAGTTCTGTAACTCTAGGATTATACTAGGATGGACTTCATGCAGCTCTAATTCCAGTCTTCTTGGAACTGGGACTCTGTTCCTGGTGTCCCATAAACTACTTTAGTGTTCTTTCAGTAAACTCTCATAATAGAATGGGTTCCATTGCTTGGACTAAAGCCATAGCCAATGCCCTCTTGGCCACATCCAGCGCACATTGTTTGGATGTCCATCCATGACCAGGTAAAGGGTGTGCTTCCAGCGAGTGCTGGTGACTGGACCAGGAATTGCATTTGCTGAGCATCAGAAATAAAGGGGAGAGGGAGAGATTATCTCAGCTAGCACAAAATTTTGTGTAATACATTGGCTGAATATCGGTAAAGAAGTGGGTAAGGTAGGATTGTCTTAGTAGGTGGCACCAACTCCTCTTAAATAGAGTACTGTCTTTGTCTTAAACTTTTAAAAAAAATTTGCTCCACACCATGTGTACTCATTGTAGAGAGACAGTGAGAGAGAGAGGGAGTGAGAAAGTACTCCTCATAGGGAATAGTCATGCTCTAATCCTTTCTTCCCCATCGCTACTTCCTTTTGGGATTTTGGGTATGCACACATATGCGCCTGGTGTGTTTTACAAGTCTCTGGGTCTAGGACTTGAAAGGTGCAGTTGGCCATACCAGATCCAGCCACCTTAACAACCATGCTACTGTCTGGCCCTTGACTATTTTAAAAATAAGTCCGGTAGCAGCGGTGTGAGTGATAGGGTGCCACTGGGCAAGTCTGAGCCACATAGGAGACCTGAATTCAGGTCCTGGACCAACTGTACATGGAAAGTATGGTAGTGCATGCCTGTAATCCTAGCTAACTCGGCGTCTGGGGCAGAAGGTCACATCAATGAGAACCTATTAAGAAATAACCCTCCCTCCTGCATTGTCTCTTCTTGCTCCTCATCCTCTTTTTATTTTTATTTTTAATTGGCAGAGGGCACATGTGCTCAGTAGCAAGGAAGAGGAAAGAAGTAACCCCCCTGCCCCGGGCCCTATGGGATGCAGTCATGCTATCCCGTCTTGTTGGGATTTTGGACATGTGAGTGTGCCACCATGTTTTTCATGTTGCCACTGCCAGGATCTGAACTGTGATAGGCCATGTAACATCCAGCTCCTTTAACTACTAGGCTATGGACTGGCCCTCCTCTCTTTCTCTCTCTCTCTCTCTTTCTAATAAATAAAATCTTTAAATTAAAAGAGTAATATTAAGTTATCTACTCTATGCAAAAATGTGTCATGACTTTCCCGACAACCTAGGAATAATAATAAAAGAATATTCATAAGGACATAGAGTCACTGAGTAAACTGTTACAAGTCCCTGGAAGTTCAGAGTGTCCAGTAGATAATTTTGTGAGAAGAGAAGTTACATTTTGGAAGGAGTCTTTGGAATTCTCAGGACATCCATAAGTCACTCATGGTGATTAAAGATGGGAAGGGAGAGAGAACTAGTGAAGTGTTTGAATTCTGTGATGTGAGGTGAGACTCCCTTCCTAAGAGTTGCTCTTCCTCTACCTTCAATGAAATTCACCAAATTTATACATGTTGCATGTGAACAATTGTTTGTGTTTGGAACTAAACACACACTTGACTGTTTGGGGCCAGCAGGTGGAATGGTGGCTAAAGCACTGGACTCTCATATGACTAACTATGGTTTGAGTCCTGAACCTGGCGACTTGCTTTCTTACTTTCTCTCTCCCTCTCTCTCTCTCTCTCTCTCATTCTTGTCCTCTCATAAGCACACATGCTCTATAGCAAATTAAATAATAATAATAAATAAATAAAATTAAATAAATATATTTTTAAAAAAAGAACCCTAGCTATTCTAAGATTGCTATGCTGTGAAGAAGCCTAAGATAGGCTTATGGAGAGATGGTCAGCAGACCCCACTGTTTTGTTTATCCTAGCTGAATTACCAGCATGAGTGAATAAGCTATCTTGGAGACATGGCCCAGCTGAGATTTCAGGGAACTTCAACTCCTGCCACCATCTGACCACCACTGTGTGATAAAGCCCAAGTGAGAATTTCCCAGGTGGTTCCAGTTGAGGTGCACAATTATAAGATGTAATAATGAATTGTTGCTGTAAGTACTTAAAAAGTTGTTTGTTTATTGGGTTTCTGGTTGCCAGCAGAATGCTCCTTGTCTAGTTTGCTGGAGAACGAAACGCACATGGTGCAGAAACAACTTGCCCTAGCCAAGATCGCCCTAGATCAGTCAATGGCAAGTTGCCTGTGCTGACTTGGAAAATGAAAATGTACCAAATGAAATTTTGGACATGTCCAAAAGCATCTCTAGGCAGAATATTGGAAGAATCAGCTGGCTCTTGCTAACTGTCAATGATATGGTACCACAAAAAATATATGGACTCAAAACTGGCCAGTTTATAAGCCACATTTAGAGGAAGTATAGAAAGATCTGGGTAGAAAAATTAAAAATTTCTTATTCCAGTTTCTTGAGCAAGGAAAAGATAATTAAAGCAAGACGTTACCTCAAATTTAGATCAGCTGAAGGATTGTGGTTATGGGATACTTTCCAAAGACAATTGAAATAATCAAAGTGGTTCCTGTGTACGTCTACTCAGCTAGACAAAGGGGCTTTCAGGAATTTTAAGGATGATATCCTACAGCAGGTCACACAACCAAAATAACAGTGATTAAATCTGCAGAAAGAGACTTGTGTTAGAATAGACTGTGGATGTGATTTTTGATGCATGCGGTGTACTCAATGAGATACATAGAAAGCCCACTGGGCTTTTGAGGAAACCTTATTGACAAAAGAACCACCACCTAGACTAAGATGGTTCAAAAACTGGAAAGTTCTCTGGATCTCCAACTTTCCATGTTCTGGAAGTAGACTGAGAATGTTACTGTTGGAGCTAACATTCCAAGTGGGGGCAAACATACACAAGCAATCAAATAGGAAATGAGAAGATTTCATATAGGGGCCAGATGGTGGCACAACAGTAATACAACTGGACCCACATTGGAAAGTCCTTGGTTCACATCCTGAGATCTCCCTGTATAATCCAGGTGTGTGCATATGTTCATGATCTGGGGTGGAATGTCATATGGAAACCTGTTGGGAGTGCTTCCCTCTCTTTAGGAAGAAGTTAAATAAGCTTTAAAAAAAAAAAAAGAATTAGTAAAACAAACCAAACCAAAACAAACCAAACCAAAACAAAACAAAAACAAAAAACACAGTGAACATGTTTAAAAGATTTCATATAGTTACAGATACTATAAAGAAAACGAGAAGGGTAAAGAGAGAGAAATTGAGCAGGTTTGGGGAGTGAGGGTGTGGGTGGTTGTATTAGATAGTCTGGCAAGGGAAGACCTCTCTGAGACAGTGACATATGAACAGAGACCTGAATGATAAGAGGGAGCGAGGCTCTCTAAGGGCAGAAAGTTTTAGGGAGAGGGAATGGTAGGTATAAATGACCTGAAGTGAGACCGAGGATGAGTATCACAGGTTAACTGTGCAGGAGAGGTAAACTCAACTCTAAAATATGTATTTTTAGTGGAATTTGATGAGAGCCATTCTGTCATTAGAATACTTTTCAATGCATTATAATACAATCAGCTCTCATGTGATGAGTAATGGTGGAGGAGGAGACTGGAATGATCAGGAGTTCATGAGATAGAAGGACAAAGAAGGGCATGTTGTGCATTTGGGTTAATAATTTTAGTATAAAGAGCTGGGCGTTTTTGTATTACTTATTTGGTTTTTGGATTACTCAAGTTTCTATCTCTTCTACTAAAGCAAGTATTTGAAAATGGCAAGTTCACATCTTCAAGGCTTTGGTCTAAGAGAAGCACCCAACAGGAGTGGCTATGCTTCCCGTTTTAAAGAGAGAAACTAAATGTTTCAGTTGGCATCTGAGAATAACTAGACACACTAGGAGTGGAAATCAACTACTGGAGAACTTATTCCATATGGACGCCAACTTCCAAGAGAGACCCCTGTGAACCTCACCTCCTGGTATTTATGCCCTTGTGTACTCCCTTCCCACACTTAACCAACGCTGGCCTGAGTGACCAATAGATTATGGGAAAAGTAACAGTGTGTGACTTCTGAAACTAGCCACAAAAGGTATTGCAGCGTCTGCCTTGGGAGCACTCACTCCAGGGGAAGCCAGCCATCATGTTGGAAGGATTCTCAAGCAGTCATGCATGGAGGTCTTTGTGTTAGAGTTACAAGATTTAGCAAATAAAAATGTAGTCTAGGACAAAGTTTTTTTTTTTTTTTTTTGTCTACCTAAAATTCAAAATTTTAAATCAATGTTCTTTATTTATCTGACAACCCTACCTCATGGAAATGAACTGAGACTTCCTACCAACATCCACCTTCAACTTCTCAGGTATGTGAATGAGTCATCTTAGGAGGTCTTCCAGCCTCAGTCAAGCCTCAGATGACTACTGTCATGGCCGATACCTGAACTGTAATCCTTCAAAAGACCCTAAGCCAGTATCACTCAGCTAAGCTACTCTCAAATTCTGCTTCACAGAAACGGTGAGGGATAAGTCATTTTAGAACCTTAAGTTTTGGAATGATTTGTTATGTGGCATTAGATAACTAATACATTTCACGAAATTTCATTTTGTGGCCCTTTCTCAGTGTAGATACAGTACACAGATGACTAAGGCAGTTTCTAGCTTCAAGAAGCTCAGAGTCAGGGAACCAGCAGTTAGCGTAATGGCTATGTCGCTGGACTCCCACGTAGTCGACCGCGGTTCGTGTCTCGAACCCGGTGGCTTACAACTCACGCCGGGCGCATGTGCGTGCGTGCCCAAGATCCCGAGAGGAGGATGGAGGAGAAGGGATTGCGGTGTGACCATCCCCCCTGGGGGGTGATTTCTCGCTTTCTGTCTCTATGTCTCTCTCTGTCTGTCTGGCGAGCGCACGCGCCCTATAGCGAAAAACCTCTCAAAAAAAAAAAAAAAAAAAAAAAAAAAAAAAGAAGCTCAGAGTCAGATGTGGAAGATCAATGTGAATAGGATTTGTAAACACTATAATGTGAAAAACAACAATAGCACACAGGAAAGTGACTCATTCTATTAGGGCTATTAGAGAGGTTCCTGAAAGAGGTGAATTTTAAAGTAATCCTTAAATAAATTCTAGTTCTCCAGGCAGTTGGTAGAAGAATGGTTCTAGAGTTGGAATATGTCCCCAGAAATTCACATTTGAGTCTTGCTAGTATTGCTTGTATTGTAAAGGAACTAAGTTAAAACTTAATTCCTTCATGGTGTCCCAGGGTGAGGCCTAGTGGGTGGCGATTGGTTATTGGAGATTGAATCATAGAGACAAGATTTGTGACTAGATGAATGGTGTCTTGTGAGACCTAGAGAGTTCTAGCTTTTCTGAGAAGAAGTTAGTTCTTGCAAGAGTTAGTTGTTATGAAAGAGAAATCAGTTAGGACCTCTCTCCCGCTCTCTCTCTTTCTGCACTCTCCTGCCATCTTTTGCCCTTCCATCTACCATGTTGTAGGCCTAGGACTTTGGGTTTTTTGGTTTGTTTGTTTGCCACCAGAGTTATGAGTTTGTAAATAAACTTCTATCTTCTTTATAAAATCACCCAGGCTCAGGTATTTCTGTAGCAATGCAAGAATGAACTAAAACAGGCGAGGAAGCCAGAGGATAGTCTAGGCAGAGAAAATAGGGAACTATAAGAAGTTCATTTCAGTAAAACAATGTGTACATGAAAAGAGGCACTGGGGATAGAGCTTAATCACAGGAGCACTGTAAAATTGTGTAGAGCCTAATAGGCTATTCAAGGTGGTGATCTATTAGGAGGCTGTTGTCATGGACCAACAAAAAACAATCAT
The DNA here is from genome assembly GCA_026018925.1 of Tupaia tana. Classification (NCBI taxonomy): domain Eukaryota; kingdom Metazoa; phylum Chordata; class Mammalia; order Scandentia; family Tupaiidae; genus Tupaia; species Tupaia tana. The sequence goes on along the minus strand of JAKSZU010000027.1, from coordinate 23,494,372 downwards.
GTCCTGGCTTGGGCCGGAGTCATAGGGATGGAAAGGAGACAGGGTGGAACAGACAGGGCTCATTTGTCTGGTGCCTGCAATGGCAGCTGCTCTACTGAGTGCTGGTTGAGCGAGTGATGGATGGATGTGTGGCTGAGTCCAGCAGGGCTTTCTGTACATTGCTGTGAGTGACTGTGGTTGATGATTCCCTGACATAGGGATTAGAGGTAGAGTTTTGCACTACATATTCAGAGTCTGTCATCCAAGAGAGGTTCAAATAACTGAAATTTCTGGAGTTTGAAACCCATCTTCCACCCAGAAGATGTTATCTGCAACTCTGGAAGTTATCTTTGATTTTTTTCCATGTAATCACGTCTGGGACGGCACATAGGGGATCTGCAAAGCAGCAGCTCCTAGCAACTGACTCACCCTCTTGCAGCCTAACTGCTGGGCAGAAAGCCTTTGAATCCAATTACACAGCTTGGTTCTAGGTGGGAGGAAAGGCTGAGGAAGGGAACTCTAGAGTTCAGTTTGCAATTGTCTCTAATTGGTGGATTCTCCAGTCCTGCTGGAGTGTGTCTGGTTGTGACTGAGAAGTACATTTGCTTTTATTTGCTTCTAAAAGATGTATGTGTGTCCGTGTGTGTGTGGTGTATATGTCCATGATTCGGGTAGAATAGGGTTTGGCAAAGAGGGTAACAGAATCTTTGCTTTAGAAGCCTGACAATTGATTCTGTACAAAGATTAAACCAAGTATGATAGAAGACACAACAAAAGAGACAGAGATTCGTGAAGCTGTCCTTCAAACAAAAACGAAAGTTTATTAAATGTTTCCCAGGGGTTATACATACATGGCCTCACATAATCCTCACCATATTTCAAAGTTAGGAGTAATTATCTCCATTTCATAGAAATTAAAGTCTTTGGCCAGCCCTGCAGTCTAGTATTAAGGGAGCCAGAACCCACATGGCCAATCATGGTTTAAATCCTGGTCCTGGTGGCTTGAAAAACATGCTGGGTGTATGTGTGTGCCTGCCCAAAATCTCAATAGGATGGAGAAATAGAGAAGAGATTGCAGCGAGACTATGGCCCATGGGAAGTGTTTTCTCCATCTCTCTCTTTATCTGTCTCTCCCTGGCAAGCACAAGTGCCCTTTGACAAGCAAAGAAAAAAAAGAAAGAAAGAAAGAAAGAAAGAAAGAAAGAAAGAAAGAAAGAAAGAAAGAAAGAGAGAGAGAGAGAGAGAAAGAAAGAAAGAAAGAAAGAAAGAAGAAAAAAAAGAAAGAAAGAAGGAGAGAAAGAAAGAAAGAAAGAAAGAAAAGAAAGAAAGAAAGAAAGAGAGAGAGAGAGAGAGAGAGAGAGAGAGAAAGAAAGAAAGAAAGAAGAAAAAAAAGAAAGAAAGAAGGAGAGAAAGAAAGAAAGAAAGAAAGAAAAGAAAGAAAGAAAGAAAGAAAGAAAGAAAGAAAGAAAAAGAAAGAAAGAAAGAAAGAAGAAAGAAAGAAAGAAAGGAGAAAGAAAGAAAGAAAGAAAGAAAGAAAGAAAGAAAAGAAGAAAGAAAGAAAGAAAGAAAGAAAGAAAGGGAAAAAGAATGAAAGAAAGAAGAAAGAAAAAGAAAGAAAGAAGAATGAAAGAAAGAAGAAAGAAAAAGAAAGAAAGAAAGAAAGAAGAAAGAAAGAAAGAAAGAAAGAAAGAAAGAAAGAAAGAAAGAAAGAAAGAAAGAAAGAAATTACAGACTCAAGGAGACCCAAGGTAGAAATTGCTAGAACTGCAGTTCAAACCCAGACCTCTGTTGCTGCAGTGCCATGGTTCCTCCCAGATGGGCCCTGAGAGGATTTAGAATCCCCTTACTTCCTCTTCTACCTCTAGCCTAAGATCCTTCCAGTCCATGACATCTGCCTCATTATGCCCAGATCCATTACGATAGTCGAGCGGGGAAAGAATGAGGGCTAGATGGATGGAGGCGGGCAAGGCTGGAGCATTTCAAGTATAGCCCCATTCTTTTCCCATTGCTGGAGTCACAGGGGCAAGCCTGTGGAGGTGAACTCACGCCTGTGTTCGTCCAGAGAGATATGTGGGACTTACTTACGGAACCTCTTCATGTGCCAGGCACCAGGAATGCCTCAGAGTTCCATAATTATAACAATCAATGTCTACTGAGTAGTTACTGTTTGCTGGATTGTGACAAATAGCAAACCTGCATCACTGAGTTTAATCCTCTGAGGCTGTTGTCTTTAATACCATTTTACAAACCAGGCAACAAAGCTCAAAGAGGTAGAATAAGATGCCCAAGATCACTCAGAATGTCCTGAGAATAAATTCAAATTTGCTGAGGTTTAGGACCACCAGATGGTAAAATGGTTACGTCACTGGACTCCCATGTAGTGGACCGTGGTTTGAGTCCTAGACTCAGTAGCTTAAAACTCTTGATGGGCACGTGTGCCTGCGTGCCCAAGATCCCAGGAGGAAAACAGAACCGGGGATCGTGGCCTGGTCATGCCCCCTAGGGAGTGATTTCTCACTTTCTGTCTCTCTGGCAAGTGTATGTGTCCTATAGCAAAAATCTCTCTTAAAAAAAAAAAAAATCTGCTGAGTCTTGACCAATACCCTAAGTCCCAGCACCACCACCCTGCCCCAAACTCTTAAGCAGAACTGGGCTGTGTTCTTTCTTAGATAAGCTGTCACTCCTCTGATTCCCATCTTGACTCTCCCAGGAGACAGCAGACCCGGTGCCCATGAGCAGTGATACCAAGGTTTTGCTCTCCTTATTCTGACTCAACTGCAGCCTTGGGGCAGGCTCTGAGGGATCCTGTCCTATTACTACAAGCTGGCTCCTCCCTTTCTGAGCTGTGTTGAAAGGTTGACCTCTGCTGGTTGGTGAGCTTCCGCAGGGTGGAGGTATGTGCTATGAGTCACCACGCCCCCTGCCTCCCTGTCACCTACCCTTCATGGCAGCTGCACTGCCTCTCTTGGGTACCACTGGACTCCTAGAGCGTTTGCATGTTGGCATTCACATGACCTATTGTCATTCCCCTTTCTTCAAGAGTATTCACTGAGCTGTGCCAAGAAGTGAGAAATCTCAGGGGCCCAGAGAGGTGACAAGTTTCCCAAGGTAACAACACAGCTGACGCAGCCTGGGATTCTGACACCTTCCTTCCCGTTTCCAGGTGAGCCAAGAGTGCTGTGTCTCTTCCTTTCATTGGAGACCACTCATCCCAACCCTGTTGCCACTTCTCACCCAGAACATCCCCCACATCCACCCACACACAGGCTCTCTCTGATCCTCCCTGCCTTCAAGCTGCCCTCAGATTAAGAAAGCTCAGTAAATCTTCTACTGAAAACAGGTGTGCTTTCTTAGCCCCATCCTGCTTCCCCTTGGCCTTCCTTGAGCTGAGCCCCCTTTCTGCTTCCACATCCCAGCTTGGGTGTGTTGTGACCTTAGCAGGGGAGATGGCTGTGGCTTAGGAGGTCCACTGAGTCATGGGACAGTTGCCTGGCTCCAGCCTCAGCGTAGGAACCAAATGTGCGTCTATTCTCACGTCATACGGTCATGAGCCTCAGTGTAAGGCATGACAAGCTGAGGTCTCTGACAGACTGAAACAATCCCTCTGTAGTCAATGTACCACACAGCCTCTTGGTTCTCTGTTTCCAATCCTTGCCTCGGATCTCTTCAAGGTAAGGCTTTCCTGGGAGCTTGTTGACTCAGGTAGTTCCTGAGGGACTGTAGGTAAAAGCTGGCCAGGCAGAGCTGGCCTAGCACTGGGGCTATCCCTCAGCCACCAATGAAGGCCCTTCCTCAAGGACTGGCTGGTTGGTTGCTCCTCCCCCACATAGGAGAGGGCCGCCCGGGGACCACCATAGCCACGGTCTTAGAACCCTGACCCTTCAGTGACCTGGATTCCACAAAATCCACAAGTCAGACCTTGAAAATTCTTTACTCATTTACCACCACGCAAGCCCCTAATTTTGGAGGATCTCCTGGGGGCTGGCCCTGCTGTGTGGACCAGGACCTGGTGAGCCCGTGCAGACCCCTGCTAGGACAGGGAAGACGTGGAGGCCAGGTAGAACCCAGGTCTCCATTGTGTAGAGGCTTCCTTACTGCTGACAGTACCCCCTCAGGAGGCCTGTGGTTTTTCCTACACCCTCTCCTTCCTCTTTTCCTTAACTCCAATTTCCCTTCATTTATTTCTTTCTAAAGAAAGGGATGTGAAGCCAAACTCCGTCAGCTCCATTTAATTTGTGTTTATTCATGTGGAAAGCCGCCCTGGCTGTGAGTCCTAGAGAATTCTGGGCGGGGTCCTGTCAGGACCCGCTCCTGTTAGCAGACACTGTGGGCTTGAGCCTGGGGTCTCCTGGTGATTAGGCCTCCGGGTGTTCACTGGATTCTCTAGGCTCAGAAGGACCCTTTGACTGAACCTGGCAGAGGGTTCTTGTGGCAGTATCCAAGCAGGGAGGGCCACTCCCAGGCCACCCATCCCAGCCCCAAGGGCATGATTGTTTCTGCCTGGTGTAAAGAGAAGCTTTAATTGAAGAGAACCATCAGGTTGGTGTGAACGGCTCACAAATCACAACAGGAAATACATTACACTGTTGGGAACAAATGCTGTGGAAATTTTCTTCACAGAATAAAAAGGGAGACTGTTACATCCTGCCAGACATTTGTACCAAATGGTTAGATGTGGAAATAATTAACTAATGTCTTTTTAAGTTTTTTAGTTGTGTGTTTGTTGGCCTTCCATTCATCTTAATGAAATTTTCTTTAGTATAATGATGTGGTATGTATATATAATTGTGTTGGAAAGCCTGTGGCTTAGAAGGAAATCCTCTCCTTAGCAGTTTTTCTTTTATTCTTCAACCAGGAGGCAAACATGTGTCCAACCCTCACTGCAGAATTTCATCACATCCCTCACTGCTGAGGGAATAGGTTTTCTGTGCTTCACACAGGGACCCTCATGGACCCTCTCTGGGCCATTTTCAGTCAAGCACACTGAATTTGCATGATTTTTAACACAATGCTGTTTCATTTAGCATTTTCTAAGACAGAGTGGAAAAAAAGCTTACTTATTTTTATCTATACATTTATCTACCTACTGCCTATTTATTTATTTCACTCTTCGTTTGGATTTCCCCCCAAACAGAGCCTGAAACAAGGATTTAGAAACAAGCAGTTTGCTGAAAGGTGATTCCAGGAAGTAGAAGTCAAGAAGTACAGGGACTGGGAACCAGCAGTTAGTGTAATGGCTATGTCGCTGGACTCCCATGTAGTCGACTGCAGTTCGCGTCCCGGACCTGGTGGCTTAAAACTCACACTGGGGGAGTGTGCGTGCGTGCCCAAGACCCCAAGAGGAGAATGGAGGAGAAGGGATTGCGGCGTGACCATCCTCTCTGGGGGGTGATTTCTCACTTTCTGTCTCTATGTCTCTCTCTGTCTGTCTGGCGAGTGCAAGCGCCCTATAGCGAAAACCTCTCAAAAAAAAAAAAAAAAAAAAAAAAAAAAAAAAAAAAAAAAAAAAGAAGTACAGAGACTAAGACAGGAAAAAGAAGAGAAGCCAGTCGAGGGCAAGTTACAGAAGCAATTCAGAACTGGTGGTTGGCCAGTGCTGTAGTGCAGCAGTTCAGCACTGTGATAGGGAGCCAGATCCCACATGGTCTACTGTGATGTGAATCCCAGCCACATGGGGACAACAGATGGCGTAGCAGTTACATCGCTTATCGCTTGACTCCCAACTGGTCGACTATGGTTTGGGTTCCGGACCCAACAGCTTAAAACTCATGCCGGTATGTGTGCATGCATGCCCAATATCCTGAGAAAAGAATGAAGGAGAAGGGATTGTGTCATAGCTATCCCCCTTGGGAGAGTGATTTTTCACTTTCTGTCTTCTTTCTCTAGCGGGCACATGTACCTTATAGCAAAAATCTCTCTTAAAAAAAAAAAATAGAAAGAAAACAGGAAAGAAAAACATGCCAGGTGTGTGTGTATGCTCACCTAAAATCTTGATGAGATGGAGAAATGGGGAAAAAAGGGATTGCAGGGTGACAATATCTCATTGGGAGGTGCTTTCTCTCTCTCCCTCTCTTTTGAGCACATGTGCCTTCTGGCCATAAAATATAAAAATAAATAACACCTGGAAATTACCATGGGCACCTGGGCTCAGTCTCTCTGGGGCCTTCTAAAGAATTGTACAGAATGCTCTTCAAAATTGTCTCCCTGCCTTTGGACAAGCCAGTGGTAGGGTGGTTAAGGCAGCTGGATTCTATGTGGCCAAGTGGGTGATTTGAGTCCCGGACCTGGTGACTTGAAAAACATGCTGGGCACATGTGCATGTGTGCCCAAAATCCCAAGAGGAGAATGGAGAAGAAGGGATTGCAGCATGGCCTTCCCCCTCGGGGTGATTTCTCATTTTCCCTCTCTCACTCTGTCTCTCTCCAGCAAGTACATACATCCTATAGCAAATTTAAAAAAAAAAAAAAAAAACTGCCTCCCTGACTAATAGCAGGCTGGGACATTTATATGAGGGATCTTCAAAAATTGAAGGAAAACGCATATTATGAAAAAACCTATGAAACTTTGCACAGATTTCAAAATTTTTTGCATCAAAATAAACTCATACTTTAATTCCATTTCCCACAAACTTTCTGAAGCTCCTAGTCTTATCCTCCAACTCAATGTTTGGGGGACTCTTTCAATGAAGTATCAGGAAACCAGTTCAAGTTAGCCTTAGCAGGCAGGGGCATTTGTTGGCCTGTGTTCTTTGAAAGTCAAGGGTAGGCTGACTGCAGGTATAGCTGGATCTAGGGGCTCACATGTTTTCTTCAGGATTCAGTCTCTGTCTTCCCATTCCTTGGTCTTGTTTTTGTTAGTGTGGCTTATTTTTCAGACATTTATTTTCTGCAGAAAGAGAGCTGGTCGTCAGCAGCTCTGGACTTACAAGGTCCTAGAGACACTTACTTTCTCAGCATTCATAACGGAGATCTCATGAAAAGATCCTAAGTGGCCCGGCTTCCTGAGGCAGGCACATGCCTGCCTCTCAAAGTAATCACTGTAGAGAAGCTGCAATAGGCCTGGACTCTGTCTACTCCTGCAGCCAGAAGACAAGCAAGTTTCTGTGATCCACACACCATTCCATCAGAGTATTGTAGGATGGATGGAAGAAAACCGTGCAGGCAATGCACAAGTGTTCACTGTACCCACTATGACTCTCAGAGTCCAAATTGACAGCAAGACTCTAGCAGGGAGAATGATGAGATACAGTTCTCATGCATTGTGATCAGGGGCGACTTTTGAAATCACCCAAATGATAGTTTAAGAAGACCTCATGTTTGCTTAAGGAAATGAATAAAATTCTAATCTTGTGAGAAGAGGGGTGTGGAAGATTCCCTTGGTGTTACCATTCCATATGCTGATAGCACTTGCAACTATTCTGAAGACTTCCTCTCAGGAAGGATTGCGTTTGACTTGTTTGTGAGGCAAGTAAGAACGGTGGGTAGTTAATGTCCTCACAGATAGCTGTCGACAAATGACAGTTAAGATTTGGAGGATAAATACCTCAACTCCCTCATCTCAATAACACAGAGCATGGTCTACCCTGTCTTCCAGAAGACCCTAGTGAATGGATTCAGTTTACAATAGCTATAATCCACTTATTAATACTTTCTGCATTAATTTTTTCCTTTCTCTCACCTTGTAGTCACTATAAACCAGTAGTGCTGCTTAGGATAACTTCTCATAAAATCTAGTTGTTCTAAAATCCTTGTTTTGAGTCTGCTTCCAGAGGAACCCAACCAATAGATTATTTATTCTCTCATTTCTAGGAACATTAATTTTCCTCCCTCCCATCAAGTTTCCCAGTGTTCAAAGTCCTTTCTTTGAATTGACAGATTTGTGTTGTTTACTTAGAAATGCATGAGGTTTCCCAGAGATAGGAAGAGGTCAAGACGATCCCTCTTAGATTTGGAAACCCCTGGCAAAAGACAGAAAGATGGCCTGTCTTTAGCAAACAGGCACCCCCATTACAGCTCATGATCTGGACTTTGCTCAATGTCCAATCATGGCAGCAAGACATATTGCTCAGCATTTAACTTCTACTGGTTGTTTTAGATATAGCACAACTCAAGAATGAATACATGCAGCCCTCGGCAAGGGTTTGCAACCAAGAGTCCTAGCTGGGAGATCAAATCACCACTCTGTTCCAGAGGCACAGAGAGCAATGCATTTGTAATTATTTCCAATGGAGTCCAGACAGGTTATATCACGAGAATGAAGATAACTCCCCTGCCTGGACTATATGGATTTATTTCTGGGTGTACCTCTGTCTAGTTGAAGTAGGACTTTCATTTAAATGTAAATGTGGGTTTTGAGTGTGCTCTTAAAGAAAGAAAAATACCGAAGCCAACATCCTGAGGGATGGTATTCAGGGTAGCTTGTGTGAACTAGAGGGGAGAAGGTGTACAAGGGACAGCGTGGAGAAGATAAATAAAACGAAAAGAAAAAGATAGTAGATAAGCTGAAATTAGGAAATAAAATGATTTAATTTAGGATGGGGAGGCTGGAGAGACACAAGGGAAGGAGTTCAGGAACTGACTAGAACAGCATTATCCAATAGAAACTCCTGTAATGAAGGTGTTCTCTGTGAGACCCCCAAGTAAAATATGTCACTGAGCAACTGATGTTATTTTTTTTTAAAGAAGTTTTTAATATAGGGCATGTGTGCTCACTGGAAAGACAGAGAGGGAGAGAGAGACAGAAAGCTAGAAATTGCTCCCTAGGGGGAATGGCCATACCACAATCCCTTCTCCTCTATTCTCCTCTTGGGATCTTGGGCACACATAGATACTGCTGATGCGAGTTTAAGCCACCATGTCCAGGACTCAAACTGCACTCAACTACGTGGGAGACCAGTGACATAACCATTATGCTATCTGCCGGCCCTCTGACTGAGTTTTTAATGTCATTTAACTTTAACTAATTTAAACTTAAATAGGTGTCCCTGGCTAGAGGCCATATTGGACAGTGTAGGTCTAAAAGCTTGCCAGGAGAGGAGGACTTTGAAACAGATCATGACTCTGGGATATTAGGCCTGGTAATTCTCCATGTAGGTAGAGGGGGATATAACAGAATTAGTTGGGAGAAGAAGAGCTTTTCAAGCAACACCCACACTCTTATGCTGACAAACACTGTCTCGCACCATGGGGGGAGGTGTCCCACCTAATCTGTAGTAAGTTGTCATCATCTCAGAAGGTATGTGTCCCTCAGGGATGTTGAAACAGCAAAAGATGTTGAGGACTCCTGGTTTGGTGGGTGGAAAAAAGGAAATTTTCTTACCCTGATTTGTCCTGCAGGATTTAAGGAAAAGTAATCTTATTTAGATTGGTCTGGTGGATTGTTAAATATGTATTTCAGTTTTCTATAAGGCATGGGGAAGCCATATATGCTGTGTGCTCTATGCGCTAGAAACCAGACCTGTTGTGGAAGAGTTGGGAGGTGAGTCATTGACTCTGGTCACACATTCAAGACCGGATATATACACACACATACACATACACACACACACACACACACACACACACACACACATATATATATATATATATATATATATATATATATAACTGTAATGTTATATGCATTCATTTTATTTATAAATCCAGGAGTTATCTTAAGAATGGCACAGTTTTATTTCATTTTTATGTCACCATAATTTGGTAAATATAAACACTGAAATTATATCAAATGTCTGTGAACCTCAGCTTGAATTTCTTTGGTCTTGGCCTGACTCAGTTCATCTTGGCTGAACTTGCTCATGTACCTGTGCTCAGCTTAGTGAGTCAACTGGAGCTGGCTTTGTCATTCTGACTGGACATGGTTACATATCCAGGATACATGTAAGGAACACTGGGCTGACTCTGCCCATGTTGCTCCTCATCATCCAGCAGGCTATCCTGGACTCATTCACATGGCTGAAGCCAGGGCCTCAAAGAGCTCTGAAGCTTACAATGCTTGTTGGGGCCTTAAAATTCCCACATGTTGGGAACCAGTAGTTAGCGTAATGGCTATGTCGCTGGACTCCCACGTAGTCGACCGCAGTTCGCGTCCCGGACCCAGTGGCTTAAAACTCATGCCGGGCGCGTGTGCATGCATGCCCAAGATCCCGAGAGGAGAATGGAGGAGAAGGGATTGCAGCATGACCATCCCCCCTGGGGGGTGATTTCTCGCTTTCTGTCTCTATGTCTCTCTCTGTCTGTCTGGCGAGCGCACACACCCTATAGCAAAAATCTCTTAAAAAAAAAAAATCCCACATGTTACTTCTGCCACACCTACCAGTCAAAGAAAGTTGTGTGTCCAGCTCAGATATTAGGAGTGGGAAAATAATTCTACCTCTTGATTGGAAAAGCAGCCAAGTCATGTTAGTAAAGGGTGTGCATACAAAGAAATAATGGTGAGGACTCCACACAAAGAAACTCAGTGGAGATCATTCTGATAGGACTATGAAGTGATCTAGAGTAAATAGCTGAGATTTCATAAGAAACTGACAATCATAAAGGGAAGAGATACCTTTGTATAGAAATGCAAATTTTAGGTGGGAAGGAAAACAAGCCTGTATGGCAAAAAAAAAAAAAAAAAAAAAAAAAAAAAAAAGACATTGCTACTGCACCACTTGGCGGAATGTGTTTTTCTGAGTGTGTATATGTGTGTGGATGTGTGTGTGTGTGTGTGTGGTGTTGGGGGCAGGGGGCTGTCGACTAGAAATAAACATAAAAAGAAACACACAAAGACATACAAGTATAGAAAAGTGAGGATCAGGTGGGCACAACTTCTCTGATGGAGAAAGCCACAACCCCAAACTGGCCTCAGGTTTATTCTTTTAAAGGACAGAAAATGGGGAAGGAGGAAATGGAATGCAAAGCTAGTTGTTTTGGGTGTTAATTGTCTGAAGATGCAAAGATGACTGGCACCATATAGTTTCTCTGATCTTTTGGGACTAATTCTGATAAACATATATCCTTTTACCTGATACTGCTCTGCAGTATTGATAACAGCACAGAGTTAGCTTGTTCATATGTTAATTGTTTGCATTGCCATGCAAATGACAACTCATGGAACCATGTTTGTGCATGTGTCTGAAGATCACTATTCTGTTTGCTCAGAATAGCTGCTCTCCACACATTGCCATTGATCCTATGTTCATTGGGCAAGCATATGTGAAAGGTATTCTTGATAATAGGGAGGGCTTAAGTTGATTCAACCTTCCTATCCCATTTTTGAGCATTGATATAAATTTGGATTTTCGTAACATCATTGGCTATGGTCTGGGATTTCCCAAATAATGTTGGCATAGAGAAAAAAATTGATGTACTTAGGAATTAAATTTTTCTATAATCGGAGAGAGTTCATTTTCCTCTTGCTTTTGCTACTTTTTTGTTGTAGTTGTTGCATTGTCATATCTATGTGATTTGCTTATTTTTATATTTTTAGCACATTGATACTATAGATAAATAAACCAGAGCATTATATTTTTATTTTAATTTTTTTTATTTTTTTACCATAGAGGACATGCATTTGCCAGAGAGAGAGAGAGAGACAGAGAGCAACAGAGTGAGGAAAAGTGAAAAATCACACTCCAGGGGGAATGGCCATGCTGTAATCCCTTCTCTTCCATTCTCTTCTTGGGCTTTTGGGCACACAAGCACACGCACATGATTTTCAAACTGCTGGGTCCAGGACTCAAAATGTAGTTGGACATGTGAGAATCTAGTACCTTAACCACCATGCCAACTGCTGGTCCCACACCAGAGCATTATTAATAAAGATGGATAGGAATAGTAGAGTAAGTTAATGGTGGCTGCAAAGTTGGAAAGAAGGTTTATTCTTAATTCTGTAAGAATGGGAAACTATGTGTGCTTAAAATACAAAATGTTCAACAGTCAGTGTCTGTAATACTGGGGACAATACAATCCTTTAACTTCTGGTTTCCTTACCCAGCCACAGAATGGCAGTCTCTGGCTTGGTTGGCTCACATGCACTATCTCTTTAATTTCTTACAGAGAAAATACCTCTGAAGTGTGGAATTTTTTGAGTGAGGCAAAAAGAGAGAGAGAGAGAGAGAGAGAGAGAGAGAGAGAGAGAGAGAGAACAGCCTTGACCGATCTCTCGGTTTTGAATGACATCAACTCTACCCGGATTACTGGGGAAATGGCAGAACCATTTCCTCAGCAGGTTTTGAGGGAATTTGTTTAGACAGATCCAGGAAATATAATTTGATAACTCAGGATTTATCTCACCTTCCACTGTCAAACTGGAATCTTTTCTAGACTGAGAAGTACAGTCAAGAATTGCAGTGTGAGTTAAAGCATACAAGAGCCTTGGAAATAAGTTCTCATTTCTCACTGGTTACTGGGGAGCAGACAACTCTAAGCAAAAAGAGGTATGAGGGCAGAGGTACCCCTTTGCAAGCCCTCCCATATTGTCTTTGAGATCTGAGTTTATACTGGGTGATCCTTTTCCTCTGATAAAGTCTATAAAACTCTTCCGTTTCCATGTCAGCCAGACCTTTGCTTTTAAGTGTGACCTGTGAACCAGCAGCATCAGCATCACCTGGGAGCTTGTTGGAAATGTAGATTTTTACACCTCACCTCAGACTTCCTCAGCAGAATCTGCCTTTAAACAAGATGCTCCAGTGATGACCAAGCACATTAAAATCTGAAAAGCCCTGGTCTTGAGAAATTGTTTTGTTTGGATAATTGGAGACAGAGCGCTTCTAAGTAGGAGTTGAGTCTCAGTTCTGATCAGCCGTAGTTTCCTAACTTTGAATACCTTTCTTTGTCCCAGACACTGTGCTAGGCAGTGGCTTTCCTTAGCAAGCAAAAAACAGCCCTTCCTTTCAGAAAAGGTAAACAGCTCATTGGAAATCAGTGTGATGAGTTCTATACAAGTAAAAGTTAAATGCTATGGGGACACAGATAAGAGGTGTACAACCCAGTCTTAAGGTAAGAGATATCTTCCCAACAGAGACATTTAGGCTGAGGCCTGCATGTGGACCATCTTTTTGGTTAAGTAATATGGCGGGAGTGGCAAAGGGAGGTGGTGCACATTCAGCAAAGAGATTGGAATGGAAGCCACATCAATAGAGTTGAGGAAAGTTAGGAAGTGAAGAAATAGAAAGCACCTATAGTCAAGCCCTTCTAAAAGTCTGGTTCTGAGAACTAACTGGAGATAAAATGAAAGTGGGAGGATTTTTTTTCAACTGGAAGAATTATGAGTATGTTACAAATACTGACAGAGTGGAGTAGGGGATAAATGAATGGAGGAGACCCCTGGAGGTAGACAGAGGAGAGATCCAGAGCCCAGGGGATTATGACTGATCCCAGGCAGAAGAATGCCTTCATTTGAACTAAGAGGGAGGAGAAGAGGTTGGAGCAGATGCAGGTATGTTTGTAATTTCAGTAGAAGGAAGTCAAAGGACCTCTCTGTGACTCGATAGTAACTTTCCCTAGAGTGACATCTGCTCCTTAGCTGGATGGGGAAGTATGTGAAGAAAAGGATACTTTAAAGTGAGAAAATGGAGAAATCAAGAATCTGAAGTTTCCAGTGAAGTTGAAGAATAGATGACATAGAAACCTCTGAGCAACACATTTCTCCCTATGAAACCTGCCAGTTCTGCTGGCCTGCGCAAGTTAATGTGTCAATGGCCCATTACCAATCTAATGTGCGATCCCTTATTTCTAAATAAGACACTTTAAAAAAAAAAAAAAGAAAAAGAAAAAAAAGAGGAACATAAGAGGAATGTTTTGGAATAAAAAGTTTTTCTGGTATCAGAATGAAGGCAGGTAGACCACTGTGCTTTCTTCCTTTGTAGGAGGGCATTCATTTTTGCCTGTGCTTCCTGGAACCAATAAACCAGCATCAAGGAAGTCTCTGTGGGGCCCCACGCTATCCACAGAGATCTCTCTTCTGTTCTCCATAAGCGATGTTTACCTGGAAGAGGCTACAGTATTGGGAGTGTCACGATAGGATGGCCTGAGTCCAGTGTGGAGTAGAATGGTTCATGTCCTTGCATCTAGGCCTTCAAGGTGTGCACCATTCGTAGCCCTTCCTTGGTGCCTGTGCCATTTCCTTATGACATTCACCTCTCATGCTTTATAGTAAAGCTGTTTACATATAGCCTTGCCCTCTGACTCGATGGCCAGTTCCTAAGGACAGGATCACGTCTCCCCATTGTTATGGTGCCTGTAGTGAGATCATAGGACGTTGCTTGGAATATACACTCCATAAATAGTTGCTGACATAAACAGAATGGCTTGTCCCCAACTGTTGGCCAGGAAATATGGTTTTCTGACCCTTGACTGGGAATAGAATGGTTGTCAGAATATCACTCTCTCTACCCTAACTCATACCCTATCCTGCTCTCCCCTCAAGTCTTAGAGAGCCCGTGTAAAGGGGTAGTGGTGTCCACCCACACTCATTTATCTACTCTGAAGCATGAAGTTACTTTGTGGTTATAAGGAATTAACTTTGCCATTGTTTTTCCTGGAAATGGTGACAAGAAGACTGTTATTAGCTCTCATTGCTGCTCCGGGATTTCCTTTGTGATTGATGGTGTGGTTACTTTTCCTGTCACTATCAGATATTGCTTAGCCTTTTGCTGTGGGAATTATTGGAGTAAGAGGGATAAGGAGGGGCAGGACTGAAGCCACTTGGATTCATCAACCTGGTTTGCCAGCAGAAAACTGGTCAGGTTTCATGACTATGCCCCCATAGTTATCACACATTCTCACCCCTACCACTCCTGCTGGGTTAGGGTAGGATGTGGGTGAGCACAGGGAACCACAGGGACAAACCACACTACAGTGTTGGCTGATCGGTGACAATGAACCTCCACTTGGGGAAAAGACTGACTACAGAAAATGCAATTACCCTTTGAATCCACCTGTTCTATGAATTTGTGTAAGATCATGGAGGACTGAGCTGGTTTGCCTTTGTGATAGCTATGAAGGAAAGGCTTGCTAACAGAACAAATAGATTAAACAAAAATGCAAGTGGCATGTTCAGACATCTTAAAGGGTCATTTTTCAAGCCCTTTGGCAACAGCTGCATATAAACCCACCATGAGTTAGAATATTTATTGAAGCAGTTGTTTTGTAATTTTGATTTTAGGCAGAGAATCCATTCCTCATTCTTCCTTTTCTTCCTTCCTTCTTTCCCCCTCCTCCCTCCTCCCTTCCTGTAAGTTCTAAGCACAACTCTAATAGTCAGAAAGGGACATTCTTTAAGGCAGGTTGGAGATGAGACACTGCAGACATGGCTGGCCTTTTACTATCTCATTCTTCCATTTTCAGTGTGAGCCCCTCAAACCTCCACAGAGACCTGGGATATCTTCCAGCTTAAGCGCCACCAACTTGATAGGTAAGACCTCTAATTGTAACTGTTTGATAGCTGCTAAAGGTACTGTGCATACTTTACAGAAACAAGATTGTTTCTAAACCAGACACTCTCTAACCATGGATGTTCATTCACCAGAGACTTGTTCTCATTGAAATATCCCTTTCGTTTGGCCCAAACAATTGTTTGGAGCTCTTTAAGTAGAACAGGTATGGAAAGGTTGAGAGAGATAATAATAATGGGGCTATAGGTGACCCACAAAGTGAAGAAGAGAGGTTAGCTGGGACAGTGATCATGTCAGGAAAGGAGGCAGGAAGAGACTATAAGGACATGGAGCCAAGGGTGTGAGCCGGTTATTCTCAGGAGCCACCATGAATATGTTCTCAAATGCACTCAGCCAACCAGGGGTGCAGAGCAATGGTGCCAGGAATGGCAGCTGCCAGGGTGCCTGTGCCATGCACTCCTGTAGGCTGTTCCAGATGGGGTTGTGCCAAGGGTGGAGATTGGAATCAAGGGGGAGGTGCCTCCAGCCAAGGAGCTCCAGCCAGGCTTGTATCAGCCCCTGCTGCAACACCAGACAGCAAGGAAAAGGGTCTGGTCACTCGGATCCTGGTTTAAGGGTCATAAAGGCCACTGCAGGGTGAAGTGTCACCAGAATTCTCAAGAACCTCCGTTTCCAAAGTTCTCTGACCCTCTGAAGACTGCTGACCCTTCCATCCTCATGTCTCCTGTGGCCACCATGATAGACCACTGATATCCCCCTGGGAAACTTGTGGGCCAAGCAGTCAAGGACACTCAGGGGTTTAGCACACTCTTCTAATCTCTGTGGTTTAATGCGTCCTCTCCCTCCAGAGAGGGACATGTGGCATATTTACTCTGTTGTCCAAGGAAATGTTGTGTTGGGTATCTCATATGTTTGAGGATGAATGGAGGAAAGGGTAAGAAGGGAGATAGGAGGATGGGTGGAGGTCACAAACTTTGTAATTCTAGTTTTTAAGCAATAAGCAGCCATGTGGCCCTTGCTGCCTGGTCTTGGTCGCCCTGCTGCTCTGAATAACTCCAGCCCCACCGAAGCAGTCCAGCAGTGTGATTCAGGATTCCCTCGCTAGGAAACTGCAACTCTTCGAGCACTTTCTTGACATTCGTTTGGAACTATATTCTGATTCTGTCTTCTTTCTTCCTTGTGTTTTTTAGCATGTTCCTCTATCCCTTGAATTTCCTGCAAATTGGTAGTTGGACTTCAATGTTTGATCAAGTCCAGATTTAACTACTTCTGAGAACACTTCCTAGGGAATATCGTTATCTACTTCCGGTTGCATCATGAGGACATACCTAATGCTCACAGCCACTTCTTAGTTCATGTCCTTACTAAATGTATGCTGTCATCATTTTTCCTAGTTAGTGTCATTTTCTTTGCTTTTTAATTGCTTTTTTAATTTGCTAGAGGGGTGCATGTGCTTGCTGGAGAGCGACAGAGAGAGAGAGAAAGAGAGAGGGAAATTGAGAAAGCACCTTACACAAGGGATGGCCACACTGCAATCCTTTCTCCTGCATTTCTCCATTGGGGACTTTTGGCATGCACACGCATGAACCCAGCCTGTTTTGCAAGTCCCTGGGTCAAATTGCACTGTCGTCTATGTGGGATCCAGCCACCTAAACCACTGCATTCCAGGCTGGCCCAGTGTCTTTTTCTTAAATTGCAGTCTGGTCCTACTTACATGCGTTTATCATTGACTACGTTTTAGCACAGAGCTGTCATGAACTGCTGGGTGCTCCTAGCAGCTGACCCATCTTGGAGATCAACAATACAACACAAGAGTGTAATACTGAAGCTCCATTCATTGTCTCTACTTCTCATTATACCTGATAGGTGATTTTAACCTCTCAAGCAGAGATGATGTTCTGCTTGGAATGAAACAGTGCATGGCATTGAAGCAGGTACTTGAGTTTTACACTAACCCTCAGAGTTCCAGGAAGTCAGGCCTGTTCTCATAAACAAAGCATGTAAGTTATTGATGCTGAAAAACAATCTTCGGTTTGCATGTATTGGTTAACAAAGATTCCCTAGCTACAAGTTTTTATAAAGTGATTAACAAAACAATTCCCAGCTGTAATAATAATGATTTTCCTGGAACTTGCAACTGAAGTTTTAGGAGCTAGATTCAAAAATGTACCCCATCCTCCCAAGACATTTCATTGGTGAAATTGAGGCAGGGCCTTGAAGGCTGTTTCATTCACAAAATGTGATCTTTCTGCAAGGAAAAAGAACAAGGCAATGGCAAGATTAGTCCTAGGCACTGGTTTCTTTTCTTTCTTCCTGTTCAGGAGCCAGGAGGATCATTTTCCTTGGCTAGAGAAAATTAAGCCAACCCCTCAAATTAAATGGACGCAATTCTCATAATCAGGAACTTAGACTCCACATGTAGGCTCAAATAATCTATTGTACAGCTCTGTCTTATGGAAAAAGGATCCTTCACAGAGGAGAAGGGGATAGTCTTTTCTGGGTGCAATTTTGAGTTTTATGAAGGTTCCCTTGGGAATCCGGAGGGAATGAGGTGATCAGGTACTTGGGGAGGCTTGCCAGTCACACCTAAGTCAGATCATCTTTGTAGAAGAAATTGGTGGTGTTTCCTGTACCCATAGACACATGCCTGATTTGAGCCCTGAATTTTGCTTTGGTTGAATATATCCATGGGACCAGCAGGTAGCGTAATGGTTATGTCGCTGGACTCCCACGTAGTCGACTGCGGTTCGAGTCCTGGACCCGGCGGCTTAAACTCACGCCGGGCGCGTGTGCGTGCGTGCCCAAGATCCCGAGAGGAGAATGGAGGAGAAGGGATTGCGGCGTGGCCATCCCCCCTGGGGGGTGATTTCCTGCTTTCTATCTCTCTGTCTCTCTCTGTCTGTCTGGCGAGCGCACGCGCCCTATAGCAAAAACCTCTCCAAAAAAAAAAAGAATATATCCTTGTGGCCGCATGGGGAGTTGAACCCAGAACAAGCTTCTGGAGGAAGGCCACATTGTCACAATCAACTGATTAATCCTCAAGCGGGTTTTCAAAGCCCTGCCCTGCGTTCTGGGGCAGGTCATCTCGGCCTCTCGGTTTTTCCACTACTATTCCAGGGATAACAGCCGTCTACTTTGGAGGAAGAAAATGATTGGAAAAGCAAAGTGAGCGTGTTTACCAACACATTACTCAAAATTCTCTGAGCCCTGGGGCTCTGGTCCACTCCGGAGAAAAGTTCTGTTTACCTTTCCATGCTGGGAAAACACTCAGCCCTCATGCCAGCTCTCCACCTTCCAGACTGAGTCAGACTGCGGAGGTGGGAAATTGCTAGGGAAGCCAGCTTTACAACAGTGAACAAATGTCTTTGTGAGCGAGGGAGGCTGCCCCGTGCAGCGGCTAATGGGGCTGCTTAGTGGAATTTTTCTCCCTCTTTAACCAGATTGAGGCTCGCTCCTTTCTGGCAGGCAGACGGGCTCACTCTTCCAAGTACGCAGGAAAGTTCTGTTTTGACAAGCGCACACATTCTTTTTTAGAAAGCCACAGAGGCAGGACGCCTTTGTTGCAGACAGACCAACTCCCTTCCAGCCCGGGAGGTGAAAACCCTTTCATGAGCCACATAATGGAAGCAGCAGTCGCTGCTGCTTATGCAGTCCCCTGAAAAGTACATAACTCCCATTATGCGGCTTCCACACACGGAATGTACTTCCCCCTCGCAAATCCAAACGCTGGCAGGCCTGTTTGTCCGGCACTAGGACTGGCAAGGAGCAGGAGGTTGGCAGGACTCATGAGGCATTTTTCTGCCGGGCTTTGGTTTCCTGGCCAGTTGAACTCAGGCCAATTATTGTCCCAGTGTTCTGCCAGATAAAACAAGGAGAGAACTTTTTCTAGATGCCTGGCCTTGTGACTAAGAGATGGGGGGAGGGAAGGCGTATGCTGAATGGGGGGTGGGGCACTCAAGTCCCAGCCAAAGCCACACTTGGGCGTCGCGTCCCTTTCCCAAGCAAGGGCTCTGTCTCTGTCCCGAGCATGCACAGCAGCCTTAGGGACCTTGCCCTTCGAGCGAATGCCTGGTGCTCGGGCCGTTCTCACCCTGGCACAGGGCCTGATCCTAGCATCTTTTGTGACCAAAAGTCCAACTCCCCAGAGTTCATATCCTCAGCAGACGAATCCCATTTGCAAGACACAGTATTCTGAACAGAATTGGCCCTACTCAGAAGCAGTCTAGAATGTTGCTCCCTTGACATGACATTAAGAATACTGTAAGATGCGATGGCATAATGGTTATGTCGCTGGACTCCCACATGGTCAACCGTGGTTCTAGCCCTGGACCCGGCAACTTAAAAATCACATCGGGTGCATGTATGTGCATGCTCAAAATCCTGAGATGAGGGACCAGCAGTTAGTGTATTGGCTATGTCGCTGGACTCCCATGTAGTCGACCACGGTTCACATCCTGGACCCAGTGGCTTAAAACTCACGCCGGGTGCGTGTGTGTGCATGCCCAAGATCCCTAGAGGAGAATGGAGGAGAAGAGATTGAGGCATGGCCATCCCCCCTGGGGGGTGATTTCTTGCTTTCTGTCTCTCTGTCTCTCTCTGTCTGGTGAGCGCATGCGCCCTATAGCAAAAACGCCTCCCCTCCCCCCCCCCCAAAAAAAAATCCTGAGATGAGACTGGAGGAGAAGGAAGTGCAGTGTGAGCATGCCCCCTTGGGAGTGGTTTCTCACTTCCTGTCTCTCTGTGTCTCTGGAGAGTGCATGCATCCTGTAACAACAACTAAAAAATAATACTGTAAGATATGGCTTACTCCCACAGTACCTCCCTGAATTGCCCTTCCACTGTGCTTCCTACTGTTGAAACCACTAATTAGGAGACTTAAGTGTTGTCTTCAGAAAATTCTATTTAAATGCAAGTTTTGATTAAAATGCATAAATACACTTAAGCATATTATAAAATACATGTAAGCTTAACCCATAGAGGTCTAGTGGTCACTCATCATTCCTCTTTGCTAAGGAATGGCTTCATCCTTTTAGACAGGAGACACTTAAGATAAACTATCTGGTCTGGGACCTCCTCTTCTCATTTTGTCCTGGTTTCATTTTTATCTCATTTCCTTTAACAGTCTGTGAAGAGCCTCTTCCTAAGTAAGTCTTAAACAAATCCATCTTGTGTTGGAGCTGGGGTACTAAATGAGAAGTTGTTGAATGTCCAGCTTTTAAAGTATGGAGACTCTGTATCCCTTACAATTCAGCAACTCTACCTCGGCCACTCTGTCATTTAGTACCTAAGTGCTATTGCATAGATCTGCAAAATGTTGACATTTCAGGAGGAGTTCATTTTTCCTGGAATATAAGCACTCTTTGGTTTTGCTTCTTGCAAAAATGTCTTTAAAGGCCTCCTAAAAAAATGCCTGTATTCAGCCCTACAGAGGTGGGTGGAATGAGGGCATTAGGCCTTCCTCATCTTCAGCAGAACAAGAGATGTCATCCCAGCTGCCAATGACAAAAGGTTCTGATTCCTTAGGCCCTACCACTGTGGTCACCTTAGGTCTCCCACCATCAGACACTCCTCTGGTTCTAACAATTTTTCTCTGACAACAAATTGAGGCTTTGCTGATACTCAGTGTTCCATTGTTTTAATTTCATCCAATCCAGCTCTTGTTTTCTTCCAGTGTTTTTTGACCATTCTCTGTCGCCTAATAACTGAGGATCCGAAGCTAAGGGATTTATTTAGCTCGTAGTTGCAGAGATACAAGGCCAAAAGCTTGCATTTGGTGAAGGTCTTCTTGAAGGTAAATAACACAGCAGGGGACCTCACAGAGCAAGAGCAGAACGTGTGTCTGTGTGTCTGCTCTTCTAATAAAGCTACTAGGAACCAGTTGTGGGGGCCCCGCTCTGATGATTTCATTCAATCCCAATAACCCCCCCCCCCAAAGACTTCATCTTGCAATCCCTTAATTGAATCAAGTCTCCACCCTCTCAAACTGTTACCATGGCTCACCCAATTTGAACACAGGCATTTCTAGAGGACACATTCAAATCATAGCCCCTGGGGAACCAGCATTTAGCTTAATGGCTATGTCGCTGGACTCCCACGTAGTCAACCGTGGTTCGTGTCCCGGACCCGGTGGCTTAAAACTCACGCCGGGCGCGTGTGCATGTATGCCCAAGATCCCGAGAGGAGAACGGAGGAGAAGGGATTGCGGCATGGCCATCCCCCCTGGGGGGTGATTTCTCGCTTTCTGTCTCTATGTCTTTGTCTGTCTGGCGAGCGCACGGGCCCTATAGCGAAAATCTCTCAAAAAAAAATAAAAAGAACCAAATCATAGCCCCTGTTTGTTTGTTTGTTTGTTTGTTTTTAAATTCTGATCTAAAGAGTATTGGAGACCCAGGGTTTGAGATCAATGCAGGGAGGAAGATGTAGGATTTTAAGACATTTCTACCTCTAGATAAATATGTAAAATGAGAATTAAAAAAAAAAAGAAAGAAACAAAGAAAAAGCAAGCAAGTTGGGCTGGGCTAGCCATGTAGTGCTAACGGAGCTGGATACCACATGACTGACCACAGTTCTAATCCCAACCTCAGGAGCTTGAAAACCTCTCTGGAGGCATATGCATGCATACCCAAACTCCCAATAGGATGGAGAAATGGAAGAGAAGGAATTGTGGTGTGACCATGTCCCATTAAAGGGTGCTTTCTCCTTCTCTCTCTCTCTCTCTCTCTCTCTCTCTCTCTCTCTCTTTCTCTCATTCTGGTGAGCACACATGTACTCTGGCCATTTAAAATAAACAAATAAGTAAGCCAATGTACTAAAAATATAAAAATATTCTTATTTTCTGGGAAGCTTAAGATTTTCCACTTATTTTTCATGTTTATTTTTTAAATGAA
This sequence comes from Tupaia tana, assembly GCA_026018925.1. Taxonomy (NCBI): domain Eukaryota; kingdom Metazoa; phylum Chordata; class Mammalia; order Scandentia; family Tupaiidae; genus Tupaia; species Tupaia tana. Next base: position 23,472,130 of record JAKSZU010000027.1, on the reverse strand, counting down.
AGAGGGATGAGGAAGGCCAAACTGTGCAGTGCACCAGAGGAGAGGGACAAAAGGGAGACATGCCAGGCTAGGTCAGACCATGGGCACTAATGGCCTGGCAGGAGCAGGGACGGAGTCATGTGCAGTGGCCAGAGTCCAGCACGAGCCTCTGAGTCCTGGTGGACAGTGTTGGCCACTGCAGGCACTTTCACCTCTGAGATCAGGCCAACGATGACCTCAGGGAGTGACCAAGTTCAGGATGAAGCTTCTTAGTGTGGGCACAAATCCCAGGGGCAGGAGCAGAGGCCAAAATAGCAGGGAGAGGCAAGACCTAGTAGTCCCAAAGCATGAGTGAAAACATGGCCAGGAGAATCCCAGCAATGTATGTTACAGGCCCTTGCTGGGAGCTTCCTTTGATCAGTCACCAGCTGGATGATAAGATGGCGGGAAGGCAGTTGGGTTGGAGGTAGGGAGGAAACAGCCAGATTGTCTGAGATGGAGTGGGCACAGAAGAGGATTTCCAGTAATACTTTACGAATGGATTAACATTCAAAGCCTAACTTTCAGCCCCTTGAAACTTTGGTAGGAGCATGTGTCCCGGTTTTTCACAGCCCTGCTGTGGCCACTTGTCCCAGATCCACCGTTGAGCCAGATAAAGACGGTAGCAATAAACGTGACAGCAGTCTCTCCACTGGTGTACATGCTGTATCCCTGGTGTCCGTGGGAGTCCAGAGAGCTATTCCTCTAGCCAGTACATGTCTTGTTATTTCTCTGCTTTCTGTCCAAACTTTGTTCATTTATTCAATTCATTCTTCTTCTTATTGTTTTTTATTTTGCACATGCACTCACTGGGGAGAAAGAGGGAGCACCCCCCCCCCCCCCATGGAGAATGGTCACACTACAATCCCCTCTCCTCCATTTCTCCTTCTTTTCAGGATTTTGGGCATGCATGCACACGTGCCCAGAGTGTTTTTCAAGCCACCAGAGCTGGACTGAAACCACACAGTTAGCTTTGTGGGATTCAGCCACCTTAATCACCACAGTATGGATTGGTCCTCATAAACTATTAAACAATTATTCTATGTCTTGTACCATGCTAGGCATTGGGTGTGCAGTGGTGGACAAGACAGAATTGGTCTCTGTTTACCTGGCCCTACGGGTTAGTAGGGACTTCAGACATGAAGGAGACAAACAAACACACATAATTGTAAATTACTACCAATTATGATCATGGTCTTAAAGGCAAATAACAGGATACTGTGAGAAAGAAAAGGTGGGGAGACCTTCTTTAGACCAAGTAGTCCATGAAGAGCTCTATAAGGAAGTGGTATTTAAGGGACCAGCAGTTGGCGTAATGGCTACGTCGCTGGACTCCCATGTAGTCCATCACAGTTCGAGTCCCAGACCCAGTGGCTTAAACTCATGTCGGGCGCATGTGCGTGCGTGCCCAAGATTCCAGGAGGAGAATGGAGGAGAAGGGATTGCAGTGTGGCCATCTCTGCTTGCTTTCTGTTTCTCTGTCTCTCTTTGTCTTTCTGGCAAGCACACGTGCCCTATAGCAAAATAATTAAATAAATAAACAAAAAAGAAGTGGTATTTAAGATGAGCCCTTAATGAAGATAAGGAGTCAGCCTCATGAGGAGTGAGAGGAAGGGTATGCAGGCAACACGAAAACCCGAGTCAGCAAAGAGCTGGAGGCAGAAGAACCAAAGCAAGGTCACTGTGGTCGGGGCAGCGAGAGAGGGAGGGGATGGCAGAAATGGAGCCAAGCAGGTCATAGTACAGAGTGTGAAACCATTGGGAAAGAATCCAGGAGGACTTGGAGGGTTTAAACAGGGAGGATGATGTAATCCAAACTGAGATCTTCAAGAGGCCACTGTGGCAGCTATGCAGGGAAACAAGGAAGGACCACTGCATGGGTCAGGTCAGGAGATGATGGTGATAAGAATGCTGAGAGTCTGTGGGACCAGCAGGTGGAGTAGTGGTTAAGGCACTGGGTACTCCCACATGGCTGACTGTGGTTCGAGTCCCTGACCTGGTGGCTTGCTTTCTCTCTCTCTCTCTTCCTCTGTGTGTGTGTCTCTCTGGTCAAATTGAGCAAATAAAAAATTTTTAAAAAGTAAAAAAAAAAAAAAAAAAAAAAGAATGCCGAGAGCCCTAGATACCTTCAGGGACACTCTGGGATTCCAGTTGATAGTATTTGGTAATGGGCTAGGTATGATCTCAGGACTCCAGTCCCTGCCAGGTCCCATCCCTAGTGCCTTTACCTGAACTTTACCACCTTCATAGGGTCCTCCAGGAGCCGAGAAAAAAGCTGACTCAGGAAGTGGCACCCAGCTCCTCTATTAATCCAGACCACTCTGCCCTTGTGTAAACCTGCTGTTCCTGATTTTCAGCTTTGTTGAGGCTCTTTTTTTCTTCAGTCTCCTGGTTACCACTGTGTGCCTGGAACTTTCAACTTCAGCCTTTGCCCTGACACCTGCTCCAGGGTGATTCAGAATGTGGCTCTTGCTATTCACCACCTGGCTCTAGGCTATAAGATGGGTCCCCCACCCTGCCCTAGGATGCATGGGTCAATTGGCTGGCCCCTCACTAACCCCTCTTCCTCTCTTACGTGTGGCCCTGGCTGCTTCCCAGCCTTCCAAGAACAGCCCTTTTGCTAGGACCTCAAACACTGGCTATGTCTGCCCTGGTCTGGATGTGAACCTTGGACCCAGGTGGAGTTGGCATCCTGTTTTCAAGCCCCTTTCTTTCCTGAGAACTCTAATAAAACCTAGATTAGACCCTCTTTTCCTGTTCCCCTTCGATGGTGGCACCAATAACTTTAACCAAAATGAAGCTGCCATGTCCCTTTGTGGCTTATTCTGCTCAGGGTGGCAGAGCTAATGGCAGGAAAGCCACCACGTGAAAATGTTATGTGTCCCAGTCTTGGCCAGACCGAAGCTCTGCCTGTGTGTGGAATCCTGGCCCGCCACCTCGCCACACCCACCCATGTCCCAACAATGGGGACATTGTATGATGAATATACCTACTTACATATGCCCATGCAGGTGACTCTTGGCGTGTACATGTATGTAGGATGTTTCTTCACATATATTCATATGTGGTCCCACTCTGTTATGTATTTGTGTCATGTTAACTACTCTGAGGTTATATGTGTACAGATTTAAATATAAACATGTGGAAAGGCTTTCACTATTGGGTAGGAACACGAACTGGTCACAAAGTGGTATGTCCCTGGATATGTCCAGTCTTATTTTTATCTTTCTGTACAGCATTATTCAGGTGGCCTTCCTTTTTTAAAAAAATATTTATTTGGGACCAGCAGGTGGCGTGGTGGTTAAGGTGCTGGACACTCCCACATGGTCGGCGACGTTCGAGTCCTGGACCTGGCGGCTTCCTTTCTCCCTTTCTCTCTCTCTCTCTCTGTGTGTGTGTGTGTGTGTGTGTCTCTCTGGTCAAATTAAAATAAATGAATGAATAAATAAAATTAAATAAATAATAGTTTTTTAAAATATTTATTTAACTCCATTTGTTATTATTATTATCTATTCATTTGACCAGAGAGAGACAAAGAAAGAGAGAAAGGGAAAGCGAGAAAGCAAACCATCAGGTCTGGGACTTGAACCATGGTCGGTCATGTGGGAATCCAACGCGTTTAACTACCACACCATATGCCAGCCCCTCATTGTTTTTTAAGACCTTCCTTTTTTTAGACAGTGAGATAAGGTCAATTAGGAAAGTATGCCCAATTACTATAGTTTCTCACCTTCTCAAAGTTAATATTTTCTTTGACTCATTTGAACTTTTTCATTATAATTCATAGTGGGTTTTAGAGCTGTAAATTATGATTCATAAGGTATTCATTTTTGTATCAGTTGTCTATGCCCACAAGAATGCTACACATTGCATAATCTCGAAATGGAGTAGCTCTTGTTTATTTTCCTGGTCTGTGTGTTGGCCAGTTAGGCCAAGTAACCAGTTCTGGTCACTTACGTATCTAGTAAGTGTCTGACTATTGCTTGATCTTAGTTAGGATGTCACTCTGGTGACTCAATTCTGCTCCCACGTGGTGTGTCCCACCCTCCAGCAGGCCAGACTGGGCATGTTGTCATGGTGATGACAGAGGCAAGAGGAGAAATCAAATGGAAACCCAAGTGCTCTTTCAAGTATCTGTTTATGTCACAGCTACTAATGCCCCATTGGATTAAGAAGTCCCGTGACTGGATGCAGCAAGAGTGAGAGGCCACTAGAGATCGTGGTGATAAACTGAGTCCACTGACATGATACTCCTACATTTTCCTTTCTTTGCTTCCTAGGTGAAGAAGCTCATCTGCTGAGGAAACTGGAGGATCATTGACTGTTTTTACCCTTCATTTAAAAAATTTACATACAGGGACCAGCAGGTGGCATGGTGGTTAAGGTGCTGGACATGCCCACATGGCTGACCACGGTTCGAGTCCCGGACCTGGCAACTTGCTTTCTCACTCTTTCTCTCTAGTCAAATTAAAATAAATGAATGAATAAATAAAATAAATAATTATATTTTTAAAAATTTACATACAGTAAAATTCATCTTTTTTTGGTGTACTGTTTTATGAGCATAGATTCATGTAATCATCACCACAAATGAGATAAAGAACAATTTCTTTTCACTCTCTCTCTTTTTTTTTTTTTTTTTTTTTTTTTAGGTTTTGCCATAGGGCGTGCGTACTCATCAGAAAGAGACCAGAAAGAAGGAAAGCGAGAAATCATTACCCCACGGGGGGGATGGCCAGGCCACAATCCCTTCTCCTCCATTGTCCTCTTGAGATTTTAGGCATGCGTGTACATGTACCTGGTGTGATTTTTTTCTTTTTAGAGAGTTTTTTGCTATAGGGCACATGTGCTCACCAGAAAGACAGAGAGAGACAGAGAGACAGAAAGCGAGAAATCACCCCCCAGGGGGGATGGCCATGCAGCAATCCCTTCTCCAGTCTCCTCTCAGGATTTTGGGCATACAGACACACATGCCCGGCATTTTTCAAACCACCAGGTCTGGGACTCGAACCACAGTTGACTACATGGGAGTCCAGCAATGCAACCATTATACCAGCCACTGGTCTTGATTATTTTTAAGAGAGATTTTTGCGATAGGGTGTGTGTACTTGCCAGAGAGAGAAACAGAAAGCAAGAAATCACCCCCCAAGGGGTGATGACCATGCCACAATTCTTTCTCCTCCATTCTCTTCTTGGGATTTTGGCCACACATGCACATATGATTTGTGTTTCAAGCTCCAGATCCAGGACTCAAACCATGGTTGGCCATGTGGGAGTTCAGCAACGTAATCACCACACCACCTGCTGGCTGCAATACAGAACAAGTTCATCACTCCTTCCAAACTTCCTTAGATTCCTGATATTTTGAGAGCTCATGTCTAGGTGTTATTCCCAAGCTAATCTCTATATTGCAAACTTTGAGGTACAACTGAGTAAAACAGCAGAATCAGAAGAGTGTGCCATCAGATGGAATGCCTTGTGAAGACTTCAGTAATAAGAAATGTAAAAAGCTTCAAATCTTAGCTTGAAGAAATCTTCTCTCCACCATTTTATGAAAAATAAAGCCCTGAGGGGTTCAAGTGCATTTTCTTTTTTTTTTTTTTTTCTTGGAGAGGTTTTTGCCATAGGGTGCGTGCGCTTGCCAGACAGACAGAGAGAGAGACAGAGAGACAGAAAGTGAGAAATCACCACCCAGGGGGGATGGCCACGCTGCAATCCCTTCTCCTCTTGGGATTTGGGCACGCACGCACATGCACCCGGTGTGAGTTTTAAGCCACCGGGTCTGGGACGTGAACCACAGTCGACTACATGGGAGTCCAGCAACATAGCCATTATGCTAACTGCTGGTCCCTCAAGTGCATTTTCAAGGAGAGAGACAGATGGAGCTAGAATAAAAACTCAATCTCTTGTTCGGTCTGGAGTCCTTCCTGTTGCTCAAAGCTCCTGCAGCCATTGGCCACTCACCTCCTCTGTAAGGTTCATCCCTGCCTTATGCCTTCATTGTCCTGTCATTTGACTGATTGAGAATAAACTAGTCTCTCAGGGCTCTGTTTTCTTAATTCCCTAGTCGAAGCTGAAGTCACCGTTTGTCCCCAAGGAACCGTGTTTAGTGGTGACTGATGTGAGGGCTTCCCCTAGATTTGTAGAAGGAGCAAGGTTTTAGCTCCTGGAAAGTAGAATACACAATTTGATCTCTGCTACTTTCCTGAGCTACTGAGCTTGCCTTTCCTTATCTTATTGGTCTCCCAGCTGCCAGGCAATTCGATCTGGACTTGTCTTATCAGTCCTAGGCCAGCAAGCAGCTGATGAATGAGGGGCCTGGGAAGGCAGCTGTCTCTCCTTTGAGGTCACTGGCATTTTTGGAAGGGACTACGTGTAGCAGTTGCTGGACATGGAAGAAAAACTCCCTCCCTCCCACACCCCTTAGTCCAAGGCCCATAGTGGTCATTCGTCACGGCTCCCTCCAACACACTTGGAGATGAATCTTTCTTCTTGAGAGTTCTTGGCATTCGGGGGACTTCAAAGCCTTGTCACTATGGCTCCCTGCCCAGAGGTCAGAATTTCCCTGCCATGACCCTGGCTGATCTTAAAACAATAGCTTATACTTATAAATCCTGTTTAGAGCCAAGATGGTGTCACCTTCAGTAACCTGGATAGGTGTTGTGCTTCAGCCGTGAGATTAAAGGATCAAGGAAAAGCTGCTGAATCATTGTATTTGACCCACTTTAACCTGCATTACTCTCTTCAAGACCCCGCTATGCGCTCTGAGAGGAATCACCAAGTTGTAGCGCTTCCATGTGGTTGTACAGAGAAAGCCCTCTATTTCTATTGAAATAAAAAGGAAGCAGGGAAACTAGCTGGACAAAGCCCGGTGATGCTGAAGCCACCAGTGTGGCCCCGTAGGACCCAGTTGCCACCACATCCCAAATGGAAAAGTACCCAGCCACCTCCTTGACACCTCAACATCTCTTGAAGGGAGAAGAGGTGTGCCTTGGGGGTATAATGTCACCAAACAAGTCACCTATCATTTAGGAGAGTGGTTTCAAGGTTCCCCATCTCTTCTCTTCTCCCCAGCTCACTTTCCTTCTTCTGCTTTCACCAGGATGTCAGCATTCAAATTAGCACAAGGCCCCAACCCAGGCAAGCATCAGCTGGATTGTCAGCCCAGCGAATGACCCACACGGGGGACCTACTGTGATACTCTGCCTCAGCTGTCACCTTCTTGTGGCCTTCCACTTTCCCCAGGCATGCAGAGCCCTTGAAAACAGCTTCTCCCTGAGAAAGAAAAAGCTGTGTGCAAGGTCAGGTAAACACGGTCAGAGAAAGCTCTCCCCTCCCCCTCCCACATGCTAGCCTTATCCTCGCCCGGAGCTAAGGACCTCTAAATCCAGCCACAATAGTAATCCGGGGATGGCAGGAAAGTGTTCAGCCTGGAAACCACATTCTCTGTAGTGCAGCAGCTAGCACCAGTGAAGGACACAGAGTTAAATCGAAAAGGAATTTGAATGACAAAGTGACATGATGTCCATCTCCCTAATGATGGGACAAGTTGGTCTTCCATCAGTGGCGAGGCAAAACTGCCAGGCCCAGATCTGTATTTAAAAGCTATTTCTCATGGTTTCAAGTCACCAGCTCGGCTCAATATCTGAAACAAAGAGAATGAATTATGGAACAGGATGAGGGGAGCTTGTTAATTTTCCTACTGATGTGCTGTGAAATGAACGCTTTATTCTAAGAATGGTATATCCTCAGGGCGCTCTCTGGAGAGACTGACAAATCCAAATGTCCTCACTGTTTCCTTTGCCTCTTATTTTATGGCCTTTTTCTATCCACATTTACAAAATAGGTGTATTTCATAGTATGTCTCTATCTATAGGACTTGGGGAGTTCAAGTCTGTGATTCTCTTTAGGGCTTTCTTGACAATAAAGAGCACTTAGGGGATGCTATTGATGAATGCGTGCGGTGCACGCACACAGACATTCGATTTTGTGTATCGTCTGCGCGTATTTTAAATACATTCATGCAGGCTGCTTGCTATTGTGTATATGGGGGAGTTAGAGCCCATCTCCAATTGGAACCCAATGAAATAATCATGATAATTTTGCCTTCATGTATCACCTTTCATCAGGGAAGGATGAAAGGACTTCACAAACTCTGGGCTCCTCTTTGATCTAAGCCCCTATCTGGTGCACCCATCTCCATTGTGTAATTCTGCCCTCGCCCCTCACATGGGCCTCCCATTGACGGGTAATTGAACTTCCATATGGCAGAGCAGCCAAGAGGCCAGTCTGGCCAGAGAGCCTCTGCCAGCTGCCAGGAGGGAGAGGGCTGTTTCCAGAAGGGGCTTGGGTTGCTGTTCTGCATTTGCAACAGGGCAGGGATTATCAACATGGGGAAATAGGGTAATCGTTCTCAAACTGCAGCTTCAGTTTTGAGACAAGGGTGCATAGTGGGAAGTGGAGAAATGTGCTAGGCAATGAGATGAAACCCAACTCCAGAATGTAGCTGTTGCCTGAGGCTCTGCTCTTAGCTCTTTTCCACACCCAGGACTTTAGCTACTGGCTTTATGGAAGGACTTTGAAATATATAATCCAGACTCCAACTCTGCCTTGGGTCTAGCAGGCATCTCTGGCCATCTCCTAGGCATTTCTATCCATGTATTTCACTGGATCGTCAAACCCAACTTCTACCTAAAGTAATGTGTGTTTCTTCCTCCTCCTCCACTCTCAAATAACTCCTTTCCCTGACTTCCATACATGTAGCTGCTAAGTTACAGCAACGTCTAGGTTAGTCAGTATCTTCTGCAGTTTGTGTTTAATAGAAAGGGGTGGGAGAATGCAATGAACAAGTAATAAAAGAAGAGAAACCTCAGGAAGTAATGAGCTAGCTGGTGAGAGGTTAAGTCATGGACATCCTTGGACAGAGTGATCAACCCTAGCTTCTCTGGGAGGTGATGAGAGACAGAAGCATTTCAGGCACAGGGAACAATCACCAAGGCCCCAAGGCAATAATGAGGTTTGCCTGTTTGTAGAACAGAAAAGATGCTGGGTTGCTGGGGAATCGTAAGAGGACGAGTGGGAGGAGACGTGGTGGGAGAGGTTGGTGGACTTGAGATGAGGTGAGGTTTTGCAGATGAGGTACCAACTGGATTTCAATCCAAAACAGGAGGAAGGTTTTTAGCAGGGGTTTCTGAGCACTGACACCCATTACCAGCACCACTCACCTGCAACTTTAAGCCACTCTGATTCTTCTCTGTATCACATACCTCTTTCTAAGTGAGCAGTGTCTAGGGAGGAACGAGAACAAGGTTTTGATAATCCTCTAGCTCTCTGCTTCTCCCCTCCAAGGTCCAGGACAGCGTCCTCTGTGTTCAAAAGGACCAGCAGCCAAACCCAAAACAAAGCGTTCCTTTAGCGATGACTGAGAAAGCACCAGATACCCCCAAGGCTGTGAACTTGGCATAGGCTAGAAGACCAGATTTTCATTTTCCTCTTTTTCTAAGATTTAAACTGTAGGATCCACCTGCTCAGGCATGCTTTCTGGGGCAGAGAGGGAGAGGGAGGTGGTCTAGTGGAAGCAGGTGGCTACACCCACCCCCCAGCTGCTGAGTGTGTGGCCTGCTAAGGAATCCCAGCTGCCCTCCTCTCCAGGGAACTGCCCTTGGGAAGTTACATACCTACCTAGCAGGGGTAGCAGACCACCCCTGTCTGGCATGGGATTCAAAAGCCTGGCCCCTTCTGGGTGAGACAGCGCTGTGTTGTAATTCAAGCTCTGGAGCTCTCTCTGGAATCAGGCCTGAGCAGCTTGCTCTGAGACCCCCCCTCCTTGTTCTGTCCCTACCCCATCTCATCTGTCTTTCCTTTGTCCCCTAATTCTGGGTGTGTCCTGGCAACAAACCCTGCATACTTGTTCACCTCAGGATCTGCTTCTAGGAAATGTAACCTGAGACAAGTGGGGGTATTTTAAGGAGGCCTGACTCAAACGCTGAGAAACTGTTCATCCTTTTTTTTTTTTTTTTTTTTTTTTGAGAGATTTTTGCTATAGGGCGCGTGCACTCGCCAGACAGACAGAGAGAGACATAGAGACAGAAAGTGAGAAATCACCCCCCCAGGGGGGATGGTCACGCCGCAATCCCTTCTCCTCCATTCTCCTCTTGGGATCTTGGGCACGCACGCACACGCACCCGGCGTGAGTTTTAAGCCACCGGGTCGGGGACGCGAACTGTGGTCAACTACGTGGGAGTCCAGCGACATAACCATTACGCTAACTGCTGCTAGGATTTTAACCTCCCAGTCCACAACACCTTAAACCATTTAGGAACAGCCTAACCTAGCAGGAGCTGAGAGTCACTTTACAGTCCTTATGATTGCAAGTAAATGTTCCAGCCATCTCTGGGTTCTCAGATCTCCATTACCTGCCAAAGACTTCTTTTCTTTTCCTTTTTTAATTGCCAGAAGGCATATGAGCTCACCAGAGAGCGAGACAGAGAGAGGGAGGAAAGTGCCTGCTCACCAGGGCGTGGCCATGCCGAGTCCTATCTCCTCCCTCTCCATCCTGGCAGGATTGGGGACATGCATGCACGCATGCCTGGGTGTTTTTTCAAGCCACCAGAAGTAGGATTTAAACCATCAGTTGTGTGGGTTCCAACACTCAGCCACTAGGCTACTGGACCACCCCCAAAGGATTCTTTTTTTCTTTTTTTTTTTTGAGAGGTTTTTTGCTATAGGGCGCGTGCGCTCACCAGACAGACAGAGAGAGACATAGAGACAGAAAGCAAGAAATCACTCCCCGGGAGGATGGTCACACCACAATCCCTTCTCCTCCATTCTCCTCTCGGGATCTTGGGCACGCACGCACACGCGCCCGGCGTGAGTTTTAAGTCTCCGGGTCCGGGACCCGAACCGCGGTCGACTACGTGGGAGTCCAACGACATAGCCATTACGCTAACTGCTGGTCCCCACCCCCAAAGGATTCTTTTACCCTGGATCCCATGGCCACATTTCTTCCCCATGTCCACGGGGTTCCCCTACTTAGATGGGACTTGTCATCTTCCCGTGCCTTAGTTTCCTGCTTGGAGGAGGCAGAGGAAAACTCCTGGCCAGGGGTTGTTCAAGTCACTCTCAGGGATGTGGCATAAAGAAGACCTCCTTGAAAAGCAGTCGGATTCCAAACTTCTTATTAGTGCTTGCTGGAGAAGATAGTCAGGAGCCAGTGCCTGCTTCAGGGGCATCAGACTTAGAAGGCCCACATTCGTTTAATGCTCTGCTGTTGCTGTCTTCAAGTTCTCCCTAATTCCTTTTTTTATAGACTATCCCTTCATTTCTTTTCTTCTTCTTCTTCTTCTTCCTCTTCCTCTTCCTCTTCCTCTTCCTCTTCCTCTTCCTCTTCCTCCTCCTCCTCCTCTTCTCCTCCTCCTCTCCTCCTCCTCCTCCTCCTCCTCCTCCTTCTTATAGAGAAAGATATTTTGCAATAGGGCACAAGCACTCACTGGGGAAACAGAGAGATAGCAACATAGCAGACAGAAAGTGAGAAATCACCCCCCCCCAACAAGGGAGTTGGCCATGCTGCAATCCTCTCTCCTCCATTCTCCGTTCAGGATTTTGGATATGCGTGCGCACGCACACAAACACACACACACACACACACACACACACACACACATACCCAGTGTGAGTTTCAAGCCACCAGGTCTGGGACTCCAACCATGACTGGCCATATGGGAGTCCAGCAACGTAACCATTACGCTGTCTGCTGGTCCCTCATTTATTTCTCCTGAGAGCAAGAGAGAAAGACAGACAAGCACAGCAACAGGGTCCCACACCATGATCTGCCCCCCCTCGCCACCCCCAGGCTTTCTCAGCTAGCCGTGATCACAGGCACACGTGCTCACCCAGCACACACAGGGAAGCCCGGGAGCCTAACCTGGATCTTCCTGATGGCTTCCTGCATTGCACAGCATTGCACTACCTCTGTGCTGCCACAGCTGAGCCTCCGAATCATTTCTAAGCAAGGGATTCTGCCTTTGCGTCTTGCCTTGGGCAGCACAAATTAGGTAGGTAGTTCTGTTTGGGGCCATGCATCAAGAGTCAGAGGGAGGGACCAGCAGTTGGCATAATGGCTATCTCGCTGGACTCCCATGTAGCTGATTGCAGTTCGAGTCCCGAACCCGGCGGCTTAAATTCACGGCAGGCGCGTGTGCGTGCATGCCCAAGATCCCAAGAGGAGAATGGAGGAGAAGGGATTGCAGCGTGGCCACCCCCCCCCGGGGGGGTGATTTATCGCTTTCTGTCTGTCTGTCTCTCTCTCTCTCTCTCTCTCTCTCTCTCTTTCTGGTGAGTGCACATGCCCTATAGCAAAAACCTCTCAAAAAAAAAAAAAAAAAAAAAAAAAGAGAGGGAGAGGAAAAGGTGACGTTTCCACGGGATCTCTTTCACCTCTGGATGCTGGCGAATTTGATAGACATGGTGGCAGATTTATGCCGTCAGTGTCTCTGTGGAGGGCGTATTCGCAGCACAGAGCCATCAGACTGTACAGTTTTCAGCATATTTGACAGCTCTTGACTCTCTAGTGGCCGGCCGTGGAAAACAGAAATGCACAGGCAGGAAAAATCCTGCTTGATGGTGAACAGGACTGGATCTGTCCTCTCTTGGTCTGGCAGATATTTGGCATGGACAATTCTTCTTAGGGAGCTCTGGGAAACTCCTTGAAAGTTTCCTGTGGGCCCTTCACTGGGAATTCCTTCCATCCAGATAGATGCTCCTCTGTTCCAAGAGGCAGTTGAAGCCCTAGAGATCCAGCATTTTCTCTCAGCTCCTGAATTCCCTGTTGAGGAGAACCCATGACAATCCCACTGCATCATCTCTTCTGCGGGGTTCACCTCCACCCACTCCATCCCCTCAACCTTGCGCCCATGGCCCTCTCTGTCTGTCTGTGCAGTTGGACACTTCCAAATACAGGCAGTGCATTTTACAGTTTTCAGAATGGTCCCATGGCAACTCCATGGCTAAATTTGAGGCAAAGGTAGTACTCCCTCCCCTCCTCCTTATGTGGAGTGAGAAGCCTCATGGCATGTAACTAGCTTTCTCTAAAAATTAAATAAACAGGGTTGGCTGGCGGCATGGTGGTTAAGGTCGCTGGATCCCACATGGCCAACTGTGTAGTTCAAGTCCTGGACCCAACGGCTTGCAAAACATACCGGGTGCATGGGGATGAATGTGTGCATTCCTGAGAGGAGGATGGAAGAGAGAGGATGGCAGCGTGGCCATCCCCCTCAGGGTTTGGGGACATGCTTTCGTACTTTTCCTCTCTTTCTCCCTCTCTCTGTCTGTATCCCTCTGGTGAGTGTCCAAGCTCTGTAGTAACTTAAAATAAATAAATGTATGTGCACAGATGCTCAAAATTGTCCCCCCCTCTCATAAATTTTCTCTCTACTATTTTGGTATTCTCAGAGTGGGGACTTAGGAGCTCTAAAACCTGACACTTTCTGACACTTTTCCTTGTAATTTTTACATGCAGGCTCTGGATTTGGAATTTCACACTACGGTGTCCATTGTCTCTGTGGAAACTTCAATATTAGCACCTTGTTACAGGTGCAAGACCCTGGGTTAAACAGTGTAAGTGGAATAATGTATTATCCACAGGGCCTTGTAAAATTTACTAGGCCGCTCACGCGCTCTGCCTCCTTCGGCTCTTCCAACATCCCTGAGGAAGATATTATTATGTCCTCACTTCACAGGTGAGTCTACTGAGATTCCGGAGGCTCCGTGGCTAGCCCTTGTCACTCGGCTCTCAGTGGGAAGGCAGAGGTGAAGGCCTCCTCTCAGGTCCTCTCAGTGCTGACCGCCCGCTCTCGCTCGGCATCTCTGCCCAGGAAGCTGACTGGGTATTGGTGACTATTACATAAAACAGCTGTTGGTTAGTGAGGTACAGAGTATGGAGGTGAGGCATCTGGAGATACTTCACAAATTGTAAAGGAAAGGACCGATGGAATGTGTTGTCTGTGGTTGTCATTTTTCGCTCCTGGGTCATCTGGGTTGACTTTTTAGGATGCCAAAGTTGACAGGCTCCTGTGATGGTCAAATTCCATACTGGACTTTCAGCCCTTAGCGCAGTCCTCTCCTGTCTTTGGCTTACGTGCCCTGGTTGCCTTGGACACACGGGGGATTGGTTATGCCTTCCCTGTTCCCAGCTGAAGTTTACTTTTTCTGCTTCTCAGGACTCCAGGCCGCTGTGCACTCTCTCACCTAATTACCTGGCCGTCATTAAGATGAGAAGGTTTAAGGAAATCCTGGAATCCCTTGTAGATGAGCAGTGATCCGTTTTTCAGTGGTTTTTAGAGACCATCACTCCTAACCTGGCCAAGTCCCAGCCTGGTCATGTAATCCCAAATCGTGTGTGACGTGGTAGGCAAGGGGACAGAATCACAGGGTCAGGGAATTTGCATGTGTAGGTAGGACCTTACCTCGCAGACTTTTTTTTTTTTTAAATTCATGATGGGGGGACCAGCAGTTGACATAATGTCCACATAGTCAACCGTGGTTTGAGTCCCAGACATGGTGGCTTAAACTCACGCTGGGCACGTGTGCGTGCGTGCCCAAGATCTCAAGAGGAGAATGGAGGAGAAGGGATTGTGGCGTGGCCATCCCCCCTGGGGGTGATTTCTCACTTTCTGTCTCTCTGTCTCACTCTGTCTTTCTGGTGAGTGCACATGCCCTATATCAAAAAAATTCTAAAAAAAAAAAAAAAAAATTCAGGGTGGAGTGCATGTGAGAGTGAGAGAGAGAGAGAGAGGAGCACATTGCAGAGGGTTGCGTCACTGCAATCCCCTTCCTCCGGTCCTCCAGGCCCTCCTATCTTGGGCACTCACGTACTTACCTGGCATGTTTCGAGCTGACCTGGCTAAGGTTTGAACCGCAGTCACCATGAGGGATCTGGCTTCTCCTTCCAGCACCATGCCACCATGCCACAGAGCTAACCCTCAGATCTTACACCAGGTGATCAGCCACCCAGGGGCCTCTCGTGTTGAGTGGGAGCAGCTTGGAACTGACTGAGGATATTGTGTGTGATCTAGAAAAGCTACCAAAGGGGAAGAGGGACTCAGCTTAAGGGAACACTGGCTAAAACAAGAAATAACGATAGTAATATTTATTACGTAATATATTTAGCACCCATTAAAGACTACTGTGCGTTATTTTTTACTCCACACTAAACACATAAGTCTTTGAGGTGGGTCTAATTATTCCCATTCTACAGGGGCATAGAGAGTTTAAGTTGCCAGTCATAGTCACACATAACTAGTAGAGCTAGAAATCTAACCCAAATCTTTCTGAATTTTAAGTTCTTGTTGTTAGGCATTATGCTGTTTGTGATCTGACCCTTCATGGATGTTGGAGATTACTGAGTTATCAGTCTTAGTAAAATTGTAAGAACAGGGACCAGCAGATGGCGTATTGGCTATGTCGCTGGACATAGTAGTAGTCGACCGCTATTCAAGTCCCAGACCTGGTGGCTTAAACTCACGCCAGGTGTGTTTGTGTGCATGCTCAAGATCTGGAGAGGAAAATAGAGGAGAAGGGATTGTGGCATGGCCATCCCCCCCCCCCCCCCGCCCCAGGTGGTATGGTTTCTCGCTTTTTGTCTCTCTGTCTCTCCCTGTCTTTCTGACAAGAACATGTACCCTATAGCAAAATCCTCTCAAAAAAAAAAAAAAAAATTAAGAACAATTTAAAGAAAGAATAAAACAAATTTGTCTGAAAGCTCCACCAATGAGTATTCCATGAAAAAGTGCAATTCCTCCAGATTCTTCTCTTGCAGAGCTTTTCCCAAATGCTCTGGCTTGGATCACAAAGCAATAACGGATCTTTACTTGCAGTTTTGCAAGCTAAAACATCTTTAAAAGTACTCTGGTTGTGTTACAAAAAAAGTGATTTTCCAAAAATACACATTCCTTTAAACTTTCATTGCGAGGGGCAGTCACGAGGGCTCCTGCCCTCGTGGCCAAGTTCACCACATTAAAGCAAATGAAAACATAACTCAGATGATTAATATGAATTAGTCTTTCCCTAGCCCTTTGTATTGTCAAAGTGCTTTGCCCTGCTGCTGTTGGTTTGTATAAATTAAGTGACTCAGCCAGCCAAAACACCAGGAAGAAGGATTTCACCAGGCTTTGATGGAATTAAAGTGGCCATCAGTCTTTGCCCAATGCTTACATTTTCATATAAAATTGAATCAAGAGAAGATACCCAGATTAGGAAAAGACGATGACCAGAAAAACCTCTAGAATAATATGCTCATAGCAGTGAAAATAGTTAAGGCCAGACTTCCTCTTCCAGCGAGGTACCATCTCTGTAAGAAATAACAGTGCAGGACCAGCAGTTAGAGTAATGGCTATGTCGCTAGACTCCCACGTAGCCGACCGTGGTTCGAGTCCCTGAGCCGGTGGCTTAAAACTCATGCCGGGCGCGTGTGCGTGCGTGCCCAAGATCCCGAGAGAAGAACGGAGGAAAAGGGATTGCAGCGTGGCCATCCCCCTGGGGGGTGATTTCTCACTTTCTGTCTCTCTGGCTCTCTCTGTCTGTCTGGCAATTGCACTTGCCCTATAGCAAAAATCTCTCCAAAAAAAAAAAGAGAAAGAAATAACAGTAAGCCTTTGTCCTTCCCCACCCTGCAGAGTGAAGGTACCGTTCCTTTATATTGTTGTGGGGCTGATACTTTAGAGAGTTCTGTTTCCTCACCCCCCCAAAACAGGCGAACCTGAAAAACAGTTTCAGTTCGGGTCATCCCAATCGCACACCCTGAGACCAGGATTTGAGTGTGAGTGATTTGCTTGGAAGGAGACCCCAGGAAACATTGGCAGAGGAGTGAGACAGGGGAGGGAGGGTAGCAAATATAAGGACATTGTCAAACAGCTTTGGGGGACTGGAGGTTAATCCTACTTAGGCCCTCTGGGAGTCCGGGAAGAACATGAGCCTCTGAGGGGTAAGGAACTGGGCTATTTGACACCTTCTCCATTACTTATTAGCGAAGAGAGGCAGAATAAAGATGTCAAAGCCCCAGCTGGCTCCAGCAGCCAGAGCACACAGGCAGTGTTGCAGGTGCGGGCAGCTGGAAGATGAGCCAGCATGCATATGGAGATAGGAAGTGCCAATGCAGGCTGCATTTTCGGGAGGGATAGTGAAGAACAAAGAGGAAAAGGCAGGAGGCGGGCTGACTCATCCATTCGGCAGAATAAACATTTCAGCTGGGGCCCGTGAAAATGCTTTTGTTTTAATGTCTTTTAAGATTAGAAAAAAATGAATATAATAATAATGAATATATAATAATAAATCCCATCTGGATTATATATGTCTTTAGACTAACCCAGTTTATATATATATATATATATAAAATACATTTTTTCTAATGTAGAAAGGAGCCCAGGAAGACTCAGGGAAGCCATGCTGTGTCCCTTGGGCTAGGGAAGGAGCTTCAATCACTTTTCTTGACTGTGGGCAGTCTTTCATTGCAGATGACTCACAGGGACACAAACCACCCCACCCCATTTCTTTCTTCCTTTTTTTTTTAATTCTGCTTCCTTGCTCCTGTGTCTCTCACTGTATTTCTCTTTCTCTCCCTGCAGTGGACATCTGCTATTTTTATCTGCCCAGCATCTGGTCCTAAATCTGAGTACAGCTCTGAGTTTCCTTTTGAGGGATCAGTCAGTCCCTCTCACTGCCTGTGGTCTGCCCTACCCGACCCTAGCCAAGGGGAGAGCGCTTGGCACAAATCATATGCTTGCTTCTTGGAGTTTGACTCGAATAGAACAACATACAGATTACAACAAGAGGTCAGCAGGTGGTATGGAGATTAAGATGCCGGATCCCATATGGCCAACTTCTTGGTTCAAGTCCCGAACCTGACGGCTTGAAAATCTCTCCAGGTGTATGTGCTCAAAATCCTGAGAGAAGACTGGCCATGTCCCCTGATTTCTCTCTCTCTCTTTCTATGGCAAATGCATGTGCCCTATAGGGAAAGCAAAATAAAACAAAAAATCCTATATTAACTTCTACTCCCCAGACTCCTGGAGGATCTTGGCTCCCATACGCTGTGAAATCTGGGATTCAGCCATTCCTTTTATTCTGTAAGTGACTATTTTGTGCTTAAGTTATACAGGGTAGAATATCTGTTCCTTGTAGCTAAAAATAACAGGTGTCGGGACCAGCAGTTGGCATAATGGCTATGTCGCTGGACTCCCATGTAGTCGACCCCGGTTTGAGTCCCAGACCTGGGGCTTTAACTCACTCTGGGCACATGTGCGTGCATGCCCAAGATCCCAAGAAGAAAATGGAGGAGAAGAGATTGCGGCGTGGCCATCCCCCTTGGGGGGTGATTTGTTGCTTTCTGTCTCTGTGTCTTTCTCTGTCTTTCTGGCAAGAGTATGTGCCCTATAGCAAAAAAACCTCTCCAAACAAAACAAAGCAAAACAAAACAACAGGTGTGTGTGTGTGTGTGTGTGTGTGTGTGTGTGTATTGTCTGCTAGGCAAAAGTGGTCCCAAATCCAGGTTCATTTATCTTCTCTGAATCTAAGCTTAGTAACTTTATATAATTACCAAAGATTCACTTATCTCAGATAGTTTTAAAAAGAAAGGTAAAGGGACTAGCAGTTGGCATAATGGCTATGTCGTTGGACTGCCATGTAGTCGACTACAGTTCAAGTCCCGGACCCGGTGGCTTAAACTCAGGCCAGGCGCGTGTGCATGCATGCCCAAGATCCTAAGAGGAGAATGGAGGAGAAGGGATTGCAGCATGGCCAACCCCTGGGGGGTGATTTCTCACTTTCTGTCTCTCTGTCTCTCTCTATCTTTCTGGCGAGTGCATGTGCCAAAAACTCTCAAAAAAAAAAAAAAAAAGATAAACATACTGAAAGAAATTTGGAGGAAAGAAATAATACAGAAAAACAGAAATTAATGAATTAGAAAACAAATGTGTAAAACAGAAAATTCAAAAGAGCCAAAACATTTAGTCCTTTGAAAACATTAATAAAATTGACCGATCTCTGTAAAATAAAAAAAGAGAAAAATACAGATAACCAATATAACCAGGTTCTACAGCTATTTGAATGACAAAAAAAGAATATTGTAAATAATATGCCAATAAATTTGAAAATTTTTCAGTACCATAGAAATACCCCAGAAAAATACAATTTACTGAAAGTGACACAAGGAGAAATTGTAAATGCCTGCATAATCCTGTAAGTATTAAAAACATTAAATCCATACTTTAAAAAAAATGCATTACCATAAAAAACTATAGGCTCAATGGAAACACTGTCACATTCCATCAAAATTTAAGAAAGAAATAATGCCAGTCTTAAATAATCTATTTCAGAGACTAGAAAACAATAGAACATGCCTCAATTCATTTTATGATGCTAGTATAACTTGATACCCAAACCTGACAAGACCAGAACAAGAGACAAAAGCATGTTAATTTCCATCATGATTACACATCAAACACTTTGGCAAACATGATGCAGACATATGAAGGCAAATATATCACAACCAACTCCAGTTTAGACCAGAAACACAAACAAATGCAAAGTTAGTGAAACATTAATAAATCCATTGATGCAATTTGCCACATGGAGGACTATAAGGAGGCCAGCTGAGGTGATACAGTGATAATATCAGCTCTGTGATGTTGAAGCCATATGGGAAGGTCCCAGGTTTGCATCCCAAGGTCTCTCTGTGCATTCTGGGTGCACATATGTATGTATTGATCCTGGCTGGCTGAGGCTAGGGGAAGGATCATGGCGTGAAGTCCCTTTTGAGGATGACTGTCTCTCTCTCTTTGTTTCTCTCTCTCTCTCATGAAAGAAATAAATAAAACTTAAAGAAAGTGAAAAGGAAAAATTATATTTTTGATAAATACAGAAGTACTTGGTAAAATTCAACATTTATTCATAATTTTAAAATAACAGTGATCGAGGAAGAGAAGGATAGTCTGCATTTAATTAAAGGATATCTATTTTTAAAACCTACAGAAACATCATACTTAATGAAGAGATATCAGTGCTTTTTCTTTGGTGTTAGCAACAAGGGACGGGGCCAGTTATCACGTCCTGTATTCAGCATTGCCCTGGAGATCCTAACCAGTGCAATAATGCAAGGGTAATAGATCAAATGAACAGTGATTAGAAGGGAAGAGACAAAACTGCCATTATTTAGATGTGCTATGGTTACATAGAAAATTTAAGAGCATCAACACATAAATCAGACTTAATAGCAATGTTTAAATAGATGAAATTCAATTTATGTTTGTATCAATTTCTATAAATTAGCAATAAATGAACTTAATTGAAAATTTTTCTGTTATAAGATCATAAAATAGCAACTGGAAATACTGTACAGAAAAAAAAAATATATATATACATACCATGTTCATAGATTAGAAGACCCAGTACCATAAAAGGTGTTAATTTGGGGACCAGCAGATGGTATAATGGTTACATTGCTGAATTCCCATGTAGTTGACTGTGGTTTGAGTCCCAGACCTGGCAGCTTAAAACTCATGCCAGGTTCATGTGTGTGCACCCAAAATCCCAAGAGGAGAATGGAGGAGAAGAGACTGCAACATGGCTGTCCCTCCTGGGGAGTGATTTCTTGCTTTCTGTCTCTCTGTCTCTTCAGTGAATGCATGTGCTCTATAGCCAAAATCTCTCTAAAAAAAAAAAAAGTTTTCAAAATATGAATAAGCTTTTGTTTTCATAAAAGTTCGTAAGTTCTTTTTAGAATTTATATTGAAATGCAAAGGGCCAAGAATAATCTAAACATTCTTTTTATTTTTAATTTTTTTCCAGAGGGCATGTGCATCAGCCAGAGAGAGATAGGGAGATGAATAGCGGGAAGGAGAGAAAGCACCCTTCCAGTGGGGTGTGGTCACACTGCACTCCCTTCTTTTTCATTTCTCCATCCTGTTGGGGTTTGGGGTATGCATGCACATGTACCCATATACTTTCCAAGATGCTGGAACAAGGACTTGAACTGCAGTCAACCACGTGGAATCCAGTTCCCTTTACCGCTAGACTACAGAGTCAGCCCAATCATGATTCTCTTAAGGAAACATAAAGAGGATGATTTGTTCTAACAGACAACAAGAATCATTATAAAGTTCTAATAATTAAGACATGGATAACTAAGGTAAAAAATCTAGACAAATACACCAATGATAGAGAATAGAGAGCCAAGAAACAACCCTACGTATGTAGAGACACTATTATAGCACTTATAAACAGAGGCAGCACTGCAAAGAATTAGGGAAAAATGTTTTTCAATAAATAGTACTGGAAAATTGGAAATTAATATAAACATTAGTTGGATCCCAGGGCTGGCAGGTGGTATGGTGGTTAAGGGTGCTGGACTCCCACATGGCCAACGGTAGTTCGAGTCTCGGACCTGGTGTCTTGTTTTCTCACTTTCTCTCTCTCTCTCTCCCTCTCTGTCCCTCTCTGATCAAATTAAATAAATAAATAAATAAATGTAAATAAAATAATTCTTTAAAAAGAAATGAATTGGATCCCTAATCTGCATGATACAAAAATATCACCTCCAGGTAAATTTTAAATGTAAATGTGAAAAGCAAAACAAATTCTTTGAAGATGGAATAGGAAAACATCTTCATTATCTTAAGTTGAACAAGAAACAGAACACTGATTGACCAAAGAGTAGAATATTACTCCAAACTGGACTCAAATTTAGAGCTCCTGTTCATAAAAATCACCTTTAAGATCATGAACATGCAAACTGGAATGGGAGAAAATATTTGGAAAGGAGAACTGACAGAGGCCTTTGTGGAATATAAAATACTACAAATCTTTTTCCTTTTCTCTTTCTTTTTTTCTTTTATTTTCTTTTGCTAGAGGGTGTCCAGGGAGAGGAGGAGAGAGAAGCACCTCCCATGGGACATGGTCATACTGCAGTCCCTTTTCCTCTAGCTCTCTCTTCTTTTGGGAGTTTGGATATGAATGCACACAACCTGGACCTCAAACCACTGGGTCTGGGACTTGAACCACAGGGCTGGTCTTGTGGAATCCAATTACCTTAACCACCAGGCCACAACGCTGGCCCAGTACTATAAATTAATAAGAATAGATCACAAAACTCAACTTTAAAAAAAGGCAAGGGCTTGAACAGCTCATTTAGAGACAAAGATATCCAAATGACCAACAAATAACGTGAGAAACTGATGAATGGGGGCAGTGTAAATTGCAACCACAATGACATATACAACGGGTATCTTTGATGAGAGAGGTCAAGGGAGACCAGCAGTTAGTGTAATGGCTATGTCGCTGGACTCCCATGTAGTCGACCCTGGTTCACGTCCTGGACCCGGTGGCTTAAAACTCATGCCAGGAGCGTGTGCGTGCGTGCCCAAGATCCTGAGAGGAGAATGGAGGAGAAGGGATTGCAATGTGGCCACCCCCCCCGGGGGGTGATTTCTCGCTTTCTGTCTCTGTCTCTCTGTCTTTCTGGCGAGCACACGTACCCTATAGCAAAAGCCTCGCCAAAAAAAAAAAAAAAAAAAAAGAGGTCAAGAATCTCTGAGATTATAAGAAAATGCAATTTATTGTATACCTTTTTGCATTCTTTACTTCTTTCATGAATGACAGAAAGAGAGAAAAAGACAGAGAGGCATTGAACTTATTTTGCATTATCTTTGTGTTTCCTTACATTTAAAGAAGGAAATTCAGTTATATTTAAATTAAAGTAGGAACACAATGAAGACGAGAATGGGAGTGACAGGAAAGACCCTATCTCCTTATTTGTGGATTAGTGACAGACATTAGCTGATTGATGTTCTCAAGCTCTGACAATGACACACGGAGACCTTAATGACTGAGAAATCAAGGGAAGGAGCAGGCAGACAGGTAATTCAGGCTCCAGACAACTTTTTCTTTTTAAACAGCAGAGTAGTTTAGCAAGACATTCCGGTTTTCTTTAAATTATAGAGGCTAAAGATTGAGCTGGGGTGATACCTCCCTGAGTTTAAAAAAAAAAAAAAAAAAAAAAAAAAACTCTTTGAAAAATATCTATTTTTTTGTTTAGTTTGTTTTTGAATTTTGCCAGACTGCACGTGCACTTACTGGAAAGAGAAAGAGAGGGAGAAGGAAAGTGAGAAAGCGCACCCCATGGGGTACGGTCAGATCACAATCCATCTCCTTTATTTGTCCTTTCTTCCCAGCTATTGGGCACACACTTACATGTGTCCAGCGTGTTTTTCAAGATCCAGGACTCAAACCATGCAGACTGCCTGCCACGTGGGATCCAGACACATCAACCACCATGCCATTGGCTGACCTGAAATATATCTGTGTTTTAATTGAAGTAGTTATTAGTGGACTAACTTTCCTTTTGATGGTCAATTTAATCACTGCTATTGACTAAGTGCCTACCCTATACTGAGCATTGTTCAAGATCACAGAGATAGGGCAGTGAAGAAAATGGACAAATTCCAGGCTGGTATGTGGCACTGTGGTAGCGAATTGCTCTGAAGAAGCCAGACCCAGGGGACCAGCAGTTAGCATAATGGCTATGTCGCTGGACTCCCACGTAGTCGACCGCGGTTCGCATCCTGGACCCGGTGGCTTAAAACTCATGCCGGGCACATGTGCGTGCGTGCCCAAGATCCCGAGAGGAGAATGGAGGAGAAGGGATTGCGGCGTGACCATCCCCCCTGGTGGGTGATTTCTCGCTTTCTGTCTCTCTGTCTCTCTCTGTCTATCTGGCGAGCGCACGCGCCCTATAGCGAAAACCTCTCCAAAAAAAAAAAAAAAAAATGAAGCCAGACCCTACGTTGCAATGACAGTTCATATTCCTAGTTTGATCAGCTTGAAACATGGCAGGCACATTCAAGTGCCAAGAGCTGATGAAAGGACTGGAGGAAGAGGGTTTGCAGCATGACCAGGTCCTCTGGAGGGTCTTTCTCTCTCTCTCTCTCTCTGTCTCTCTCTCTCTCGTTTCATGCTTGCACACACACTCTACCATGAATAAAGGAAAACAATCTAAAAAATAATTAAAAAAATAATTTTCTGCTCTCTTTAAGCTTACATCTTCGAGGAAAAAGCAGAAAATAAACAAATAAATATACATAATAATGCCAGGGATAATTTATGTTTTGAAGAGCATTCGAACAGAGTTAGAGCAAGATGAGGGTGGTGCTGCTTTAGACGGGGTAGCCACGCAAAGTCTTTGCCAGAAGGTGATATTTCAGCCGACCTGAAGTGAGGGACGTCGCCACATAAATATCTACAGGAAGAGTCCTAGGCAGAGGGATCCCCAGGTGCAAAAGGCCCGAGCTGAGTTTGTGCACAAGGGCCCAGTTTGGGCTATTATTTCAGGGACTGGAGGAACCTTGCTGTGCTCTTTCCTTTAAAAGGGGAAAGTCACTGTGGCCCCAGGTCTATCATTGGTCTGAATACACTCTCCAGGCAAGCCTGTGTACACTAGGTTGGTAGCAGCTGTTGGTAGCACCCTGCTATAAAAGAACTATCTTCCCTGGTGTCACGTCCATGCCACACATAGCCCAGAGTGGCCAACAAGGTATCTTCTTCTAGAGTATATAAAGCTTCTCTCGGGATCTTCTAATTGTGCAATATTCCAAAGTAAAGAAGCTGTCACTAACTGCTGTTGCGGGGGTGGGGGGGGGGGGGGGCTTTGTACTCTAAGCGCTCTGAGGGCACATCCCAAGCACCCAGCCCCCCTTTGCTTGCTTCTATTCCGATTGTCTTTGTTCAGGTTCTGACTTACACTCTCTTCTTTCTTCCGCACAAAAGCTCTGTTTTCTTTTTCTTTTTCTTTTTCCTTTTCTTTTTCTTTTTCTTTTTCTTTTTCTTTTTCTTTTTCTTTTTCTTTTCCTTTTCCTTTTCCTTTTCCTTTTCCTTTTCCTTTTCCTTTTCCTTTTTCTTTTTCTTTTCCTTTTCCTTTTCCTTTTTCTTTTTCTTTTTTGGAGAGGTTTTTGCTATAGGGCGCGTGCGCTCGCCAGACAGAGAGAGAGAGAGACAAAAAGCAAGAAATCACCCCCCAGGGGGGATGGCCACACCACAATCCCTTCTCCTCCATTCTCCTCTCGGGATCTTGGGCACGCACGCACATGCGCCTGGCGTGAGTTTAAGCCACCGGGTCTGGGACGCGAACCGCGGTCGACTACGTGGGAGTCCAGTGACATAGCCATTACGCTAACTGCTGGTCCCAAAAGCTCTGTTTTCTTTCCTTTCTCAATGAACTTTATTTGGCTCGTGAAAACCCAGAAGCTCAAATATTTAGCAACCAAAAAAACTAGCTCCCCTTCCCTTGAGGGTAGGAAGAACTTGCTCTTCAAACTCAACCAGCAAGTGACGAGACATATCTGACTTCCACCCTGGTGGGTGGGAAAATGCCTTGTATTCCCAAGGGGGATCGCGTCCCAGTAGTGGGACAAAGAATAGGGAGAAAAGCAGTCATTGACATGTCAAACCAGATTGAGAGCTTCGTTCTTGCTCCAGTAATCGGCTTGTGCACCCAGTGTCCTCTAGGGAGTAACTTCCTTTCCTTAGTAGACTCTCCACCTGTTGCTGCGGGTGCTGTGGGCGTGCCTGTCTCCTCTGGCTTCCTTGGGTGTGGTGTTAACCTAGCCCCTAGGTGAACTGCTCACCTCTGAGGTGCTTTGTCTCCCAGGGTGTGATTTCCTAGTTGTTCTATCTATTGTCCACCTCTAGCCATCCCTGTGTGTTGTCAGACTCACGCATCATCACGCAGCTGTTAACGGAGGCTGGGGAAAGTTTTTGCCCTCCCTAGCTCTCTAACCACCCCTTCCCTTGGGGCTGTCTCCATCTTACTCCGACTCAAGATTGACTTGCCTGCTACAATCCCAGGGGAGTCTATCACCAGGTTCCAAAAACCTTCTCCAAAACCCCACGTTTCCATCCCTCGCTAAGGGACACCACTTACACTTGAACTTTGCACCCATGGGGACAATTTTCCCATCATCCTCCATAGGAGAAAGAAACGGGTTATTCTCACCTGAACGACCGCAGCTGGTAACCTTCAGTGTTGACCATTCGGTTCCTACCACACTAAACTCGGTTTTGTTTGTTGTTTTATTTTGATTCGTTTTGTTTTTCTGAGAGAGAAAACGGGAAGAAAGAAGAAAAGGGAGAGATAGAAACAGATATTTTTAGAGAGATTTTTGGTATAGGGCACGTGTGTTCGATGGAGAGACAGAAAGTGGGAAATCACGCCCTCCCCAGGTGGGGATGGCCATGCCGCAATCCCTTCTCCTCCACTCTCCTCTTGGGATTTTGGACGCGTATGCACAGAAGCCTGGTATGTGTTTCAAGCCACTGGGTCCAGGACGCAAACTGTGGTCAGACACTGCGAGAGTCCAGCAACATAACCATTATGCCATCTACTGGTCCTGAGAGACAGATATTTTCAACAGGGTTTCACTGTGTCATGACCTTGCTTCCCCAGACTCCCAGTTAGCCAGGATCACAAGTGTGCAAGACTGTGCCTGATGTGTCAGGATTGGGCTGGGGACCAAATCCATGCCTCCCACGTGGTGGTGCTGCCTGTCCCCCATCACAGCTGGGCCTGCCCTCAGGCTCGTACCTTCACTGGTCCCTTTCAAGTAGCTTTTGGCACCTCAGGGTAGAACATAATTTAGTCAGGTCCCTTGCTGCTACAGTGGCTGATTGGAGCTCTTCCTGTCACTTGGCTCCAAAGCCCCCTGAGCTCACAGTCCAATGGCTCATCTCCTTTGCTCCTCCTCAAGCAGAGGTGGTTGCTAATTGAGGTTCTCAACTAAACCTGACCACATTTTTCCTAGTGGGGGTAGGCAGATGGTAAAAGCACCACCCAGAACTCCACTCTCTCTGCTCGGGACCTGTGTACAGGGTGAGAGGAGAGTGGGGGCAATAGAAAGGATGGCCTTCCCTCCTGGAGTGGAGAACACGTGATGTCCTATGATGATCCTGCAGTGGTCTTACCAGGACAGCGCATCCCAAGACAGAATGTGCCTCAGAATACCTTAAAGATCTTAAGGAAGTACAGACTTCAGGGATCCATGGATGGTCAGGGAAACTGAGGTGTAGAGATTAATTAACTTGCCCAAAATTCTACAGAGAATTAAGCTCCACATTCTATCATTTCTATCGAATCAGTTTAAACGTATTCATCTTATTTGTAGTTTTGCATTTCCATTTAGTTGTTGTGCGAGTTCGTGGAGTATAATATGGTTTTTCAAAACATGTATGCAGACGCCGGGCGCGTGTGCGTGCGTGCCCAAGATCCCGAGAGGAGAATGGAGGAGAAGGGATTGCGGCGTGACCATCCCCCCTGGGGGGTGATTTCTCGCTTTCTGTCTCTCTGTCTCTCTCTGTCTGTCTGGCGAGCGCACGCGCCCTATAGCGAAAAAGCTCTCCAAAAAAAAAAAAAAAAAAAAAAACATGTATGCAGTGTGATAATCAAATCAAAGACATTACCATATTCATCTCTTCGACAAAGAGCATTGCATTATGTTGTGTGCCTTCCATTTTCGTTCTGCTATTTTATATATATTTTTCACTCTGTTGTGGCATACCACTTCGTAACCTTGTTTGCATGCATTCTTGTGTCTGCTAAACATTTTTTTCCTGGACCCCTCTCACCCCATCCCTCGTGCCCTGCGCAGCCTCTGGCGTTTACAATTGCCCTTTTTACTCCTATGTCTTTGAACCTTTCCATTTCTGCCATAGAGTGCAGACATTCAGTATCAAAACGTATCATTAATAATTTTATATTATGAGTTTGCTACTTTAGTCATTGGAAGATCTTAGAATTCTGTGTCAACTGTTTGTTGAGTCTCCTGACCATGGCTTGTGGCATTTTATTCCAGCATGTGTCGTGTCATTGGAGATCATGTGTTCATGGTGGGCAGGCTTGATCTGTGGTTCTCCGGGATGGCTGAGGTTCGGGGAAAGGAGCCCTTCCAGGTTGTGCTCCTTCTCTGCAGGTGTTCCAGAAATGCTGCCTACCGAAGACCAGTATTAATTTCTAAGTTTGGGGGATCTCCTGGGATAAATTAAAACCTGGTACTGAGGCAACCCTAGGATACAAATTTCCTAAAGAGATTCTTTTCTATTCAGAGGAGGGATTGAGAGAGATTCATGTTTGTTGGTGATTTTTTTTCTTTGATGGTGCGTAGACTTCTAGATTACTATTCTATTAGTCAGGATTTTCCAACAGCAATAGAACCAACAGGGTATGTGTGTGTGTGTAACACACACACACACACACACACACACACACATACTGTAGCTACAAAGGGGCTTCAAAAAGTTCATACTTCAAAAAGTATCATGAAAAACTGATAGATTTCAAACACATTTTGCATGAAAATGAACTCATACTTTAATGCCATCTTTTCCCATGAACTTTTTGAAGTCCACAAACTTTTGGGGGAAAGAAAGATTTTAAGGAGTTGATGCACATGATGGTGGAGGCTTGGCAAGTTCAAAATCAGTAGGATAGGCCAGCAGTTTGGAGATCCAAGGAAGAGCCTTCCTTTTTCTTCCAGAGGTCAGTCTTTTCGGCCTTCAACTGATTCGAGGAGGCCCACCCACACTATGGTGGGTCATCTGCTTTATTTGAAATCCTGACTTAAATATTCATCTCAGGCCAGTCTCAAGAGTGCAGGGAGTAGCGTATTGATCTGCAGTGCTGGAAGTCTTCTGGTTGACCATGGGTTTGGATCTGAAACATGCCAGGCATGTGAATGCCCAAGATCCTGACTAGCTGGAGAGTGTGGAAAGGAGATCAAGACATGGCAAAACCCTGTTGAGGGTACCTGTCTCTCTCATGCACGCATGTGTGCACACACACTCTTATGAAATAAATTAATTAAATAAATCTCATTTAAAAAGAATCTTCACAGAAAGATCCAGAATGATGTTTGACCAACTATCTGGGCCTTGTGGGCCAGCCAAGATGACATACACAATTAAGCATCACCTCATTTCAGTGAGTCTGGGATATTGGAGGATCCTGGCTTTATGGAAGGGTCTCCGTTCTAACTTTTTGCCTCGTACAGGCCCAAACACTATTTCTTACCCTGCATGGATTCGTCTATTTTTAGACCGAGGTTTCTGAGTTCCCATTTAGGATGACCTAATTCTCAGAACTTGAATTTTCATTTGGAAGCCCATTATTGCTCTCATTAAATTACTCTTCTCACCTGATATTCTTGAGAAAACCAGCTCTTTAATGATGTGCAGGGATTGTGATGGTGTATTCCCTTGGTCCACAGAGCTCAAACCAACTGATTTGGTAATGGATTTTAGCACCTGCAATTCACACAGTCTTCGCTTGATATATTAAACGAAATTCAAGTTAAAATGTTGTCAGCTCAGAGAGCAATTATGATCCGAGCCCAGGTGATTTGGGTGTCACGTGCGCTCTGGCTTTATGAAACCATGACCATGGATTAATCTGGAACTCACTGCAGAGCGTATAGACCGTATTCATTGAAAAGTGCCTAATGGATAATCTTGTATTTATTTTCCTGCTAATGATGATAATGAAACCACCATTTAGGAAGCACTTACTTTAGTGCTGTGCTTAGTGGTTTTTGTGTGTTGTTTCCTTTGAAACTCAATTAGCCAGACGCTATAAAAGATAGTTCCTGTTTTTCCTATTTTGTGGGTGAAAAATAAGGTTGGAAGAAGTTGCCTTACTAGCTAGGTTTTCATCGTGATATTGTTGTGTAACAAACAACTCTAAAACCCTGCTGGCTTTCAATAAGCATTGATCTGTCACTCCTGAGTCTGTAGATCAGCCTCAATTCAAGTGGACTCAGCTCTAGGCTCTAAGCTTCAAGGTCCCATTTGCTTTTCTTCAGACCCCACCTAAAGCCCAATAGCATCCTAAAGAAGGCCTTTCCCATGCTGAAGGTTAGAAACTCCAAGATGAGGGGGAGACGGTGTGATACCTCTTCACACTTCAGCTCCAAATCAGCACCCTGTCCCCCTTGCTCACCCCATTGGCCAAGGCAAGTCCTATACTTAAGCCCAGATGGAGTGGGGAAGCAAATTCCAACCACAAAGTACCACAATATAGATGAAGAATTAGGGCCAACCAGTGGTGTGGTGATTAAGGTAGCTCATCTCACATGGCCAGCTGTGCATTTCAAATCCTGGACCCAGAAGCTTGAGAAACATGGAAGGTGTGTGCATGTGTGCACTCAAAATCCCCAAAGAAGGGAGAAATGGAGGAGAAGAGATTGTGGCATGACCATTCCCCTTTGGGGGGCGGGGGTGTGCTTTCTTACTCTCTGTCTCTGTCTCTAGCAAAGATTCTCTGGCAAATATTTAAAAAATGAAAGAAAAGAAAAGAAATGAAGAATCATAGACACGTAATGCTGTTCATCATGTTGATCATTATATATAAGCCTGGCACAGTGCCTTCCACCCAGTGCTCTCCCAATTAGGATTCTTTTGCTTTTATTTTCTTCAAAAGTTAAATCTTAGTTATTTCTTCCATGTGTGAAAGAAAAAGAAAGAGAGAGAGTGGAGAGAGAGAGATAAAATAGTACCCCCAGCAGAGGGGTATCCCAAGGCACTTACAACTCCCAGCTTCAGGCAGTACCAATCGTGAGCACGTAAGTGCCCAGAGAACTCAGGGAGGTCTCTGGAAGTGAACCTGGAACTTTTCCATGTGGGTCAGCCTCATTGAGTATCATATTTGGCTATGCTACCACCTGGCCCTCTGTGATTTTTTTGAAAGAAAGAATGAAAATATGTATTGAGTAAAGCTCTCTGATTGAGGTGTCTTGCTAATGCCATGGGTTAGACCAATCAGGTTAAGGGTCCTCTCTTTTATTCGCTTATAGTCACCATCACATCACCAGGACCAAATCCATAGTAGATACTTAGTAAATATGTGTTGAACGAACGAGTAAAATCACCAAGCACACAACCCAAGGGATTCATATAAAACATGTGATATCCCTGAAAGATCTTTGTTTGAGATCTTGGCATAGAGACGCTCTCATCTCTAGAGGCAAGGCACCATTTCAGTGAGTCAGAGGCAAAACCATCATGGCGCCTAAGAAATGAGAGGGTTGTCTCGGCCCTGATCCGTGGTAAGAAAATAGAAAAAGGGGAGATCTGAACTATATATTTGGACACAGCTCAGTTGAAAGGGGGGGATGAATTGCTTCAACAACTGATCTAATAAAACTTGAAGATCACAATTGTGATTAACTCATTAATTTCCATGCACACAACCCACAAATTAAAGGGCAGGAATAGCAAACACTCCAACTCAAAAGAGGGGGCACAAGTGTGGATAGTGATTCAAGGAGTCAATCACAAACATTGATAGAAGCAATGAGGAAAATCCTGCCTTTTGCCATTAGCACCAAGACTGGATAGAGGCTGTTTGTCCCCTAACCACTGAAGTCTGGGAGGTCTATCCACCCATTTAACCACCATAATGCATAGGGCTGGTAGCATTCCTGAGCTCTATGCAGCCCTATTTGCAAAATTAGAGGTGAGTTTCTACTTTAGTATTTGCATCAAATAGTGCAGTACCAAACAGGATCAAAGATAGCAAAATGTAAGTAAATTGGTGAGAATGTTTCTATTGAAAACCTTCAGTGAGAAGTTTGAGAAAAAAAGACTTCAAAATCCTGTGACTCTGGAACCAGTAGTTGGCGTAATGGCTATGTCACTGGACTGCCATGTAGTCAACTGTGGTTGAGTCTCGGACCCGGTGGCTTAAACTCACGCCGGATGCATGTGTGTGCGTGCCCAAGATCCTGAGAGGAGAATGGAGGAGAAGGGATTGTATCATGGCCATCCCCCTGGGGGGTGATTTCTCGCTTTCTGTCTCTCTGTCTCTCTCTGTCTCTCTCTGTCTTTATGGCAAGTGCACGTGCCCTATAGCAAAAACCTCTAAAAAAAAAAATCCTGTGGTTCCTATATTAATAATCAAGCCTTCCACTAGAAGTGAACCGCCCAGGGACCAGCCATCATGGGCCACAGCAAAGGATCCAAAGCTGACACGGGCGTAAGAAGGGAGGAGAAGACACGTACTATGGGGATTTCCCGGTTTCTTGCTACTGGTCACTTCCCTTATGACGTATAGGCCAGTTGGCATGTAACTCACCGTGGCTGCTCATGTGTGGTACTTATTTTCCTTGTGCTGATCATTTGCCAATTTGGGCCTAGATTCTTCTCCCGTTCTGCTCTATGTGGTGTCAGTCTCCTGACCACATTTCTCAAGCTCCTTTGTCTCCTTACTTCCTATTAGGTTCAGGCAGTGGGAAGAAGGCATGGGACCCCAAGAGCAGGTGTGACTGTATCCAAGTTCTAGCTCCTACTGGGTTGTGTTCCACCTCCCAGGTTCAGCGCCACCTAGCCGCCCTGGCTGCTAGTTCTGGTGATACCACCTCTGCCCGTTATCCTCCAGCCCCGCAGGTGGTTACATCTGCGTAATTTTTAATTTGCATCTTTGTCCCAAGTCCCGTTCTTCCAATACCTCTATAACTAGGTTCCCTCTTGAAATTCCCTTGATTGAAGTACTTGGTATAGAAGTTCCTATTTTCCAGGTTTTTATGAGTATGGTTAAATTTTCTGTTTATTGGACATATTTTAATCTACAGGGAGGATTCAGTTCTTAGGAATGCAAGGTTTTCACATTTCAAGTGTCTTAATTCAAATCCCCTAGAGTATAGCCTGAGATAGGGATTCTTATGCAAGTGACTTATTAGGGCAGAGCTTTCAGAAGAGCGAAGGGGCAGGATGGGTCAAGGAGGAGAATGAATCAAAGATGTGGGCTCAGCCCAAGAGAGCTTCCGCCTGATCCCACAGGGAAACCATGAATTGAACCGCCATGCTGGTCCTACCTGGGGATGAGGACACTGGGCTTTTGTAACTCTGGGTGGTAGGCAATGGTCACAAGCTCCCCGAAGATGGGTGGGTAGAGCCTTCATCATTTCCATTCTTCAAGAGAGGATAGGACAGGACAGCCGTGGGCAGTTAGAAGCCAACCCTTGTGAAGCTGTGGGGGAAGTGGGGGGTGAAATGGGCCAGTCTGTTAAAAATTATCTAAGTGGGGCCAACAGTATCCACCACACCAAGTCAAAAGAATTCCATTTAGAGGCCAGCAAGTGGCGTGGTGGTTAAGGCTCTGGACTCCCACATGGTCAACTGTGGTTCAAGTCCCAGACCTGGAGGCTTACTTTCTCACTTTCCCTCTTTCTCACTTTCCCTCTTTCTCACTCTCTGTCTGTCTCTCTCTGGTCAAGCTAAAAAAAATAATAAAAAGAATAATAGTAAATAAATAAATGAATAAAATAATTCTTTTTTTAAAAAAAGAACTTCGTTTAAAGTTCTCGTCCATTTCCTCTCTGTCCAAGGCCAACTTTCTGAGGTGAAGACCACTGTCTAGGTGAGGAGCAGTCCTCATGCACCCACAGCATACCCAAGGAGAAGTTAAGATGCTTCCACTGTGCAGGGGGCACATTGGCACATCTGCTCTAACTCAGTGACTGTGAAACATTAAAACTTAATCGGGAGGATCAGCAGATGAAGTAATGGTTACATTGCTAGACTGCCCCATAGTTGACTGCAGTTCGAGTCCCAGGCCCAGTGGCTTAAAACTCATGTCAGGCGTGTGTGTGTATGTGTGTGTGTGTGTGTGTGTGCACGCGTGCATGTGCACCCAAGATCCCAAGAGGAGAATAGAGGAGAAGGGACTGTGGCATGGCCATTGTCCCTGTGAGGTGATTTCTCACTTTCTGTCTCTGTCTCTCTGGTGAGAACATGTGCACTATAGCAAAAATCTCTCTAAAAAGAAATAAAACCCTCAATAGGAAGAATATTCAGAATAAAGCGTCTGTCTGGGACAACTGAAGTGCAGCTTGTCTGAAGGTAGAAGTGCCTTTACACTGCAGGGTCCCTCTTTGAAGGTTTGAAACATTTTAATGTGATCTATTGCTCTGATAAACCCCTTTTCCTACTATATAATCAAAAGCCAAGTTCTGTGGATTATTCCTGAAATTTTTGGTTGCGTCTTACCTTCTGCTCTCTTTTTAAAAAATTTGCCAGAGAGCATATGTGTTGGCTGGAGAGAGAGAGGGAGAGAGAGCAACAAAGAGAGCAAGAAAAAAAAAAGTGAGAAAGCACCTTCCTCCCAAGGGGGCATGATCTCCCTCCCAAGGGGGCATGATCACACTGCAATCCTTTGTCCTCCATGTCTACCTCCAGTTGGGATTTGGGGCATGCATGGTCACATTCCTGATATATCTTTCAAGCCTCCAGGTCCAGGACTCAAACCACATGGTCAGTCAGGTGGGATCCAGCTGCCTTAACCACCATGCCACAGGCTGGCCCACTCCCCCTACTCCTTGAACAAAAACCTTGGTCCTGATCTACCGAGTCTCATTCTTGAATTGCTATGTCAGTTCATCATTCTGCCACTGCTAATCTTTCCCCCTTCCATCTTGCCTCAGCCTGATTCAAAAACACTAGTATTACCACATCTCTGCTAAAATTATCCAGCTGAAAACCTAAACCCTTTATTTGGCATTTCATACTGCCTATGGCTTGGCCCAACCCTGCCCTTCCCACTCTGTTTCCCACCACTTTCCAACCCCATTCTCTCTTCCCTGCTGTTGTATTCAGTAGTTCCTGATCATGCTCATGGTGTCTTCGTACCATCAGATGAAGCCTTTAAGGCTAGAGAAAACACACAGCTCTACTAGGTCTTCTGTTTTGTCTCTTTTTCTCACCTGTTTCTGCTTCTGTAAACCTGGAAACATTATTTACTTTATGGATGAAATATCTAAGTGAAAAACTGTCTGCGTGTGCCATGTACCTAGCACAGAATTTTGCGTAGAGGATGCTCAATTAGACTTTAGTCTTCGCACATGTCCCATTATGTTTTCTCCCATCCTCTTGGTACAAACTTCCAGAGTCTATACTAGTTATACCTCCCCAGTGTTTCCTGGGCTGTTTCAGCACGGACTATATTTTCTTAGCACCCACCCAACAAACAAGGTCGATAATGTACACTCACAAGCAGCCTTGCTTTCATTTATTGCCTAACTGTAGTTTCTGTGTGTGCCTTCTACCTACCCTGCAATGTTATGTCATTCACAAAAGTACAAGCCCCTCTTTCTTCGTATGACTACCCCAATTGTTAGAATCTATTCTGGGGCTAAACTAAACTGATCCATTTTGATGTCTCGAGCTGGGGCAATGATTTATAACACCCCTCCCCCTACACACCCCAGTATCCTCCCAACAAAAGGCAGGTATTTACACCCTCCTTTGAATTTGTGCAAATTTGACATTTCAGATTGGCTAGCAGAATAAAGATTGCAAAAACATTTTTCTTTTATCTTAGGCCCAACCCTTAAAATCCAGTTCAAAAGTTTGACTGATTTTTTTTTAATGACAAAAAGGTATCTTGGGATAGGTTTGCCCATTGGGAAGAAAAGCTCCAGAAAGCCTGAGAGTTAGACTCTGCTGGTATGGCCCCAGCTTTGCCACTCCTGCATTAGATTATCTTCCTCTGCCCTTGAACAGTTGATAATATCAGGGAGGGGGGGAAGGAAGAGAGGAAGAGAATACAGCCACCTTTTTAATGTCAGCTTGCTTTGGCTGTGAGAACTGAAGACTATGAAGATCAGAGCAAGTCCATATTCCAAGTCTTCAATGGACCATATCCTTTGAACATGAAAGCCCTAAATCGGCTCCCCAAGGCATGGAACCACTTAAGTTATGGTCACCCTGGGCCAAGGTCCAGCTGAGAATAAAGTCAGAAATTTCAAGGCTCAAATCTTTATGAGAATGGTACATTTAACTACACCATTTCTTTCCAAAAATATGCTGAAGACCGGAAGTGGGAGGAGACCTAGTGGCTTTGGTTTTCCTGCCGATGCCATCCAGGGCTACATCTAGAGAGCCTTGCCTGCTCATCGTTGTTGTCCACTCTAAGACTGAGCAATGTCACTCCAATGAGAAAGCTCCAGCCCTTAGAGCTTTCTACCACTCTTTCTCAGTTTTAAAAAAGGGTGTGTTTTGGAAGCAAATATTTTAGAAGATTGTATGCATCTATTCATTTCTCTGTTGTCTCTGTTCTTTTCCCTCTGGATTGAATGCACAGAAGATTAGTACCCATCTGCCTTCTTACTTGCTGCAGTCCTCTGGTCACCAAGGCTGGGCTATTCACTGTCTCCTCCAGACTCTGACACCAATCCTTTCTGGATCCTAAGGTAATTTATGGGTTCTAGAAAAGATGTTCTTTTCTACCCACACAGGACGTATTTGGTCTTGTATCTCATGACGGCCATGGCATCCCTTTGCTGTTTTTGTTTGGAAGCAAGTTGCTATTTTACACTCAACTTCTAGCCAGTGTTTTTAGTTTTCTTTCTCCAATTGCCTTAGCCCCCACAGGAACATTTTGCTTTTACCCATCCTCTCCTCTCTTCTGACACTCCCTATCTTTCCATTTTTTCTTCCATTTAGCCTTCTGCCAAGACATCTTGCTATTTATTCACACTTTACTGGATACGCTGTCCTTCTACCTTTGGTTAGACTGCATGTTGCATTCTCTGGGGCCCTTGTGGGTCACTGCTAGCATTGTGATGCCAATGCCTGAGATGCCTCAACGGTCTGTGTTGACACACCTTGGTATCTTGGTAGGTAAGAAGTAATTATTGAGCATCAAGAAGTCAGCCATAGCTTGGTGCTCTGCATGTAGAACTGCAAAATATGGGTCTGAAACTTTTGCTACTTTCTACTAAACTTATAGTTGTGGATTTAATGGACATATAACGATTGTAGAAGAACTAGATTTGCATCACCTTCTGCATTATGCTGGCCAAGTCCCTGGTGGGACTCATTTTACTTAACTGTGAAATGAGAGTTGAAGGAAGAGGAAACCCTAAGGGATCTTCCAATTCTGAAGTGCCTGGGCTCCACCTCACTTTGCTCTGAGGCAGTTCTGTTTTCAATGATGCATGAGCTCCTTGTAAAGTGCATCAGCTGAGGTGGCAGAGCTGATCTTCTAGTGATCTGTGCCTGTGCACTTGGTCGCTTAACTAGCTGTCCGTGCACTTGGTCACGTAACTAGCTGTCTGTGCACTTGGTCACTTAGCTAGCTGTCTGTGCTCTTGGTCACTTACTTGACTAGCTGTCTGTGCACATGGTCAGTTAACTAGCTGTCTATGCACTTGGTCATGTAACTAGCTGTCTGTGCACTTGGTCACTCAACTAGCTGTCTGTGCACTTGGTCACTTAACTAGCTGTCCTTGCACTTGGTCACTTAACTAGCTGTCTGTGCACTTGGTCATGTAACTAGCTGTGTGTGCACTTGGTCACGTAACGAGCTGTCTGTGCACTTGGTCACTTAACTAGCTGTCTATGCACTTAGTCATGTAACTAGCTGTGCACTTGGTCACTTAACTAGCTGTCTATGCACTTGGTCATGTAACTAGCTGTGTGTGCACTTGGTCACTTAACTAGCTGTCCGTGCACTTGGTCATGTAACTAGCTGTGTGTGCACTTGGTCACTTAACTGTCTATGCACTTGGTCACGTAACTAGCTGTCTGTGCACTTGGTCACTTAGCTAGCTGTCTGTGCTCTTGGTCACTTACTTGACTAGCTGTCTGTGCACATGGTCAGTTAACTAGCTGTGTGTGCACTTGGTCATGTAACTAGCTGTCTGTGCACTTGGTCACTTAACTAGCTGTCTGTGCTCTTGGTCACTTACTTAATTAGCTGTCTGTGCTCTTGGTCACTTACTTAACTAGCTGTCTGTGCACTTGGTCACTTAACTAGCTGTCTGTGCTCTTGGTCATGTAACTAGCTGTGTGTGCGCTTGGTCACTTAACTAGCTGCCTATGCACTTGGTCACTTAACTAGCTGTGTGTGCACTTGGTCATGTAACTAGCTGTCTGTGTACTTGGTCACTTAACTAGCAGTATCTTTTCCCAATGATCTTTTACTTTGTCTTGTTTTGATTAGAGTCTCATCAAGTCAATTTTTTAAAATACCAGTTATATATTGGCCCAAAGAAAGAATGGCTTTGAGAATAGGACGAGAAACTGGCATATGAGCATCTTCCTGCTTGTGAAGGTGAAACCACCAAAACTGCCAACTGAGTGTCACCCCAAAGTGGCCAGTGCACCCAGATGCCCTACCATGCTCTGCCTTTCACAGACCGGAGACTGGGAGTTTTATGAGCCTCTCCAGGGGGTATATTTCCACTCCTTACAGATGAAGAAAATAAAGTCAACCTACATGTTGGGAAAGAACATTTTTTAATCTGTAAATTTTTTTTTTTTAATCAATGATAGAGAGCAGGTGTGTATTTGTGTCAGAAACAGAGAAAGCAAGAGAGCGAGCTACCCTTGGGGGGTCTTGTCACAACACCATCCCCTTCCCCAGTCCTCCAGCTCATCAGGCTCTTGAACACATGTGCACCCAGCGTGTTCCAGATCAACCATGGATCCAAACTCATGATCAGCCATGTGGCTTCCAGCTCGCAGTTCAGTAAGTTATCATTTGTGACACTGAGGCTGGGCTTCTTTCTTTCTCTCTCTTTCTTTCATTCTTCTCTTTTCTCTCTTTTTTTCTTCCCCTTTCTCTTTCTTTCTTT
Source organism: Tupaia tana (assembly GCA_026018925.1). Classification (NCBI taxonomy): domain Eukaryota; kingdom Metazoa; phylum Chordata; class Mammalia; order Scandentia; family Tupaiidae; genus Tupaia; species Tupaia tana. The sequence continues at coordinate 23,433,452 of JAKSZU010000027.1, read as the reverse complement.
CTCCTTTCTCTCTTTCTCTCTTTCTCTTCTTTCTCTTTCTCTCCCTCTCTCTCTCTCTTTCTCTCTTTTTCTCTCTCTCTTTCTCTCCTTCCTTCCTTCCTTCCTTCCTTCCTTCCTTCCTTCCTTCCTCTCTCTCTCTCTCTCTCTCTCTTTCTTTCTTTCTTTCTTTCTTTCCCTGTATGATAGGCTCTTGTTATGTAGCCCGGGCTGTCTTTGAACCCCCAATATATCTATCTCAACCTCTTGCATAGCTGGGATTACAGGTATGTGCCACTGCACTCAACTTGAGAAAGATCATAAAGACGAAGATTTTTAAAAGAGTAGTTCTGAGCTGGCCCAGTCAAGGGACGCTCTTCGCCATTTGCCTTGTAAGTTCTCCTTGTAGTACAACTGGACCAATCAACAGCATCTCATATTTCTGTGGCATTTCAAAATGCATTTTTTTTGCTTTCTTTATTTTAGCACTAAAATAATCATGTGAGACAGGCAAAGCGGATAGATAGTGGATTGGCTAACTATTCTTATTCCCATTCTTTTCAGATGAGAAAACTGAGGCTCAGGAAGATGCATAACTTACCAAAGTCTTTCTCCAGCCTCCAATTCTATGTCCATGTCCTCTTTCTTCACCCTGGATTACTGAGAGTATGTGCCTGCCTGTTCAGGCATAAGCCTAAATGAGCCTTGCTTTGCAGGAATGACCGAAGAACCTCTTCAGACGGATTCACAGATCATTTTTATGCAGCTGAGGAGAGGACAGTAAACACAATCTAACGTGTGCAGAAGAACCAGCAAGATATGGTATTACATGTGGTCATGGAGACCAGAGCCCTAGATCCAATCCTCCACGCAGTATGACAGATGACTTCATAGCTCCAAAAAAATTGTCAGTCAATTTCTCATAAGCTCCAGTTGTCTGAAGCTTCTAGAACTATTTATGAAGTGGAGAGGGAAACAGTGGGAGTGTTGCTTATTGCTGCTTTGCTTTAAACAAAATTACCAAATGAGATTCTTTCTTTTCTCTCTCTTTTTTTTTCTTTTTGAGGAATTTTTGCTATAGGGTGCGTATGTGTGCTCAGATACAGAGACAGAGAGACAGAAAGCGAGAACTCAGCCCCTGGAGGATTGGCCATGCTGCAGTCTCTTCTCCATTCTCCTCTTGGGACTTCGAGCACACATGCACACATGCCCAGCATCAGTTTTTTATTTTTATTTTTTAGTTCCTTACTTTATTTTACTTACTATTATTATTTATACATTCAATTGCTATACATCATTTAGATTGTAAAGAGACTTTACCCAGCATGATGTATACCTCAGTCCAGCCAAGTTGAGAATACTATACACATCCTCAACAGATAATAAACCATATCTGTATCCCACAAATATCTTACCTCTCTATTTTCTTCCCCAAATTTCCTTTCTTGCGCTCTTCTCCTCCCACACCCCACACTCTCCTTCCACTTTGTCTATAGTGTCCATAACAATTTTTAATGCTTTTATGTCCTCCAGTCTTTC